>CM038670.1:254161058-255587308 GCA_021605145.1 Aegilops bicornis | reverse complement strand
TTTGGTATTCGTTCGATATTTTGATGAGATGTATGTTGTCTAGCCTCTAGTGGTGTTATGTGAACGTCGACTACATAACACTTCACCATTATTTGGGCCTAGAGGAAGGCATTGGGAAGTAATAATTAGATGATGGGTTGCTAGAGTGATGAAGCTTAAACCCTAGTTTATGCGTTGCTTGGTATGGGGCTGATTTGGATCCATATGTTTCATGCTATGGTTATACCTTAATACTTTTGTTGTAGTTGCGGATGCTTGCAATAGAGGTTAATCATAAGTGGGATGTTTGTTCAAGTATGAACAGCACCCAAGCACCGGTCCACCCACATATCAAATTATCAAAGTACCGAACGCGAATCATATGAACGTGATGAAAACTAGCTTGATGATATTCGCATGTGTCCTCGGGAGCGCTTTTCCTTATATAAGAGTTTGTCCAGGCTTGTCCTTTGCTACAAAAAGGATTGGGCCACCTTGCTGCACTTTATTTACTCTTGTTACTTGTGGCTCGTTACAAATTATCCTATCACAAAACTACCTGTTACCACTTATTTCAGTACTTGCAGAGAATACTTGCTGAAAACCGCTTATCATTTCCTTCTGCTCCTCGTTGGGTTCGATACTCTTACTTATCAAAAGGACTACGATAGATCCCCTATACTTGTGGGTCATCAAGACTCTTTTCGGGCGCCGTTGCCGGGGAGTGAAGCGCCTTTGGTAGGTGGAATTTGGTAAGAAAAAATTTATATAGTCTGCTGAAATTTACTGTCACTTGTTACTATGGAAAGTAATCCTCTGAGGGGCTTGTTCGGGGTATCTTCACCCCGACCAGTAGAGAGCAAAGAGTTGCTCCTCAACTTAATGAACCTACTGAAAATGAATATGAAAATATTCCTTTGAATTTCCTTTGGGTATGATGGAAAAACTGCTAGCTAATCCTTTTGTAGGAGATGGAACAAAGCATCCTAATGAGCACCTAATATATGTGGATGAAGTTTGTGGACTATTTAAGCTTGCAGGTATACCCGATGATATTGTTAAGAAGAAGGTCTTCCCTTTATCTTTTAAGGGAGATGCATTGACATGGTATAGGCTATGTGATGATACGAGATCATGGAACTATAGAAGACTGAAATTGGAATTCCATCAAAAGTACTACCCTATGCATATTGTTCATCGTGATCGCAATTATATATATAATTTTTGGCCTCGCGAAGGAGAAAGCATCGCTCAAGTTTGGGGGAGGCTTAAATCAATGTTGTATTCATGCCCCAATCATGAGCTCCCAAGAGAAACAACTATTCAAAATCTTTATGCTCGGCTTTCTGAAAAAAATCGCACCATGCTCGATACTTCTTGTGCTGGCTCTTTTATGATGAAGACTATTGAATTTAAATGGGATTTATTGGATAGAATTAAACGCAACTCTGAAGATTGGGACCTCGACGAAGGTAAGAAGTCAGGTATGACACCTAAGTTTGATTGTGTTAAATCTTTTATGGATACCGATATTTTCCGTAAGTTTAGCACTAAATATGGACTTGACTCTGAGATAGTAGCTTCTTTCTGTGAATCTTTTGCTACTTATGTTGATCTCCCCAAGGAGAAGTGGTTTAAGTATCATCCTCCCATAGAAGTAAAAGTAGATGCACCTATTAAAGTTGAAGAAAATACTATCACTTATAATGATCCTATTGTTCCTACTTCTTATGTTGAGAAACCACCTTTCCCTGTTAGAATAAAGGATCATGCTAAAGGTTCAACTGTTGTTCGTAAAAGTAATATTAGAACTTATACACCTCCTGAGCAAGTCAAAGTAGAACCTAATATTGCTATTGTTAAAGATCTCTTGTCTGATAATATTGATGGGCATGTTATTCAATTCTGTGGTGAATCTGCTAGAATTGCCTGGCGCTAGAGATAAACATAGACCTGTGGTAGGCGTGCCTGTTATTTCTGTTAAAATAGGAGATCATTGTTATCATGGCTTATGTGATATGGGTGCTAGTGCTAGTGTTATACCTATTACCTTGTATGAAGAAATTAAGCATGAAATTGCACCCGCTGAAATAGAAGATATTGATGTTACAATTAAACTTGCCAATAGAGATACTATATCGCCAGTGGGAATTGTTAGAGATGTTGAAGTCTTGTGTGGGAAAACTAAATATCCTGCTGATTTTCTTGTTCTCGGTTCCCCACAAGATATCTTTTGTCCAATTATATTTGGTAGACCCTTCTTGAACACTGTTAACGCTAAGATAGACTGCAAAAAGAATGTTGTTACTATTGGCTTGGATGATATGATTCATGAGTTTAATATCTCTAAATTTAGTAAACAACACTGTGAAGAAGAATTTCCTAGTAAGGATGAAATTATTGGTCTTGCTTCTATTGCCGTACCTCCTAGTGATCCTCTAGAACATTATTTGCTAGACCATGAAAATGATATGTTTATGAATGAAAGAAGGGAAATAGATGAAGTATTCTTTAAATAGGAACCTATTCTGAAACATAATTTGCCTGTTGAAATCCTAGGGGATCCCCCTCCACCCAAGGGTGACCCCGTGTTTGAGCTTAAACCGTTACCTGATAATCTTAAATATGCTTATCTTGATGAAAAGAAAATATATCCTGTTATTATTAGTGCTAACCTTTCAGAGCATGAGGAAGAGAGATTATTGAAAACTCAAGAAGCACCGTGCTGCTATTGGATATACTCTTGATGATCTTAAGGGCATTAGTCCCACTCTATGTCAACATAAAATAAATTTGGAAGAAGATGCCAAACCGGTTTGTGATCATCAACGAAGGCTTAATCCTAAGATGAACGAAGTGGTAAGAAAAGAAATACTAAAGCTTCTTGAGGCAGGTATAATTTATCCCGTTCTTTGATAGTCGATTAGGTTAGCCACATTCATTGTGTCCCTAAGAAGGGAGGTGTTCTTTGTTGTTCCTAATGATAAAGATGAATTGATCCCGCAAAGAATTATTACAGGTTATAGGATGGTAATTGATTTCCGCAAATTAAATAAAGCTACTAAGAAAGATCATTACCCCTTAGCTTTTATTGATCAAATGCTAGAAAGATTATGCAAACATACACATTATTGCTTTCTAGATGGTTATTCTGGTTTCTCTCAAATACCTGTATCGGCTAAGGATCAATCAAAGACCACTTTTACATGCCCTTTTGGTACTTTTGCTTACAGACGTATGCCCTTTGGTTTATGTAATGCACCTGCTACCTTTCAAAGATGCATGATGGCTATACTCTCTAACTTATGTGAAAAGATTTGTGAGGTTTTCATGGACGATTTTTCCGTCTATGGATCCTCTTTTGATGATTACTTGAGCAATCTTGATCGAGTTTTGCAGAGATGTGAAGAAACTAATCTTGTATTGAATTGGGAAAAGTGCCACTTTATGGTTAATGAAGGTATTGTCTTGGGGCATAAAGTTTCTGAAAGAGGTACTGAAGTTGATAAATCCAAAGTTGATGCTATTGAAAAGATGCCATGTCCCAAGGACATCAAAGGTATAAGAAGTTTCCTTGGTCACGCCGGATTTTATAGGAGGTTCATTAAGGACTTCTCAAAAATTTCTGGGCCTCTGTCTAATTTATTACAAAAAGATATACCATTTGTCTATGATGATGATTGTGTAGAAGCATTTGAAATACTTAAGAAAGCATTGATCTCTGCACCTATTGTTCAGCCACCAGATTGGAATTTACCCTTTGAAATTATGTGTGATGCTAGTGATTATGCTGTAGGTGCTGTCCTAGGACAAAGAGTTGATAAGAAATTAAATGTTATCCATTATGCTAGTAAGACTCTAGACAATGCTCAAAGAAACTATGCTACTACTGAAAAAGAATTCTTAGCAGTTGTATTTGCTTGTGATAAGTTCAGACCTTATATTGTTAATTCTAAAGTAACTATTCACACCGATCATGCGCTATTAAATATCCGATGGAAAAGAAAGATGCTAAACCTAGACTTATTAGATGGGTTCTCTTGCTACAAGAATTTGATTTGCATATTGTTGATAGAAAGGGAGCTGAAACCCTGCTATGCACAACTTGTCTAGGTTAGAAAATGTTCTTGATGACCCACTACCTATTGACGATAGCTTTCACGATGAGCAATTAAATGTCATAAGTACTTCTCGTAGTACTCCTTGGTATGCAGATTATGCTAATTACATTGTTGCTAAATTTATACCCCCTAGTTTCACATACCAGCAAAAGAAAAAGTTTTTCTATGATTTGAGACATTACTTTTGGGATGACCCACATCTTTATAAAGAAGGAGTAGATGGTGTTATTAGACGTTGTGTACCTAAGCATGAACAGGAACAAATCCGACACAAGTGTCATTCCGAAGCTTATGGAGGACACCACGCTGGAGATAGAACTGCACATAAGGTATTGCAATCTGGTTTTTATTGGCCTACTCTCTTCAAGGATGCCCGTAATTTGTCTTGTCTTGTGATGAATGTCAAAGAATTGGTAATATTAGTAGACGTCAAGAAATGCCTATGAATTATTCACTTGTTATCGAACCATTTGATGTTTGGGGCTTTGATTATATGGGACCTTTTCACACATCTAATGGATACACACATATTTTAGTTCGGTTGATTACGTTACTAAGTGGGTAGAAGCTATTCCAACTAGTAGTGCTGATCATAACACCTCTATTAAAATGCTTAAAGAAGTTATTTTTCCGAGGTTTGGAGTCCCTAGATATTTAATGACTGATGGTGGTTCACATTTTATTCATGGTGCTTTCCATAAGATGCTTGCTAAGTATGACGTTAATCATAGAATTGCATCTCCATATCACCTACAGTCTAGTGGTCAAGTAGAATTGAGTAATATAGAGCTCAAATTAATTTTGCAAAAGACTGTCAATAGGTCTAGAAAGAATTGGTCCAAGAAACTTGATGATGCATTATGGGCCTATAGAACTGCATATAAAAATCCTATGGGTACGTCTCCGTATAAAATGGTTTATGGAAAAGCATGTCACTTACCTCTCGAACTAGAACATAAGGCATATTGGGCCATTAAAGAGCTCAACTATGATTTCAAACTTGCTGGCGAGAAGAGGTTATTTGATATTAGCTAACTTGATGAATGGAGAACCCAAGCCTATGAAAATGCCAAGTTGTTCAAAGAAAAAGTTAAAAGATGGCATGATAAAAGGATAAAAAAGCGTGAGTTCAATGTAGGTGATTATGTATTGCTATACAACTCTCGTTTAAGATTTTTTGCAGGAAAACTTCTCTCTAAATGGGAAGGCCCCTAGGTTATCGAGGAGGTCTATCGTTCCGGTGCCATAAAAATCAACAACTTCAAAGGCACAACCAAGGTGGTAAACGGTCAAAGAATCAAACATTATATCTCGTGTAATCCCATAAATGTTGAAACCAATGTTATTGAAACCGTAACCTCAGAGGAATACATAAGGGACACTTTCGAACGTTTCGCACCCGAAAAGGAGTAGGTATGTGGTACGGTAAGTAAACCGACTCCAAAACAATTTTAAGGCAATATTTCTCTGTTTTGGAATATTTAGAAAAATAGAAAATAAGTAGCAGTCCAGAAGGACACGAGGCCCCACGAGGGTGGAGGGCGCGCCTACCCCTCGGCGCGCCCCCTACCTCGTGGGCAGCTCGTGTGCCTTCCGGACTCCGTTTTCTTGCACGATACGTATTTTGGTCGGTAAAAAATCATTATATATTCTCCCGGAGGTTTTGACTCCCGTATCACGCAAATATCCTCTGTTTTTGTTTCAAGCTATCCTACTGCAGGTTAGATCAACATGTCATCCCAGGATTCGGAAGGAGAAAGCTATGTGGATGATTACCTAGCAAATCCTAAGGTCTATGGAGATGTGGAGCACGATGGTTGGACCACGGAGGAAGAAGAGGACTATGAACCCAAGGGGAAGGAGGAGACGAGCTCGGATGAAGATGAAGCCCCATTACCTCAACCTGGGGACATGCACGTGGAGTTCAAAAAGTCAAGTCTCCCTGATAGGGTAAAGAAACCAAAGATCGAGTTTATCCCTTTTCGTCTCTTGCAGGAAAATAAGCAGGACTTATGCAAAAAGATATTAACCCTGGAGTGGGAGATTGATGATTTGAGGGACCAAAATTCAGTCCTCAAGCGCAAATTAAGGGAGAAGTCTATGCCATCAACTAAGTCAACATCACCACCACCTTCTTCACCGACAAAGGAGACATAGTCAGATGGGTATGGGCACTCCCCTTGGCAACTGCCAAGCTTGGGGGAGGTGCCTCGGTATCGTATCACCATCACATCTCCTATCTTTACCGTTTTTCTTAGTTCGATCCTATTAGTAGTATCTTGATCTAGTGGAATAAAGTTTATGGCATGATCTAGTTTTGAGTTTTGCTTTATGATCTCTCTATGTAATCGAGTCTGTGAGCTATATAATAAAGATTAGTGTTGAGCCAAGGGCTTGATTATTTTGCCATGATCTTGAGTGAATAAAAGAATAGAGAAAAAGAATAAAAAGAAACAAAGAGTTTATATTGATCTTACTGAGAGTAATGACTTCACATAGAAGAGTATGATGATTAAAAGTTGTTGGGAGTTGGCAAACATAGCTTTGGTCATCGTTGCAATTAATAGGAAGTAATAAGGAAAGAGAGGTTTCACATATAGATATACTATTATTGACATCTTTTATGGTTGTGAGCACTCATTAAAATATGACATGCTAAAGAGTTGATGTTGGACAAGGAAGACAACGTAATGGGTTATGTTTTCTTATATTTGAGATAAAGTATATTGTCATGGATCTTCCAACATGTTGAGCTTGCCTTTCCCCCTCGTGCTAGCCAAATTCTCAGCGCCAAGTAGAGATACTACTTGTGCTTCCAAAACCCTAAACCAGTTTTGCATGAGAGTCCACCATATCTACCTATGGATTGAGTAAGATCCTTCAAGTAAGTTGTCATTGGTGCAAAGCACTAAAAATTGCTCTAAATATGTATGATTGATTGGTGTGGGGAAATAAGCTTTATATGATCATGTGATGTGGAGGAAATAAAAGCGACGGACTGCATAATAAAGGTTCATATCACAAGGGGCAATATAAAGTGACGTTCTTTCGCATTAAGATTTTGTGCATCCAACCATAAAAGTGCATGGCAACCTTTGCTTCCCTCTGCAAAGGGCCTAGCTTTTATTATTATCTCCTACCTTATGCAAGAGTCATGGTGATCTTCGCCTTTCCTTTTTCATTTTATCCTTTGGCAAGCACAGTATGTTGGAAAGATCCTGATGGGTATATCTAATTGGATGTAGGGGAGCATGAGTTATTATTGTTGACATTACCCTTGAGGTAAAAGGTTGGGAGGCGAAACTATAAGCCCCTATCTTTCTCTGTGTCCGATTAAAACTCCGTAAACACAAGTATCGTGTGAGTGTTAGCAATTATGAAAGACTAAATGATAGTTGAGTATGTGGACTTGCTATTAAGCTCTGACATAGACTCTTTCCGATGTTATGATAAATTGCAATTGCTTCAATGACTGAGATTATAGTTTGTTGGTTCTCAATAAAGTTTATGATTCGTACTCTGCATTGTGAATGGATTATTACTTGAACATTAGAAATCATATGACAATACCTATATATGTTGCTGTTATGAGAATAATCATGATGCCTTCATGTCCGTATTTTATTTTCATCGACACCTCTACTTCTAAACATGGGGACATATTTATCGTCATCGGCTTTCGCTTGAGGACAAGCAAGGTCTAAGCTTGGGGGAGTTGATACGTCCATTATGCATCATGCTTTTATATCAATATTTATTGCATTATGGGCTGTTTTTACACGTTATGTCACAATACTTATGCCTATTCTCTCTTATTTTACAAGGTTTACATAAGGAGGGAGAATGCTGGTAGCTGGAATTCTGGGCTGGAAAAGGAGCAAATATTAGAGACCTATTCTGCACAACTCCAAAAGTCCTGAAACTCCACGGAATATCTTACAATAAATAATAAATAATCCTCGCCAAAGATGAAGGCCGGGGGCCCACACCTGTCCACGAGAGGGTGGGGCGCCCTACCCCTGGCGCGCCCCCCTACCTCATGGGCCCCTGGTTGCCCTCCGATGCCCATCTTACGCTATATGAGGTCTTTCGTCGAGAAAAAATTAGAAGCAACCTTTGGGACGAAACTCCGCCGCCACGAGGCGGAACCTAGCGGAACCAATCTAGGGCTATGGCAGAGCTATTCTGCCGGGGACACTTCCCTCCGGGAGGGGGAAATCATCGTCATCATCATCACCAACGCTCCTCTCATCGGGAGAGGGCAATCTCCATCAACATCTTCACCAGCACCATCTCCTCTCAAAACTCTAGTTCATCTCTTGTATCCAATTCTTGTCTCTAAGTCCGGGATTGGTACTAGTAGGTCGCTAGTAGTGTTGATTACTCCTTGTAGTTGATGCTAGTTGGTTTATTTGGTGGAAGATCATATGTTCAGATCCTTTACGCATATTAATACTCCTCTGATTATGAACATGAATATGCCTTGTGAGTAGTTACGCTTTGTTCCCGAGGACATGGGAGAAGTCTTGTTATTAGTAGTCATGTGAATTTGGTATTAGATTCGATATTTTGATGAGATGTATGTTGTCTAGCCTCTAGTGGTGTTATGTGAACGTCGACTACATAACACTTCACCATTATTTGGGCCTAGAGGAAGGCATTGGGAAGTAATAATTAGATGATGGGTTGCTAGAGTGATGTAAGCTTAAACCCTAGTTTATGCGTTGCTTCGTAAGGGCTGATTTGGATCCATATGTTTCATGCTCGGTTAGTTTTACCTTAATACTTTTGTTGTAGTTGCGGATGCTTGCAATAGAGGTTAATCATAAGTGGGATGTTTGTTCAAGTAAGAACAACACCCAAGCACCGGTCCACCCACATATCAAATTATCAAAGTACCGAACACAAATCATATTAATGTGATGAAAATTAGCTTGACGATATTCCCATGTATCCTTGGGAGCGCTTTTCCTTATATAAGAGTTTGTCCAGGCTTGTCCTTTGCTACAAAAAGGATTGGTCCACCTTGCTGCACTTTATTTACTCTTGTTACTTGTTGCTCGTTACAAATTATCCTATCACAAAACTATTTGTTACCACTTATTTCAGTACTTGCAGAGAATACCTTGCTGAAAACCGCTTATCATTTCCTTCTGCTCCTCGTTGAGTTCGACACTCTTACTTATCGAAAGGACTATGATAGATCCCCTATACTTGTGGGTCATCATATGGCAGAGGCCACCAACGATGGGGCGCGAGAGAGAAAATGCCTGTAGAGAGGGAAGAGAAGGTGTGTGCGCGTGAGAGGAGTCGACATCGAGAGAACGTGTTTGTTCGAGAGACACCGAGGAAGACTACTATGTATCGATGGTGCATGTAGGCGGGAATTAAACAAAGGGATGGTCTTATTGGTTTAGGGGGTATATGGGAAGAGTGAGAGAGCGCGCGCGGGGGGGGGGGGGGGGGTAGCTATAAGGGGATTTTTAAGTGTGAGTGTGTGTTTTACCCATCCAGGCGGAAGTTATGTGCACAAAAGAGGAGAATGATTCGATGTGGCGTTAGGATTGAGGGTAATTAACTACGTATGGAGCATAGAGACCTTGAACGTGCATGTGTGAGAGGTATACATGTATACGTGGGATGTGTGTGTGTGCACGCGCATGATCGAGATAAAAGAAAGAAGACATAAGTCATAAGATCAACGACATGGGAGAGACGGATCGGTATGACAATATGCATGCATGTGAGAATGCAGGGAAGAAGGCCCGACAATTGAGCATGTGTTTTTTTCTTTAAGAGATAGTGGCGTGGGCTGGAGCATGCATCTATGGCGAGCAGAGGGAGTGAGGCGCAACGATTGTGCAAAAGTGATCAACCTATAAATGCATATGTATGGAGAGACATATATAGTGTGGGTGATAGGAAGCAAGACTCCGTGCGAGATCATATGTTGATGGAGAAACTACAGATAGATACAGAGATGGAGATGCTAGCTAGAGGGACATCCACTAGTTTGGGTGTTGGAGATGACCGTCGGGTGGTTCAAAGGGTGAAGTTATATATGTGTGTGAGAGGGCACTTGACTGCATGTAGAGAGAAACATATGTAGTGTGCGTGATAGGAATAAAGAGTGAGGGCGAGAAAGAAGGTTGATGGAGAAACAGATAAATAGAAAGATAAAGATGCTAGCTAGTGTGCGTTAGAGATAGGAGTCGAGTGGATCAGAAGGCTGGGTTATGTGTGTGGGTGTTAGAGAGATAGAGAGAGGGTGCATGTGAGTCACATACAAACAGATATCAGAGAGAAATGAGATCCAGAGAGACGGAGTTTTGTGTCTGCGAGAGAGAAAGATATTTCACAACGAGAGTGATAGCTAGAGAGACATATGGGGAACATAAGATATCTCTAGGGAGAGAGGGTGTGTGAGCGACATACATGAGAACAATGGAGAAATATGAGACCACAGGAGACAGAGTTTGTGTTTGTGTGTGAGAAAGAGATATTGAAGAGGAAGAGTCGAGGTTCTCATATCTAAGGAGCGAAAGACATCTCTCAGTATGAGGGGTGTGCGAGTGGCACACATGGGAATAGTAGAGAGAAATGAGACCCCGGAGACAAAGTTTTGTGTTTGTGTGAGAGAAAGAGATTCCACATGGAGAATCATAGTTAGAGACACATAGCAGGAGCGAGATATACTTAGAGAGAGATAGAGTGATGAAGGTCGAGGGAGAGAGTACCGTCAAGGTGTTACGAAGATAAAAGATCATTGTCGACATACGTGTAGCACGAGAGATACCGAGAGATGATGAGCGCGTATAGGTCCAGAGAGATAGTCCTATATAAGCATGAGTGATAGCTATATGAGACGAATATCTGGATTAAAGGGGATTCAAATATTTAAACTGGAGATCACGACATCGATAATATCATAAAACAAATTGGTGTATCAAACATGCATATTCATTTGAATTTGGGCACACGTGTAATGTTATATAATTTATCAATATTGGTGATCCATAGATTCTTCAATTACAAACAATGCATGGTTTATATGCAATTAATGTCTAAATGGGATTACACTATATGTTGCGTGTGTGAAACACATTATACATGTTTGAGAAGTTAAAAAACCCGCATGAAACACACATTAATTGGAGACAGTTAGCGAGGAATGCATACATTGGATTTCAACATAAAGTGGTTTCAAATATTTGAAAATCCAAATTGATGGATACAACCTTATGAATCTGAGATCATGCCATTTGTAAACCATATTTATGTTTAAATGGTGTTGTGCTTTTGAAAGTATATATAAAAAAACGATGTATATAGAATGTAATTCCAATTTAAAATGGATCCCGCCCAAAAAATAGAATACAAACGGGATTCGAATTGAGTTGGCATGGTAAACGTGCACTCTGCAAAATTTGAATGAAGCGTGGAAAGTCGCAGTAACCGCCCGAAACCAAAATCTGCGAGATGGAAATCACTATTGCCCATCCCTGCCACGCAAAGTCTATCTGCTGGATTTCTATAGGTTTCGCTAGGGGTAGGTTTCTAATTTCACCCAAACGTGATGTAACCGCCTCTCACCCAGATTCATACACGGTGGGCGCCAAAACACAGTGTGTCCTCGGCCGAAATCGACTCCTCCCGATTCATATTCATACACGGTGGGCGCCAAAACAAACTCTCGTCGGCAAATATTCGGTGTATGCGAGATTACCGTCCTATCCCCAACCGACTAATGTTGCTTTGTGATGTAGTAGAAATTTGAAACGGGGCTAAGTTTGTAAATTTCCCGCATTTGAGACAAGCGCATACTGAATACATGGTTCCCCTTCCTCTCTACCTCCCTTTTCCCCATTAGTACTCTGTGGGCGCCAAAACACCCTCTCCACCCCACCCTCCTCTTTCTGCCGCGGTCCGCCACCCCATCCACCGCCGTCCTCCTCCACCATGCCGGAGTTGATACCCCGACGTCGCCGTCCATTACAAGAGATCGACCTCTCTCATCCACACCTTTGGACCAGGATCCTTGCATCCCGTCCTCTTGCTTCATCCCTGCCGTCGTCCACCTTGCCGCCGCCGCTCCTTCGACCGTCTCGTCCACCGCGCCGTGCCGCCACTGTCTACCCTCCTAGATCTACTTCCACGCTGCCGACAGCCATCGCTACCGCAGCACCGTCAAATTCTCAGCAGACAAGACATGCAGCGCCGCACTGAGGCGGTAATCTTTCAGATTCTGCTCAACTTATTTATCGCAGCAAGAAAATAGATCGCCACTTTGCTTTACTCGATTTCTTGTCTTGGTTGCAAAGTTGCCTTTGTCCGGTTTGCACCTTCAGATCCGCCATGGCACGCTCAACACTATACTCCCAATGCTTATGGTTTTCCCTTTTATATTCCACACTAGTTAAATCAAAGTAGACTAAATTTCAAAATTGGGTCGATCGATTTTTCAGAGCTCACGGAGTTCGGTGCGATCGAAGGGGCTCGGTGGTTGTGGGGCCTCCCCGAACGAAGAAAACTCGATGCGGGTGGGGGTTGGGGCGGGGGTGGGGGTGGGGGTGGCGGAGGAACACAGGCGGTGGGGGCCGGCGGCCCGTGCGGTGTTCTGTATGGGAAGAATCAGAGACGAGGAAGAAGAAGGGTTAGGAGACGTAGGATCTTCATCCAACCGCCTGAAATGGTCGAGAGACAGCTGGGAGTTGCATTCTTAATGCGCTCTGGTTCATCATGTGTGGGCGCTGCAAGAACCAACATTTTATTATCCAAAATATGCTTGCTCTTCTTTACCATGTTCGATAGAGCTGGCCTCAGACGTGATCGATAGGCTTTCAATTACTAGCGGCAATACAACACCGTATTTTCAAGCCGCCCACTTTCCCGATTTATATATCGTCGTTATGGTGTACCCACATTATGTACACTATGATCTGCCTAGTTGCTTTGTGTGCTCTTGTTATCATGGTTTGGCAATAAACTCTCTATACAAAGATATTATGAACCTATCATCCGCCAAATATCCTTACTTCTGGAGCCTATTTTTTGTGTACTTGTGCTAGATTATATAAATGCACGCAACATATTACAGCACACATGAGCTCTCTCATCAGAATCCAGTGATAGCACATAAGTGTTTACAGGGGCGCCCCTATATTAGAATATCATCTGCGTTACAAAGATAATCTCACAACTATTTAAGTTTTCATGGTTCTCAGATATTATACGCAATTACAGTGAATATCAGAATCCGCGCATCAGAAGAATATAGTGGAACACTGCAATGACTTACAAAATTGGCACCAAGGCATTGAGTGCCATTCTGGAAGCAATGAAACTCGTATGCTCCCCACCTGTTGATTCTTGTTCAGAATATCATCCTAATGACTATTCTAACCTCGAGGAGTCAAAGACAGATGGCCTATCCTATTCACCCATCAAGGTACCTGTTCTAATTTGGCAAGGTTTTATTGATTGCGCGTATCTTGCATATGTTGTCTTGCATTTCTTCTAGTTTGTTGCACCGCCATCTGCTTAGTTTACTCATCATATAACTCGAGATGCCATGCCCACCCATTATCAATACATATTCCATCTATAATCATACCATGTTTTTTCACTCAAATGATGTTCTTGTGCATCAGACATCAAAAAGGAAGAGGGTGATTGCCGAACCTGAAGGAGCACCAACAAAGTCCTTCAAAAACTTGGTGGTGCCTGAGAAATCGAACGGCGCCCACTTATATTGGGCTGTACAACCGGTGACACAAAACATAGGACCGACTCCAGCAGACTGTACCCATACTTCACCGGCCACACCACTAGCCCCACCACAGGACCTGCACTCTAGCAAAAGGTATACCGATTTCATTTGCCATAGCACCAGCCGTACCACGTAAAAATCCCACTCCAAAGAAAAAGTACAACAAGTCCACCGCCAAGACCTATCCCAATCAGAGAGACGGCCAATTCCTCGCAGATTGGAACCCCATTCCATTTATTCCCAGTTTAAAAGACAATGCTTTCAATGTTGTTAGGGACTACATGCATATATTCCCATCATGGGAAGATTATAGTGAAGACAAACACCATTTTCACATCTTCCTGTCCAACTTACGTGTAAGTGCTATTATTCATGGTTATTATTTTCCAGTTTTCTGTTGATCGAACACATCAATGATTTACATTACATTGTTGTAACTAGGCGAGGGTCAATTTGGATAGTCATGACGAGCAAAGCTTGCTTGTGCTTTTCAAGGAAGCATTGCAGCAGTATCGGTGTTACCCGAGGAAATGACACTTTGATGGCAAGTCTATAAACGAATTTCCGGTGAAGTCACCTGTGCTAAATTTAGAACACATTGAATGGAAAAACCTTGTTATGCACTGGTCTCGTTCCCAGGATGAGGTACTGTCTATGAAATCACATGACAATTTGAACTTCTACTTTTCCGCATGTGCCTTACGGATCTTTTTTGCAGGAAATCTGCTCGAAGAAGAATTACGGTTTGAAAAGAATGACATGATATCGCAAATATGCTGCCTGCTGCTTTGCTCTTGTTAGTACCTGTTGTCTTGTATCACTGTACTTGCATACATACCTGGTTCATTATGTGACAGCAGTATGCATGATAGCTTGCTTATCAATTGTTTGCTCCAAATTATCTGATCTGTATGAATAGTTACATTAGTGTAGAATATATCCAATGCCAATGAATTTTTTTAGCTCTGCATTGTTCTTGTAAGTACATGTTGTACTTTATCAGTGTACTTATATTGACAGGTAGTTGTTCATGTACCATCACTCTGCAGCTTATTTTCCTTTGCCCTCCATTTTCTACACATCGGATCTATATTTACTCTTACCATAAGGTTGGTCTTGAAGAAGTTTAGCTGCATGCATTGCTCTTGGCTGTGCCTTTTACTGTATCACTGCACATACATTTATAGCTACTTGGTTATGTAGTATCACTCTTCATCTTATCTTAAATATTCTCCATTTTTTCATATATTATCACATCTATATTTACTCTTACAAAATGTAGAATAAAGGCAATGCTTATGAAGAAGATTCTGTGCTAAACTTCTTGAATTCCCCCCCCCCCCCCATCAGCATGGATAAGGGCTTTATAGAGCCTGTCTTCACCAGTAATGTAAGTCTGTCCTTCTCAAGCCTTCAAACTTTCTTGTGTATATTTGGTTGGGCATGACTGCAACAGCTGTTTATTTTTGGTGTTTGCATCAAACTGCATGTTTAAAGTTTATTATGTAGTTCATAAACAAAAGTTTGTCCTTCTCAATTTAAGTTTTCAGTTGTACAACCAAGTTCCTTCTTCATACCATGTAAATTAAACTACTCTGAGCAAGTGATCTTCTTTTGCACTGCATGTATGCTTCGTTTCTTCATCTCAGAATCCAGTGGTGTGGTGAACATACCCACTACCGCACAATGTCATATTCTGCAGTGTCTTTACTATGAACAATGTCATATCATTCTACTATTATTTAAACCGTCTCTTTATTTGACAATCTGAAATGGGATAAATTGACAGCACACTAACCATTGATACTTATGAGTTCTTGATCTGTAATCCAGTGGTGTCGTGAAGCTGCCAACTCCTTCACAATGTCATTTCCTGCCATGTCTTGACCTGAACAATACCATATTGTGTTAATGCAATCTTAAACTGTGTTATTCGTCAGTAAGAAATGTGATGAATTGTCAGCACTGATACTTTTATGTGCAAAACCTGTCATCTGTCTGCTTGTTTATCTTTCAGAGTGAGGAAGATATAAGTGTTGAACAAGCTGATCTCATCATCTTGCTTTCACCGCTTATGCTGCAGCTCCCAGTTGTTGGGGATCGTGAGTAAATTTAAAATTTCCTACGCATCACCAAGATCAATCTATGGAGTCATCTAGCAACGAGAGAGAGAGAGGAGTGCATCTACATACTCTTGTAGATCGCGAGCGGAAGCGCTCAAGAGAACGGGGTTGATGGAGTCGTACTCGTCATGATCCAAATCACCGATGATCCTAGCGCCGAACGGACGGCACCTCCGCGTTCAACACACGCACGGAGCAGAGACGTCTCCCGCGCCTTGATCCAGCAAGTAGGAGGGAGAGGTTGAGGAAGAGAGCTCCAACAGCCGCACGACGACGTGGTGGTGATGGAGTGGCAGTACTCCGACAGGGCTTCGCCAAGCACTTCATCGGAGGAGGAGAGGTGTTGGGGAGGGGAGGGGCTGCGCCTTAGATGTGGTGTGCAGCCCTCCCCTCGCCCCTCTATTTATAGGGGAAGGGGGAAGGCGGCCGGCCCCCTCTAGATGAGATCTAGAGGGGGGGCGACCAAGGGAGGGGGCTTGCCCTGCCAAGGGCGCCCTCTAGGGTTCCCCCCCAACCCTAGGCGCATGGGCCGAAGGGGGGGTGCACCCAGCCCACCTAGGGGCTAGTTCCCTTCCACCTACAGACCATAAGGCCCTCCGGGGCAGGTGCACCCTCCCGGTGGACCCCCGGAACCCCTTAGGTGGTCCCGGTACAATACCGGTATGCCCCCGAACTTTTCCGGTGACCGTATGACAACTTCCCATATATAAATCTTCACCTCCGGACCATTTCGGAACTCCACGTGACGTCTGGGATCTCATCCGGGACTCTGAACAACATTCGGTAATCACATACAAGTCTTCCTAATAACCCTAGCGTCATCGAACCTTAAGTGTGTAGACCCTACGGGTTCGGGAATCACGCAGACATGACCGAGATAGCTCTCCGACCAATAACCAACAACGGGATCTGGATACCCATGTTGGATCCCACATGTTCCACGATGATCTCATCAGATGAACCACGATGTCGAGGATTCAAGTAATCCCGTATACAATTCCCTTTGTCAATCGATGCGTTATTTGCCCGAGATTCGATCGTCGGTATCCCAATACCTCGCTCAATCTCATATCGCAAGTCACTTTACTCGTTCCATAATGCATGATCCCATGACCAACTACTTGGTTACATTGAGCTCATTATGATGATGTATTACCGAGTGGGCCCAGAGATACCTCTCCGTCATACGGAGTGAAAAATCCCAGTCTCGATCCGTGCCAACCCAACAGACACTTTCAGAGATACCTGTAGTGTACCTTTATAGCCACCCGATTACGCCAGACGCTTTGGTACACCCAAAGCACTCCTACGGTATCCGGGAGTTTCACGATCTCATGGTCTAAGAAAATGATACTTGACATTAGAAAAGCTCTAGCGCATTTAACTACACGATCTTGTGCTATGCTTAGGATTGGGTCTTGTCCATCACATCATTCTCCCAATGATGTGATCCCGTTATAAATGACATCCAATGTCCATGGTCAGGAAACCGTAACCATCCATTGATCAACGAGCTAGTCAACTAGATGCTCACTAGGGACATGTTGTGGTCTATGTATTTACACATGTATTACGATTTCTGGATAACACAATTATAGCATGAACAATAGACAATTATCATGAACAAGGAAATATAATAATCATTTTATTATTGCCTCTAGGGCATATTTCCAACAGTCTCCCACTTGCACTAGAGTCAATAATCTAGTTATATTGTGATGAATCGAACACCCATAGAGTTCTGGTGTTGATCATGTTTTGCTTGCGGAAGAGGTTTAGTCAACGGATCTGCGACATTCAGATCCGTATGCACTTTGCAAATATCTATGTCTCCATCTTGAACATTTTCACGAATGGAGTTGAAGCGACGCTTGATGTGCCTGGTCTTCTTGTGAAACCTGGGCTCCTTGGCAAGGGCAATGGCTCCAAAGTGTTGTCACGAGAAGAGAGCCATCGGCCCCGACGCATTGGGAATAACTCCTAGGTCGGTAATGAACTCCTTCATCCAGATTGCTTCATGTGCTGCCTCCGAGGCTGCCATGTACTCCGCTTCACATGTAGATCCCGCCACGACGCTTTGCTTGCAAATCGCACTACCATCGCCCCACCATTCAAAATATACACGTATCCGGTTTGTGACTTAGAGTCACCCAGATCTATGTCCAAGCTAGCGTCGACGTAACCTTTTACGACGAGCTCTTCATCACCTCCATAAACGAGAAACATATCCTTAGTCCTTTTCAGGTACTTCAGGTTATTCTTGACCGCTATCCAATGTTCCATGCCGGGATTACTTTGGTACCTTCCTACCAAACTTACGGCAAGGTTTACATCAGGTCTGGTACACAACATGACATACATGATAGACCCTATGGCCGATGCATAGGGGACGACACTCATCTTTTCTCTATCTTCTGCCGTGGTCGGACATTGAGCCGAGCTCAGTTTCACACCTTGCAACACAGGCAAGAACCCCTTCTTGGACTGATCCATATTGAACTTCTTCAATATCTTATCAAGGTATGTGCTTTGTGAAAGGCCTATGAGGCGTCTCGATCTGTCTCTATAGATCTTGATGCCTAATATGTGAGCAGCTTCTCCAAGGTCCTTCATTGAGAAACACTTATTCAAGTAGGCCTTTATGCTCTCCAAGAGTTCTATATCATTTCCCATCAAAAGTATGTCATCCATATATAATATAAGAAATGCTACAGAGCTCCCACTCACTTTCTTGTAAACGCAGGCTTCTCCATAAGTCTGCATAAACCCAAACGCTTTGATCATTTCATCAAAGGAATGTTCCAACTCCGAGATCCTAGTTTAGCCCAATCAGATATCGGCTGTGAGTAGGCCGGATGCAAACCGGGCCGTAGTTAGGCCCAACTATATGACAGGCTTTTAACAGGCCGAAATTAATATAGGGCCGAAATGTTAGACGGGCCCTTAACAAGCCGAAACTAATATCAGGCTGAATTACTAAATGGGCCTTTAGCAAGTGGGCCCAAAAGCATAGCGATCCGATTAACGGGCGAATCTGATATGGGCCATAATTGAGCCCAAAGCCTCTTAAAGGGTTGAACTCGACCGGGCCGTGATTTGGCCTGTAAAGTGGGAGGCTTTAACGGGCGGATCTTATATGTGCCATTATTAGGCCTTAACGCTTGTGCCATTAATGGACCGGATCAAAGATGGGCCGACATGTGGCCCAAACCATGGCAGCCAGATAATGGGCCGCCTACTAGGGTCCTCAAAATCTTGTGGGTTTACAATGGCCGCCCATTAATGTCGGCGAAATCTCGTGGGCCTTTTTTGGGCCAGCCCATTATGATCTGCATGAATTTTGTGGGTTTTTACTGGCCGCCCATTATGGCACACAAAAATCTTGTGGGCCTTTACTGGCCAGCCTATTATGGCCCGCGAAATCTTGTGGGCCTTTAGCTGGGCCAGCCCATTATGGTCCGCAAAATCTCGTCGGCCTTTAGCTGGGCCGGCCCATTATGGTCCGCAAAATCTTGTGGGCCTTTAGTAGGGCCAGCCCATTTAAACTTGATGGGCCGTGCGACGTGTCGACGTATCATAGGCGCCTTCTGTCCAATGAGTGGATGACATCTGTCCCAACGATGAGCCGACACGTGTTTCCTCCAGCCAATGAAGATTTTACACGTGGAAAATCCCCATTGGTCGGGGCTGTTAACGGGTTATCGGATCCAAAAACCGACCCGATAGCTTAACGGCGTTCCGTTACGGTGGATGCCACATGTCGGTCACCCTTGACGAAAGTACTTCTGTGACGCGCGATTTATCGTCATGGAAGTGGACACTTCCGTGATGATAATTTTGGTAATGTCATGGGACACTTCATGACAAAGACAGGTATGACTATCTTGATTCTGTCATAAAATCGTCATGGATGTACATGCATGACAAAAAACGCGACCTACTGTGACAAACATGTATCATCACGGAAGTGTATTTTTTTGTAGTGAATCAACCGACACATGCAATTCTAAGAGTATAGCAGCGGAATGTAAAACAATTGCATATGAAGGTAAAGGGAGGAGTTTGGAGGGAGCAAACGCAATGTAGACACGGAGATTTTTATCTGTGGTTCCGATAGGTGGTGCTATCGTACATTCACGTTGATGGAGACTTCAACCCATGAAGGGTAACGATTGCGCGAGTCCACGAAGGGCTCCACCCACGAAGGGTCCACGAAGAAGCAACCTTTTCTATCCCACCATGGTCGTCGCCCACGAAGGACTTGCCTCACTAGGGTAGATCTTCATGAAGTAGACGATCTCCTTGGCCATAGAAACTTCTTGGTTCAACTCCACAATCTTGACGGAGGCTCCCAAGTGCCAGCTAACCAATCTAGGAGACACCACTCCCCAAAAGGTAATAGATGGTGTGTTGATGATGGACTCCTTGCTATTGTGCTTCAAATGATAGTCTCCCCAACACTCAACTCTCTCTCATAGGATTGGATTTGGTAGAAAGATGATTTGAGTGGAAAGCAACTTGGGGAAGGCTAGAGATCAAGATTTATGTGGTTGGAATGGAACATCTTGACCTCAACACAAGTGTAGGTGGTTCTCTCTCAGAAAATGTATGTTGGAAGTGTAGGCATGTTCTGATGGCTCTCTCCAAGAATGAAGAGTGGAGGGAGGGGTATATATAGCCTCCACACAAATTCTAGCCATTACACACAAATCACCAAACTCGGTGGGACCGAATTATAAAACTCAGTCAGACCGATTTAGTTCAAAATGTGAACGTTAGGATTTTCGGTGGGACCGACATGTCAACTCGACGGGACCGATTTCATTAGGGTTAGGGCATAACTTATTCTCGGTGTGAATGATTACACAAACTCGGTGGGACCGATTTTGGTAATAAGCTAACCAAAGAGTTGGTCAGGCAAACTTGGTGGGACCGATTCGCTCATCTCGGTTAGACCAAAACGTTATGAAGGGGAAACATAGAGTTTGCATTGCAATCTGGGTGGTACCGATCGCTCATCTCGGTTGGACCGAAATGTTACGAAGGGAAACAGAGAGGTTGCAATCCCATCTCGGTGAGACCGAGATCCCTATCGGTGAGACCGAAGTGACTAGGGGCTGTGGCAGTGGCTATGTCAAGTCAACTCGCTGGCGCCGGATAGAATATTTCGGTGGGGCCAAGTTTGACTTTTGGTTTGGGACACATGTGGATATGAGAAAGTGGTTGAGGGTTTTTGGAGCATATCACTAAGCATTTTGAGCAAGTAACTCATTAAGCAACACCTCACCCCCTTTTAATAGTATTGGCTTTTCCTATGGACTCAATGTGATCTTGGATCACTAAAATTAAAATGTAGAGCCTTGTGCTTTGAGCTTGAGCAAATCTTTTGTCCCTAGCATTTTGAGGGGTCCACTTCCTAGTCCATGCCATGCCAATCATCGAGCTTTCCTGAAATATTTATCTTAAAATAGCATTAGCTCAATGAGCTATATGTTGTTAGGAATTACCAAAACCACCCAGGGATAGTTGCATTTTCAGACAGTCATAACCTAGGGCGATACAACAATAGCTCCAGTTCATAAATATAATGTAGGCATGTATTCCGTAAATAGTCATAGGTGCTTATGGAAAGAACTTGCATAACATCTTTTATCCTACCCTCCCGTGGCAGCGGGGTCCTATTGGAAACTAAGGGATATTAAGGCCTCCTTTTAATAGAGAACCGAAACAAAGCGTTAACACACGGTGAATACATGAACTCCTCAAACTACGGTCATCTCCGGGAGTGGTCCCGACTATTGTCACTCCAGGGTTGCCGGATCATAACACGCAGTAGGTGACTATAACTTGCAGGATTGGACCTAGAACATGGATATAATGGTGATAACATAAACGGTTCAGATCTGAAATCATGGCACCCGGGCCCAAAGTGACAAGCATTAAGCATGGCAAAGTCATAGGAACATCAATCTCAGAACATAGTGGATACTATAGATCAAGCCCTAACAAAACTAACTCGATTACATGATGAATCTCATCCAACTCCTCACCGACCAGCGAGCCTACAAAGAAATTACTCACTCCCAGTGGGGAGCATTATGGAATTGGCGATGGAGAAGGGTTAGTGACGACGAAGAACGAAGATCCCCCTCTCCGGAGCCCCAAACAGACTCCAGATCTGGCCTCCCGATGAAGAACAGGAGGTGACGGCGGCTCCGTCTCGTGGAACGCAATAATGCTTTCTCCCTGATTTTTTCTGGAAAAATAGGATTTTATAGCATAGGTTTGTGGTTCAGGGGCCACCAGGTGGGGACAACCCACAGGCGCGTCTGGGGGGCAGGCGCGCCCTGGTGGGTTGTGCCCACCCAGGTGCCCACCTCAGGTGGCTCTTGACTCCAGAAATCCTCTTTTATTGGGGAAAATTTCCTCGCAAAGTTTCGTTCCATTCCGCGGACTTTTATTTCTGCACAAAAACAACACCATGGTAGTTTTGCTGAAAACAACGTCAGTCCGGGGTTAGTTTCATTCAAAACATGCAAATTAGAGTCCAAAAAATAGGAAAAGCGTTAGGAAAAGTAGATGCGTTGGAGACGTATCAACTCCCGCAAGCTTAAACATTTGCTTGTCCTCAAGCAATTCAGTTGATAAACCGAAAGTGAAAAATAAAAACTTTTACAAACTCTTTTGCTCTTGTTTGCGTAAATAAGCTTAAACAACACCCAGGTTTTCAGCCAACATTATAACTAACCATGCTGACAATAACTCTTAAAGATTGTATTAACTCATATCAATGACATAATAAGCTAGCGAGCAATAATAAGATATCTCAGACAGCAGCACATTGTCAAAACAACCATGATATAATATGACAATAGTGATATCTCACTAGCCCTTTCTAAGACCACAAAACATAAATGCAGAGCACCTCTAAAGTTCAAGCAGCGACTAAATATTGTAACTAATGGTAGAAAAGATCCAGTCATGATGCACCCAACATTAGCTACACACAATGCATAAACTCATGACAGTTGTGCTCTCAGGTTCTGGCGCTTGTTTTAGAAGGTGATGACACAACATAAAAATAAATAGATAGTCCATTCGCAGAGGGAAGCAGTGATTTGCAGAGGTGCCAGAGCTCAAGTTTTAAAACATAGGTAATTGATATTTTGAGACATGCACCATTCTCATTTTCTCCATGACCATCAGTTATCAATATCTTCCATGCTAAGCATGCTAGTGGCGGTTCCCAAGCGATAAAAGTAAAGGTTTACTCCCCCTCCACCAACAATCACATTCCACGGCTTGTCTGAAACAACGGGTGCCGTCCATACCAACAACAGTCCCGAGGGAGTTTTGTTTAATTATTTGCATTTTTTAGTTCGGGACTGGGAATCCCTATTACCGCCCTTTTCTCGTGCGATGGCGAGTGAATAAACACTCGACCTAAGAATAACCCACTTAGCATGGAAGATACCGACCACTCCTATCGTTCCATGAACAATCTAGGCACACAAAAAGGATATTTATTTGAATTTTTTAGAGGTGTCACATGCAAATTTACTTAGGATGGCAGGGTAATACCGCATATAGGTAGGTATGGTGGTCTCATCTGGAATAACTTTGGGTTCAAGGTTTATGATGTACAAGCAAAATTCCCACTTAGTACAGGCGAAGGCTAGCAATTAGATTGAGAAGCGGCCGACTAGAGAGCAACTACGGTCATAAACATGCATTATGCATAAGTAACATTGGACACTAGCATGAGTAGGATATGAACACCATGAACATAAATATCATAGAGGCTATGTTGGTTTTGATTCAACTACATGCATGAACATGTGCCAAGTCAAGCCACTCGAACATTCAGAGGAGGATACCATATCATCATGCTACATCACACTCATTTTAACGCTATGTTGATATCCAAGATAAATCATTATCCACTCCTAGCTACTTATGCATGACATGGGAAACTATAATCTCTAATTGTCATTGCAAACATGTTTAATCATAACGGGCTTAATCATGGATACTAGGTTAAACATATTTACACAAACAGAACAAGTCGAGTTCATACCCGTTTCTCTCTCCCACGGCGAGTTCATCGAATGTCGTCATTATTGATTTTCACTTGCACGACAGAATGATATGAAAATAATAATAGTGCAAGAGTGCCGTGGACTAAGCTGGAATCTGCAAACATTTATTCAACAGGAGAAGACAAGGTAAAATAGAATCTTTATTAGATTAGCATCTATTCATATGAGAGCCACTCAACATTTTCATCGTGGTCTTCTCGTTGGTAAGACTCGAATAAAAGAAAAGAAATTCAGAGAAACACACTGAAATATTTTTGGAGTTTTTGGTTTTATAGAACAAGCAAATAAAAAGGGAAAAGCAAAAACGAGAAAAACTATTTACACGGGAAAGCTCCCAACAAGCAAAAGAAGAACAAGGAAATCTTTTTGGGTTTTCTTTTTAGTGCCACTACTAAGCATGCATAGAAAGTAAACTACTACAACTAATTTTTTTGGTTTTTCTAAAGTTTTTCAAACACACAAGAAGAAAGCAAGAAAATGAATCTAAGCATGGATGATACAATGAAAAAGTGTGAACACCGACAAATAGAAACAACTGGACATGAGTGTAATGTCGGTGAGAAACACGTACTCCCCCAAGCTTAGGCTTTTGGCCTAACTTCGTAATCAGTCAGTAGCTTGGATAGTAGTCAGTGTGGTAGCTCACGAAGGCTCTCGGTGCGGATGCCTCAGACTGCCGTGCTACCTCCACTGCTACATTGTGAGCTCAGGCCTCGCTCTCAAGAACAAAATATCTTCCTTTGCTGTGATAGTCAAAAAGAGAAGGCGCAGGGAAATATGTGTGCACAACAGATGTTTGGTTAAACAACAGATTATAAGTGAAATCATGAATCTTTCCTTTAAGGATCTTATGATCTTTTAAGGTGTCAAAATCTAAATACTGCGTGGGAAGGATAGGATCAAAGGGCAAAGGTGAGACACCCAACCCTCGTGCTAAACGCGTGGCATATATTCCACCATAGAAATAGCCACTGTTAGCGTTATTCTGAAGTCTGCGTCCAACAATCGCTCCGAGGTTATAATTCCTTTCACCATTGAGAGCGGTGCGTATGAGGCTCAAGTCTGGAGCACAAAGCGTACTACAGTCTTGCTTGCCTACTATACATTTCCCGTTAAATAATGCAAAGTATTGAATTGTAGGAAAATGAATGCTCTTTATTCTACCTTGTGTCACTCCCCTCCTTCCACCGCAGCAAAGACTAGTCAAGAATGTTTTGAACTCAGCCTTTGGTGGTTCGTCAAGCGAACCCCAAAATGGAAGTTTTCAATGGTAAGCAAAATTCTCCAGGATAGTAAATGGATTATCATAAAGCATAAAGGACACCCTAGACTCACGAGGGAAGAATTTAAATCCTTTGACAAACGATTCAGTGAGAAGGTGGCGTTGTTCGCACTTATCTGAAATGTAGGGACCAAGAACGGCATTGTGAACATATTGCTCAAATTCCTCCTTAATGCCTACACGCATCATATATTCATCGCAAGGCCATAAGCATGTTTTGGTGGTAGCATCTCGTGTGGAACTTTCACTTGGTTCTACATAAGACCGGCGAGCAGAACTGTCACTAGAAGATGCCCCGAGGATCGTCTCCTCGAAGAGCTCCTTCCAAATAGGTTCATCATGTCCACGTACAATTTTCAAGCAACAATCCCCCGAAACAGTTTCAGAAACAGAGCCTTGAGCAAAGAGATCGAAATCCGCGGGTTTGAGAGCAATAACAAGGGAGAGAGAGCAATTGAGATTTTTTTCTGGAGGTAAGTGATGATGTGGGATGAAGAGGTAAGTAAGGGGGCCCACGTGGGGACCACAACCCACCAGGGTGCGCCTGGGGGTCCTGGCACGCCCAGGTGGGTTGTGCCCACCTGGTGCACCTCCCTCTGATATTATTTGCACCAGAAATTCAGAAATATTTAGAAAAAATTGTTAAAGTTTCAGAGCATTCTGAGAACTTTTATTTTTGGGTCATTTTTTATTGCACGGGAAATTCATAAAACAGATAAAACATGGCATTTAATTTTATTTAACTAATAAAAAACAAAAAACAAAAGGTAAGGACATAAGGTAGTGTATACTAAATTCATCAACTTCATACCGTTCAAAAATGATTCATTAATAAGGTTGACCAGGTCTTATTAACGACCACTTTCGATTAGCATCAAACCAAAGAACTTTCGTAAATCACTAAGTTACCTCAATGGGGATATGAATGAAAAGTGACCTTGCTTTTATTGCAATCAATAACAGCCCCTGCAGTATTCAAGAAGGGTCTACCAAGGATAATCGACATGTTGTCGTCCTCGGGCATCTCAAGTATAACCATGTCGACAATAACTCTTAAAAGTTATATTAACTCATATCAATGACATAATCATCTAGTGAGCAATAATAAGATATCTCAAACAACAACACGTTATCAAAACAACCATGATATAATATGACAATAGTGGTATCTCGCTAGCCCTTTCTGAGACCGCAAAACATAAATGCAGAGCACCTCCAAAGTTCAAGCAACGACTAAACATTGTAATTCATGGTAGAAAAGATCCAGTCATGATGCACCCAATATTAGCTACACACAATGCATCAGCATGATAGCAGTGCTCTCAGGTTCTGGCGCTTATTTTAGGAGGTGATGACACAAATAAAAGTAAATAGATAGTCCCTTCACAGAGGGAAGCAGTGATTTGCAGAGGTGCCAGAGCTCAAGTTTTTAAAACAGAGGTAAATGAAATTTTGAGAGGTGCACCCTTCTTGTTTACTTCGCGACCATCCATTATCAATATCTTCCATGCTAAGCACGCTAGTGGCGGTTCCCAAGCGAAAAAGTAAAGGTTATGACTCCATTGGGAGTTTTTGTTTGATTAATTGACAGATCAATTCTTTTTGCAGTTTGGGACTGGGCATCCCTATTACCGCCCTTTTCTCGTGCGATGGCGAGTGAATAAACGAACCCGCTTAGCATGGAAGATACCGACTACCTCCGGTCGTTCCATGAACGATCCAGGCGCACAAAAGGGATATTTATTTGAAGTTTTTAGAGATGGCACATGCAAATTTACTTAGGACAGCAGGGTAATACCGCATATAGGTAGGTATGATGGACTCATCTGGAATAACTTGGGTTCAAGGTTTTTGATGTACAAGAAGAATTCCCACTTAGTAGAGGCGAAGGCTAGCAAATAGTTTGAGAAGCGGACAGCTAGAGAGCAATAACGGTTGTCGGTGTCAAAACCGGCGGATCTCGGGTAGGGGGTCCCGAACAGTGCGTCTAGGCAGATGGTAACAGGAGACAAGGGACACGATGTTCTTACCCAGGTTCGGGCCCTCTCGATGGAGGTAAAACCCTACTCCTGCTTGATTAATATTGATGATATGGGTAGTACAAGAGTAGATCTACCACGAGATTAGAGAGGCTAAACCCTAGAAGCTAGCCTATGGTATGATTGTTGTTCGTCCTAAGGACTAAAACCCTCCGGTTTATATAGGCACCGAAGAGGGTTAGGGTTACACAGAGTCGGTTACAATGGTAGGAGATCTACATATCCGTATCACCGAGGTTGCCTTCCACGCCAAGGAAAGTCCCATCCGAACACGGGACGAAGTCTTCAATCTTGTATCTTCAAAGTCCAGGAGTCCGGCCAAAGGCTATAGTCTGGCTATCCGGACACCCCCTAATCCAGGACTCCCTCAGTAGCCCCTGAACCAGGCTTCAATGACGACGAGTCCGCCGCACATATTGTCTTCGGCATTGCAAGGCGGGTTCCTCCACCGAATACTTCATAGAAGATTTTAAACACAAGGACAGTGTCCGGCTCTGCAGAATAAGTTCCACATACCATTGTAGAGAGAATAATATTTACACAAGTTCAATCTGCTGACGTATTCCACAGCGTGACATCACACCACAGCCAAGCCCTTATTCGAATCGTTTTTACTGTCCCACCTCAGCGTGTTTAGCGAGGCGGTTTCCTTGGCACGTCTTGTCAAAGTAGAGATCGTGTCCCCTTATTCCGGGATTCTCATCAATACGGGCGTGGGTAACCCAACCGCGCCATTGATTATGGCGCTTGGGAGATAAGCGAGTTTTATCAGGCCGGTGGGGACGCATAGCTTTGCCCGCCCATATAAGGGGATAAGGATCCACTTTTTCACACACGCCTTCCT
This sequence comes from Aegilops bicornis, assembly GCA_021605145.1. Classification (NCBI taxonomy): domain Eukaryota; kingdom Viridiplantae; phylum Streptophyta; class Magnoliopsida; order Poales; family Poaceae; genus Aegilops; species Aegilops bicornis. The sequence goes on along the minus strand of CM038670.1, from coordinate 255,559,052 downwards.
CCTCCTTTGCTTATCCATTTCCGCGCACTCGAGCTCCAGTGCCCAAGTCCGCACATCCCACCTCAACCTTCTCCAACTATGTCCAGAGCGGGAGGCAAGTGGATGGCCTCCTCCGTCACGGAGGGGCACATCAAAAAGCTGCGGAAGGCCGGATACTTGTCCGACGACATCGCGCGTCGGCTCCCCGACAAGGGGCAGCTCATCCCCACCCCCAGGCCCCATGAGAAGGTGGTGTTCCTCCCCCACTTCCTCCGCGGACAAGGGTTTCCACTTCACCCATTTGTCCCAGGGCTCATGTTCTACTACGGCGTAGATTTCCATGATCTGGCCCCGAATTTCATCCTCAACATCTCGGTGTTTATCGTTGTGTGCAAGGCCTTCCTCTACATCCAGCCCCACTTCGGCTTATGGCTGAAGACCTTCAATGTCAAGCCGAAGGTAGTGGGCGGCCGCCAAGCGGAGTGCGGAGGTGCCATGGTGGGCAAGATGGCCAACGACCTATGGCTCGATGGCTCCTTCGCGGAGACCATAAAGGGGTGGCAATCGGGGTGGTTCTACATCACCGAGCCGCGCGACTCTAAATGGGCGGCGGCCCCCGAATTCCGATCTGGCTTCCCTACATGGCTCACCTCATGGAAAGAGACGGGCCTGACGTGGGGTAATTCGGAAGAGCTGACCGGACTCCAAACCTGTGTCGGAAACCTGGTGGACAAGAAGCTTAAGCTTGTCAACGTAGTCCAGGTTATGCTCATCCGCCGGATCCTCCCATGCCAGCAATGGGCCTTCAACTTGTGGGAGTTTGATCCGGCACAACACCGAACCTTGAGCCGGCTCTTCGACACTACGTACGAAGATGCCTGGAAGGTGCTGTTCAAGGGTGCCAAGGCTCCCGCATCCGCTACCGAAGATCGCGGATCCAACTCGCGGCATCAAGCCAGCGAGGTAAGCTAGTTTACCCTTTACGGGACTCTTTTTTCATTGTTTGACTCTATGCGGGATCTAAAACTCCCTCACCTTTGACAGGACTGGCAGAAGACGTCTGGACAGGTTGACCGTCCGGCTCCTTGCCGAAGACCAGTGACGCCTTGATTGACGGGCTGCTGGTTACAGCACCTTACGTGGTGCCGGAGAAGAAGGCCAAGAAGAAGGCCACGGGGACTCGAAGGAGTTCCCGGCGCCAGGTGTTGTCGGACTCATCGCCTGATGACTCCGAGGCGGACTCCTCCCGCGAATACGAGGAGGAGGAAAAAGAGGCCTCTCCCCTAGCGGGGGAAGAGAAGAAAAGGAAGGCCGCCCCAACTGGGGAGGCCGGAGGGTCCAAGAAGGGAAGGACCTTCCCTCCGGACTACTCCACCAACGCCGACAACGGCGGGGAGGAGTGGCCACCAAGGACCAAGCCCCTGGAAAAATCGTAAGTGTCTGGACACCAGAATAACACATTGCGTTCCATTTGTCGCACAACATCTTCTAACGCCGAGTATAACCATGCAGCCCGCCCAAGGACGGGCTCGACGCTTCGTCGAGCGGCTCCTCGAATCGTCGGATGTGAATAGCACCTCACTTCCGACCGCCTCGTCTCCTCCCGCCGGATGACGCCGGGTGGAGTCCCAAAAGGCCCAGCCAGGAGGAGGTGGCCTCGAGGCGCCACAAGGCGACCTCCGGACTCCGGGAGCAAAGGGATAAAACCCGAAGGGCTTCAAGTTCGCCCTGTCTTGGACTCCGCATCGAACCTTCAGTGGTTCCGGAGTCCGGCGGGTGACCCCTTCGTAGGAAGGGCAAGACTGCAACGCCGGTGACCTCCGTCCAACTGGAGGCACCAGATGATTTGATGGAGGCGCTTAACGGCGCTTCCATCAACGAGGAGCACCGCACTGTTATGAGGGTGGTGATCCAGAAAGTTCAGTCCGCCAAGAGCGGGCTGAACGAAGCCTGTGCCAGCCTTCTAACAGGCTTTGAGGTATGTATTTAAGATATATAAAAATATTACCGCATAGACAGTAGCCCCTGATGCTCAGTTTGGTGTTCGGAAAGAAAAAGCCGAACTGAGGATCTAAAAGATATACGCATGAGTCTAACATAATTATGTCAATATGGGAATGCAGGATGCGCTGCTGACCTCTGCCGCACTGACTGCGGAGGTTGATGCATTGAAGCAGAGCCTCGAGCGGTTCGAGAACGAGCTCGGACTTGCCAAAAAGCATCTCGAGGACAAGGAAGGTAAGTAATACCTTATGGGAGTCTTTAAAAGATGTGGTTGCAAAAGATGACAGGAATAACGTGAATACTGCAGGGGCCACGAACGAGGTGGCGACCTCAAGGAAGCGGTGTCCAAGGCCGAAGCAAAGCGGCCGCGGAGAGCACCGAGCGAGAGAAGCAGGAGGCGCGGTGGCGGAGGTGCGGCAAGAGCTCCAGGCTCACGTGGAAAAACACGAGAGTTTGGGCGTGACTCAAAGACTCGAGTCGAGCTCGCCTCGGCCCTTGAGAGCGCCTAAAGCCGCTAAGGCCGAAGCCCAAAAAGCCCTCCAGGAAATTGAGGCGATGAAGAAGATAGCAGCGGGTAAGGCATTCTATATGCAAAGCAAGCATGTGAAAGTGAATTATCTGTTAATTACCCGAATCCGGAGCTCTCCAGGAGCATTCGAAGATCTGCCCTGCAGTGTGTCTGATGCTGCCGCATTCTACCGAGCCGAGGAGGGAAGCTCGATATAGAAAGTGTTCTAGTCTCAGTATGCTGAGGCCGGACACCCGATGCCCTTAAGCGACCAGTTGAAGCAGCTAGTCGAGCTCCATAAGGTGGCCGAACATGCCATGAAAGGCCTCATAGTTTGGCTGTGGCCTAAGGAAGCCATGCCTGGGAGCTACTTCGGGCTGGTGAGGCGGCTGGTGGACGCCTGTCCATGGGTTGAAGTCGTCAAGCGCTCTGTCTGCATCGAAGGTGCTCAGAGGGCCTTGCCCGTGCTAAGGTGCACTTTGGGGCAAGATGGACGCCGAGAAGCTTGTGACGGACGGACCACCACCGCGCAAGGAGCATCGCAAGCCTGAAATGTATTATGAGGGCGTCTGAAGGGTGCCTTTTATAGCGGATGAATGCTCCAAAGATATAATTTTGAGTAGACTCGCATTTGTTATCATGTACGCTGAAAACTTGTTCATATGCGCTAAGCAACACTTTTGAATTTAAAATATTACCTTACATGCGGCCGTGTATTAAATTTGAGAGATGGCGAGTCGTCGGCTTCAGGCCCCATGCCACGAGTGCTAGGGTGTTCGGGATAAACTTGAGCGCTCTTGTTCCCATTCTTGGGTCCTTCGAGGGAGGCGCTCAACGCAACGAACAAGGAAACCGGACTATAATGGTTGAATACTCTCACTTAGCCATATAATTCTATTATTTTAAATTTCGGTGAAGCCCCTGGTATTCGGAAGACCGAGTTCGGGGCGCTATCCATGCCTAGGCCGGACAATGCCGACTCCTCGCTCTAAGCGGCATAAGTCTTTAGGGACTCGAAAACCTCTCGAACAGCGACCGGCTCTCGCCCTATCATGACGGTCAGTTTTAGCTTTCCACCGAGGTGCTTAACCCAGCTCAACCGGGCACAATCGTAGTGGTTCTCCCAGCTACCTTAGTCGATATAATGGAACATAAGGTACCAAAACATGGGAGCCGGGCAAACCCAACTATTGACCCAAGACATGATTCGGAGCCGATGCATATAATGCTATAAGTTCGGGTGCTGCACTTGTGAAAGTGTTCGGACTTATCACACCATATTGTGGGGTACTTAAGCCTCGGTGTATTGCCTGTACCAAAGTGTACGGTTGCACAATGTCATAGCGAACATATATAATAGAAAAAGGAATTCAATAATAGGCGAAGCTATGTATTGTTTATTCAAAAGGGCTGCAGAAGAGCGAACGATACAAATAGTGCGATAAGCAAGGGACGGGACTTTTTAACATGTCCCCCTCCAGGGGTAAGCTGCGGGATGGTATGTAAAACAGGTATACTGCTCGTAATAGAGACCACCTGGACACTCGACGTAGCTTTCTGCTTCCCTGGCTGTTGCATCGTGTGTTCGGCGATTCTACTGCCGGACAGGGCTTCGTAAGAACGGAGTCCTGAAATTAAAAAAGAAAGAAGAAAAGAAAAGAATGACACGATCGGGCGCCCCTAGTGCGGTTGAGCCGCATTCTGGGCATGTCGTGGTCGTGCCCCTCCCCCTATGCCCATGGTATTTCCAGAGCGTAATTATGTACGCGTAGTACTGGTTTCGCAATTTCGCGAGGGCTGGGGCTTTGGGACGCATTGCTATGCGTGCTCGGAACGTGCCAGGCGGTCTTGTTGTAGGTCACTCCGGGCGCGCTTGACGGTGTCAGGACGTTTAATAGCCGGACTCGAGAATTGCCTTAAGAGGCTCCTTTGTACTGCCATCGCGAGGGCCGCCGTGTGCTCCTCCATCCGGAGAGAGCGTTCGGTGTTTCCATTGACCGTAATGACTCCTCGAGGACCTGGCATCTTGAGCTTGAGATATGCGTAGTGCGGCACCGCATTGAACTTTGCAAATGCGCTTCGTCCAAGTAGTGCGTGATAGCCGCTGCGGAACGGGACTGTGTCGAAGATTAACTCCTCGCTTCAAAAGTTATCCGGGGATCCGAAGACCACTTCAAGTGTAACTGAGCCTGTACAGTTGGCCTCTACACCTGGTATGACGCCTTTAAAGGTCGTCTTCGTGGGTTTAATCCTTGATGGGTCTATGCCCATTTTGCGCACTGTGTCCTGATAAAGCAGGTTCAGGCTGCTGCCGCTGTCCATTAGGACTCTAGTGAGATGAAAACCGTCAATGATTGGGTCTAGAACCAATGCGGCGAATCCGCCATGGCGGATGCTAGTGGGGTGGTCCCTTCGATCAAAAGTGATCGGGCAGGAAGACCACGGGTTGAACTTTGGGGCGACTGGCTCCATCGCATATACGTCCCTTAGTGCACGCTTCCGCTCCCTTTTGGGTATGGGGGTTGCGTATATCATGTTCACCGTCCGCACTTGCGGGGGGTAGCCCTTCTGTCCTCTATTGTTCGGCGGGCGGGGATCCTCCTCGTCATCAGTATGCAGCCCCTTGTCATTGTTTTCGGCATTTAACTTGCCTGCCTGCTTGAACACCCAACAATCCCTGTTGGTGTGATTGGCTGGTTTTTCGGGGGTGCCGTGTACCTGGCACGAGCGATCGAGTATTCGGTCCAAATTGGACGAGCCCGGAGCATTTATTTTAAATGGCTTTTTTCGTTGACCGGGTTTAGAGCCTCTGAATCCGGCATTAACTGCCGTATCCTCAGCATTATCGCCGTTAATGCGGCGCTTGTGCTTGTTGCGACGCGACCTGCCATTGCTGTCCTTGGTATCCGAATTACTAGGGCTCTTGGTCATGTTGTTGCTACGAGCTAGCCAGCTGTCCTTGATAACCCACAAGTACAAGAGATCACAACAGTTTTCGAGGGTAGAGTATTCAACCCAAATTTGTTGATTCGACACAAGGGGAGCCAAAGAATATTCTCAAGTATTAGCAGCTGAGTTGTCAATTCAACCACACCTGGAAACTTAGTATCTGCAGCAAAGTGTTTAGTAGCAAAGTAATATGATAGTGGTGGTAACGGTAACAAAAGTAAAGACAGCAAAAGTAATGTTTTTGGTATTTTGTAGTGATGATAATGTAGCAACGGAAAAGTAAATAAGCGTAAACCAGATATGGAAAACTTCGTGAGGCACCGGATCAGCGATGGATAATTATGCCGGATGTGGTTCATCATGTAACAGTCATAACATAGGGTGACACAGAACTAGCTCCAGTTCATCAATGTCATGTAGGCATGTATTCGTAAATAGTCATACGTGCTTATGGAAAAGAACTTGCATGACATCTTTTGTCCTACCCTCCGTGGCAGCGGTCCTATTGGAAACTAAGGGATATTAAGGCCTCCTTTTAATAGAGAACCGGAACAAAGCATTAGCACATAGTGAATACATGAACTCCTCAAACTATGGTCATCATCGGGAGTGGTCCCGATTATTGTCACTGGGGTTGCGGATCATAACACATAGTAGGTGACTATAGACTTGCAAGATAGGATCAATAACACACATATATTCATGAAAACTTAATAGGTTCAGATCTGAAATCATGGCACTCGGGCCCTAGTGACAGACATTAAGCATAGCAAAGTCATAGCAACATCAATCTCAGAACATAGTGGATACTAGGGATCAAACCCTAACAAAACTAACTCGATTACATGATAAATCTCATCCAACCCATCACCATCCAGCAAGCCTACGATGCAATTACTCACGCACGGCGGTGAGCATCATGAAATTGGTGATGGAGGATGGTTGATGATGATAATGACGAATCCCCCTCTCCGGAGCCCGAACGGACTCTGAGATCAGCCCTCCCGAGAGAGATTAGGGCTTGGCGGCTCCGTATTGTAAAAACGCGATGAAACTTTCTCTCCGATTTTTCTCTCCCGAAAGCCAATATATGGAGTTGGAGTTGGCGCCGGAGGGCCTGATGGGCCCACGAGGTAGGGGCGCGCCTGTGGGAGGGGCGCCCCACCCTCGTGGACAGTGTGTGGGCCCCTGGTCTTCATCTTTGGTGAGGATTTTTATTATTTACTCTAAGATATTCCGTGGAGTTTCGTGTCATTCCGAGAAATTTTGTTTTCTGCACATAAAACAACACCATGGCAATTCTGCTAAAACAAGGCCATCCGGTTAGTTCCATTCAAATCATGCAAGTTAGAGTCCAAAACAAGGGCAAAACTGTTTGGAAAAGTAGATAATGACGGAGACGTATCAACTCCCCAAGCTTAAACCCTTGCTTGTCCTCAAGCAATTCAGTTGACAAACTGAAGAGAAAAAGAAAAACTTTTACAAACTCTGTTTGCTCTTGTTGTTGTAAACATGAAAAGCCAGCATTCAAGTTTCAGCAATTAGTATGAACTAACCATACTCACAATAACACATAGGTCTCACAATTACTCATATCAATAGCATAATCAGCTAGCGAGCCATAATAATAAAACTCGGATGACAACACTTTCTCAAAATAATCATAACATGATATAACAAAATGGTATCTTGCTAGCCCTTTCTGAGACCGCATAAAACATAAATGCAGAGCACCTTTAAAGATCAAGGACTGACTAAACATTGTAATTCATGGTAAAAGAGATCCAGTCAAGTCATACCCAATATAATCCAATTATAATGAATGCAAACGACAGTGTGCTCTCCAGCAGGTGCTTTTTAATAAGAAGGGTGATTACTCAACATAAAGGTAAATAGATAGGCCCTTCGTAGAGGGAAGCAGGATTTGTAGAGGTGCGAGCTCGATTTTGAAATAGAGATAAATTATATTTTGAGCGGCATACTTTCACTTTATCAGCATAACAACTATGAGATGGCTGTATCTTCCATACTACATGCATTATAGGAAGTTCCCAAACAGAATGGTAAAGGTTTATACTCCCCCTCCTCCACAAGCATCAATCCATGGCTTGCTCGAAACAATGAGTGCCTCCAACATTCAACGGGTCCTAGGGGGAGTTTTGTTTAATTATTTTGATTTGCTTTGATCTTTTTGGATCATAGGACTGGGCATCCCGGTTACCGGCCCTTTCTCGTGAATGAGGAGCGGAGTCCACTCCTCTTGAGAATAACCCACCTAGCATGGAAGATATAGGCAGCCCTAGCTGCACATGAGCTGCTCGAGCATACAAAACAGAATTTCATTTGAAGGTTTGGAGTTTGGCACATACAAATTTACTTGGAACGACAGGTAGATACCGCATATAGGAAGGTATGGTGGACTCATATGGAGCAACTTTGGGGTTTAAGGAGTTTGGATGCACAAGCAGTATTCTCTCTTAGTACAGGTGAAGGCTAGCAAAAGACTGGGAAGCGAACAACTAAGAGAGCGACAACATTCGTAAACATGCATTAAAATTAATTTACACCGAATATAAGCATGAGTAGGATATAATCCACCATGAACATAAATATCATGAAGGCTATGTTGATTTGATTCAACTACATGCATGAACATGTGCCAAGTCGAGTCACTCAATTCATTTAAAGCAGGATACCATCCCATCATACCACATCATAATCATTCTAATAGCATGTTGGCACGCAAGGTAAACCATTATAACTCATAGATGATCACGCATGGCACAAGCAACTATAATCTCTAAATGTCATTGCAAATATGTTTACTTCATAATAGCTGAATCAGGAACGATGAATCATCATATTTACAAAAACAAGAGAGGTCGAGTTCATACCAGCTTTTCTCATCCCAATAAATCCATCATATATCATCATTATTGCCTTTCACTTGCATGACCGAACGATGTGTATAATAATAAGAGTGCACGTGCATTGGACTAAGCTGGAATCTGCAAGCATTCAACTCAAGAGAGAAGACAAGTAATACGGGCTATAAGTTAGATAAACAATCATGCATATGAGAGCCACTAAGCATTTTCAATATGGTCTTCTCGACCCCCAAAGAAAGGAAAAGTAAGATAAAAACTATTTACACGGGAAAGCTCCCAACAAGCAAAAGAAGAACGGGAAATATTTATGGATTTTATTTTTAATTATTACTACTACAGCAGGAAAAATATACTACTACTATTTTGTTTGGTTTTTCTAAGGTTTATTAAACACACAAGAAGAAAGCAGGAAAAAAGGAAATAAACTAGCATGGATACTACAGTGAAAGAGTATGAGCACCGACATCTAGCAATGAGTGTGTGTGAGCATAAATGTAATGCCGGTGGGAATACGTACTCCCCCAAGCTTAGGCTTTTGGCCTAAGTTGGTCTATTGCCAGGGATATCCTAGCGGATACCCGTAGGTGTAGCTGGGGTCATGCTGCGATGAAGCTGCTATTGCCTCCTGAATTACAGTGTGGCATCGAGCTGCCTCTGCTCTACTCTCATATTCATCTGCCTCCTCTCTGGTAATAATATATTTTCCTCTCGCCTGAAAATCAAAGAAGGTAGGAGCAGGAAGAGCAACACGGACCACATGCCGTTTGTTAAAGATTAGTCGATACTGGTAAGGTGGTCCAGTCCTCTCAATGAACTGGTGAGAAAACATAGAATCAAGATCCAAATAAGAAGGGGGTAACTCCATATCACCCTCACGAATGTCTACATCAAGAAAATTAGCTAAGCAGGTTGCATAAATTCCTCCAAAGAAATCTCCGTTACGTCTATTATGATGCAACCTACGAGCTACAATGGCTCCCATATGATAAGCTTGGTCCCCTAACACAGCGCTTCTGAGAATGTTGAGATCAGAGGCAGCATTTATGCATCTACCAATGAAGAGAGCAAAATAATGTATTGCAGGAAAGTGAATGCTCCATATAGTGGCCTGCGCTATATCTCTAGATTCCCCCACAGTTATTCTAGCAAGAAAGTCTCTATATTCAGATTTAGGGGGATCCCTGATACTACCCCAAGATGGAAGTTTGCATGCAAGAGTGAAATCTTCTAAGTCCATGGTATATGATTTGTCATAAAGGTCAAACATGACTGAAGGAGAATTACGCGAAGATGAAAAATCAAAACTCCCCACAAATGAACTTGTGAGGTAACGATACTGGGGGCATTTATCAGCTTCAAAATCCTCAAGACCGGCATTACGCAAATATGCATAGAATTCTTCTTTAATTCCCACTTGATTCATAAAATTTTCCGAAGGCCATTCACAGGGCCTCACGAGAGTGTCTCTTGGTGGTTCCTCGTCAGCATCACGCATTGCAAGCCTGGGACCTTGCTTCCTTGAAGAACCACCTTGGAACATCCTCCTAAGCATATTGTTTTCTCTGAAAATAATTCTGAAATTTTTAGTAACTTCAAGTAAAAGTGAACCAACTTCAATAAAACTGATAGCGACTACTCATACAAGTGCCTAGAGCATATATCAAGCATTAGGACTACTTGGAACCATATAAATTTGACATGCAAGCTCAAGAACATGGTCACCTATGCAGCACAAATTTGCAATGAATAAAGCACTAGAACAAAAACTAATTGGACCAATGGAGGAGTCACATACCAAGGAACAATCTCCCCAAGCAGTTTTGCGAGAGGTGCTTTGAGCAAGGAGATCGAAAATCACAAAGCAAAAGTTCTTTGGAGCACGAGCTTGAGTTGGTTTTTCGGGTTTGTGTGAGACAGAGGAAGAAGATGGGTGCAGGGATAAGTGGAGGAGGGCCACCGTGGGCCCACGAGGCAGGGGGCGCGCCCAGGGGGGTAGGGCGCGCCCTCCACCCTCGTGGCCAGATGGCAGCTCCCCCCGCGGTAATTTTGGCACAGTAACTCCTCAAATATTCCCGAAAAATCATATTAAATTGGCATGAGATTCTGAGGACTTTTATTTTCGGGATATTTTTATATTGCACGGATAAGTCGGGAGAGATGTAAAAATACTATTTTACTTTATTTCTACTAGAGAACAGAGAATATAAGGAGAGTACAGAAGGTTGTGCTTCTAGTTTCATCCATCTCATGCTCATCAAAAGGGATCCACTAACAAGGTTGATCAAGTCTTGTTAACAAACTCATTCCGATTAACATGAAACCGGAGAAATTTCGAATAACACTATGTTACCTCAACGGGGATATGGACATCCCCAATAATAAGTATATCATATTTCTACTTAACAGTAGGGAGAGGAAATTCAAAACCTCCAAATATAATCGATGGAATTTTTCCAATAGAGTTGATACTATAAACTTGAGGTTGTTTCCTCGGAAAGTGTACCGTATGCTCATTACCATTAACATAAAAAGTGACATTGCCTTTGTTGCAATCAATAACAGCCTCTGCAGTGTTAAGGAAAGGTCTTCCAAGAATAATAGACATACTATCATCCTCGGGAATATCAAGAATAACAAAGTCCGTTAAAATAGTAACGTTTGCAACCACAACAGGCACATCCTCAAAAATACCGACAGGTATAGCAGTTGATTTATCAGCCATTTGCAAAAGATATTTCAGTAGGTGTCAACTTATTCAAGTCAAGTCTACGATATAAAGAGAGAGGCATAACACTAACACCGGCTCCAAGATCACATAAAGCAGTTTTAACATAATTTCTTTTAATGGAGCATGGTATAGTAGGTACTCCTGGATCTCCAAGTTTCTTTGGTATTCCACCCTTAAAAGTAGCAAGCATGGTGGAAATTTCAGCTTCAGGTATCTTTATTTTATTTTTTATGATATCTTTCATATACTTGGCATAAGGATTTGTTTTGAGCACATCAGTTAATTGCATAGGCAAAAAGATGGGTCTAATCATTTCTGCAAAGCGCTCAAAATCCTCATCATCCTTTTTCTTGGATGGTTTGGGAGGAAAAGGCATGGGTTTCTGAACCCATGGTTCTCTTTCTTTACCATGTTTCCTAGCAACGAAGTCTCTTTTATCATAACGTTGATTCTTTGATTGTGGGTTATCGAGATCAACAACAGGTTCAACTTCTACATCATTATCATTACTAGGTTGAGCATCATCATGAACATTATCATTAACATTTCCACTAGGTTCATGTTCATTACCAGATTGTGTTTCAGCATCGGACATAGAGATATCATTTGGATTATCAGGTGGTTCAGCAATAGGTTCACTAGAAGTTTGCACAGTTCTACCATTTTTCTTTTTCTTCCTTTTAGAAGAACTAGGTACATCTATATTATTTCTCTGAGAATCTTGCTCGATTCTCTTAGGGTGGCCTTCAGGATACAAAGGTTCCTGAGTCATTCTACCAGTTCTAGTAGCCACTCTAACAACATAATCATTTTTCTTACTATTCATTTCATTTAGTATTTCTTTCTGAGCTTTAAGTACTTGTTCTACTTGAGTGGTAACCATAGAAGCATGTTTGCTAACAAGTTTAAGTTCACCTCTAATATTAGCCATATGATCACTGAAGCGTTTAATCATAAAGGTATTCTGTTTTAATTGTCTACCAAAATAAGCATTAAAGTCATCTTGCTTAAACATAAAGTCATTAAACTCATCCAAGCACTGACTAGCAATTTTAGTAGGAGGGACTTCAGTTTTATCATATCTATAGTGAGAATTTACCTTTACTACCGTGTCGGGATATCGAGGTTCTTGATAAATAAGTAATTGAGATCATATACTTCTTCAACAAAGCGGTAAATTTAGACCATGTATTTCTTCAATAGGAGGTAAATTCTTAACATCTTTAGCTTAAATACCTTTTCTTTCATAGATTTCTCTGCCTCTTGCATATCTTGGGATCGAGAAATAGAACACCTCTCTTCTTCGGAGTTGGTTTAGGAATAGGCTCAGTAATTGGCTCAGGAGCTGGCTCAGGAGGTGCCCAATTATTTTCATTTGTCAACATATTATTCAATAGAATTTCAGCTTCATCCGGTGTTCTTTCCATGAAAAGAGAACCAGCACAACTATCCAGGTAATCTCTGGAAGCATCGGTTAGTCCATTATAAAAGATATCAAGTATTTCAGGTTTCTTAAGAGGATGATCAGGCAAAGGATTAAGTAACTTGAGAAGCCTCCCCCAAGCTTGTGGGAGACTCTCTTCTTCAATTTGCACAAAATTATATATATCCCTTAAAGCAGCTTGTTTATTATGAGCAGGGAAATATTTAGCAGAGAAGTAATGAACCATATCCTGGGGACTTTGCACACAACCAGGATCAAGAGAATTAAACCATATCTTAGCATCACCCTTTAATGAGAACGGAAATATATTGAGTAAATAAAGGTAGCGCGATCTATCATTATTAGTAAACAGGGCAGCTATATCATCTAACTTACGAAGATGTGACACAACAGTTTTAGATTCATAGCCATAAAAAGGATCAGATTCAACCAAAATAATTATATCTGGATCAACAGAAAAATCATAATAATAACCTGATCAGGAACACAGATAGGTGAAGTAGCAAAAGCAGGGTCGGGTCTCATCCTACCTCTAAAAGATTCTTTACTCCATTTAACTAGCAACCTATCACGTTCAAGACTATCTTGGCAAGCAAGAATAGCTTCAATAGATTCAACATTAAAAAGGTAACCCTCAGGAATAAGAGGTCTATTTTCATCATCACTGACATCATCGTGTTCAGTTTGAATAATTTCTCTTTCTCTAGACCTAGAAATTTGCTCATCTAGAAATTCACCAAGAGGCACAGTAGTATCAAGCATAGAAGTAGTTTCATCATAAGTATCACGCATAGCAGAAGTGACATCATCAATAACATGCGAGATATTGGAACGAATAGAAGAAGCAGGTTTAGGTGTCGCTAGCTTACTCATAACAGAAGGTGAATCAAGTGCAGAGCTAGATGGCAGTTCCTTACCTCCCCTCGTAGTTGAGGGATAAATTGTTGTCTTAGCGTCTTTCAAGTTCTTCATAGTGTCCAGCAGATATAAATCCCAAGTGACTCAAAGAATAGAGCTATGCTCCCAGCAACGGCGCCAGAAAAAGGTCTTGATAACCCACAAGTATAGGGGATCGCAACAGTTTTCGAGGGTAGAGTATTCAACCCAAATTTGTTGATTCGACACAAGGGGAGCCAAGAATATTCTCAAGTATTAGCAGCTAAGTTGTCAATTCAACCACACCTGGAAACTTAGTATCTGCAGCAAAGTGTTTAGTAGCAAAGTAATATGATAGTGGTGGTAACGGTAACAAAAGTAAAGACAGCAAAAATAATGTTTTTGGTATTTGGTAGTGATGATAACAGTAGCAACGGAAAAGTAAATAAGCGTAAACTAGTATATGGAAAACTCGTAGGCACCGGATCAACGATGGATAATTATGCCGGATGTGGTTCATCATGTAACAGTCATAACATAGGGTGACATAGAACTAGCTCCAGTTCATCAATGTAATGTAGGCATGTATTCCGTAAATAGTCATACGTGCTTATGGAAAAGAACTTGCATGACATCTTTTGTCCTACCCTCCCGGTGGCAGCGGGTCCTATTGGAAACTAAGGGATATTAAGGCCTCCTTTTAATAGAGAACGGAACAAAGCATTAGCACATAGTGAATACATGAACTCCTCAAACTATGGTCATCACCGGAGTGGTCCCGATTATTGTCACTGGGTTGCCGGATCATACCACATAGTAGGTGACTATAGACTTGCAAGATAGGATCAAGAACACACATATATTCATGAAAACATAATAGGTTCAGAGTTGAAATCATGGCACTCGGGCCCTAGTGACAAGCATTAAGCATAGCAAAGTCATAGCAACATCAATCTCAGAACATAGTGGATACTAGGGATCAAACCCTAACAAAACTAACTCGATTACATGATAAATCTCATCCAACCCATCACCATCCAGCAAGCCTACGATGCAATTACTCACGCACGGCGGTGAGCATCATGAAATTGGTGATGGAGGATGGTTGATGATGACGACGATGATGAATCCCCCTCTCCAGAGCCCCGAACGGACTCCAGATCAGCCCTCGCGAGAGAGATTAGGGCTTGGCGTCGGCTCCGTATCGTAAAACGCGATGTAACTTTCTCTCTGTTTTTTCTCCCCGAAAGCCAATATATGGAGTTGGAGTTGGCGTCGGAGGGCCTGAGGGCCCATGAGGTAGGGCGCGCCCGGGGGCGCGCCCCACCCTCGTGGACAGGGTGTGGGCCTGGTCTTCATCTTTGGCGAGGATTTTTATTATTTATTCTAAGATATTCCGTGGAGTTTCAGTGTCATTCCGAGAAGTTTTGTTTTACGCATAAAACAACACCATGGCAATTCTGCGAAAAACAGCGTCGATCGGGTTAGTTCCATTCAAATCATGCAAGTTAGAGTCCAAAACAAGGGCAAAAGTGTTTGGAAAAGTAGATCTGACGGAGACGTGCTCAGTCCTCTCCGCATAAAAGCGGGTCATGAGTGTTGTGAGGGTTGCCATGGATTTCGGCTTTTCTGTCCTAGGTGCGGGCAAGCCACTCGTCATGGATGTTGTGTTTGAAGGCTGCAAGGGCCTCTGCATCCGGACAATCGACGATTTGATTTTTCTTGGTTAGGAACCATGTCCGTAATTGTTCCGGCCGATTCCTCCGGCTGCTGAATTATGTGGCTTAGGTCATCGGCGTCCGGTGGTCGCACATATGTGCCCCGAAATTGTCGAGGAATGCGGCTTCCGTGTCTTCCCAACAACCTATTTACTCTGCTAGCAAGCTGTTAAGCCAATGCCGGGCTGGTCCTTTAAGCTTGAGTGGGAGGTATTTGATGGCGTGTAGATCATCGCCGCGGGCCATGTGGATGTGGAGGAGATAGTCCTCGATCCAAACCGCAGGCTGTTGTGCCATCGTATAATTCAATGTTTACGGGTTTGAAACCCTCAGATATTTGATGATCCATCACTTCATCTGTGAAGCATAGTGTGTGTGCGGCGCCTCTGTATTGGGCTATATCACGACGCAGCTCAAATGAGCTTTGTCTACTGTGTTTGGCCCGGCCAGAGTTGCCATATCCGGCGTGACGGTTATCGTCACGTGTCGTGGGGCGCCCACGCGATCCGTAGATCGATCTTTTTTACCTTGCCTTGTCCTCCAATATATACTGCAGGTCTGGCACATTTCCCCGCGCCTTGGTGTTTTTTGAGCGGCGCCGGGGTGCGGCTTGAGTTGAGGGCCGAGAGGCCTCTCTATCGCGGTCACGAGGTGCTCGGTCAGCCGTGTCATGTGCTGGTGATGTAGGTTTGGGTGCTTCCTCCTCTAATCGGGGTAGCAACCTGCATTTTGGGTAGCTCTTGGAGGGGCGCTCAAGTTCATACTCTTCGGCCGCAAGGACTTGATCCATCTGTCGCCTAGCAAGTCTTGGTCAGCTCTAAGTTGTTGCTGCTTTTATTGAGGCTGCTTGCCGTGGCCATAAGCCTGCGTTTGAAACGCTCTTGTTCGAGGGGATCCTCAGCAGATTTAATTGCCGGTCGTCGAGGCTTGCCTCATCTTCGGAGGGAGGCATGTAATTATCGTCCTCTACCTCTCTTTCTGCCGCTCTCTCACGAGGGCTGGCTTCTCCATCCTCCTGCGCTGAATCCTGCTAGAGGGGGTTGTCTTTGCCACTGTATGGGGTGTTATTGTCTCCCGTGCCGGAATCACCGTTTTTGCTGTGGCGGGATTTAGAGCGGCGCCACTGACGCCGACGCTTAGGCTGTTTCTTGGAGGGGTCATTCTCCGCTATTCCATCGCCATTCCCATCTTTTGGGATGTCCACCATGTATATGTCGTATGACGAGGTGGCCTTCCAGTGCCCTGTGGGCGCTGGTTCTTTGTCGTCTCCTGCATCGTCATCCATACCGTCGATGTCTTCGGAGTCGAAGTCGAGCATGTCGGTTAAATCATCGACAGTGGCTACGAAGTGGGTGGTGGGTGGGCTTTGAAATTCTTTGTCGTCCGCATCCCAACCTTCCTGACCATAATCCGGCCAGGCTCTCCGATAAAGAGAGAGACTTTAGTGAATTCAGGATGCCGCCAAAGGGCGAGTGCTGAAAGATGTCCGCGGCGGTGAATTCCATGATCGGCGCCCAATCGGATTCGATTGGCGGGGGCGCGGAAGGCTCGTAGTCCGGAGAGGAGTCCGGCACCTTAGAGTTACATGCTTCGCAAAGGACGAGGTAGGTGTGCGGCTCAATCGCCGTAGAGATCGCAGCCCCTGGGGCGGTGTCCAGCCACCCATCCTCAATCGGCACAGTCGGCTTCGAGCTAAAGGTCGGAGCGGACACTGGTGCTGCCTCCAGGACACTGTTCGGCGGCAGAGCTAGATCATGCCCCTCGTGACAGTGCGGCACGCTTGGCTGTGGCTCGAACCCGTCGAAGATCAAGTCTCCACGGACGTCAGCCGTGTAGTTCAAATTTCCAAATCTGACCTAGTGGCCAGGTGCGATGGCGAGTGAATAAACGAACCCGCTTAGCATGGAAGATACCGACTACCTCCGATCGTTCCATGAACGATCCAGGCACACAAAAGGGATATTTATTTGAAGTTTTTGGAGATGGCACATGCAAATTTACTTAGGACAGCAGGGTAATACCGCATATAGGTTGGTATGATGGACTCATCTGGAATAACTTGGGTTCAAGGTTTTTGATGTACAAGCAGAATTCCCACTTAGTAGAGGCGAAGGCTAGCAAATAGTTTGAGAAGCGGACAGCTAGAGAGCAATAACGGTTGTCGGTGTCAAACCGGCGGATCTCGGTAGGGGGTCCCGACAAGGCGTCTAGGCAGATGGTAACAGGAGACAAGGGACACGATGTTCTTACCTGTGTTCGGGCCCTCTTGATGGAGGTAAAACCCTACTCCTGCTTGATTAATATTGATGATATGGGTAGTAGAAGAGTAGATCTACCACGAGATCAGAGAGGCTAAACCCTGGAAGCTAGCCTATGGTATGATTGTTCATCGTCCTACGGACTAAAACCCTCCGGTTTATATAGGCAATCAAGAGGGTTAGGTTACACAGAGTCGGTTACAATGGTAGGAGATCTACATATCCGTATCGCCAAGCTTGCCATCCACGCCAAGGAAAGTCCCATCCGGACACGGGACGAAGTCTTCAATCTTGTATCTTCAAAGTCCAGGAGTCCGGCCAAACGCTATAGTCCGGCTATCCGGACACCCCCTAATCCAGGACTGCCTCAACGGTCATGAACATGTATTATGCATAAGTAACATTGGACACTAGCATGAGTAGGATATGAACACCATGAACATAAATATCATAGAGGCTATGTTGGATTTGATTCAACTACATGCATGAACATGTGCCAAGTCATGCCACTGGAACATTCAGAGGAGGATACCATATCATCATACTACATCACAATCATTTTAACGCAATGCTGATATCCAAGATAAATCATTTTCCACTCCTAGCTACTTATGCATGGCATGAGAAACTATAATTTCTAATTGTCATTACAAACATGTTTAATCATAATGGGACGAATCATGGATACTAGGTTAATTTTTTTTACAAAAATAGAACAAGTCGAGTTCATACCCGTTTCTCTCTGCCACGGCCAGTTCATCGAATGTCGTCATTATTGCCTTTCACTTGCACGACCGAACGATATGAAAATAATAATAGTGCAAGAATGCCATGGACTAAGCTGGAATCTGCAAACATTTTATTCAACAGGAGAAGACAAGGTAAACTGGGCTCGTTGTTAGATCAACAATAATGCATATGAGAGCCACTCAACATTTTCATCGTGATCTTCTCCTTGGTACGACTCAATAAACAGAAAAGAATTTCAGAGAAACACACTGAAATATTTTTGGAGTTTTTGGTTTTCTAGAACAAGAAAATAAAAAGGGAAAAGCAAAACCGAGAAAAACTATTTACACGGGAAAGCTCCCAACAAGCAAAAGAACAACAAGGAAATCTTTTTGGGTTTCTTTTTAATGATACAACTAACTACTCTAGAAAGAAAAATAAAAAAGAAGCAGGAAATATTTTTGGATTTTATCAAAGTTTTTCAAACACACAAGAAGAAAGCGAGAAAATAAAATTTAAGCATGGATAATACAATGAAAAAGTGTGAACACCGACAACTGGAGTGAGATGAACATGAATGTAATGTCGGTGGGAATACGTACTCCCCCAAGCTTAGGCTTTTGGCCTAACTTGGTAGTCGATCAGTAGCCTGGATGATAGTTGGGATGCTAAGGAGCGGGCATCCACGAATCCCACTGCTGAGGCTCCTCCTCTGCTGAAGCCTGGTGGTTCCGGTAGGCGATGATATCCGCAGGCATAATCCTGTATCCGCCCTTGGCAACAGGATCAACAAAGCAGGTGCATGCAATGGAATAATATCACGAGTTCTCACACTAAAAACCAGGTTATATGGAATAGGAATGTCAGGATAATCGACAGTAGTAAACTGGTGGTAATTCATGGTAGCGCGATCTAAGTAAACCTTAGGCAGGGGATGATCATGCAAAGATCCCGAACATTAAAGCGAGCCGTCAAACGAGTGGCTTAAATACCTCCATGTATTTTACCCCTGGACTTATTAATGTGGAGGCGACGTGCCACAGTAGCTCCCAACCTATAAGTGTTGTTTCCTCTAGTGCACGACGCAAAATAGCAAGGTCTGGTGAATTGAGTGCACCCACCTTCTCTCTAGCAAGCAAACATTTTGCAATGAAAAGAGCAAAATAATGAACAACAGGAAAATGCAAGCCAGCAGAAGTGATACTTGACACCCCTCTCTCATCACCCAATGTCAGAGTACGATAAAAGCTTTCAAACTCAGCGGGCCTAGGCTCTGCCAAACTACCATCAGAAGGAAGCAAGCATATCTCACAAAATTCAGTAAGCGGTATCGATGGGGTTCAAAGACATAAATTAAACTGCACTCCAGGAGGATTATTCCTAGAAAGGAAATTAAAACTTTCAACAAAGATGTTTGTGAGGAGATGATACTGTTCACATTCAGCTGCGATGAAGTCGGTGAGGCCGGCATTAGCAGCATATTGTGTAATCTCTTGAAGGATTCCAGCCTCTTCCATTAACGGGGTATGCAGCCATTCGCATGGCCGTACCTCCGCCAATCTCCGGGGGTGGAGATCACTATCAGACGACTCCCCAATAACCCCCTTGGAGTTCTTATTGGAAGAAAATTTCCTAAAGATTTTCATCCTTTTCCTATGAACTTCTGAAATTTTTAGTCCACAAATTTTTCTCAACAAAACTTTACAAGATTGATAGCAACTACTCATAGGGATGCCTAGAGGCCATAGTGTTGGAAATATGCCCTAGAGGCAATAATAAAAATGGTTATTATTATATTTCCTTGTTCATGATAATTGTCTATTGTTCATGCTATAATTGTGTTATCCGGAAATCGTAATACATGTGTGAATACATAGACCACAACATGTCCCTAGTGAGCCTCTAGTTGACTAGCTCGTTGATCAATAGATGGTTACGGATTCCTAACCATGGACATAGGATGTCATTGATAACGGGATCACATCATTAGGATAATGATGTGATGGACAAGACCCAATCCTAAGCATAGCACAAGATCGTGTAGTTCGTCTGCTAAAGCTTTTCTAATGTCAAGTATCCTTTCCTTAGACCATGAGATTGTGCAACTCCCGGATACCTTAAGGGTACTTTGGGTGTGCCAAACGTCACAACGTAACTGGGTGGCTATAAAGGTACACTACGGATATCCCCGAAAGTATTTGTTGGGTTGGCACGAATCGAGACTGGGATTTGTCACTCCGTATGACGGAGAGGTATCTCTGGGCCCACTCGGTAGGACATCATCATAATGAGCTCAATGTGATCAAGGAGTTGTTCACGAGATGATGTGTTACGGGAATGAGTAAAGAGACTTTCCGTAACGAGATTGAACAAGGTATCGGTATACCGACGATCGAATCTCGGGCAAGTATCATACCGATAGACAAAGGGAATTGTATACATGATTGATTGAATCCTCGACATCGTGGTTCATCGGATGAGATTATCGTGGAGCATGTGGGAGCCAACATGGGTATCCAGATCCTGCTGTTGGTTATTGACCGGAGAGTTGTCTCGGTCATGTCTACGTGTCTCCCGAACCCGTAGGGTCTACACACTTAAGGTTCGGTGACGCTAGAGTTGTAGAGATATTAGTATGCGGTTAACCGAAAGTTGTTCGGAGTCCCGTATGAGATCCCAGACGTCAGAGGAGTTCCGGAATGGTCCGGAGGTAAAGATTTATATATAGGAAGTCTAGTTTCGGACACCGGGAGAGTTTCGGGGGTCACCAGTATTGTACCGGGACCACCGGAAGGGTCCCGGGGGTCCACCGGGTGGGGCCACCTATCCCAGAGGGTCCCATGGGCTGAAGTGACGTGGGAACCAGCCCCTGATGGGCTGGTGCACCCCACCCAAGGGCCCAAGGCGCCTAGGGTTAGAAACTCTAGGGGGTTGTTGCCCCCCGAGGGGGCATGCACGTGGAAACCCTAAGGGGGCCGTTGCCCCCCAAGGGGCCGCCCCCCCCCCCCTAGATGGGATCTCCAAGGGGACATGCGCCCCCCTAGCCCCTATATATAGTGGAGGGGAGGGAGGGCAGCCGCACCCTAAGCCCTGACGCCTCCCACTCCCTCCCGTGACACCTATTCCTCCTCTAGTAGCGCTTGGCGAAGCCCTGCTGGAATCCCGCTGCTTCCACCACCACGCGGTCGTGCTGCTGGATCTCCTTCAACTTCTCCTCCCACCTTGCTGGATCAAGAAGGAGGAGACGTCTCCGCTACGTACGTGTGTTGAACGCGGAGGTGCCGTCCGTTCGGCGCTAGGATCATCGGGGATTTGGATCACGACAAGTACGACTCCATCAACCCCGTTCTCTTGAACGCTTCCTCTCACGGTCTACAAGGGTATGTAGATGCACTCCTCTCTCTCTCGTTGCTAGATGACTCCATAGATTGATCTTGGTGATGCGTAGAAAATTTTAAATTTCTGCTACGATCCCCAACACATAGCAAGCATTCAAACTACTTAGAACTCTAAGAATTCAACATGCAAGCTCGTCTACAGCAGCACCAAGAGAAACTAATTATTCAAAATATAAACCACTAAAGCAAAAACTAATTGGACAAACGGAGGAGTCACATACCAAGCAACAATCCCCCGAAACAGTTTTGGAAACGAAGCTTCGAGCAAAGAGGTCGAAATCCGCGGGTTTGAGAGCAAGAACATGAGAGATAGAGCAATGGTGAATTTTTTCTGGAGGTAGGTTATGATGTGGTGTCAAGAGATAAGTGAGGGGCCCACATGGGGACCACAACCGACCAGGGCGCGCCTGGGGGTCCTGGCGCGCCCAGGTGGGTTGCGCCCATCTAGTGCACCTCCCTATGATATTATTTGCACCAGAAATTCCTAAATATTCAGAAAAAATTGTATTAAATTTTCAGAGCATTCTGAGAACTTTTATTTTTGTGTCATTTTTTATTGCACGGGAAATTCAGAAAATAGACAAAACATGGCATTTTATTTTATTTAACTAGTAGGAAAAAATGGTAGGGACAGAAGGTAGTGCTCACTAAATTCATGAACTTCATACCTCTCAAAAATGATCCATTAATAAGGTTGATCAAGTCTTACTAACAACCACTTTCGATTAGCATGAAACCGAAGAACTTTCATAAATCACTAAGTTACCTCAAGGGGGATATGAATGTCCCCAACAATAAGCATTTCATATTTCTTTTTGGTAGTAGGTAGTGGTAGTTGAAAACTTCCAATAGTGATCGCCAGAGATTTTTCAATAACATTAATACAATTCACTTGGAATTGTTTCTTCGGAAAGTGCACCGTATGCTCATTACCATTGATATGAAAAGTGACCTTGCTTTTGTTGCAATCAATAACAGCCCCTGCAGTGTTCAAGAAGGGTCTACTAAGGATAATCGACATGTTGTCATCCTCGGGCATCTCAAGTATAACAAAGTCAGTCAAAATAGTAACATTAGCAACAACAACGGGCACATCCTCACAAATACCGATAGGTATGGTAGTTGATTTGTCATCCATTTGCAAAGATATTTCAGTAGGTGTGAGTTTATCCAAATCAAGTCTTTTATATAAAGAGAAAGGCATAACACTAACACCAGCTCCCAAATCACATAAAGCAGTTTTCACATAATTTCTTTTGATGGAGCAAGGTATAGTTGGTATTCCCGGATCTCCAAGTTTTTTAGGTACTCCATCCTTAAAAGTATAATTAGCAAGTATGGTGGAGATTTCAGCTCCCGGTATTTCTCTCTTATTAGTGATGTTGTCTTTCATGTACTTTGCATAAGGAGGCATTTTCAAGATATCAGTCAAGCGAGTACGCAAGAAGACTGGCCTCAGCATTTCAGCAAGGCGTTCAAATTCTTCATCATCTTTATTTTTAGTTGACTTAGGTGGAAAAGGCATAGGGTTTTGAAACCATGGTTCTCTTTATTTGCCATGTTTTCTAGCAATGAAGTCTCTTTTATCATATCGTGTATTCTTGGGTTGTGGGTTATCAATATCAACAGCTGGTTCTATTTCAACATCTTTGTCTGGTTCTTTTTCATTGGTTGGTTGAGCATCTTCATGAACATCAGCATTATATTTTTCATTATAACTAGGTGAATGTTCATTACCAGATTGAGTTTCAGCATCATAAACAGAAACATCATTATCATTATCAGGAGGCTTTTCTACTTCAGGTTCACTAGAAGCATGCAAAGTCAAATCATTTTTCTTTTTCTTCTTATTTTTAGAAGGACTAGGTGCAGTAGTGTTGTTCCTTTGTGAATCTTGTTCAATTATTTTTGGGTGTCCCACAGGATAAAGTGGTTCCCGAGTCATTTTACCTCCTCTAGTTGCAACTCTAACAGCAAAATCATGTATATTGTTATTTATTTCATCAAGCAACTCTCTTTGAGATTTAGCAACTTGTTCTAACTGGGTTTGTACCATAGAAGCATGCTTTCCCACACCTCTAACATCATTTGAGATTCTAAATAGCAAGTCACTCAAGCGAGCAATCATATCAGAATTATATTTCAATTGTTCCATAACATTTGCATTGAAGTGATCTTGTTTTCTAATATAATTCTCAAACTCATAAAGGCATTGGCTAGGGTGCATATTGTGAGGATTATCATTATCATTGAATTTCGTTAGAGAATTTACCTCTACCACCTTAGGCATTGGTGGTGTATCAAGCCCATGTATTTCTTCAATAGGAGGTAAATTTTTGACATCCTCAGCTTTAATACCTCTTTCCTTCTTAGATTTCTCTGCCTCTTGCATATCTTCACGACTGAGATATAATATACCCCTCTTCTTCAGAGTGGGTTTAGGCGTTGGTTCGTGAAGAGTCCAATCATCATAATTTTTAATATATTATTCAATAATTCTTTAGCTTGTCCAACAGTTCGTCCATTATAGAAGATATAAAGTATTTCATTTTTCTTAAGAGGATGATCAGGCAAAGCATTAAGTAATTGGCAAAGCCTCCCCCAAGCTTGTGGGAGACTCTTTTTTAGTTTGCACAAATTTAAATATTTTCTGTAAGGAAGCTTGTTTCTTATGAGCAGACAAATATTTTTTAGAGAAGTAATAAATCATATCCTAGGGTCTACGGACACAACCAGGAGCAAGAGTATTGTACCAAGCTTTAGCATCACCCTTTAATGAGAACTAAAATAATTTGAAAATATAGTAATAGCGAGTTTTCTCATCATGAGTAAAAAGGGTGGCTATGTCATTCAACTTAGTAAGATGTGCCACAACAGTTTCAATTTTATAACCATGGAAAGGATCAGATTCAACCAAAGTAATTAACTCTGGGTCGACAGAGAATTCATAATCCTTATCATCAATAAAGATAGATGAGTTAGCAAACTCAGGATCATATTGCATTCTAGCATTCAGAGATTTTTCTTTATACTTGCATAGTAATTTTTCTAGATCATCTCTATCCTTAGAAGCAAGAATATGTCTAGTTGTCTCCTCATTCATAACATAACCTTCTGGTAGCTTAGGCAATTCATATCTAGGAAGGCTAGTTCTAGCAGGTGTTTCAAGATTTTCAGTTTCAAGCTCATCATCAGATTCAACAACATCATGTTGTCTTACTCTAGCAATCTATTCATCAAGAAATTCACCTAGTGGCACATCATCATCATGTAAGGTACTAGCATCATCATAAGCATCATTCATAGTAGAAGTAGCATCATCGATAACTTGCGACATATCAGGATTGATAGCATGTGGTGGTGTTGCAAGTCTACTTTTAACAGAAGGTGAATCTAAAGCAGAGCTAGATGGCAGTTCCTTACCTCCCCTCGTCTTAGAGGAAAAAATCTTAGTCTTAGCATCCTTCAGATTCTTCATAGTGAATAATTGATAATAATCCCAAGTGACTCAATAAATATAGCTATGCTCCCTGGCAACGGTTTTCAGAAAAAGGTCTTGATAACCCACAAGTATAGGGGATCGCAACAGTTTTCGAGGGTAGATTATTCAACCCAAATTTATAGATTTGACACAAGGGGAGCCAAAGAATATTGGCAAGTATTAGCAGATGAGTTGTCAATTCAACCACACCTGGAGATTAATTATCCGCAGCAACGTGATCAGTAGCAAAGTAATATGATAGGTTTGATAATAGTGGCAGCAACAATGGTAACAGTAACAGTGATAGCAGTAATTTTGTAGCAAGGGCAAGAGCAACAGCAGCGGTAGTAACATAGCGCAAACAATATGTAGGAAATTCGTAGGCATTGGATCGGTAATTTGTTGGATGATATTCATCATGTGACAGTCATAACCTAGGGCGATACAACACTAGCTCCAGTTCATAAATATAATGTAGGCATGTATTCCGTAAATAGTCATACGTGCTTATGGAAACAACTTGCATGACATCTTTTGTCCTACCCTCCTGTGGTAGCGGAGTCCTATTGGAAACTAAGGGATATTAAGGCCTCCTTTTAATAGAGAACCGGAACAAAGAGTTAACACATGGTGAATACATGAACTCCTAAAACTACGGTCATTACCGAGAGTGGTCCCGACTATTGTCACTCCGGGGTTGCCGGATCATAACACGCAGTAGGTGACTATAACTTGCAAGATCGGATCTAGAACATGGATATAATGATGATAACATAAATGGTTCAGATCTAAAATCATGGCACCCAGGCCCAAAGTGATAAGCATTAAGTATGGCAAAGTCATATCAACATCAATCTCAGAACATAGTGGATACTAGAGATCAAGCCCTAACAAAACTAACTCGATTACATGATGAATCTCATCCAACTCCTCACTGACCAACGAGCCTACCAAGAAATTACTCACTCCCGGTGGGGAGCATCATGGAATTGGCGATGGAGAAGGGTTGGTGGTGACAAAGAACGAAGATCCCCCTCTCCGGAGCCCCAAACGGACTCCAGATCTAGCCTCCCGATGAAGAACAGGAGGTGACGGCGGCTCCGTATCATGGAATGCGATAATTCTTTCTCCCTGATTTTTTTCTAAAAAAATAGGATTTTATAGTGTAGGTTTCAGTGTCTGTGAGGCCACCAGGTGGTGACAACCCTTCGGTGGCTCTTGGATCCAGAAATTCTCTTTTATTGGGTAAAAATTCCTCGCAAAGTTTCATTCCATTCTGAGAACTTTGTTTTTGCACAAAAACCCATGGTAGTTCTGCTGAAAACAGCGTCAGTCCGGGGTTAGCTTCATTCAAATCATGCAAATTAGAGTCCAAAACAAGAGGAAAAGATTTAGGAAAAGTAGATACGTCGGAGACGTATCAGTCACCTTGATACTCAAATGTCACCACAAGTATCTATCAATATGCATCAAACAATCTCAGATTCATAATATTCAATCCAACACAAAGATCTCAGATGCATCAAACATATATCAAGTGAATCAATAGAACACCCCATTGTCACCACGGGTATCCACATGCAAGACATACATCAAGTGTTATCAAATTCAAAAAGTTTTCAATCCGATAATAGTGAAACCTCAAAGGTAAAAACCCAATTCATCACAACAAGGTAGAGAGGGAAAAGTACCATATGATCCGACTATATTAACAAAGCCCACGGTTACATTAAGATCGTGCCGGATCAAGAACATGAGAGAGAGATCAAACACATAGCTACTGTTACATACCCTCAGCCTCGAGGGTGAACTACTCCCTCCTTGTCATGTAGACCGCCAGGGTGATGAAGATGGCTTCCGGTGATGATTTTCCTCTTCGGCAGGGTGCCAAAACAGGGCTCTGATGGAGATTGCTTTGGCACACAGGCTTGTAGCGGCGGAACAACTCATCTAGGTTTCTTTTGGGGGTTTCCTCAATATATAGGAATATTTGGCGTTGGAATAATGTCAGGGGGTCCACGAGGAAGTGACAAGCTCAAGGGGCGCGACCTAGTGGGAGGGTGCGCCCCCAGGCTTGTCATGTCCTCATGGCTCTTCTGGCCCTTCCTCAAAACTTCGTGGGTCTCTTTTTGTCCATAAAAAATCACCGTAAATTTTCAGCCTATTCCGAGAACTTTTATTTCTGCACAAAAAAAACCACGGTAGTTCTGCTGAAAACACATCGGGTTAGTTCCATTCAAATCATACCAAAACTATATAAAATTATTGTAAACATGGCATGAATACTTCATAAACTAGATGATACCCCACGCGTTGCTGCAGTAATTTATAGATGAATTTCAACAATATAAAAGTATATGACATAAAAAAATGAGTATATGGTATTAAAATTGATAGGTCATGGTTGTGAATGGCAGTGAGAATAATAAAATAGCAGTCATACAGAGCCCCTTCATGTGAAAATACTGGCATTGATAATGTGCCATTGTCGCGGAGTTCAATGGAAAGCACCAATATCTACTATATGTAAATAGGACAAAAGATTTATACTACAAGAAATTCAAGGAAAGAAAAAAAACCAGGAAATTATACAAACTAATGTTTTGTTAGTTTGCTCCTTTAATGTTGCCTACCCTATTGCGTACAATCTTGAGTGACAATCTGCAGTTAGTTACCTCAGCTAGCAATGTTGTATGACCAATTTCCAACATGGGAAGAAAAACCTGAAACTACTATAATAGTTCGTTATGGATTGATAATAATGGTGATAACATGTTGTTTTGGCAAACCTATGTCAAGAAGCTCTCAGAGAAGACCACAATCTTCAGACTCTAGCATGGAGACTGAAAGAGCCTCACTTGGCATAAAATTCATATATAGCTGATTTGAAGGCTGGACATATATTGTACTACCTTCCTGTGTATAAAGCAACTTGACAATTAGATAGGAGGACATCTGTAACATTTTGTGTACAATAAATGTATGATTAAAGAAATCATGCTACCAATATATTTTTAGCTTTCATACATGGTTAAGAGAAGTCCTTAAATCAAAGAGTAAAAAACAAATTAATAACTTCAAAATAACATATGTAGAATTAGAAACAACATGAGGGAGATGGGGTTATTCTTTGACTACATTATAAAGATTACACCGGTCACCTCACTTGCAGCTTGTTTGAATTTTCATCAACTACCTTGTCGACATGACTAAAAAAAGGTTTGCACAAACAAAATGAGAGTGGGTGAGTTAATAGCAGACTAATAGTACCTCAAGGTGTTGGTGTAACTACTCAAATCAAAACAAATAGTCAAAGAATAATCAAATTTTAAATAAGCAACAACAACACAAATTATACAAACAAATCTAAATGTCCATCCATTAAAAATATTAGTATGTGACAACCCTACGAAATATTAGTGTGTGACAATCCAACGATGCAGAAGGTGACTGAATCTTGTGTATGAACGACGACTTGCTCACTCGCCAGTGCAACGGAGAGGACAGATCGCAATGTGTAATAACTGATAAGGAAGATGCAAATTCAGATAGTCCAAGTAAATAGGATTAAGAGGTCCACTTCACTCAAGATCATTAGATCATTGCATACCAGGACCATCCTTATAACCAGCTAGCCATACCTAGAAGGTATCAACATTGGCACACGACATAACCTAAAGTTGTACTGACTCTGGTTAATTAGGCTACTCCTCCTTAGTCCTTCCTAATTTCAAAGCAGTACCCATGTACTTTCCCATCATCATCCGTAAATTGTAAACAAAATTCACACATACATACTCTCGCATAAGAAAGATTCATCAAAACAAAATAATTGCACACTATCTCCTTGTAGAAACTTTTCAATGTATGGTAGATGGCATTCGTATCCTTTATTTGGCAGAACAGGAACCCCTTGCAAAGCTAACACTTGGAGTGGTATATTCTTCAGCCTTATAAGTGTATAAAGGCTCTAAGGGTTAAATATTCCAAAGCATCACCATATGATTCTCAACTGCAAAACAGAACAGGGTTAATGCTGACGGTAACCTAGCCTATAGTCAACGAACTAACTGTAGGTTGAACAATCCCAAGTAGGAGGAAGCAAGGAGAGGAAGTAAGAACGCGCACCATGGTTTTTTCTTGCAAACAGGGTCTCACACTCTGCCTCACAGTCGGATGCCGATGATGGATAGCATGGTGCTGGACGCTCCGTCCTCGCTTGGTTGAGGTGGAATAGTTCGTTGTCGTCGGCGAGAAGGAGCGCCTGCAAGTCCACATCCACAGCCAGTGCCTCACGGCCTCACCCACTATAGGGGAGGTGCTGGAGAGCTGGAGATGCCACCCATGGTGCTGGGTAAGGTGTTGTTTGAGCGCGTCACCAGACTGGGGAAGAAGAAGATGTAGTCACAGAGCAGCGTGGCGATGGCGGTGATGGCTGCAGATATGTCCTGTTCAACCAACATGGGGATTCAGATGAGTCACGATGGGGGCTTCAACTCGGGTGGATGAAGGCATACCAGAAGAGGATTTAGATTTGGCAGCAAGCATCCACGGTGCCGTAGAGCGGTAGAGGTAGCGGCGAGGAGACACGGAATCCCGGGCGGCTCCAATTTGTCCCATCACCGGAAGGAGATGGGCAATAAAATCCCTCGATGGGTGTTGAAGACAGATGATTGCTCGCATGCCACCATCCATTTCTTGTGCGTTTATGGTGGGGAGATAGTGGGAAGGAGAAGAGGACGATGTATCAAATGGAGAGGTTGAAGGGGAAAGAGTAGCAACGGTGTTTTAGAGAGGCGAGGTTGAAATCCCCAGGATGCGCTGCTGCTAGAGTGGAAAAAAGATGTTTTTTTGCAACGCCATGACCATAGGGGAATAAGATTAATTGGCTGATTTTGCAACTGACTGATGATGTGGCATAAAGCTGATGTGGACAGTGTGCATTGTGAGAGAATAGGTAGAAGTGGGGAGCAACTTCTTTAGAATGGTAGATTATAGATACGTTGAAGAAGTATCAACATCCCCAAGCTTAATTTCTACTCGTCCTCGAGTAGGTAAATGATAAAGGAAATAATTTATGAAGTGCGAATCCTAGCATAATGCATAAGTTTGATCAATGGTAATTTCAATCACCTTTTCTAGCGTCATTAACAACAACTCTTTCTCGTAAAACTCATCTTGATAAAGTAGCAATCAATTCACATGTTATGGTTCAAACAATGCATTCTCTTGAAACTTAACAACGTATGTTCTTAGTCACCAAACAATTCTAATGCATATTATTTCCAACAAAGTCTAAGTAAGAGCTCCACATACTCAATTATCATATAGTCTTCTATGATTGCTAATACTCAAAGCATATCTTTAGAACAAATAGTATTCATCAAACACAGAGAAAGATAGGGACTTAATGTTTCGCCTCCCTACTCATTTATCATCGAGATAATTGTCAACAATAATAATTCATGATCAAATATATTTGAATGGCCATATATATATCTGGATCTTTCCCCACCACATGATGCTTACCAACTAAATAATAGGTTAGAATAAGAAATTAACTCAATAAAAATAAAATTAACAGAAAAAGTAAAAGACCAGCCCTTCGCAGAGGGAAGCATGGATTGGCAGAGGTGCCAGAGCTCATTGCTTAAAACAGAGATGAATACATTTTGAGTGGTGCGCATTTCCTGCCAATGTCACAAGTAAGGTATTCAATATCTTCCATGCTAAATACATTATTGGCAGTTCCCATGCGGAAATGAAAAGTTTACTTCCCCTCAACCATACAATCATAATCCATGGCTAGCCGAATTCACAGGTGCCCTCCAAACAATCAACTTTCCAGGGGGGTTTATTTTATTATATTTTTCTTTATTATATTTTTTTGATTGACGGGATTGGGCATCCCTTATACCAGCCTCTCTCATGCAAGGACAAGTGAATAAACACCCATCATGAGAATAACCCACTTAGCATGGAAGATACTGGCCGCCCCGTCGCTCCATGAGCAGCACGGGCACATAAAACAGATGTTTATTTGAAGATTTTAGAGATGGCGCATGCAAATTTACTTGGAATGACATGGTAATATCGTATATAGGTAGATATGGTGGACACTTATGGAAGAAACTTGGCTCAAGGATTTTGGATGCACAAGAAGTATTCCCGATTAGTACAGGATTTTTTGCTAGCAAAAGATTCTAAACAAGCACCACATGTTGGAGGATTCATAACAATATAACTTCAACTTATTTATGTACTAATTATGTTGTCTTCCTTGTCCAACTTCAACTAATTTGCCCAAGTTTGAAAATAATTAATGGGTATTCACAATCATAAAAGATGTCCTAGATAATATATTTGTATGTGAAATTTCTCTTCCATATACTAATCATTCATGAATTGCTTGTATGACCAATATTGTGATTGTCAAACTTCAATAAATTTTACTTTATAAACCCAATGTGAAACTATTACTAAGCATGATACAAGTATCTGAAGCACATATAATTTCAAATTTATGATATTCAATTCATTCAACAAATTACTCTTAGGACATAAGTGAAGCACAAGATTAAACAAATAAAAACTTAGGCTCAACCAAAACTAACCGATAGTTGTTGATTAAGAAAGTTGGGATGCCTACCGGGGCATCCCCAAGCTTAGATGCTTGAGACTTCTTGGAATATTAACTTGGGATGCCTTGGACATACCCAAGCTTTAGCTCTTGTGTCTTCTTAATTCATCTCGTACCACGGTTTCTCCTAAATCTTAGAAACTTCATCCACACAACTCAACAAGAACTTTGTAGATAAGTTAGTATAAATCAATGCTAAACCTTATCATTCTAAATCACTAGAACTATTATTAAACATTGCATACTAAATGCATCTACATATCTAATACTCCTATCCTCAAATAGAATCATTAAACAAGCGAACATATGCAAACATAACAGCAATCTGTCTAAATAGGACAGTCTGTAAAGGATGAGGAAATATTCATACTTATTTTAGTACGAAAATTCGGAAGAATTTCCACACTTTGGAAAAAATTTCATAGCTTAAGTACGCGTCGGTCCTAAACAAACGGGTTTTAAGCCCTTTCCGTGATGGCATTCGGAACCGGCGCCAAGTGAATGTAGGTGATAGGGGGGTCCTTCCCACACGACCCAGAAATCGTCAGGGATAGGCCCTCCTGGGACCCAGGCTGGGGCTGTGTGCGATCGGGCGAGGCATCGAAACCCAATCATTTCTGTAGGTATGTACATCCCACACGGTGAATCCCAGAAATCATTTCCGTAGGTATGTACATCCCACACGGTGAATCCCAGAAATCATTTCCGTAGGTATGTACATCCCACACGGTGAATCCCAGAAATCATTTATGTAGGTATGTACATCCCACACGGTGAATCCCAGATAAACATTTACGTTCGTATGTATATCACACATAGTCAATCCAAGGAATACATTTCCGTTCTTATGTACATCCCACACAGTCAATCCAGGGAAAACATTTTCGTTCGGACGTACATCCCACACAGTTTTATGTGTAGGCTCATGTGTGAAAGGTGTAACTATCACACATGGTCTGCCTTGGTTAACCGTTTGCTTTTATCAACTATATAACACACAATTTGATGAAGAAAACGGTGTCGCATCGGGCTATCCATCGCAAGCGCTTTTACTGCTAGAACTGTTTGCAAAGGTCCATGCCACATTTAGCAGGTTTATTAGTTTACAATTAATAATTCCAGTATTATGCAAATTCACATTTCATATCGAACATCTATTTGCCAATTTCATATCAGGCACATAAATATATTATAACATGACAGTACAACAGCTACATGAAAACATCACAGTACAACATATAGCTAGTTCAACTTCATCAGAACAATATATTCATTTCCCTAATCGAGATCATCCAGGCTCGTCTTATCCACCTCAGCTTTCAGTTCAGTAAGAACCCGTTTTGCACGGGCCATGTAACGCCCTCGATGCGGCTATATCTCCCACGTGTCGAAGCACGACTTAGAGGCATAACCGCATTGAAAGCAATGTCGCAAGTGAGGTAATGTTCACACAACCCATGTAATACATAAAGGGAAAGAGATACATAGTTGGCTTACAATGGCCACTTCACACAATACATGAGTAAAACATTACATCATACAGATACAATCAAGGTCCGACTACGGAACCAAAATAAAAGAAGACTACCCCAAATGCTACACAGATCCCCGATCGTCCCAAGCTGGGCTCCACTACCGATCAATCAAACGTAACAACACAATGAACAAGATCTTCATCGAGCTCCTCCTTGAGCTCGGGTGCGCCACCGCACGGTTTCATCGGCACCGCAAACTGGTTTTGAAGTATCTGTGAGTCACGGGACTCAGCAATCTCACACCCGCGAGATCAAGACTATTTAAGCTTATGGGTAGGGTAAAGGTATGAGGTGGAGCTGCAGCAAGTTTAATCGCATATATGGTGGCTACAATACGCAAAAGAGAGCGAGAAGAGGAGGCAAAAGCATGGTCGAACAACTATGATCAAGAAGTGATCCTAGAACAACCTACGTCAAGCATAACTCCAACACCGTGTTCACTTCTCGGACTCCGCCGAGAAGAGGCCATCACGGTTACACAAGCGGTTGGTGTATTTTAATTAAGATTAACTTCGGGTTTTCTACAACCGGACATTAACAAATTCCCATCTGCCTCATAACCGCGGGCACGAATTTCGAAAGATAATACCCTGCAGGGGTGTCCCAACTTAGCCCATTATAAGCTCTCACGGTCAACGAAGGATATTCCTTCTACCGGGAAGACCCGATCAGTCTCGGAATCCCGGACTACAAGACATCTCGACAATGGTAAAACAAGACCAGCAAAGCCGCCCGAATGTGCCGACAAATCCCGATAGGAGCTGCACATATCTCGTTCTCGGCACACCGGATGAGCAGTCCGCATAACTAAAACCAGACCCCAAGTTTCCTTGAGGGGGCGCTGCAAAGCGCTCTAGTTTGGGCCAACACTCAGAGGAGCATTGGCCCGGGGGGGTTAAAATAAAGATGACCCTTGAGTCTGCAGAACCCAAGGAAAAAGGCTTAGGTGGCAAATGTTAAAACCAATGTTGGGCCTTGCTGGAGGAGTTTTATTCAAAGCAAACTGTCAAGGGGTCCCATAAATCACCCAACCGTGTAAGGAACGCAAAATCAAGGAACATAACACCGTTATGACGGAAACTAGGGCGGCAAGAGTGGAACAAAACACCAGGCATAAGGCCGAGCCTTCCATCCTTTACCAAGTATATAGATGCATTAATTAAAGAAGATATATTATGATATCCCAACAAGTAAACATGTTCCAACAAGGAACAACATCTCCATGTTCCAACAAGGAACAAACTTCATCTTCACCGCAACTAACAACGCTTATAAGAGGGCTGAGCAAAGCGGTAACATAGCCAAACAACGGTTTGCTAGGAAAGGATGGTTAGGGGCTTGACATGGCAATATGGGAGGCATGATAAGCAAGTGATAGGCATCGTAGCATAGGCATAGCAAAAGAGCAAGCATCTAGCAAGCAAAGATAGAAGTGATTTTGAGGGTATGGTCATCTTGCCTGAAATCCCGCAAGGAAGAAGAACGAGTCCATGAAGAACACAAACGGACGAAGTCGAACGAATCCTCACAACTCCGGAACGAAACCGAAGCTAACGAGAGAAGCAACCCGGAAAGAAGCAAACAACATGGTAAACACACAAGCATAAACATGTCATGATGCACAAACAAGTATGATGCATGTCCGGTTTAATGAGGCATGGCATGGCAATATGCACAAACAACACTACAAGTTAAGTGGAGCTCAATATGCAACGAGTTGCATATTGACAATACACCACATCAATTATTTAGTTCTCTCTCGGTTATGTACCCAACAATGTTAAATATTGGTTAACATGGCAAGTGGTGAAGCATAACAAAACTATACCATCTAAACAATTTAAATGGGGCCGGATATAAAAACAACAAATCCGGTAAATCCCCATATGCATTTAGCAATTTAATGCAACAACAATTTTAAACATTTTAATTGTTGTTATCATGATGCGGATGACATATGCAAGTTCTAAGCAATTTTATGAAAATGTTGACATGAGCATGTTATGAAGCATTTTTCACCGTGGCGGAACGAAAGGGGTGCCACGGCAACGAATTCAAAAATGATGCCACGGCAACATATCGATCTCGATAACTTGATTGAGATACCGCTGCAAACGAGAAGTGTGCAGTTGTGTAGAACATGCAAGAGATGGGGAGTGATCCCGGATACCGGGTGCCCCACATGACGGTGGCATGGCAAACGAGGAACGTGCAAAGACCTCTCTCGGACACGGTGCAAACACGAGCATCTCATACAACACATGCATTCGTTCACGGGCGGTCGTCTCGGGGTTATACCTTCAAAGCGTGCATTTCGGAGTGGTTCGATCTCGCCGAGGGAAGTAGTGGTACTCATGGTCGTAGTGGAAGTAGTTGTTCATGATCCGTAGATGTTCGGGGTCACCACAAGGAACTTGTCGAAACCAGGGTCTCGGTCGTCGGTATAGGTACACACGTCTTCGTGGAAGTAGTGGTTCATGTTCTGAAGAGGAACTTGACGAATCCGATGTCTCCGAGGGCGACGGTAGTGGAACTTGGTGCTTGCGCTGCATGGGTCCTCGGCGACGGTAGTGGTACACGCATGTAGACGAACTTGACGAGTCATCGTCATCCTGGTACTTGGCGAATCCCACAGCGGCGGTAGAGGTACACTTGACGGTCTTGGGTCTACATGATTTGATTTGGATGCAGTCGGGGACGTCTCAGTCGTTCAACATAGAGGCCGGAGTTGCGGGCGTTGGAGGCGGGGCCGGTCGAGGATGCTGTCCCTTGATGGATCTGAAGGTGGAGACGGCACGCGAGGAGGAGGTCGGGGATGGGTCGTCGAGGCTGGAACCAGGTGGAGGCGCACAGGAGGAGGCTCGAGGCGCTGGAGGTGGTGGTGCTCATGGTGCAAGGCGGCAGTCTTTGGGCTCCGGCGAACTCCGACCAAAACGGAGGGGACGAAGCGCGGGGCTCCTGGCTGGGCGCGGAGGACAGACGGATGCGATCGCAGGTGCTCGAGGAGCTCCTCTCCTCGGCGCTTCGGGCGACGGGACTTGGCGAGGAGGAGGCGCGGGAACACCGGTTCCATCCGGGAACGAGGCGGGGCGAGCTGGGCGGCCTGGACTCGCCGGTCGGAGGGGCGACATTCGCATGGTTTCGGGCGCCATGGGAGGCAAGGCGTGGGGCGTGGGGCGTGTGGAGGCGCTGGAGGAATCGAGAGGGAGAGGGGATCGAGACGAGGGTGCGGTGCTGCTTCCTCTCTCAAGACGGCGCATCAAGGGAGGAGGGGATCGAGCAGGGCTCTCCCTGGCGATGTGTGTGTGTGAGTGGCGGCGGAGGGGGAACGAGGGAGCGAGTGAGAGGAGGGGATCGGTCTCCTGGCGGCTAGGGTTAGAGGGGTCGGCTGGGCCTTGGGCCGCAGCTACAGGAGACCCAAATGGTCGGCTAGGCTGGGCTGGAATCTCTCTCTCCCTCACACACATGACAGAAGAGAGAAAAAAAATAAAGAAAGAAAAAGGTTAGAGAAGGTACCTGGGCATGGGGATTATTTTCCCAGACTCATAAAAATGAGCTTGATCCAAGAAAATAGAAAGTGAGCATGGGCGTGAAGTTGAATTCAAACTCATTTGAATTTAATTGAAATGAGTGTAAGAAGGAAGTGGGAATTTGGTAGATCCAAAAATGTTGAGATTTTTGGTGGAGCTCCGGAAGATGATGAAAGAATAAATGGCAAAGTTGGAGATCAAGAATTAAGACAACAAAGGCATTAGGATATTTTGTAAGTGTGTTTATGTAAATCCAAATAAATGGAATATTTACTATAGCTCTCTAAATATCGAGAGGATATGTTTTAAAGAGAATCACCAGTGAATTCCCTCGATTTAAATGGATCAAAGATCCATGCCATTTATTTAGTTGAGTTGTAAAAGATTTATGAGATGATGGCATGATGACATGATGCAATGCAAAAATAAAAGGGCAGGCACAAATGAAACACACGGAGGTCACAAAAATATGGAAGTCTTCTGGAGCGTCGGTCTCGGGGCGTTACAGGCCAACTCGGAAAGTGCCTCCTCCTTCGCCAACACCATCCTAGCAAAGTCTGATTTAAAAAATCTGAGCTCATTCTCCACCTTCAACTTTTTATCCCGCGTCTTGAAATATGCTTCAGCGTTGACAACAATTTTCTCTATGCCTACATGTGTTCTCTTCCTCATACATGCTCCAGAGCTTCGCTAGGCACATCTTCAAAAACTGTGGCCACTCTTGATCAACCCACTCCAAGTAAGAACACTTCTGTTCATCCTATAATATCTAAAACTAGATCAGTAACAATTGTAGGGGAAATGGGTTTATAGCAACATAGAAAATCACCAATGCTTATTTTGAAAAACCGAAGAAACATGTTACTTATGACATATCTTCTACAAAAGATCAATGTGCAAATGAAATAATTGGTACCGAGAAAACAACCAAATTCTGGAACATCAGAAGCTATAAATAACTACAACGATGCTACAAGTTCTTACTCATGTACAATAAATTACAAATTGAACATTTTATGAGGAAGGTAAATATAACTGCAACAACATAGCGACAGTGTTTGGATGACAGCAAATTGATACTAACAGGTGTGTACATGCACAAATTTAGTAACATAGAACTAATAGCACTAAGGCCGTCCACTATGTATGCCAAAACTAGGGTAAAGACAACTGTTGCTACATCTCGCACCGGTGCCCTGCACTGGCGAGCCAATGCAACAGAAAAAAATCAGGGACCCGGACTCCGGAGCACGTAGTTGCTCCCATGCCCAGTTCCTTCGTGCCATAAAGATTTAGTATTCTACTGCTTGGCTGCTCTGATGTGTGGACCACAGTTGGCTGCACAAACTGCTGAAGCGGTGCCAAATAATTTTCTAATGGCGCCGCTGATGAGATGGCAACAATTTAAGATACTAGGTACAAACTGTGACAGTTTCTTAGGATGCGTTTGGTTGAAGGTGTGGTATGAATGGGTT
The DNA here is from genome assembly GCA_021605145.1 of Aegilops bicornis. NCBI lineage: Eukaryota > Viridiplantae > Streptophyta > Magnoliopsida > Poales > Poaceae > Aegilops > Aegilops bicornis. The sequence goes on along the minus strand of CM038670.1, from coordinate 255,520,912 downwards.
CGGACCGTGACAGTGTCTGAATCACATCTAACAAATGATTTGTAATGACGAAAGAGGGTCTAACCTTCTCTGTAGATGCCAGAAACTTCCTCCCACTGTCCACAGAATCAAACGCAACTAGCTTCACGCATGGAGATTGATGGTGACAACGAGCAGATAGATCTTCATCCACCCCGCTCCATTCGTTGCCACTGATGGTCCTAGGGAGCTACAAGAGGAAGAAATGACTCAAATTGACCACTGGGTAAAAATTCTTCATTCCAAGTCATAGCCCGAGAGAGAGAAGAGAGTCATACCCGGGTGGTGAAGGAGTAGTCGCCGGAGGAGGAACCGCTGGAGAGGTCTTTGAAGAAGACCATGGCGACCCCAGCGGTAGGATGCGAGACGGCAAGAGCGAGGAAGCGGCTATAGCTTAGCTTGGAAGGAAGGAAGGAGGAAACAGGGGAAATGTGACTTGTGGACGGGGAGAAAGGGGGTAGGGAAGGGGGGAAGGGGCGGGGGTAGATATTTTGGTGGTAGGCCAAAATTTTGGAAGTGTGGAGGGAAACTTTGCGTGCGGTGCCACCGGACCATTCACTTTGAACGATTGTGTGCATCGCAAACGATTCTTCTGCTTTACGCGCATGGGATGAGTTTGATAATTCAAATTTTGGTGGAAATTTCCTCGGATACATCATTGCATAATTTAACATCACTTGCTAATTTGGGCACACAAAAGAGCGTATAGCAGACAGATCACACTTACTGAATCGAGCAATTTTAGTAATTAAACAAAGCCAGTTGACCTAAACATTGCTCTAACAAAAGACCAGCATTAAAAACAAAGCCTAAGTATGCGTAGTTTTAACAAATCCACCGCCGCGCCGGCCTATGCATCGCCGGTGTGAGAGGAGACGCCGATGACTTGTCCTGGCGACATGCTGCCACAGGACTCGCGTCCCCCGCCAAGTCGACCACGTCCTCATCCTCGACGCCGCCCTCAAGGTTGTAGGGCCAAGACAAAATTTACATTTATTTTGGCCTTCTAGAGGCCCGCGTGCCATTTCCATTTATATGGCCCTATCAAGCTTTTGGCCTGTTAACGGCCTGCTAAGACCCGTTGTTATGGTGGGCCACATCATTTGGGAGCCACTAAATATTATTTTGACCAGCCCAATTAAGGCCTTGTGGCACCCCGGCTCAGGGAAACTGGAACACCCCGTATTCCAGCCCAGAGATCAAGTCTTCTGGAATACGACACTGCTTGACATAGAACAAAATAGCTCTTATTACAAAGGATAATGGTACGAGGGTCTGATGTTACAGCAGATCACATCAGCATGGCGACACTACGCCTGCTACGGTAGCTCTATGCTAGCAGCAGAACAACTCATGGCAGCGGAATACTTCTAGCAGCGGAATACTTCTAGCAGCGGAACAATGACGGCGGTGGTGAACTCCACTCCGCAAGGACTCTGGCTGGGACACGATCTAGCTCGCACGAACGGAAACCTCAACAAGCAATCAATCACGACATCACCTGCAACCTGGCATGACATGCCAAGTCAGTACATTGAATGTACTTGCAAGCTCACAACAACGAAAAGCATCAAGGCAAAACAATAACATAGCATTTAACAGATTAAGTTATTAACAACTACTATGATGTGGAAGCAAATATTAAGCATGATATGAAATAACTAATATTACTGCTGGACCACCATCTCAAGAACCATCTCACTCTTGGCTATCCGGCCAATCAATAAATCACCTCGATCACCTCGTGATCAATACCCCCTTGTGATCATTGCTTGACCACATCACAAACTGAATAATCATCCTCAAGATCATCACAATATCATCATCCTGCCAAACTGTACTGCTCAAATATATCAACATAAAATCATCTAAAAGTCATTCCGTCATGTGAGTGTTGATAGAATGGTGTGAATTAGTACGAACTTGTGCCCATGACCAAGGACGCGGCTATTGATAGATTAAACACACACTCTGCAGAGGTTAGCACACTGTACCCGCATCACAGAACCCATGGCCTCTTGCTCCCATTCGGGTCGGCGTTCCAACAAAACCAGTCTACTGCCATGACACTCTCCCGGCCACTCCGACAAACTCCCCTTTTGGGTTCAGTCCTGGGTGGCCCCAATGTCAACTCGTGACATCCAACGGCCACCGTCGTGGCAAAACAAAAACGGTCCCAAACAGGGACATGAGATCTCAATACCAACCACGGGCACACAAGGTTATGTCTGCTTACCGGGCCAGGGTAACGCATACCCATAATCTTCCCTCATTGGAGGCACCGACGAGAGACATTACTATAGACCACATTAGGGCCTTTCCATAAAGGCAAATGTGGTTGCACTGGAAAAGCACGGTTCAGTGGCACCTGACCAACTTAATGACGAAATTTATCCCCAAAGTATATCTACGAGAACTGATGCTCCGATATCATCTATCAACCTCTGGCCCAAGTCATAGCAATATCCAACAAATAATCCAAAGAATGATATAGTCATATCATAATCTCCGAGGATAACCAAAATACTAAGAGCACGCTGAATCCAAGAACAATAATACTACTCCTCCAATAGCAAGAACTTGCTATCGAGCTAAGATCCACATGCAATCATCCTATCCAAAATCATACTCCAAAACATAATATCAACTACCATCACGATGAAAATAATACTAGCCACTAATAATCGAATGGCAACATGATATCCGTCAACTGCAAGCATAAATACTAGTAATCCAAATAGTAGCATGGCAATAGCAAGATCAGAACAACTCCAGGAAAAACCATGCACAAAGTCATGTAGCTAAAGCAATATTTTAAATGAGTTTAAATAGATAAACTATTTCATTGCATTGCAGTCATGCAAGTGGATGGTGTGGCTTTCCTGAGAGCGATGGATTCATCGGGAAAAAGTGCGAGGAACTCGCGGAAAGGACCACCGGAAAACGATCTCTCCCGAAGGGGGCTGATTAAGGGCAAGTGCAAAATGGTCATTTTCGGAATGTGACAACATCATTAAAATGATACCAGCGGAACGGGCTCGATGAGACGAAGAAGTGGGCTTTGGAATCACCTGAATCGGAGTTGTGAGTGAAAAGGTATAGTTGTTTTTCTGTCAGGGGCCAATCTGTAATAAAATCCTCACAAATAGGTCCTTCGCAAAAAAAAAGAACACATCTTTCTTGAAAATACGTTTTCCAGAAAGGAAAACGCATTCCGACCCGAAGAAGAAGTGGAATACACTTTTCGGTCAAGTGAAAGCGTATTTTGGGATATCCGCGTCCACTTATCCACGTCACCGCACCGGGGTCAACGCGTGTGCGGCTGACTTGTGGGGTCCGTGGGCGGTGGGGCCCACCTGGCCTATCTTCTTCTCCAACCTTCCCGCCGCCTGCAAGGGCGGGCAGAGGGCGTGGTTAAAGACCGGCTGCGTCGCTTCAGACTCCAACCACCATCTGCGGTGCCCGACCCACCGACATGCTCAGGAGATGGAGATGGACCCTCCTATGGGTGGCGCGGTCACCGAGACCTCGGGAACGGTGGCTGCATTCGCTACAGCGGCCGGCGGCTCGGCCGGAGTTGAGGTCGAGTCCATGGCACTCCGGAGGCGGGGAAAAGAGCTAGGGAGGATCGTCGGAGTCTTCTGGTTCCAGTGGTGAAGAAAGGAGAGGGAGATAGACCACGGCTCGCCGGAATTTAGGCGGGAGGGGGCGGCGGCCGTGGCAGCGATGGGAGGGAATGAGAACTCCTCGAGCTCGGAGGAGTGGTCAGGGGTGCTTCTGGGAAGGAGAGGGAGTGATGGTAAGGTTGGGAGCGGTCGGCGATGGCTTATATAGACAGGAGAGGAGGGGGCTAGGACAGGAAAGTTTGGTTATATTTGAGCAATATATGACCCATAGAAATTACAAGAATTATTTGGGAATTTTGGGAGTGACAGAAATATAGGTTGCTTCACAACCTAGGGCAAACATGACTATTCCTTTAATAGAAAAAGGAATATTCCTTAGAAAAGAATTTTAGGGTTTGGTCAAGAAATGAAGTGATATGATCTTGGGAAAGATTTAAGAATGATGAGTCACTTCAGAGAAGAAATGGTGATGATTTCCCAGGTTTCAAGTCCACAGATCCACTCCAAAAGAAAATTAGAGAAAAAACCAATAAATCAAACAGAAAAAGAAAAGGGCCAAAACCAGGGTGTTACAGGCCCGCTTTGACTACACATGTTTGTTCGTTCGTATGGCGTCCAGCAAATGTTTGGGCGTGTTGGCCCCGTTTCAAGGATATAGCATATTCAAAGAATTATCCTACTCTGTACTATCGCCTGTAAAAAACATACACTATACAATAAAAAGACTAAGGCATAGAAACGTAGAATAATCCTACACTGTACAATAAAGAAATTACAGCCGATTATACCCACTCGGCATTATAGTTCGGCACCAGTGATAATAAAGCGTACACAAACAACAAATTACATGCACTGGGCAAATAAATCTCATACATCATGGACACGCATCAACATAACTTACCATTTGAACTATAATCTCTTCAGAAAATAGGATTGGTCGGATTCAGATAGCACAAATTCCAGTCTGCAAAATCTCCTATTCCTTCATGGTTACCTTAGTGTCTCGTTTCATTTTTTGACTCCTGCATCTAATACCTGCAAGTCCAGCCTCAACTTGTTGATTGCACGTTGAGAATCATGTACACGTTGTCTTGCCACCTCTAGTTGATGCTCGAGAACATCAGCACATTCCAATTCCAATCCATAATCATTTGGTAACGGCCTTTGCCGCAAGACCGCCGCAGATCTTTGTGTTGATGTCACTTCATCGAAATGTTTCTCTAAGTACACATGACTAGGGCAAAAATATAGTTACAACAGTGAAGCGAGCAAGACAGACTATTTTGTACATGGCAAAACAGGACTAACAATAATGTTACACGTCATGAAGCATAAGCAGGTGATATTTTAAAAATTATAAAAATGGTAGTCTGTGCAGCCCGCATACAGAAATCTCTCTTAGCTCACCAGAGGAGCATGATGTTGGGGCCAAATCCAAAACACAGACATGTTACAAATCTAGACAGCACATTGCATATAAGTAAGCAAGAAGTTGGCCATTCTGTAGCTCAATTAAAGTCTTATGGAACATAATGAACAGCTGAGGGATTTATACAAACCTACTACATCAAGCAAAATTATGCAATCATTAGCCTAGTATAAACTAGATTGTGAGCCTCATGCAGTAATAGTTGGTTAATAGACTTCAAAGCTTCAGGCACACTTCGCCAGAGTAATTAAATGGTAAGGCCTTTAATTATGTCAACTAATAGTTATACAAGTACCCAACATCAGGCATCATTGTTTGGGCATCTCATTAACTGAGGACAAATAAAGCAATTGAAAAGAGCAATTTAACTATGCCTGAATCAAAAAAGCAATTGAACTGTTGAGTTGGTAGCATGCATACATGCATGCCTCGATAACATCGATGGCCTAGCTACATTTACTATATAAAGGAACAAGTAATGTAATATTGTTTTCCCCCTATGAAGTATCTCGACTAGTATGTAATCAATATCCTAGTAATGATAGGGAGGCTAATGATGTGAATATGTGTTTGGTTATGACATTTATGACATCGACAACTCTACAATGGTAGGAAGAAGTTTCACATTATTCACTACTACAAGATGTCTTAAATATTTAGAAGTAGACTACATCCGTATTAGTGAACAGACACATTAAAATGTGTTTACATACATCTGATGTACAAAAAAGTTAGAACATCATATAGTAGTGAGTGGAGGAGGTTTTAATCAATGGCCCAATGACTGGGTTACAGGTGAAGAACCCTACGCAAGCACAATGTCGGACAAATAGGATGTCCTGGTAATTGTAATACAGTGTGACTTACCTTAACTGGTTGAATGTGCCTCAGCGTTGCTCCTCCTTCTCTTGCAAGGCTCCTTCCTAACATCTTGTACTTGGAAATCCTCAATCTTAACTTCATTGCACCCCCTCTGCAAGGTGACACAAACTAGTTATTGGTCTCCTTGGAAGATAAATATGCATACTTTCCGGTCATGAACAACACAAAAGGATGATATTATAACAAAACAACACCACATAATGAAACATGCCACATCTCTTGCACACAATGAAATGAGCATTTACTATGTGTGCACTATGTAAAAACTCGGCATACCTTGAATCGGATCTCCGTGTACTCTTGGAGAGCCTACTTTAGTGTACAGCCAAACCTTTATGTCACCTATCAGTTATACAAGCCCCCACTACAGCAGCCCTTAGTGTTTAAATCATTGACAAGCTCTATTAGGTCAAGAACAACAAGTAATCAAAGCAAACAATCCTAGTATGGCTGGCTGACACAAACAAGCAATTGAACATATGTGTGAGCAAATCTTACATATCAAGAAAAGAAGCATAGAAGGAGGCTTCAAGACCATCACTTGACTGACCGGATTTAAGTGCCATTTAACATCATGTGCAACATATGAACTAACATAAACATTACATATTTCAGATTCTATAATGAAATTCACATGTATTAGGTTATGCCATGTATGGTGATGCCTAAATGTACACTATAGCAGGCAGGAGTGATGCATCATTGCACGCACAATTGAATTGCAGGTTAAGGGCCAGTTCTATTCCGCCTTTTCAGAGCTTATTATCAAAATAAGCCATAAAAGATGTAAAGAAGTCATTTTTGAGTTATGGGCTTGGGCTTAACTTATTTCGCTTTGGAGGGGGGGTGTTTCGGATAGAAGCTCACTAAAAATTGAAGGGAAGGGGAATAGTGAAATGACTCTGTTGTCTGCCTATATTACACTCAAAAGCCACTGCTCACGCCAGCGTCACACCTGACCCTCATGCAAAAACAAACACACAAGCATTCATCTCCCTACCCGCTTGCATCTCCTCTCCCCTTTCCCTCTACCTCGATCCCTTGCCTGCAGCGCTAGGGTTCCTCCAGCGAGCCATCGCCACTGGTCCCATCTGGCCTGGTCCTTGATGATACTCTGTCCAGCTAGGCTACATGGCCGGCGGGTAGAGCCAAATCTCCCCGACTGCTCCTCTCTCTGGCGCTGCCTCTCATTCTCATGGTCTCCAGCAGCTGCTCCGTTGTGGTCCGTCCAACGCACTACTCCGGTGGGCACCGCACAAACTGGTGATGCCACATCTGGCAGAAGGCACCTCGTTCCTCCCTCCTCCCGTGCCGTGGCCTTGAGGTGTTGTTGAAGGATGAGCTCATCCAACAAGGTGAGGATCTCTTTTGATTTTTTGCCAAATTTTCATTCTGATCCACTATACGATGAATTCCTATGAGTTGCTTCTGCTGCTGCTATATGATGCATTGCTAGGAGCTGCTCATGCTGCTGCTATATGATGAATTGCTATGAGCTGCTGCTGCTATATGATGAATTGCTATGAGCTGCTGCTGCTATATGATGAGTCGCTATAAGCTGCTCCTACTGCTGCTATATGATGAATTGCTATGAGCTGCTCCTGCTATATGATGAATTGCTATGAGTTGCTCCTGTTGCTACTATATGATGAATTGCATGAGATGCTGTTGGTATATGATGAATTGCACAATGTTGTTGTTGTATGATGAGTTGCTATGTGTTGCTGCTGCTATATGATGCTTTCAGGTGGTGCTGCTATATGATAATAACCAGCCACTTGGACCATCGAATTTCGATAAATAATTGTTCTTCATTTAAATTTAGGTCATGCGTTCTTCGTTTAAATTAGTCAATGCGATCTCTATGGAAGACATTAACCAAGGTAGATTGTGCCAAGTAGATGGTATCTTTGTATTTGCATTTTGAACAAATATTGATGGCCTGTTTTCCTATCATATTAATTACTGCACTGGGTTCAATTTGTGGTGTTTGCAAGTCAAATTAATTTTCATATGGGCAGCAAAATGACAAAATATAATGCAGTATAGACTTTTCACTGATCATACCATAGATAAGCTGAAAAGGCAGGCAATGAAAAGAACTGGTTGGCTTATTACCTGGAGCTTATGTTCAAAGATGCTTATTTTCTTAGGATAACTCGAAATAACTGTCCCTAAGAAACTTGGCCAATAGAACTGACATACAAATAACATTTCATGATGATTGCAATGGAGGCCAGTTCTTTTGCCAAATTCTCCCAGAATCTGACCCCTACCCAGATTCTCCTAGAATCTTTGAGCCCCATTTGTTTTACAATCCTATCTAGTTAGGGTCTAATTAGGTAGGATTGTAAAACAAAGGGGGGGTCAAAGATTCTAGGAAGCTAGAGTGGGGCAGATTCTAAGAGAATCCTACAACAGAACTAGGCTGGAGTGACCTACCATAGCACACTGTATAGGCTCACCGCTGCTTCTCCTTTTTTTGCGATGTTAGATCCAGAAGAAACAGTTTGCACAAAGGGATTACTGGTCGAAAATCCTAGAAAAGCACACTGGCAGGCACACAACAATACAAGAGAGAGAGACACACACACTTACAAGATCATAGCAATGCCTCAGTCCAGGATCTTGGTTGGCCAAGCTGTTAGATCCAGAAGAAACATCATCCTTGTCGGTGTCAAAACCGGCGGATCTCGGATATGGGGTCCCGAACTGTGCATCTAAGGCGAATGGTAACAGGAGGCGGGAGACACGATGTTTACCCTGGTTCGGGCCCTCTCGATGGAGGTAATACCCTACTTCCTGCTTGATTGATCTTGATGATATGAGTAGTACAAGAATTGATCTACCACGAGATCGTTGAGGCTAAACCCTAGAAGCAAGCCTATGGTATGATTGTTGTTGTACGGACTAAACCCTCCAGTTTATATAGACACTGGAGGGGGCTAGGGTTACACAGAGTCGGTTACAAGGAAGGAGATCTACATATCCGCATCACCAAGCTTGCCTTCCACGCCAAGGAGAGTCCCATCCTGACACGGGACGAAGTCTTCAATCTTGTATCTTCATAGTCCAACAGTCCGGCCAAAGGATATAGTCCGGCTGTCCGGATACCCCCTAATCCAGGACTGCTCAGTAGCCCCCGAACCAGGCTTCAATGACGATGAGTCAGGCGCGCAGATTGTCTCGGCATTGCAAGGCGGGTTCTTCTCCAAATTCCGAATACCTGTTAAATAGTGTCCGGCTTCTCATAAATGTTGCTCTTCTTGGCTTCCACGTCCAATAATGGCCATCTTCTACGTGTCGAGCGAATGCGTGAGGCCAGGGTGTTTTTACATTTACCACTCTAGCTATGTGAACAAACTGTTTATTTAAAGAGGCGGGGATTCTCAGATCCAAATCACACCATCCTCCCTCAGCGAGCATCCATCGGAGCGCGCCCGAAAAAATCCATTCCAACATGGCCGCCGGTTGCAGCTCCTCATCTCGCTCCCATAGCCCTAAGCCCGAGATTGGAAGAAGTGTTCCGTCCCCAAGACAGTCAATTAGTGGAGCTACAGACCTGTGGATTTCTCCTCCAACAGATATGGTCCCTGGTTCGAGCCGGGCTTGCCATCTATAATGGCGGGGAGCAAGCGGAGAGCTTTCCCAACCCCTCTAAGGGGGAGCGGGTATGCCTCATCCCTTATTTATTAAGGGGACTCGGATTTCCAATCCATCCGTTCCTCCGAGGGCTCCTGGATTTTTACGACCTCCAGATGCATAATCTCACCCCCGCTTCCATATTACACATCACTGGTTATGTGGCCCTCTGCGAGCTGTTTCTGGGCTGCGAAGCTCACTTCTCGCTGTGGAAGAAGCTATTCTGCCTCGTGCCCCGTACTCAGAGGGGGTCAATATATCAAGTGGGCGGGGCCGAAATATGGCGCATTGCCGGGACCGGATACCTATCCGGTACCCCGAAGAAGACGTCCGAAGACTAGCCTTCAGAGTGGTTTTATATAGAGGATGTCCCCCTCCCGGATCCTATTCAGATTGGTCTTCCTGAGTTTGACGATGCCCCTTTGAAGAAACGCCTAAGCTGGCGCCCACGGATCCCTCAGGAGGAAGATGACAGGGACGTCTTTTACCTGATGGGCAGGATAAAGGTGCTGGCTCAATCAGGACTGACCGTAACCGAGGTTATGTCAATATGCATTATGCGGGGGGTGCAGCCACTTAAATATCGAGGCCACCCCATGTGGCACTTCAACGGAGAAGATGATGCCACCCGTTGTGGTCGCAAGGGACCAGACTCAATTGCCGCACTAGGAGGAGGAGGAGGAGTTCCTCCGCATCAAGCCATGGGATGGATTCTCCATGTACAACCATCCGAGTTGGGTAAGCTGCCACTTTTTTATACTCATCCTTCCCGCATTTTTGCAATAAATATTTTATCTTGCCATTTCATCGCAGGAGCTGCGTAAGGCTGTAAGGGAGATCAGCAGCCCACCTCCACAACCAGAGGATCCTGAATGGTCCCTCGACCCCGGTCTTAAAGAGGATCCAGACATATTTGTGGAGCTGATTGACAGGATATTCTATCAATTAAGCTACGATGAGGCCATGGTGGCTATTATAGCCGAATATCCTGGGCTACTCCCTGCCTCGCAGGTAAGTGAGACCAGAGTCCCAACCTTTGAGAAGGATCCCTTTTTATGCACTTCACCCACCGTATCTGTACGGTGTTTTACAGGGAAGGTCCTCGGGACACCATGCTGAGCCCGTGGCGAATCACCAACGAGGGGCGCCGAAGCCGGGCAGGCTGAAAAGGAAGGCGGTCCGGACGGAGACGCCGGCACAGAGGTATTATACAAAGCCTCACTCCGTGATTGTCATATTTTAAAACGTAATAACACCCATGTTTTGATGAAGGAAAACTGCACGCCGGACTATATCCGGAGAGGTCGCCGATCACGCCTCTACTAGCCGGTCTCCGGGGCCGGACACAGAGGCGGAAGCTAACATGGGGCACCCGCCAGATGCTCCTCCGACAGAGGATGCAGATAAAATATCCGCTACAAATTCCAAAGTGGAGAGCGCCATGAATCACAAAGGCCGCCGGTTCAGACTGGTGACGCTTGTTTCTCCCAAGAGGCTTTTGATGCCTTCAACTCAGGAGAAGCGTACATCCGTGCTGCTCAAAATGGTCTTGCCAGAGCCACGGATCAGTATGTAAAGGATATACGGGGAAGAAAATTTGATGATTTTATATATTAGTAGCCCCTGAGACTTGAGACAGTTGGCACAACTGATTTAAGGTTCGTTATTTGTGCAGGTACTTACAGAGAAGAATACCCAATTGTCTCAAGAGCTAGAAGAATGCAAAGCCAACTTCAGGCCACAGTTGCCGCAGTAAAGGAGTCCAAGAAGGCCCCCGCTGGTAACTGTTGTTTCCACTGCAAAGAATGGCGGGTACCAGAGAGTATGCGGCATGCATGCAAATCTAACGATAGATGTTGCAGATGACTCCGGAGCAAATCCGGAGGCCGTGCCAGGGGTTGCGCAACGTGCTGATCGACAACTAAATGCGGGCGAGCGCGTGCTTACGCGCGTCATTCAAGAGAAAAATAATATCCAAGGTGCCAATACCCAGCTGAGCGTGGAACTAAAGGATGTTCGAGCCCAGCTGTCGGACTCCATGAAGGAGAATAAGCGGCTTCGATGCGGCATTTTTAGTAAGTTCTTGAACGAACTTTTTGTTAAAAGAGTTCGGCGAAGAAGCCGGCTAACAGAGTTGTGTCTGCAGGTATGCTGACGGGTTGTCCCGCAGAGGTGATGCCCGGGTCTGCGGGCGATCTTCTACCAGAGCTCTCACAACTGCACAAACAAGTTCGGCAGGTGATGCAAAGTATTGCCCAGGCCTTATGGCCATCCGTCTCCCTGCCCGAACGCCTTGGAGAGCTTGCGGAGAAGCTCAAGGGAGCACGGCGGCGCTTCCGATTATGGAAGATATCGGCCGGCCGTCAAGGTGCTAGGGAAGCCTGGGCTATGGTGAAGATGAGGTATACCAAGGCTGACCCAAACCACATGGCCGAGGTCGGACCTGTGGGGCCCGATGGGAAAGAGATCCCCGTCAGTTTGGTGTATGACCAAGTAGAATTAGCCGCAAAGTATTCCCAACAGGATTGTAGGCTGGACAGCCTGTTGGACGGTATAGAAGAAGAATTTAACCAGTCTAAGTTACTGTGTAATTTAAGTGACATGTAGAGTGTCTCTAGCCGGATTGTAAATCATTTGTCATGGCGGACCTTTTCGCTTCGACCTCGGGACCCGATAGTCCGAAGTGTATCCAAATACCCGCTCAGGTATGTAAGAACCGAGGTATGCGTGGAAACCAGACGTAGGGGTCATAAGTGCTTGAACAGACAAGTACCCAACTAGTTATGTTATATTACATGGATAGTAAGAAACATCTTCCAGGGAGAATAGTTCCGTTAAGGGTTTCTTTCCCTGGGTACGCATGCCCTAATGTGCATGTCCGGACTGCGAGAAGAGACGCAGGCAAAAAACATCTGGGGGCAAGTGGAAAAAATAAATAAAAGTCATCTTTTGTTCACCGACCGAATATTCCGTTAAGAACGCTAGCTTTCGGCTTCACCCAGTCTGAGGTACACATCCGGCTGACCCGGCAGTAACAATCGAAGAGGTGCTCCCCTATGCCCTAGCCGAATTAACGGGAACGTAGGGCATAAATACAAGAGCTAGGCAACCCAGCTGGGCCAAAACTTAAGTCATATCGATGCATATAAAGGCGAAAAAAGGTACATGCGGAAGAATAACCCATGTGCGGGGCATGAAGCCCAGAAAAATAATTAAGCTTCTGTGTAAGAAGCCCCCAGGTATAATGAGCGCGGTTAGAGCGTCAAGATTGTGTAGACAAGACACAAATTAGCCTTTTAAGGCCGTGAGGAGAAAGAAGAGAAAAGAGAGAGAAGACAGATAGCGCAAAAAATGGACAGGGGTAAGGAGACGAACATAGAGTATGGCACTAGGCGCTGAATCTTCGGAGTCTGGCAGCGTTCCATGGGTTTGGCTCAAGTCGATTGTCCGATGCATCCCGCAGACGGTACGCTCCGCCGGTCAGAACTTGGTCGATAATGAAGGGACCTTCCCATTTGGCTTGAGCTTGTTCTTTTTGTTCTCCGGCAGGCGTAGAACTAACTCGCCAACGTTATAAGTTTTGGCCCATACTTCTCTCCTTTGGTATCTTCGAGCATGTTGCTGATAGAATGGGGAACGGGCTTTTGCCACGTCACGCTCCTCCTCGAGGGCTTCCAAACTGTCTTGCCGATCGAGCTCGGCCTCTCTTTCTTCATACATGCGCACTTGAGGTGAGTCATGAATTATGTCGCGGGGCAGAACCGCCTCTGCGCCGTACACCATAAAGAACGGTGTGTATCCGGTAGTGTGATTCGGCGTGGTCCGCAGCCCCTAGAGTACGGAGTCGAGCTCCTCTACCCAATGCGTGTTAGATTCCTTTAAGGACCGTACTAATCTGGGTTTGATGCCGCTCATGATAAGACCAGTTGCTCGCTCGACTTGACCGTTAGTTTGTGGGTGATAGACAGAAGCATAATCGAGCTTGATGCCCATGTTGCTGCACCATAGTTTTACCTCGCCGGAGTGAAGTTCGTGTCGTTGTCGTTGATGATGCTGTGGGGACGCCATACCGGTGTACACCCCCGGATATGAAGTCTATCACCGGTCCGGATTCGGCCGTTTTAACGGGTTTGGCTTCTATCCATTTGGTGAATTTATCCACCATGACCAGTAAGTATTTTTTCTTATGGGTTCCCCCTTTAAGGGGTCCAGCATGTCAAGCCCCCAGACCGCAAAGGGCCAGGTAATGGGGATTGTTTGTAGGGCAATGGGCGGCATATGGCTTTGGTTTGCAAAATGCTGGCAACCGACGCAGTGTTGGACCAAGTCCTGTGCATCCGCCCGGGCCGTCGGCCAATAGAATCATGTACGGAAGGCCTTACTTATGAGGGCCCGGGCTGCAGCGTGGTGGCCGCCGAGTCCGGCATGGATTTCTGCCAGAAGCTTCCGCCCTTCCTCTTCGAAGATGCACCTTTAAAGGACTCCGGTGGTGCTTTTCTTATAAAGCTCTCCCTCGTGGACCTTGTAGGCTTTAGATCGCCGCACAATGCAGCGTGCCTCATTTTGTTCCTCGGGAAGTTCCTGCCTGGTTAGGTAGGCCAAGAATGGTTCAGTCCATGGGGCGATGACGGCCATTATTACGTGGGCTGAAGGTGTTATTTCGGTGGCAGAGCCTCCGACTATGTCAGAGTGTTCGGTAGCTGGCGTTGTGGCCGGGTCTGGACTATTGTTACCGGTGTCCCATTCCCATACCATGGATGGCTTAAGCAGTCTTTCCAAGAAGATGTTGTGTGGGACCGCATCGCGCTTAGCGCCGATACGGGCGAGGATATCCGCCGCCTGATTGTTGTCCCGAGCCACATGGCGGAATTCGAGCCCCTCGAACCGAGCTGACATCTTGAGGACGGCGTTGCGATAAGCCGCTGGATCCTTGGCGTCGAAGTCTCCATTTATTTGGGATATTGCGAGGTTCGAGTCCCCACGCACCTCCGTGCGCCGAATGCCCATGGAAACTGCCATCCGGAGACCATGTAACAGGCCTCGTATTTGGCTGCATTGTTGGAGTCTGGTAAAGTATTTGGAGTACATATTGGACTGTATCTCCGATAGGGGACGCCAGGACGACGCCAAATTTCAGACCAGCCAGCATTTTAGAGCCGTCGAAGTGCATAATCCAATTAGAGTATGCGTCGTACTCTTTAGGGAGTTCGGCTTCTGTCCATTCGGCGACAAAATCGGCAAATACCTACGACTTAATGGCTCGCCGAGGTTTATATGTTATGTCGAACGGGAGGAGCTCAATGGCCCATTTGGAAATCTGGCCAGTGGCGTCGCGGTTGTTTATTATGTCGTTGAGTGGTACTTCCGAGGCAACTATGATTGAACACTCTTGAAAGTAGTGTCGTAGTTTCCGGGATGCCATGAATACCGCATACGCTATCTTTTGATAATGCGGGTACCGTGATTTGCATGGAGTGAGGACAGTGGATACATAATATACCGGCTTTTGAAGGGGAATTTATGTCCGTCTGCTTTCGCTCGACGACGAGCACTGCGCTTACAACTTGATGAGTTGCCGCTATATATAGCAGGATTGGTTCGCCGATGCTTGGCACGGCCAGGATTGGGTTGGTGGCCAGGATGGCCTTTATGTCTTCTAGTCCGTTGCGCGTCAAGGCCCATTCACTCGAAGTGTTCGGCAACAAGGAGGCGATAAAGCGGTAATGCCTTTTCTCCTAAGCGGGAGATAAAGCGGCTTAGGGCCGCCATGCATCCAGTTAATTTCTGGATTTTCTTGAGGTCAGTTGGGATGGCCAACTGTGACAGGGCTCGGATTTGAGCCGGATTTGCTTCAATTCCTCTACTGGAGACGATAAAACGCGGGAGCTTTCCGGCGGGCACGCCGAAAACCTATTTTTCCGGATTGAGCTTGATGTCATATGTTCAGAGATTGTCGAACGTGAGCCTCAAGTCATCTATTAAAGAATCGACGTGTCTGGTTTTAACGACCACATCGTCTATGTATGCCTCCATTGTTTTGCCGATCTGCTTTTCCAGACATGTCTGAATCATGCGTTGATACGTTGCACCGGCGTTCTTGAAACATAAGGGGCCGTATGGAATGATAAATGCCGTCGCAGCTTGGTCGGACTCCGCCATCTTAATTTGGTGGTAGCCGGAGTATGCATCGAGGAAGCATAATGAGTCATGTCCTGCGGTAGCGTCGATAATTCGATCGATGCGGGGGAGGGGGAAGGGATCCTTCGGGCAAGCCTTCTTGAGGTCCTTGAAATCGATGCATAGGCGCCAGGATTTGTCCTTCTTTGGTACCATCACCAGGTTGTCTAGCCAGTCCGGGTGTTTTATTTCTGTAATGAATCCGGCCTCCAATAACTTGGCTAGTTCCTCTCCCATAGCTTGTCTCTTAGGTTCAGAGAAACGCCGGAGAGTCTGCTTGACTGGCTTGAATCCTTTTGGAATGTTAAGGCTATGCTTGGCCAATCTGCGTGGGATTCCTGGCATATCTGAGGGATGCCAGGCAAATATGTCCCAATTCTCACGCAGGAACTCCCGTAGTGCGGCGTCCACAACGGGGTTTAACTGTGTCCTGGTGGAGGCTGTTTTTGTAGGGTCCGTTGGGTGGACTTGGAATTTGACTATTTCATCCACTGGTTTGAACGAGGTGGACTTGGATATCTTGTCGATTATCACGTCATCCCTGTCCACGGTGGAGCGTAGCGTAGTTAACTCCTCTGCCGCGAGGGCTTCGGATAATGCCTCGAGGGCCAGCGCGGCTGTTTTGTTTTCGGCGTGGAGCGCTATGTCCAGATCACTAGCTAGAGTGATGATTCCATTGGGCCCAGGCATTTCGAGCTTCATGTACCCGTAATGGGGTATGGCTTGGAAGATCGTGAATGCCTCCCGCCCTAAAAGGGCGTGGTATCCGCTACTGAACAGGGCCACTTGGAATGTGATTTCTTCGGACCCTTAATTCACCGGCGTGCCGAATACCACATCTAGTGTGATTTTCCCAACAAGAATGTGCCTCCCGGACCGGGATGATTCCTCTGAAGGTCGTGCTGCTTTGCTCAATGCGGTCACTGTCTATTTCCATTTTTAAGAGTTTCCTCATAAATGGGGTTTAATCCGCTGCCGCCATCCATGATCACTTTAGTGAGCCGAAAGCCGTCCACCATTGGAGTAAGGACCAATGCGGCTAGTGCTCGGGCTGTTCGGAATTTAGGTTCGTCACTAGCATTGAAGGTGATAGCCGTGTCGCTCCATGGATTTATTGTTCCCACCTGGCAGACTTCGGGAAGGCTGCGGAGTGCTCGCTTGCACCTATTATTTGAGGCGAATGTCTCGAAGACTGCTAATACTGTATTGTAATCCATGGGATGGTGCTCTACGGTATTTTGAATGAGGAGATCCTCACCGCTCTTGGCCACCTGCCGGAGTACCCAACATGCTCTAAGGTTGTGTGTTGGTATGGTATCCATTGTCTTGTGAATTTTGCAGGTCCGTTAAGCCATCCCTCCAATACGGTTCCACGCCTGTAGTGGGCTTTGCTTCTTTGTAGTTGAATCAGCGACTTATGAGGATGCACCCTTTTAATTCGGACTGGTGTTTAGTTAGAGCCGGATTATCCCAAAATTTTGTTTCGCTTTTTCGTGTACTTTCCATCGCAAGATTATACGTACTATGGCCGCCAAGTCAGCGAAGTGTGCTATGTCACGGTGACTTATGGCGTTAAGGATCCCCTTGTCCGTGCAATTATTGCAGAAGAATTAGATTGCGTCTTTCTCGCGACAGTCCTTGACCTTGTTCACTACAAGGAGGAATCTGGCCCAATAGTGATGTACTATTTCGTGGGGCTCTTGCCTAATGTGGGAGAGATCGCTTATATCTGGGTGGGTGGATTTGAGTCCGAACCCTGACCCGATCTGAGACCCAGGGGCAGAGGAGTTTTCGATCTTGGAAGTTCGGGCTCCGGAATGTCACCCGATAGGTCTGGCCCGCTGCCTGATTCTAGGTTCAGGGCTTGGGCGATGTCCTTCCGTAAACGGGTATCCGGCTCGGAGAGCTCGGGAATCCGGACATAGTTTGTCCTCAAGATAGAGAAAGAATCGCCGCATTGTTCCTCCACCACCGCTATCTGATGGGTGACCGGCGGAGAGTTAATCTCCCTTTGGTCGGGTTTAAGCCCAATCTGATCATAGTCCACAGAGACTCCCAAAGCGGCGATGCGATCCAAGAGCTCGCTTAGGGAAGAGAGCTCCATTGGATCCATCTGCTCGGCAAGTTCCGAGCCGACGTGGAGGCTGTTTTCGATGACCCGAGAAGTCATCATCGGCGCAGCAGCCGAACAGGCGGTCATGACGAAGCCGCCTAGCCGGAGAGTTTGGCCAACAACCAGGGCTCCCCCAGAGGTAACGTTGTCTTTGACAACGAGACGAGGCATCCTTCCTTACGGTGACGACATAGTGGAACTCTCAATGAAAGCACCAATGTCGGTGTCAAAATCGGCGGATCTCGGGTATGGGGTCCCTAATCATGCGTCTAAGGCGGATGGTAACAGGAGGCGGGGACACGATGTTTTCCTGTGTTCGGGCCCTCTCGATGGAGGTAATACCCTACTTCCTGCTTGATTGATCTTGATGATATGAGTAGTACAAGAGTTGATCTACCACGAGATTGTTGAGGCTAAACCCTAGAAGCTAGCCTATGGTATGATTGTTGTTGTCCTACGGACTAAACCCTCCGGTTTATATAGACCTTGGGAGGGCTAGGGTTACACAGAGTCGGTTACAAGGAAGGAGATCTACATATCTGCATCACCAAGCTTGCCTTCCACGCCAAGGAGAGTCCCATCCGGACACGGGACGAAGTCTTCAATCTTGTATCTTCATAGTCCAACAGTTCGGCCAAAGGATATAGTCCGGCTGTCCGGATACCCCCTAATCCAGGACTCCCTCAATCCTTGTAGTGCTACATAACATGTAACAACGACCTGTTAGTATATTGGAAGTACATCGGGCAGGTGATGCTGGACGGGTTTAAAGGTGACAAGTACCTAGGCCGTGGCGGGTGCTAGGCATCTTGCCACACGATGGGAATCAGGTTAGAAACGTCAAGGGTGATGATGCTGCGCTGGCTGTCGAGGTCCGGTAAGGAGATCTAGAACCGTCGAGTAGGGTGTTTGTGGAGCGGCTCTGGTAGGGTGGACTACAGTGTGGGTGAAGCGGATCTGAGGCCGTGGACGAGGGCGTCGGTGATGCTGCTCCGGTGGGTGGGTTCAGGAAGGTGTCGACGATGAGGATCTGCGGCCGTGGACGGGTGTCAGAAGCTGCTCCGGTAGGTTGGATGAGGGTGCGACGAAGTGGATTTGAGGCCGTGGACTTGTGCGTTGGCAATGTAGCCCTGGTAGGGTTGAGAATGGTATAGGCGAAGCTACTCTGGTAGGGTTGGCGATGGTGTCGGTGAAGCGGCTCTGGTAGGGTTGAGGAAGGTGTCGGCGAAGAGGATGAGAACCTGTCGATGGGGGTGTCGGTGGGGCGGCTCCGTGGGGTGTGGACGAAGCGTCTCCGGTGGGGAGTACGAAGGAGCCGCTGTAGATGCGTTGCGGTTGAAGAGAGTACCGGCGAAGTAGATCCGGCGCCGTGGACAAGGCCGGCACTGAATGGGTTGTGATACAGTGGTGGATGAGCAGTCTACTTGTTTCTAGGGGAGGTGGAGGGGTAGATGCGGCTGCAGAAGCAGATCCAGCAAGGTGCATGCCGCTGGCAGTGAATTGGCTCTGGTATGCCGGTGGATGAGCAGTCTAGGGTTTCGAGAGGGGATGGGTAGAAAGGCCGATGAAGTACGGACAGCGTGATGTAAGATGATCTGGTGCTGTGGAGTTAGTCGTTTTTGCGGGGGGGAGAGGAAATGGGGTTGCCATGTGGTGGGGGGAACCGGAAGTTACCAAACCAGCCCCAAACTATTATGTAAATGAGGGCCGTGTTGTAACTGTTGTTCTTCGTGCACCAAGGACAAAAGGGTAATTTCGCATGCTAAAGACTAGGTGGCGGAAATCTTAGAAGGAGGCGGGAGATTTTGCCGCCTGCGGGATCGTTCGTATCCAGTTTCAACTAATTTTAGACAGTGCTAGCGGGAAGGTCATGCGAGATCAGGTACACGAGGCACGTTAGAAGCGATTTAACCGGTGTGAAGTCCACCCAGAAAAAAAGACAATAACTCGATGGTGCACCGATAACTTGACGCTCACAGGGACGCCGCCAATCAGACGGGGTGTAGAGGCGCGTTCACAAAAAAGGGATCAAACGCTCAACCTATGTATTTGTCGTGTAAATAGATAATTTAGTGCCATTGGTTATTTACTTTAAACATAATGCATTGACGTGTTATTGTAGAGGCGCACAAAAGAAATGGATATTGTAGTCCGCTACTTAAAAGTGTTACCTCATATGATTACACTCCATTTCATAAATTATGCATCTGCTGAATTCATATATGAATATTACATATATTACTTCATAATAGAGGCTTAAATCATCCAAGACTAATTAATTTGAATGCAAGACTAACAATGGTGCATGTACATGATAGCTACATTGGTTGTTTGAAGAAACATCACTGTAACTTTGGCATGCACAATTGAAAAGGATTATTTAGAAGAAAAAAATGTGATATGTGAGTGTCCAATCTTTAGCGTTGAATTGATATTGTATCTTTGGCCATGATATGAAGTAGATATTGATTTATGTTCAAGCAATGCACGTCCATGATCGCTAGATAGTGATACGTTAATGAATTGTGCAATCTCTATCACATGCATACATATCTCATTTCTCCGTGGGCATCGGAATCATACACGCGCACTTCGTGTATTTCTCTCCCTCCGTCAAGGTTAGAATTCGTCTTTCTACCCCGTCCTACAAGTATCTCACATTGAAACACACATGCTCTCTCTGTCAAACACGCACACCACTTTAATTCCACCCACCCACCGCCACTAATGTCTCAAAGTATAATTATGTCTCTCACACATATGCCTAAGGTAACTCGAGTCCGAAACCATATGAATACATACAATGGGATTCCAGCAGATCACTTTTTGTTTTGAGATTTAGCTCTCTTTCTCTCTCTCTCTCTCTCTCACACACACGCTCGTAGACATTGTTTCTCTCTTCATTTTTTTTCTCACACTTGCATGCACACCGCTTATTTATCTCCGTGATGCTTTAAGTATGCCTCACACACATGCTATCTACCTATCCCTTAATATAGATATGTGTCACACAAACTCCTTCTCCCTATATCTAAGTGTCACTGCCACCCCCCACACACACACTGACACACACACACTTCCCGACACCGAAGTAGTAGGGTAAAACCTCGATCTTGATACTAATCTATCTACTGGCTTCTCTCTCAAACACACACACACACACACTACCCGACATCGAAGGAGTAGGGTGGCACCTCGATCGTGATAGTAATCTATCTACTGGCTTCTCTCTCAAACACACACACATACACACACACTTGTTAGGTGTGCCTCTGTTCCTACTTGCACACTCTCGAGCACGCCTTTCTCTCCCTCCCCCCTCCCCCCCCCCACCCCAATAATGACAGCAGAAGGGTGACAACTCGATCTTGATCTTAATCTATTAATTGGTTTCTCTCCCAAACACACACACACACACATACACACACACGCTAGTTGTGTCTTTGTGCCTCACTCACACACACTTGATATGTCTTTCTCTCCGTAGCCCCCTCGATATGTATACTTCTCGCGCTCACACAGCTGTAGTGAGATAATGCTGAACCCAGTGTGCCTTGTTTTTACTGGCCTCGTGTGATAGTTTTCACCCTATTTTCTGTTAATTAACAAGGCAACCTTTTCTTTGTTACTACTAGTGAATCTGAGATCATTCGGGGCAGGCATAAAATATATCACTTCAACCCAATTATCGCAGTAACTATTTTAAAAGAAACTAGCTAGATGCTCGTGCATTGCATGGAACATCAAGGTGCATTTGTATGAGTAGTTTATCTTGTGAGAGCAAATGATGAATGAGGGAAGGCCTTATTTGCAAATCCGGAGAGGGGTGTGGGTATATTTTTGCAAAATTGCCATAGTTTCCTTCGTATCCGTTAGATATAAATCCGACGACCTATATTGCAGGATGGCAGGCACACCATCATCACCAACTATGTTTTCTACTCCCTCTGCTCCTAAATATTTGTCTTTTTAGAAATTTCAGCAAGTGACTACATACGGAGCAAAATTAGTGAATCTACACTCTAAAATATGTCTATATACACATCCGTATGTGGTAGTCCATTTGAAATCTGAAAAAGACATATATTTAGGAACAGAGGGAGTATAAGAATAGACATAGCGATATATCTCCAGCATCGTCCACAACAAAAATGTGTTGGACTGGTTAGCGCCGGATCCTCGCAACGCGATGACCTGAGTTCGAATTTTGTCTTTAGATTTTTATATGATATATTATTTAATATATACTTCTTTCGCTACTGTACTGACAGTTGAACCCACAGAGTACTTAGAATACAAGATTAAGGATGGATTTGTTTCTTTTTAACTTTCTATATGAAGCTGTAGCCACCCTGCAAGTCATGTGTACACTGTACATGCAATTAACTTTTTATAGAGGGAGAATCATACACACAATTAACTCAAATGGATTGGATGTGACTCTATTATTTCCAGCATAAGAGCATCTCCAACGGCAGCCGGCAAATTTCCTCCCGCTTCCTTCCGTGGAGGACGACATCCAACGCCAGCGGCATACATTTTCACAACTCTAACCAATCAGAGGAAATTCGTGCAAACACGGACTGATTTCATATAAGCATGAAGGATTTCGTATAAAAAAGCCGGATCTTCATATAAGCATGATGGATTTCATTACATTTACATGAACTAAGTGATGCTAATCTGACTTTCGTGGTATAATTAATACCTAATCTAAATGGCCGCCAGCGGATCCCTTTGTATTCCTCATGTCCGGCAAACACTTGCGGGGTCGACGAAGGTCCTCAGAAGAGACGAAGCAGCAAAGAAACCACCTAAATACGCAGTCGTCGCCTCGGCGGTAGCCTTCATGGGACCCAAGTGGCGGCGACCTCCCGTGTTGTACTTCTCATCGATGATGGCGGCGGACACGGAGAAGCTGGCCACCGACTCGTCGCTCTCCATGCACCCGGCTTCTGTCTCTGCCTGCATGGCACTACCGTGGGCACGGGAGGCGTGCCCACAGACACGGGAGGCGCGGCCACCGCAGACACTAGTGGCGCGATACGACATGGCAGCGACGATGCCCGTGCCGTCGTGCTCCCCGCCGTGCCGGCGTGGAGCAAATCGCCACTCCTCATCGAGCTGAACTGGAGTGGCGAGTTGCTGAACCATGCGCCGGCTTGGGGCGGCAACTGGCTCCGTCAGGCCAAGCGAGGTTGGTGAAGCACCAAGCGGCCTCGCTCGTATCTAGAGGGTTCGGCGGGCCACCTAGCCCGGTAGTATGTCGGAGGATGACTCCTCGGAAGCCATCGGAAGTGTGGAGAAAATGGTGAAGGAGGAGATGGGGGAGCGGCGGAGGGGTGTGATTCTTGCCCGCTGTGTGTCTGGCCTCGTTTAAATAGAGGGTGGACGGTAGGAGCTTGGCCGGCGTCTGGCCTCATGCAAACTAAGGGCGTACGGAGGAGCTCGGCCGGTGTTGCGTTTAATTCTGGCCCGCTCATGAACGGACGTGTGGACGGAGTAGGTTTCTCGGTTTGCATGCGGGTTTAATGGAGGCGTTTGATGGAGGCGAGGAGGTGTGTTCAGCTGGCGTGCAGCGGGAGGCGCGGTACTATTTGATTTGACAGCTACTAGTAAACCAGGACAGTTCCTGATATGGCTTTAATGCAGACGAGGGAGAGGGTAGCTGTTCCCGAAATGTTGAACGTCCAATGATGCATCCTCCTTCAATTAGCATCTTGAATGCATGAGGGAGGTAATGGGAGGAGGACGGGGAAAAGAGGCAGCATGATGTGAATGCAACGCAGTTTGTACTCATATAAAGGCGCCCCACCATTCCAATGCATCTACCACATCGTACGCACCTAAGCACCTACACTAAGCGCAAAAGTGCTCGCTCCAGACCCATGGCGGTGATGCGCGCGAGCGGCCAGCGGCTGTGCCAGATGGTCCACGACGCCGGCCTATGGCATGGCACCGAGGATCGTCTCCAGACAGTGTTGGGGACCGGCTGATCCACGACCATCGTCAACGCCAGCTACGACTCTCAGTTGGACCAGATGATCGTTGCCACCATCAACAAGTTCATCGTTGTCAAGAAGCTCGCGGACGACATCGCCGTAATCCTACAGCTCGCGCGCCCGGGCTCCTCATTGCCTGCCACCCTAATCGGCCTCCATGGCGAGAACCTCTTTCAAGCACTGGTGGCCCTGCGACTGCCCTTTGATGCAATGAAGAATGTCCACCTGGAGGTCGCGCTCGCTGCGAGGCGCCTCGCCCTACAAGAATTCGTCGACCTACACATCCACATGTACGAGCAAGTTGTGTACATAGGTATCTACAAGGCCAGTGAGGACGCTGCGATGTTGGCCTTCGCCAACCAGCTAGAAGCATTGGACGCCTTTGTTGAGAAGCACCTTGACCTCGCCACAAAAGTTGCCGCTCCTAAGCCACTGGTCAGTGGCCCGGCGAATTGAATCGAGGAGGAGGAGGTCGTATGTTGATGGATGCATCTTTCTTCTTGCCGCTTTTAACCACCACTACGATTGCGTCATCATGGCCTTAATTCTTATTGCGCTATTGCATTCTCGTTCTAGTCAATATAGACATGTGTGATCCCTTTGCTCACATTTGGAGGCAATTATATGCATCACTGTAACTAGTACTCCATCTGTCAATTTATAAGTTGTGCTTACCTTTTCCATCAACTTCGTGCAATGCACGGGAATCTTGCTAGAAACACTACACATCTCCTATAAAAGACTCAGTTGGTGATGGTGGTGTGTCTGCCATCCGTCATTTCTGACCATTAGATCTGCATATAATGGCTGCGAGCTAAGTTGTGGCATTTTTGCAACAATAGCCCACTACTCTGCTCCATTTTGTAGAAACCCCCTTATTATCTTGAAAGCAACCACATCCCTCCCTCACCTCATCAAAATAGCCTGAGAAATATATTTTGAGTGAAAACTAATATATTTTTAGTGGTATATGTATATCAAAACAAGAGTGTTTTATTTCAAGTTTGTGAACAAGTACTATTCTACTTTGGATCTATCGCAACACATGGGCACATTGCTAGTAAAAGAAAAAGGCCTGCCGCATTCGCGTCGCACCCCCACACGCCCTGGAATCGGGAGTACTCCATGGCCCGTCCGGCACGACACATAGCTCGGGAAGGTGTGTTGCCTAGCATTTTTACTTTCATGTGGGACCGTAATTGAGCAAACCAACTATCGGCAAACCGCACCCCGCCCGCCGTGTTGGAATACAAAAACGAGGATGGGAAGATCTAGTTGTAGCATGGAAGCCAAGAAATTTGGTGTCAGATGGGGGCTCGTTGATAGAGTAGGAGCACTCCATACTACTACTCCTACTAGTACGAAGTTTGTACTACAACTAGTACTACCACTATACAACTAGGTACGTGCACGGCACAACATCGTAGGAACAAAAAATGGGAAGATCTTGTTTTGGGTGATTTGTCTTTTTTTCAGTCAACGTAGTATGAATAATATGATGTGGAGGGCACCCATGAAGCTTATGTGGCTTGGTTGCATGGCTAGGAAAGTCTAGAGAAAAATAAATAGATAATGTGTTTAGAGTGGACTCCACTAAATAGATACTTTGGATCCATTGCAATGCACGGGCCGGCACATTGATAGTAGTAAGAAACAAATTCCAGGTTTGGCACGAGTTCGTACTGCGGGAGCACCACATGACCTGGCGCAGGAGTTACATTTCCCTCTCGGGGCCCGCAGGACCGAGCTTCAGTGGCTTAGTGTACCGGCCTATGAGTCAATGACATGTGGACCTTAAATGCGGCTGGCCCACATGTCATTCTCATTAAAGCATAGCGGCGGTGAGACCGAGAGGGGTGAGGCACAGGTTGGCGGACGAGGCTTGCCAGCTCCCCTCCCATGCTCCAATTCGTACTCCCACACCACTAATTTTCATCCAATGGTTATAATAGATTTCCTCGTGTGTTTCATCTATAGCCTCAAAGAAAGGTAAACAAAGGTCATATTTCTAGGAAAGAATTTCCTGCATGAATATGTACACGCATGCAAGACCCTTTCCTTTGCTGCCCGTCCTCCTCCAGATCATCAGCTGCCTTGACAATGCCGGTGCCAACGCCAAAGCGTAGCAACAGGTGCCTGCCTAAGCCATGTAGCACCCTGCGGAGCAAGCGAGTACCACCTCCTCCACGCCAACATCAGCGTCTGGGCCATGCACATGCAGCTGCTCCCATAGTATTTTACCCGCATGTTCAACTGGAGTACCACACCGATCTTGGACGAGACCATGGAGCTTATGGCCAAGAAAAGTCTCTACCCGGCCGACGCATGTCGAGGTGCTTGACTGTTGTGACGTGTCGCATGATGTTTACTAGCTCGCACTCTGGATGACGGCAGGGTGTTGCTCCCGATCCTTAGTGGTGCAACGACAACGACGGCCGGGTGGGAGCTCGGGCGGGAGCCAGTGATCTACCCGAGGCACATAGCTCGACTTGGGCTCGAGATTCCGAATGCTTGCACCGTCCCGTGGATGTACCACTCAGCAACGAGGCTGGAATGCTGGATACGTATAGGCGTGTGCTTGTGGGAGGGATCAACCTGCTCAACGGATACCGGTTTGTGAACATGATGTACTCAACGTAGTTGAGCCAGTGAGCATGGAGGCGTTCCTGTCGTCGTACATTGACGCGTGTCTCAACGGCGTGCAGCCACGTGCCAGCGTAGGTCGGCTACGGGGAAGTGGCATCGGTATGGTTCGAGATGCCCAGCTGGCCGTTGTCGCGGCGGCTTTCGCGACTCACTCATTCGAGTTGAACCAGCCGGTATTGGCCTGGCTGTGGCGAGGGTGCCACAGCTGGACGTCTGGGTGTTATGAGGCATAGATGTCCATGGAAGGAAACTATGGCAATTTTGCAAAAAGAAACCCACACCCCTCTCCACATTTGCAAATAAGGCCTTCCCTCGTTCATCCTTTTCTCCCACAAGATAAACTACTCATACAAATGCATCTTAATGTTGTCGGCATTCTGGGAATGGGGGCCCCCAGACTTGCCTGCCTGCGGCCCACGGCGTGGCTCTCCAAGCGGGCCCGTACGGCCCATCTTCACCAGCAAGTACCCAAGACCCTCGCGAGGGGCCAAACCTAGCGAGGCGGATGACACAAGACCTCCTCGGGAGTGGCCTCACCGGGCTGGCTCGCGAGGGGTGGAGAGAACAAGGCAAGGGGTACCTCGCGAGGTTTCCTATGATGTAAGCCATGACGATCAAGGCCAGGCGGGCACTAGTCGGGCGCCAGCGATCGCAGTTTCCTCGTTTCCTCTTTGGTGCAAACGGGGCAAGCGCAGGCGAGGAGTCCCGAGGCATCAGGCAAAGGTTTCCATATCGGTGCAACAAGACCAAGACCAGTAGGACGGCGGGACGGAGGTCACAGTGGAGCCTAAGACGGCGTCACCACCAGAACCTTTGGCAGGCGAAGACTACTTTTGTCAGGATAAGGTGTGCTAGCTGTCCCCCTTCAAACTTGCCCGTTGTGGGATCCCTTCCTGCTCAATATTTGGGAAGAGGACTACGACCCCTATAAATAGGGCTAGCCACCATAGTAGGAGGGGACGGACCTAAAACTGGCCTCGAACTCATCCAGTTCATCCTCACACCCACAAGTTCACCGAGCACAAGAACACCTCTCCTCAGGAGGATGTTCTTCCCTTGTACTGTTCATCCTTAGCCCAAGAAGCAATCCACTACCACCACACTGGAGTAGGGTATTACACCTAGCAGTGGCCCGAACCAAAGATAAATCTTGTGTCCCCGTGTTCTTTGGGTTTGATGAGCTAGTCCGTGAGATCGTGGAGTGTGAGAGCTTGGGAGAGGAGAGATCTTCATGCGCACCCCAGTGTTCGAACCTTGAGGGTTTTGCCGGAACCAGAAATCCGACATTTGGCGAGCCAGGTAGGGGGTGCGCCGGAGCCTCTCTTCCGCCAGTTGATCCACTGACGCTCGGCGGTTCCGATGTCCGGCGACCCAAGAACCAGCGCTGACCGCTGGGCAGCTTGGCCAGCCCGGGCGGCATCGTTCACCCAGGAAGACCTCAACCCCGCGCTCCAGGCGGCCCGAGCGCCACCTAACACTGCGGGGCGCGGGCGGCGCGGCCAGGCACCATCCACCCTTACTCCGCGACAGGCACGAGCTACTGCAAGGGTCACAAGCCACGCCGCGGCGACGGTGCCGCACACCCGGCGGGAGCAGGCGAACATGCGGGCTGCACTCACGGTGGCACGGGAGCTGCTGCGGTGCCGACAGCCGGAGAGCGGCCGGCATGCACTGCTGGAACGCTGCCGCCGATTCATCGACGCAGGTCACGGAGCGCCGCTTTTCTGCTACCAGCCACGCCTCAGCAAGCTCCCACGGCGGGCCTCATCGCGCCCGCATCCCCCCGAGTGCGCCTGGGGATCTCATCGACATCAGCGTGACCCACGGCGGAGGGCGCCCCATCGCACCCGCACCACCCCCGATGAGTGCGGGCACGAGCGTTGCTGCACATGGCCCTAGCAGAGCACTACCTTACCATCCTCATGACAGCGTGATGGGCCAGGCGACATGGAGCATGGGGCACTTCGGCGAGGTCTTCGGGGCAACGGCCTCGGAGGCCTACGTGCCCCACGTGATGAACCAGGAGTACACGTCGAAAGTTGACCCCGGCTCGTTCCCCGAGCCAGGCTGGGAAGAGGAGGCGCTAGGAGTTGAGGCCTTCCAGGAGCCGCCTGAGAACCCCGCCAACCACGCCGTCGACAACAGCTACAGGGTACCACTAATCTCCCAGGGGCAGTCTTACGCTAACCATGAATCGCAAGTGAATCAAGTCACAGCGCCAGGCGACGGTTCCGACACGGCGGTACCCGTCCCACCGGGAGAGGCTCACTAGGGGCTGCGTGGGAGGAGCCAGGAGCAAGGCCCCTCCCCACGTTGCACAGAGCAAGGCGTTGCCCGGAGGTAGGCCATCTGCTGGGGAGGCGTCGGCGAGCCTTCCCCCGGCGGAGGACCCGTGGTCGCCGACGGCGCCGCTGGCGTTCCTTCTGCCACCTTTGGCGTCATCCTGGTTTCCGGTCGTCCAACCGTGGTACAGGGTGGCGCAAGACAGGGCCCTCGTCTGGCGATATGAAGTAAGGCTCACGCCTGTGAAGGTATCCGCTCATGACACTCTCACGTAATAATGAGTGGGGCTGTACATGCCCCGGAGCCTCAGGAGTGCCGCCCTCGGGCCTCGGGGGCTCCCTCCCATGTCCTAGTGGCACCGCTTAGCTCTGCGCTGGTGAGAAGACTCAAAGACAAGAAGAGTAGACTAGGCGCCGGACGCGACCATTTGCTTTTAACCTCTTTTCTGTAGCCCTGCTTTCTGGCTTTGGATTTTAAGTTGGAGTTGAGTTTTCATTTATGCGCGCGGGGGGTGCCTTTTCTCGTTCGTGCTATTACTTGCAATTTGGTTCTTGCCTTATTTCGGGGCTCGCGCTCATTGCCTCCCCCTCACGAGCCCCCCGCGAGCGGGGCTGGGCATAACGCATGTGCACCACCCGTGGATCGTGCCATGGCTGGCGCATGCCTCTCGCGAGCCCCTCTCAGGTGGATCGGAAGGCTCCTCAGGGGCTCCTCAGGAACTCACAACGCCATGAGTCAGTTCGGAAACTGCCCAGGTTAAGGTAAATTACAACCGCAAACTCGTCACGGGACTCGTGAGCTCATGAAGGCAGATATTCAGCTTGGTCCAAAAGAATAGGGGCAGTAATCAGTTTACATGAGGGGCTCCCCCTCCCAAAATGCTCTTACAACCTCTGGGGTCACGCCCGAGCTTTTGCGTGCAGGATAAACAACAGGGATACACGGGATCAATCGGACATGTCGCTCGCCGCGTCCCCTGGGACGCCTTCAGACGCGTCGCTGGCATCACCATCACCTTCGACGGCGCCACCATCATCATCATCGACCACGTCGCCTTCGTCGGCCGCGACCACTATCGCGTAGTCCTCGGAAGCGAAGGCCCTGACCTGCGCGTCCACATTGTCTTCCACCCACCGCATCAGGTCACCTCGGTTGGCCTCCGGAACTGGGGCAATGGCAGCGTCGAAGTCAAAATTGGGTAGGTGTTCTGGAGATGGCTGAAGACGCGGGAGAACGCGCGCCTGAGCAGGCTGCGGCTACTCTCTTCAACAAGCTGACGAGCTCTCTCGAAACGGTTCTATAGGCGCGTCACCACTTCGGTGAAGAAGCGGAGGTGACTGGCGTAGTCGTCCGCGTGGGGATGAGGGGCGTTCTCATCATAGATATGGCCTAGCGCCGCGTTGGCCCTGTTCCTGAGGCCCTCAAGCATGGGGGCGTGCACGCGCTCCAGCGTCCGTCGTTGGAGCACTTCCTCCCTATTCCGTCATGCGATGGACTCGGCGTCGGTGATCCGCTGTTGAAGAGGAAGCAGCTTAGCGCGGGCAGAGGCCAGTTCAGCCCGCGCCGAGACCAGGGCGGTTGCGGCGGCCTCCTCGCGTCGTTCTGCCTCGGTCAACCTAGACTTGAGGGTAGCAGTCTTGCCCGCAGCCTCGGCTTCAACGAGCTTCAGCTTCAGGTCGTGCCTACTAACAAGATCCACGCGAGCCTCGGCCACGCGGCGGTCGACCTCCTCCTGAACCTGGGCCTCCCGCACACCGACGGCATCCTCCCCTTGGGCGAATTGGTGCTCCCTTGTCTCCAACCGCTCCAGCTCAAGGCTGCGCTCCATGGCTTCCAGCGCCTGCGCTTCCTCACGCTTCAGGACCTCTTCCTCCTCGGCAGGCATCCCCCTCATCGATGCAAGGGCGGGTTGGCGTGCCTCCACCTGCTGCTCCAAGGATGCGCTCTAGGCCTGGAGCTCCCGCGCCCGCTTCTCTACGATCTCGCGGCGGCGGTCAGCCTCACGGGCTTCCTCTAGGGCTCGGGAGCAGACCTCTCGCGAGGTCGTGAGAGACGCCTCGGCCTTCGCATTGTCAAGCTCACACTGGAGGCGCCTGAGGTTGATGGCCACCTTCAGCTTATATCGCTCCTCCATCAGCCGACGACCCTCGGCTTCGAGGCGCGCGTCTACGTCCGATAGCTCTCTACCGAGCCGGTTCATCGTGCCCACTGCCTCTCAGAAGACCTCGTGGTGGTCAACGCTTCGTTCGCGCTCAAACTTGAACGTGAGGCCGATGCCGCCCTCCATCCCGGGGGCCGTCGACGGGACCCCAGGTGGCTTGCCCCCTGTCACCTGGGGGCTGGGGGCTGGCGCTCCCCCGATGGCTGACCGAGCCCCGCAAGAGGCCTGGGTTGGTGTAGGCCCGCCACTTGAAGAGGCGCCCAGGATCGAAGCCAACCAGCCGCCGTCCACGGTCAGAGGAGGAGCTCTAGGCATGCCCGCCGCGCTCCAAGCAAGGCCACGAAGGAGAGACGGTGAAGGCACGGGCTCAAGGCGCCTTGCAGGCAAGCTTGCTTCTCTAGCTGGCCCCGCGCTAGGGGCAGTATGCAGGCCTGGGGCGCTCAAGGTTAGCGGGAGAGATGAGGCGAGTGGAGGCTGCCTCTCAGGAGACTTCATGGCCTTGGTGGAAGGGATCCTGAAGAACCACCGTCAGGAAAGGGAAGCGGCACACGAGGAATGATAGGGATAAGGTACTTACTCATCAATGGTGATGTGCTTCCTCCGCTTCAACGGCCCGAAGGCACCACTGCTGCAGCTTGGGGACCCCTTCCTCTTGCGGAGCTCCTCAAAGTCCACATGGAGCTGGCCAAAGCGCTGGACGTGGCGACCCTCGCGGGGCGCAACTGGAGAAGCACCCAAGGAAACGACCTCCGGAGCGCCAGCCTGGAGAGAGCTACTGGACTCCACCTCGCGACAACCAGCCGAGGCCTCAGGAGCTTCGGTCTCAGGAGCGGCGGACTGCGTCACCCCCTCAGCTGCCACCTCAGGGCAAGGATCACGGGTTCTCGAGGATGACGCCTCGGGAGCCTCAAGCAGCATTGACACCTCGGCGCCCGCGCCCCCGGCCTCCAGCAGTGCTTTCCCCCAGCGTCCACTCTAGGGGCAAGATCGGGGCTGGTGGAAAGAAGAGGAACCACAATGATGGGATTCTCACGGGGCCCCACAAGGCCAACTAGACGCAGCCCCCACTCATTGAAGGAGGGCATCTGCTCCACAAATGCCACCTTGTTCAAGCAGCGGTACAGAAGATAACTCTTCCCCGGCATGTCGTCTGGCAACGGGACGCCTGTCAGGATCTCGAGCACCGTCCGCCGCGCCTCAAGGGGGAGCCCGGACTCCTGAAGTCTCATGTGGTCCTTGCTGTTGAGCAAGGCCCACATTGGTCGGGAATGACGCTGAAGCGGAGCGACTCGGTGCCGAACGAAGTCCTTCACCACCATAGGCGCAGTCACGCCAAGGTCTTTTAGCCTCTTCAGCCGGAGCCAGACGGAGACAAGGCGCGAATCAGCAAGCCTCTCATGGCGCCAACCAGAGCAGGGAATGGCGGGCGCCGACGGAGAAGAGAGCAAGGTGCTGAGCACACCGACATCAACGAATACCCACTGCATCCGAAATTCGCTCGTGGATGGTGGAAGCTCGAAGTCGATCTCCGCGCGGCCGCCGCTGCCACGGCCTGGAAGTTCAGGCATCCCGAGCTCTGCCGGGATCAATCAGGTGCAACAAGAAGAAGTGGCGGAGAAGAGCCACAGAAGGAGCAATGCCCACCATGGCCTCACAAACAAAGGCAAAGACGGCAAGAAGGGTCATGGATTGGGGATCGAGGTGCAGCATGTGGATCCGATAATGGGCAAGCAGTGCGTTGAAGAAGGCGGAGAAAGGAGGAACCAAGCCAGCCCACAGGGCGTCGATGAAGAATGGGACCTCGGTGGCTTTCCTATCGACATGAGCTCGATACGCAGGCCAGGCCACCGTCCCTCCCCACTCATTGAAGCCGGAGGCGAGCATGGGGCGCACCTTGTCCATGGTTTCTTGATTGAGCACCAGCGACCTGCCAACGGCAGACTCAATGGCCGGAGGTAGTTCGGCGGAGGACAGGGGCTTCTTCCCTTTCTGCGTTCGATCCGGCGCCATGGCGATGGGAGGATTGAGCTCAAATCGGATTGGGAGAACGGGCTGAACTTCGAGGAAGCGGAAGAATTGGGGGAGTGCGCCGCAACAATGAGGGGGAAACCGTGTAGACCGCGGTGGCCGCCTCGCCAAGCGGGTATCAAGGCTGCATGGGGAAGCGGAGACGCCCACGTCCAATCTACCGCTAGACGCCGACCAAGGCTGCAGGCTATTGGGGCCCGCGGCGCTCCACACTTGGCCTTTGGCTTCGCCTCGAAGCCAAGTCCGAGCGCGCCTTAGGCCCGGGTGCTACTGTCGGTGTTCTGGGAATGGGGGCCCCACAGACTTGCCTGCCTGCGGCCCACGGCGTGGCTCTCCAAGCGGGCCCGTACGGCCCATCTTCACCAGCAAGTACTCAAGACCCTCGCAAGGGGCCAAGCCTCGCGAGGCGGATGACACAAGACCTCCTCGGGAGCCACCTCACTGGGCTGGCTCGCGAGGGGCGAAGAGATCAATGCAAGGGGTACCTCGCAAGGTTTCCCATGATGTAAGCCATGACGATCAAGGCCAGGCGAGCACCAGGCGGGCGCCACCGATCGTAGTGTCCTTGTTTCCTCTTTGGTGCTAAAGGGGCAAGCGTAGGCGAGGAGTCCCGAGGCATCAGGCAAAGGTTTCCATATCGGTGCAACAAGACCAAGACCAGTAGGACGGCAGGACAAAGGTCACCGTGGAGCCCAAGACGATGTCACCACCAGAGCCTTTGGCAGGCGAAGACTACTTTTGTCAGGATAAGGTGTGCTAGTTGTCCCCCTTCAACCTTGGCCGTTGTGGGATCCCTTCCCGCTCAATATTTGGGAAGAGGACCAGGCCCCCTATAAATAGGGCTAGCCACCATAGTAGGAGGGGACGGGCCTAAAACTGGCATCGGACTCATTCAGTTCATCCTCACACCCACAAGTAAACCGAACACAAGAACACCTCTCCTCAGGAGGTTGTTCTTCCCTTGTATTGTTCATCCTTAGCCCAAGAAGCAATCCACTACCACCACACTATAATAGGGTATTACACCACAACGGTGGCCCGAACCAGTATAAATCTTTTGTCCCCGTGTTCTTTGGGTTTGGCGATCTAGTGTGTGAGATCGTGGAGTGCGAGAGCTTGGGAGAGGAGAGATCTTCGTGTGCACCCCAGTGTTCGAACCTTGAGAGTTTTGCCGGAACCCGAAATCCGACAGATGTTCCGCACAACGCACAGGCATCTTGCTAGTAAGAAACAAATCTCGAGTTTGGCACAAGTTCGTGCAGCGGTAGCAGCACAAGGCCTAGCACAGGAGTTACATTCCCCTCTCGGGGCCCACGGGACAGAGCTTCAGTGGACCCGATAGGTGGCTGGTCCACATGTCATGCTCCCAAAGGTAGAGGGGCGGTGGTACCGAGATGGGTGAGCCGCAGGTCGGGGGACATGTGGTGTCATGGGTTCGAGCGACGTCGTGGGAATCGCATGTGGCTGTGGTAGAAACTTGATGCTTGCCACATTTTAGCTGGCCCACATGTCATGCACACAAAGGCAGAGGGGCGGTGCGGCCGAGAGGGTGAGGCGCACGTCGGGGGACATGGTGCCGTGGATTGGAGCGGCGTCGTGGGAATCGCGAGTGGAAGTGTATGAAACGTGATGGTCGCCGTAGTTCAACTTCCATGGACAAGTTGTCATGTCTACTTCTTCTTCTTCTTCTTCTTCTTCTTCTTCTTCTTCTTCTTCTTCTTCTTCTTCTTCTTCTTCTTCTTCTTCTTCTTCTTCTTCTTCTTCTTCTTCTTCTTCTTCTTCTTCTTCTTCTTCTTCTTCTTCTTCTTCTTCTTCTTCTTCTTCTTCTTCTTCTTCTTCTTCTTCTTCTTCTTCTTCTTCTTCTTCTTCTTCTTCTTCTTCTTCTTCTTCTTCTTCTTCTTCTTCTTCTTCTTCTTCTTCTTCTTCTTCTTCTTCTTCTTCTTCTTCTTCTTCTTCTTCTTCTTCTTCTTCTTCTTCTTCTTCTTCTTCTTCTTCTTCTTCTTCTTCTTCTTCTTCTTCTTCTTCTTCTTCTTCTTCTTATTCTTATTCTTCTCATTTTATGTGGGAGATGGCTTCGCAACAAGCTCTTTGGACCTTGCAGCTATTTCGAAACTCACACGGGCATCGAGGGCAGCATATTTTATCCGCTCGTACGTCAAGGGATAATTCTCCCATCCAGACGACCTTAATGCCAGCGTCTCGTCACCCTTTTGAAAATTTGTACTAAGCACAAAATTTGCTACGTCGAATAGGGATGGTGTCTGTTTATCACAATCTTCTACAGGAATTTTGATTCCGGTTTGTAGGTCAGCGATGCTTTTCAAATCAAGGTTGTACGGTGCCAGCTTCTGTTTGTCCCCTTTGATGGCTGCCCCACAGAAGTATATATCCTCCCGAGAGAAGAAATCGTGGAGCTCACCGGGTATGGAGGGCGCGTGTATGATGTGGTTGAAGGAAATATGCCCTAGAGGCAATAATAAAGTTTTTATTTTATATTTCCTTATATCATGATAAATGTTTATTATTCATGCTAGAATTGTATTAACCGGAAACTTGATACAAATGTGAATACATAGACAAAACACCGTGTCCCTAGTAAGCCTCTACTATACTAGCTCGTTAATCAAAGATGGTTAAGTTTCCTAACCATAGACATGTGTTGTCATTTGATGAACGGGATCACATCATTAGGAGAATGATGTGATGGACAAGACCCATCCACTAGCTTAGCATATTGATCATCCAGTTTTATTGCTATTGCTTTCTTCATGTCAAATACATATTCCTTCGAGTATGAGATTATGCAAATCCCGGATACCGGAGGAATACATTGTGTGCTATCAAACAACACAACATAATTGGTTGATTATAAATATGCTCTACAGGTATCTCCGAAGGTGTTTGTTGGGTTGGCATAGATTGAGATTAGGATTTGTCACTCCGAGTATCGGAGATGTATCTCTGGGCCCTCTCGGTAATGCACATCATAAGAAGCCTTGCAAGCAAAGTAACTAATGATTTAGTTGCAGGATGATGTATTACGGAATAGTAAAGAGACTTGCTGGTAACGAGATTGAACTAGGTATGAAGATACCGACGATCGAATCTCGGGCAAGTAACGTACTGATGACAAAGGAAATAACGTATGTTGTGATTACAGGTTGACCGATAAAGATCTTCGTAGAATATGTAGGAACCAATATGAGCATCCAGGTTCCGCTATTGGTTATTGACCGGAAAGGTGTCTCGGTCATGTCTACATAGTTCTCGAACCCGTAGGGTCCGCACGCTTAACGTTCGATGAAGATTTAGCATTATATGAGTTATGTGATTTGGTGAACGAATGTTATTTGGAGTCCCGGATGAGATCACGGACATGACGAAGAGTCTCGAAATGTTTGAGAGGTAAAGATTGATATATAGGATGATAGTATTCGGACACCGGAAGTGTTTCGAAGTGTATCGGGTATTTATTGGACTACCTGGGGGGTTACCGGAACCCCCGGGGAAAAGATATGGGCCACATGGGCCATAGGAGGGGAGCACACCAGCCCACAAGGGTGGTGCTCCCCCCCCCCCAAGGAAGGAGGCCGAGTGGGAAAGGAAAAAGAGAGGGTTCGCCCCCCCCCCCCTTTCCTTTTCCCGTTCCTCTTCCCTTTTCCCTATCCGGAAATATGGAAAGGGGTGGGGCGAATTGGACTAGGCCCCAAGTAGGATTCCCCCTACTTGGGGCGGCCCAAGGCTGCTCCCCTCCCCCTCTCACCTATATATATGTGGGGAGGGGGCGCCTAGAACACACACCAACAATTGTTAGCCGTGTGCGGCGCCCCCCTCCACAGTTTACGCCTCCGGTCATATCTTCGTAGTGCTTAGGCGAAGCCCTGCGCGGATCACTTCACCATCACCGTCACCACACCGTCGTGCTGACGGAACTCATCTTCTTCCTCGACACCTTTGCTGGATCAAGAGGATGAGGGCCATCATCGAGTTGAACGTGTGCATAACCAGAGGTGCCGTACATTCGGTGCTTGATCGGTCGGATCTAGAAGAAGTTCGACTACATCAACTGCGTTCTCAAATGCTTCCGCTTTTGGTCTACGAGGGTACATGGACACACTCTCCCCCTCTTGTTGTATGCATCTCCTAGATAGATCTTGTGTGAGCATAGGAATTTTTTTGAAATTGCATGCTACGTCTCCCAACAATGGCATCCGAGCCAGGTTTATGCATAGATGATATGCACGAGTAGAACAAAAAGAGTTGTGGGCGGTGATCGTCATACTGCTTACCACCAATGTCTTATTTTGATTCAGTGGTATTGTTGGATGAAGCGGCCCGGACCAACCTTACATGTCCATGTTCATGAGACCGGTTCCACCGACAGACATGCAACTAGTTTTGCATAAAGGTGGCTGGCGGGTGTCTGTTTCTCCTACTTCAGTTGAATCAAATTTGACTGCGGCTGGTCCTTGTTGTAGGTTAAAACAGCAAACTTGATAAATCATCATTGTGGTTTTGACGCGTAGGTAGGAACGGTTCTTGCTAGAAGCTCGTAGCAGCCACGTAAAACTTGCAACAACAAAGTAGAGGACGTCTAACTTGTTTTTACAGGGCATGTTGTGATGTGATATGGTCAAGACATGATGTGATATACGTTGTTGTATGAGATGATCATATTTTGTAAAAGTTATCGGCAACTGGCAGGATCCTTATGGTTGTCGCTTTATTGTATGAAATGCAAATGCCATGTAATTGCTTTACTTTATCACTATGCGTTAGCGATAGTTGTAGAAGCAATAGTTTGCGAGACAACCACGACGCTACCATGTCACATATTTTGATTGCATGTGATGTTTATCTTTTATGCATCTTATTTTGCTTAGTACGGCGGTAGCATTATAAGATGATCCCTTAACTAAAAATTTCAAGGTATAAGTGTTCTCCCTGAGTATGCACCGTTGCGAAAGTTCATCGTGTTGAGACATCACGTGATGATCGGGTGTGATAGACTCTACATTCACATACAACGGGTGCAAGACAGTTTTGCACATGCGGAATACTCAGGTTAAACTTGGCGAGCCTGGCATGTACAGACATGGCCTCGGAACACTGGAGACCGAAAGGTCGAACGTGAATCATATAGTAGATATGATCAACATAATGATGTTCACCATTGATGACTGCTCCATCTCACGTGATGATCGGACATAGTTTAGTTGATTTGGATCACGTATCATTTAGATTACTTGAGGGATGTCTATCTAAGTGGGAGTTCTTAAGTAATTTGATTTGAACTTAATTTATCATGAACTTAGTCTTGATAGTTTTTGCATATCTATGTCGTAGATTAATGGCCCGTGCTATTGTTCCCTTGAATTTTAATGCATTCCTAGAGAAAGCTAAGTTGAAACATGATGGTAGCAACTACACAGACTAGGTCCGTAACTTGAGGATTATCCTCATTGCTGCACAGAAAAATTATGTCCTTGATGCACTGCTAGGTGTGCCACCCCCTCTAGCAACTACGGACGTTGTGAATGCCTGGCAGTCGCATGTTGATGACTACTCGATAGTTCAATGTGCCATGCTTTACGACTTAGAATCGGGACTTCAGAGACATTTTGGACGTCATGGACAATATAAGATGTTCTAGGAGTTGAAGTTAATATTTCAAGCAAATGCCCGAGTTGAGAGATATGAAGTATCCAACAAGTTCTATAGCTGCAAGATGGAGGAGAACAATTCTGTCAATGAACACATACTCAAAATGTCTGGGTATTATAATCACATGACTCAGCTGGAAGTTAATCTTCTAGATGATAGTGTTATTGACAGAGTTCTTCAATCACTGCCACCAAGCTACAAAGGCTTCGTGATGAACTATAATATGCAAGGGATGTAAAAGACAATTCCCGGGCTCTTCGCAATGCTCAAAGCTGCGGAGGTAGAAATCAAGAAGGAGCATCAAGTGTTGATGGTTAACAAGACCACTAGTTTCAAGAAAAGGGGCAAGGGAAAGAAGGGGAACTTCAAGAAGAATGGAAACAAGTTGCCACTCCCAAGAAGAAGCCCAAAGTTGGACCCAAGCCTGAAATTGAGTGCTTCTACTTCAAAGGGACTGGTCACTGGAAGCAGAACTGCCCCAAGTATTTGGCGGATAAGAAGGATGGCAAAGTGAACAAAGGTATATTTGATATACATGTTATTGATGTGTACCTTACTA
The DNA here is from genome assembly GCA_021605145.1 of Aegilops bicornis. Classification (NCBI taxonomy): domain Eukaryota; kingdom Viridiplantae; phylum Streptophyta; class Magnoliopsida; order Poales; family Poaceae; genus Aegilops; species Aegilops bicornis. The sequence continues at coordinate 255,481,682 of CM038670.1, read as the reverse complement.
ATGCTCGTAGTAGCGCCTGTGTATTTGATACTGGTTCGGTTGCTCATATTTGTAACTCGAAACAGGGGCTACGGATTAAATGAAGATTGGCTAAGGACGAGGTGATGATGCGCGTCGGGAATGGTTCCAAGGTCGATGTGATCGCCGTTAGCACTCTACCTCTACATCTACCTTCGGGATTAGTTTTAGACCTGAATAATTTTTATTTGGTGCCAGCTTTGATCATGAACATTATATCTGGATATTTTTTAATGCGAGACGGTTATTCATTTAAATCAGATAATAATGGTTGTTCTATTTACATGAGTAATATCTTTTATGGTCATGCACCCTTGAAGAGTGGTCTATTTTTGTTGGATCTCGATTGTGGTGATACACATATTCATAATATTGATGCCAAAAGATGCAAAGTTGATAATGATAGTGCAACATATTTGTGGCACTACCATTTGAGTCATATTGGTGTAAAGCGCATGAAGAAACTCCATGCAGATGGACTTTTGTAATCACTTGATTATGAATCATTTGATACTTGCGACCCATGCCTCATGGGCAAGACGACTAAAACTCTGTTCTTCGGAACAATGGAGCGAGCTAATGACTTACTGTAAATAATGCATACCGATGTTTGCGGTCCTATGAGTGTTGAAGCTCGTGGCGGGTATCGCTATTTTCTGACCTTCACAGATGATTTGAGCACATATGGGTATATCTACTTGATGAAACACAAGTCTGAAACATTTGAAAAGCTCAAAGAATTTCAGAGTGAAGTGGAGAATCATCGTATAACAAGATAATAAAGTTTCTACGATCTGATCACGGAGGCGAATATTCGAGTTAAGAGTTTGGTCTTCATTTAAAACAATGTGGAATAGTTTCACAACTCACACCACCTGGAACACCACAGCGTAATGGTGTGTCAGAATGTCGTAACCGTACTTTATTAGATATGGTGCGATCTATGATGTTTCTTACTAATTTACCACTATCGTTTTGGGGTTATGCATTAGAGACAGCTGCATTCACGTTAAATAGGGCACCGTCTAAATCTGTTGAGATGACACCATATGAATTGTAGTTTGGCAAGAAACGTAAGACATTGTTTCTTAAAGTTTGGGGTTGCGATGCTTATGTGAAAAAGCTTCAGCCTGATAAGCTCGAACCCAAATCGGAGAAGTGCGTCTTCATAGGATACCCAAAAGAAATTGTTGGGTACACCTTCTACCATAGATCCGAAGGAAATATCTTTGTTGCTAAGAATGGATCCTTTCTAGAGAAGGAGTTTCTCTCAAAACAAGTGAGTGGGAGGAAAGTAGAACTTGATGAGGTAGTTGTACCTTCCCTCAAATTGGAAAGTAGCTCATCACAGAACACCATTCACGTGATGCCTACACCAACTAGAGAGGAAGCTAATGATAATGATCATGAAACTTCAGATCAAGTTACTACCAAACCTCCTAGGTCAACCAGAGCATGTTCCGCACCAGAGTGGTACGGTAATCCTGTTCTGGAAGTCATGTTACTAGACCATGATGAACCTACAAAGCATGAAGAAGCGATGATGAGCCCAGATTCCGATAAATGGCTTGAGGCCATGAATTCTGAGATAGAATCCATGTATGAGAACAAAGTGTGGACTTTGGTTGACCTGCCCGATGATCGGCACGCCATAGAGAATAAATGGATCTTCAAGAAGAAGACTGATGCTGATGGTAATGTTACTGTCTACAAAGCTCGGCTTGTCACGAAAGGTTTTCGACAAGTTCAAGGTGTTGACTACGATGAGATTTTCTCACTCGTAGCGATGCTTAAGTCTGTCTGAATCATGTTAGCAATTGCTGCTATCGGATTTCGGGTTCAGGCAAAACCCTTAAGGTTCGAGCACTGGTGTGTGCGCGAAGATATCCCCCTCACCGATCACGCCCTCACACACTTCGCGATCTCTAGGCTAGGCACGACGAACTCACAACACACGAGACACAAGATTTATACTGGTTCGGGCTACCGTTGTGGTGTAATACCTACTCCAGTGTGGTGGTGGTGGATTGCCTCTTGGGCTGAGGATGAACAGTACAAGGGGAAGAACAGCCTCCTGAGGAGAGGTGCTCTTGTGCTTGGTGAGTGGGTGTGCGGTTCAGGATCTGATCCCTTTTCTACTGTGGTGGCTAGTCCTATTTATAAAGGCCCTGGTCCTCTTCCCAAATATTGAGCGGGAAGGGATTCCACAACGGCCAATTTGAAAGGGGACAGCTAGTACAGCTTATCCTGACAAAAGTAGTATTCGCCTGCCAAAGGCTCTGGTGGTGACGTCGTCCTGGGCTCCACGGTGATCTCCGTCTTGATGGTCTTGGTCTCGTTGCACCGATATGGAAACCTTTGCCTGACGCCTCGGTACTCCTCGCTTGTGCTTGCCTCCTTAGCACCAAAGAGGAAATAAGGACACTGTGCGCATTGGCGCCCGCCCGGTCTCGATCATCATGGCTTGCGTCATTGGAACCTCGTGAGGTTTGCCTTGCCTTGATCTCTCCACCCCTCTCGAGCCAGCCCGGTGAGGCCGCTCCCGAGAGGGTCTTGCGCCGCCCTCCTCGTGAGGCTTGGCCCCTCGTGAGGGTCTTGAGTGCTCGCTGCTGAAGATGGGCCGTACGGGCCCGCTTGTGGAGCCACGCCGTGGGCTGCAGGCAGGCAAGTCTGGGGACCCCCGTTCCCAGAACGCCGACAGTAGCCCCCGGGCCTAAGTCGCGCTCGGACTTGGCGTCAAGGCGAAGCCAAAGGGCAAGTGCGGAGCGCCACGGGCCCCAATAGCCCGCGGCCTTGGTCGACGCATGGCGGTTGATTGGATGTGGGCGTCTTCGCTTCCCCATGCTGCCTTGGCAACTGCCCGATTTGATGAGTCCCTACTGCATGCAAAGAAAAACCATCATTACCTGTGATTGTGGGGTTGCTGGTTGGCCTTCTCCTGCTATAAATGGGGAGGGGGACTGAGCCCCCGTCGCCCATCTCTTCCCATTCCACTCGCTTCTCCCCTTTGCTCCATTGCTAATATCGACACCAATGGCGCCGCCGAAGAGGTTTTCCGCCGCGGAAAAGGGGAAAGCCCGTCTGGAGGGGCCCGACTCGCTGGTGCCCTAGCGCGGACGCGGCCGTCCCCGCAAGCATGTCGCAACCCCCGCCGCGGCACCCCGTAGCCGCAGCGGTGCCGCTTCACGCGGTGGGGGTCGCCCTGGTCGTGGCAGCCCGGTCAGTGAAGAGATACGTGCCGTGGTCGCGCGACCTCCCCAACCGCGCTTCCACTCCGCGGAGGTGCCAGTGGAGTTCGTCGTCTGGTCGGAGAACCCGGCCGGCAACTGGCTTTAGCTCCCGCGCTTCTTCGCCGATGAGCTGCCGGCTGCAGGTCTAGGTGGGATCTGGCTGCAGGCAGACGGATGCTGCAGCAGGGCTTCCTGGGTCGCGGTTGAGGTCTTCGTCGTGGGCAATATAGCCCTGGCCCGTGGTTGGCAGACGTTCGCCCGCGCGCATGGCCTGGGCAGGCGGTGTACCCTCCATTTCAAGTACGACGGTGATGCGACCCTCTACGTGAGGGTGTTTGGGGAAGATGGTCGCCGCGCCGAGTGCTGCCCCGAGGTCAATGACCGCGATGAGGTGCTCGACCTTGGCGATGGTCGTGACGAGGATGAGGGCGAACCCACCCTTGGCGCCGACCATGTCTCGTCCAGCTACGGTGGTTCTTCCTCTGGCAACAGCTCCAGCAGCGGTGGTTACGACCAGCCGCCGCGCCTGCTTCGAAGGCGGCAGCGGGTCATCTCATTGCCGCACCTCCGTGAAGCGCGAGGAGGGGTCTGGCTGAGCCGGCGCCAAGGGCCCGTCCTCTCGGACCGCTGTGAGGGCACGCGTCGCTTTTATTTCGTTCTTCCTATCCTTCCTGTATTAAGAGAGAAACTAGTATGAGGCCCCGGAGGGGCATGCAACGAACTATGGTTTCCCGGGTATTATGCTATGTTTATCGTTTCTGTATTGTGTCGCATCATAAATGTCTTATATAGGTATGTAGGAGTAACTTAGCTTTACGTGCTTGAAGTAGTCTCCGCCTTATGAGGCACGTATTCCTCAGTACCTGGCCAGGCTTTTGGGAATTGCAAAAATAATTTAGTTAGGGAATTCCGAGCCCTGATCGCTGGCGCCACCACCAGCCATGAATCAGCGCCTCGCATCGCGGTACCCGTGGGGCACGGATTAGGGGAGAAGCGCCAGCTTGCGCCTCGAACGAGGGTGCTTTGCGAAAAAAAAACAAGACGCTCACAAGGGCATCTGTCCAGCCCCCCCGTGAGGGACGCAAGAGAGAGTGCAGGCCAAACAGAGAAACGAAGGCAGAACAGCGGCAGAAAGCGACAGGGCGAGACCAGGAAGAGAACACCAGAAAGCAAATTTTGATTAAAGAGGGGAGAGCTAATTACGGAAAGCAAATGAAAAGCCGCGTCTGACACCTAGTCTAGTCTTCTTGTTTTCTCACTAGCGCGGAGCTAAGTGCTTCCACTAGGACGTGGGAGGGAGCCCGAGAGGCCCGAGGGCGGCACGCCTGAGACTCCGGGGCGTGTACATCCCCAATCATTATTACGTGAGAGTGTCACGGGCGGAGACCTTCACAGGCACTGGGCCTTCTTCACAGGCGCAGGGCCTTTCTTCAGGGGTAGAACTTCCGGAGGTGCTGGATGTTCCAGGCGTTACGACGGTACCACCGTCTGCTACTCAAGCGGCGGCGCCCGGGCACAGAGACGTGGACGACCTTGAACGGGCCCTCCCACATGGGCGAGAGCTTATGCAGCCCTTCCCTAGAGAGCATCCGCCTTAGGACGATGTCACCAACCTCGAGCGTCCTGGAGCAGATGCAGCGGCAGTGGTACCGCCGCAGCGCCTGCTGATATCTTGCCGCTCGTAGCGTGGCTTCACCGCGGTGTTCCTCCCCCAGCACGAGGTCCATCCCCCACATGGCATCCTGCTCACGAGAACATGGGCTACAAATGTCCAAGGTTAGCACAATATGTCTTGAAGAGGTTACTAGTGAACTGCGAGCCATTATCGGTGATGATGCGGTTGGGGACCCCGAACCGGCTCACGAGACCCTTGATGAACTTGACCGCGGAGCCAACTGGGATGGTGCGGACGGCTTCTACCTCCGCCCATTTGGTGAATTTGTCGATGGTGAAGTAGAGGTATCGGTAGCCCCCAGGCGCTCGAGGGAATGGGCCCAAGATATCCAGCCCCCAGACCGCGAATGGCCATGAGAGTGGGATGGTCTGGAGGCCCTGAGCCGGCTGATGAATCTGCTTGGCGTGGAACTAGCAGGCCTCGCAGGATCTCACCAGCTCAGTCGCGTCGTTGAGTGCCGTGGACTAAGGCTCGACCGCTCAGATTTGTTGACGTTGCATGGACGGACCCCTGCACAAGCGTCGTGCCGGTGCGAGCGGCTCCCGTGGTGCGCGACAATCAAGCAGGTGATAGTCATAGATAGATTAAGCATGGAAAGCAAACCGGCTCAAGTAAACGCAGGGGAGACACATGCCACTGGGTCAGGCCCGAGCGGCTTGGGGGTGATGCACCCGTGGGGCACCCCCAGCAAGGTAAGCTAAAGATGTAAAGGGATGCGTGCCACAGGGACGGACCAACGTGCACTACAAAAAACTACACTTCCGTGATGATACGTGTTTGTCACAGTAGGTCGCATTTTTTGTCATGCATGTACATCCATGAAAATTTTATGACAGAATCAAGATAGTCATACCTGTGCTGTCGTAGAAGTGTTCCATGACATTACCAAAATTATCATCACGGAAGTGTCCACTTCCATGACGATAAATCATGCGTCATAGAAGTGCTTTCGTCAAGGGTGACCGACATGTGGCATCCACCATAACGGAACGCCGTTAAGCTATCGGGTCCGGTTTTGGATCCGATAACCCGCTAACAGCCCCGACCAATGGGGATTTTCCATGTGTAAAATCATCATTGGCTGGAGAAAACTGCGATGTCGGCTCACCGTTGGGACAGATGTCATCCACTCATTGGACAGAAGGCGCCTATGATACGTCGACACGTGGCACGGCCTAATAGAGGCCCATTCCTGTGAAAAGGCCGGCCCGTTTGACTTGGTCAAAAGGTGGTGAGCCGGCCCACGGAAAGCTTGTTAACGGCCTGTTCGCATATAGCCCATTTATAGCCCGCTAACCCAGGGCCCGTTATGACCTATCCGAATTAGGCCCAGTAGCGTCATCTGGGCCGTCCAATATGATTCCAGCCCATTTTAAGTTCCGGCCCATGTATGGCCCATGACGTCTTTCGGCCCAGATGAGGCCCTTTGTAACTCTTGGCCCATTAACGGCCCGTCATGAAACTGGCCCGTAATGAACAGTGTATCACTTTATACCCATTAACGGCCCATTAATCCATTGGGCCGTTTGCAGCCCATGTTATCTTTCGGCCTTCTCAGGGCCCATTTCTTCTTGGGCTCATTTCGAGCATTTGGTTACTTACGGCCCGTTACTGCCATTTTCTGCTTGTGGGCCAAATTCAGCCCATGGTTACAGTCAGCTCGTTTGTGGCCCGTTAATACGTTGGGCCGTTTTCATAGCGTCATCAAATACAGCCTATTAATGACGGTCCGTTATGGTCGGCCCATGAACGGACGACTCCAACTCTAGCCCGTTTACGGCCATAATGCGGTCTGTTTTTGGCCCATGTTTGGCCAATCGATCATACGGCGCGTCTAAGGCACATTGATGATACGGCTCGTAGAAGGCCCATTGTTTCTACGGCCCGTAGAAGGCCCATTGTTTCTATGGCCCGTAGAAGGCCCATTGTTTCTACGGGCCGTAGAAGGCCCATTGTTTCTACGACCCATAGGAAGCCCAGTGTCACTATAGTAAATATGTAGCCCATGGCCTGTTAAAGGAGGGAAACTACTATAGGTTTAGACCTGCTACTGGCCCAAGATGATTATAGGCTCACGTTTTGGCCCATATGAGTAATGAGCCGGCCTGAAGACCGACAACACTGAGATCCGCTGAACCTTCCGGCCTAAATTACATCATACCGACCAAAGAATAAACCTAGACTATACAACAAAGAAATTACGGCATATTAGGAATCAAAGTTCGCTACCCGGTGATAATAAAGCGCAACATGACCGTGAATTACATATCTTTGGGCATCAAAGGTCGCCACCAAAGGCATATAAACGCTACCGACAAAAGAATATACAAAACCGAGAGCACTTCGGAAGGCACTAGACCTGCAAGCTCGGGCCCCCACAAGCAGAACAAGTCGATGAGACCTCGGTTGTGTCAATGATAGATGCTTCATCCCTAGCTGTATGGCACCATAGTGTAAGGCAGTCCCCGACATCTTCATTACATCTGTGACTTCAAGTCGGAGCTGAGCTGAAGCAAGCCTTTCCACTTTAAGTCGAGGCGAAGAAGTCGAACTGATTGAGGCAGCGACTACACAGAGGTTGTCTCACACCTGCTGGTGAGTAGCTTCAACTCACTGTCTTCATCAAGACAGGACCTTGGGGTCATCACGCTGTCCTCAAGATGGTTTGCTCACTATCTTTCCTAACGTTCTGCCTGGCATAAGAGATGCGACTCTGAAAGAGAAACAAGGAGACACGTAACAGGTTTCACAATTATATAAGCAAATAAATGGATCTGTTCTGCGTAAGGAACATGTTTTTACAGCTACAATTTAAAACTGGTAGTTGTTGCAAACATCCAATCAGATGTAAACAGCAATGGAGGAAATGATGCCTATCCAAATCAATACTAGAACAAAGTTTGAAGGCTTGAGTAGGATGAACATACATTACATGTTAACACGGGCTGGACAAAGCCCTTCTCCATGTTGATGGAAAGATAATTCAATAAATTCTCGAAAGAAAATTCTTTATAAGCGTTTCCATTATTCTACATTTTGCAAAGAGTAAATATAGATCAAATAATATTGGAAGAAATAGAGGATAATGAAGCTTCAAAGTGCATCGATGATACATAATCAAATAGCAATTAATTAAATACAGCTTTACAAGGCAAAAGGTACTGACAAGAGGAATGCAGACATCAACGTGTGCAGTGGCATTGGCTTTATTCAATATTTTGGTAAGAGTAAATGTAGATATGATAATTTGGAGAAAGTGGAGGGCAGGGCAGATAAGATGCAGAGTAATGCTAGACAATCAACTATCTCCCGATGCATGTACAGTAATACCACCACCGTTCGTTATTAGTTGTCGCTCAAATGGATGTATCTAGCACTATTAAGTAGTAAATACATCCAATTAATCAACAATTAATTCGATCTGGAGGAGTACATGACAACAGGTACTTACATGAGCAATCCAAAACTTCATAACCATTGTGTCAATTCTACATTTATCTAAGAGTAAATATAGATCTTATAATTTCAAGCAAAGGAAGGATAAAGAAGCAAACATTTACAGTGATGCTACATAATTAAACAGCAATGAGTGTAAGTATGCTGACAAAGGGCAAGAGGTACTGACAAGAGCAATGTAGAGCGCAGTATTGTCGTGAGATCCTATGATCCTTTGAGCAAGGAGATTCATCTGAAATTAGTTTTCATACAAGAGAGAAGGTAAGGCACATGCAGAAATTTAGGAGTTCAAATTTTGAATTGATATCATAGACAAGACTTATTTGGGCTGTCGCCAGATCTAATAGGGGTTTGGCCACCGGAGTAGGGGTAAAGTGCATTACAGTTGGGCTGTGTTTTCTATGGCTGCTTGATCTATCTCGATTTAACAGTATCACTACCTTTTCCAAATACCTAGTTTGTACTCCTTGAGGATCTGCAATCACCATCTTCCTTTTGGACATCTATTACGAAAGAACAACATTTGAATGGAAAAACATAGTATGACGACACATGGAATAGGTACAAAAAATGGATAGGTATGGCATATACTCATATATGATGCTTAAACTAAGCAGACGGTGTAACAAAGTAGAAGTAATGCAAGAGGTCAGATGCAAAATATGTGCGACCAATACAACCTTGCCAAGTTAGAGCATGCACCTTGATGGGTGAATAAGATAGGTCATCCTTCACCATGCCAAGTTTGTTAGCCAGTGGATCGTTCCGCAACATTCCTCTCGTGCGCCCATTCTCATATTCATTTTGATAATGTTCAATACCTGACATGCATGAAAACATAAAAACAAGCGAGATTATCTTTGTAATGCAGAAGTGATTCTAATACAATACTTCCTCCCTGTAAACCCCTTTGTGCTATCTCTGCAACTTCTAAGAGGTTCCATGCATGCTGTAATTTGGTGTGTGCATTAATATAATGTGGCCTACTACTCAAAATATGAGAGCTCCGAAGTGATGATATCAGTAGATGAAAGCTTCAACATATAGTAAAGAAGAACAAGTTGACTGACTGTGATTCAGAATATACTAAGGGAGAATAACTCGACCGACCAAATAATCGCAAGAGAAGAGGATCATCTTAAAGAAGAGCAGAAGAGCAAGCAGATTGAAGAAATTACAAGTCTTTCTATACAATGTTGGCTGGCCACCCATGATGAACCAGAGCGCACAGAGAAATACTATTCCTTCTGGTCTCTCCATATGTGGCTCACATGCATTTCGAAACTAAAGTAGGAACATTTAGCTGACCAATTAAACATCTCTCAGTTTTACTAATACCAGCATAATATCAGATTTGAATTTGTACAACTAAGCTTGTTTAGCTTGATGGGTGGAGCAGTGCTATTACGGCACGAACCACGTAGGCTGATTGTGGTCATCATAAAATGGGGAAACCGTAAGCATGATGAGTATAGTGTTGACCGTGGCAGTGGGATGGCAGATCTGAAGCTGCAAACCGCGCAAAGGGTAGTGAGCAACCGATATTTGCTTTGAAATAACAACTAAGATTTGGTATGAACAAGAAAGTACAGTCAACAAGTGACAAAGAAATGCAATTCTGATGTCTCTCTATATGCCACGACATGCATTTGGAAACTCAAGTGGGACCTTTAGCAATTAAATGTGTCTGTTAACTAATATCAGTATCATATCACAATCATATTTGAACAACTAAGCTTTGGAATTTTGAGTGTTGTGTTGTTTAGCTTGAAGGGTGGAGTAATGCTAGTATGATGTAAAGCACCTACGCAGATCATAGTAGAGTAGATAAAAGGGGAAAACCCTAAGCATCAGGAGTAAAATCAGGAAAGTGGAACTAGCTGGACCAGTGGGTGGCGCACATGCTTTTCGAAACGAATATAGGAACATTAGGTGACAAATTAAACGTTCTTCATTTTAGTAATATGAGCATCATATCAGATTCGTATTTCAACACGTAAGCTTTGGAATTATGAGTGGCATGTTGTTTCGCTTGATGGGTTAAGGTCTTGAGGAGCAGTGCTAGCACGACACGAAGCAGGGAAGCACCTACGATGATGGTAGTGAATATAAAGGGGGGGCACCATAAGCTTTACGAGTATAGTGACCGTGACATGGCGGATCTGAAGGTGCAAACCGGACAAAGCTACTTCGCAACCAATGTTTGCATTCAACTAGCCACTACGATTTGGTACGGACAAGAAAAGTACAGTAAACAATTTAAGATCTATTTTCCGGGTGAGATCAATAACTTAAGCACATATGGAAGAGTATCACCTCTCTTGTGACGCCGTGTAGGCCCCCGCTGATACATTGAGGGTGATGCGTGTGCGATGGCTGTCGGCGGCCGGGAAGAAGACTTTAGATGGCAGACGGGCGGGTTGGGGGATAAATCATGTTGCCGTGGATGATGCGGTCGTAGGAGCGGCAACAACAAAGTGGACGACGGCGCCGATGAAGCGAGATGATGCGATGAAAGGATCCTGGTCCGGTGCCGTGGATGAGAGACGTCCATCTCTTGCAGTGGACGACGGGGTAGGGGTAGAGGCTCCGGCAAGGTGGAGGATGGGGTGGCGGACGGAGGAGGCTGGCCGCAGTGGGGAGGTTGTCATGGCGCCTATGGTGTATGAATGGGGAAATGGAGGGGGAGGGGGTCTCAAACTTTGGGACGCGCTTGTCTGAAATGTGGGAAAGCTACGAACTTATCCCCGTTTAAAATTTCGGACATCACGTCGGTTGGGGATAGGACGGTAATCTCGCATTTCCCAAATATTTGCCGGTAACTATTTCGGGCGAGGAGAGGGTGTTTTGCCGCCCACGGTTGGCGCCCATGGTGTATGAACGGTGCTGACAGGTAGGGCGGTTGTGTCACGTCTAAGGGAAGTTACACATCTGCCCCTATTTAAAATATTAGCCTACATCAATTTTGGACGAGGAGAGTTTGTTTTGCCGCCCACCGTGGATGAATGGGGAAATGGAGGGAGAGACACATGTCTTTCAGACGAGCTTGAACCAAATGTGTTTTGCCGCCCACGTTTGGCGCCCACCGTGTCTGAATGGGCTCAGAGGCCGTCGTGTCACGTCTGATTGAAGTTACTAGTCTACCCCTATCGACAACAGTGTAAATCTGGTCGATAAGGATGTCAAGTGTCAGGGGTAGACATTAATTTCCATATCGCAAACACTTGCTTCGGGCAGCCCACAAATGATAGTGGGTGTTTAGCCGCTTCATGCAAAACTTGGGAGAATTAGCATTCACGTTTGCCACAGGCCCCGCAACTAAATCCAAATCCAATTTTTATTCGATTACGAATATCCACAGATAATTCTACGCTTTTGTTATTTATTTCTTCAAAACCACAACAAAGATTTATTCCACCTTTATATATGATTATGATTTAGAAATGCCGTGATCTTCGAATTCAATAGGTTGGATACACTTTGAGTCAAACAGTTATTTCATCCAATAGAATATGCTCCCACGAAAATAGTTCACCTTATGTCAATCATACAAGTACTGAGGTCGCCTAAAAAATTCGGATCATTACAACACATGGACCACATAGGGGGTCTTACAACATAATCCATTCAGAGACATGACACAACATGCAAGTACAATAATTGTAGGGGATCGTTGCAGAAATTAAAAAAATTCTACGCATCACCAAGATCTATCTATGGAGCTTACTAGCAACGAGAGGGGAGTGCATCTTCATACCTTTGAATCGCGATGCGGAAGCGTTGCAAGAACGCGGTTGGTGGAGTCGTACACGAAGCGATTCAGATCCGGCCGAATCCGATCTAAGCACCGAACAACGGTGCCTCCGCGTTCAACACACGTGCAACCCGGTGACGTCTCCCGTGCCTTGATCCAGCAAGGAGAGAGGGAGAGGTTGGGGAAGACTCCGTCTAGCAGCAGCACGACGGCATGGTGCTGGTGGAGGAGCGTGGCACTTCAGCAGGGCTTTTCCAAGCACTGCGAGAGACGAGGAGGGAGAGGGGTAGGGCTGCGCCAAGAGAGAGGGAGACTCGTGTCTCTGGCAGCCCTAAAAACCCCACTATATATAGGGGGAGGGGAGGGGCTGCGCCCCCATCTAGGGTTCCCCCCTTAGGGGTGGCGGCTAGCCCTAGATGCATCTAGGGGGGCGGCCGGAGGGGGGAGAGGGGGGCGCACCCTAGGTGGGCCTTAGGCCCATATGAACCTAGGGTTTCCCCCCTCTCCCCTTCCCTGTGCCTTTGGCCTCTTGTGGGAGGCGTACCAGCCCACCTAGGGGCTGGTCCCTTCCCACACTTGGCCCATGCAGGCCTCCGGGCTGGTGACCCCTCCAGGTGGACCCCCAAACCCTTCTGGTGGTCCCGGTACGTTACCAATAACGCCCAGAACACTTCCGGTGTCCAAAATGGGACTTCCCATATATAAATCTTTACCTCCGTACCATTCCGGAACTCCTCGTGATGTCTGGGATCTCATCCGGGACTCCGAACAACATTCGGTAACCACTTACATCTATTCCCTTTAACCCTAGCGTCATCTGACCTTAAGTGTCTAGACCCTACGGGTTCGGGAACTATGCAGACATGACCGAGACATCTCTCCGGCCGATAACCAACAGCGGGATCTGGATACCCATGTTGGCTCCCACATGTTCCACGATGATCTCATCGTATGAACCACGATGTCAAGGATTCAATCAATCCCGTATACGATTCCCTTTGTCTACCGGTATAGCACTTGCCCGAGATTCGATCGTCGGTATACCGATACCTTGTTCAATCTCGTTACGACAAGTCTCTTTACTCGTTCCGTAACACATCATCCCATGACCAACCCCTTAGTCACATTGAGCTCATTACGATGATGTCTTACCGAGTGGGCCCAGAGATACCTCTCCGTCATACGGTGTGACAAATCCCAGTCTCGATTCATGCCAACCCAACAGATACTTTCGGGGATACCTGTAGTGTACCTTAATAGCCACCTAGTTACGTTGTGACGTTTGGCACACCCAAAGTACTCCTACGGTATCTGGGAGTTGCACAATCTCATGGTCTAAGGAAAGGATACTCGACATTGGAAAAGCTTTAGCATACGAACTACGCGATCTTGTGCTAGGCTTAGGATTGGGTCTTGTCCATCACATCATTCTCCTAATGATGTGATCCCGTTATCAATGACATCCAATGTCCATAGTCAGGAAACCGTAACCATCTATTGATCAATGAGCTAGTCAACTAGAGGCTCACTAGGGACATGTTGTGGTCTATGTATTCACACACGTATTACTGTTTCCGGATAATACAATTATAGCATAAACAATAGACAATTATCATGAACAAGGAAATATAATAATAACCATTTTATTATTGCCTCTAGGGCATATTTCCAACAATAATCTAATGAAAATTTCAACTGCTATCTAAAGAAGATCTGGGATTACCCTGGGCTTCAGATATCAGAAGCAGCAGGACCTCCTCCGTCTTCAAATGCAACATTCTTATTTCCTCCAATTCTTGGGTTGCTTGCATAATGCGTGTAGCTAATTGCATAATTTCCAGCTTCAAGATCGAGATTACCTCATTCATGGCAGCCACACCATCTCTTTCTGCCTCTAGTAGAGCCTCAAGAACTATAATATCTGTGCTCAGACTGCTCTCCGATGGTGTTGCCTCTGAATTGCTACCATCTGGTAACATGGATGGTACACTGCTTCCACAAACAGATTCTGGGGTTGTACATTGTGTCCTAGTGTGAACGGCATCGTGAAAGGTTTCCGCTGGACATAAGTAAGAGATAGTTATCGCATGATCCAGGCAGTAAGCTTACATGGTAAACGACATACGAATTATTGCCGAGCATGGCAAGCTATATTTAAATGGTTCAAGCAGCATCGGTGAAAAGAAATTAAAATGGTAAGATGAAACTAGGGATGTAAGTGGCAAATAAACGACATCCGCCAGTCCCATCTAGTTAGTTTTTGCTAGCTCCCTGGTTCATTTTCCTCAAAAAACAAAAACACTTTTGAACTATCATACCACTAGTGGACTTTAATCGGGATTAAACGGGACCCAATTGACATCCCTAGTTGAAAGGGAGTGTACCACTGCTATATTTAAGTTGCCAAGGCATCTAAGCAGTTGAAATAATCTGAGAAAGCACTTAATAGTGTGGCCTCATATAAACTACGAAGACAGTCTTGTGATGAAGTTCAGAGGAAAAGTTAAGGACTCAAATGAACTAGGCATGCATTTCTTTACGATAGTACAACAGGCACTGCTGACATATTGGCCAACTCAGGTATAGCGTAACAAGTAACAAACAAGCATTCGAATCAAGCAATACAGCAAAGCAGACAACTGAACTATTTGTTATTCTGTAGGATTACAGGTTGAGGGCACAAGCCAAGAAAGCAGCCCACACGCATTACATTTCACATGTACTAAAACACACCGGGCTTACCATATCTTTGTTGTGAAGCCTCATTCTTTGTTGTAATGTTCTTTGAAGATATCGTCAGCATCTTGTGGTTGCAAATCTACTTGTTGTAGTTTATTCTGCACCCTCAATTTAGGTAAAATAAATTTTAATTGCATGCACTGGTTCAAATTGATCATCAATGGTTCATATAAACTAATGAAAGAAGGGTGTGTGCATACACGACAATATATCTGCTTCCCTCTATTTTTATGCTTGTTCGAGGTGCCAGCCCCAAAAGAACAAATATTTTGCTTGATGGGGTTGGCGGCTCCATCATTAATAGAAGCATCAAATTAGTCATGCAACTTGGGAAGATCAATAACACACAAAAAAGTCATGAACAGAGGCTCGTAGCAGTGATGTAATAGCTAGCATCAGAAAATATAGGGTAAAACGAACAAAAACCAACGGAACCACATGCTAGTTTGCTGATGTGTAATTAAGCATAGAAACGCAAGCGATGCGATGGAACCAACAGGTGGCATCAGAACAACACCATTATCATAAATAATATAGCATGCAAGAAGTAAAATAGTAGGCAGTGATATCTAGGAAGTACAGTAATACTTAGGACAAAACTAAAGCATATTAACTATATGTGCAGTGGTATATAATTTAGCACATGTAACATGTTCACTGCCAGAAGTATGGCCCTACAGGTGCAAGCTGAATAACGCGTCTCATGAAAAATTGAATGATGCCCTGAAGAAATTCAAAGGTGCGGTGCTTATGCTAAGAAAGTGAACGTAGGCGCCGGTCGTTGGATAATAGTACCTGATTATCGGCGGCTTATGGGTATCGTAGGCCCTTAATAGTGCTCGTGTTGCAGTTGAGTTTGGGCCGGCTGTCGCCCGCCAAGCGGCTCGGTGCTTTCTGATTCTTGGCGCTTTGTCGACATACAAGAAAGCTCATCTATGGTAAGTGAACAGTTGCATGATAAAGAGAAAAACTGAAGGAGTACAGATCAAAATAACTTGATGAGGCTGCAGCGTCGGTAAAGCAAGGCCGGTGGAGTTGAATATGACGTCCGTGGAGCGGGTCCGGTGCAGTGGATGAAGGCTTCGGTAGGCGCGTTGTACAGTGCTTTCGGTGAGGCGGATCTGTTGCGGCGGACGAGGGATTGTATGACGGGCCAGCGAAGGGACGGACGAGGGAGTTAGTGAAGGGCCTACACTATGGTGGATGAGGGCGCCGGTTAAGCAGCTCCGGTGCAGTGGACCATGATGGTGGTCAAGGAGATCTGGAGCGGTGTACAAGCCAGTCGCTGAAGTGGCTCCGGTGAAGTGGTGAGTTGGCAGTTGGGGGTTCCAAGGTGCGGAAGGTGGATCCGTCGGGGTGTGAGGTCCACCGCTGCAGCGGAGGACTAGATTCGGCGGCTTGCCGTGGTTGGGGGGTCGGGGAGGGGAAGGGGAGGGGCTCTGGGGAAGAATGTTGGGGGCAAAGAGGGGAAAACAATGGAGTTACCAAAGCAGCCCATTTCCGTTCATGTTGCAGGGGTAAAACAGGAATATCGCGAGGGCTAAACTTTGGTAGCGAGATATTTCGATGTAATGAGGAAGTTTGAAAGCTTTTGGCTCCTGAAATTATATTCTGCTCTTGTACGGCCGACTATGATATCATGGCCGAGAATTTGTTTGTTTTGCACGAAAAAAGTGCAAGTTTTGAAAATCAATGTCTCCAACTCGAAACTTAGATTGTCCATTCAATTCAAATATGGATCATTGAGCTACTATAAGCAAATACCATCATATGGTCCAATTCAAATGAAATTCCAAATGTGTTTATCCTAAATATAATGACAAAAGCAAAAATGTGTATGTGTATGAATAAAGTGGATAATTATAAAGTTTGAACATGCCCATATGTGTATATCTCTAGGTTTGACATATGAATTTGAAATCACGAAATCCCAGCTTATAAATGTACCTCCATTTAAATGAATTACAAAAGCTAATGATGGAGTCGAATTCCAAAATTCCAATCTTAGGTTTGTAATTCTGGTACATCAAAGTATATCACGCATGTTCAAAAGTATCGTTATCTCATAGTCCAAACTGTGAAACAAATTGATCAACCTTGAGTGCACACACTATTGACCATGTATATCTCAATTATGCTAAAGTCCCTCAAATATAGACACCTCACTCTTTATCTGAAGCAACCCCCCCCCCCTCGTCGCCCCACACACACACGCAGAAGTCGTTCTCTCCCCCAAATACCAACACACGAGCACATTAAGACCCCTCTCTCTTCTAAAGTCCGGACCCCAATATAGGTCTCTATCACTTTATCTCTTAGGCATGCACACATCTCTTCCCCCACTCTCTAGCTAGGTCTCCCGGCATCTCTCTTTCTCAAGCACATGCACTATGTAGAGTGTATCTTTCCCATACACACAAAACGTCGCCCCCAAATGTCTATCTCCCTAGTTATGTGGTTCTCGCACACTCACCTCACACACCACCCCCACTGCAAAACAAGCACAGTTTGTCTCCTTGTGCACCACTCTCCTCTTTCTATCTCTCCCACATGCGGACCTGCCCCAGCTCCTCCCTGTATACATATATGTCGTGACTCTTTCCATAGCTCTACACCATCTATTCTAGATCTCTCATGAAGTCCTATCACACACACGATGACTCGCTTCCCTTGCGTCTCCGTACATTGGCCAATTTCAAACAACATCAACATTGTCTCCCTATCTATACGCCATTTACGGACACAAATGCCCCCTCTCTCGCCCCCTCTCTTCCTCTCTCTCTCCATCGCTAGATCTCTCTCTATCTCTCTCGCTCTCACACCCCTCTCCCACACACAATCGATGTCTCTTCCAAATAGTCTGCTCCCCCCGCCTGCACCCATGTTATCCCGCTACTACACATGTCACACCATTGCCGCTTAACTTATACTAGGTTTACATCATTAGTGGTCTCTCTGCTACACATACACACACTCCCTCTCACACACAAACGCGCGCACAAACACACACACACACACACACGCACAAACACCCATTAATCTGGATCCTCATCTCTCCCCATGTCCGCATGTGTATCTCGCACACTCACTCTCTAATTATGTATATGTGTCTCCATGTTACACAACACAAAGCCCCATGTACATGTCTCTCTCTATCCTCCACACACATAGACACAAAGAATCTATTATTATTGCCTCAGTCTCTAGACATATCACACACGCACACTCTCTCTCTCTCTCTCTCTCTCTCTCTCTCTCTCTCTCTCTCTCGCAAACACGCTCAACAAGGGTTTCCCCATGAATAACTTGTCGTCTATTCATCAACAGTCGTGGCAGTACAGCAAACACGAGACGTGAAAATGAATAAATCTACACGTGCTTAGACCACCTAGTATGACTACTAGGACTAGAGCAAGCCAAAAAGCGTGTCGTCGTCACCCCCTCCTTATCGGCGATGGGAAAACCTTTGTTTTACACAGTCGAGAAGTCATTGTGCTAAGGCCTCACATGCTGAGGCGTTGAATAGAATGTAGATGCTAGTTTACGTAAACAAGTATCGATAATACGTTTGTATCTCCATACTTATATTTCTTCTCTTATAAAAACCGAGTTGGTGATGATGGTACGCGTGCCATCTTGCAATATAGACCGTCCGATCTATATCTGACTGATGGAAATTAAACTAAAAGATACCCGCACCCCTCTCCACATTTGCAGACAAGGCCTTCCCTCGTTCATCCTTATCTCCAACAACCTCATTGTTGAGCAATTAAGAAAGGAAGCCTCTGGAACAAACTGTCCTGGTGGTCGCTGTCGGCGTCATCAATCCCCATGCCTCCGCTTAGTCTGACCACCGATCACCACCACGCCCCACTCCTCTTCACCTTATCTCCTATTTCTCAAGATATCATTAGTTTTTACACATGGGATTACTCCCGCATGGGTCAATCACAACGAGTGTTTTTATAAAAAATGCATCTTGAAGTTCCGTGCAATGCACGGATCTTGCTAGTACTCCTCTGTAAGACTAAGTTGGTGATGATGGTGTATGCGCCATCCGTGGTTTGTGACCATTAGATCTACATCTAACGACTGTGAGGTAATTTGTTGCCTTTTCTCACAAACATCCCTCTTGTCTACCAATTTGCAGAAAAACCCATAATTAGTATCTTAAAACCAACCACATCCCTCCCTGGCCTCACCAAAACAGCTCAAGGAATATATTCTAATTGAAACATAATATATCTCTAGTGATATATGTATATCAAAATTAGAGTGTTTTGTATCAAGTTTGTGAATAAGTATTATTCTAATTATGATTCGTTGAAACACACATGAACATTGCTAGTATTTCCAACCACGCAAATGTTTTCCCTAGTATTCCATTGTTTCGAGTTTTCCATCAAGATATTAGTCACTCATGGTTGATATTTACTTTCAATCATGTACACATATGCACTATGTAACTAGCCTTGCTTATTGGGTTCCAAAGCTTAACTTTCACTCCTACTTACAATATGTAGAGTATTTAACAAAAAACTACCACTTTCAACCAGCCCTAGGAAGAATCTATTGTACAAGAAATAGCAAAAACATACCCAAAATTTCTTAATCCACACCAAAAACTACTACCTACAGATTAGGTTAATTTAAACCCATTTATGAAAGGGTTGGCCCACACGTCCGTGCTGACGAGAGAGCTTAAACCAACACATTTTGTTTGACCGTTGACACGAGGGACCCATATATGACCTTCTATCCTGTTATTCCCCCTCAAATCATTATTTTTCCTGAACATTACTTCAAACAGTGCTGATGCGTGTTAGTCTGTGGCGCCGGTGATGAGCGAGTTGGCCGCCGCTCCGCCGGACGGGCCGGACGCCACGCCCAGCCTCACTGCAGTTGGCCGAGGCTGGCCAGCGTGACTCATGAGCGAGCAAGCCGCCTGGCCTTCGCCGAGCGGATGGCTAGCCTTACGCTGGCTGCATGAAAGCAAGCCGCCGCGCCAATCTAGCTAGCAAACCTTGCAGACAAGCAGCCGGACGGAGCTATCTTGGCTAGCTAGCGACCGGGAGCGCCGGACGGAGCTGGCATCCGGGCTGCCGCAAGATGGGCTCCACACCACCGGCGGTTTTGACCTCGCCTTCTGCCGGTGGCGGTAGCTGCATCCCATGGCCGAGGATGACTAGGTGGACGGGCCGGAGGTAGGAGGTCACTCAGGGATTTTTGTGCAAACTAACATGTAGGTCCCACAAGTCATAACGCCCGGTCGAATAGAAGGCGTTGACTTAATGGGAGACACGGGCCCTGTTTGGATACTCTAAGTCAGAGGTTAGATTCTAACCCTGAACTAACTCTAACCAAAGTGGTGTTTGGATGGCAGGGTTAGATTGACAACAAATGTATCCAAACAGGGCCATGGGTTGAAACATGCCTATAACGGCACTTTGTAGAGTAGTCGTTTCTTGGTAGGGTTGGTTGGTAAGAGCATGTACAATGGTTGATAAGGTAGTCTTATCTTAAGTCTGCCACGTATGCAAGTGGTAGTAGTTTCTTGGCATTATTAGTGGTTTCTTGCATTATTAGGGGTTTCTCGTAAGGAACAATGTACTACTAGCGACAAAATGCGATTCTAGGTTGCGTTGAACTCCAACGAGTACTACTAGTGGTCGCGGGAGTGTATACCTCGTTTTGTGGGTTCGATCCCGGCCGAACGCACGGCTACCTTTTTTTTAAGTAGTAACTTTGCTGCGAGCCAATATTTTGCACGTGTAGTTTGAGTTTGAAGTCAAGCGGACGTGCGGCACCACAATCTAGGTGCCTTTGGATGGCCTAGCCACGTGAACGGGTTTTCCTTCCCAAGATCTCGTGGCTCGGCGTGCTCGCCCTAGCCGCACCTCGCTTGCGACTTCCTCATCAGCTTGTAGCATATTTAAACTAAGCGCCTCCCAATTAAGCCCGAGGAGCCGGAAAAGCCTGGTGGGGCATTGGGAACTATGTAATATGGCTCAGACGTAAAGTGCTCTACTACTACTCAGTAGCTTGTGGCGTTACTGCGCATGGACTTCACTCCATTATCGGCTCTACTATAAAAGAAATTCATCTTGACGTGTTTTTTTAAATAGAGGCAAAAGCTTTGCTTCATCTCATTCATAAAGAAGGAACTACTAACAAAGTTCAACGAGATCCATTACTGCTCCACAAATGGAAGTGAAAAGCCTAGTCTGGCTGTATCAAATAACTCAAATGTTCTGCCCCCGCAGTAACCATCGCTGATAAACAGGCTGCTAGTGTGTGCGTGAGAGGAGCGGCTGAGTAGGCCAGCTACGTGAGAGGAGCGGCTGAATAGAGCACCGAGAGTACCCACTAGGCCACTACGCAGGCGTACTTTCCCTGCATTGATAGTACAACGATGTTTATAGAGAACAGTAGTACCCTCCACTTCCAACTATAGCTCCTTGGCCCCGAGATTCAAGAGTTCAAAACTGGTGCACTATACTAGAAGTGCGATTACATAGCACTAGTAGTACCCTCGCACTACTAGTTGAGAAAGTAGTACTAGTACTGCTACAGTACAAGTACGTACTCCTCCGTCAAATAATGTAAGATGTTTTTTGACACTAGTTGGCGTGTACAAAATATAGCAAAAACATACCCAAAATTTCTTAATCCATGCCAAAAACTACTAGCTAGTGCCAAAAATTTCTTACTAGTGCTATTATTTACAATATAATGCAATCCCATAACGTCCCATAATGCTAGTACTAGTAGTAAATAATAGCCTAACCCCTTCGCTACAGTTGGAAGGAATGATCTACAGTTGGAAGGGACGAGGCCCTGCGGTTACTACGCTCTTATCTCCTCCTCGTCAGTTCCCCTCCCCCCGAAGAGAAGGCAGTTCGTCGCTGCTCCCATGGATTCGCCAGGCGGTTCTCCTCCTCATCGGGGCTGGGAGACCTTGGACGATGATCCTCTGGGAGAAATCTCACGCCGCTCTGATGTCCTCACCGCCGCAACACTCTATGCTTCCTGCACCAACTATTTCAAGGCGGTGCTTAAAATGGCTTGGGAAAAGGCCATGCTTGTTGGTCTTCCATGCGTCCTCGACGAGAAGGTTCTTCTATGGGACAATCCTTCAAACAGTCCACCGCTCCCTGGCCATGGTTGCACGTTGACTCCGCTAGAGTTGCCGACGTTGAGAGGTAGTAGGATTTTGTCCGATGAGCAGGTCAGTAATGGAGTTTGATCATGTAGTACTTAGTTATTCCATTTCCATCCCGTAATTTCTCTGCTGCCCACCGTCTTATAGGTCTCGGTCGGTGCCAATGAATATTGGCTTGCATACCTCCGGCCGGATACCACCATCATTTTGCACAACATCCACAGCAGTGCGACCGTTCTGGTAGACCCCTTCTCCACCATTGGGATCGGCCTTCCGGACTGGCTGGGCTTGAATACGTATGATGATGCCTACATGAGATTGAAGACGATAGCAATTGCGGACCCACCAACAAAGCGACACGGCTACGACGATTACTATCTCATCGCGGTGTTCGACATAAGGATTTCCATCAATGCAAGAGGCAGTAATGGCAGAGGCTGGCGCATGTTGGCAGCGGCAGATTTGTACCCCTACACATTCGAAGACGCCGTGCGCCATCTAGGTCGCATCTTCGCGGTGACAAGCCAGGGGACTTGTTTCATCTAGTTGCCATCCTATGGTACGGGAGATTACAAACGGAATGCACAAACCATCATTTGCATCCCTAATGGTACTCCATTATTTTGCAGGGACCAGTCATCCCACGATCAAAATAAGATAGTTGATCCTGGATGTGCATTTGCATCCGCGATTCGGTCTAACCTAGAACCTTGTAGCTGACTTTGGCATATTGGGATCAACTATCTTAGCAGTCGTTACCCATTATACCACTGATGTGCAACATGGTCACACAATCTACCATGATCGGACCGTCACCATCTACCCAGGTATTCCATTTTTTAACCCTCTCGCCTTCTCTTTCATTTTTGTACTAGTACTCTACTTACGTACTAGTAGGAGTACTTTTTACCTTGGAGGACGCGTATAGCTAGCTAGGCCCTTGAAGACTTGAACCCACTAGCTGCCACCATTTTTGTTTTTCCATGTCTTGCTATCTCATCCATGTAGCTTAAAGGTGGTTATATATAATAAGCCGGTTATTTTACTTCCTCTATACCGGAGTAGTACTATTTGCTGCACAGTATTACTGACCGCCATATTTGAGCACACCATTATTATGCATGGACATTGACTATGTATGTCACCATGTGTCCAGATTTGAGATGCCGCGTGTACCAGATGAACGGCGCCGAATTCGACCCCCGTGATGCTACGTGGGTGCCGAGGAACACTCTTGGAGAGTACTTGTTTTTCATTGGGGACAGCTACCCCATTGTGAAGTGGATGCCACCTTCCGTGCACGACACGGAAGGCCTGCTGTTCATGAAGCATGGTTGTGTCTTTCGTGCGCATCATCGGATGAACGACATGCTGGGACACGTTATCCCTGATTTATGCCGCTTCAGCTTGGATGAGTCTCCATCGTGTGGAACCGGACTAGAAAGCTGCGACAATGATTCCCATTGCGCACCGCTATGGATCGTGCCATCCATGAAGAACACTGAATTTGGAACACGGAGGAGGACATGTAGCCCATCTATAACGTGTAAGTGGAGTACGGTAAATTGTGAATGGTAGCTTTGTGAATATATGTAGAGTAGTCGTGCACAAATTTATCACATGAATTGGAGATGAACTTGTGTGGCATACTGGCATTTGTCCTTTAGAATTTATTACTAGTAAATGTGTTATGTGTACGTGCAAATTGTGTGGTTGTTGCACGGGCTCCAACACGCTCTTTGAGAAAAAAAGGTGGCACAGCTTTGGATATACATGACGTGGCGGCATCATACAGTAGCATCGTTCGCTATAGTTGTAGTACGCTCCTACTAGGACGACAACTCCTATAAAACCTTGCGCTTGGCTCTTTGCCTCTTCGGGAGGTTCAACAGTTCGTACTCGTGTGAACCTTGCACTTGGCTCTTCGCCTCTTCGGAAGGTCCAACAATGATGATACTACAGTACACATTATGCTTCTGGCAATCTCACACCGATTGAACTGCTGCACGTCCACCGCGAGGGCGAGGGAGAGGGAGAGGGAGCACTGTAGTCAAAACCCTCTCCTCGTCCTGCGAACCACCGCGCGCGTGGGCGAGGGATAGGCGTAGTAAGAAAGCTTCTCCTCATTCGGCGAGTTGACGGGACACATCAAAGCAGTACTAGTACTAGTCCATACTGCGTCCTTTCCGGTTAATATGGCTTAATTTGAAACGAGAAAAATACCTTTGGCGGTCAACGTATGTAACAATACGCTCTTTACGGTCACTATATATAGTTTTGCGGTGATTATCGATCACTAGCTCATCGTGAAACACCGTATTGCACCCTACCGACCGGCCACATAGTCTTACGTGGCACTTTGTTGTTGGTTAAATTGTCACCTGGTTTACGGGTCCCACATGGGTTGGCGAGCAAAGAAATCAGCTAAAAAACAAAGAGTGTATTACATCTACACTTCCAATGGATTTAGCATTTAATCTAAATCGATATTGATTGACTAAGAGGGTGCTTGGATACGCTTTAGTCCCATGACTAAAAGTAGTGGGACTAAAACTTGATAGCCTCATCCATGCTTGGATACAAATACTAAAGAGACTAAAATCAAGTTAATGAGCATTTATTATCCTCCAAACCCTCCAATACAGAACTCGCCTGTGTTAAAGGAGAGGAGTTAAATGAGGAGAGAGAGGACTAATCCACATTTTAGTAGGGGTACCCGTGACTAAAAAAATTTAGGGGGTGTTTGGTTTCAGGGACTTTTTTGTTTGGGACTAGAAAAAGTCCCTAGCAAACTCAAGCAATTAGGACTTTTTGGGACTTTTGCTAAAAGTCCTTAGAAGCACCTCCTTGAGAGTCTTTTCAAAAAGTCCTAGGGACTAGAAAAAGTCCTAGGACTAGAGAACCAAACACCACCTTAGTCTCAAGACTAGTTTCACCCCTCTTTAGTCGGGGTGCTTGAAACTTTAGCCTCTTAAAGAGACTATTTTAGTCGGACTAAAATAAGTCCCTTGGATCCAAGCACGCTCTAATGCACCAACTTGTGCTCTAGGTATAGGCTACATGTCTATCCTTAATTCTGACATGCAACGACCTTCATTTAATCTTCTTCTCTCAATGGTCACATGCACACATAACTTTTGGGCGTTAATTATGCCCTGGTCAATGTGTAAATCTCTAAATGTATAGTCTTTCACGGACGTAGGGAGTAGGTTGAGCACTTGAGCATGAGCGTGTGTTGCGTCGTGTGTTGTGTGCCGCATGGGTGCGTGAGTGTTGCGTGCGTCCATGTGTACGTGTGAGTGTTGCATGTTGCATGCATGCATGGGGCTTACTCCCTCCCATTGACATGTTCATATTTCAAGCTTCCTCTGTTCCCTCCATATGGTGATACTCCCTCCGTTCCCAAATACGGAGTAAAATCCTCCCTCTGTTCCCAAATACGGAGTATTTGTATTTCTAGAGATTTCAACAAGTGACTACGTACGGAGCAAAATGACTGAAGTGAGCGTAGAGGCATAGGGATAATGTAGAAAGGAAGTCTTCGCGATCCATTATTCCCCATCTCGGTCAGAGAGAACTATTCAACTAGTCTTCGCAATGAAGTGACAATGCACGCTGCAGCAGATGGGACACTTAATTAATAAGCTGAACCAGCATGTTGGTGTTACTAAATCAACCTTACCCAGTACTGCCATCATGTTTGCCACTAGAGCACGCTTCTGTCGTCATTAACTGACATATGGGCCCTCTTGTGGTAGACCCACATGTCATCGGTGTAACTATTTACACTCCGAAGGATGGTATATCCTGGTAGTAGTAGTAGAATTGAGATTTAATGCACTTTCTTCCCTGTCTTCCACTCTTGTTCCTCCTCTCTTCTTCTTCCTCCTCTCTTCCCCATCGTCGGCTGCACACCATTTCCCTCCGCTCACTGCTCGCCCGCCCGCGCTATCTTCCTTGGTAGCTCGCGCGTACCATATCCCCCCACTCACTGCTCGGCCACACGAGGAGAAGCTTCTTCGTCGCTTGCCGAATCCACTTCCCGTTGGCTCACAGCACCGAAAACCCCAATGGCGTAACCGGTGACACGCTGAGCCATGATTGGAATTCCCTCCCGATGTTCTCTTGGAGCAGATCTGTAATCGTATGGACCTACTCAGCACCGTCCGATGCGGCGCATGCTCGGTGTCTTTGTACCGTCTACTCGCTTTGCAACCGGCTTGCTCTTTTCAAGACACCACGCTTGCTGATGCCCGATCCTCGCAGGTGGCCCAGACACCGACTTGATGATCCTACGGAGGTTGCCGTGGTGCCCCTCGACATGCTACCACTACCCGTCCACCTGCCCTTCATGCGCGGCCACTACTGGGCGGGCATGAAGGCCAACTGGATCGTCCTCATCCACCAATCCGGTAGTCCGTGGCGTCTCGTGGATATCTACACCCAGCGAGAGATCATCCTTCCATCTTTGGATACCGCCTCCATCGACCCTCGCGGCCCGCCGCACACTCCTGCCTACTACGCACGAGACGCGTCGAGCTTTTGGCTCGACCTCTGTTTGCTGAAGGTTGTAATATGCGAAGTGCCCACAGCATTAGAAGACTACATGGATTACAAGCTCATTGCCGTGTTCAACATGGGATTAGTCTATCTGGAATCCGGTCGCCATACATGGTTATGGCTCATCGTCGATCCTCTTCACCCAACACTTCTGTCTGATGCTATAGTGCATGATGGCATTGTTTATGCGGTCGACGCATAGATTGGCTGCCTATACTGGTGGAATCTATCGTCGTGTAATTGTTCTATCTCATCTCATCTTTACCTTAAGAATACGACTGCGTGTTCATTGTTACAAATTTAGAATATATAGTATGTCTATAACCACATCATTGCTATATGTTCCCCTCATTTCCTAGATTTTTATGACCACACATGTTATTGTTAGAGTTGATATGAGAACAATTGGTATCTAATGATTGTTAGAATAGATATTACGAGTATAACCTCATGATTGCTATATGTTACTCTCATTTCCAGGATTTTTATAACAATGCATGTTATTGCTTAGAATTGATATGATAACTATAGTAAGTGCTATGGTAGAATATGAGTAGGCCCTGTCATATCTGTTTTCCTCTCATTATTACATGATGTTTGAACCATGATATATTGCTAGAATATGAAAGCCATTGGCTTATTTTTTTTACTTGGGGTATGATTATGACCACAGCATTGCAATTCTCCGTCTATGATATGTGTCATTGTTATAATAATCTTAATTCCACACATACTCTGAACATGATTGTTTAATTTTGTCCTTTTGGTCTCCAATTTGAATTTTTGCAACAGACACAAATGCGCTGGCCTTCATGATTCCAGGACCTGGAATCATACCAGCCGATGGGTGGTGGTTTATCGCTCGTTTAGCTGACGGTGGTCATTTGATGCTCATTTGCACGTACCAAATTGACCAAACCATTTCAGCAAACTACATGCAGTACAATGCCTGGGCGTTCGTGACATTGATGGCTATGGCTGCTTCATGTTCGGGAAAGATCCCAGCTCCGTTGGGCCAGGCGTATTCAATCGAGGCGGGTTTACAGCCTCGGCAACCACTCCATGTTCCTCGGGCTCAATTATCCGATCATCCAACAAATCATCGATCATATCACCGGCGATGATTACCGTGCTATGCAACTTCCATTCGCCAGCGGGGACTGTGTTTACACATCATACCATGGGTTTCACGAATCACCATATCCGGAGATTCGTCGACATAGCTTGTTGCCAGATAATCTTAAGTGTGTGAAAGGCATCAAGCTTCCATGCGATGGATGGCTTTTGCAAACCCGACATGCGGCGATGGGGTTCATGCCAACAGAAAATATGCACAACTTGATTCGTACTGATATGTAGACTGAGCCATGTATTCTGCTGTTGCAGCACGACCCTCTTTTGTTGGATATTATGTACTGTTGTTAGTTTGAAGCACTCCTCTCGTTTGAAGGATAGATACCTTTCTGGGGTCTATTATGATAACACCCTTAAGAGTCTTATTCCGCACCTCACTTTCTTATTCTGCTAACAGCACCGAGCTGACCGTAGCTACAAATAAACCCGAAAAACAACTCAACCGAAGGCTGGGCGCTAGAAAAAACACGTTATCCTCCCCAATCCTCTCTCTCTCCCATGAATTCCCCCTCGGCCCCTCCCCCGCCGCCCCATCGCTTGCCTCCCAGCGCCGCCGCCTCACTGCCTCCCCCACGCCGCCAAGCCGCCACCTTCGCTCGCGCCGCCGCCCCACCTACTTCCCCCACGCCGTCGCCCCACCTCCTTCCCCTACGCCGCCGTGGCGCCATCGCCCCGATGTGCTTCGGCCGCATACCACGCCACTGTGAAAGGGCACCAGTGGGGGCAGTGCTACACAGTGGTCCAAGCTCGGGTGGATGGGTGCTGGATCCGTTCGCCCCCGGCCATGACCGCTGCAATTTGGCCGGCAGTGGATTCTCCCTCTCCCCATACTCCTGTCCAGATTCGCCCACTTCGAGTTGTGGCGCTGTTCCTCGGTGCCGCGGCGTGTGTCAGAGGCCCGCTCCTGGGGCGGCAACTGGAGGGAAGGAGCGGAGGTGGGCATGCGGCATCGACACAAATCGGAGGAGTGGAGGTGCTACACCTACAGCTACGGCCAGATCCATCGCAGGTAAGACAAAGTAGATGGACACCCTCTGCCCCCTTCTCCACTTGACTCTTCTGGATCCAGCCGGCCACGTGCCCTCGGGAGGAGGCAAGAAGGGATCCCGTCGCGCTGGCGTCTGGCTCGCCGGAGGAGGAGGTCGGGAATGGGGGGCTCAGGTGGTGCAGCTCATGTCCGTGCTGCCCATCCCTCCCCATCTACCATGTTGGTGGCTGCATCATGCAGCGCCGTCGCGCTCTATCTTCGCCGTTGCCGTGCAGTCCGCGCGATGTGATTGTCCAGCTCACCAGCGTCTCTGGTCCTCCCCAGTACCCCTCTCATCCCGCCCCACGGTCGTTGGATCGGAGCTGCTACAAAGCAGCAGTTCCCAAAGACCCTTGTTGCAATTCGCCAGCATGGTGATGTGTTTTGCTTCGCGTGTGTTCTTGTTCACGGGTCACATTTACATCAAAAAAAGCTAGCGGTTCACTGTATCTTTTTTGAACATGCAGTGTTGTGGGGGTTGCAGTTTTTGCATTTTTCAGATTTTGCTTGCAGTCCCATGGGCACACAGGTGCAGTGCTGTGGGGGGTGGACATGCAGTGCACCGGCGACCGACTTGCATTTCACCGAAAAATTTAGGATTTATTTTTAAAGTCCCATGTCATTGTAATTTGTATGTGTTTGTGTTGTGGATTCGCCATGTCTCGTAGCCCGTAAAATGTATAAAAGAAAACAACGATACTTTATTTGAAGTGCAGCTCACTTGTTTGATCGCTGTGATGATCTTCTCTCTCCAAAGAGTCCACTATGTTGCCAAGTGCAGAAAATTTAGAAGATTTTTTTGAAAAAGGTTGATTTTTGTATGCAGCTTGCCTGTTGTTGGAAGAAAATGGAAAACCCACGAGGAAGCCCTTCTTTTGTAAAGAGCACTTCACTTGTGATGATTTTGTTTAGAAAAGAAGTTCATTTCGAATTGTGCTGCGGTTCATTTCCCTCGACCGTGCGGTTCGCTTATTCACACGTGCACAGCTCGCCAATGTGGAAACCCGAAATGAAAAATGGTAGAGAAACGGCAAATAAAATAATGTCGTCCACTTGACCATTTGATGAAGTGCGGTTTTTTCAAATGAAGCAGTGCGGTCGATTGTGTGCAAAGAAAAAAATGTGTGTACACCTCTTAGAAGACATTGCAGTGCGGTTTGCCCTCGAATGCAATCACTTTGTCGATGATAAAAATACGAAAAAGGCAATAAAAAGTCATGAGGTTCACTTTAAGTTTACGTCCGACAGAAGGGAATAATGAAGTTTGTTTGACCGTCTCATGCAGTGTGTTTTTCAGACTGAAGTAGTGTGTTCTATCGTTCATAAAAAATGACAACAAAAATCTCACAAAAGCTCATCTGAGAAAATTTACTCCCGACAAGAAAATCATGAAGTTCGCTTGACTCTTTGATGTAGTGCGCTTTTCCGTCTAAAAGCAGTGCGGTTTTCTTCCTCGTCTTCAAAAATTTACGTCCCACCAAAAAGGAACCATGCAGTTCTCTTGCCCGTCTAACGCAGTGCGGCATTTCGTCCGATGCAGCGCGGTTTTCAGTCGGATGAAGTACGCACGTCGATTTGGATGTCGCGAAAAACAGTGTCCGCATTTCGGTAAATTTAAAACTGCTCTTAAACTATAAAGAATTAGAGAGAGTGTTCTACATGAAAAAGTTGCGCCCCGTCGATACCTTTCCAACGGTGTATCGTTTGAATCATTCCGAGCAGCAGTTTATAAAAAATTTGCGAAAAACAGCAGCTGCCACTCGTCGTCCGCCACACGATTTTCAGAATTAACTTAAAACCGTAAGGAATCTCAAAAACATTGCAACATATTAAAGTTGCGCCTCGTCCATAGCTTTTCAATGATATATTACATGCCTCGTTTTGACAAATGGTTCAAAAACTGGAGCGAAAACAGTACCGAAAATTTGAATTTTTTTGAAAAACAGAATTCCGCTATTTAGTAAATTTGAAACTGCTCTTAAACCGTAAGGATATAGAGAGAAATTTATATACGAAAAAGATGCTCCTCGACGATATCTATCCAACGGCGTATCGTTTGCTTCATTCGGACGAGCGGTTTAGAAGAAATCTCGAAACAACGCTCGCTGTCATTCGTCATGGGCCGCACCATTTTCAAAACTGCTCTTAAACCGTGTGGAATCTCGAAAAGTGTTCAACATGTCGAAGTTGCGCCTAATCCATAGCTTTTCAACGGTATATTACACGCCTCATTCCGATAAACAATCAAAAAATTAGAGCGAAAACAGTACCGAAAAAATAACGCGTGCAGTTTTTTCCGACGCGAAGTTCACTAGTCTATATTGCGATTGCAAATCGTCAAGAAGATGCGATGCACTTGCGTTCAGCATGCGGTGCGGAAGTGGTGTGCAGAATAGTTATTACGCTAATATTAGCAGAATAGATTAGCGAGAATAGACCGTCTATATATATATATATATATATATATATATATATATATATATATATATATATATATATATATATATAGGGCTGGTCTATTACATTACGATAACAGAATATTATTCTGCTACCCCTCGACCGTATATAAATGGCGATCCATAAGTTCCCCATCCGGAAAAATCAACTAGACCAACCCGGCTCCCGCGCCACCGCCCCGCCCCACCCGCAACCCGCCGCCCGCCATCCATGACCGCTTGCCCCCAGCGCCCCGCCGCCCGTCCCCCGCTCACGCCTCCACAGCCACCCAGCGCCTCGCCGCTTCCGGCCTCCCATCCTGCGCCCATCCCGCGCCGCATCCCTCACTAACGCCTTGAGTGCGAGAACCATGCCCCCACGAACCCGGTGACCTCCACCATGCTGCAGCACCACTCCATTTCCTGCGGTGGGGATCCGCCCGAATCCAGCATGTCGGCGCGCCGCCCTCCGCCTCATACATCTTCCCTCGGTGATGCTCCTCCACCATCGCTCTGCCAGTTCCAGCGAGGGCTCCACAGGCCGCTACATCAGTCCAAATCCTGCTGCCCAGGCCAGCCAGCACCAAGTGCCTCTTTGTTCCACCCCCAATCGGGTTGCAGCCCGGGCCCCTCGGTGCCGCATCTGGTAGAGCTCGCTGCTCTGCCGTGGTTCTAATGGGGGATGGACGCGCTGGCATACACAGGAAGATCGAGGCCCTCGTCCAAGACGTCTGAGTTGGTATTGATGCTCGGCCAGCTCCTTTGATCTGCTCGGTAAATGCCCACTACTAATTTCATTTGAAGTTTTTCCAGTTTTGATCGTGATGCTTTTCTACTCATGACACTGGAGCCCCCACTACACATTTCCCCCAGGTTTGCTCATGAAAACGCGAGACAAAAAACGCTGGATGTGTCTGTGTGTGTTAGTGTGTTGTGTCCTTGGTGATTCCTCTCCCTTTCTCTTTTCATGTAACACATTCAGAACATTAGAGATTCAACAGACACAATCATGTCGCATAAGTACAAGTATAGGTGCAGAAGTTTTCCACCATAAAGAAACATTTTTGGAGCTCTTCAGTTCGAGTGTTTTTCAGTTAGGGAGCTCTTCCATTTCAACAGTTTTTAGTTTGTATGGAACCTCTCATTGTTTTATGCAGATAAAGCTTTATAAAAAATGCACAGAAGTGTTGTGTTTTTGGTACCTCACGGCTGTGTGTTGCTATTGTATGTCATTTGAATCATGATGCGTGCTGTTCTTTTGTATATGTCTTCAGTGCAAATGTCGAATACCGGGAAGTTCTCCTGCTGGTGTACGCCAAGTCCAGGAGATGTTGCTGCCAACAGCATGGAGCGAGCCAATGCCTTAGCAGCTGTAAGAGAGGCCTTCCACACGATAGGCTAAACTGCTCTAATGTGGATGTTACAACAGGTTTGAGCAGATGTTTAGCACATCTACAAAACAGTAGCAGTTCTAGTACTAATGCAGTCGCCTGCCTTTTCTTAACTTTGATTGATTTTGTCATGAAATATATATATAAGCGAGTAACAATTCTAGTACTTATGTTATAAAAGGTCATTGGCAAAAATATATTCCATGTGGAGCCCTATTTGGTCGCCCTCGCCACGAGCTCATCCACCACAATTGCCGGCGATTAAATGTCGAGTCGGCGCTGACCCATGATCGAAGTAGAATGGTGGCCACCATCTTCACCAAGAGCTGCACAACGGTCCAGGTCAGGGCACACACAGAGCGATAACAACATCTTGTTCTGCTTTGCACATTGCTTGGTGGATGCCAGTAATTAAAAGAAAGTTCAGTTTCTAAATTTTAGTTAACTTCCATTGAACTCAAATTCTTGTTTTTGTTCAGTTCAATAAAACAAAAGATGGAAGGTCAGATATGGCACCGAGATAAGTTAGAAAAAATGGTTTCAACATAGTGCAATTTGGAGGAACCACAGCGCCCAGGCCATTCACAGCCGCCACCCCAGTCTATTCACCACCGCCAACCGAGAAGTTCATTGAGAAAAAACATATCAGTTCAATGGATACGTTTTATCTGTTTATCACATATACTTGCGAAAGAGTTCAAAATTTTCTTCCCTTCCTGGAAATTACATGTGATTATTCATTTCTTTTTGGGCAATACAAACAACAATAACTCATTAGGCTTGTATGGCTGAATTTCTTTTAATTTTCTCGTATAACTGGAATGCATCTTTGCTTGTATTATCTCTTGTAACACTAAGATATATATTTTTATGTTGGCATGTCTTTAGGTGCGCCCTAGCCGATCACAGCCACCACCGCAGGCCGTTCAACGCCACCTCCGCAGGCGGTTCATCTCAAAAACAGTGATCTGGATCCTTGGTTCCAACCAAGAACGCCCGTTCGAGCACGTTGTCGCTCTCCTGCTGCAGCGTGGCTCAGCTACTGCACTTGGTGGAGGTTAGAGCCTTTCCTCTAGTTTCCTCTAGTTTTGAACTTCATAGATCCTTAGTGCCTGAAAAACATTGAACTTGCTGATCCTTCCTTCCTCTGTTCACAGTACATGAATTGGACTGATGAGGAAGATGCATTCTGGGTATATCAAAGCCTGCTGGAGGAGTCACGGGGTTGAGGACCTCCTGCTTAATAGTGCAATTTCTTGTTTTGCGGCCGGTCGCTCAAGGAGCTGAGTGCAGGCCGCAAAAATATCATCAGTACATGTTCGTTTGTAAATAATGTCAAATCTGGCTTCGCTTGAGGCAGGGACAAAGAAGTGAGCAAAAGGAGAAATTGATCAATTCCTCATTATGCAGAGGTGGTTTTCCTATGCACATGTTGACACAACGTATCATCGAAATGGGTATGATCAAAATGCCTCTCATAGGATTTGCTATAACTATGTACACCTTTGTAGGCTTTTTTAGTTGCTAGCAAAAATAGATTTGGTATAACTGTGTACACCTTTGTAGGATTTTTTGTAAGCATCATGTGCATCTGTAGCCATCATAAAAGTATGTGGACCGCGCCTAATGCTTATCACATCAGATTTTCCTTTTCGACAACACAATTTCACAGCACAGTACAGTCATTTTCTAAATCCCTGTGTAGGGAACTTATTTTCTAGAAAACATGTTAATTATTACAGTGTTGAAAAATGAAGCTGCTCATGTGGTCCAGTCATTTTCTAACTCCCTGTTTGGAGAAATTTTATTTTTCTTTGGTTGGTAACTTGGTATCAGCCTCATAAATTGTAAGACAGGCTGGCGTTTATTTTATGCAGTTTAGAATATTTCTAAATGAATAGGGTCAGGTGTTCGTTTCCTGATCTGGATTCGTTAAAAAAAGTTTGATATAGTTTCCATTTCTTGAAGCATCAACTGCCATCTGTGCACAAGCCTGTGAACTGTGCCGAAAGCTCAGCTCATGAGATTGTCCTTTTCGATAGGACAATTTCACAACATAGTACATTATATGTACCCAATATGTCCAAATATTTGGCTCTCGCCATTAAACTCAACTATTATGCTAGCTTACTTTGTACTCTATAATTGTGCCGCACATGAATCATGTAAGCAGAATTCCAAGTTCTTTTTTATGCATAAGAACAATTATATCACTATTTGTTCTTGTGGATAAAGACAGGAGTACATATTTTTTATATATGGTTCATCGAAAGTAAGTACCGTCAGCAATCTAAACTTGCAATCATATTGAACAGCCTCTGTATTGTCTGTTATGCAGGAGGAGTTCCAGCTTGCATTAGATTTGTAGCAGTTCAACATAGAAAGTGAAATCAGTTATTTGATGGAAAATAATTCACTTCGATATGTATACACTGCGGTAGCAGTTCAGTTCAAAAAAATTCTACAGTTCGTTAAACAAAAAATAGAAACACATACTGTGGTTTAGGGCCTAGACCACAAAAACTTCAGTAACTAAAACAGTTCAAAAAATAGTTACAATAGTAGTTCAGAGTTCAAATATAGTTACCGTCAGATAATTGGAATTTTTTAGATGTTGAGAGGGAGAAATGCACTGCTCAGTTCAGAAAATAGCTGAATGAAAGAACTATAGCTTTCCGTATGCTCGTTTTGTGTTCTTGCATCAAGTGACACCAAACCTGTTTGACGGAATATTCACAAGGAATGATCACACACAAGTGACACATTCAGTTCAAAATCTAATTTTGGATCAGTGCAATTCTTATTTTCCATGTGTTCTGCATTTTAGGTGGCGGAGAACCAATAAGTGCTACTACTGGTGTACGCCAAGTTCAAGGATTTTCCCATGCTCGAGCATCCACTGGCTCCGACCTCCACCCGTTGCCGCACGCCTGGGATCCGCAACCTCCGACCTCACACCTGGACCTTGGTTGGCTTCTCTGTCCCGTGTGCCGCCACCGGCCTCCCTGCAGCATGGCTTCGGTTCCCTCCTCCGGATGCGTCTGCGCCAACCATCTGTACGAGGCTACCCTGGACTACTCCTTCCACCAACAGCCCCCCTAGCAAACCTCATGTTTTATATTTGTTCTTATTTTCTTGCAGGATGCATCAAAAAGACAGATTCACAAATTCATCTTCTATATGCTTTTCAGTTCATCGACTTCCCATTGGTAAGTCCAATTTATTTTGTGTTTCAATCTTCTTCCTATAGCACTTGTGCTTGATAATGATGTTGTACACAAAATAGCTTATGAGATATCTGGATAATGTGTATACAAATGATTTTGGTTAATATTTTGTATGATTCATTTGGCAAAAAAGATTCTTGTTCTTTGTGGAGCTTTATACAACACTTTTGTCATCATAGCCTTTTCATGTCTGCACATCTACATGGAAAGGTTCGCCTACAAACTAGGGTTCACTTGGGTTCAAAAAAGTATATTTTACACACACACAATGCTTGAAGTTCGATTACTGATGCTTAGTAAGTACACTCTATTTTGGGGAGTGCACATCTTGCTTAGAAAACATGGGTAAGTTCATGAAGAGAAAAATCATATGTTCAAAATCTAGGAAAAGTGGTAATCCATAGGCCCATGCTGCAGTGTTGATGCATACATGCCTTCTTCTACCCATGACTTTACTAGTTGTTTGTTGAACATTCCACTGTGTGTTTTTAGATGCTAAGTGCAGTGCCATGGTTGATCTGTAGCAATGACAGATGCTAAGTGCAGTGCCAAGGTGGTATACAACGGCGGAGCAGGGGGGACCCGGCGGGGCCACGGCTCCCCAACCTCGAGAAAATGTTTGAAGACCCACGATTAAACATGCCTAGAGCTATGTGACCTACACCATTTTAGCAAATGAAATACATGTAATGTTTACAGAAGATCCCAATCGGTGAAAACTGAGAACCATTTTGACTTTTTCTCTCATTCCCACAGCCACACTCTACAGTTCACAGACACAGACACACCAGGTGCTTCTTTCTCACTCGTGTAGTTTCCCTTCTGTTTCAACTACTCTATTTTTCAAGCCAAAATCTGGGACGAGGCTAAATCCTTTTTGTTTTGTTTTGATGACGACACAAAATCTTGCTAGTTCTATTTTCTTCAGTTTGTACTTTGAAGCACATCAGGAAGCAGCCACACTGGTACAATATGAAAGATCTTGCATTTTGGTATCCTAATTCACAACATTCATTGGTGGATATAGTTTTGTTTCAAAGTATTGGTTGCAACATAAAAAAAATCTAGAGATTAGTCTCTGTAGGATAAGACACCATTTCCATTTATATAATAAAAATGGGGTCGTGTCCTTTGATCCAAAAAAATCTTGCCTATATTATCAACACTTACGGCTATAATAGTACATATTTTGCTATACTCAGTGTAACTCCTATATATTCCGCCAGTCTTAGTTGCATTTTAGAGTTGTCCTTGATGTTCGGCCCCCCTTATGTTTATTTCCTGGCTCCACCGTTGGTGGTATACATAAAAACAATGAATTGTTGATGTGTAGCTGAACTAGAGCATCGCAGGCTAATTAATTGTAGTTTCTTTTTGTGCAATGACAGTTTGTGTGCACCATGTGTGTAATAATGTTGTTGCTAGATGGCCACAAAGAACAGAGCTTAATTAGTCTCTGCAATACAATTCTTGGTTGGAGAATTCTTTTTTCTTGTCCAGAGAAAATTATATCTATACTATGTGTATCAGTTCATGATATAATTTTTCATCAGTTCACAATTCTGTCTTCTTATGATAGATAAATATACTAGTTTGGATCATTAGTTTCTCAGTCCGATCATTTGCTGCTTAAAATCCGAAAACAATCCGACAACAATCGCAGCAGGAATGCGCAACAAGCAAGTCTGTCATCGATGGCAAGGTTGGCCGTGTATTCCTATTCCCCTGCAGCTTGCTGTGTGCAAGTTCTTCAGTCCAAGTTCTCCGTCGAGCTTGTCTCTTGTTTCATTTTCCTTAACACTCAGTAAGGAAAATGATCGTTCAACTTGAATTATGTTTTGGACTGATTGTTCAAGTTCTTTCGTATAGAAGGTTCAGAAAGTTTTGTTCCTGAAAATGCACTTATTTGGAGTATGCCAATATATATGTATTTCTGAATTTCGCTCTTGAGTAACAGTTAAACATGTATTACGCCATCAATTCATAATGGAAAGGCAGCAAACAGTCCAATACTTGTGTGTTAAAACCGTAACAGTATAGAGAAACTTTCGTAGTGGTTCGATGGAATAAATCACAATAGTTCTGACTTGAATCCGTTCTTGCCTATAATGCATTGATAAATCAAAAAAAAATTGCCTTCGTTAAGGATTGAGAAGCATGTATCTCATTTATAATACGCTTTGGCATTTGGTCGATGATATTTATTGCATCCTTCATCACTGATCTTGAGGAGATTCATTTGTGCATTTCTATATTCGTTGTGTAAATCTGTTGATTTTTAATGTTTTAGGGATTTCGGGAGAGTGGAGACCTAGAAGAGCACTTTCAGGCGTTATTGGCCATGACAATAAATGATCAAGAAGAGCACTTTCAATAGTCCAGGAAGACAACAACAACAACAACAACAACAACAACAACAACAACAACAACAACAACAACAACAACAACAACAACGAGAAAAATGCAACGATGCATCATGCTGACATTGATGAAAAGCTATGATTTTGTGCTCTTGTTTGTTATTATGTCAATGAGAAACCAATACTTCTTTTCTCCAGGTTTCGTGTTTCAATTGGTGAGGGATAAACAAATTTTCCTATTCAAGTGGAAGCTCCGAATATATGATGGATGTGGGAGTTATTTTTACATTCACTGTTCGGTGCTTCTCTTTATGTAATGTTTTATGTTTTCAAGTGCTCGATCAAAATTTATGTTCCTAGTAGTTCATGTTTTATTGCCTGAGGAGTTCATGTGTTCTTGGCGATAAGTAAACCTATTAATCACTCTCTCAAGTGTGATGAAAAAAATGGGCAGTAAATTGATGAAAAAATATCATCAAGTTCAAAACTCGCCGAGACACGCGATAGCCACCCCAGTTCAGGCGTAGTAAGTACCTCAGTACGAGTTAAAAATGATGGTCCATTCGGAAAGAAATGGCAGAAATTCAAATTGTAAAGTTCAAGCAAAAAAAGAAACCCCATGAAAATCCTGCTTAGTAAGTACCTCAGTACAAGTCGTAAAATGAGAGAAGTTCAGAACAACATTGTCAAAAAAATGTCTGAGTTAAAAAAAACAAACACATTTTTTGAATAAAATATATTTCAGTTCGATGATACAAACCATACAAGTACAGGGGCGACGATACAGTAAACCGTTGAAAACTTATGAGAAAAATATTACCGAAAAAACAGAGTAAAGTCTAGTTAGTGAAAACACGCTTAGTACAAACCCGTGCAAGCATCAGTACAAGTACCTTTTTCGGAACTATTCAAAATTACTCTACAAAAAATAGCTCAGTACAAACATACACATATATCAGTACGACTACTCTGTTTTTCAGACGAGAAAACAGCAAGATCTGTCATGATGTATTCTAAATTACTCTTAAATGGTTGCGAAGTAGAGAAAACGTTCAACATGACTAAGTTTTGCATTTTCGATAGCTACCCAACGGTATATTATTTGCCATATTTCGACAAACTTTTAAAAAAAATCGCATTCAAAATCAAATTTTCCCGTATTCGAATTCATTTTTAAACCGTGAGGAATTAGAAAAACATTTCTATACGAAAAAGTTGAGCATTTTCCATAGCTTTGCAACGCCATATCATTTGTGTCAATCCGAAAAACCGATTGCAAAAAATCGCGAAAATACCTTTCACCCAGAATTTCACCGTTTTTCAAATTACTTTTAAATCGTATAGAATTAGAAAAAACAATACATATATGAAAGATGCGGATTTTCACCAGCTTTCCAACGCCATCTTATTTGCTCAATTCCGACAAACGGTTTGAAAATTGAGTTCAAAATACGTTTCACGTTTTCGGTTTTGACAAAAACGGTTTTTTCAAAACTGCTCTTAAACCATAATGATGTTGCAAAAACGTTCTATATACTTGAAATATGGTTGTCAAGATCTTTCCAACGATATATTACACGCCCCGTTCCGACAAAAAAATTATAAAAAGTTTTTGAACTAAAGAAGACGATCTGTTAAACACAACTGAAAGAATGAGTTCAACCGCTTCGAGAACATCAGTACAACTACACGAAACCGTCGGTTCAAAAGGGTAATAGAATAATATTCTGTTACAGCGTAATGAATAGCTCAGATATATATATATATATATATATATATATATATATCACTTAGGCTTCAAGTGCGTGCATTTGTTAGTTAAACCTATGGTTAAAATGTGACACTAAATCGACTAGTAAGTAGTATAGTAGCGATTACTAGTATCGTCGGTCAAATTATTCATCATGTCCACACATTGAATTGACGTGACAACACGCTACGCGTGAGGTGACACAAGAATCCCGGCGGCGTGTTCGGGTATTCTGGAATTCAGATTTGGAGTACCACTTATCTATCAAAATCTTTCATCATTCACTTAAAACAGTCGATTGATCATACATTGAGTACTATATAACTGGAATTAACCCATGCAAGTCGAAGAAGGATTGGCCGGTGCTGTCGGCTGGCGTCAAGTTTGATCCCATGGATCAGGAGCTGATCAAGCACCTTGAGACCAAAGTGAGTGCTGACAGCGCGAGATCTCACCCTCTCATCGATTTGTTCATACCAACCATCGACAGCGAGCACGGCATATGCTACACCCCTCCTGAGAAATTTCCAGGTAAGATACCGATCGGCCGTCTACTTGCACAAACATATTCCTTTGTTTATAGCTCTATTTTTCTTTTTAGACGTAGACCTGGTGAAGCAATTACAATTTGATAGTTAATAAAAAGTGAAACAAGTGGCGCAACATGCCAAAGATGTTATGAAAATGCCAACTACGTACACTAAAACCTGTATTCGACAATCTGCGGGTATCACAATCGAGTGGCCTAAGCAAGCATTTCTTCCAGTAGCAATTCGAGGCGTTCAAAGGGAGCACGGATGGCGTCGCAAGATACAGTCGGAGTGCGGCATGCACGTGATGTGGCACAACACCGGCAATACCTTGCCGGTGATGGTCAATGGCCGGCAGACGGGCAGCAAGAAGGTTCTGGTGCTGCACACCAACAAGAACTTCGACCAGCAGAGGACCAACTGGGTGATGCACCAGTACCACCTCGGGGAGCTGGTCCTCTGCAAGATTTTCTACCAGACGAACACTAGGGCCATGAGTAAAAAGATTATAAGTTAGTTTGGTATTGGTACTTGTACTACCTTGTCATCCGCAAGTTGGTATTGTTGTTAATGATCTTTTGGTATGAACTTGGCATTTGCTTCCAACCATCATGCCGAGGATCGACGTGGATATAAAGCTGAATCATTTGTTTCGAAACGAATTTTCAGGCACCTGATTTTTATTTGATGGGTAACATAAGCACCTGTCGTTCAAATTCCCAGCTCTCCAAATTTTTCGAAACAAGTGCATGCTCTTATTATCACGATGAAAAAACAATATCCCTGCTGCATCCCAGTTATCAACCTGTACTTGCAGAATTCTCTCGTTTATTGAGCACGTATATTGTTTTTTCAGGTCGAGCAAGTTTCAACTGGGCTATAGACTGCCCAGGCTTGGTTTTGTTTTTAACAGGCCCAGTCCATGATTTACAACGGGGCACAAAGATCCAGCAGGTATCTACTGGCCTCGCCCGCCAACATTAGTTATATTTTGTCTTACAACATCCATGAGCACTTTTTCTTGAATCAAACACACAGTCCATTTCTATTTTCCTCTTGAAACGCATGTCCTACATCTGTTTTCTAATCTCTACCTATAGTTTTACTAGTTCATATACACGTATTATTATATTGAAAATACATAAAATTCACTTTTCATATTTACATCCTTATTTTTGTTATTGTTTTCCCTCCCAGCGCTGTTTTTTTTACCACTGGTTTTCCCTTAAACTAACTCAATTGTCCCACGTCTTATTTGCTTACAAAAACAAAATGATTTATTTTGGCAAATCAATAAAGTTCTTAAAAATGTTTATCATTTTGGGATTACAAATGTTCGGACTCCACCGGAATATGCAAAATAAGGTTGAACTTTTTGACCATGGTCCTGGGCAGAAAATGGGTTGTAATAAATTACTTAAGAATTAGCAAATGGGCTGCAAATTATTAAAAAATAGCAAATGGGCTCTATGTTGTCTGCCACAGATTTGGAGGCTGACTTGTGGGCCTACTAAGTTCATGCATACACATGTTTTAAAAAAAAACAAACTTAGTCAACACTCGACTCTACCAACGTCAGACCATTCGATGTCAATCTAACGGCAATCGTGCTTCTTCAGTCTCTGATCTTCCTGCCCCAGCCGCCCAAACCAGCACCATCGGAACCGCCTGCTCCCGCCTCCCGTGGCCGGCTATGCTGCCGGGCAAGCCTCACGGCCCCATCATATACTCGCATCACTGGCCTGTCTATCCCTCCACTCACCCACACCTCCTGTTATTTTCCGGCGACGGCAGCCGAACCAGTCAACCCTTGTACTGTCCACCGCGTGGGCAGCCACGGCCGTGTCTTCCTCGGCTCCGTGTCGTTCCCTTCGTAGGCCTCGCCATCGTCCACCACCTTGGTGCTCTCGGTGCGGCGTGGTCAACGTGCTCAACGAACGACATCCATCGGAAGTGGACAGTACGTGGAGAGGCTGGCAGCTGGGTCCACGGTGGCACACAAGGAAATGCCTCCTTATTACGCGCAAAATAATGATTCCTCCACCTGACATATGGGACCCACCGAAAGGGCCTCTGTATTTCGCGGAAAAAACGTTCCCTCCGCTGACAGGTTGGACCCACCAACTATACCTTCGCATGCAAGGAAGTCCCTCCTAATCGCGCACAAAAAAATGAATACCCCCCTGCCAGCTGAAACACACCACACTGGGAGGCTGACTTGTCAACTTAGTCAATATGAACGATTCTAGCTCTAGTGACCGTACGATGTCCATCCAACGGCCTTAGTGCTTCTTCAACCTCTGGTCTTCTTGCTCAAGCCGCCCAAAGCAGCACCGGTCGTGCCACATGCTCCTGCCTCCCGTGGTCGGTTGTGCTACCGCGGAGGCCTCACCTCCCCCTACTATTCCCACCGCTGTCCAGGCCCTGCGACGACGGTAGCCTCACACCGCAGCCGAACCAGTGAACCCTCGTACTCCTCTGCGCACGGGCTTCCACTGCCGTGTCTTCCCCGGCTCCGTGTCGTCCCCTTCCTAGGCCTCGCCGTCGTCCACCGCCCGGGTGCTCTCGGCGCGGCGTGGTCAATGTGGTCAAGGAACGGCTTCCATCAGACATGGACTGTACGTGGAGAGGCTGACAGTTGGGTCCATGGCCGCAGCAAGGAAGTGCTTCCTTATTAAGTGCAAAATAATTATTCCCCCACCTGACAGCGGGGACCCACCGGACGGGCACCGTATTTCACGCAAAAAACATTTCCCCCTGACTGCTGGGACCCACCAGCTACATCTTCGCACGCAAGGAAGTGCGTCCGGGCAAAAACAAAAAAAACGATTAGCCCCCCTGACTGCTGGGACCCACCAGCTACATCTTCATAGGCAAGGAAATTCCTGACAGTCGGGACCCACCTGGTCGAAGCGTATGTAGCGTTGTCATTCTGGTCGCGAACGTGTATGTACATACTGGTCGATGTACAGGCGCGCACGTGTTGTAGTAGAGGCGCGCACGTAGCATGTACACGCACGCATAACGGCCGTGGTGCAAGAAAGTAAATCTGACCCGCGTCACGTACATCTGGGCGGGTCTCGACGCGCCTACTCGCGCGTACGTTCGGCCAGGGCTCGTGTACATGGCTAGGTCGGAACGGAGAAATAGCGTCATCGTCGTGTTCATGGGGAGCCAACCGGCTGGGTCGGAATGGAA
This sequence comes from Aegilops bicornis, assembly GCA_021605145.1. Classification (NCBI taxonomy): domain Eukaryota; kingdom Viridiplantae; phylum Streptophyta; class Magnoliopsida; order Poales; family Poaceae; genus Aegilops; species Aegilops bicornis. The sequence goes on along the minus strand of CM038670.1, from coordinate 255,438,036 downwards.
TGCGTCGTCGTGTTCATCGGGAGGGCTTGGACGGAACAACCGATGGAAACGAGGCCTGGCGTACCGCAGAATGGAGGAAACGGCCTTGTGTTCGACCGGCCATGTTTGAAATGGGATCATGTTCATCGGGAGGGGTCTGGCGTACCGCAAAACAGAGGAAATGGACCTCCTACGGTTGAAAGAGGGTCATGTTGATCGGGAGGGGTGTGGCGTACCACAAAACGGAGGAAACGGACTTGTGTTTGAGCGCTACGGTCGAAACGGGGGTCCTGTTCATCGGGAGGGGTGTGGCGTACCGCAAAACGGGACTCCACGGGATACTGTTCATCTCCGCCGTCGACCCCCTCCAGCCTCCACGGGCAACTGTTCATCCACCGTCGACCTCCTCCAGCCTCCACCTACGACTGTGCATCCACGGGCTCATGTTCATCCAGCCTCCACCGCGCGCTACTCCACCGGCTACTGTTCAACCAGCCCTCTCCACGGGCTCCTGTTCAACCACCCCTCCACGGGCTACTGTTCATCCAGCCCTCCACCATCTACTGTTCATCCTGCCCTCCACGGGGTCCTGTTCATCCTGCCCCAACCGGCTCAATCGATCGGGGGTACTGTTCATCCAGATGCAACACCACGGGGTCCTGTTCATCCACCCCCACCGGGACCTGTTCATCCAACCCCCCCCCCCACCCCGCAACGCTCACTGTTCATCTAGAGGCAGCATCGATCGGCTTGATTAGCGGCGATAGCGAAGAATGGCTTGATCGGGTTCGATTAACAGCCATCGATCGATCGCTCGGGTTCGATGAACGCCAGCTGCAATCTGTCGCCGGGTTTAGTTAGAGCCCAACGCCTTGCACACACGCGCGTACGTACGAGAGAAACACGCATCGCTCGGCCCCCGACCACCCACCATAACTGGGGACTCCCCGATATTTTCCGCGCCCTCGCTTCTACCACAGCTTTTTCCGTCATGGACGGCCCAAAGAATGTCATGACGCTGCGTCTCCAGCCCGCCCAAGACGAAAAGTGTCACACCCCTTGTCGGTGTCAAAACCGGCGGATCTCGGGTAGGGGGTCCCAAACTGTGCGTCTAGGCGGATGGTAATAGGAGACAAGGGACACGATGTTTTTACCCAGGTTCGGGCCCTCTCGATGGAGGTAAAACCCTACTCATGCTTGATTAATATTGATGATATGGGTAGTACAAGAGTAGATCTACCACGAGATCAGAGAGGCTAAACCCTAGAAGCTAGCCTATGGTATGATTGTTGTTCTTTTTACGGACCAAAACCCTCCGGTTTATATAGACACCGAATAGGGTTAGGGTTACACAGAGTCGGTTACAATGGTAGGAGATCTATATATCTGTATCGCCAAGCTTGCCTTCCACGCCAAGGAAAGTCCCATCCGGACACGGGACGAAGTCTTCAATCTTGTATCTTCATAGTCCAGGAGTCCGGCCAAAGGTCATAGTCCGGCTATCGGGACACCCCCTAATCCAGGACTCCCTTAGTAGCCCCTGAACCAGGCTTCAATGACAACGAGTCCGACGCGTAGATTGTCTTCGGCATTGCAAGGCGGGTTCTTCTCCAAATCATGTGTCCCTGTTTGAATAGTGTCCGGCTTCTTGTAAACATCCGTCTCCTTGGCTTCCATGCCCAATAATGGCCATCTTCCACGTGTTGAATGAATGCGAAAAGCCAGGGTATTTTTACATTTATCCCCCTAGCTGCGCAAATGAGCTGCATATATAAGAGACGAGGATCTAGATCCAAATCACACCACCTTCCCTTCGCGAGCTTTCATCGGAGCGCATCTCGATGTAAAACCCATTCCATCATGGATACCGACGTGGCTCCTCCTCTCGCCCTCCTAGTCCTCAACCTGGAGATTGGGAGAGATGCTCTGTCCCGCATAGCAAGTTAGTGACGCTCCAAACCAAGGGGTTTCTTCCCCCAGCCTTCATGGTTCCGGTTCGAGCCGGACTCGCCACCTATAAGGGCGGAAAACAAGCGGAGAGCGTCCCCAGTCCCTCCCGAGGAGAGCGGGTATGCCTTGTCCCTTATTTGATAAGAGGGCTCGGATTTCCAATTCATCCATTTCTCCGGGGGCTCCTGGAGTTCTATGGCCTCTAGTTGCACAACCTTACGCCGCCTCCATTCTGCATATTGCGGGCTTCGTGGCCCTTTGCGAGCTGTTTTTGGGCATCGAGGCTCATTTCACGCTGTGGAAGAGGTTGTTCTGCCTCGTACCCCGTTCTCAAGAGGGGTCGATATATCAAGTGGGCAGAGCCGAACTATGGCGCATGGCCGGGACCGGATATCTATCCGGAACCTCGAAGAAGGCATCCGAAGACTGGCCTTCGGAATGGTTTTATATAGAAGATGTCCCCCTGTCGGACCCTATTAGGATCGGCCTCCCGGAGTTCAGTTATGCTCCTTTGAAGAAACGCCTAAGCTGGCGTCCACGGAGCCCTCAGAGGGAAAATGACAGGGACGTCCTTTACCTGATGAGTTGAATAAGGTTGTTGGCTCATTCTGGACTGACCATGATCGGGGTCACGGCCACATGCATTATGCGGGGAGTGCAGCCGCTCCAGTATAGGGGCCACCCCATGTGGGATTTCAACGGGGAGGATGATGCCACCCGCCATGGCCGTAAGGGGCCGGGATCGGTCGCCGATCTGATGAAGATCTTGTCCGCATTGTACAAGGGAGAAGAGGAAGAATTTCTTCGCGTCAATCCTCAGGACGGGTTTTCTATGAACAATCCTCCAAACTGGGTAAGCGGACATTAATTTATGCCCATCCGTTCCATATTCCCATAGTTAAGCACCTTATCTCGTGATTTTAACGCAGGAATTGCGCCGGGCCATAAAGGATATAAACAACCCACCTCCACAACCTGAGGATCCGGAACGGTCCCTCGATCCGGCCTCCCAAGAGGATCCGTACATATCTGCGGAGCTGGTCGATGGGTTATTTTACCAACTGAGCATCGATAATGCCTTGGTTGCCATTACGGCCGATTACCCCGGAATATTTCCAGCCTCACAGGTAATTGAGACCGAAGTCCCAATACTTTAGAAATGATCCCTCTGTGCTTATCTTTGACCACCGTATATCAATGGTGTTTTGCAGGGGGAGCCCTTGAGGCGGAAGGCCGAGCCTGCGGCGGCTAGCCAACAAGGGCAAGACGGCCCAAAGAGGCTAAAAAGAAGTGCGGTCGGATCAAGCGTCGGTATAGAACGGTATGGCGTGTCGCCTTATTCCCAGGTTTTATTCCGGAAGGCATACTAACGCTCGTGCTCTCTTCAGGAAAAAGAGCGCTCGCCGGACTATATCCGGAGAGGTTGCCAATCGAGCCTCTGCTAGCCAGGCTTCAAAGCCAGGCCCAGAAGCGGAGGCGAACACTAGGCGTGCGTTGGATGCTCCTCTGACAGAGGATTCCGACAGATTGTCCGCCACCAACTCCGAGGTGGAGAGTGCCATGAATCACAGGTGTCGCCGGACAATTCTTCGTGACGCATGTTTCTCCCAAGAGGCATTGGATGCCTTCAATTCAGGAGATGCGCACCTCCGTGCCGCTCAAAATGGTCTAGCGAGCCACGAGCAGTATGTGAAAGACATACTGGTGAGAAAATTTGATGGTTATATATACGGTAGCCCCGAGACTTAAAATAGTTAGAATAACTGATTTAAGGATCATTTATTGTGCAAGATCTTCTGTAAAAGAATACCCAATTGTCCCAGGAGCTTGAAGAGTGCAAAGCCCAACTTGAGGCCGCACTAGCCGCGACAGGGGAAGCCAAGGAGACCCCTTCTGGTAACATACGCTTTTAAAAGATAAGTATGTTATGAAGTGCGGCGTGTGTATAGATCTGACAATGACATTGCAGATGGCACCGGGGTAGATCCGGACAAGCAACAGCTCCTGCGCCGGTTAAAGGCCGGCGAGAACGTGCTTACCAGGGTGAGGCAGGAGAAAAATAATCTCCAAGATGCCAACACCCAGCTAGGTGAGGAGCTAAAAGATGTTCGTGCCCAGCTGTCTGACTCCGTTAAGGAGAATCGGCGGCTTCGACGCGGCATTTTTAGTAAGTGCTTAAACGAACTTTGAAAAAAGAGTTCGGCGAGGAAGTCGACTAACAGAGTTATGTCTGTAGGTATGCTCATAGGCCGTCCTGTAGAGGAAATGTCCGGTTCTACGGGTGACCTTCTTCCCGAGCTCTTACAACTGCACGAACGAGTTCGGCAGGTGATGAAAGGCGTCGCACAGGCCTTGTGGCCATCTCTGCCTCCTGCCTCAAGGCCTTGGGGAGCTTGCAGAGAGGCTCCAGGAGCACGGCGGCGCTTCCGATTATGGAAGATATCGGCCTGCCATCAAGGCGCCAGGAGGCTCGGGCCATGGTGAAGGCAGCGGTACATGAAGGTTGACCCAAACCACATGGCCGAGGTCGGACTGTGGGGCTGATGGGAAGGAGATCCCTGCGAGCTTAGTGTACGGCCAGGTAGAATTGGCATAAAGTATTCAGCAGGACTGTAAACTAGACAGCTGTTAGATGGCATTGAAGAGGAATACAATCGATCAAATTGACTATGTAATTTAAAGTGACATGTAAAATGCCTTCTAGCGGGATTGTAGATCGTTTGTCTTAGCGGACCTTTTCGCTTCAACCTCGGGACCCGATAGTCCGGAGTGTGTCCGAATACCCTCGCGGTTATATAAAAACCGGGGCATGCGTGGAGACCAGGCGTAGGGGTCATTAGTGCTTTATCAGACAAGTGCCCAACTAGTTATGTTATATTACATGGTTAGTAAGAAACATCTTCCAGGAGAATAGTTCCGTTAGGGGTTCCTTTCTCGGGAGGCATGCCCTAAAGTGCATGTCGGACTGCAAAAAAGCGTAAAAACATCTGGGGGCAGATAAATAAATAGGTAAGAAATCTTCTTTTAGTTCACCGACCGAATATTCTCTTAAGAACGCTTAGCTTTGGCTTCACCTAGTTCTGAGGTACACATCCGGTGACCCGGTAGTAACAATCGCAGAGGTGCTCCCTTTACCACCTAGCCGAACAATCGGAACGTAGGGGTAAGCACAGAGCCGTGCAACCCAGCTTGGCCAAAACTTAAGTCATATCGATGCGTATAATGGTGAATAAAAGGTACATGCGGAAGTGTGACACATGTATTGGGCATGAAGCCCTTACAATTAAGCTTATGTGAAAGAAGCCCCCAGGTTCAATGAGCTACCGATAAGCGCGTCAAGTTTGTGCGAACAATGCGCTTAACGAGCCTTTCAAGGCTTGAAAGAAAAAAGAGGGGAAGGAGAAAAATAGAAGACAGCTAAAATGTAAAATATGGATGAGAGGAAGGAGAAGAACTTCGAGAATCCGGTGCTAGGCGTAGAATCTTGGAGGCGTGCATGCGTTCCATGGGTTCGGCTCGAGTCGGTTATCCGATGCATCTCTCGGGACGTACGCTCCACCGGTCAGGACTTGGTCGATGATAAAGGGACCTTCCCATTTGGGCTTTAGTTTGTCCTTTTCTTGTCCGTGAGGCGAGAACTAGCTTCGCCAACATTGTAAGTTTTGGCCCGTACTTCTCTGCTTTGATATCTTCGAGCCTGCTGTTGATAGAATGTGGAATGGGCCTTTGCTACGTCACGCTCCTCCTCCAAGGTGTCCAAACTGTCCTGCCGATCGAGCTCGGCTTCTCTTTCTTCGTACATGCGCACGCGAGGTGAGTCATGATTTATGTCGCAGGGCAGAACTGCCTCTGCGCCGTATACCATAAAGAATGGTGTGAACCTGGTCGTGCGATTCGGAGTGGTCTGCAGCCCCCAGAGTACGGAGTCGAGCTCCTCTACCCAGTGCGTGTTAGATTACTTGAGGGACCGCACTAATCTGGGTTTGATGCCGCTCATAATTAGACCATTTGCTCACTCAACTTGACCGTTAGTTTGAGGGTGATAGACTGAATCGTAGTCGAGCTTAATGCCCATGTTTTTGCACCAGAATTTGACCTCGTCGGCCGTAAAGTTCGTGCCGTTATCAGTGATGATGCTGTGGGGGACACCGTAACGGTGTAAGACCCCTGATATGAAGTCTATCACCGGTCCGTATTCGGCCGTCTTGACAGGCTTGGCCTCTATCCATTTGGTGAATTTATCCACCATGACCAGTAGGTATTTTTGCTTGTGGGTTCCCTTTAAGGGGTCCGACCATGTCAAGCCCTGCACCCATGAAGGGCGGTGATGGGTATAGTTTTGAGGGCGGTGGGTGGCATGTGGCTTTGATTAGCAAAGAGTGGCAGCCGACGCATCGTTGGACTAAGTCTGAGCATCTGCCGGGCCGTCGGCCAATAAAATCCTGTCTGGAAGGCCTTGCCTACAAGGGCCGGGCCGTGACATGGTGCCCGCCGAGTCTGCATGTATTTCAGCGGAAGATTTCGCCCTTCCTCTTCGGAGATACACCTTTGAAGGACTCGGTTGTGCTTTTCTTATAAAGCTCTCCCTCATGGACTTTGTAGGCTTTAGATCGCCGCACTATGCAGCGGGCCTCGTTTTGGTCCTCGGGGAGTTCTGCTGGTTAGGTAGGCTAGGAATGGATTACATCCACGGGCAATGACTGCCATTATTACATGGGCTGAGGGTGTTATTTAGTTGGTAGAACCACCAAGCTGTGTCGAGAATGTTGATTGTGGGGCGGTGCGGTTGGGTCCGGGTTGTTATTTCGGACTCTCCCTCCCATAATATTGATGGCTTGAACATCCTCTCTAGGAAGATGTTGGGGCTCGACGGCATCGGCGCCTTGCGCCCGATCGTGCCAACACGTCTGCTGCCTGGTTGTTATCCCGGGCTATATGGTGAAATTCGAGCCCCTCAAACCGAGCTGACATTTTTAGGACGCCATTGCGATAGGCAGCCATTTTCGGATCCTTGGCATCAAAGTCTCCATTTATTTGGGATATCGCAAGGTTCGAATCCCCACGCACCTCTAGGCGTTGAATGCCCATGGAGACTGCCATCCGGAGACCATGCAGAAGGGCCTCGTATTCGGCTGCATTGTTGGAGTCCGTATACATTATCTGGAGTACGTATTGAACTGTATCTCCTGTTGGGGACGTCAGAACGATACCAGCTCCCAGGCCAGCCAACATTTTGGAGCCGTCGAAGTGCATTATCCATTTGGAATATGCGTCGTACTCTTTAGGGAGTTTGGCTTCGGTCCATTCGGCGACGAAGTCAGCCAAAACCTGCGACTTAATGGCTCTGTGTGGCTTATAGGTTATGTCGAATGGAAGGAGCTCAATGGCCCATTTGGCGATCCGGCCCGTCGCGTCGCGGTTGTTTATAATGTCGTTAAGGGGTACTTCGGAGGCTATTGTTATTGAACACTCTTGAAAGTAGTGTCGCAGCTTCCGGGATGCCATAAACACCGCGTACACTATCTTTTGATAATGCGGGTACCATGACTTGCATGGAGTTAGGACAGTGGACACGTAGTAAACTGGTTTTTGAAGAGGGAACTTGTGTCCATCCGTTTCTCGTTCGACAACGAGCACCGCGCTTACAACTTGATGAGTTGCTGCGATGTATAATAGCATTGGTTCGCCCATGTTGGGCGTGGCCAGGACCGGGTTTGTTGCCAATATGGCTTTTATTTCTTCGAGTTCGGCCGTGGCGGCATCCGTCCACTCGAAGTGTCCGGCCGTGGCGGTAATGCCTTTTCTCCCAAACGGGAGATGAAGCGGCTTAGAGCCGCCACGCATCCAGTCAATTTTTGTATTTGTTTGAGCTCTTTTGGGATATCCAATTGTGACAGAGCTCAGATCTTGGCTGGATTTTCTTCGATTCCTATAACGTATACAATGAAGCCCAAGAGCTTTCCGGTGATGCGCAAAACGCATTTTTCCGGGTTGAGCTTAATGTCATATGTTCGGAGATTATCGAATGTGCGCCTCAAGTCGTCTACTAAAGTTTCGACGTGCTTGCTTTTGACGACCACATCGTCTACGTATGCCTCCACTGTTTTGTCGATCTGGTTTGCGGACATATACGAATCATGCTTGTTGATATGTTGCGTCGGCGTTTTTGAGCCCGAAAGGCATTGTGTTGAAGCAGAATGGGCCGTATGGAGTGATGAATGTCGTTGCGGCTTGGTCGGGCTCTGCCATCTTAATTTGGTGGTAGCCGAAGTATGCGTCGAGGAAACACAATGAATCGTGTCCTGCGGTAGCGTCGATGATTTGATCAATGCGAGGGAGGGGGAAGGGATCCTTTGGGCAAGCCTTGTTGAGGTCCTTGTAATCGGCCTTACAGCGCGAGATTTGTCCTTCTTTGGTACCATCACCAGGTTTGCTAGCGGTCCGGATGTTTTATATCTCTGATGAATCCGGCCTCCAATAGTTTGGCTAGCTCCTCTCCCATGGTCTGTCTCTTGGGTTCGGAGAAACGCCGAAGAGCCTGTTTGACTGGCTTGAATCCTTTTAGGATGTTTAGGCTGTGCTCAGCCAGCCGACGTGGGATTCCTGGCATGCCTGAAGGGTGCTAGGCAAAAATGTCCCAATTTTCTCGTAGGAATTCTCTTAGTGTGGCGTCTACATCAGGATTTAATTGTGCCCCGATGGAGGCCGTTTTTGTAGGGTCCGTTGGATGGACTTGGAATTTGACTATTTCATCCGCTGGTTTGAAGGAAGTGGACTTGGATCTCTTATCGAGTATCACATCGTCCCTATTCACCATGGAGCACAAATAGCAGTTGAGTTCCTCGGCGCTAGGGCTTGGATAGTGCCTCAAGGGCGGTCGGCTGTCTTATTTTCGGTAGCAGTGCTATGTCGGGTCACTAGCAAGAGTGATGATTCCGTTGGGCCGGGCATTTTGAGCTTCATGTACCCATAATGGGGTATAGCTTGGAAAATTGTGAATGCCTCTCGCCCTAATAGAGCGTGGTATCCGCTGCTGAGCAGGGGCCACTTGGAGCGTGACCTCCTCGGACCTGTAATTATCCGGCGTGCGAACACCACATCCGGTGTGATTTTTTCTGTCTGGCGTGCTTCCCGATCGGGATTATTCCTCTAAAGGTTGTGCTGCTTTGCTCAATGCGGCTCAGTCTATCTCCATTTTGAGAGGGTTTCCTCGTAAATGAGGTTCAATCCGCTGCCACCGTCCATGAGTACCTTGGTAAGGCGAAAGTCGTCCACTATCGGTTGAGGACCAATGCGGCTGGTGCTCGGGCTGTTCGAATTTAGGTTAAATCACTGGCATTAAAGGTAATAGCCGTGTCACTCCATGGGTTTATTGTTGCTACTTGGTAGACTTCGGCAAAGCTACAAAGTGTTCATTTCCGCATATTATTTGATGTGAAAGTCTCGAAGACTGTTAATACCGTACTGGTATCCTTGGGTTTGTGCTCTAGAGCTAGAAGCTCTTCGCCACTTTTGGCCACCTGCCGTAGTATCCAACATGCTCTAAGGCTATGAGTTGGAGTGGCGCCCTCTGTATTATGAATTTTACAGGGTCCATTGAGCCATCCCTCCAGTACGGTTCCATGCCCTATAGAGGGTTTTTGCTTTTTGGTATTTAACCTAGGTGCCTGGCGATGATGCACCCTTTTATTTGAATGAGGGTTGTATTCAAGGCGGATTGTCCCAAAATCTTGATTCGGTTTTCCAGCGATTTCCATCGCCATACGATGTACTTCGTACTATCGGCGCCAAGTCCAAAGCGTGTAATGTCACGGCGACTTATAGCGTTGAGGATCCCGTTGTCCGTGCAATTATTGCGAGAAGAATGAGATTGCGTCCTCCTCGCGGCAGTCCTTTATCCTGTCCATAACCGGGAGGAATCGCCCGATAATGGTGTCTTTGTTTCTGCGGGCTCTTGCCAAATTTGAGATAGGTCGCTTATGTTTGGGTGGGCGGGTGGAATTAAATCCGGGACCGCATGTCCCGAGACTTAAAGGCCAAGGAGCTTCCGGACTTGGAAGCTTGGATTTTTGGATATTGTCCAATGAATCTAGCCCGCTGGCTGACTTTAGGTTCAGGGCTTGAGTGACGTCCTCTCCTCCGTGGGAATCCGGCATGGAGGGATTGGGAATCCGGACGTAGCTAGTCCTTAGGATAGAAGAAGGGTCGCCGTATTGTTCCTGCACCACAGCAACGCGGTGGGTAACCTGGGGAGTGTTAATCTCTCTCAGATCGGGTTTAGGCCCAATCTGATCATAGTCTATAGCGACTCCCAGGGCGGCGATGCGATCCAAGAGCTCGTTTAAGGAACAGAGCTCCATCGGATCTAACCGCTTTCGTGAGCTCGAGTTAACGTGAAGATTGCTTTCGATGACAGAAGTCATCGTCGGTAGCGGCGACGAATAAGCGGTCATAAGAAAACGGCCTAGCCGGAGAGTTTGGCCGACAGCCAAAGCTTCTTTAGCAATGATGCCGTCTTTAAAGGCGGGATGAGGCATCCTTCCTAACGGCTGACGACGGAAGGAACTCTCAATGAAAGCACCAATGTCGATTGTCAAAACCGGCGGATCTCGGGTAGGGGGTCCCGAACTGTGCGTCTAGGCGGATGGTAACGGAGACAAGCGACACGATGTTTTTACCCAGTTCGGGCCCTCTCGATGGAGGTAAAACCCTACTCCTGCTTGATTAATATTGATGATATGGGTAGTACAAGAGTAGATCTACCACGAGATCAGAGAGGCTAAACCCTAGAAGCTAGCCTATGGTATGATTGTTGTTCTTTTTACGAACTAAAACCCTCCGGTTTATATAGACACTGAATAAGGTTAGGGTTACACAGAGTCGGTTACAATGGTAGGAGATCTATATATCCGTATCGCCAAGCTTGCTTTCCACGCCAAGGAAAGTCCCATCTTCATAGTCCAGGAGTCCGGCCAAAGGTCATAGTCCGGCTATCCGGACACCCCCTAATCCAGGACTCCCTCACCCCTAGTTCTGACAATGCCTAGTACTAGCATATGGTTTTTGCATCATGTTTAAATTTTGAAAGAAAACTTGAAGTGGGAATTGCCTAAACCCTAGCATCAAAGGAATTCACTCGGTTCAACTAAAATATTTTCAGTGATTCCAAATGGCTTTAAAAAATGTTCATCATTTCTGGAAAATGTTGGAAACAGTAACCAGAGGTGTTGCACATTTTTCCATGACATATTTGGGCTCTGAATTAAATCATATAGTATTTGCATTTGGGCATTTAAATGCTATTAGATATTTTAAATGCTCAAATAATCCCAAACTAAAATGTTCCATGCTGGATATACTCCAAACAGTGGCCATGTGCAGTTTGGTGATTTTTGGAGATGCCTAAGTATTTTTAGAAATGCCACAAACTGGCAGAAATAAAACAAAACAGAAATAAAAGGGAAGGACTTACCTAGCCAAACTTACAGCTGGGCAGCCCACTGGCCCATGCCGATCATCACCTACCTTGCCCAAGATGGCGAGGAGGGAGAAACAAGACGCTGGCCTTGGCGAGGCGCCACGCCTCCTCCTGCTTGCCGCCGATCGCCTGGAGCTGGCTGGCGACGCCACGCACCCCCCTGGAATCCCCTCGACCTCTCCCCGTGCTTCTCCCCTCCTCTGTCTCTCCCACGCGCAGCCGCCCGAAACCGCCGTCGCGCCGCTCGCCGTTCCCGCGGCCACCGGCCACCCACGCCTCCTGCTTGCCCGAGAACTCCGCCTCGGCGTCCTTGTCCTCTGCAAAGCCCAAGCGGCCTTGGAAGCCTAAAACACCGCCATCACCGTCTTCTTCAACCTTGGTCCGCCGAGATCGCTGGCGACCGTGCGCCCGCTCCGCTGCTTCTCCGAGCTCCCCGAGACCACCGCTGCACTCCTCGTGAGCTTCTCCTTCGATCCCCTCTTCCCCCTTGCTCGTTTGCGCCGTGTAGTCGCCGCCCTCTTCGAGCCCGAGAGTGTCGGCGTTCTAGGAATGGGGGTCCCTGGACTTCCCTGCCTGCGGCCTGCGGCGTGGCTCAAGGGGTGGCCCATCAAGGCCCATCTTCATCACCACAAGCTCAAGACCCTCGCGAGGGGCCAAGCCTCGAGGGGCAGACGACAGGGAGCTTCCTCAGGCACGGCCTCGTCACGCTGGCTCGTGAGGAGGCGGAGAGATCAAGGCGGGGTGCCTCGCGAGGTGCCCATGACGCAAGCCATGACGACCAAGGGCGCCAGGCGGGCGCCAGCCCGCGATGTCCTCCTTTCCTCTTTGGTGCAAAGGGAGCAAGTGCAGGCGCGAGCATCAAGCAAAGGCATCCGTTTTGGTGCAACAAGACCAAGACCGTCGCAATGGCCGGAAGGACGTCATTGTGGAGCCCAAGCTGGCATCACCACCAGCCTTTGGCGGGGAGGACCAACTTTAGTCAGGATAAGTGTACTAGATGTTCCCCTTCAAAATGGCCAATTGTTGGCGCCCTTCCCGCTCAATATTTGGGAAGAGGCCCAGGGCCTCAGCCTATAAATAGGACTAGCCACCCACAGGGTATAGGTATCTAGAAACCTGAGAGAGAGGATCCGACATCTTGGATCAGCAGAGAGAGAGCGACTGAACTCCCCCTAGCAGTTCATCGCACTAGCCAAGAATAGACCCCCGCGAGGCTGTTCTTCCTTGTATTGCTCATCATCATCAGCCCCTGAGGCAATCCACCACACCAGAAACTAGAGTAGGGTATTACACCACAATGGTGGCCCGAACTAGTATAAACCCTGTGTCTCTTGCGTTGTTCTTTCCATAGCTTAGATCCTAGCGAGGCGGCGAGGTGCAGGTAGGTAGAGGGTGAGATCTCCGCGCGCACCCCAGTGTTCGAACCTAGAGGGTCTGCCGGAACCCAAAATCCGACATTTGGCGCGCCAGGTAGGGGTGCGCCGGAATCCACCTTCTGCTGCTTCGGGTCCCGTCGCATCGTCATCATCATGTCCGGCGACCAGGCGGGCAACCCTGATCCCTGGGCGGCCTGGCCCGCCCACTTGAGCCGCTTCGCCGGCGACTCCATGCCCAGGCAGCTCGCGGTCCGCAGGGTGCTGCGGGCAGCGGCGACGCGAACGATCAACGACAGCTCTCACGCCCGGCAGCGCGGTCGGCGGCTAGGGCCTCCAACCACGCCGCGCCACGACGCCCGTACACCCGACGGGAGGCGGCGAACTCAAGGGCCGCGCTCACGGTGGCCCGAGAGCTCTGCTGTCTGAGCTCTTTGGAGGGCGGCCGCGGACGTCTTCTGCTGGAGCGGGTGGCAGAGCTCCTGGGCTTCGCCGCATCGAGGGCTCATCCCTTCTGCACCCAACTCCCACCTCAGGTCCAGGGCGGCTGCGCGGAGGCGCCACGCACGCCCGCGCAGCTCCAAGCGGACTCCAAGGCCACCCCAACACCAGCCAGGCCGCCAGCACCGGGCCAGCAGCGGCGCTGCCTCCGCCTCCGGCCAGCGAAGAAGGACTCATCACGACCCACTGCCCCAGTGGGCCGCCTTCACCACCCCGGTGGGCGCCTCAAGCGATCTGCATGGCACACGGAGCACTCTGGCGCAGCCTTCGGGATGGCGGCCCCGGAAAGAGTACGTGCCCCACATGATGGACCAAGGGCACGCGCATGAGGACGAACAAGGCTCGCTCCTCGGCCCAAGCTGGGGGGACGAGGCACCAGAAGCTGAGCTCTTCCAGGAGCCCCGGGAAGGCCCCGTCGGCCACGCTGGAAGTGACGATTATCGGGTACCGCTAATTCCTCAGGAGAAGGCATACGCTAACCATGGATCGCAGGAGGTGCAGGCCACCACAGCGGGCGGCTGCCCCGCTCCATTAGTTTCCTACCCCTCAGGAGGAGGGCGCCGGGGGTTGCAGGAGAGGGGCCAAGATCCGGCACCACCACCGCAGCGTTCGGAGCAAGGCGTCCTCAGGAGGTAGGCCCTCTGCTAGGGAGGTGCCTCAGGGCCTGCCCCTGGCAGAGGACCCATGGTCGTCGGGGGAACCGCTAGCGACCGCTCTACCCCATCGGCGGCGGCCTGGTTTCCGGTCGTCGTCAGTGGCACTAGAGTGTGGCGCAAGGCGGGGCCCTCGTCTGGCGATATGAAGCAAGGCCGGTACCTGTGAAGAAGGCCCGGTGCCTGTGAAGCTCGCCGCCCCGTGACACTCTCACGTAATAATGAGTGGGGCTATACGCCCGAGTCTCGAGGTGCGGCCTCGGGCCACAGGGCTCCCTCCCACGCCCAGTGGCAGCACTTAGCTCCGCGCTGGTGAGAAGATGTCCAAGACTAGACTAGGTGCCGGACGCGGCCTTTTTCTGCTTTCATTGCTTTTTCCCTTGGCTGTCGTTTTCCCCCGTTGGATTTAAGTTGGATTTGAGCTTAGTCTCGTTCGAGCAATCTCTCGCGTTCTGGTTACTACCTTGCCTCAGCTGCCTCCCCTCGTGAGCCCCTCGCGAGCCGGGTCAGGCCTAGCTTGCGTGCAGCCCAGACTGTCGTCGCCGCACCCTCTCAGGAGGTTTTTATTACAGGTCCTACGGGCTCGATCAGGAGACACTCGGGACACCGTAGCCCTCCGCAATCTATCTCAGCCCACACGGGTCGAAGGTAAACTAGCCAGCCAGCTCGTCACAAAGCCAGCCACTTGGCGCGGGTGTACGGGTGATATCGCATCTACTAATACGCTGAGCATAAGTTTTTACATGAGGGCTCCCCTCCCAAAATGCTCTTACAACCTTGAGGGCAAAGCCGGACTCTATCGGCCAGGTAAGAAAGCAGGGGACAACACACGGTCGGTCGGATAAATCCCCAATGCATCCTCGGGGCACCTCACGAATCGTCATTGGCGTTGCTGGCCTCGCCATCGCTCTCCACGTTACCCGTCGGCGGCGTCGGGGCCGTTCACCACGCCGCCTTCATCAAGCCAGCCACGACCACGCCGTCGTTATCGGAAGCGAAGGCCACGGCGAGGGCATCCATGTTGTCTTCCACCCAAAGGTCGCGGAGTCGTCCCGGACGGCACGGGAATGCTGGGGCGATGGCGGCGTCAAAGTCGAAGTTGGGGTCCATGTTTCGAAGATGGCTGAAGACACGAGAAAAGGCGCGCCCGACCGCACCTCCAGCTGCGTCACCACGTCGGTGAAGAACTGAAGATTGCCAGCATAGTTGACTGCGTGGGGCTCGCTAACGGCCGCCTCGCAGATGTTACCCAATGCCGTGTTGGCTCTCTCCCAGACGTGGTGAGCATGGGGCCATGCTCGTGTTCCAGGATCCGCCGCTGGCGTATCTCGGCCCTCGTTACGCGGCGCAGCGCCGGCCTCGTCCACCGTTGATGGAGAAAAGCGCCTCGGCCGGGGAGGTAGTCGACTCCTCTGCGCCCAGACCGAGGCGGCAGGAAGCATCGGCCCGCCGCGTCACCTCATCCAGCTTGGCCCTCAGGGCGGTGGTCCTGCCTTCAGCCTCAACCCGGATCAACCCCAGCCTCTCCTAGAACTCGCGCTCAAGGTTCAAGCGGGCTGTCGCCACCCGGCGTCCAACCTCTTCCAAGACGCGGGCTTCCCGTGCAGCGACTCATCCTCCGCATGTGTCACCAAGCGCTCCCTCGTCTCCAGGCGCTCAAGATCGTGGGCGCGTTCAGCAGCTTCCAGCGTCAGTGCCTCCTCACGCCTCTGGAGCTCTGCTTGGTCGACCGACGCCACCTTCATCGACGCAAGGGCCGTCTCACGCAGCTCCACCTGCTGCTCCAGGGAATGGCACCGGGCACAGAGTTCCAGCGCCCGCTCCTCCGCCCGGCTCGCGCGCCCGGTCAGCCTCCTGGGTCTCCTCGGCGACCCGAGGAACGGGCCTCCCGAGAGGCCGCCCGACGCCTCGGCTTCCTCATTGTCAAGGTCCTGCACTGGTGGCGCGCAGAAGCAACAGCCTTCTTCGGCTGCGCCTTTCTTGACCGGTAGAGGCCCTCAGCCTCAAGGCGCGCGTCTTCGTCAGCGAGCTCTTCACCAAGCAGGCTCACCGCGTCAGCCGCTCTCCGGAGAAACCCTTGGCGAAGAGCGCGACGCTCCCGGGCACGCTCAAGCACATCCTCTACGTCGTCATCCGCCCCAAGTAAGCCTTGGCGTGATCAACACTCCCCTGCAGGCGGGGCTGGGGTGGCGTCCTCGCGATGGCGACACGCCTACTTGAAGCCCGGCTGGAGCCAGCCCATCCCGAATGAAGAGCAGGGCCGACCTCGGCCAATCGCCATCCACGACGGGACGAGAAGCCCAAGGCAGGCTGGCTATGCCCAAGAAGGCTCGCGAAGGAGGGTCATGAGCCTGTGAGCCGCAATGTCGCCTGAGGATGGCTCACCTCTCTGACCGGCCTCACCACAAGGGCTCTGCTTGAGTTAAATGGCGCTCGAAGGCGGTGGAGAGGCGAAGCACAGGGGGATGGCTCCTCGGCCATCTCCGTGAGCTCGGCAGGGAAGGGCCTGTGAGCAAGAATCAGCCAAAGCAACGGGAGGATCGGAAGCTAGGAAAGGGAAGGCTTACTCATCAATGGCGAAATGCTTCCTGCGCTTGAAAGCGGCAAGGGTAATCGTCACCCAAGGCCTCCCTTCTCTTAGGAGAGCCTCGAAGTCCACGCTGAAGCAACCCAGAGTCGAGCACAGGGGTCAGCCTGCGACGAGGAAGAAGCATCGAGGTGACCAGCGTCAGGGGCGCCGTCCTGATGCACGCCGCCGGTCACCCCACCAAGAAGGGTAGCTGGGGCCTCAGGGGCCTCAACCACGGGCGCCGCAGGCAGAGGCTCAACGCCCTCAGCCGCATCAGTAAGGGCCTCAGGAGCTGCCCCCTCAGGAGTGCTGCCTGGCGTCGTCATCCCGGCGGGGGCCCCCTCAGCCTCCAGCGGCTCATGTCTCCCTACTCCTCCACTTGAGGAAGGACCGCCGTGGGCAACCGGAAGGGTGTCACCACCACTGGGTTCTCGCGAGGCCCCATGAGGCCTGCAGGGCGCAGCCCCCATTCGTCGAAGCTGGGCATCTGATTCACAAAGTCGCCCTGACCGGCGAAATGCAACAAAGCCCCCCCTTGCCGGATGCTGCCGGGGGAAGGGTCCCCAGTCAAGACCAAGAGCACCTTCCTCAGTGCTTCAGGAGTCAGGTCCTCCTCCTGGAGTCTCATGCGATCTTCACGACCGCCGAAGGCCCACATCCGGCAGGAGTGACGCTGGAGAGGGGCAATGCGGCATAACAGTAAATCCTTCACCACCTTGGGCGCCGTCACGTCAAGCGCCCTCAGGAACGCGAAGCGACGCCAGACGAAGACGAGCCGGGAGCTCATGAGCGTCTCCTGGCCCCAGCCTGAATTAGGGACAGCAGGAGACGTTGGCTCCGAAAGCAGGGGGGCTGGGCAGCCCGACATCCACGTACAACCACCGCTCGCGGAACCCAGGCGCGGGCTGAGGAAGACTGAAGTCAATCCCTGAAGCCGCTGTTTCTGGTGCGGCAATAAAGCTCATGCACCCCGAGCATTGGGTGGGGTCGACGAGGCGCAGAGAGAAGAAGTGACGCAGCAAGGCAACTGAAGGAGGGATGCCCATCATTGCCTCACAGACAAAAGCGAAGACGGCGAGAAGAGTAATGGATTCAGGACCCAAATGCATCATATGGATCTGGTAATGGGAAAGCACAGCGTTGAAGAAATTGGAAAAGGGGGAACCAGTCCGCCCACGGGCGTCGGCAAAATCTGGACCTCGGTGACTATTGCATCGATGGAGAAGTGAGGCGCAGGCCAGGCCGTCGTCCTCCCTTTTCGTTGAAGATGGTGGCCAGAGCAGAGCTGACCTTGCCAAAGCCTTCTCGGTTGAGTATGATCGACCGATCGACGGCAGGAGCCGCCGACGACGGCGAGCGAGGCGGAGGCACGGGTTTCTTCCCTTTCCCCTTCTTTGTCGGAGCCATGGCGACGGAAGGGGGGAGGAATCAAGATTGTATTGGAAGCAGAGACTGGAGCTCGAGAGGAGGAAGAGCAGGGGACGGTCGAAGCAGCGAAAAGAGGGACGACTGTGTGCAACCACGGGTCCGCCTAGCTGGGCGCAAAATAAGGAGGCGTGGGGGAACAGTGCCGCCACGCCCAATCAACCGCCACACGGCGCCCGAGGTCCTTGAGCTGTTAGGGCACGCTGGAGCTTCGCTTGCCCTTCGCTTCTCTGCTCGGCCAAGTCCGGGCGCGCTTTGGGCCTGGGCTCTTGTCGGCGTTCCGGGAACGGGGTCCCAGACTTACTGCCTGCGGCTGCGGTGTGGCTCAAGGGTGGCCCATCAAGGCCCATCTTCATTAGCACAAGCTCAAGACCCTCGCGAGGGGCCAAGCCTCGCGGGGCAGACGACAGGGAGCTTCCTCAGGCACGGCCTCGTCAGGCTGGCTCGTGAGGAGGCGGAGAGATCAAGGCGGGGTACCTCGCGAGGTGCCCATGACGCAAGCCGTGACGACCAAGGGCGCCAGCCCGCGCAGTGTCCTCCTTTCCTGTTTGGTGCAAAGGGAGCAAGCGCAGGCGAGAGCATCAAGCAAAGGCATCCGTTTCGGTGAAACAAGATCAAGACCGTCGCAACGGCAGGAAGGAAGTCATTGTGGAGCCCAAGTCAAGGCGTCACCACGAGCCTTTGACAAAGTAGGGCCAACTTTAGTCAGGATAAGTGTACTAGATGTTCCCCTTCAAAATGGCCAATTGTTGGCGCCCTTCCCGCTCAATATTTGGTAAGAGGCCCAGGGCCTCTGCCTATAAATAGGACTAGCCAGCCAAGGGTAGAGGTATCTAGAAACCTGAGAGAGAGGATCCGGCATCTTGGATCGTGAGAGAGAGCGTTGAACTCCCCTAGCAGTTCATCGCACCAGCCAAGAACAGACCCTCGCGAGGCTGTTCTTCCTTGTATTGTTCATCATCATCAGCCCCTGAGGCAATCCACCACACCACAAACTAGAGTAGGGTATTACACCATAATGGTGGCCCGAACTAGTATAAACCCTGTGTCTCTTGTGTTGTTCTTTTCATAGCTTAGATCTTAGCGAGGCGGCGAGGTGCAGGTAGGTAGAGGGTGAGATCTCCGCGCGCACCCCAGTGTTCGAACCTAGAGGGT
Source organism: Aegilops bicornis (assembly GCA_021605145.1). Taxonomy (NCBI): domain Eukaryota; kingdom Viridiplantae; phylum Streptophyta; class Magnoliopsida; order Poales; family Poaceae; genus Aegilops; species Aegilops bicornis. Next base: position 255,418,953 of record CM038670.1, on the reverse strand, counting down.
CTGCCAGAATCCGAAATCCGACAGAGAGCACTCCGCCTCCGGCCATGTCGCTGCCGCGGCCACAACTGCTGCCACACGCGTCCAAGCGCATCACCGCTTTCAGCTTGCTCCCAGGAGCCGAGCGCACCCATCTACTAGCCCTGCCATGCCCCCTAACGCCGAACTCAAGCTCGCCGTACTCCGATCGCCGCCACGAGCTCGACTCCGCCGAGCTCACTCCACCCTAGCTCCTCCCGTTTGCTCTATCTGCTGCGCGCGAGCCCCAGCTACTCGTAGGACCAAACCGCGGTCGATTTGGTCGACTGTGGGCAAAATCCGAGCACCTCCACCGTCTCTGGCGTCGCCGGCGATGAGCCGTGGACCAAGTCCGGCGAGGTTGACTCGTTTGACCTGGGGTTTAACCCCCCCCCCCCCCCAGGGTCACTGACGCGAGGGCCATGCCCCTGTTTAGTTTAGGTGTGAGTTTAATTAGCACTAATTAACTTAGTTAATTAGTTGACTCCACCGACAAGTGGGCCTGTGGTCTAATTAACCTAGGTTAGTGCTAACCTAACGCTAACTAACTCTGTTAGTTAGTTGTTACACTGACTTGTGGGTCCCCGCCGTCAGGTTTGACCTGGGCTGGCGCCTTTGACCTGCTGACGTCACACCGACGTCATGCTGACGCAGTTAACCTTTTTTCTGTATTTAGTTTTATACAAGAAATTCCAGAAAATATCCAAAACTTCTAAAAATCATAGAAATTAATCTGTAACTCCAAATGCAAAGTTCTATATATGAAAAATGATCAGAAAAATCCAATCTATCCATTTGTACTGGTTTCATGCATGTTAAAACACTTTAACATTGTTGTCTAAGTGAAATAAGTTAATGCACCTTTATGACTTCATAAAATGAGTTTGCATTTGAATCTTTGGTTCAAATGGACTCATCTCAATCTGATCTAGCTTGCATTAGCCCAAAACACATTCATAATGCCATGTCATAGCATGCATCATATTGTGCATTGCATTGATCATGTTTCTTCTTTGTTTGCCGGTGTTGTTCCCCCTCGGTAGATGTTGTCCCGATTTGTGATCGTTGACACCGATGAAGACTCAATGCTATCTTCAAGTGCTGGGCAAGCAAAACCCCTTGTTCATTACGATACAATCCCACTCTCTCGCTCCTGCTCTCTTTTCTTGCATTAGGACAACAACGATTCATCTGTTACTTGCTGCGGTAGTTGAACCCCTTATCCTCTGCATGACATGTCATTGCCACAGTAAATAGATGAAACCCACTAGCATGAGTAGGAGTTGTTTGAGCCCTGATGTGCCTACTCATTCATGCTTGTTTGTTGTGCCTGCTATTGCTTAGGGTTGTGTCAGGTCCGATTCATCGGGGATGAACCGGAGGTGTGTGAACATGTCCTATTGTTGAGAGCAAAGTGTGTGAACACGATTTGGTAAAGGTAGCGGTGAGAGGCCATGTAGGAGTACATGGTGGGTTGTCTCATTACAGCCGTCCTCAGGAACTGAGCTCTGTATTTGTGATCCATGAAACAGCTACTACCATGCATTGGGCCCTGAAATATGACCCCGCTCGACTTCTTAACCACCCTTGTCCTCTGTCCAGGAGTTGCAAGTAGTTTCTGGTGTTTGTAGTATGCTGGAGGCCGTGGGCAGCGCTGACCCGAGGGGTGGGCTGTGATGCGGTAGGCACGTGGCACGGTGTACCGGGCGCCCGTTTGGTGTCTCGGGAACCCTGCACACATTGTTCGGGGCCGTATGTGGAAACCTCGGTCGGACTCCCTGCGGATGGAACCCGAATAGGCGATAAACCTGGACTAGAGACTTGAGTGTTTAGGTAGGTCGTGGTCTAAACCCACTTCGGCTTTCGCTTGAAGTCTGCCGAGCACATGTCGTGTGCAGACGCTAAGTGGTGGAAACATGTATGAAGAAGTACACCCCTGCAGGGTTAACATCGTCTATTCGAATAGCCGTGTCCGCGGTAAAGGACTTCTGGGTTGCCTATAATAGTTCATAGACAAGTGAAAGTGGATACTCTAAAATGCACAAGATAAGTGTGAGTGCTATGGATGGCGTTCTCGTAGGGAGACAGGAGCGGATCCATAGTGGTGTATTGATATGGTGAATATGTGGACTCATGTGCGCCACCTCAAAAGAGTTACTTGCAGTCATAGTTTAGGTTAGCCACTGAGTCAAAGCTGGCTTGCTGCAGTTAAACTCCACTACCCCCTTAGTTGATACCGATGCATATGTAGTTAGTTCTAATGTAAGTCTTGCTGGGTACATTTGTACTCACGTTTGCCTATATTATGTTTTGCAGAGAGATGTCAGTATTGCTAGTAGTTCCGTGTGGACTCCGACGTTTAGCTTGATACCTCAGCTACGATCTTGTGCCCTTGGCAGGATCTGGTAGATAGTCAGGCTTCTAAGCCTTTTTAATTTGTAGATGTACGTATTCGAGACATGTTAAGCTTCCACATGTGCTTTGATTTGTATGCTTTCACAATGTTGGGTCATGAGACCCATGTTTGTAATATCTCGCTCCTCGGAGCCTAATGAATAAATACTTGAGTCGTAGAGTTATGTTGTGATGCCATGTTGTATTTACACATATCGAGCATCTTGTGTGTATGATTGAAATGCTTGGTATGTGTGGGATCCGACAACCTAGTTGTTTATCCTTGGTAGCCTCTCTTATGGGTAAATGTAGTCTTGTGCTTCCATGGGCCATAGTAGTCCGCTACTTGCCTATTCACCGGAGTCCTGCTAGCCCAGCACTACTGCTCCGGAACACTTGACTGGCCGGCATGTGATTCACTTCGTTCCTATGTCTATCCCTTCGGGGAAATGTCAAGCGGTGACATCCGGAGTCCTGCCTAGCCTGCTACAGCCCGGGTTCTCGGAGTCCTGTCAGCCCAGTGCTACAGCCCGAATTCGCACGCTGCTGACCGACATGCTCAATGTTGCTTCATGTATGCCTGTCCCTATAAGTTAGTGCCACTTTGGGTTCACGACTAGTCATGTCAGCCCGGGTTCTCCGTCATATGGATGCTAGCGACACTATCATATACGTGAGCCAAAAGGCGCAAACGGTCCCGGGCCATGGTAAGGCGACACCCGTGGGAATACCGTGCATGAGGCCGCAAAGTGATATGAGGTGTTACCGGCTAGATCGATGTGACTTGGAATCGGGGTCCTGACAAAAAGCCCATTTTCTGTCATGATTTTTTGTCGTAGAAGTAGGACCCCACCACATCTATGATGATACTGGGTTTTGTCACAATTATCATCATAGAAGTGTCATAAGTATGACAGAAAAACAAAATTGTTCGGCCCAAAATGTCACGGATGTGTCTTTTTTTTGTAGTGGTGGCCTGGGAATAATGCAGCCCATGGGGCACTCCTAGCTAAATGAACTTGGAAAATGTCACCTGGTTCCGTCGTAGAAGGAGTGTTGGGGTAGCTGAAGATGCATGGTGGAGGGGTTGCTCCTCACGAGCCACTGTGGTCCTGAGCCTCTGGAGGCCCTGGGGGTCCAGGCTAGGGCTGGGCATTCAGTTCCCCCGAACCGATCGGTTCGGTGCTTCGGTAATCGAGAAATTTGGTTTCCTAAAATTGCAGACCGAACGGTTTCTTCCAAAAACAACATCCGAGACTTCGGTCCAAGGTAATATCGGTTCGGTCCTCGGTTAAGACCGAGATGAACTGATTTGCATGGAAAAATTCAATACTTTGTGTCCTCCCAGAAGTCGTTGCTTCACCTCTCCCTCTACCGTCGCCACCATAGATCGAACCTTGCTTGGAGAGAGAGGGGAGATGGCACAAGAAAGTAGGGAGAGCATGCCTGTCGTCAAGTGCGCCTGACTCCTTGATCCACCCGGATGTCCTTCTGGTCCAGTTATGGGTGCCACTCGTGGCCGCGTTGAACTGGCGAGATGGGGCTGCGACTGCGAATCAGCGAGAAGGGGCGGCGAGGGTTATTGCGAGAGATAAGGATGGACGGGAATAGTGGTGCTGCGGTACGGTGCGACAGGGATATGGAGGATTGTTTTATCGTAGTGGACTACTCGAGGTCAAAACAACAGAGCGGATTGGGTTGTGGGGCTGTGAAGTTTTTAAGTCCAGTTGGGCCTCTCTCTCTCTCCACGTATATTCTCAAAAAACTGTAGAGTAGTACATCGTTACCTAAAAAAAGCAGAGTACTATTTCGGTGTATTCGGTACTTCGGGTACCAGAGGCACACAACTGAAATCACCGAAGAAACTTCGGTTTCCCAAGACTGCCAACCGAAGTGCAGACCAAAGTATTCGGCTTCGGTGAATTCGGGTTCGGTACCGGTTTATTCGGTACGGTTTTCGGTGCTCGATTTTTTATGCCCACCCCTAGTCCAGGCGGTTCCTTGAGGACCGTCTCCATCTCCGCCAGGACTGCGTGGTGCCTGGCCTCCTGAGCCGCCAGGATGCTCCGCGGGGCTATGCTGGAAGGTGGACGCCATGCTCGGCAGGCCAAAAGGCATGCGAACGTAGCTGTAAGGTGGGCCCTCGCAGCGTCCCATGCGCGAAGGCCAGAAGAGCTCCTGAGACGCGGCCCTGTTGAACCCTGGGATGTTGATGCAGACGCGCAGCCCGGCATCCTCGCCTGGATGGGGAGCTGCTCCCGGTGAGTGGCGGTCGCCGTGCATGGCTCTCGCGTCTTGCAGTTCCTGAGTGGTCTTGGCGATGAACTCCTGAGCTCGGGCGTCCCTCGCCCTGCGTCCTCCTGAGGGAGATGTGCCGCAATGCACGCCTCCAAGTGGTGCCCGAGCGCCTCCCTCGTGACATTGGCAAGGTCTGAGGCCCTCAGAAGAGAGCCCCCGAGCCTTGCCCGAGGAGGGCGCCGGGCGCGCCTTCCTATGCGAGGGAGGGATGCGCCCCAGGTACGGGCGCCGATCCTGACGAGGTACCACTTATGGCTCCGTTCTCCTGAGGTCCGGCATGGAGTAGCTTCATCTTCTTCTTCGAGACGACCTCAGGAGGGTACTGAGCTGCATTGTTGTCGGGGTCTTCGATTGACGCTGCTTGGAAGGCGCGCTCGAGGGAGTGTTGGGATCGTAGCAGAAATTTAAAATTTTCTACGCATCACCAAGATCAATCTATGGAGTCATCTAGCAACGAGAGAGAGAGGAGTGCATCTACATACCCTTGTAGATCGCGAGCGGAAGCGTTCAAGAGAACGGGGTTGATGGAGTCGTACTCGTGGTGATCCAAATCACCGATGATCCTAGCGCCGAACGGATGGCACCTCCGCGTTCAACACACGTACGGAGCAGAGACGTCTCACGCGCCTTGATCCAGCAAGGAGGAGGGAGAGGTTGAGGAAGAGACCTCCAACAGCAGCACGACGGTGTGGTGGTAATGGAGTGGCAGTACTCCGATAGGACTTCGCCAAGCACTTAATCGGAGCAGGAGAGGTGTTGAGGAGGGGAGGGGCTGCGCCTTGGATGTGGTGTGCAGCCCTCCCCTCGCCCCTCTATTTATAGGGGAAGGGGGAAGGGCGGCCCCTCTAGATGAGATCTAGAGGCGGCGGCCAAGGGAGGGCTTGCCCCCCAAGCAAGGGGGCGCCCCCTCTAGGGTTCCCCCCCCCCCAACTCCTTCATCCAGATTGCTTCATGTGCTGCCTCCGAGGCTGCCATGTACTCCGCTTGACATGTAGATCCCGCCACGACGCTTTGCTTGCAAATCGCACCAGCCATCGCCCCACCATTCAAAATATACACGTATCCGGTTTGTGACTTAGAGTCATCCAGATGTGGTCGAAGCTAAGCGTCGGCGTAACCCTTCTGACAGGCTCTTCGTCACCTCCATAAACGAGAAACATATCCTTAGTCCTTTTCAGGTACTTCAGGATATTCTTGATCGCTGTCCGGTGTTCCATGCCGGGATTACTTTGGTACCTTCCTACCAAACTTACGGCAAGGTTTACATCAGGTCTGGTACACAGCATGTCATACATGATAGACCCTATGGCCGATGCATAGGGGACGACACTCATCTTTTCTCTATCTTCTGCCGTGGTTGGACATTGAGCCGAGCTCAATTTCACACCTTGCAACACAGGCAAGTACCCCTTCTTGGACTGATCCATATTGAACTTCTTCAATATCTTATCAAGGTATGTGCTTTGTGAAAGACCTATGAGGCGTCTCGATCTATCTCTATAGATCTTGATGCCTAATATGTAAGCAGCTTCTCCAAGGTCCTTCATTGAAAAACACTTATTCAAGTAGGCCTTTATGCTCTCCAAGAGTTCTATATCATTTCCCATCAAAAGTATGTCATCCACATATAAATGAGAAATGCTACAAAGCTCCCACTCACTTTCTTGTAAATGCAGGCTTCTCCATAAGTCTGCATAAACCCAAACGCTTTGATCATTTCATCAAAGCGAATGTTCCAACTCCGAGATGCTTGCACCAACCCATAGATGGAGCGTTGGAGCTTCCATACCTTGTTAGCATTCTTAGGATCGACAAAACCTTCCAGCTGCATCATATACAATTATTCCTTAAGAAAGCCGTTAAGGAATGCCGTTTTGACATCCATTTGCCATATCTCATAATCGTAGAATGCGGCAATTGCTAGCATGATTCGGACGGACTTAAGCTTCTCTACGGGTGAGAAGGTCTCATCATAGTCAACCCCTTGAACTTGTCGATAACCCTTAGCGATAAGTCGAGCTTTATAGATGGTAACATTACCATCCGCGTCCGTCTTCTTCTTAAAGATCCATTTATTTTCTATCGCTCGCCGATCATCGGGCAAGTCTGTCAAAGTCCATACTTTGTTTTCATACATGGATCCTATCTCGGATTGCATGGCTTCAAGCCATTTATTGGAATCTCGGCTCGCCATCGCTTATTCATAGTTCGAAGGTTCACTGTTGTCTAACAACATGATTTCCAGGACGGGGTTGCCATACCATTCTGGTGTGGAACGTGTCCTTGTGGACCTACGAAGTTCAGTAGCAACTTGATCCGAAGTACCTTGATCATCATCATTAACCTCCTCTCTAGCCGGTGCAGGCACCACAGGAACATCTTCCTGAGCTGCGCTACTTTCTGCTTCAAGAGGCAGTACTTCATCAAGTTCCACTTTCCTCCCACTTACTTCTTTCGAGAGAAACTCTTTCTCCAGAAAGGACCCATTCTTGGCAACAAAGATCTTGCCTTCGGACCTGAGGTAGAAGGTATACCCAATGGTTTCCTTAGGGTATCCTATGAAGACGCATTTTTCCAACTTGGGTTCGAGCTTTTCAGGTTGAAGTTTCTTGACATAAGCATCGCATCCCCAAACTTTTAGAAACGACCGCTTAGGTTTCTTCCCAAACCATATTTCATACGGTGTCGTCTCAACGGATTTCGACGGAGCCCTATTTAAAGTGAATGCGGCAGTCTCTAAAGCATAGCCCCAAAATGAGAGCGGTAAATCGGTGAGCGACATCATAGATCATACCATATCCAATAGAGTGTGATTACGACGTTCAGACACACTGTTACGCTGAGGTGTTCCAGGCGGCGTGAGTTGTGAAACGATTCCACATTTCCTTAAGTGTGTACCAAATTCGTGACTTAAATATTCTCCCCCACGATCTGATCGTAAGAACTTTATTTTTCGGTCACGCTGATTCTCTACCTCATTCTGAAATTCCTTGAACTTTTTAAAGGTCTCAGACTTGTGTTTCATCAAGTAGACATACCCATATCTACTTAAGTCGTCAGTGAGAGTGAGAACATAACGATAGCCTCCGCGAGCCTCAACGCTCATTGGACCGCACACATAAGTATGTATAATTTCCAATAAGTTGGTTGCTCGCTCCATTGTTCCGGAGAACGGAGTCTTGGTCATTTTGCCCATGACGCATGGTTCGCATGTGTCAAATGATTCGTAATCAAGAGACTCCAAAAGTCCATCAGCATGGAGCTTCTTCATGCGTTTGACACCAATATGACCAAGGCGGCAGTGCCCCGGGTATGTGGGACTATCGTTATCAAACTTACATCTTTTGGTATTCACACTATGAATATGTGTAACATCACGTTCGAGATTCATTAAGAATAAATCACTGACTAGCGGGGCATGACCATAAAGCATATCTCTCATATAAATAGAACAACCATTATTATCGGATTTAAATGAGTAGCCATCTCGTATTAAACGAGATCCACATACAATGTTCATGCTCAAAGCTGGCACTAAATAACAATTATTGAGGTTTAAAACTAATCCCGTAGGTAAATGTAGAGGTAGTGTGCCGACGTCGATCACATCGACCTTGGAACCATTCCTGACGCGCTTCGTCACCTCGTCCTTCGCCAGTCTCCGCTTATTCCGCAGCTCCTGTTTTGAGTTACAAATATGAGCAACCGCACCGGTATCAAATACCCAGGAGCTACTACGTAATCGGTAAGGTACACATCAATTACATGTATATCACATATACCTTTGGTGTTGCCGGCCTTCTTGTCCGCTAAGTACTTGGGGCAGTTCCGCTTCCAGTGACCGTTTCCCTTGCAATAAAAAGCACTCAGTCTCAGGCTTGGGTCCATGCTTTGGCTTCTTCCCAAGAATCGGCTTATCGCGCGGCAACTCCTTGCCGTCCTTCTTGAAGTTCTTCTTACCCTTGCCTGTCTTGAACTTAGTGGTTTTATTCACCATCAACACTTGATGTTCCTTTTTGATCTCCACCTCCGCTGATTTTAGCATTGAATATACCTCAGGAATGGTCTTTTCCATCCCTGCATATTGAAGTTCATCACAAAGCTCTTGTAGCTAGGTGGGAGCGATCAAGGATTACATCAACGACCGCATCATCCGGAGATTAACTCCTAGCTGAGATAGGCGGTTGTGCAACCCAGACATTTTGAGTATGTGCTCACGACGTAACTATTCTCCTCCATCTTACAAGCTGTAGAACTTGTCGGATACTTCATATCTCTCGACCCGGGCATGAGCTTGGAAAACCATTTTCAGCTCTTGGAACATCTCATATGCTCTGTGCTGCTCAAAACGCTTTTGGAGCCCCGGTTCTAAGATGTAAAGCATAACCAGGGAGTAATCATCACCACGCGACTGCCAGACGTTCATAACGTCTTGAGTTGCTGGGAAAACAGGTGCTTCACCTAGCGGTGCATCTAGGACATATGCTTTCTTGGCAGCTATGAGGATGATCCTCAAGTTCCGGACCCAGTCCGTATAGTTGCTGCCATCGTCTTTCAGCTTGGTTTTCTCTAGGATCGTGTTGAAGTTGAGGGCAACATTAGCGTGGGCCATTTGATCTACAAGACATATTGCAAAGATTTTAGACTAAGTTCATGATAATTAAGTTCATCTAATCAAATTATATAATGAACTCCCACTCAAATAGACATCCCTCTAGTCATCTAAGTGATACATGATCCGAGTCAACTAGGCCGTGTCCGATCATCACGTGAGACAGACTTAGTCATCATCGGTGAACATCTTCATGTTGATCGTATCTTCTATACAACTCATGTTCGACCTTTCGGTCTCTTGTGTTCCGAGGCCATGTCTGTACATGCTAGGCTCGTCAAGTCAACCTAAGTATTTTGCATGTGTAAATCTGGCTTACACCCGTTGTATGTGAACGTTAGAATCTATCACACCCGATCATCACGTGGTGCTTCGAGACAACGAACTTTCGCATAACGGCACACAGTTAGGGGAACACTTTTTAAATTATTATGAGGATCATCTTATTTATGCTACCGTCGTTCTAAGCAAATAATATGTAAAACATGATAAACATCACATGCAATCAAATAGTGACATGATATGGCCAATATCATTTTGCTCCTTTTGATCTCCATCTTCGGGGCGCCATGATCCTCATCATCACCGGCATGACACCATGATCTCCATCATCATGATCTCCATCCTTGTGTCTTCATGAAGTTGTCACGCCAACGACTACTTCTACTACTATGGCTAACGGTTTAGCAATAAAGTAAAGTAATTACATGGCGTTATTCAATGACACGCAGGTCATACAATAAATAAAGACAACTCCTATGGCTCCTGCCGGTTGTCATACTCATCGACATGCAAGTCGTGATTCCTGTTACAAGAACATGATCAATCTCATACATCACATATATATCATTCATCACATCCTTTTTGGCCATATCACATCACATGGCATATGCTGCAAAAACAAGTTAGACATCCTCTAATTGTTGTTGCAAATTTTTATGTGGCTGCTATAGGTTTCTAGCAACGTGATATGCCAATTTCTATTTACCCTTCATAAGGACCTTTTTCATCGAATCCGATCCGACTAAAGTGGGAGAGACAGACACCCGCTAGCCACCTTATGCAACTAGTGCATGTCAGTCGGTGGAACCTGTCTCACGTAAGTGTAATGCGTGTAAGGCGGTCCGGGCCGCTTCATCCCACGATGCCGCGAATCAAGATAAGACTAGTAACGGCAAGTAAATTGACAAAATCGACGCCCACAACAACTTGTGTTCTACTCGTGCATAGAAACTACGCATAGACCTAGCTCATGATGCCACTGTTGGGGATCGTAGCAGAAATTTAAAATTTTCTATGCATCACCAAGATCAATCTATGGAGTCATCTAGCAACGAGAGAGGGAGGAGTGCATCTACATACCCTTCTAGATCGCGAGCGGAAGCGTTCAAGAGAACGGGGTTGATGGAGTCGTACTCGTGGTGATCCAAATCACCGATGATCCTAGCGCCGAACGGACGGCACCTCCGCGTTCAACACACGTACAGAGAGGAGACGTCTCCCGCGCCTTGATCCAGCAAGGAGGAGGGAGAGGTTGAGGAAGAGAGCTCCAACAGCAGCACGACGGTGTGGTGGTGATGGAGTGGCAGTATTCCGACAGGGCTTCGCCAAGCACTTAATCGGAGGAGGAGAGGTGTTGGCGAGGGGAGGGGCTGCGCCTTGGATGTGGTGTGCAGCCCTCCCCTCGCCCCTCTATTTATAGGGGAAGGGGAAGGGGGCCGGCCCCCTCTAGATGAAAACTAGAGGGGCGGCGGCCAAGGGAGGGCTTGCCCCCAAGGGGGCGCCCCCTCTAGGGTTTTCCCCCCTCCAAACCCTCGGCGCATGGGCCCAAGGGGGGTGCGTGCAGCCCACCTAGGGGCTGGTTCCCTTCCACCTACAGCCCATAAGGCCCTCCGGGGCAGGTGGACCCTCCCGGTGGACCCCCGGAACCCCTCCGGTGGTCCCGGTACAATACCGGTATGCCCTCGAACTTTTCCGGTGACCGTATGACAACTTCCCATATATAAATATTCACCTCCGGACCATTCCGGAATGCCTCGTGACGTCCGGGATCTCATCCGGGACTCCGAACAACATTCGGTAATGACATACAAGTCTTCCTAATAACCCTAGCGTCATCGAACCTTAAGTGTGTAGACCCTACGGGTTCGGGAATCACACAGACATGACCGAGACAGCTCTCCGGCCAATAACCAACAGCGGGATCTGGATACCCATGTTGGCTCCCACATGTTCCACGATGATCTCATCTTGTGAACCACGATGTCGAGGATTCAAGTAATCCCGTATACAATTCCCTTTGTTAATCGGTACGTTACTTGCCCGAGATTCGATCGTCGGTATCCCAATACCTCATTCAATCTCGTTACCGGCAAGTCACTTTACTCGTTCCATAATGCATGATCCCGTGACCAACTACTTGGTTACATTGAGCTCATTATGATGATGCATTACCGAGTGGGCCCAGAGATACCTCTCCGTCATACGGAGTGACAAATCCCAGTCTCGATCCGTGCCAACCCAACAGACACTTTCAGAGATACCTGTAGTGTACCTTTATAGCCACCCAGTTACGTTGTGACATTTGGTACACCCAAAGCACTCTTACGGTATCCGGGAGTTGCACGATCTCATGGTCTAAGAAAATGATACTTGACATTAGAAAAGCTCTAGCAGACGAACTACACGATCTTGTGCTATGAATAGGATTGGGTCTTGTCCATCACATCATTTGATGTGATCCCGTTATCAATGACATCCAATGTCCATGGTCAGGAAACCGTAACCATCTATTCATCAACGAGCTAGTCAACTAGAGGCTCACTAGCGACATTTTGTGGTCTATGTATTCACACATGTATTACGATTTCCGGATAACACGATTATAGCATGAACAATAGAGAATTATCATGAACAAGGAAATATAATAATCATTTTATTATTGCCTCTAGGGCATATTTCCAACAGGGAGCACACCGCATCTCTTTCCTCACAGGGGACTGTGATGATCCCGCCGCTTCCTGGCATCTTGAGGACGTTGTAGCCGTGGTGCGTCACTGCCATGAATTTGGCCAGGGCCGGGTACCTGAGGATGGCATTGTATGGCAGACAGATGTGAGCGACGTCGAAGTCGATGAGCTCGGTGCAGTAGTTGTTGCGTTCTCCGAAGGTGACGGGAAGGCGGACCTGCCCCAACGGCGTAGTGGAGCCGTTGCTCACTCGTGAGAAGGGCTTGGTAGGCTAAAGCTGATCGTATGGCACTTGAAGGCTGTCGAACGTCTCGACGGACAGGACGTTGAGCCCTGCACCGCCGTCAATGAGGGTCTTGGTGACTTGCACGTTGCCGATGATGGGTGAACAAAGCATTGGGAGAGCGCCAGCGGTTGCCGCGCACTTGAGCTGATCTGCCGAACTAAAGGTGATGGCGCACTTGGACCACCTGAGCGGGCGCGTTGCCTCGAGCCTCGGGAGGACTATGTTCACCTTGCGGGCAAGCTGCTTGAAGATGCGTTGAGAGGATGGGGCTTTAGCTCCGCCCAAGATGCAGGCGATCGTGCGCGGCTCTTGGAAGCCCCAGCCCCCTCGTCTTGATGGTGGTCATCGTTCCTTCTTGGTGGTGGAGGCAGTGGAGGAAGACCGGCGTTGCCCTGAGGGTGGTCCTCGCAAGGCTGATCCCTCCAGGCGCCATCGCGAGGCTGGTCCTGCCAGCGGTCCTCACGAGGCCGGTCGCGCCACTCCTGGCGTGGGCCACGGTCGTCCCAGCGTCCTCCGCCATGGCCTCCTCCTCGGTCATAGCCTCGGTCGTTGCGCTCGGGGCGCCGACCGAAGCGTCCGCCGTGAACGGCCTTGAGCTCTTGACAGTCGTTGGTGTTGTGGTTGTCCATGTTGTGGAAGGCGCAGAACGGTCGGCTGCTCTTGGATGACTCGGGTTGGTCTCTGCCGCGCTTCGTGTCTGGATCTGCCGCGAGCACGACCACTCCCTTGCGCTTCACATCCTTGGCGTTGGCTTTCTTTTCCTCTGGATCGGCAGCTAGGAGCTCGAGGAGGGAAAGGCGCCCTTTCTCAGCCCTTGTGCACTTGGTCTCCAGGTTGAATAGCTCCAGGGATGTGCACAGCTCCTCATGGATAGTGAGCTCCTCCTTCATCTTGACGTCGCGGACGCCATCAGAGAATGCCGAGATGATGGCCTCGTCCGTCACCTTGGGGATCTTGAGGCGAACGTTGTTGAAGCGCTGGATGTACTTCTGGAGGGTCTCTCCTGGTTGCTGCTTGATGCGGCACAGGTCGCCTGTGGCCGGGGGGCGGTCGCAAGTGCCCTGGAAGTTGGCGACGAAGCGGTCGCGCATCTCGTCCCAGGAGGAGATCGAGCCTGGAGGCAGGTTTAGGAGACAGGAACGAGCGTCGTCCTTGAGCGCCATGGGGAACCAGTTCGCCATAACTTTCTCGTCGCCGTTGGCCGCCTCGATGCTCATCTCGTAGAGCTGCAAGAACTCCACGGAGTCGGTGGTGCCTTCATAGCGAGGGGGCAGATCCGGCTTGAACTTGCCCGGCCAGGCGACACTACGCTGCTCAGCGGTGAAGGCGCGACAGCCTGCCGTGGTCACCGGGGCCCGCCGTGGAGGTAGAGCTTTATCTTGGTGCCTGCGCGCTGCCACGGCGAGTGGCGCAAGGCCCTGCCGCGGCAAGCGATCCTAACATGGTGGTGCGACACCGGTGGAGCATTCTCTTGCGGTTGAGGGACTTCTTGACAGCTTCTTTCTTCACGCGCGGGTGCTTGGCGCGGCGGGTCATGCCTCGGGGCCGCATGTCTTGGCGCCAGGGTGCCGTCTTGGTGCGGAGGTGGTGGAGGTGCTTCGTGAGTTACGCCGCCCGTAGCTGGAGGTGGACGAGGCAGTGAGAGGGACGGTGCAGGGGATCCCCCTGCGGCGCTGACGAGCTCGGCGATGCGGTCCAGCCAGCCTTCATAGAGGTCGTCGACGGGGAGGCAACGCAGGACCTCGTGCGCCATGAGTAGCGCAGCCCGTGCGTCCGTGGGAGCGCGACGAGCATGAGACGACAAACCGGCGAGGGTCAGCGATGGAGTGGCGGTGCGACCGTCCCGCCGCACCGAGGGGTGCAGCGAGGATGCTTGCTGCTTGTTCTCCACCAGGCTGGTGGCGGCAGGAGATGGAGAACGACGGGGAGGCCCGCCAACAGGAGCCGTCTGGCGACACGGGCGGCGAGGGCGGCCCGGCGCTCAGCGCGGACGCGACGAGCATCCGACATGGTTGCGACAAAGCGATGGGACGCGAGTCAGCGAAGGAAGAACTCCGTCGCACCCCTACCCGGCACGCCAAATGTCGGATTTTGGGTTCCGGCAAAACCCCTAAGGTTCGAACACTGGGGTGCGCACGAAGATCTCCCCCTCACAGATCACGCCCTCACACACTTCGCGATCTCTAGGCTAGGCACGATGAACTCACAACACACGAGACACAAGATTTATACTGGTTCGGGCCACCGTTGTGGTGTAATACCCTACTCCAGTGTGGTGGTGGTGGATTGCCTCTTGGGCTGAGGATGAACAGTACAAGGGGAAGAGCATCCTCCTGAGGAGAGGTGCTCTTGTGCTTGGTGAGTGGGTGTGCGGTTCAGGATCCGATCCCTTTTCTACTGTGGTGGCTAGTCCTATTTATAAAGGCCCTGGTCCTCTTCCCAAATATTGAGCGGGAAGGGATGCCACAAAGGCCAATTTGAAAGGGGACAGGTAGTACAGCTTATCCTGACAAAAGTAGTCTTCGCCTGCCAAAGGCTCTGGTGGTGACGCCGTCCTGGGCTCCACGGTGACCTCCGTCTTGCCGTCTTGCTGGTCTTGGTCTTGTTGCACTGATATGGAAACCTTTTCCTGACGCCTCGGTACTCCTCGCCTGCGATTGCCTCCTTAGCACCAAAGAGGAAACAAGGACACTGTGCGCGCTGGCGCCCGCCCGGTCTCGATCATCATGGCTTGCGTCATTGGAACCTCGCGAGGTTTGCCTTGCCTTGATCTCTCTGCCCCTCTCGAGCCAGCCCGGGGAGGCCGCTCCCGAGAGGGTCTTGCGTCGCCCGCCTCATGAGGCTTGGCCCTCGCGAGGGTCTTGAGTGCTCGCTGCTGAAAATGGGCCGTACGGGCCCGCTTGTGGAGCCACGCCATGGGCCGCAGGCCGGCAAGTCTGGGGAACCCCATTCCCAGAATGCCGACAGCCGCATTTTATGAAATCTGGCAAATGGATGTCAAAACTGCATTCCTTAATGGATTTCTTAAAATGGGTTGTATATGATGCAACCAAAAGGTTTCGTCAACTCTAAAGGTGCTAACAAAGTGTGCAAACTCCAGTGATCCATCTATGGACTGGTGCAAGCATCTTGGAGTTGGAATATACACTTTGATAACGTGATCAAAGCATATGGTTTTATACAGACTTATGGTGAAGCATGTATTTACAAGAAAGTGAGTCGGAGCTCTGTAGCATTTCTGATATTATATGTGGATGACATATTATTGATTGCAAATGATATAGAATTTCTGGATAGCATAAAAGGATATTTGAGTAAGAATTTTTCAATGGAAGACCTCGGTGAAGCTACTTATATATTGGGCATCAAGATCTATAGGGATAGATTGAGACGCTTAATAGGACTTTCACAAATCACATACCTTGACAAGATTTTGAAGAAGTTCAAAATGGATCAGTCAAAGAAAGGGTTCTTGCCTTTGTTGCAAGGTGTGAAGTTTAGTAAGACTCAAAGCTCGATCATGACAGAAGATAGAAATAGAATGAAAGTCATTCCCTATTCCTCAGCCATAGGTTCTATAAAGTATGTCATGCTATGTACCAAACCTATTGTGTACCGTGCCATGAGTTTGGCAAGGGGGTACAATAGTGATCAAAGACTAGATCACTGGACAGCGGTCAAAATTATCCTTAGTTACCTTAAAGAGGACTAAGGAAATGTTTCTCGGTTATGTAGGTGATAAAGAGTTTGTCGTAAAGAGTTACGTCGACGCAAGCTTTGACACTGATCTAGATGACTCTAAGTCTCAATCTAGATATGTATCAAACGTGGGAGCAATTAGCTAGAGTAGCTCCATGCAGAGCACTGTAGACGTATAAATTTGCAAAATACATATGGATCTGAATGTGGTAGACCCTTTGACTAAACTTCTCTCACAAGCAAAACATGATCACACCTTAGTACACTTTGGGTGCTAATCACATAGCGATGTGAACTAGATTATTGACTCAAGTAAACCTTTTGGGTGTTGGTCACATGGCGATGTGAACTATGGGTGTTAATCACATAAAGATGTGAACTATTGGTGTTAAATCACATGGTGATATGAACTAGATTATTGACTCTAGTGCAAGTGGGATACTGAAGGAAATATGCCCTAGAGGCAATAATAAAGTTGTTATTTTATATTTCCTTATATCATTATAAATGTTTATTATTCATGGTAGAATTTTATTAACTGGAAACTGGATACATGTATGGATACATAGACAAAACACCGTGTCCCTAGTAAGCCTCTACTAGGCTAGCTCGCTAATCAAAGATGGTTAAGTTTCCTAACCATAGACATGTGTTGTCATTTGATGAACGGGATCGCATCACTAGGAGAATGATGTGATGGACAAGACCCATCTGTTAGCTTAGAATATTGATCGTTTAGTTTTATTGCTATTGCTTTCTTCATGTCAAATACACATTCCTTCGACTATGAGATTATGCAACTCCTGGATACCGGAGGAATGCCTTGTGTGCTATCAGACGTCACAATGTAACTAGGTGATTATAAAGATGCTCTACAGGTATCTCCGAAGGTTTTTGTTGGGTTGGCATAGATCGAGATTAGGATTTGTCACTCCGAGTATCGGAGAGGTAATATGTTGGAAACAATATGAGCATCCAGGTTCCGCTATTGGTTATTGACCGGAGAGGTGTCTCGGTCATGTCTACATAGTTCCCGAACCCGTAGGGTCCGCACGCTTAACGTTCGATGATGATTTAGTATTATGTGAGTTAGGTGATTTGGTGAACGAATGTTATTTGGATTCCAGGATGAGATTATGGACATGACGAGGAGTCTCGAAATGTTCGAGAGGTAAATATTGATATATAGGATGATAGTATTTGGACACCGGAAGTGTTTCGAAGTGTATCGGATATTTATTGGACAACCTGGGGGGTTACCGGAACCCCCAGGGAAAACATATGGGCCACATGGGCCATAGGAGGGGAGCACACCAGCCCACAAGGGTGGAGCGCCCACCAAGGAAGGAGGCCGAGTGGGGAAAGGAAAAGAGGGGATTCGCCCCCCCCCCCTTTCCTTCTCCCCTTCCTCTTCCCTTTTCCCTCTCAGGAAATATGGAAAGGGGGGGGCGAATTGGACTAGGCCCCAAGTAGGAATCCTCCTACCTGGGGCGCCCCAAGGCTGCTCCCATCCCCCTCCCACCTATATATATGTGGGGAGGGGGCCCCTAGAACACACACACTAACAATTGTTAGCCGTGTGCGGGACCGCCCTCCACAGTTTACGCCTCCGGTCATATCTTCGTAGTGCTTAGGCGAAGCCCTGCGTGGATCACTTCACCATCACCGTCACCACACCGGTGTGCTGACGGAACTCATCTTCTTCCTCTACACGTTTTCTGGATGAAGAGGACGGAGGACGTCATCGAGCTGAACATGTGCAGAACTCGAAGGTGCCATATGTTCGGTGCTTGATTGGTCGGATCTAGAAGAAGTTCGACTACATCAACCGCATTGTCAAACGCTTCCACTTTTGGTTTACGCGGGTACGTGGACACACTCTCCCCCTCTCATTTTTATGCATCTCCTAGATAGATCTTGCGTGAGCGTAGGAATTTTTTTGAAATTGCATGCTACGTTTCCCAACAGTGGTACACCAAAACATCATCTTCGAGGCACAACTGAAGAACGGCGGTGCGTTGGATCTTCCTAGTTGCACGTGATAAACCACAAGTATAGGGGATCAATTGTAGCCTCTTTCAATAAGTAAGATTGTCGAACCGAACGAGGAGCTAAAGGTAGAACAAATATTCCCTCAAGTTCTATCGACCACCGATACAACTCTACACACGTTTGACGTTCGCTTTACCTCGAACAAGTATGAAACTAGAAGTACTTTGTAGGTGTGATAGGATAGGGTTGCAGGAAAATAAAGAGCACGTAAATAAAATCTACAGGCTGTTTAAATAAAGACACAACTAAGTTAGTTTTAGTAGAGAACTTTGTCAACAAGAAAGTTATTTGTCCCTAGGCAATCGATAACAAGTACCAGTAATCATTCTTGTAATTTTATATGAGGGAGAGGCATGAGCTAACATACTTTCTCTACTTGGATCATATGCACTTATGATTGGACCCCTAGAAAGCATCCGCAACTACTAAATATCATTAAAGCCGTGAAACCCAACCATAGCATTAAGTATCAAGTCCTCTTTATTCCCATACGTCATACGCCACCTACTCGGGTTTAAGTTTCTGTCACTCTCGCAACCCACCATAAGCGATCCATGAACATATTGCAACACCCTACAGTGGGGGCCCCTCAACTTTGCGCGAGAACGGAGGGCGCCGTAGGACAGCACCATAAATAAAATATACAATCATACCAACCAAGATCACGATTAACCCACAGGACAAAACGGATCTACTCAAACATCATAGGATAACCAAAGATCATTGGGAAATAATATATGGAGTTGAGCACCTTGTTTAAGTAGAGATTACAGCGGGGAGAAGGGGTGTTACACCACTGCACAGAGGGGGAGAAATTTGGTGTTGACGGTAGCAAGATTGTTGATGTAGATTACCGTCACGATCCTAGCCCCGGCGGCACTCCGGCACCACCGGGAGAGAGGGGGAGAGAGCGACCCTCCTTCTTCTTCTTCCTTGGCCTCCCCTAGATGGGAGGAGGGTTCCCCCTCTAGTCCATGGTCTCCATGGTGCCGGAGGGGCAGGAGCCCCTCCGAGATTGGATCTCCCTCTCTGTTCTCTTGTGTTTCGCGTCCCGAGATTTGACTGAAAACCGTTTCTTATATTCCGGGAGATCCGTAACTCCGATTGCGCTGAGATTTTAACATGATTTTTCTTGGATATAAGCTTCCTTGCGCCCTTAGTAGAGGCCCAACCGGTGTTCGAGGAGGGCACAACCCACCACTGCGCGCCAGGGGCCTGGGGCGCGCCTTGGTGTCTTGTGGTGCGTGTGGGCCTCCGTTTGCGGTGATTCCAACTCCTAAAAATCATATATATTCCAAAGAATTATCCGTGAAATTTTATTGCATTTGGACTTCGTTTGATATGGATTTTCTGCGATACAAAAAACATGCAGAAAATAGGAACTGGCACTTGGCACTGGATCAATAGGTTAGTCCAATAAATCATATAAAAAGTTGCCAAAAGTGTATAAAAGTTGTATAATATTGGCATGAAACAAAAAATTATAGATACGACGGAGACGTATCAACATCCCCAAGCTTAATTCCTGCTCATCCTCGAGCAGGTAAATGATAAAAAAGATAATTTTTGATGTGGAATGCTACCTAGCATAAACTTGATCATATATCTAATCATGGCATGAATATTAAGACATAAGTGATTCAAAGCAATAGTCTATAATTTGACATAAAGACATCAATACTCAGGCATCCCAACAAACAATCATGTCTTTCAGAATATCAACGCTAAAGTAAGCTATCCCTACAAAATCATATAGTCTTGTCATGC
The DNA here is from genome assembly GCA_021605145.1 of Aegilops bicornis. NCBI lineage: Eukaryota > Viridiplantae > Streptophyta > Magnoliopsida > Poales > Poaceae > Aegilops > Aegilops bicornis. The sequence continues at coordinate 255,398,861 of CM038670.1, read as the reverse complement.
CCTGTCTTCTTAACACAAAGTATTTATCATGCACAACCCCGATGACAAGCCGAGCAATTGGTTCGTAATTTTTAACGCGCTTCAGCTTTTCAACTCTCACGCAATACATGAGCGCAAGCCATGGATATAGCACTAAGGGTGGAATAGAGTATGATGATAGGGGTAAATATAAAGAAGACAAAAAGGTAGAAAATCTCACATCGATGCGGCTAACCAATGGGCTATAGAGATGCCCATCAATTGATATCAATGCGAGGAGTAGGGATTGCCATGTAACGAATGCACTAAGAGCTATAAGTGTATGAAAGCTCAATATGAAAATTAAGTGGGTGTGCATCTAATCCTATAATGAAAAATTCCCACTAGTATATGAATGTGACAACATAGGAGACTCTCCATATGAAAAACATGGTGCTACTTTGAATCACAAGTGTGGTAAAGGATACTAACAATGCCCCTTCTCTCTATGTTTTTTTTCTTCTTTTCTTTCTTTCTTTTTCTTTTTTCTTTTTTTTCTTTTTTCTTTTTATATTTTTTTCTCTCATTGTCCGGAGTCTCATCCCGACTTGTGGGGGAATCATAGTCTCCGTCATCCTTTCCTCACTGGGGCACTGCTCTAAAAATGAATAATGATGATTATCACACTTCTATTTACTTATAACTCAAAAAGAAACAAAAAATACAACTCGATACCTATGACAAAATATGACTCTATATGAATGCCTCTGGCAATGTACCAGGATGTGCAATGATCTAGCGTAACATGTATGAAAAATGATGAACGGTGGCTGAGCCACAACTACTATGTCAGCTATATGATCATGCAAAGCAATATGACAATGAATGCTCAAGTCATCAAGCAGCGGTGGAAGTTGCATGGCAATATATCTCGGAATGGCCATGGAAAAGCCATAATAGGTAGGTATGGTGGCTGTTTTGAGGAAGATATAATAAGGCTTATGTGTGATAGAGTGTATCATATCACGGGGTTTGGATGCACCTGCAAAGTTTGCACCACATCTCGATGTGATAAAGGGCTATGCACGGTACCGTAGAGGCTACCAAATTGCGGAAAGTTAAGAGTGCGTATAATCCATGGACTCACATTAATCATAAAGAACTCATATACTTATTGCAAAAGTTTATTAGCCCTCGAAGCAAATTACTACTACACATGCCCCTAGGGGGATAGATTGGTAGGAAAAGACCATCGCTCGTCCCCGACCGCCACTCATAAGGAAGACAATCAATAATAAATCATGCTCCAACTTCATAGCATAACGAGGGACTATACGTGCATGCTTAGGGAATCACAAACCTTAACACCAATATTCTTAGTAAGCACAACCATTTACTAATACCTCCCACATATTCCATTCTATATCGCAAAACTATTGCAAGGAATCAAACATATCATATTCAGTGATCCATAAGTTTTATGTAGGATTTTATGACTAACCATGCAATTGACCAATTCCTTTTGACTATCTAAATAGATCTAAGTGAAGCATGAGAGTTTCATTCTTTCTATAAAAGATCATGCTCTAGTAAATATAAGTGAAGCGAAAGAGCATTCTTCAAACAACGGTTTTCTATGTGAAGAGAAACAGGCAATCCAAACTTCAAATGATATAAGTGAAGCACGGGAAGCATTCCAAAAAGCCATACTCAAAAGATATAAGTGAAGTGCAATGAGCATTCTATAAATCAACCATGGACTATCTCATACCAGCATGGTGCATAAAAGAAAAAGGGAAAAACTAAATGCAAAAGACGCTCCAAGATTTTCACATATCACATGAACGAAACGAAACCGAAAACATACCGATACTTGTTGAAGAAAGATGGGATGCCTTCCGGGGCATCCCCAAGCTTAGACGCTTGAGTCTCCTTGAATATTTACTTGGGGTGCCTTGGGCATCCCCAAGCTTGAGCTCTTGCCTCTACTCCTTCTCCTCACATCGAGACCTCCTCGATCTTTGATCACTTCATCCACACAAAACTCAACACAAAGTTCGGTAAGATCCGTTAGTATAATAAAGAAAATCATTACTCTAAATATTGTTGAAAACCAATTCATATTTTGTTTTTTCATTGTAGCTACTGTAATATAACTTTTCCATGGCTTAATCCACTGATAGAAATTGATAGTTTCATCAAAATAAGCAAACAATGCATCAAAGACAGAATCTGTCTTAAACAGGACAGTCTGTAGTAATCTGAACATTCACGATACTTCTGGTACTCCAAAAATTCTGAAAAAATTAGGAAAAATAAAAAGTTTGTATAGAAAGACATTGCAAAAAAATTCAGAACCGTTTGACGTTCCAGTAAAAAAATTAAAATCGCGCACTACAGCCAAAGTTTCTGTTTTGCACCGCACAAACCAACAAGCAATGTAAACATCCTAAAGGCAAATCTCGGCACATTATTTTTATAATACAATGGAATTTTACAAGGGGGTAATTATTTTTGTTGAAAATTTTCTGTAATTAAGATTCACAAAGTTTCCAAGGGCATGAACAAAGTTCAAGGCTAGCTCCCGCTTCCACGGTGCTCGTCTATCTCACTTTCACTTTTCTTTTTGTGAAGTTTTAAGTTCCCCTTGTCGGATTTCGGGTTCCGGCAGACCCTCTAGGTTTGAACTCTAGGGTGCACGCGGAGATCTCAACCCCTACCTACCTGCGCCTCGTCGCCTCGCTAGGATCTAAACTACCAAAGTAACAACACAAGAGACACAAGGTTTATACTGGTTCGGGCCACCATTGTGGTGTAACACCCTACTCCAGTGTGTGGTGTGGTGGATTGCCTCTTGGGCTGATGATGAACAATACAAGGAAGAACAGCCTCGCGAGGGTGAGGTGTTCTTGTGGCTAGGCTCTTGATCGGATTGGATCAAGCTAAGATGAGGTGAGATGTCCCGATCCTCCTCTACTGTGGATCAAGCTAAGATCTCCTCCTCCTCTCCTTCCCCTATTGTCGTGGCTAGCTCTACTTATAGGTAGGGGCCCTGGGCCTCTTCCCAAACATTGAGCGGGAAGGGCGCCAACAATTGGCCATTTTGAAGGGAACATCTAGTACACTTATCCTGACTAAAGTTGGTCCTCGCCTGTCAAAGGCTCTGGTGGTGACGCCGGCTTGGGCTCCACGATGACCTCCTTCCTGCCGTTGCGACGGTCTTGGTCTTGTTGCACCGAAAAGGATGCCTTTGCTTGATACTCTCACCTGCGCTTGCCCCCTTTGCACCAAAGAGGAAATGAGGACATTATGTGGGCTGGCGCCCGCCTGGCGCCCTTGGTCGTCATGGCTTGCGTCATGGGCACCTCGTGAGGTACCCCGCCTTGATCTCTCCGCCTCCTCGCGAGCCAGCCTGACGAGGTCGTGCCCGAGGAAGCTTCCTGTCGTCCGCCCCGCAAGGCTTGGCCCCTTGCAAGGGTCTTGAGCTCGTGCTGATGAAGATGGGCCATACTGGGCCACCCCTTGAGCCACGCCGCAGGCCGCAGGCAGGCAAGTCTGGGTACCCCCGTTCCCAGAACGCCGACAGTAGCCCCCGGGCCCAAGGCGCGCCTGGACTTGGCTCAGCAGTGAAGTGAAGGGGCAAGTGCGAAGCGCCGCGAGCCCTAACAGCCTGCGGCCTTGGGCGCCGCGTGGCGGTTGATTGGACGTGGGCGTCCCTGCTTCCCCACGACGCCTCGGCGACTGCACAAATTGACAAGTCCCTGCATGCAAAGCGGGTCATGATTACCTGCGATCGTGGAGGTCGACGGTTGGCCTTCCCCGGCTATAAGTACGGAACAGCGCGTGCCCTTTCGGTCCATCTCTTCTTGATCCTCCTTCTTCTCTGTCCCTTGCTCCACTTTGCGGCAATGGCTCCGATTCGCCGGTTCTCCGCGGAAGAGAAGGGAAAGGCTCCCCGAGAGGGTCCCGACCCGCTTCCATCGAAGAAACGGCTAGCCCTCCGCCGTCGAGATGAGGGCGCCCTGCAGGAGGTGTCGAGGCCCTGGTGCGAGCGGCCGCCGCCAGGGTTCCCGCTGCCCCTGTACGCCCACTTTGAGGGCCCTGAAGGAGTTGACGTCGAGCGCCATGGACGACGCCGCGCCGCCGGGCGTCGGCGGTCACGGCGGTGCGCGTTGTCCCTCCCCGGAGTCCATGCCGAGGGCTCCTCCCGAGAGTTTGTGCTCCACGCCGCCATGCCTCCTCGGTCTTGGATCCGCCTTCCTCCCTCCTTCGCCTTTCGTGATGCCGCAGGGGGATATTTGGAGCTTCTGGTTGCAGACGCGGCTGCAGCACCCTCGCGATCAAGCGGAGGCCGCGGTCGTCGCTCCGGGCGAGGTCTTCATGATTCGAGGCTGGGGCGAGATCGCCCGGGTTTGCAGGACGAGGGGCGCCCTCGCGATCCACCTGGAGTACGACGGCGCTTCCATGATGCTCTTCAAGGTCTTCGACATGGAAGGACGCCGGCTGGAGTGCTGCCCTGAGAGAGGTGGTCGGGGCCCTGCTGCGGCGAGGGCCAGGCTCGCTGACCGCTCCCTCAGCAGCTCCTCAGGCGGCGGAGGATCCAGCGACTCCGCCAAGCTCTTCGCGACTCCGGAGACGAGCGGCGGCAGCCACTGAGCCTCGAGCTTGCGCCCGCTCTCGGGCGGGCGGGCTCGTCAGGCCGCCGCTGCCTCTGATCTAGATGAGGTTGGCGCCGGTGCCTGACGGCCCACTGTTGATGATGGCGTTTCTCGCAGAGGCGCGTGTAGTTAGCGTTCTTTAGGACCTGCTCCCTTTGTTCCCTGCGAGGAATCGAAAAGTGCGCCTCGTGGGGGCTTGTAAGGTGCCTGCGGTTCTGTTTGTTAATATGATCCTTGTCGTGAAGTAGCGTGAGATGCTCATTCCGTCTTAGCTTAGTTCCTCCTTTCAAACCTCACGAGGGCTTGGTGCTCTGTCTTGTGTGTCCCGGTCCCAAGGCAGGCTTCATTCCGTCCCAGGTCGCGATGCCGTGGTCAAGGCCAGGAGGTGAGCGGCCCGGGGTCCGGTAAGAGCCCCTGAGTCGCGATGCTCAGGAGGTCCCCTTTAGCGCTCAAGCAGCCATCGTTCGGTGAGAAAGGAGCGGGACTTTGCTAACACGGGATTGCATTAGGTGTGAGGTTGGTGCTACGGTAGCTAGTGTTTCCGGAGGGTGACTTATCTCGGGAGTCAGGAACCGCTTCCTGGTGCGACGTTAGGTCCGCGCATCGGCAGGCGAGGGGTTGCTTGGCGAGGTCCCCGCGTGCCTCTTCCCTCTCGCCTATGCTCCCCTTTCTTCTCTACGTCCTCGGGTCCCGGCCTTCGAGCGGGTCTCAGCCGTCGCTGGTATGCCAGGTCGCGATGCCATGGACAAGGCCAGAGGGTGAGGGCTGGAGAGCCAGTAAGAGCCCATGAGTCACGATGCTCAGGTACCCCCCCTTTAACATGCAAGCGGTTCGCGCGGACGAGAGTGAAGAAGACGCCGTGAGGGCCTCGCCTGGCGCTGCTCCTTGAAGGGATCCTGCAAGCTCACCACAAGAAGAACAAGAGTCCACCATGACAAGCGGCGGTCAGCCGTTGGTTGCCTTGGAGGGGCGACGAGGCACTGAAGGCCTGACGAGGTGGCGCCGTGCGGGGCTGCCGCGGTCAGAGCTCGGCCATTCAGGTTTTTCGGCGTTGCAGGGACGGACCCATGCGCAAGCGTCGTGCCGTTGGGGAGCAGCTCCATCAGTTGGTGTCAATTGAGCGGGTGACTAGGTCAAACACGTTAATCACGAAGGAGCAAGTTCATTCAGATAGGTGCAGGGAAGGCAGACGTCGCTGGAGTGCGGCCCGGCGACTTTGGGGATGATGCAGCCCGAGGCGCCCCAACAAAGTAAGCTAGGAACATGAAGTAAAGAGATACATGCTGCGGGACGGACCCACGCGGCACGGGAATGATGCAGCCACGGGGAGCTCCCAGCTGGAAATGAAACTTGAAGGATGTCACCTGATAACGTTGAAGACGAAGGGATGCTGAAGTAGCAGACGTCGTGGGCTGCGGAAGCCGATCTTCACGAGCCCCCAGGCCCAGGAGCCTCGGAAGCCTCCGGAGGCGCTGGTGGCTCCTCGCGGACCATCTCCATCTCCGCCAGGACTGCGGAACACCTGGCCTCTTGAGCCTCCAGGATGTTCCCCATGAGGCGCTGGCGCATGGCAGCCGCGTTCGGCATGCCGTAGGGCATGCCAACGTAGCTGTGGGGTGGACCTTCGCAGCGCCCCACGCGTGAGGGCCAGAAGCGCTCCTGAGAGGCGGCTCGGTTGAGCCCTGGTATGTCGATGCAGACGCGCAGCCCACCATCCTCGCCTAGATGGGGAGCTACGGCGGGTAAGCGGCGGCTGCCACTCATGACTCTTGGCTCCTGCAACTCTTGAATGATCTGGCTGACGAACTCCTGAGGGTTTGGCCCTCCTTGCCTCGCTCCTTCCTGAGGGAAACATGCTTTGAAACACGCCTCGAAGTGGTGCCCAAGCGCCTCCCTCGTGACCTTAGCAAGGTCGGTGGCCCTCGGGAGAGAGCCCCGAGCCTTGCTTGAGGAGGGCGCCAGCGCGCCTTCCTATGCAATGAAGGAGGTGCCCCTGAACAGGTGCACGGACCCTGAGGGGCCTGCCTCCCGAGGGGTCGGGCCTGGCGATGTCTTCTTCTTCTTGGGAGCGGTCTCGGGGAGCCTCCCGCTCCTGCGATATGGGTCTTCAAGTGACGCGGCTTGAAAAGCTCACTCCAGGGAGCACACTGCGTCTCTCTCTTCACAAGGCACCGTGATGACTCCGCCGCTTCCTGGCATCTTGAGGACGTTGTAGCCGTGATGAGTCACGACCATGAACTTGGCCAGAGCTGGGTACCCGAGGATGGCATTGTATGGCAGGCGAATGTGGGCGACATTGAAGTTGATTAGCTCGGTGTGGTAGTTGTCGCGCGCCCGAAGGTGACAGGGAGGCGAACCTGCCCAATCGGAACTGTGGAGCCATTGGTGACTCCGGAGAAAGGCTTGGTTGGCTGAAGCTGATTGTAAGGCACTTGGAGATTGTTGAATGTCTCTACGGACAGGACATTGAGTCCTGCTCCGCCATCAATGAGGGTCTTGGTGACTTGCACGTTGCTGATGATTGGGGAACAAAGCATCGGGAGGACTCCGGCTGTGGTCACAAGACTTGAGTTGATCCGCTGAGCTGAACGTGATGGCGCACGCTGACCACCTGAGAGGGTGCGTGGCTTCGAGCTTGGGGAGGACTGCATTCACTTCGCGGGCGAACTGCTTGAAGATGCGTTCAGAGGCTAGGGCTTGAGCTGCGCCCAGGATGCAAGCGATCGCGCGCGGCTCCTGGAAGCCCCTAGCCCCTCGTCCTGATGATGGTCCTCATTCCTCCTCGGCTGCGGCGGCAGAGGAGGGAGGCCTACGTTTCCTTGCGGGCGATCCTCGCGAGGCTGATCCCTCCAGCCTCCCTCGCGAGGCTGGTCCTGCCAGCGATCCTCGCGAGGTCGGTCACGCCACCCTTGGTGTGGGCCACGATCTTCCCAGTGTCCTGCGTTTCTTCCTCCTCCTCGGCCATAGCCTCGATCGTTGCGGTCGGGGCGTCGGCCGATTCTCCCTTCTCGCACGGCTCGAAGCTCTTGACATTCGTTGGTGTTGTGGTTGTGGAGGTCGTGGTACACACAAGATCGGCTGCCCTTGGAAGACTCGGGCTGATCTCGCCTCACTTGGTATCTGGTTACGCCATGAGCACGGCAGCCCCTTTGCGCTTCACGCCCTTGGCCTTGGGCTTCTTCTCTCCGGTCTGCGGTGGCAGCTCGAGGAGGGAAACGTGTCCTTCCTCGGCTCTGGCGACTTGGTCGCCAAGTTGAACAGCTCCAAGGATGTGCACAGATCTTCATGCATCGCCAGACTCCTCCTTCATCTTGACGTCCACGCACACCGTCGGAGAAGGCCGAGACGATGGTCTCCTCGGTCACCTTGGGAATCTTGAGGCGTGTGTTGTTGAAGGCCTGGATGTACTTCGAGGTCTCCTGGCTGCTGCTTGATGCGGCGCATGTCGCTCACAGCAGGAGGCCGGTCACGAGTACCTTGGAAGTTGGCGATGAAGCGGGTGCGCATCTCGTCCCAGGAGGAGATCGTGCAAGGAGCCAGGTTCAGGAGCCCGGTGCGGGCCCCGTCCTTGAGTGCCATGGGAAACCAGTTCGCCATGACCTTCTAGTCCCCGTTGGTGGCTTCGATGCCCAGCTTGTAGAGCTGGAGGAACTCCGCTGGGTCGACCGTGCCGTCATAGCGAGGAGGCAGGTCTGGCTTGAACTTACCGGGCCACGCGACGCTACGCAGCTCGGTGGTGAAGGCACGGCAGCCTGCTGTGGCCACGGGGGGCCTTTGGTGACGAAGAGCCTGGTCTTGCGGGTCCCCATGCGCTGCCGCTGGGAGCTGCGCAGGGTCTTCGCGTGCTGGAGCAGGAGCGTGGTCGTGACGGGCCGGCGCAGGGAGCACTCGGGCAGCTTCTTGGGGGCGAGGGACCTCTTGACAGCTCTACTCTTGCTACGCTGGTGCCGGACGGAGTGGGTTCCGCCAGGCCACGCGCTTTGGGGCCAAGGCGCCTTCTTGAGGGGGAGGCGGCTGAGGCGCCGAGCTTCATCGCCAGCAGGCGGGCACGGTCTTGGCGAGAAGGACGGCGCTGGGGAGCCTTCGCGCGCGGACGAGCTCGGCGACGTCGAGCCACTCTTTGTAGACGTCGTCGACAGGGCGGTAGCGCAGGAGCTCGTTTGCCGCGATGAGCGCGGCCCGAGCCTCCATGGGCGCGCGGAGCGCGCGACGAAGAACCGGCTGGGGCGAGTGAAGGAGTAGCGGTACGGCCGTCTCGCCTTACGGACGGATGCTGGGACGATGCTTGCTGCTCGTTCCCCGCCGGGCCGGTGGCGGCGTTGACGGCAGGCGACGGGGAACGGCGGGGGCGGCTGCCGACGGGGGCCGTCTGGGCGACGCGGGTAGCAAGGGCGGCTCGGCGCTCGGCGCAGGCTCGACGAGCGTCTGACATGGATGCGATGGGCGGCGAAGAACAGGCGATGGAAGAAGGATTCGTGCACTTTACCGGGCGCGCCAAATGTCGGATTTCGGGTTGGCGACACTCTAGGTTCGAACTACTGGGTGCACGCGGAGATCTCACCCCCTACCTACCCGCGCCTCGTCGCGTCGCTAGGATCTAAACTACCAAAGGAACAACACAAGAGACACAAGTCGTCCGCCCTAAGAGGCGAGGAAGCATGAGTAGGCGTCTCGCTTTCCATCATCCCCAGAGACAAGTCCCCTGATGAGGAGGACTGTTGGGGTGGACTGTGGACCGAACTACAAGCATATAGTTTAAATGTTACCCCTGCAACCCGAAAAAGAATGGGATATGTTTAGGTCATCCTTGTTCACTTACGATTCGGCAAGGGGCTTGTCCCTAGAGAGGTAACTTGTGACGACATCGGCTTCGAAACCCGAACCATGTAGTAGGGATGCCTTCCCTCTCTTGGGTACTTCCACCTTCTAGTCTTCAGAGGCAGACCTTTTCCTCCCATGAGGAGAAGGGATATTGCCTTCTCCTTCCCCTTCGTCTTTCGAAGGGGGAGCTTCAGCATCCTCGGACATAGTGTCCGGCATACCTATACAGTGGAGGCCGCTATCGGCCTCTTCACTCTTTTTCTTGTCCTCTTGCGCTGGCACTTGATACGGCGCCGGGACCAGCATCCTCGTCAACACAGGATCGACCGAGTCTTCGGGAAGTGGAGCTGAACACCTAATTCGTTCCGGCTTCTTTATCTAGCCCTGGTCAAAGATAGAACTCTCGATACGTTGCTACGGGATAATCGACCGAGTTGCGTTTAGAAATTGGGTGCTTAACGAGGTATCCGGATGGTTGCAGTCGAGACCGACGTCTTCGGATGTGTCCGGCCACTGCTTTCGAGCCTTGAAGATAGTTTCCACATCCCTTCGTGCGTTGTGCCGAAGAATTGATGAAAGGTCCGCGGTCCTTCCAGATTGAACTCCCACATACAGACAGGCTGTCGCTGGCACGGGAGGATCCGGCGGACTAGCATCACTTGGATCACATTAATGAGTCCAATGTCCCTTTCGAGGATACTCCGAATACGACTTTGCAGCGTCTGTACTTCATCAGCTGATCCCTAGTCTAGCCCCTTATTTATCCATGATGCGAGCCGCAATGGAGGGCCAAATTGGAACACAGGTGCGGTTGCCCATTTGGTACCACGGGGTTCAGTGATATAGAACCACTCCTGTTGCCATAAGTTGGAGGTTTCCGTGAAGGTACATTTTGGCCAGATAGTATTGGCAAGCTTGCTCACCATGGCACCGCTACACTCTGCTTGCTCTCCATTAACTACCTTCAGCTTCACATTAAATGTCTTGAGCCATAGGCCGAAGTGTGGGGGGATGCGGAGAAAGGCTTCATACACGACGATGAACGTCGAGATGTGGAGAAAGGAATACGGAGCTAGATCGTGAAAATCTAGCCCATAATAGAACATGAGGCCATGAACGAAGGGGTGAAGGGCGAACCCTAGCCCGCGGAGGAAGTGGGAGATGAATACAACCCTCTCGCCAGATTTTGGTGTGGGGATGACCTACCCTTCAGCAGGGAGCCTGTTGGGGATTTTCGCAGTCTGGTACCTCGCCTTCCGAAGCTTCGTGATATCCTCCTCGGTAACCAAGGGGTCTGCCCACCTGCCTTGGGAGATGGATCCGAACATAACTAGAGGGCCTAGTAACAATGGAAGAAATCGAATCCTGGGTGCTAGAGCCTGAGGTTGGGAAGATTTAGGAAGAGGTAGGCGTGGGGGGAGAAAGACGAGTCTGTACCCCTTTATAAATGCGATGAATATCGAACGCCTCCTCACGGGCCTTAAAACTCGCCTATTCCCAAGGGATGGCCAACGACACGGTTGGATTACCCATGCCCATATTAATGAGGATCCCTTGATAAGGGGACACAATCTCTGCTTCGATAAGACGTGCCAAAGGAAACCACATCTCGAAATACGGAGCGGGAGGCTAAAAAAAGTTTGAAATAATGACCAGGCGGAGACGTGGCATCTCACTACAAAAGATGTCAGTAGATGGGACATGTTAATATATTATACTCTTTGTGGTTGTATATGGATCTTGTTTTGCAGAGCCGGACACGTTCTCTGTGTTTGAGGACTACTTTGAAGTATTCGGAGGAGGAACCCGCCTTGCAATGCCGAAGACAATCTGCGTGCCGGACACATCGTCATTGAAGCCTGGTTCAGGGGCTACTGAGGGAGTCCTGGATTAAGGGGTCCTCAGGCGTCCGGGGTATATGACGTGGGCCAGACTAATGGGCCATGTGTTGGGGAACGTAGCAGAAATTCAAAATTTTCCTACGTGTCACCAAGATCTATCTATTGAGAAACTAGCAATGAGGGGAAGGAGAGTGCATCTACATACCCTTGTAGATCGCTAAGCGGAAGCGTTCAAAAGAAAGGGGTTGAAGGAGTCGTACTCGTCGTGATCTAAATCACCGGAGATCCTAGTGCCGAACGGACGACACCTCCACGTTCAACACACGTACAGCCCGGTGACGTCTCCCATGCCTTGATCCAGCAAGGAGAGAGGGAGAGGTTGGGGAAGACTCCATCTAGCAGCAGCACGACGGTGTGGTGGTGATGGAGGAGCGTGGCAATCCTGCAGGGCTTCGCCAAGCACTGCGGGAGAGGAGGAAGACTTGGGAGAGGGGGAGGGCTGCGCCAGGGGCAAGGGTTCAGCTCCCATGCGCCTCCCCACTATATATAGGGGCGGAGGGGAATTATTTCTTGCCCTCCAAGTCCATTGGGGCGTTATAAAGGTGGGAGGAAGGAAATCCCATCCTTTCCTTTCCCCACCGATTGTTATCCCCCTTTTTTAGGGATCTTGATCTTATCCCTTCGGGATATGATCTTATTCCTTCTAAGGGGGGATCTTGGTGCGCCTTGACCAGGGGTGTGGGGCCTTGCCCCCACTACCCACGTTCATGTGGGTCCCCCATGCAGGTGGGCCCCACTCCGGAACCTTCTAGAACCTTCCCGGTACAATACCGCAAAATCCCGAACATTTTCCGGTGGCCAAAATAGGACTTGCCATATATAAATCTTTACCTCCGGACCATTCCGGAACTCCTCGTGACGTCCGGGATCTCATCCGGGACTCCGAACAACATTCGGTAACCACGTATATCTAGTCCCTAGAACGCTAGCGTCATCGAACCTTAAGTGTGTAGACCCTACGGGTTCGGGAACCATGCTGAACATGACCGAGACGTTCTCCGGTCAATAACCAACAGCGGGATCTGGATACCCATGTTGGCTCCCACATGTTCCACGATGATCTCATCGGATGAACCACGATGTCAAGGACTCAATCGATCCCGTATACAATTCCCTTTGTCTAACGGTATTGTACTTGCCCGAGATTCGACCGTCGGTATACCGATACCTTGTTCAATCTCGTTACCGGCAAGTCTCTTTACTCGTTCCGTAACACATCATCCCGTGATCAACCCCATGGTCACATTGTGCACATTATGCACATTATGATGATGTCCTACCGAGTGGGCCCAGAGATACCTCTCCGTTTACACAGAGTGAAAAATCCCAGTCTCGATTCGTGCCAACCCAACAGACACTTTCGGAGATACCTGTAGTGCACCTTTATAGCCACCCAGTTACGTTGTGACGTTTGGTACACCCAAAGCATTCCTACAGTATCCGGGAGTTGCACAATCTCATGGTCTAAGGAAAAGATACTTGACATTAGAAAAGCTTTAGCATACGAACTACACGATCTTTGTGCTAGGCTTAGGATTGGGTCTTGTCCATCACATCATTCTCCAAATGATGTGATCCTGCTATCAACGACATCCAATGTCCATGGTCGGAAACCGTAACCATCTGTTGATCAACGAGCTAGTCAACTAGAGGCTTACTAGGGACATGGTGTTGTCTATGTATCCACACATGTATCTGAGTTTCCTATCAATACAATTATAGCATGGATAATAAGCGATTATCATGAACAAGGAAATATAATAATAACCAATTTATTATTGCCTCTAGGGCATATTTCCAACAGTCTCCCACTTGCACTAGAGTCAATAATCTAGTTCACATCGCTATATGATCAACACTCATAGGTCACATCTCCATGTGACCAACATCCAAGAGTTTACTAGTGTCACTAAACTAGTTCACATCATCATGTGATTAAGACTCAATGAGTTACGGGGTTTGATCATGTTTTGCTTGTGAGAGAGGTTTTAGTCAACGGTACGCAACATTCAGATCCGTATGTACTTCGCAAATCTCTATGTCATATTGTAAATGCTGCTTCCACGCTCCACTTGGAGCTATTCCAAATGGTTGCTCCACTATACGTATCCGGTTTGCTACTCAGAGTCACTTTCGGATAGGTGTTAAAGCTTGCATCGACGTAACCCTTTACGCCGAACTCTTTATCACCTCCATAATCGAGAAACATGTCCTTATTTACTCCAAGGACAATTTTTGACCGTTGTCCAATGATCCATTCCTGGATCACTCTTGTACCCCTTGCCAGGCTCATGGCAAGGCACACTTCTAGTGCGGTACACAGCATAGCATACTACAGAGCCTATGTCTGAAGCATAGGGGACGACCTTCGTCCTTTCTATCTCTTCTGCCGTGGTCGAGCTTTAACTCTTAACTTCATACCTTACAACTCAGGCAAGAACTCCTTCTTTGACTAATCCATCTTGAACACCTTCAAGATCATGTCAAGGTATGTGCTCATTTGAAAGTACCATTTAGCGTTTTTTATCTATCCTCATAGATCTTGGTGCTCAATGTTCAAGAAGCTTAATTCAGGCTTTCTATTGAAAAACACTTTCAAATAACCCTATATGCTTTCCAGAAATTCTACATCATTTCCGATCAACAATATGTCATTCACATATACTTATCAGAAATTCTATAGTGCTCCCACTCACTTCTTTGGAAATACAAGTTTCTCATAAACTTTGTATAAACCCAAAATCTTTGATCATCTCATCAAAGCGCACATTCCAACTCCGAGATGCTTACTCCAGTCCTTAGAAGGATCGCTGGAGCCAAAGATACCTTTTAGCATCCTTAGGATCGACAAAAACTTTCTCGATTGTATCACATACAACCTTTCCTTACGTAAGACCGTAAGGAAACTCGTTTTGACATCCATCCGCCAGATTTCATAAATGCAGCTAATGCTAACATGATTCCGACGGACTTAAGCATCGCTACGGATGAGAAAAATCTCATCGTAGTCAACTCCTTGAACTTGTGAAAACTCTTCGCCACAAGTCGAGCTTCATAGACGGTGACATTACCGTCCTTGTCCGTCTTCTTCTTAAAGATCCATTTATCTCAATGGCTTGCCGATCATCGGGAAAGTCCACCAAAGTCCATGCTTTGTTCTGATACATGGATCCTATCTCGGATTTCATGGCTTCTAACCATTTGTCGGAATATGAGCCCACCATCGCTTTCCCATAGCTCGTAGGTTCATTGTTGTCTAGCAACATGACCTTCAAGACAGGATTACTGTACCACTCAGAAGTAGTACGCATCCTTGTCACCCTACGAGGTACGGCAGTGACTTGATCCAAAACTTCATGATCACTATCATAAGCTTCTACTTCAATTGGTGTAGGCGCCACAGGAACAACTTCCTGTGCCTGCTACACACTTGTTGAAGTGACGGTTCAATAACCTCATCAAGTCTCCACCATCCTCCCACTCAATTCTTTCGAGAGAAACTTTTCTGGAAAGGACCTAATTCTAGAAGCAATCCTTTTGCTTCGGAATCGAGATCGGAGGTATACCCAACTGTTTTGGGTGTCCTATGAAGAAGCATTTTATCCGCTTTGGGTTCAAGCTTATCAACCTGAAACTTTTTCACATAAGCGTCGCAGCCCCAAACTCTTAAGAAACGGCAATTTAGGTTTCTCCAAACCATAGTTCAAACGGTGTCGTCTCAACGGAATTACGTGGTGCCCTATTAAAGTGAGTGTGGTTATCTCTAATGCCTAACCCATGAACGATAGTGGTAATTCGATAAGAGACATCATGGTACGCATCATATCCAATAGGGTGCAACTATGATGTTTGGACACACCATCACACTGTGGTGTTCCAGGTGGTATTTATTGTGAAACAATTTCCACAATGTCTTAATTGTGTACAAAGCTCAGAACTCAGATACTCATCTCTATGATCATATCATAGACATTTTATCCTCTTGTCACGATGATCTTCAACTTCACTCTGAAATTACTTGAACCATTCAATAATTCAGACTTGTGTTTCATCAAGTAAATACACTCGGTATCTACTCAAATCACCCCCAAGTAAGAACATAACGATATTCCGTGCATTCCTCGGCACTCATTGGACTTCACACATCAAAATGTGTTACTTCCAACAAGTTGCTATCTTGTTCCATCTTCTTGAAACCGAGGCTTTTGGTCATTTTGCCCATGTGGTATGATTTGCATATCTCAAGTGATTCAAAATCAAGTGAGTCCAAACGATCCATCTGCATGGAGTTTCTTCATGCGTATACACCAATAGACATGGTTCGCATGTCTCAAACTTTTCAAAAACGAGTGAGTCCAAAGATCCATCAACATGGAGATTCTTCATTCGTTTTATACCAATATGACTTACATGGCAGTGCCACAAGTAAGTGGTACCATCATTACTATCTTATATCTTTTGGCATGAAAATGTGTATTACTATGATCGAGATTCAATAAACCATTCCTTTAGGTGCAAGACCATTGAAGGTATTATTCAAATAAATAGAGTAACCATTATTCTCCTTAAATGAATAACCATATTGCGATAGACATAACCCAATCATGTCTATGCTCAACGCAAAACACCAAATGACAATTATTCTGGTTTAATACTAATCTTGATGGTAGAGGGAGCGTGCGATGTTTGATCACATCAAACTTGGAAACACTTCCAACACATATCGTCGACTTACCTTTAGCTAGTCTCCGCTTATTCCGTAGCCTTTTATTTCGAGTTACTAACACTTAGCAACCGAACCGGTATCTAATACCTCGGTGCTACTAGGAGTACTAGTAAAGTACACAATAACTTAATGTATATCCAATATACTTCTATCGACCTTGCCACCTTCTCATCTACCAAGTATCTAGGGTAATTCTGCTCCGTTGGCTGTTCCCCTTATTACGAAGCACTTAGTCTCGGGTTTGGGTTCAACCTTGGGTTTCTTCATTAGAGCAGCAGGCTGATTTGTTGTTTCATGAAGTATCCCTTCTTGCCCTTGCCCTTCTTGAAACTAGTGGTTTCACCAACCATCAACAATTGATGTTCCTTCTTGATTCCTACTTTCGCGGTGTCAAACATCGCGAATATCTCAAGGATCATCATATTTATCCCTGATTTGTTATAGTTCATCACGAAGCTCTGGCAGCTTGGTGGCAATGACTTTGGAGAAACATCACTATCTACGGAAGATCAACTCCCACTCGATTCAAGTGATTGTTGCTTTCGGACAATCTGAGCTCAAGCTCAACGATCGAGCTTTTCTCCCTTAGTTTGCAGGCTAAGAAAATCATCGGAGGTCTTATACCTCTTGACGTGGGCACGAGCCTGAAATCCCAATTTCAGCCCTCGAAACATCTCATATGTTCCGTGACGTTTTGAAAAACGTCTTTGGTGCCTCAACTCTAAACCGTTTAACTGAACTATCACGTAGTTATCAAAACGTGTATGTCCGATGTTCGCAACATCCACAGACGACGTTTGGGGTTCAGCACACTGAGCGGTGCATTAAGGGCATAAGCTTTTTTCTGTCCGCATAATCGCTACTGTCAACTGTCAACTATAATTTCTCTAGGAACATATCTAAATAGTGGAACTAAAGCGCAAGCTTACGACATAATTTGCAAAGATCTTTTGACTATGTTCAGGATAATTAAGTTCATCTCAAGAACTCCCACTCAAATAGACATCCCTCTAGTCATCTAAGTGATTACATGATCCGAGTTAACTAGGCCGTGTCCGATCATCACGTGAGACGGACTAGTCATCATCGGTGAACATCTTCATGTTGATCGTATCCTCCATACGACTCATGCTCGACCTTTTCGGTCTCTTGTGTTCCGAGGCCATGTCCGTACATGCTAGGCTCGTCAAGTTAACCTAAGTGTTTCGGCGTGTGTAAATCTGGCTTACACCCGTTGTATGTGAACGTAAGAATCTATCACACCCGATCATCACGTGGTGCTTGAAGCAACGAACTTTAACTAACGGTGCACAGTTAGGGGAACACTTTCTTGAAATTTTAATGAGGATCATCTTATTTAATACCGTCGTTCTAAGCAAATAAGATGTATAAACATGATAAACATCACATGCAATCAAATAGTGACATGATATAGCCAATATCATTTTGCTCCTTTTGATCTCCATCTTGAGGCTCCATGATCATCATCGTCACCGGCATGACACCATGATCTCCATCATCATGATCTCCATCATCGTGTCTCCATGAAGTTGTCTCGCCAACTTATTACTTCTACTACTATGGCTACCGGTTAGCAATAAAGTAAAGTAATTACATGGCGTTGTTCAATGACATGCAGGTCATACAATAAATTAAGACAACTCCTATGGCTCCTGCCGGTTGTCATACTCATCGACATGCAAGTCGTGATTCCTATTACAAGAACATGATCAATCTCATACATCACATATCATTCATCACATTCTTCTTGGCCATATCACATCACATAGCATACCCCGCAAAAACAAGTTAGACGTCCTCTAATTGTTGTTTGCATGTTTTACGTGGCTGCTATGGGTTTCTAGCAAGAACGCTTTCTTACCTACGCAAAAACCACAACGTGATATGCCAATTGCTATTTACCCTTCATAAGGACCCTTTTCATCGAATCCGTTCCGACTAAAGTGGGAGACTGGCACCCGCTAGCCACCTTATGCACCAAGTGCATGTCAGTCGGTGGAACCTGTCTCATGTAAGTGTACGTGTAAGGTCGGTCCGGGCCGCTTCATCCCACAATACCGTCGAAACAAGATTGGACTAGTAACGGTAAGCATATTGAACAAAATCAACGCCCACAACTACTTTGTGTTCTACTCGTGCAAAGAATTACGCAATAGACCTAGCTCATGATGCCACTGTTGGGGAACGTGGTAAAATTCAAAATTTTCCTCACGTGTCACCAAGATCTATCTATGGAGAAACTAGCAACAAGGGAAGGAGAGTGCATCCACATACCCTTGTAGATCGCTAAGCGGAAGCGTTCAAGAGAACGGGGTTGAAGGAGTCGTACTCGTCGTGATCCAAATCACCGGAGATCCTAGTGCCGAACGGACGGCACCTATGAGTTCAACACACGTACAGCCCGGCGACGTCTCCCATGCCTTGATCCAGCAAGGAGAGAGGGAGAGGTTGGGGAAGACTCCATCCAGCAGCAGCACGATGGCGTGGTGGTGATGGAGGAGCGTGGCAATCCTGCAGGGCTTCGCCAAGCACTGCGGGAGAGGAGGAAGACTTGGGAGAGGGGGAGGGCTGCGCCAGGGGCAAGGGTTCAGCTCCCATGCGCCTCCCCACTATATATAGGGGCGGAGGGGAATTATTTCTTGCCCTCCAAGTCCATTGGGGCGTTGGCAAAGGTGGGAGGAAAGAAAACCCATCCTTTCCTTTCCCCACCGATTGTTATCCCCCCTTTTTAGGGATCTTGATCTTATCCCTTCGGGATATGATCTTATTCCTTCTAAGGGGGGATCTTGGTGCGCCTTGACCAGGGGTGTGGCGCCTTGCCCCACTACCCACGTTCATGTGGGTCCTCCCATGCAGGTGGGCCCCACTCCGGAACCTTCTAGAACCTTCCGGTACAATACCGAAAAATCCGAACATTTTCCGGTGGCACAAAATAGGACTTCCATATATAAATCTTTACCTCCGGACCATTCCGGAACTCCTCGTGACGTCCGGGATCTCATCCGGACTCGAACAACATTCGGTAACCACGTATATCTATTCCTATAACCCTCGCGTCATCGAACCTTAAGTGTGTAGACCCTACGGGTTCGGGAACCATGCCGACATGACCGAGACGTTCTCCGGTCAATAACCAACAGCGGGATCTGGATACCCATGTTGGCTCCCACATGTTCCACGATGATCTCATCGGATGAACCACGATGTCAAGGACTCAATCGATCCCGTATACAATTCCCTTTGTCTAACGGTATTGTACTTGCCCGAGATTCGATCGTCGGTATACCGATACCTTGTTCAATCTCGCTACGGCAAGTATCTTTACTCGCTCTGTAACACATCATCCCGTGATCAACCCCTTGGTCACATTGTGCACATTATGATGATGTCCTACCGAGTGGGCCCAGTAGATACCTCTCCGTTTACACAGAGTGACAAATCCGGTCTCGATTCGTGCCAACCCACAGACACTTTCGGAGATACCTATAGTGCACCTTTATAGCCACCCGATTACGTTGTGACGTTTGGTACACCCAAAGCATTCCTACGGTATCCCGGAGTTGCACAATCTCATGGTCTAAGGAAAAGATACTTGACATTAGAAAAGCTTTAGCATACGAACTACACGATTTTTGTGCTAGGCTTAGGATTGGGTCTTGTCCATCACATCATTCTCCAAATGATGTGATCCCGTTATCAACGACATCCAATGTACATGGTCAAGAAACCGTAACCATCTGTTGATCAACGAGCTAGTCAACTAGAGGCTTACTAGGGACATGGTGTTGTCTATGTATCCACACATGTATCTGAGTTTCCTATCAATAAAATTATAGCATGGATAATAAACGATTATCATGAACAAGGAAATATAATAATAACCAATTTATTATTGCCTCTAGGGCATATTTCCAACACCATGAAGATACAAGACAGAAGACTTCCTCCCATGTCTGGATGGTATTCTCCTTTGCGTGGATGGCAAACTTGGCGTTCGTATATGAAGATAACTTCCTCTGTAAATCGACTCTGTACAACCCTAGGCCCCTCCGGTGTCTATATAAACCGGAGGGTTTAGTCCGTAGAGGCAATCACAATCATACAGGCTAGACATCTAGGGTTTACCATTACGATCTCGTGGTAGGTCAACTCTTGTAATCCTCATATTCATCAAGATCAATCAAGCAAGAAGTAGGGTATTACCTCCATCAAGAGGGCCCGAACCTGGGTAAACATCGTGTCCCCCGTCTCCTCTTACCATCAACCTTAGACGCACAGTTTGGGACCCCCTACCCGAGATCCGCCGATTTTGACACCGACAGGGAGTCACACTAATTACTTTAAGATCTTCATCATTATTATTATGAAAACTAGAAGATTAGATCTTCATCATCATCATTTCTATGAATGTATCTTCTTATCATTTCCATAAAAATTGTTGTAGGAATTACCATAATTATTAGAGGAATTACTGAGAAACGACCTAGGATTAAAATTGCCTCTATACGCATTATTACCAAAATTGTTCCTACCAACAAAACTAACGTCCATAGATTCATTATTATTCTCAATCAAAGTGGACAAAGGCATATCATTAGGATCAATAGGAGCACTCTTACTAGCAATCAATTTCATAAGTCATCCATCTTTCCACTCAAAGTATTAATTTCTTCAATCGCATGCACTTTCTTACTAGTAGAAGATCTTCCTAAGATGTCATTGAGAGAAATTTGCCATAATATTATCTAGGAGTTTAGTAGATTCTCCTAATGTGATCTACTATATCTAAATAGCTAGCCCCCACTACTAGGAATTCTCTTGCTTCTCCTTAAGCCACATTAGCCAAATTAATTTTGTCGTTGGATATACTAGATCAATCAACAATATCCGTTTGATCTACACACTAGAGCTGATGCACAAACAACACATGTACTAACGGCCGCATGCATGCAAATGCATGTAGTAACTGTCGTGAGTGTTTTAATCAAGACAAAAAAAATGACCCATGCATGCAACTCATAAACGTTTGTTTCATACTCAAGTGCTCTATGAAAGAAAAGTGAGGCGTGCTTTCATATTTATTTTGTTTTCATCAAAATTTGAACTTATACATAGATACATTTATTTATTTATTGGTAAAATACTGATAAACAAATTATCTTACTATAGCAGAAATTTATAAAGACACTAGCTAGGTCGATTAGTTCAACGCAATTTTTATTTCATGCAAAATCCCCGCCGCAGCGTGTGGGGCATCGTCTAGTTTCCATAAAAGTACCCCCGTGGCGGAATCTAAAGATTTCTAGCTGCGAAATTCAATCTGGCAAAGAAAAATTGTATGACCATTCATAAACTAAAACCATGAGTATGGCAATTTCTTATCATCAATTTTATACTCTCCCAAGATTGTGCAACATGTTCATGATGAACTTTCTTAAAATTCATTATATCGTTCCTAAGGGAGATGATCTTAGCGGGAGGAAAAATACTTGGAAATAAAAGCATCTTTACACTTATTCCACGAATCAATACTATTTTTAGGCAAAAATGAAAACCAAGTTTTAGCACGATCTCGTAGTGAGAACAGAAATAGCTTCAATTTAACAATATCATTATCCACATCTTTTTTTATTTTGCATATCACACAACTCAACGAAAGAATTTGATAGGATGCAACATCTTCATTAGGACTACCAGAAATTTGTTCTTTCATAACGAGATTCAACAAAGCGGCATTAATTTCATAAGATTCCGCACTAGTGGTGGGAGCAATCGGAGTACTAATAAAATCATTATTGTTAGTGTTGGAAAAATCACACAACTTGGTATTTACTTGAGACATAGTGACAAAGCAACCAATCTAGCACACAAGCAAACAAAAAGCAAACGAAAAGGCGAACGAAAGGAAGGTGAATAAAAAGGCAAATGTTTTTGTGTTTTCTGAAAATGTTTTAGAAGTGGGGCAGAGGAAAACGAGAGGCAAATGGCAAATAATGTAAGTGCAATATATGAGAGTTTATGATAGGTACTTGGTAGGCTTGATGTAGAACCTCCCCGGCAACGGCGCCTGAAATTCTTCCTGCTACTTATTGAGCTTGCGTTGATTTTTTTCCTTGAAGAGGAAAGAGTGATGCAGCAAAGTAGAGATAAATATGTCCCTCAATTAATAACCAAGGTATCAATCCAGTAGGAGGCACAAACAAGTCACCAATATATGCACTTGCACAAACTAACAAACACTTGCACACAACGCGAAAAAGGGGTTGTCAATCCCTTCACGGTCACTAGCAAGAGTGAGATCTAATAAAGATAGGTATAAAAGATAAGTAAAAGGCAAAATAAATTAAATATAAATAAATTGCAGCAAAGGTATTTTTGCATTTTTTGGTTTATAGATCTGAAAATATATGATGGAAAATAGACCCGGGGGCCATAGTTTTCACTATAGGCTTCTCTCTTGAAGAAAACATACCGTGGGTAAACGAATTACTGTTGAGCAATTGAAAGAAAAGCGCATAATTATGAAGATATCTAAGGCAATGATCATGAATATAGGCATCACGTCTGTGACAAGTAGACCGACTCCTGCCTGCATCTACTACTATTACTCCACACATCGACCAACTCCTGCCTGCATCTAGAGTATTAAGTTCATAAGAACAGAGTAACGCCTTAAGCAAGATGACATGATGTAGAGGGATAAACTCTAGCAATATGATATAAACCCCATCTATTTATCCTTGATGGCAACAATACAATACGTGCCTCGCTACCCCTTCTATCACTGGGTGAGGACACCGCAAGATTGAACCCAAAACTAAGCACCTCTCCCATTGCAAGAAAAACCAATCTAGTTGGCCAAACCAAACCGATAGTTCAAAGAGAAATTCAAATATATCTTAATCATGCATAAAAGAGTTCAGAGGAGAGTCAAATAATATTCATAGATAATCTGATCATAAATCCACAATTCATCGGATCTCAACAAACGCACCGCAAAATAAGATTGCATCGAATAGATTTCCAAGAACATCGAGGAGGAGATTGTATTGAAGATCAAAGAGAGAGAAGAATCCATCTACCTACTAGCTATGGACCCATATGTCCATGGTAAACTACTCACGCTTCATTGGAAGGGCAGCAAGGTTGATGTAGAGGCCCTCCGTGATCAAATCCCTCTCTGGTAGAGTGTCGGAAAAGGCCCCAAGTTGGGATCTCACAGGAACGGAAGCTTGCAGTGGCGGAAAAGTATTTTTTGTGTGCCTCTGGTATAGGGAGAATATTTGGGTAATTATGGAGCAAGAATTAGGTCAAGACGGTCCATGAAGGGCCCACAAGCCAAGGCTTGTGGCCACCTCGTGGGTATTCTGGCCTCCTCTCCAAGTCTCGTGGGTTTCTTCTGGTGCAAGAAAAATCACCGTAAAGTTCAATTCCATTTGGCCTCCATTTGATATTCCTTTTCTGTAAAAGTCAAAAACAAGGAAAAAACAAAAACTGGCACTAGGCTCTAGGTTAATAGGTTAGTCCCAAAAATAATATAAAATAACATATTAATGCACATAAAACATCCAAAACAGATAATATAATAGCATGGAACAATAAAAAATTATAGATACGTTAGAGACGTATCAAGCATCCCCAATCTTAATTCCTACTCGTCCTAGAGTGGGTAAATGATAAAAACAGAATTTTTGACGTGGAATGCTACCTAACCCATTTATCAATGCAATCTTCTTTATTGCGGCAGGAATATTCATATCCATAAGATTCAAAACAAATGTTTAATATTGACATAAAAACAATAATACTTCAAGCATACTAATAAAGCAATCATGTATTCTCAAAATAACATGGCCAAAGAAAGTTATCCCTACAAAATCATATAGTCTGGCTATGCTCCATCTTCACCATACAAAGTATTTCATCATGCACAACCCTGATGACAAGCCAAGCAATTGTTTCATACTTTTAGTGTTCTCAAACTTTTTCAACTTTCACGCAATACGTGAGCGTGAGCCCTGGATATAGCATTATAGGTGGAATAGAATATGGTAGTTGTGGAGAAGACAAAAAAAAGAAAGGAGAAAGTCTCACATCAACTAGGAAGATTAATGGGCTATGGAGATGCCCATCAATTGATATCGATGTGAGTGAGTAGGGATTGCCATGCAACGGATGCACTAGAGCTATAAAGTGTAAGAAACCTCAAAAAGAAACTAAGTGGGCGTGCATCCAACTTGCTTGCTCATGAAGACCTAGGGCAATTTGAGGAAGCCCATCATTGGAATATACAAGCCAAGTTCTATAATGAAAAATTCCCACTAGTATATGAAAGTGATAAAATAGGAGACTCTCTATCATGAAGAACATGGTGCTATTTCAAAGCAAAAGTGTTGGAAAGGATAGTAACATTGTCCCTTCTCTCTTTTTCTCTCATTTTTAGTTTGGGCTTCTTTGGCCTCTTTTTCTATATCTGGCTTCTTTGGCCTCTTTTATTTTCTTAAAGTCCGGAGACTCATCCCAACTTGTGAGGGAGTCATAGCTTCCATCATCCTTTCCTCACATGGGACAATGTTCTAATAATGATGATCATCAAACTTTTATTTACTTACAACTCCAGAATTACAACTCGATACTAGAACAAAGATATGACTCTATATGAATGCCTCATGCATATGAGAACAATATGACAATGATGGTATGCGTAAAATGGAATGGTGGAATTTGCATGGCAATATATCTCGGAATGGCTATGGAAATGCCATAATAGGTAGGTATGGTGGCTGTTTTGAGGAAGGTTATATGGTGGGTTTAATGCACCGGTGAAAGTTGCGTGTTACTAGAGAGGCTAGCGATGGTGGAAGGGTGAGACTGTGTATAATCCATGGACTCAATATTAATCACAAAGAACTCACATACTTATTGCAAAAGTTTATTAGCCATCAAAAAAAGTACTAATACGCATTCTCCTTGGGGTATAGATTGGTAGGAAAAGACCATCACTCGTCCCCGACCGCCACTCATAAGGAAGACAATCAAAGAATAAATCATGCTCCGACTTCATCACATAACGGTTCACCATACGTGCATGCTATGGGAATCACAAACTTTAACCCAAGTATTTCTACCAATCCACAATTACTCACTAACATGACTCTAATATCACCATCTTTATATCTCAAAACAAATGCAAGGAATCAAACTTCTCATATTATCCAATGCTCTTTATATGAAAGTTTTTATTATATCCCTCTTGGATACCCATCATATTAGGACTAAATTCATAACCTAAGCAAATTACCATGCTATTTCAAGACTCTCAAAATAATATAAGTGAAGCATGAGAGTTAAACAATTTCTATAAAGTTAAACCACCGCTGTGCGCTAAAAAGATATAAGTGAAGCACTAGAGCAAACTGCCTAGCTCAAAAGATATAAGTGAAGCACATAGAGTATTCTAATAAATTCATGATTAAAGCGTGTCCCTCTCAAAAGGTGTGTACAGTGAGGATGATTATGTCAAACTAAAAAGCAAAGACTCATATCATACAAGACGCTCCAAGCAAAACACATATCATGTGGTGACTAAAAATATAGCCCCAAATAAATTTACCGATGGATTGAAGACGAACGAGGGGATGCCATCCAGGGCATCCCCAAGCTTAGATGCTTGGTTGTCCTTGAATATTACCTTGGGTTGCCTTGGGCATTCCCAAGCTTAGGCTCTTGCCACTCCTTATTCCGTGGTCCATCAAATCTTTACCCAAAACTTGAAAACTTCACAACACAAAACTCAACAGAAAACTCGTAAGATCCGTTATTATAACAAAATAAATCACCACTTTAGGTATTGTTGTGAACTCATTCTAAATTTATATTGGTGTAATATCTACTGTATTATAACTTCTCCATGGTTCATACCCCTCGATACTACCCATAGATTCGTCAAAATAAGCAAACAAAACACATAGAAAACAGAATCTGTCAAAAACAGAACAATATGTAGTAATTTGGAAACTTCGTATACTTCTGTAACTCCAAAAATTCTGAAAAAATAGGACAATCTAGGAAATTTATATATAAATCTTGTGTAAAACACTCAGATCAAAAGCATGTTTCTGTGATTTTTTACAATTCTGGCAATGAGCGCACAAGTTTATGTTTTTCCAGCAAGATCAAATCAACCATCACCATAGACCATCCCAAAGGTCTTACTTGGCTCCAACACTAATTAAAACACCAATGAACAATTAATACAGAGGTAATAATGTGCATACTCACAAAATAGAAAATAAAAATATTGGGTTGTCTCCCAACAAGCGCTTTTCTTTGAAGCCTTTTAGCTAGGAATTGATAATTTTAATGATGCTCACATGAAAGATAGCAATTGAAACACGAAGAGAGCATCATGTAGTATGTGAAAAACAAGATTAAGTCTAACATACTTCCTATGAATAGGCATTTTATTGGGAAAATATTCATCAAGACAAGCAAAAACTAGCATATGCAAGGAAGAAGAAAGGAACAATAGCAATCTCAACATAACGAGAGGTAATTTAATGACATAAAAAATTATAAAACCATATTTTCCTCTCTCATAATAATTACACGTGGGATAATATTCAAATTCAACAATATAGCTATCACATAACATATTCTCTACATGATACACATGCATGTGATACGTCTCCAACATATCTATAATTTTTGATTGTTCCATGCTATTATATTATCTGTTTTGGATGTTTATGGGATTTACTAAACACTTTAATATTATTTTTGGGACTAACCTATTGACCCAGAGCCCAGTGCCAGTTCCTGTTTTTCCCTTGTTTCAGTGTTTCGAAGAAAAGGAATATCAAATGGAGTCGAAACGGAATGAAACCTTCTGGAGAAGATATTTTTGGAAAGAAAGCAACCTGGGAGACTTGGAGTGCATGTCAGGAAAGCAACAAGGGAGGCACGAGGCAGGGGGCGCGCCACCACCCCTGGGCGCGCCCTCCACCCTCGTGGTCCCCTCGTGGCTCCCCTGACGTATTTCTTCCGCCTACATATATCCATATACCCTAAAACCATCGAGGAAGAGAATAGATCGGGAGTTCCGCCGTCGCAAGCTTCTGTAGCCACCAAAAACCAATCGGGACCCTGTTCCGGCACCCTGCTGGAGGGGGGAACCCTCATCGGTGGCCATCTTCATCATCCCGGCGCTCTCCATGACGAAGAGGGAGTAGTTCACCCTCGGGGCTGAGGGTATGTACCAGTAGCTATATGTTTGATCTCTCTCTCTCTCATGTTCTTGAGGTGATATGATCTTGACGTATCGCAAGCTTTGCTATTATAGTTGGATCTTATGTTGCTTCTCCCCCTCTACTCTCTTGTAATGGATTGAGTTTCCCCTTTCAAGTTATCTCATCGGATTGAGACTTTTAATGATTTGAGAACACTTGATGTATGTCTTGCGTGGGATACCCGTGGTGACAATGGGGTATTCTATTGATCCACTTGATGTATGTTTTGGTGATCAACTTGCGGGTTCCGCCCATGAACCTATGCATAGGGGTTGGCACACGTTTTCGTCTTGATTCTTCGGTAGAAACTTTGGGGCACTCTTTGAGGTTCTATGTGTTGGTTGAATAGATGAATCTGAGATTGTGTGATGCATATCATATAATCATACCCACGGATACTTGTAGTGACATTGGAGTATCTAGGTGACATTAGGGTTTTGGTTGAT
This sequence comes from Aegilops bicornis, assembly GCA_021605145.1. Lineage (NCBI taxonomy): Eukaryota > Viridiplantae > Streptophyta > Magnoliopsida > Poales > Poaceae > Aegilops > Aegilops bicornis. The sequence continues at coordinate 255,371,042 of CM038670.1, read as the reverse complement.
GTGTGTCTTAAGGTGTTATTTTACTACGAACTCTAGGGTTGTTTGTGAGACTTATAGGAATAGCCAATGGATTAATTGGAAAGAATAACTTTGAGGTGGTTTCGTACCCTACAATAATCTCTTCGTTTGTTCTCCGCTATTAGTGACTTTGGAGTTACTCTTTGTTGCATGTTTAGGGATAGTTATATGATCCAGTTATGTTATTATTGTTTAGAGAACTTGCACTAGTGAAAGTATGAACCCTAGGCCTTGTTTCCTAGCATTGCAATACCGTTTACGCTCACTTTTATCATTAGTTACCTTGTTGTTTTTATATTTTCAGATTACAAAAACCTTTATCTACCATCCATATTGCACTTGTATCACCATCTCTTCGCGAACTAGTGCACCTATACAATTTACCATTGTATTGGGTGTGTTGGGGACACAAGAGACTCTTTGTTATTTGGTCGCAGGTTGCTTGAGAGAGACCATCTTCAACCTACACCTCCCACGGATTGATAAACCTTAGGTCATCCACTTGAGGGAAATTTGCTCTTGTCCTACAAACCTCTCGCACTTGGAGGCCCAACAACGTCTACAAGAAGAAGGTTGCGTAGTAGACATCAAGCAGTTTAAGCGCCGTTGCCGGGAGGCTAGAAGCGGCACTCACACCCCGTCAACTAAGCTCTTTCCTGGCGCCGTTGCTGGGGAGGTGAGTGCTTGAAGGTATATCTTTAGATCTTGCAATCGAATCATTTAGTTTCTTGTTTTATCACTAGTTTAGTTTATAAAAGAAAACTACAAAGAAAATGGAATTGAGTTTACCTCATACGCTTCATCTTTTTAATAACTTTCGTGAGTATGATGGTAAGGAAAATTGTGCCAAAGTTTTAGAAGAAGAATGCATTAAAATGTTTGGCACTAAATCTTTGAATGATGAGCATGATTTTTTTTTTGACTGTGAACTGTGGGGTAAAACCCCCACAGCATATCAAAACTTTATTAAAGCCAGACAACAGTTACAACAACATGATTACAAGAGGTAACCGAAAGGAGAGGAGAAAAGCAAAATAAAATAAAGAAAAGGTTAAAACTTAAGGTGGCAAGAAAGAAATCCACTTGAGTAATTCATCCTTGTATCCTGATTTGATTCGATGCTGCATCAGAGTAATGTCATGTCTGAAAGCTCCTCTCCATTTGTTGAAACTTGCCCTCTCACCTCTGAACATATGTTGTTAGTATGAACCCCTTGAATATCCATAGTACTAATGATGATTGCTCTAGTTATGATGAAAATGTCTCCTATAAACATGTCGATTTTTGTGGAGTGCAGTGGGTTTGCAAGTACACACCAAATAGGGAAGATAGATATTGCAAGAGGCATAAGCATTTAGAAACTAAATTGTTGCAAGAAAGGCTAGATGTTTGTGCCGAAAACTTAAATTTTCTTGGCCATACTTGTGAACTTTGCAATGAACATGGTCATTTAACTATCCGATGCAAATTGTTTCATGATCTAATCGTTTCCAAAAATTGTGATGACTTGATTTCCCTTGCACATTATAATAAACTTAGTTTGCTTATGGGTTACGAAGAAATGAAACGTATAACTAACTATCTTCCAGTATTTGCCCGTGATAAACTTCTTGGTTTTGATCTAGAGGAAATTTATATGTATTGTGCGGTGAATTGCATTGAAAATCCTTATATTGCCAATTACATAAAGAGAAGAAACAAATAGAAGATGAAGAGAATACTAACGAAAGGGAAGAGACTTTAATATTCTCCTATTATTTCTTATGATGAATCGTGTAACGAAAGGTGAGCCTTCTATTCAACCAATCTCATTAATAAGGAGCACCAAAAAGAGGATTGAACCCACACATGATGTGGTGAAGAAGAAGAAAAGAAAAAGGAAGAGAGGTAAAAAGATATCTCTCCCAAATAATGTTGCTCCTATTATTGTTGTGCCTCATGAGAATGAATCAAAAATAATTGTGGAAGATGATGCACTTGATGATGATCTTGTTATTCCTATTGCTTGTTGTGATGATTATGATTGGGAAGATAATGATACTTCTTATGATCTTGAAAATCGTTTTGGCACTTGCTTGGAAGAATATGATAATTTCTATACTATTGGTGCTATCCATACTATTAATGATGAGAGTGATTATGCTTATGATATGAAAAGGCCCAAGCTTGGGGAAGCTATGTTTGATGAGGATGACATATTTGAGAATATATTTGCTGAAATTAATGTTTGTCCCAAGCTTGGGGATGCTATGTTTAATAATGATGATATTTTTAGTCTCCCAAGTTTTGATATGCAAAGTTGTTATGATGATAGCATGCCTTCTACCTATGATGATTATATTGATGAAAGTGGGTTTGGAAGAGTGTAAACTTTAGGAAGTAATGATCCCACTGTTTTGGAGGATGTTGAATCTTATAATATTTATGAAAGTGGATTTGGAGAGGTCGTGACTTTATTTAGTGATGTATCCACTATTTCGGAAGAGGTTTCAATCGATTATGATGAGAACAAAGTTGCTACTTATGATGATTATTGTGATGAAACTTATGCTATAAAAAGTAGTGATGATTATATTTATAAAACATGTCATGATTATGATTCCCCTTTTTCTGAACATCACTCTTTTAATGTGGAAACAATTTATAGTATTCAAGTCTCTTATGATACTCCCACTATCCCGAATGAGAAGAATTTTGCTTATGTGGAGAGTAATAAATTTTCTATGCAAGTAGATCATGAAAATAATGCTTTAGGTGCTGGTTATATTGTTGAATTCATTCATGATGCTACTGAATATTATTATGAGGGAGGGATGTATTCTTGTAGGAATTGTAATAATATCAAGTTTCCTCTCTATGTGCTTAAAATCTTGAAGTTATGCTTGTTTTACCTTCATATGCAAGTTATGCAAGTTGATTCTTGTTCCCATAATTTGTTTGCTCACAAAATCCCTATGGATAGGAAGTGGGTTATACTTAAATGTGCTAGTCATACTCTTCGTGATGCTCTCTTTATGTTTCAATTATTATCTTTATGTGAGCATCATTGAAATCATCATGCCTAGCTAGGGGCGTTAAACGATAGCGCTTGTTGGGAGGCAACCCAATTTTATTTTAGTTTCTTGCTTTTTGGTTATGTTTACTAATAAATAATCCATCTATCTTGTGTTTAGATGTGGTTTTATGTTTTAGTTCGTGTTTGTGCCAAGTAGAACCTTTAGGAAGACTTGGGTGAAGTCTTTATGATCATGCTGTAAAAAACAGAAACTTTAGCGCTCACGAAATTAGCTTCAACTTTTTACTGGAGAGTGCTATTTAGTTGATTCTTTTTTCAGACGATTACTATAAACATTCCTCAGGTCCACCAATTTATTTTAGAATTTTTGGATTTCCATAAGTATACGTTTGATACAGATTACTAAAGACTGTTATGTTTTTGACAGATTCTGTTTTTCATTGTGTTGCTTGCTTATTTTGATGAATCTATGGCTAGTAAAATAGTTTATAAACCATAGAGAAGTTGGAATGCAGTAGGTTTAACACCAATATAAATAAAGAATTAGTTCATTACAGTACCTTGAAGTGGTGTTTTGTTTTCTTTTGCTAACGGAGCTCACGAGATTTTCTGTTAAGTTTTGTGTTGTGAAGTTTTCAAGTTTTGGGTAAAGATTCGATGGACTACGGAATAAGGAGTGGCAAGAGCCTAAGCTTGGGGATGCCCAAGGCACCCCAAGGTAATATTCAAGGACAACCAAGAGTCTAAGCTTGGGGATGCCCCGGAAGGCATCCCCTCTTTCGTCTTCGTTCATCGGTAACTTTACTTGGAGCTATATTTTTATTCACCACATGATATGTGTTTTGCTTGGAGCGTCATTTTATTTTATTTTATTTTGTTTGCTGTTTGAATAAAGTATCAAGATCTGAAATTCTTAAAATGGGAGAGCCTTCACATAGTTGCATAATTATTCGACTATTCATTGATCTTCACTTATATCTTTCGGAGTAGTTTGTTGTTTGCTCTAGTGCTTCACTTATATCTTTTAGAGCATGGTGGTAGTTTTATTTTGAAGAAATAGATGAACTCTCATGCTTCACTTATATTACTTTGAGAGTCTTTAGAACAGGATGGTAGTTTGCTTTGGTTATGAAACTAGTCCTAATATGATGGGCATCCAAGATGGGTATAATAAAAACTTTCATATAAGTGCATTGAATACTAAGAGAAGTTTGATACTTGATGATTGTTTTGAGATATGAAGATAGTGATATCAAAGCTGTGCTAGTTGAGTAGTTGTGAATTTGAGAAATACTTGTGTTGAAGTTTGCAAGTCCCGTAGCATGCACGTATGGTAAACGTTATGTAACAAATTTGAAACATGAGGTGTTCTTTGATTGTCCTCCTTATGAGTGGCGGTCGGGACGAGCGATGGTCTTTTCCTACCAATCTATCCCCTCACGAGCATGCGCCTAGTGCTTGGTTTTTGATGACTTGTAGATTTTTGCAATAAGTATGTGAGTTCTTTATGACTAATGTTGAGTCCATGGATTATACACACTCACCCTTCCATCATTGCTAGCCTCTTGATGCAGTGCATTGCCCTTTCTCACCTTGAGAGTTGGTGCAAACTTCACGGTGCATCCAAACCCGTGATATGATACGCTCTTTCACACATAAACCTCCTTATATCTTCCTCAAAACAGCCACCATACCTACCTATTATGGCGTTTCCATAGCCATTCCGAGATATATTGCCATGCAACTTTCCACCGTTTCATTTATCATGACACGTTCATCATTGTCATATTGCTTTGCATGATCATGTAGCTGACATAGTATTTGTGGCAAGGCCACCGTTCATAATTCTTTCATAGATGTCACTCTTGGTTCATTGCATATCCCGGTACACCGCTGGAGGCATTCATATAGAGTCATACTCTGTTCTAGTATCGAGTTGTAATCATTGAGTTGTAAATAAATAGAAGTGTGATGATCATCATTTTCTAGAGCATTGTCCCAAGTGAGGAAAAAAAGAGAAAGGCCATAAAAAAGGGTGAAGGCCCAAAAAAATGAGAGAAAAAGAGAGAAGGGACAATGTTACTATCCTTTTCCACACTTGTGCTCAAAGTAGCACCATAATCTTCATTATAGAGAGCCTCTTGTTTTGTAATTTTAATATACTAGTGGGAATTTTTCATTATAGAACTTGGCTTGTATATTCCAACAATGGGCCTCCTCAAGTGCCCTAGGTCTTCATGAGCAAGCAAGTTGGATGCACACCCACTTAGTTTCTTTTGTTGAGCTTTCATATATTTATAGCTCTAGTGCATCTGTTGCATGGCAATCCCTACTCCTTGCATCAACATCAATCGATGGGCATCTCTATAGCTCATTGATTAGCCTCGTTGATGTGAGACTTTCTCCCTTTTTTTCTTCTCCACATAACCCCCATCATCATATTCTATTCCACCATAGTGCTATATCCATGGCTCACGCTCATGTATTGCGTGAAGGTTGAATAAGTTTGAGATTACTAAAGTATGAAACAATTGCTTGGCTTGTCATCGAGGTTGTGCATGATGAGAGCATTATTGTGTGACGAAAATGGAGCATGACTAAACTATATGATTTTGTAGGGATGAACTTTCTTTGGCCACGTTATTTTGAGAGGACATAATTGCTTAGTTAGTATGCTTGAAGTATTATTATTTTTATGTCAATATTAAACTTTTGTCTTGAATCTTATGAATCTAAATATTCTTGCCACAATAAAGAAGATTACATTGATAAATATGTTAGGTAGCATTCCACATCAAAAATTCTGTTTTTATCATTTACCTACTCGAGGACGAGCAGGAATTAAGCTTGGGGATGTTGATACGTCTCCAACGTATCTATAATTTTTTATTGTTCCATGCTATTATATTATCTGTTTTGGATGTTTATGGGCTTTACTAAACACTTTTATATTATTTTTGGGACTAACCTATTGACCCAGAGCCCAGTGCCAGTTCTTGTTTTTTCCCCTTGTTTCAGTGTTTCGAAGAAAAGAAATATCAAACGGAGTCGAAACGGAATGAAACCTTCTGGAGAAGTTATTTTTGGAAAGAAAGCAACCCGGGAGACTTGGAGTGCACGTCAGGAAAGCAACGAGGGAGGCACGAGGCAGGGGCGCGCCCACCCCCCTGGGGCGCCCTCCACCCTCGTGGGCCCCTTGTGGCTCCCGTGGGATACCCGTGGTGACAATGGGTTATTCTATTGATCCACTTGATGTATGTTTTGGTGATCAACTTGCGGGTTCCGCCCATGAACCTATGCATAGGGGTTGGCACTCGTTTTCGTCTTGATTCTTCGGTAGAAACTTTGGGGCACTCTTTGAGGTTCTATGTGTTGGTTGAATAGATGAATCTGAGATTGTGTGATGCATATCATATAATCATACCCACGGATACTTGAGGTGACATTGGAGTATCTAGGTGACATTAGGGTTTTGGTTGATGTGTGTCTTAAGGTGTTATTTTACTACAAACTCTAGGGCTGTTTGTGACACTTATAGGAATAGCCAATGGATCGACCGGAAAGAATAACTTTGAGGTGGTTTCGTACCCTACAATAATCTCTTCGTTTGTTCTCCGCTATTAGTGAGTTTGGAGTGACTCTTTGTTGCATGTTGAGGGGTAGTTATATGATCCAATTATGTTATTATTGTTGAGAGAACTTGCACTAGTGAAAGTATGAACCCTAGGCCTTGTTTCCTAGCATTGCAATACCATTTACGCTCACTTTTATCATTAGTTACCTTGCTGTTTTTATATTTTCAGATTACAAAAACCTTTATCTACCATCCATATTGCACTTGTATCACCATCTCTTCGCCCAACTAGTGCACCTATACAATTTACCATTGTATTGGGTGTGTTGGGGACACAAGAGACTCTTTGTTATTTGGTCACAGGGTTGCTTGAGAGAGACCATCTTCAACCTACGCCTCCCACGGATTGATAAACCTTAGGTCATCCACTTGAGGGAAATTTTCTACTATCCTACAAACCTCTACACTTGGAGGCCCAACAACGTCTACAAGAAGAAGGTTGCGTAGTAGACATCAGCATGCGAAGTTGACACTCTTCCAAAATAGTGGGAATATCATTAACTAAAGTCATGACCTCTCCAAACCCACTTTCATAAAAAAATCACAAGATTGAACACTCTCCAAATATGTGGGTTTATTTTTAGCTAAAGTTGACACTCTTCCAAACCCACTTTTAATATTATTGCAAACATATTCATCATGAGGCTTAAATAAATTTTCAGGATCATAAGAAACATTATCACCCCTATGTTCATAATTAAAATATTAGTGGACATAGCAAAATTAGCATCCCCAAGCTTGCATGTTATTAGCACAATTGAGATTAATAGAATTTATGATAACATCATTGCAACCGTGCTTTTCATTCAAGGGACTATCAAGTGTGGGTGCAATAGCAATAATTTCATGTTTAACATAGAGAACTATAGCAAGTTCATCTCCATAAGCATAATTAATATTGGCATCATGGCCATAAGAATAGCAAGCATCATGTTCATCGAGGGATATTTCAATCAAATCAACGGAATCATAATTATCTATAGATTCATGCATAGCATTATTTTCTTCCAAAGTAGTGGACATTCTCTCAATAAATTCCTTAACACAGGCATTATGAGCATAGTTTTCATAGCAATATTTAAGTATGTCAAAATTTTCAGATTTGTAGAGAGTAATATCATACTTTTCAATCAAAAAATCAACTTCATAAGCACCCTTAAAAGCAAAAAAATTCTTTAATTTGTCCGACATCATAGTAACTATAAACACCCTTGGCATAAGAAGATAGGATTTCATTATCATAAAACTCACATAGGTAGGGAAGGTGTTTTTTAGGGTTCTCCGAGCAACAAGTAAAATCATAAATTTCACATAGATTCCGAGCATAGCATAGCAAACAATTTATTTGATTCCATAAGAGTCCCCCTTTTTGAGACAAACGGTGATGCACAAAATGAGCATGCTCATCTAATGATTTTCCCTCAACTAAACTAGTTGGGGTTTCAATATGAGCACATATGGATCGAAGATGATCCAAGCAGAAAACTTTAAGTGGATGCACAAACCTTTTGCTTTCTGGTTTTGAATAAATACACAATTATGGCAAGCAAACAAACAAACAAACCAAGTACGGCATATGGGCCAACGTAAAGAAGGCACATAAAGAGGCAAATATTTTTGTGTTTTTTTGGAAAAAAATTAGAAGTGGGGGAGAGGAAAACGAGAGGCAAATGGCAAATAATGTAAGTGCAAGGGATGATAGTTTACGATGGGTACTTGGTAGGCTTGATGTAGGACGTCCCCAGCAACGGCGCCAGAAATTCTTCCTACTACTTCTCGAGCTTGCGTTAATTTTTCCCTTGAAGTGGAAAGGGTGATGGAGCAAAGTAGAGATAAGTATTTCCCTCAGTTAAGAACCAAGGTATCAATCCAGTAGGAGGCACAAGCAAGTCCCTAATATATGCACCCGCACAAACTAACAAGCACTTGCACACAATGCTAAAAAGGGGTTGTCAATCCCTTCACGGTCACGAACAAGAGTGAGATCTAAAAGAGATAGGTATAAAAGATAAATAAAAGAGAAAACTAAAGTAAATATAAATAAATTGCAGCAAGGTATTTTTGGAATTTTTGATTTTTAGCTGAAAATATATGATGGAAAATAGACCCGAGGGGCATAGGTTTCACTAGAGGCTTCTCTCTTGAAGAAAACATACGGTGGGTAAACAAATTACCGTTGAGAAATTGATAGAGAAGTGCATAATTATGACGATATCTAAGGCAATGATCATGAATATAGGCATCACGTCAGTGACAAGTAGACCGACTCCTGCCTGCATCTACTACTATTACTCCACACATCGACTGACTCCTGCTTGCATCTAGAGTATTAAGTTCATAAGAACAGAGTAACGCCTTAAGCAAGATGACATGATGTAGAGGGATAAACTCAAGCAATATGGTATAAACCCCATCTTTTTATCCTTGATGGCAACAATACAATACGTGACTCGCTACCCATTCTGTCACTGGGTGAGGACACCGCATAATTGAGCCCAAAACTAAGCACCTCTCCCAGTGCAAGAAAAACCAATCTAGTTGGCCAAACCAAACCGATAGTTCGAAGAGAAATCCAAAGATATCTTAATCATGCATAAAAGAGTTCAGAGAAGACCTAAAAATATTCATAGATAATCTAATCATAAATCCACAATTCATCGGATCTCAACAAACACACCGCAAAAGAAGATTACATCGAATAGATCTCCAAGAACATCGAGGAGGAGATTGTATTGAAGATCAAAGAGAGAGAAGAAGCCATCAAGCTACTAGCTATGGACCCTTAGGTCTATGGTAAACTACTCATGCTTCATCGGAAGGGCGGCAAGGTTGATGTAGACGCCCTCCATGATCGAATCCCCCTCCGGCGGAGTGCTGGAAAAGGCCCCAAGATGGGATCTCACGGGAACAGAAGCTTGCGGCGGCGAAAAAGTATTTTTGGTGTGCCCTCTGGTATAGGGAGAATATTTGGGTATTTATGGAGCAAGAATTAGGTTAGGACAGTCCACAAGGGGCCCACAAGCCAAGTGGTGCGCCCCCACGGCTTGTGGCCGCCTCATGGGTCTTCTGGCCTCCTATCCAAGTCTCGTGGGTTTCTTCTGGTCCAAGAAAAATCATCGTAAAGTTTTATTCCATTTGGACTCCATTTGATATTCCTTTTCTGTAAAAGTCAAAAACAAGGAAAAAAATAGAAACTAGCACTGGGCTCTAGGTTAATAGGTTAGTCCCAAAAATTATATAAAATATCATATTAATGCATATGAAACATCCAAAACAGACAATATAATAGCATGGACGATAAAAAAATATAGATACATTGGAGATGTATCAGGGGTTAGTTCCAACACTTGTACTAGGAAAATATTAAGAAGATCCAATAGTGCAATTGTACCACATATAAAATTTTGAGCACACGAAAATTTTCACCTAGTGAAGAATCAAACCAAACCTACTTTAGTAGCAATTCATGCGAAGTGCCAATGCAAACATATGAATGCAAACTAAATACAAAGATTCAAAACTAAGAAAGACTCCTACGCTGCCTCCCGATAGCGCTTTCTTTAGAGCCATTTATCTAGGCTTCGATGCTCCATAAATCCACCTGGATTCTGCTACGTCTTGAGCTTGCGTTGGTTTTCCCCGAAGAGGAGAGGATGATGCAGCACAGTAGCATAAGTATTTCCCTCAGTTTTTGAGAACCAAGGTATCAATCCAGTAGGAGGCCACGCGCAAGTCCTTCGTAGTTGCACAAAACGATAGCTACTCGCAACCAACGCGATTAGGGGTTGTCAATCCCTTCACGGTCACTTACGAGAGTGAGATCTGATAGAGATAATATTGTTGGTATTTTTGGTATAAAGATGCAAAGTGAAAAGTAAAAGCAAACCAAGTAAATAAAGTGATGGAGATTGATATGATGAGAATAGACCCGGGGGCCATAGGTTTCACTAGTGGCTTCTCTCAAGAGCATAGATATTCTATGGTGGGTGACCAAATTCTTGTTGAGCAATTGACAGAATTGAGCATAGTTATGAGGTTATCTAGGTATGATCATGTATATAGGCATCATGTCCGTGACAAGTAGATCAAACGATTACGCATCGACTACTATTACTCCACTCATCGACCGCTATCCATCATGCATCTAGAGTATTAAGTTAGCAAAAACAGAGTAACGCCTTAAGCAAGATGACATGATGTAGAGGGATAAATTCATGCAATATGATAAAAACCCCATCTTGTTATCCTCGATGGCAATAATACAATACGTGCCTTGCAACCCTTTACATCGGGTAAGGACACCACAAGATTGAACCCAAACCTAAACACTTCTCCCATTGCAAGAACTACCAATCTAGTTGGCCAAACCAAACGGATAATTCGAAGAGACTTGCAAAGATAACTCAATCATACATAAAAGAATTCAGAGAAGAATCAAATATTTTCCATAGATAAGCTGGATCATAAACCCACAATTCATCGGTCTCAACAAACACACCGCAAGAAGAAGATTACATCGAATAGATCTCCACGAGATAGGGGGAGAACATTGTATTGAGATCCAAAAAGGGAGAAGAAGCCATCTAGCTACTAGCTATGGACCCGAAGGTCTAAAGTAAACTACTCACACTTCATTGGAGGGGCTATGGTGATGATGTAGAAGCCCTCCAGGGTGGATGCCCCCTCCGTGAGGAGCTCCTAACAGGCCCCAAGATGGGATCTCATGGATACAGGAAGGTACGGCGGTGGAATTAGGTTTTGGCTCCTCTTACGATCGTTTGGGGATACGAGGTATATATAGGAGGAAAGAGTGCGTCGGTGGAGCGTCGGGGGCCCACGAGGTAGGGGCACGCCCTCCACCCTCGTGACCGCCTCGACACTTCTTGGAGTAGGGTCCAAGTCTCCTGGATCACGCTCGGTGAGAAGATCATGTTCGAAGGTTTCATTCCGTTTGGACTCCGTTTGATATTCCGTTTCTTGAAACACCGAAATAGGCGTAAAACTTGCAATTTCGGGTTGGGCCTCCGGTTAATAGGTTAGTCCAAATAGTAATATAAAAGTGGAAAATAAATCCCAATATAGACCAAAACATAAGATAAAGTAACATGGAGCAATCAAAAAATATAGATACGTTGGAGACGATCGGGCATCCCCAAGCTTAATTCCTGCTCGTCCTCGAGTAGTTAAATGATAAAAAGAGAATTTTTGATGCGGAGTGATACTTTGGCATAATTTCAATGTAAATATTATTAATCATGGTATGAATATTCAGATCCGAAAGATTCAAGACAAAAGTTCATATTGACATAAAAATAATAATACTTCAAGCATACTAATCAAAATAATCATGTCTTCTCAAAATAGCATGGCAAAAGAAGTTCATCTCTACAAAATCATATAGTTAGGCTATGCTTCATTTTCGTCACACAAAGATGTTCCCAACTTCTATACCCCTGATGACAAGCCAAGCAATTGTTTCATACTTAAATAATCTCAATTTTTTTCAACCTTCACGCAATACATGAGCGTGAGCCATGGATATAGCACTATGGGTGGAATAGAATATAATGATGGGGATTGTGTGGAGAAGACAAAAAAGGAGAAAGTCTCACATTGACGAGGCTAATCAACGGGCTATGGAGATGCCCGTCAATTGATGTCAACATGAGGAGTAGGGATTGCCATGCAACAGATGCACTAGAGCTATGAATGCTCAACAAAAAAAACTAGTGGGTGTGTATCCAACTTGCTTGCTCATGAAGACCTAGGGCACTTTGAGGAAGCCCATCATAGGAATATACAAGCCAAGTTCTATAATGAAAAATTCCCACTAGTATGAACAAGACAACTTATGAGACTCACTATATGAAAAACATGATGCTACTTTGAAGCACAATATATGAGACTCACTACATGAAGAACAAGGTGCTACTTTGATGCACAATATATGAGACTCACTACATGAAGAACATGGTGCTACTTTGAAGCACAAGTGTGGGAAAAAAGGATAGTAGCATTGCCCCTTTTATTTTATTTTTTATTTTATTTTATTTTTTTGGGCCTTTTTTTTCTTTGGCCTTTCTCTTTTTTTTGGGGACAATGCTCTATTGAATGATGATCATCACACTTCTATTGATTACAACATAAGGATTACAACTCGAAACTAGAACAAGGTATGACTCTATATGAATGCCTCCGTGATGTCTGGGATGGTGCAATGAATCAAGAGTGACATGTATGGAAAATAATGTATGGTGGCTTTGCCACAAATACGATGTCAACTACATGATCATGCAATGGCAATATGACAAAAGTAATGTATGTCATGATGATGATGAAGCGAACGGTGGAAAGTTGCATGGAAATATATCTCGGAATGGCTATGGAAATGCCATAATAGGTAGGTATGGTGGCTGTTTTGAGGAAGATATAAGGAGGTTTATGTGTGAAAGAGCGTATCATATCACGGGGTTTGGATGCACCGGCGAAGTTTGCACCAACTCTCAAGGTGAGAAAGGGCAATGCACTGCATCAAGAGGCTAGCAAAGGCGGAAAGGTAAAAGTGCGATAATCCATGGACTCAACATTAGTCAAAAGAACTCATATACTTATTGCAAAAATTTAGAAGCCATCAAAATCATGTACTACGCGCATGCTCGTAGGGGGATAGATTGGTAGGAAAAGACCATCGCCGTCCCGACCGCCACTCATAAGGATGCACAAGCCGTGTACACTTCATGTTTCAAATTTGTTACACAACTTTAACCATACGTGCATGCTACGGGATTTGCTAACTTCAACACAAGCATTTCTCAAATTCACAACTACTCAACTAGAATGACTTTGATATTATCACCTCCATATCTCAAAACAATTATCAAGCATCAAAATTATCTTAGTATTCAACGCACTCAAAAGAAAGTTTCACATATCTTGAATACCAAGTATATTAATATTAAGCAAATTACCATGCTATTAACGACTCTCAAAATAATCTAAGTGAAGCATGAGAGATCAAGTTTCTTTAAAACAAATCCACCACCGTGCTCTAAAAGATCTAAGTGAGGCACTAGAGCAAAAATTATCACGCTCAAAAAGATATAAGTGAAGCACTATGAGGAAAACTATCAAGCTCAAAAGATATAAGTGAAGCACATAGAGTATTCTATCAAATTTCAATTCATGTATGGCTCTCTCAAAAGGTGTGTACATCAAGGATGATTGTGGTAAACTAACAAGCAAAGACTCAAATAATACAAGACGCTCCAAGCAAAACACATATCATGTTGGTGAATAAAAATATAGCTCCAAGTAAATTACCGATGGAAGTAGGCGAAAAGAGGGATGCCTTCCGGGGCATCCCCAAGCTTTGACTTTTGGTGTCCTTGGATTATCTTGGGGTGCCATGGGCATCCCCAAGCTTAGGCTCTGCCACTCCTTGTTCCATAATCCATCAAAAGAATTCACCCAAAACTTGAAAACTTCTTAACACAAAACTCAATAGAAATCTCGTGAGCTCCGTTAGAGAAAGAAAACAAAAGACTACTTTAAGGTACTGTAATGAACTCATTATTTATTTATATTTGTGTTAAACCTACTGTATTCCAACTTCTCTATGGATTATAAACTATTTTACTAACCATAGATTCATCAAAATAAGCAAACAACACACACAAAACAGAATCTGTCAAAAACAGAACAGTCTGTAGTAATCTGTAACTAACGCAAACTTCTGGAACCCAATAAATTCTACCAAAATTATACGACCTGGAAAATTTGTTTATTGATCAGCAGCAATTGGAATCAGTATTTTATCACGTTCTGGTGATTTTTAACAATTCGGGCACTGAGCACAAAGATTCTGGAAATTACAGCAAGATCAAATAACTATCATCCAAGAAGATCCAATAGGTTCAACTTGGCACAAACACTAATTAAAAGATAAAACCACATCTAAACAGAGGCTATATGGATTATTTATTCCTAAACAGAAGCAAAAACAAAAACCAAAAAATAAAATTGGGTTGCCTCCCAACAAGCGCTATCGTTTAACGCCCCTAGCTAGGCATAAAAGCAAGGATAGATCTAGGTGGTGCCGTAGTAATAAGATAGATCGGTGAAACTCATTTCATATTCTCTACGTTCGGCAGAAAGTTTTATTTGAGGCAAGCAAAAGTAATCAAAAGGGCTAAATTTAATAGGACAAAAGTCCCCAAGATCAATTTTAGGAGGTATAGGTTCCTCTTTCGGCCCTTCGTATTGCACAACCAATTCATCATTATAAGCATTCTTTTGACAGAACTTGGTGAGCCTATACTCAAGAGGGCATCCTAGCTCATTATTTCGAATAGCCAAATCATCATTAAGCTCAGAGATTCTATCAATTAAAATATTGGTAGGTACTTTTTTCTAAGATTTTCATTGAAAGCAACATAGTCGATAGATTGAAAACGCATGATTTCTTCTTGATCAAAAAGGATAGATTCTATGGGAGGACGGCGGCGTCCACCCTATAATCTTGTAAAGATTTATTTGGCTTCTTTTATTATAAATCTGAATTCATGAGCCAAAAAGATAGTAGCGGCACGCTTAACAGAGGAGTGTTCAATATTAGAAAATTCTAGGAAAATTCTTTGTATAGAAGGGTGCATATGCATAAATTGGCTTTCAAGTTCAACGATAAGCATGGCAATAAGCGTCATAAGACTACTAGTTCTATGGAGAATAGAACCACCCATAGAGGGTAAAGCACCAGCACAATTAAAGAAATCTTGAATAACTCCTTTTCCAATAATATTACCACTACCGATTCGAAATCTTTTTGTGTGATAGGTAGGGGATTCTTCAGCAGGAGCTTCAGAATTTTCCATATTATTATCACCCATATCGGCGATAATTTCCCCAATTTCACACATAGCGCCAAGCAAGCAAACTAACACACGAGCAAACAAAAGGCAAAGGGAAAAGGAGGAGGAGATTGGGAAAGAGAGGGCGAATAAAACGGCAAGGGTGAAGTGGGGGAGAGGAAAACGAGAGGCAAATGGCAAATAATTTAATGCGAGAGATAGGGATTGTGATGGGTACTTGGTATGTTGACTTTTAAGTAGACCTCCCGAACAGCGGCGCTGAAATCCTTCTTGCTACGTCTTGAGCTTGCGTTGGTTTTCCCGAAGAGGAGAGGATGATGCAGCACAAGATGGCGTAAGTATTTCCCTCGGTTTTTGAGAACCAAGGTATCAATCCAGTAGGAGGCCACGCGCAAGTCCTTCGTACCTGCACAAAATGATAGCTACTCGCAACCAACGCGATTAGGGGTTGTGAATCCCTTCACGGTCACTTACGAGAGTGAGATCTGATAGAGATAATATTTTTGGTATTTTTGGTATAAAGATGCAAAGTGAAAAGTAAAAGCAAAGCAAGTAAATAAAGTGATGGAGATTGATATGATGAGAATAGACCCGGGGCCATAGGTTTCACTAGTGGCTTCTCTCAAGAGCATAGATATTCTACCGTGGGTGAACAAATTACTGTTGAGCAATTGACAGAATTGAGCATAGTTATGAGGTTATCTAGGTATGATCATGTATATAGGCATCACGTCCGTGACAAGTATATCGAAACGATTTTGCATCTACTACTATTACTCCACTCATCGACCGCTATCCAACATGCATCTAGAGTATTAAGTTAAAAAGCAGTAACGCCTGTAAGCAAGATGACATGATGTAGAGGGATAAATTCATGCAATATGATAAAAACCCCATCTTGTTATCCTCGATGGCAACAATACAATACGCGCCTTGCAGCCCTTTACATCCTTTGGGTAAGGACACCGCAAGATTGAACCCAAAGCTAAACACTTCTCCCATTGCAAGAACTACCAATCTAGTTGGCCAAACCAAACGGATAATTCGAAGAGACTTGCAAAGATAACTCAATCATACATAAAAGAATTCAGAGAAGAATCAAATATTTTCCATAGATAAGCTGGATCATAAACCCACAATTCATCTGTATCAACAAACACACCGCAAAAAGAAGATTACATCGAATAGATCTCCACGAGAGAGGGGAGAACATTGTATTGAGATCCAAAAGAGAGAAGAAGCCATCTAGCTACTAGCTATGGACCCGAAGGTCTGAAGTAAACTACTCACACTTCATCGGAGGGGCTATGGTGATGATGTAGAAGCCCTCCGTGGTGGATGCCCCTCACGTGAGCTCCTAACAGGCCCCAAGATGGGATCTCGTGGATACAGGAAGGTACGGTGGTGGAATTAGGTTTTTGGCTCCTCTTTTGATCGTTTGGGGATACGTAGGTATATATAGGAGGAAAGAGTACGTCGGTGGAGCGTCAGGGGGCCCACGAGGCAGGGGCGCGCCCTCCACCCTCGTGAACGCCTATGGCACTTCTTGGAGTAGGGTCCAAGTCTCCTGGATCACGTTCGGTGAGAAGATCACGTTCCCGAAGGTTTCATTCCGTTTGGACTCCATTTGATATTTCGTTTCTTGAAACACCGAAATAGGCAAAAACAGCAATTTCGGGCTGGGCCTCCGGTTAATAGGTTAGTCCCAAAAGTAATATAAAAGTGGAAAATAAATCCCATTATATTCCAAAACAATAGATAAAGTAGCATGGAGCAATCAAAAATTATAGATACGTTGGAGACGTATCAGATTCCAAGGGATATCGACCCGGTTTGTAGTTGGACCTACCTCCGACCATTGTTTGGAGCACCTCATAGCAAAGTGCGGTCGGAGTCGTACCTTCTTGTGGTGCATCAGCATCATGTATGTATAGAGGTCATCACTCTCAGGCGGGAACCGATGCACAAAACTAAGCATACATGTCTCCTTGTTCTTACGCAAGGTAATGGTTAGAGACTTATGAATAAATTTAAAGATAATACCTGGGCTATCATTGCAGGGGAACACTTAATAAAATTCTTCTTGTTGAGCGGATAGTTCAACAATCCCTATAGGTTTCCCCTATGTAAGAAAATCGTCCAAAGAAACATAGTTGGACATTAGTGTAGATAAATCAAGAGTATTTCATTCATCTAGTTTGTCACTATGAATAACACTAGGCTCCCCAAATAAGATGTTTAGCGACTCATAATCATTATCACCCATTAGCATCAAGTTCAGTCAAAATCATTAGCATCAAGTTCAGTCAAACTAGAATTATCATACTCTAATTCTGGCATCTCAAAGGGTTTGAATAAATGGGGGTTACGAAACAATCCTTTTATCGTGAACCCATTTTCTTTGTGGTCTTCTTCTTCTTCTTCTTTAAAAGGATGCTCTTGACAATACTTGTATACGGAGTACATTTTATCGTACATCCATTCGATTATGGCATCGTTGTTACGGGCTTGAGCAACGTCTTGGATATTTGCAAATAATATATGTAACGCCCCGGATCTTATGCGCCAGGTGTCCGTCAGTTATTCGTCAGCGTTGCCATGTCATGTGCTTGCGTGTTGCACTTTGCCATGTCATCATCTGCATTTCATATCATGTCGTCATGTGCATCGCATTTGCATACGTGTTCGTCTCATGCATCCGAGCATTTTCCCCGTTGTCCGTTTTGCAATCCGGCACCCCTATGTCTCCCGGCGCCCCCTTTTGCCTCTTTTCGTGTGTGGGTATTAAACGTTCTCGGAATGGACCAAGGTTTGTCAAGCGGCCTTGGTATAGCACCGGTAGACCGCCTGTCAAGTTTCGTGCCATTTGGAGGTCGTTTGGTACTCCAACGGTTAACCGGGTAACCGTAAAGCCTCCTTCTCTTTGCAGCCCAACACCCCTTTCAAAGTGGCCCAAAACCCAGCAAACTCCCCTCCATGCTCTCGGTCGTTCGATCACGATCGCGTGGCCGAAAACCGCTCCTCATTTGGACTCTCCTAGCTCCCTCTACCTATAAATATGTGCATCTCCCCCGAAAATCCCGGTCTAACCCTAGCCCCTTCTTCCTCCGCGCGTCGGACACGTCCGCCCGGCGCCGGACGCGTCCACCTCCACCTCACCCCGGCCAATCCCGTCATGCCACCTCAGCTCCGCCGCCACATGTCGCCTCCTGATACGCCGCCGCCCCGCGCCCACTTCCTCGCGCCGCCACCAGCGCGTCGGCCGCCAGGCGGGCCTGGCCAGCCATGATGCCGCGCCTCCCGCCGCCCGACCTCCCCGTCGCACCGCGCCGCGGGGCTCCCTCCGGCGCCCGCCGCCTCGACCGAAACCATCCGCCGCGCCGCCGCCAGCGGGGCGGCAGCGCTGGCCGCTTCGGCGCCCGCCTCCGTCTCTCCTCACGCCGCGCCGCCTCTCCTCGTCCCGGCCCGATCCGGCGAGGCTCCGGCCGGATCTCGCCGCCCCGCCATCTCCCTCATCTCCGGCGGCTCCCCCGGCCCCACTCCGGCGAACCTCGGCCCGAGCCCCTAGATCCGATCTGAGAAGGTTGATTCCCCCCCGTTTTTCGTCTAAGTCCCAGATTTTCAGCATTATGTGCCATGTTTATCGCATCATAACTCTTCGCATACTGCTCCGTTTCGTGCGTGTAATATTTGTTCGCCTCAACGAGTACTTCATTTCATTCCATTGCACCATGTTCATTTGAGCTCATCTTGATGCCTTAATTATCGTTGCAAGAGTGCTATATGATTTTAACCTGCTGAAACTGTTATAACTTGATGATTTGTCATTTTTGTTGCATTTGATGTGTGCATCTTATGCGCATGAGCTCTACATGTGTTTTGTGCTATGTCATTCCATCTTTCCAGTGGTGCCATCCATGTATTTTTGTGATTCATGTAGTGAGTGCATCAAGCTTGTTAAGTAGGGTACTTGCTGTTGCTGTTTTGCATGTCTGAATCTGCTATATCATGATGCTATGTTAACCTGCTTCTACAAATCATTCTATGCATAATCTGGAGATGTTCACTAAGGATGTTTTGTTCTACATATCATGCTCTATCCATCCATGCCCTTTGTTGCAATTATAATATGCTTTAACTTGTTGTTATCTTGCTCTCAAATTTCTAAATAATGTTGCTGTCAGCCTGTTAACATTAAGTTCAATGTTGCCATGATTGTTGTTAGTGATCCATGCACTCTATGAACTTGTTCTTGCCATTCTTAGCTTTATAAACTTGTCTTCTTACTGTTGGTTGCCTTGCCATGCCATGTATTGCTCTGTCGTGAGTGGTTCAAGCTCACCAACATGCCTACTTATTGTTGTTCCTGCCATGTATGAATCTGTCATATCATTTGCCATGTTTACATGGGTGCCATCATATTTCTCTGTGCCCTTTTGGCTCATGGTCAGGAAGGGACTTTTGTTCTATGAAATTAGTAGGTTCATGCCATGCTCTAGTTTGACATGATAGCTTGCTGTAACATGTTGTTTGATAGCTCCAAACATTGCAACCTGATGTTATTTCTGCAAAGTCTGAAACTGTTATTATTTGCAATCTTGCCATGTCATTTTGAGCATGTTCTATTAGTTTCTGGAGATAGCTCAATGTTCATGTTTTGTTATGCTTTACCTGTACATCATGCCCATGCCTTTTGTTATCATGTTAAGATGCTGTAGTTTGTTGTTTTGATGCTTGCAATATGCCTTGTTGCTGTTATGGACAGATTGTTGTTATGCTTTGTATAGTGTTATGTGTTGAACCGTTGCTCCGTTTAAAGTGTGCTCTATATGAAACTTGCTTGATTTTGCATGTAGCTTCATATTATCATGTTGCATCCTTGTTTTGAGGTGTTTGCTTGATGTTTGGATGCATTTTGCATCAATGCCATGTTTAACTTGTTTTGCTCATATCTTCTAGGCCGTAGCTCCGAAGTTAATAAAATTTATATGTAACTTGACTAGAATTTCGTGTAGATCATTTTGGTGCATCTTAACTTGCTGTTTAACAACTTGAACATAAGGTTTATTCAGATCTGAACCAATTTCGAAATTTGCATATGAGGACTTCTGGAATTGTCATATGTTGTTTCCTCATTTAAACTTGCCTTGATGTGTTGCTCTTGTTTGCATCATCTCTTGCCATGAGTAGCTTCATGTAGCCTTTGTCATGCATCATGCTTGTTGTGCATCATGTCTTGTTCATGTGTGGAGTGTTTACTATGTTGTGTGCTTCTTCTTGTTAGTTCCTGTTTCATTGCGATCGTGAGGATTCGTTCGTCTACGCTTGGTTCGGCTTCATCCGTTCGTCTTCTTCATGGACTCGTTCTTCTTCCTAGCGGGATTTCAGACAAGATGACCGTCACCTTGGATCTCATTACTATCATTGATATGCTAGTTGCTTCGTTCTATCGCTTTGCTGCTTTACCTACCACTTGCTGCTCAAGCCTCCCAAATTGCCATGAACCCCTGACTTTTGTCACCCTTCCCAGCAAACCGTTGTTTGGCTATGTTACCGCTTTTGCTCAGCCCCTCTTATAGCGTTGCTAGTTGCAGGTGAAGATGAAGATTGCCCCATGTTGGATTATGTTTATGTTGGGATATCACAATATCTCTTATATTATTAATGCATCTATATACTTGGTAAAGGGTGGAAGGCTCGGCCTTATGCCTGGTGTTTTGTTCCACTCTTGCCGCCCTAGTTTCCGTCATATCGGTATTATGTTCCCGGATTTTGCGTCCCTAACGCGGTTGGGTGATTTATGGGACCCCCTTGACAGTTCGCTTTGAATAAGACTCCTCCAGCAAGGCCCAACCTCGGGTTTACCATTTGCCTCACCACCACCTACTTTTCCCTTGGGAGTAATTAACCCAAGGGTCATTTTTATTTAGCCCCCCCCCCCGGGGGCCAATGCTTGTCTAAGTGTTGGCCCGAACCGAGCCCTTTCTTGAGGGGCCACCATGGGAAACTCGAGGCCTGGTTTTACTCGTAGCCTGTCTCATCCGGTGTTGCCCTGAGAACGAGATATGTGCAGCTCCTATCGGGATTGTCGGCGCATCGGGCGGTCTTGTTGGTCTTGTTTTATTGCTGTCGAAATGTCTTGTAGCCGGGATTCCGAGACTGATCGGGTCTTCAGGGAGAAGGAATATCCTTCGTTGATCGCGAGAGCTTATCATGGGCTAAGTTGGGACACCCTGCAGGTATAAACTTTCGAGAGCCGTGCCGCGGTTATGTGGCGATGGGAATTTGTTAATATCCGGTTGTAGTAAACTTGAAGCAAACTCTTCTAAAATACACCAACCGTGTGCGTAATCGCGTGAGTGTCTCTTTTCGGGTTGATCAAGAGGAGAACACGGTTTCTGGGTTATGTCTGACGTAAGTAGGAGTTCAGGATCACTTCTTGATCATTACTAGTTGACGACCGTTCCTTTGTTTCTCTTCTCGCTCTCATTTGTGTATGTTAGCCACCATATCATGCTTAGTCGTTGCTGCAACCTCACCACTTTACCCCTTCCTTTCCCATTAAGCTTTGCTAGTCTTGATACCCATGGTAATGGGATTGCTGAGTCCTCGTGGCTCCCAGATTACTACAACACCGATTCTGCAGTGTACAGGTTTGCGATGATCATGACGTGAGAGCGATGCTTGCTTGCGTTGAGTTCTTCTTCCGCTTCTTCGCTCAGGGATAGGTTCCGTGTCGGCACTGGGCTAAAGGTGGTGGATACTGTTTGAGTTTCTGTTTATGTTCCATTCGTAGTGGGATGTTGATCTCTTGTATATGATGTTGATGTATTCTTGTGGCATTTGTGCCTTATGTATGTATCCCTATGCATTATGTAATGTTGATGTAATGATATCCACCTTGCAAAAGCGTCTTCAAGATGCGCTTCTATCCTTGGTGGGACCATCGAGTTCCTTTAGGATAGGGTCGCATCTTGGGCGTGATAATATACCTACACTTTTTCTTACCACATACCATAGTAATTCCTCGGTGACATTTGTCATATTATTTTTATAATTTGCTATCACTTGATCATAAGCATTACTGCACTGATAGTTAACATGCTCACGAGAACCACAACATAAGCAACGACTTCGATATAAAGAACACATCATACCTGCACATTCATCTACGAATAATTGTAGTTCTTTAATATCCATGGAAGTTATATCTTTTCCTAGAGTTGCTTCATCAAAGAACACATAAAGAGTGTGCAAAAGGTTACTCTCGTGGGTGGAAGATGAGGTTGGGTGATCAATCCATTCCTCCTCTTCATTTTCTTGGTGTTCCCTTCCTCTAGGCACACTTCATCCAAGATAGATGGTTCTTTGGCATCCCCATTTGTTTGCTACAAGTTCATTTGGAGAATATTTAATTCATATTCCCTTACACATTCTTACAACATGTCATCAGTATTGGGGGTTGTTTGTTCTTCAGCTTGTACATCCCTTTCTTCATTACTCTGTGAGTCCTACAAAAGATTAGTTTCTCCCAAGGCGGTTGCAATACACTCTGGTCCATTCTTTACTAATACATTATCACAAAAATTATTCAGGAAAAAGCAACGAGTAGGATGCACCTTCTCATAAAAGGTTTCTAGCAAAATGCACTTTACCCTTGTATTGCTTATTCTACTAAGAATTTCACCAGCACCAACAAGAATCACTAATTGTATGATTTCCATAGTAGCATGACATTTATCACCACTATTATAAGGTGCTAATATTGGATCGGTACAACACTCAAATTGATAATTTAGGTGCTCTTCGGATTGTCATTCTTCACATGGTAGAGGGTATGCAACACGTATCATTGATAAATAGTCATTCACCAATTTCAACCATTTTTTATCGTAGGTTCTTTTTCGTCTGCTTCTCTTTTTATGATAGCCAATTGCTTGTTCTTTTCATAGACTCTATTCCACTCCTACAAAATATCTTCAATAGACATCTCAAAATACATGATTAGTATATTATATGTTTTTGATTTAATAGAAAAACCAAAAGATAAATAACAACTAACAAAATAAACTATCTGTGAGCGGGAAGGTAATAATCGAGTGCTTTTGCTCCCCGGCAACAGCGCCAGAAAAGCTTGATGACCTGCAAGGGCACAGGCCTATTGCAATTCGCGGTAAGTAGAGTATGTGGATCCTACGGGAAGTGGTGGTGGCACTGGTAACTATCAACCCCGCAGCTACGTCGTCACACAGGCGGCTATGTTCACGCCCAGAACTTTATCTGGAAAGAGTCTATTAGTCGGTTTCTAACGGAACGATAATAAGGGTGGTTTTGTCTAAAAACTAAGGGAGGTAGAAAAGTAAATAAAACAGCGAATAAAATAAGGGGGCGACGCTTGAGTAAAAGGCCTTCTCGAGGCGTTCGAAATCATTACCACATGCACGTCCTACATATACTTAAGCCACTTTCCATGTAGTTATTTGCGGGCGGAGCCTGGTATAGAACACGTTCTGCTCATGGTAGACTTCGTGCCACACATGCCACCATCATAGTCTCCCCAGAGGGTCACAACACATGACAATTAAGGGTTTAACCACTGGACACGACCAAAGGGTGGTCTCTGTTATTCCCCTATCGAATTGGTATAGATGGGATAGGTAGAGAGTACTGATGTCACGTTTTCTCCTCCACTTCCCTAGAGAGAGCGCTATCACTTGCTTTCTTCGATCTCTACTTCATCCAATAGTAATATCCTTGTGTCCAAAACTAGCAAATGTTGGATGGTGCACTTCACCCAACATCACAAAGAACATTAACAATACATGAAAAGGTCATATCATATTGCACAAAATTATTCAGTGTTAGTACAAACTAGAGTTCATCCCAAGGTCAAAAAAAAAAACTAGAGTTCATCCTATTTCCCGAGAACTAGTAATTCACTCAAGCATGTAGATGGAGTACATAGAGGATTGAGACAAGTTACAAGCCAACATGGTGTTGGAGATGGAGAGGAGCATGGTCGCGATGGCAATGGGGAGGGCACCGGCCCTCCGGCAGGTGCCGAGTGTTGGGGGCTGATAACTCACAAGTATAGGGGATCACAACAGTTTTCGAGGGTAGGGTATTCAACCCAAATTTATTTGTTCCACACAAGGGGATCCAAAGAATATTTGCAAGTATTAGCAGTTGAGTTGTCAATTCAACCACACCTGGACACTAAATATCTGCAGTAGAGTGATCAGTAGCATAGTAGTATGGTAATTTGATAGTGATAGCAGTAACAGTAGCGGCAACAATAACAGTAGCATCAATAGTTTTGTAGCAATTGTGACAGTAGTAGCAATAGTAGTAACTTAGCAAAGAACAATATGTGGAAACCTCGTAGGCATTGGATCGGTGATAACGTTGGATAATATTCATCATATAAAAGTCATAACCTAGGGCGACACAAAAGTAGCTCCAATTCATCAATGTAATGTAGACATGTATTCCGTATATGGTCATACGTACTTATAACAAGAACTTGCATGACATCTTTTGTCCTACCCTCCCGTGGCAGCGGGGTCCATAAGGAAACTAAGATATATTAAGTCCTCCTTTTAATAGACAAGCGGAACAAAGCATTAACACATAGTGAATACATGAACTCCTCAGACTACGGTTATCACCGGAAAGAATCCCAATTATTGTCACCTTGGGGTATGCGGATCATAACATGTAGCAGGTGCATACAACGTGCAAGGTCGGATCAAGAACACAAATATATTCATGAAAACATAGAGGGTTCAGATTTGAAATCATGGCATTCGGGCCCTAGTGACAAGCAATAAGCATAGAAAGTCGTAGCAACATCAATCACAGAACATGGTGGATACTAGGGATCAAGCCCTAACAAAACTAACTCGGTTACATAATGAATCTCATCCAACCCATCACCGTCCAACAAGCCTACGAAGGAATTACTCACTCCCGGTGATGAGCATCATGAAATTGGTGATGGAGGATGGTTGATGATGATGAAGACGGAAGATCCTCCTCTCCGGAGCCCCGAACGTACTCCAGATCTAGCCTCCCGATGATGAAGAACAGGAGGTGGCGGCGGCTCCATATCGTAAAACGTGATGAAACTTCCTCTCCTATTTTTTCTTGGGAAATAGGAATTTATAGACTTGAGATTAGGGTCGACGGAGCCACGTGGGCCCCACAAGCCACCAGGGCGCGCCTAGGAGGTGGGCACGCCCTGGTGCCTCGTGGGCACTGGGTGGTCCCCCTCAAGTGGGTCTTTGCTCCAATATTTTTTATATATTCCATAAAAAAATCTCCAAAAAGTTTCATTCAATTCCGAGAACTTTTATTTCTGCACAAAAATAACAGCATGGTAGTTCTGCTGAAAACATCATTAGTCCGGGTTAGTTTCATTCAAATCATGAAAATTAGAGTCCAAAATAAGAGCAAAATATCGTCAGTCCGGGTTAGCTTCATTGATATCATCTTTACGAAGTCTGTAATGGTGTAATTATATCCTGGCACATGGCTTGTATCAAGTTCTTCAGTCTTCTCTTCATTGCTTCTTACCGTGTTAATATCTTCAATCGGGTTAGGCTCCGGTTTACCTGCAAACTTAGCTAGGATCAATTTTTGGTGTAGTGCAATTTTAGCCACTTTTGCTTCCATATTCTTGGATCTTCCATCTAGCATCTGCACATCATTTGTTAGTCCAACAATCTTACTAGTCAATTAACCAAGCAAGTTATCATGATTCTTCATAATATTTTTGAAGTTTTCATTCTGCTTAGTTTGACTAGCAATAAAACTTTTTGGCCACCAAGGCACGCCCAGGGGGTGGGCGCGCCCTGGTGCCTTGTGGGAACTGGGTGGGCCCCCTCCAGTGGGTCTTTGCTCTAATATTTTTTATATATTCCATAAAAAATCTCCAAAAAGTTTTGTCCAATTCTGAGAACTTTTATTTCTGCACAAAAACAACACTATGGTAGTTCTGCTGAAAGCAACGTCAGTCTGAGTTAGTTTCATTTAAATCATGCAAATTAGTGTCCAAAACAAGAGCAAAACAGCGTCAGTCCAGGTTAGCTTCATTGATATCATCTTTACGAAATCTGCAATGGTGTAATTATATTCTGGAACATGGCTTGTATCAAGTTCTTCGGTCTTCTTTTCATTGCTTCTTCCCGTGTTAATATCTTCAACCAGGTTTGGTTCCGGTTTACCTGCGAACTTAACTAGGATCAATGTTTGGATCTTTGCAATTTTAGCCACTTTTGCTTCCATATTATTGGATCTTCCATCTAGCATCTCCACATCATTTGTTAGTCCAACAATCTTACTAGTCAATTAATCAAGCAAGTTATCATGATTCTTCACAATATTTTTGAAGTTTTCATTCTGCTCAGTTTGACTAGCAATAAAACTTCTCATAGTGTCTTCATCAATATTTCTATTGTAGTTATAGCTCCATTAAAGTTATTTGGTGCTCCACTGTTATTATCAGGATAACGAAGTCTACGAGCATAACCATTATTTTCCAGTTGGGATTATAGCTATTGTGAGAAATCAAATTCACATTACTAACTTATTCATTAGTGATGGCATTTACGTTTACCTCTTCTCTACCTTTCATGACGGTGATGAGTTCATCAAGCTTGGTTGTCAACTCCGCATTGTTTTCTTCAATTGTACTCACCCTTGAAACGTCTCCAACATGTCTACTTTTCCTAACGATTTTCCTCTTGTTTTGCACTCTAATTTGCATGATTTGAATGAAACTAACCCCGGACTGACGCTGTTTTCGGCAGAACTACCATGGTGTTATTTTTGTGCAGAAATAAAAGTTCTTGGAATGGAACGAAACTTTGTGATGAATTTTTATATAATATATAAGAATTTCTGGAGCCAAGACCTATGGGAGAGGGGCCCCTGGGTGGGCACAACCCACTAGGGCACGCCCCCTCTCCTGGCGCGCCCAGGTGGGTTGTCCCCACCTGGTGGCCCCGCAGACCCTGAAACCAATGCTATAAAATCCTATTTTTTCGGAAAAAAATCAAGAGGGAGAAAGAATTATCGCGATCCACGAGATGGAGCCGCCGTCACCTCATGTTCTTCATCGGGAGGCTAGATTTGGAGTCCGTTTGGGGCTCCGGAGAGGGGGATCTTCGTTCTTCATCAACACCAACCCTTCTCCATCGCCAATTCCATGGTGCTCCCCACCGGGAGTGAGTAATTCCTTCGTAGGCTCCCTGGTCGGTGAGGAGTTGGATGAGATTCATCATGTAATCGAGTTAGTTTTGTTAGGGCTTGATCCCTAGTATCCACTATGTTCTAAGATTGATGTTGCTATGACTTTTCTATGCTTAATGCTTGTCACTTTGGGCCCGGGTGCCATGAACTCAGATCTGAACTATTTATGTTATCAGCATTATATCCATGTTCTAGATCCGATCTTGCAAGTTATAGTCACCTACTATGTGTTATGATCCGGTAACCCCGGAGTGACAATAGTCGGGACCACTCCCCGTGATGACCGTAGTTTGAGGAGTTCATGTATTCACTATGTGTTAATGCGTCTGGTTCTCTATTAAAAGGAGGCCTTAATACCCCTTAGTTTCCAATATGGACCCCGCTGCCACGGGAGGGTAGGACAAAAGATGTCATGCAAGTTCATTCCATAAGCACATATGACTATTTACGGAATACATGCCTACATTATATTGACGCTAGTGTCGTATCGCCCTAGGTTATAACTGTCTCATGATGAATATAATCCAACAAGTCACTGATCCAATGCCTACGAATTTATCTTATATTGTTCTTGCTAATTTACTACTGCTATCGTTATTGTTACACTTGCTACAAAAATACTGCTATCACTGTTACTGTTACCGTTGCCGTTGTTACTACTATCAAAACTATCATACTACTTTGCTGTGATTACTTGCTGCAGATAATTAATCCCCAGGTGTGTTTGAATTGACAACTCAGCTGTTAATACCCTCAAATATTCCTTGGCTCCCCTTGTGTCGAATCTATAAATTTGGGTTGAATACTCTACCCTTGAAAACTGTTGTGATCCCCTATACGTGTGGGTTATCAAGACCTTTTTCTGGCGCCGTTGCCGGGGAGCGTATCTATATTTGTTGAGTCACTTGGGATTATTATCAATTTATCACTATGAAGAATCTGAAGGATCCTAAGACTATGATTTATCCCTCTAAGACGAGGGGAAGTAAGGAACTGCCATCTAGTTCTGCTTTAGATTCACCTTCTGTTATGAGTAAACTTGCAACACCACCACATGCTATAAATTCTAATATGTCGCAAGATATTTATGATGCTACTTCTACTATGGATAATGCTTATGATGATGCTAGTACCTTGCTTGATAATGACGATGTGCCACTTGGTAAATTTCTTGATGAACAAATTGCTAGAGTAATACAACATGATGTTGAATCTGATGATGAGCTTGGAACTGAAACTCCTGAAACACCTGCTAGAACTAGCCTTCCTAGATATGAATTGCCTAAGATACCAAAAGGTTATGTTATGAATGAGGAAACAACTAGAGATATTCTTGCTTGTAGGGATAGAGATGATCTAGAGAAATTACTATGCAAGTATAAAGAAAAATCTCTGAACGCTAGAATGAAGTGTGATCCTATGTTTGCTACTTCGCCTATCTTTATTGATGATAAGGATTATGAATTCTCTGTCGACCCAGAGTTAATTACTTTGGTTGAATCTGATCCTTTCCATGGTTATGAAACTGAAATTGTTGTGGCATATCTTACTAAGTTGAATGATATAGCCACCCTTTTTACTCATGATGAGAAGACTCGCTATTACTTTATTCTCAAATTATTTCCTTTCTCATTAAAGGTTCATGCTAAAGCTTGGTACAATACTCTTACTCCTGGTTGTGTGCGTAGTCCCGAGGATATGATTTATTACTTCTCTGAAAAATATTTTCCTGCTCATAAGAAACAAGCTGCCTTACAGGAAATATTTAACTTTGTTCAAACTAAAGAAGAGAGTCTCCCACAAGCTTTGGGGGGGGGGGGGCTTTGCCAATTACTTAATGCTTTTCCTGATCATCCTCTTAAGAAAAATTGAAATACTCGATATCTTCTATAATGGACTAACCGATGCTTCTAGGGACTTCCTAAATAGTTGTGCTGGTTGTGTTTCCAGGGAATGAACTGTTGGGAAAGCTGAAGAATTATTGAATAACATATTGAAAAATTATGATGATTGGGCTCTTCCTGAACCACCGGCAAAACCCACTCCAAAGAAGAGGGGTATATTATATCTCAGTCTTGAATATTTGCAAGAGGCAAAGAAATCTATGGAGGAAAAAGGTATTAAAGTTGAGGATGGTAAAAATTTACCTCCTACTGAAGAAATACATGGGCTTAATACACCACCACTGCCTAAGGTGGTAGAGGTAAATTCTCTAATGAAATTCAATGATAATGACAATCCTCACAATATGCATCCTAGCCAATGCCTTTATGAGTTTGAAAACTATATTAGAAAACAAGATCACTTCAATGCAAATGTTATGAAACAATTAAAATACAATTTTGAAAAGATTGCTCGCTTGAATGACTTGTTATTTAGAATCTCAAATGATGTTAGAGGTGTTGGAAAACATGCTTCTATGGTACAAACCCAGTTAGAACAAGTTGCTAAATCTCAAAGAGAATTGCTTAATGAAATGAATAACAACATACATGACTTTGTTGTTAGAGTTGCAACTAGAGGAGGTAAAATGACTCAGGAACCACTTTATCCTGAGGGGCACCCAAAAATAATTGAACAAGATTCACAAAGAAATAACACTAGTGCACCTAGTCCTTCTAAAAAGAAAAGGAAGAAGAAAAATGATAGGACTTTGCATGCTTCTAGTGAACCTGAAGTAGAAAAACCTCCTGATAATGAAAATAATGTTTCTATCTCTGATGCTGAAACTCAATCCGGTAATGAACATCCACCTAGTGATAATGAAAAAGAAAATGCTAATATTCATGAAGATGCTCAACCAAACAATGAAAAAGAACCAGATAATGATGTTGAGATAGAACCACCTGTTGATCTTGATAACCCACAACCTAAGAATAAAAGGTATGATAAAAAAGACTTCATTGCTAGAAAACACGGTAAAGAAAGAGAACCATGGGTTCAAAAACCTATGTCTTTTCCACCTAAGCCAACTAAAAAGAAAGATGATGAAGAATTTGAACGCTTTCTTTGAAATCGAGGCCGATCTTTTATGCGTGCTTGACTGATATCCTGAAAATGCCTCCTTATGCAAAGTATATGAAAGACATCATCACTAATAAGAGAAAAATACCGGAAGCTGAAATCTCCACTATGCTTGCTAATTATACTTTCAAAGATGGAGTACCTAAAAAACTTGGAGATCCGGTAATACCGACTATACCTTGCTCTATCAAAAAGAATTATGTGAAAACTGCTTTGTGTGATTTAGGAGCTGATGTTAGTGTTATGCCTTTCCCTTTATATAAAAGACTTGACTTGAATAAACTCACACCTACTGAGATACCTATGCAAATGGCTGACAAATCAACTGCCATACCTATCGTATTTGTGAGGATGCGCCCGTTGTTGTTGCTAATGTTACTATTTTGACTGACTTTGTTATACTTGAGATGCCCGAGGACGACAACATGTCGATTATCCTTGGTAGACCCTTCTTGAATACTGCAGGGGCTGTTATTGATTGCAATAAAAGCAAGGTCACTTTTCATTCATATCCCCATTGAGGTAACTTAGTGATTTACGAAAGTTCTTTGGTTTCATGCTAATCGAAAGTGGTTGTTAATAAGACCTGGTCAACCTTATTAATGAATCATTTTTGAGCGGTATGAAGTTGATGAATTTAGTAAACACTATCTTCTGTCCTTACCTTTTGTTTTCTGTTTTTTATTAGTTAAATAAAATTAAATGCCATGTTTTATCTATTTTCTGAATTTCCCGTGCAATAAAAAATGACCCAAAAATAAAAGTTCTCAGAATGCTCTGAAAATTTAACGATTTTTTCTGAATATTTCTGAATTTCTGGTGCAAATAATATCAGAGGGAGGTGCACCAAGTGGGCACAACCCACCTGGGCGTGCCAGGACCCCCAGGCACGCCCTGGTGGGTTGTGGTCCCCATGTGGGCCCCCTCACTTACCTCTTCATCCCACATCATCACTTACCTCCAGAAAAAAAATCTCCATTGCTCTCTCTCCCTTGTTCTTGCTCTCAAACCCGCGGATTTCGATCTCTTTGCTCAAGGCTCTGTTTCTGAAACTGTTTCGGGGATTGTTGCTTGAAAATTGTACGCGGACATGATGAACCTATTTAGAAGGAGCTCTTCGAGGAGACGATCCTCGGGGCATCTTATAGTGACAGTTCTGCTCGCCGGTCTTATGTAGAACCAAGTGAAAGTTCCACACGAGATGCTACCACCAAAACATGCTTATGGCCTTGCGATGAATATATGATGCGTGTAGGCATTATGGAGGAATTTGAGCAATATGTTCACAATGCCGTTCTCGGTCCCTACATTTCAGATAAGTGCAACCAACGCCACCTTCTCACTGAATCGTTTGTCAAAGGATTTAAATTCTTCCCTCGTGAGTCTAGGGTGTCCTTTATGCTTTATGATAATCCATTTACTATCCTGGAGAATTTTGCTTACCATTGCAAACTTCCATTTTGGGGTTCGCTTGACGAACCACCAAAGGCTGAGTTCAAAACATTCTTGACTAGTCTTTGCTACGGTGAAAGGAGGGGAGTGACACAAGGTAGAATAAAGAGCATTCATTTTCCTACAATTCAATACTTTGCATTATTTAACAGGAAATGTATAGTAGGCAAGCAAGACTGTAGTACGCTTTGTGCTCCAGACTTGAGCCTCATACGCACCGCTCTCACTGGTGAAAGGAATTATAACCTCGGAGCGATTGTTGGACGCAGACTTCAAAATAACGCTAACAGTGGCTATTTCTATGGTGGAATATATGCCACGCGTTTAGCACGAGGGTTGGGTGTCTCACCTTTGCCCTTTGATCCTATCCTACCCACGCAGTATTTAGATTTTGACACCTTAAAAGATCATAAGATCCT
The DNA here is from genome assembly GCA_021605145.1 of Aegilops bicornis. Lineage (NCBI taxonomy): Eukaryota > Viridiplantae > Streptophyta > Magnoliopsida > Poales > Poaceae > Aegilops > Aegilops bicornis. Next base: position 255,338,360 of record CM038670.1, on the reverse strand, counting down.
TAAAGGAAAGATTCATGATCTCACTTATAATCTGTTGTTTAACCAAACATCTGTTGTGCACACATATTTGCCTGCGCCTGCTCTTTTTGACTATCACAGCAAAGGAAGATGTTTTGTTCTTGAGAGCGAGGCCCGAGCTCACAATGCAGCAGTGGAGGTAGCACGGCAGGCTGAGGCATCCGCACCGAGAGCCTTCGTGAGCTACCACACTGACTACTATCCAAGCTACTGACTGATTACCAAGTTAGGCCAAAAGCCTAAGCTTGGGGGAGTACGTGTTTCTCACCGACATTACACTCATGTCCAGTTGTTTCTATTTGTCGGTGTTCACACTTTTTCATTGTATCATCCATGCTTAAATTCATTTTCTTGCTTTCTTCTTGTGTGTTTGAAAAACTTTAGAAAAACCAAAAAAAATTAGTTGTAGTAGTTTACTTTCTATGCATGCTTAGTAGTGGCACTAAAAAGAAAACCCAAAAAGATTTCCTTGTTCTTCTTTTGCTTGTTGGGAGCTTTCCCGTGTAAATAGTTTTTCTCGTTTTTGCTTTTCCCTTTTTATTTGCTTGTTCTAGAAAACCAAAAACTCCAAAAATATTTCAGTGTGTTTCTGTGAATTTCTTTTCTTTTATTCGAGTCTTACCAAGGAGAAGACCACGATGAAAATGTTGAGTGGCTCTCATATGAATAGATGTTAATCTAATAAAGAGTCTATTTTACCTTGTCTTCTCCTATTGAATAAATGTTTGCAGATTCCAGCTTAGTCCACAGCACTCTTGCACTATTATTATTTTCATATCATTCTGTCATGCAAGTGAAAGTCAATAATGACGACATTCGATGAACTGCCCGTGGCAGAGAGAAATGGGTATGAACTTGACTTGTTATGTTTGTGTAAATATGTTTAACCTAGTATCCATGATTCAGCCCGTTATGATCAAACATGTTTGCAATGACAATTAGAGATTATAGTTTCCCATGTCATGCATAAGTAGCTAGGAGTGGATAATGATTTATCTTGGATATCAACATAGCGTTAAAATGAGTCTGATCTAGCATGATGATATGGTATCCTCCTCTGAATGTTCGAGTGGCTTGACTTGACACATGTTCATGCATGTAGTTGAATCAAAACCAACATAGCCTCTATGATATTTATGTTCATGGTGTTCATATCCTACTCATGCTAGTGTCCAATGTTACTTATGCATAATGCATGTTTATGACCGTTGTTGCTCTCTAGCTGGCCGCTTCTCAATCTAATTGCTAGCCTTCGCCTGTACTAGTGGGAATTTTGCTTGTACATCATAAACATTGAACCCAAAGTTATTCCAGATGAGACCACCATACCTACCTATATGCGGTATTACCCTGCCATCCTAAGTAAATTTGCATGTGACACCTCTAAAAAATTCAAATAAATATCCTTTTTGTGTGCCTGGATTGTTCATGGAACGATAGGAATGGTCGGTATCTTCCATGCTAAGTGGGTTATTCTTAGGTCGAGTGTTTATTCACTCGCCATCGCATGACAAAAGGGCGGTAATAGGGATTCCCAGTCCCGAACTAAAAAATGCAAATAATTAAACAAAACTACCCCGGGACTGTTATTGGTATGGACGGCACCCGTTGTTTTAGACAAGCCGTGGAATGTGATTGTTGGTGGAGGGGGAGTAAACCTTTACTTTTATCGCTTGGGAACCGCCACTAGCATGCTTAGCATGGAAGATATTGATAACTGATGGTCATGAAGTAAATGAGAATGGTGCATGTCTCAAAATATCATTTACCTATGTTTTAAAACTTGAGCTCTGGCACCTCTGCAAATCACTGCTTCCCTCTGTGAAGAGACTATTTATTTATTTTTATGTCGTGTCATCACCTTCTAAAACAAGCGCCAAAACCTGAGAGCACAGCTGTCATGACTTATGCATTGTGTGTAGCTAATGTTGGGTGCATCATGACTGGATCTTTTCTACCATTAATTACAATATTTAGTCGCTGCTTGAACTTTAGAGGTGCTCTGCATTTATGTTTTTGGTCTTAGAAAGGGCTAGCGAGATACCACTATTGTCATATTATATCATGGTTGTTTTGACAATGTGCTGCTGTCTGAGATATCTTATTATTGCTCGCTAGCTTATTATGTCATTAATATGAGTTAATACAATCTTTAAGAGTTATTGTCAGCATGGTTAGTTATAATGTTGGCTGAAAACCTGGGTGTTGTTTAAGCTTATTTATGCAAATAAGAGCAAAAGAGTTCGTAAAAGTTTTTCTTTTTCACTTTCAGTTTATCAACTGAATTGCTTGAGGACAAGCAAAGGTTTAAGCTTGGGGGAGTTGATACGTCTCCAACGTATCTACTTTTCCTAACGCTTTCCTCTTTTTTGGATTATAATTTGCATGATTTGAATGAAACTAACCCCGGACTGACGCTGTTTTCAACAGAACTACCATGCTGTTGTTTTTGTGTAGAAATAAAAGTTCTCGGAATGGAACGAAACTTTGTGAGGAATTTTTATAGAATATATAAGAAATTCTGGAGCCAAGACCTACCGGAGAGGGGCCCCTGGGCGAGCACAACCCACCAGGGCGCGCCCCCCTCTCCTAGCGCACCCAGGTGGGTTGTCCCCACCTGGTGGCCCCGCAGACCCTGAAACCAACGCTATAAAATACTATTTTTTCAGAAAAAAGAATCAAGGGGAGAAAGAATTATCGTGATCCATGAGACGGAGCCGCCGTCACCTCCTGTTCTTCATCCGGAGGCCAGATCTGGAGTCCGTTTGGGGCTCCGGAGAGGGGGATCTTCGTTCTTCATCATCACCAACCCTTCTCCATCGCCAATTCCATGATGCCCCCACCGGGAGTGAGTAATTCCTTCGTAGGCTCGCTGGTCGGTGAGGAGTTGGATGAGATTCATCATGTAATCGAGTTAGTTTTGTTAGGGCTTGATCCTTACTATCCACTATGTTCTAAGATTGATGTTGCTATGACTTTGCTATGCTTAATGCTTGTCACTTTGGGCCTGGGTGCCATGAACTCAGATCTGAACCGTTTATGTTATCATCATTATATCCATGTTTTACATACGATCTTGCAAGTTATAGTCACCTACTACGTGTTATGATCCAACAACCCCGGAGTGACAATAGTCGGGACAACTCCCGGTGATGACCGTAGTTTGAGGAGTTCATGTATTCACTATGTGTTAATGCTTTGTTCCGGTTCTCTATTAAAAGGAGGCCTTAATATCCCTTAGTTTCCAATATGGACCCCACTGCCACGGGAGGGTAGGACAAAAGATGCCATGCAAGTTCTTTCCATAAGCACGGATGACTATTTACGGAATACATGCCTACATTATATTGACGAACTGGAGCTAGTGTCGTATCGCCCAAGGTTATAACTGTCTCATGATGAATATCATCCAACAAGTCACTGATCCAATGCCTACGAATTTATCTTATATTGTTCTTGCTAAGTTACTACTGCTATCATTACGGTTACACTTGCTACGAAAATACTGCTATCACTGTTACTATTACCGTTGCTGTTGTTACTACTATCAAAACTATCATGCTACTTTGCTATTGGTTACTTGCTGCAGATAATTAATCTCCACGTGTGGTTGAATTGAGAACTCAGCTGCTAATACCCTCAAATATTCTTTGGCTCCCCTTGTGTCGAATCCATAAATTTGGGTTGAATACGCTACCCTCGAAAACTGTTGCGATCCCCTATACTTGTGGGTTATCAACCCTCTTAGTGGTCGATCTTTCAACATGCCATCGGGCATGGTTCTCTCGCATATCATCAATTAGTTTCTTTACATCATCTACGAGCTTTCCCATGATTCTTCTCCTACAACTATATCAAGCATAGTTTTTGACATGTGATTTAAACCATTATAAAACATATGAAGGATTAACCATTCGCCCATTCCATGATTAGGATAGTTCCTTATGTCTTCTTTCATTCTATCCCACACAAGCGCCAGTGGCTCACGTTCTTCGTGCTTGAAACCTGTAATCGGAGAACGAAGTTGCATAATTTTTGTACGTGGACAAAACTTAGATAAGAAATTGTTACAACAAACCCAAGAAGTTATATTGCTTCTGGGTAAAGCTAGAAGCCATTTTTTGCTTTTCCACTCAGAGAGAAAAGAAATAGACGCAAATTCAAAGCGTGTGGGCCATAATCTCTAATCCGTGTCATGTTGCACAATTCAGTGAAATTATGCAAGTTCATACTGACATCTACAGAAGCAGAGCCTCCAAATTGGTCGTATTGAACCATGGAAACTAAGTTCGGTTTGATCTCATAATACTCAGCGGCTGCAACCTCAGGTTGTACTATGGGTTCACGCATGAAGTTATTGTTGGGAGTAGCAAAACTTCCAAGATTATGATCCATGGTCATATTTTTGGGGATTTCCACTGACAAGACTTACAACAAAAATTAAACTAGAACAAAAAGCAAAAACAAAAGCTGAAACTACACTTTAACAAAAACTCTAAACACAAAGACTAGGAACACTCAACTCCTCCTCGGCAATGGCGCTAGAGAAAGGGCTTGATGCCTTCTTTTAGTGATTCGGTAATGGAACATAAAGTACCCCACACCTATTTCCCCAAGAGACCATGGGTTATCGAACCCACAGAGGAAGATCCCATTGAAGCGATGGTCTCTAGCAAGCTTTTGTCAAAGAAACAATTCCAGCTTTTGACCAGATCAAATCAAGTAAATTGGAAAAAACACTTATAATAAAAGGAGGTACATGTATGAGGTCTTAATGCTTACAAGTTACAATCATGTATTTGTATTGGGACCAGATATGATCTTAATTTGTGCGCTGGAAGTCACCCATCAAGATGTGCTTGTTACGAACCGAAGTGGGGGATGTGTCCAAATAACATCTTGACCGGCACACGTCATGCATAAAGAATGAATTGTCCTACCAAACACCCTATCCGTCGCACGGGTTTGCCTCGATAATTATGACTATAATAATCAGACAAAAGCTTTGTGTGTTTAACAACTACACCTCATGAATCCCCAAGGATCGGATTCGTGTTACCGTACTAAACCCTTCCATCACTGGTGTTAAGAATAAGACTTCACGGTCTCTCTGCCCTTAACCTCTCTATGGCTCGCTCTCCATGATCCTGAGTACCTACAGGGATGAAGAACGCGGACAAGACAAGAGACATCTACGGAAAAAATTTATTTCACACATACAAGACGTTAATTCAAAGAACTTCCATTGATCCCCACAACAAATATAGAGGGTTGCAAGGCCTTTGCCTCAACCCATACCTTATCGAACTACATATACATGGATATCGGATCGCATGAAGAACACATCATGATGTCTTACAATGGATGCCATGTCCGAGGCACGATTACAAGTATGATCTAGAGAAGAAGAACTATGGTGGTGATGGTGGCTATAGATATGGAAACGGCGGCGGCTAGGGTTTGTGAAGATGGATGAAGATGACTCTGTTCTGGCTTCGCTCACGGACACTGTTTTGACATTTCGGCCTAGTCCCCTTTATAGAAGTTTTTCAGGTGGATGAGGAGCCTCAGAATCCACGCCAGCAGTCGCGGTCATATGGAACACCATGTTTTTTCTCTATGGCTTCTGGTGCACCTCCTCTTGATTTCTCCTGCCTCCTCCTTTACTTCTTTCCATGTTCACACTTGATTTCGTTCATATTTTGCCCATTTCCCGAGGAAACACATTAAAAAGAGGATTGGTGGAATATTTTGCATTCATTAGTCATTGGTAGCAATATCAGAGCGAATATCTCAGTTTTAATGAAATCTCTGAGTTTAAGCAAAGGGTAAATGTGTGTAAAAATATCACTCATCAGTGGTTTCTGGATTTTAGAGAATTTATAGGCTTGGAATTAGGTCAAACGGAGTTACGAGGGGCCCACAAGCTCAGGTGGCGCGCCCCCTAGGGGAACACCGTGTGAGCTTGTGGCTCTCTCATACATCTTCTGGCCTCCCCCGGAAGCTTCTAGGGTCTCTCCTGGTCCAGGAAAATCATCGTGACATTTCATCATGTTTGGACTTCGTTTGGTATGGTTTTCCTGCGAAACAATAAAATAGGCAAAAGCAAGAACTGCCATTGGCACTGTGCACTGAGTTAATAGGTTAGTACCCAAAAATGATATAAAATTGCACATGAAGCATACAAGATTGATAATATAATGGCATGAAACAATAAAAAAGTATAGATACGTTGGAGATGTATCAGTCTCGTAGATCATGAGAACATCCCTAACCTCGGATGGGAATGTCCATGATGGTGTTCAACTATGATACCTCGGCTTGGTAGAGTGTTGGGATTTTCTAGGAGCTCTGTTCCTGCCTTAGCCACCTGCCTAATGACCCAGCAGCTCCTAAGTTTGTGGGTATGTGGAGAGGCAGAGCGGATCGTGCATGGCTAATCGAGTATGGTGTCCAGTAGCAATTTGTTTTTGTCGTTGGAACGGTTTTTCTTCCATGATGGATGGTCGTCATGGTTGTCGGTGTTGGCGCGCTCGTTTCGTTGGTTTCACATGGGCATATGCTTTCTTCCCATGCTTCGGGTAGTTCCAAGCTGGGGTTCTGGTGCCATTGATTATCTACCAAGCACCCTCCATAGCAAAATATTTTGTCACTATGTCGGAGAGTTCACCGAACGTCCTGATGCGTTTTCGTGAAACTACCTTTCCCATTCCCTCATCGTGGATGTTGTGATGGAATGCTGCTATGGCCTTCTGATCCATGCAGTCCAGAATTTTGTTTTTTGTAAACAAAAAACGTGTCCAAAATTATCGGATCATCTCATTTGACTTCTGCACGACGACGGCTAGATCCCAAATGTCGGTCGACCCTGATTGATCAGGGCGGTACTCTATGTGGGGGTGGGTGGGAGAGAAATTTTTTATTCCGATCTGATATGACGTCGGCCTCCCGGGCGGATTTCCCCGAGGTCGATCTAACGTCAACCCTGGTCCTCCTTGTGGGGCCTGGCTAGCCAGACTACCGTACTGCATCGTCGAACCCGACCTCCAGGCTTGGTCCGGCACAACATAGCTTTCGTCCCAAGCATGGTATAACACCAATTTTTGGGTGGAAGTAGCATGATGCTTCTTGATACGTCTCCAACGTATCTATAGTTTTTGATTGCTCCATGCTATATTATCTACTGTTTTGGACAATATTGGGCTTTATTATCCACTTTTATATTATTTTTGGGACTAACCTATTAACCGGAGGCCCAGCCTGTAATTACTGTTTTTTTTGCCTATTTCGGTTTCAAGAAAAGGAATATCAAACGGAGTCCAATTGACCTGAAACTCCGCGGAACTTATTTTTGGACCAGAAGAAGCCCACGGAGTACCGGAAGTTCACCAGGGGAATCCCGGGCTGCCCACGAGGGTGGGGGGAGCGCCCACCCCCCTAGGGCGTGCCCCCCTACCTCGTGGACAGCCCGGAGGTCCACCAACGTACTTCTTTCACCCATATATACCCACGTACCCTAAGAACTTCGGAGAGGAGAATGGATCTGGAGTTCCGCCGCCGCAAGCCTCTGTAGCCACCAAAAGTCAATCGGGGCCCTGTTCCGGCACCCTGCCGGAGGGGGGAACCCTCACCGGTGGCCATCTTCATCATCCCAGCGCTCTCCATGACGAGGAGGGAGTAGTTCACCCTCGGGGCTGAGGGTATGTACCAGTAGCTATGTGTTTGATCTCTCTCTCTTGTGTTCTTCATTTGGCACGATCTTGATGTATCGCGAGCTTTGCTATTATAGTTGGATCCTATGTTTATTCTCCCCCTCTACTCTCTTTTAATGGATTGAGTTTCCCTTTGAAGTTATCTTATCGGATTGAGTCTTTAAAGATTTGAGAACACTTGATGTATGTCTTGCCGTGCGTATCTGTGGTGACAATGGGATATCACGTGATTCACTTGATGTATGTTTTGGTGATCAACTTTCGGGTTCCGCCCATGAACCTATGCATAGGGGTTGGCACACGTTTTCGTCGTGATTCTCCGGTAGAAACTTTGGGGCACTCTTTGAGGTTCTATGTGTTGGTTGAATAGATGAATCTGAGATTGTGTGATGCATATCGTATAATCATACCCACGGATACTTGAGGTGACATTGGAGTATCTAGGTGACATTAGGGTTTTGGTTGATTTGTGTCTTAAGGTGTTATTCTAGTACGAACTCTAGGGCTGTTTGTGACACTTATAGGAATAGCCCAATGGATTGATTGGAAAGAATAACTTTGAGGTGGTTTCGTACCCTACCATAATCTCTTCGTTTGTTCTCTGCTATTAGTGACTTTGGAGTGACTCTTTGTTGCATGTTGAGGGATAGTTATATGATCCAATTATGTTATTATTGTTGAGAGAACTTGCACTAGTGAAAGTATGAACCCTAGGCCTTGTTTCAACTCATTGCAATACCGTTTACGCTCACTTTTATCGCTTGTTACCTTGCTGTTTTTATATTTGCAGATTACAAAAACCTATATCTACCATCCATATTGCACTTGTATCACCATCTCTTCGCCGAACTAGTGCACCTATACAACTTACCATTGTATTGGGTGTGTTGGGGACACAAGAGACTCTTTGTTATTTGGTTGTAGGGTTGCTTGAGAGAGACCATCTACGCCTCCCACGGATTGATAAACCTTAGGTCATCCACTTGAGGGAAATTTGCTACTGTCCTACAAACCTCTGCACTTGGAGGCCCAACAACGTCTACAAGAAGAAGGTTGTGTAGTAGACATCAAGCAGTTTCTGGCGTCGTTGCTGGGGAGGTGAGTGCTTGAAGGTATATCTTTAGATCTTGCAATCGAATCTTTTTGTTTCTTGTTTTAGCACTAGTTTAGTTTATAAAAGAAAACTACCAAAAAATGGAATTAAGTTTGCCACTTACGCTTCATCTTTTTAATGTCTTTCGTGAGAATGATGGAAAAGAAAATTGTGCCAAAGTACTAGAAGAAGAATTACATAGAATGCTTGGCATAAAATATTTGAATGATGAGCATGATTGCAATGTTGTTAGTATGAACTCCTTGAATATCCATGGTACTAATGATGATTGCACTAGTTATGATGAAAATGTCTTCTATAAACATGTCAATTTTTGTGGAGTGCATTGGGTTTGCAAGTACACACCAAATAGGGAAGATAGGTATTGCAAGAGGCATAAGTATTTAGAAACTAAATTGTTGCAAGAAAGTCTTGATGTGAGTGCTGAAAATTTAAAATATCTTTACCGTACTTGTGAACTTTGCAATGAACATGGTCATTTAAATATCAAATGCAAATTGTTTCGTGACCGAATCGTGTCCAAAAATTGTGATGACTTGATTTCCCTTGAAGATTATAATGAACTTAGTTTGCTTTTGGGTTATGAAGAAATGAAACGTCAAACTAAGCATATTCCAGAATATAACCTTGAGAAATTCCTCGATATTGATCTAGAGAAGATTTATATGTATTGTGCGGTGAATTGCATTGAAAATCCTTATATTGCCAATTACATAAAGAAAATAAAAGAAATAGAAGATGAGGAGAATACTAACGAGAGGGAAGATACTTCCCAATATCCTCCTACTATTTCTTAGGATGAATCAGGTAACGAGGAGGAGCCTTCTATTCAACCAATCTCATCAATAAGGAGCTCCAAAAAGAGGATTGAACCCACACATGAGGTGAAGACGAAGAAAAGAAAAAGGAAGAGAGGTAAAAATGTATCCCTCCCAAATAATGTTGCTCCTATTATTGTTGTGCCTGGTGAAAATGAATCAAAAATAATTGTGGAAGATGATGCACTTGATGATGATCTCGTTATGCCTATTGCTTGTTGTGATGATTATGATTGGGAAGATAATGATACTCCTTATGATCTTGAAAATCTTTTTGGCACTTGCTTGGAAGAATATGATAATTGCTATACTATTGGTGCTATCCATACTATTAATGATGAGAGTGATTATGCTTATGATATGAAAAGGCCCAAGATTGGGGAAGCTATGTTTAATGAGGACGAGATATTTGAGAATATATTTGCTGCAATTAATGTTTGTCCCAAGCTTGGGGATGCTATGTTTAATAATGGTGATACTTTTAGCCTCCCAAATTTTTATATGCAAAGTTGTTATGATGATAGCATGCCTTCTACCTATGATGATTATATTGATGAAAGTGGGTTTGGAAGAGTGTCAACTTTAGGAAGTAATGATCCCACTATTTTGGAGGATGTTGAATCTTATAATATTTATGAAAGTGTATTTGGAGAGGTCATGACTTTATTTAGTGATGTATCCACTATTTGGAAGAGGTTTCAATTGATTATGATGAGAACAAAGTTGCTACTTATGATGATTATTGTGATGAAACTTATGCTATAAAAAGTAGTGATGATTATAATTATAAAACTTGTCATGATTATGAGTTCCCTTTCTCTGAACATTACTCTTTTAATGTGGAAACAATTTATAGTATTCAAGTCTCTTATGATACTCCCACTATTCCGAATGAGAAGAATTTTGCTTATGTGGAGAGTAATAAAATTTCTATGCTAGTAGATCATGAAAGGAATGATTTAGGTGCTGGTTATATTGTTGAATTCATTCATGATGATACTGAAAATTATTATTAGGGAGGTATATATGCTTGTAGGAATTGCAATAATATCAAGTTCCCTCTGTATGTGCTTAAAGTTTTGAAGTTATGCTTGTTTTGCCTTCCTATGCTAGTTGATTATTGTTCCCATAAGTTGTTTGCTCACAAAATCCCTATGCATAGGAATTGGGTTAGACTTAAATATGCTAGTCATATACTTCATGATGCTCTCCTTATGTTTCAATTCTTATCTTTTATGTGAGCATCATTGAAATCATCATGCCTAGCTAGGGGCGTTAAACGTTAGCGCTTGTTGGGAGGCAACCCAATTTTATTTTAGTTTCTTGCTTTTTGGTTCTTTTTAGAAATAAATGATCCATCTAGCTTCTGTTTATATGTGGTTTTGTGTTTTAATTAGTGTTTGTGCCAAATAGAACCTTTGGGAAGACTTGGGTGAAGTCTTTATGATCATGCTGTAAAAAACAGAAACTTTAGCGCTCACGAAATTAGCTTCAACTTTTTACTGGAGAGTGATATTTAGTTGATTCTTTTTGAAGATGATTACTAGACAAATTCCTCAGGTCCACCAATTTATTTTAGAATTTTTGGAGTTCCATAAGTATACGTTTGATACAGATTACTACAGACTGTTCTGTTTTTGACAGATTCTGTTTTTCTTGTGTTGTTTGCTTATTTTGATGAATCTATGGCTAGTAAAATAGTTTATAAACCCTAGAGAAGTTGGAATACAGTAGGTTTAACACCAATATAAATAAATAATGAGTTCATTACAGTACCTTGAAGGGTGTTTTGTTTTCTTTAGCTAACGGAGCTTACGAGCTTTCTGTTAAGTTTTGTGTTGTGAAGTTTTCAAGTTTTGGGTAAAGATTCGATGGACTATGGAATAAGGAGTGGCAAGAGCCTAAGCTTGGGGATACCCAAGGCACCCCAAGGTAATATTCAAGGATAACCAAGAGCCTAGGCTTGGGGATGCCCCGGATGGCATCCCCTCTTTCGTCTATGTTCATCGGTAACTTTACTTGGAGCTAAATTTTTATTCACCACATGATATGTGTTTTGCTTGGAGCGTTGTTTTATTTTCTTTAGCTTTGCTTGCTGTTTGAATAAAGTATCAAGATCTTAAATTCTTAAATGGGAGAGTCTTCACATAGTTGTATAATTATTCGACTACTCATTGATCTTCACTTATATCTTTCGGAGTAGTTTGTCATTTGCTCTAGTCCTTCACTTATATCTTTTAGAGCACAATGGTGGTTTTATTTTGAAGAAATAGATGAACTCTCATGCTTCACTTATATTGTTTTGAGAGTCTTAAATAGCATGGTAATTTGCTTAATCTTAATATGCTAGGTATTCAAGACTAGTGAAAACTTTCTTATGAGTGTGTTGAATACTAAGAGAAGTTTGATGCTTGATGATTGTTTTGAGATATGGAGGTAGTGATATTAAAGTCATGCTAGTTGAGTAGTTGTGAATTTTAGAAATGCTTGTGTTGAAGTTTGCAAGTCCCGTAGCATGCACGTATGGTAAACGTTATGTAACAAATTTGAAACATGAGGTGTTCTTTGATTGTCCTCCTTATGAGTGGTGGTCGGGGACGAGCGATGGTATTTTCCTACCAATCTATCCCCCTAGGAGCATGCGCGTAGTGCTTTGGTATTATAGCTTGTAGATTTTTGCAATAAGTATGTGAGTTCTCTATGACTAATGTTGAGTCCATGGATTATACGCACTCTCACCATTCCATCATTGCTAGCCTCTTCTGTAAAGTGCATTTCCCTTTCTCACATTGAGAGTTGGTGCAAACTTCACGGTGCATCCAAACCCGTGATATGATACGCTCTTTCACACATAAACCTCCTTATATCTTCCTCAAAACAGCCACCATACCTACCTATTATGGCATTTCCATAGCCATTCCGAGATATATTGCCATGCAACTTTCCACCATTCCGTTCATCATGACATTTTCATCATTGTCATATTGCTAGCATGATCATGTAGTTGACATAGTATTTGTGGCAAAGCCACCGTTCATAATTATTTCATACATGTCACTCTTGACTCATTGCATATCTCGGTACACCGCCGGAGGCATTCATATAGAGTCATACCTTGTTCTAGTATCGAGTTGTAATCATTGAGTTGTAAATAAATAGAAGTGTGATGATCATCATTTTCTAGAGCATTGTCCCAAGTGAGGAATATAAAAAAAAGGCCATAAAAAAGGGAAGGCCCAAAAAAAAGAGAAAGTCCATATAAAAAAAAGAGAAGGCCCAAAAAATGAGAGAAAAGGAGAGAAGGGACAATGTTACTATCCTTTTACCAACTTGTTCTTAAAAGTAGCACCATAATCTTCATGATAGAGAGTCTCTTATTTTGTCACTTTCATATACTAGTGGGAACTTTTCATTATAGAACTTGGCTTGTATATTCCAACGATGGGCTATCTCAAGTGCCCTAGGTCTTCATGAGCAAGCAAGTTGGATGCATACCCACTTAGTTTCTTTTGTTGAGCTTTCATACATTTATAGCTCTAGTGCATCTGTTGCATGGCAATCCTACTCCTTGCATTAACATCAATCGATGGGCATATCCATAGCCCATTGATTAGCCTCGTTGATGTGAGATCTTCTCCTTTTTTGTCTTATCCACATAACCCCCATCATCATATTCTATTCCACCCATAGTGCTATGTCCATGGCTCGCGCTCATATATTGCGTGAAAGTTTATAAGTTTGAGATTACTAAAGTATGAAACAATTGCTTGGCTTGTAATCGGGGTTGTGCATGATGAGAGCATTCTTGTGTGACAAAAATGGAGCATGACTAAACTATATGATTTTGTAGGGATGAACTTTCTTTGGCCATGTTATTTTTGAGAGGACATAATTGCTTAGTTAGTATGCTTGAAGTATTATTATTTTTATGTCAATATGAACTTTTATCTTGAATCTTTCGGATCTAAATATTCATACCACAAGTAAGAAGAATTACATTGAAATTATGCCAAGTAGCATTCCACATCAAAAATTATCTTTTTTATCATTTACCTACTCGAGGACGAGCAGGAATTAAGCTTGGGGATGCTTGATACGTCTCCAACGTATCTATAATTTTTTATTGCTCCATGGTATATTATCTACTGTTTTGGACAATATTGGGCTTTATTATTCACTTTTATATTATTTTTGGGACTAACCTATTAACCGGAGGCCCAGCCCAGAATTGTTGTTTTTTGCCTATTTCAGTGTTTCGAAGAAAAGGAATATCAAACGGAGTCCAATTGACCTGAAACTCCATGGAACTTATTTTTGGACCAGAAGAAGCCCACGGAGACTGGGAAGTTCACCGAGTCCCGGGCTGCCCACGAGGGTGGGGGCGCGCCCACCCCCCTAGGGCGCGCCCCCCTACCTCGTGGACAGCCCAGAGGTCCACCGACGTACTTCTTTCACCCATATATACCCACGTACCCTAAAAACTTCGGAGAGGAGAATAGATCTAGAGTTCCGCCACTGCAAGCCTATGTAGCCACCAAAAGTCAATCGGGACCCTGTTCCGGCACCCTGCCGGAGGGGGGAACCCTCACCGGTGGCCATCTTCATCATCCCGGCGCTCTCCATGACGAGGAGGGAGTAGTTCACCCTCGGGGTTGAGGGTATGTACCAGTAGCTATGTGTTTGATATCTCTCTCTCGTGTTCTTGGTTTGGCACGATCTTGATGTATCACGAGCTTTGCTATTATAGTTGGATCTTATGTTTATTCTCCCCCTCTACTCTCTTGTAATGGATTGAGTTTCCCCTTTGAAGTTATCTTATCGGATTGAGTCTTTAAAGATTTGAGAACACTTGATGTATGTCTTGCCGTGCATATCTGTTGTGACAATGGGATATCACGTGATTCACTCGATGTATGTTTTGGTGATCAACTTGCGGGTTCCGCCCATGAACCTATGCATAGGGGTTGGCACACATTTTCGTCGTGATTCTTCGGTAGAAACTTTGGGGCACTCTTTGAGGTTCTATGTGTTGGTTGAATAGATGAATTTGAGATTGTGTGATGCATATCGTATAATCATACCCACGGATACTTGAGGTGACATTGGAGTATCTAGGTGACATTAGGGTTTTGGTTGATTTGTGTCTTAAGGTGTTATTCTAGTACGAACTCTAGGGCTGTTTGTGACACTTATAGGAATAGCCCAATGGATTGATTGGAAAGAATAACTTTGAGGTGGTTTCGTACCCTACCATAATCTCTTTGTTTGTTCTCCACTATTAGTGACTTTGGAGTGACTCTTTGTTGCATGTTGAGGGATAGTTATATGATCCAATTATGTTATTATTGTTGAGAGAACTTGCACCGGTGAAAGTATGAACCCTAGGCCTTGTTTCAACTCATTGCAATACCGTTCACGTTCACTTTTATCACTCGTTACCTTGCTGTTTTTATATTTTCAGATTACAAAAACCTATATCTACCATCCATATTGCACTTGTATCACCATCTCTTCGCCGAACTAGTGCACCTATACAATTTACCATTGTATTGGGTGTGTTGGGGACACAAGAGACTCTTTGTTATTTGGTTGCAGGGTTGCTTGAGAGAGACCATCTTCATCCTACGCCTCCCACGGATTGATAAACCTTAGGTCATCCACTTGAGGGAAATTTGCTACTGTCCTACAAACCTCTGCACTTGGAGGCCCAACAACGTCTACAAGAAGAAGGTTGTGTAGTAGACATCACTTCTCGGTCAGATCCAATGTCGTGGAGGAGGATATTGCAGCGAGGCCTAAATCGTCGAGCTCGACGTCTCAATGGTGCGCTGGAGTCTCAAACTTCTCCGATTGACTGGTTAAGTCGAAGCGCGGAATTTTGGCACGAGGGTCGTGTCGTCAACGATCTGATCATCAGCTGACGATGCGATTGAGCCTCTTTGGCTACACAAAGGGACTTGTATGGGCCACCAATGACAGAGTCAAATCCAGAAAATCTCGGGTAGGGGGTCGCAATTTGGTAGCCTTTGCTAACTAGTAACAGGACGCGGGGTGTTGGGAAACGTAGTAGAAAAAAATTGCGCCTTCGATCACCCAAGATTAATATGAAGATGCATAACGGGTTGGGATCATGATCCTTGCGTCATTGAGTTGCAGCACAAGAAGAATGTGTCGGTGTAGATCGTACTTGGAGCCCCTCGTACCCTCGATGAACGATCCCTCGTAATGCCCACGAACAGTCCCTCGAATCAAAAACCGAAAGCACAACCTCTATACTTGGTTGCAAGCGTGCGGCCTTCACGAGCCGGCAGCGGTTCACCGTCCAGAGCTAATCGTCACCAGATAATTAGAGGGAGGAGATTATAACTACACAGGGCTTCTAATTATGAGACAAGAGGATTATCCTAGCTCTAATTAGTCAACTAGGACCAACTAGAACTAGAAGAACTAGAGGAGGCTCCAAAACTTGTATATCCAAGAGAGCAAAAACCCTAGTATATATAGGTTGGAGGGGAGAGGGAGGGTTGCCACCATGGGGGAAAATTTCCCCCTTGGTGCGCCGGTCAGGGAGGAGGAGTCCGACTCCTCCCCCTCTACTGATTCGCTAAGGAAGGAGGCACTTTCCCACTTGGGCCTTTTTGCCCCAGATTGCCTTCCACCTTTTGGCCTTTTTAGGCCCATTGATATTTAAATTAAATATAAAATGTATATATATATATATATATTAACATCTCTGGAAACATTTTCCATCTATATATATATTTTATCGGTAATACCCAGTATTACCCCGATACTCATTCAAACCCTTCCGGTGACCCCAAAACGCTTCCGGATCCTCTCAAAATTATTCCGAATATTCATGATATAATTTCACAAATATATTCTCATGACTCTCATCCTATTAATACTCAGCAGATCGTGATTGCCTTAAGCTTGTGACCCTGTAGGTTCCGTAACTCATAGACATGAATGAAATTGTTCGTTTAATGACCGACAGCGAGACCGTGGACATCGATATCGATCCCTATGAGCACACGAATGATATTCGAGTGAACCTTTGGTTATCGTGTGATGTTCCCTTGCTTATCCATACTTCAAAAAACCCGAGATGCATTGATATCCTCCTGAATCATCACCATGATCACTATACCCAAATCCTCGTTACCAGTTTTGTTCTTCTTTCTCGTTATTGTGTTCCGTCATCCCCCTGACGTAGTCACCTATGTCTGGATAGATGATGGTGGATGTCGTCACACCAAGAGGGCCCTAAGAATATCTCTCCATCATTGGAGGAGCAAATCCCACTCTCGAGCTATCCGGCCACTTGTCAAACTTTCTGATGAACCTGTAAGTTGTCGTTATGATCACCGTGTTACAGGTGACGTTTGAGCAACATCGAAGCCCACCGTACGGTAAGAAGTGACCATGATACTCTCGTGGTCTAAGGAGCAAAATCACACGTTAACACTCCATGTTATCACAATTGATTATAGATGATATTAACTCAATTCATAATTAACATACAAGATTGGGTCGACTCGATATGATCATTCTTCAGGACTATCGTTACACTTAACGATTTCCTAAGACCCGGGAAACATGATCACCAACAACGCTTGCGCTAGTCTTAGAGGCGAGACTAGAAACCTTTATTTTACCGTTTATTATTCTGCACGTGCATATGAGTTTTCCACATATTCCAGGATCATAGTGCTACTTCTTGAGCTTGCATTGGTTTTTCCCTTGAAGAGGAAAGGGTGATGCAGCAAAGTAGAGATAAGTACTTCCCTCAGTTAAGAACCAAGGTATCAATCCAGTAGGAGGAACACACAAGTCTCCAAGATAGCACCTACTCAAACAAACAAATACTTGCACCCAACGCGATAAAGGGGTTGTCAATCCCTTCACAGTCACTTGGAAGGATGAGATCTGATAGAGATAGGTATAAAAGATAAATAAAAGTACAAAATAAAGTGAAGGTAAATAAATTGCAGCAAGGTATTTTTGGGTTTTTGGTTTTATAGATCTAAAAATAATATGATGAGAATAGACCCCGGGGCCATAGTTTTCACTAGAGGCTTTTCTCTTGAAAGAACACATACGGTGGGTGAACAAATTACTGTTGAGCAATTGATAGAAAAGCACATAGTTATGACGATATCTAAGGCAATGGTCATGAATATAGGCATCACGTCCGTGACAAGTAGACCAAAATGATTCTGCATCTACTATTATTACTCCACACATCGACCGCTATCCAGCATGCATCTAGTGTATTAAGTTAACAAGAACGGATTAACACCTTAAGCAAGATGACATGATGTAGAGGGATAGATCCAATCAATATGGTAAAACCCCCATCTTTTTATCTTTAATGACAATAATACAAATATGTGCCTCGCTACCCCTTCTGTCACTGGGTGAGGACACCGCAAGATTGAACCCAAAACAAAGCACCTCTCCCATTGCAAGATAGATCAATCTAGTTGGCCAAACCAAATCAATAGATCGGAGAGAAATATAAAGATATCTTAATCATGCATAAAAGTGTTCAGAGAAGACTCAAATAATATTCATAGATAATCTGATCATAAATCCACAATTCATTGGATCTCAACAAATGCACCACAAAAGAAGATCACATCGAATAGAACTCCAAGAACATCGAGGAGAACATTGTATTGAAGATCAAAGAGAGAGAAGAAGCCATCTAGCTACTAGCTATGGACCTGTAGGTATGTGGTAAACTACTCACACATCATCGGAAGGGCAACAAGGTTGGTGTAGAGGCCCTCCGTGATTGAATCCCCCTCCGACGGAGTGCCGAAAAAGGCCCCAAGATGGGATCTCACGAGAACAGAAGCTTGCAGTGGCGAAAAAGTATTTTTGGTGTGTCCTGTAGTGTATGGGGAATATTTGGGTATTTATAGAGCTGGAATTAGGGTGAGGAGTGCCACGAGGGGCCCACAAGCCTGGGGCGCCCCCCTAGGGCGCGCCTCCAGGGCTTGTGGCCCTCTGGTGGCTCTTCTAGCCACCTCCTGAAGCTTCGTGTGTGTCTTCTTGTCCAAGAAAAACCGTCAAAAGGTTTTGTTCCGTTTGGACTCCATTTGGTATTGCATTTCTGTAAAAGAAAAAAAAACAAGAAAAAAACAGCAACTGGCACTGGGCACTAGGTTAGTAAGTTAGTCCCAAAAAATGATATAAAATAGTATAATAATGCATATAAAACATCCAAGATGGATAATATAATAGCATGGAACAATTAAAATTATAGATACGTTGGTGATGTATCACATAGCAGTTATAGTATGAAATATAAACACTTAATTATGAATATGAAAATATAATACTACAATATTATTGCCTCCAGGGCATATTTCCAACACAGTGGACATCGATGTTATACCCAGGTTCGGGCCCTCGAAGAGGTAAAACCCTAAGTCATGCTTTGTTGTATTGATTGTGGATGGGGTACAAGTTACATGTGATCTTCCGTGAGATCGCATGATAATGAATGTGTCCTCTAGGGGCCTAGTACCTTGGTTTATACAGACATCGGGTACCTAGTGTTTATAGATAGGTTAGTTGAACCTAGGGGGAAATGTGTCGTGGACTATCTCAAGGTCTTGGAGTACATGCAAAGTCTTCAGATCATTCCTTCCGCCATTCTTGGACTTAGACAAACAAGGCCCACCAGATGATGAGTTTCGGGGGCTCCTCATCCCAGCCCAAAGGACGAATGACTAATGTGTCATGCACCCCCTAATCCAGAACCCATCTCTCCGACGATCCAATCCCATCTTTGGTGACCATATCGAGCTCCGGTAGCTGCTTTGATGGCTCCGTCGATGACGAGGATGAGCTGGCCCTCCGCATTGCGATGGAGCTATCACGGGTGGACATGGGGGCAGTTTCAGATCTGATACGCCGTGGCTCTCCCGCCAGTGCAGTGCTGAGGCCAGAGCACCGATGCGGAGCTGGCCCCTCCCTGTCGGCACGCAGTTCAGCGTGGGCAGCTCAATCTGCGCGACCCCTCTGTCATCCACCTCCCTCGCCACTCGTTGCTCTGCAAGGGCAGCTGTGGGTTCTAGTGCCCGCTCTGTCGACGCCGTGGATGTGCACGCTAGAATCGGAGGCACGCGCCACCCGTCGCAAGAGACATCGGGCAAGTGAGAGGGAGGAGGTCGAGCAGTCAATTCGCCATCGCCGTGGGTTGCCGGCAGTGCCCGTCAAGGAGGAGCGGCTCCTCATGTGGGTCTACCGCCGTTCACTTACAACGGCAAGCGTCCGGCTTCGGAGGAAGAATGTGAAGGCGCTCTTGCTAGCCATTGAGCAGTCCGAGTGTGAGACGACGGAGGTAGCGACAGAGGCGGCGAGAGGGGCCAAGCTCAACCGGAAGCAGAACTGGGCTGTCCGGCGGATGAAGGGCTACATCACTACTAGGGAAAACCTTATACACAGAACTTTAGCAGTAGCGCTTGTTAAAAAAGGGTGCTAGTGCTACATAGCAGTAGCGTGTGCAGGTTAACGCGCTACAGATATGAATGTAGCAGTAGCGCATCTCCATGGAAAAGCGCTACTACTAAAATTCCCACTACTAAGTTGATAGGCTACACATAGTAGTAGCGGTCTTAGAAAAACCGCGCTACCGCTAAGATTATTGTAGCAGCGCGTTTACGGTGAAAAGCGCTACTGGTAATGAAAAGAAAATGAAATGAAAAACAAATAGAAAAGTAAATGAAAATGAAAGAAATAGAAAAAGGAGAAAGGAAAAAAATAAAATGTAAAGAAAAATAAATGAAAAAGGAAAAAAGGAGAAAGGCATAGCAGTAGCGTCTGTTCATAAGAGGCGCTATAGATAATATAGCAGCAGCGCATTTTTTAGACCCCTGCTAAAGAAAGAGAAAAGGAAATAAGAAAAGAAAAGGAAAATACATAGCTATAGCAGTAGCGCGTTTTGTAAAAAGCGTTATAGCTAACTTAGTTATAGCGCGTTTTTTTACTTCCGCACCGCTACGTTTGACTTAACCCCCGCGCGGTTTCCCTCCCCCCCCCCGGCCACCACTTCTCCCCAAATCCCTCGCCCCACTTCGCCGCCGTCTCCTGTCGGCGTCGACGCCCCCGGAGCCACCAGAGCCGCGTGTCGTCGACGCCACCGGAGCCGCCCCTAATGCCACCGGAGCCATGCGGCCTCATCAATGCCACCGGAGCCGCCCTCGGCGCCACCGGAGCCACCCTCGACGCCCCTGCCTCCCTCGCCACAATTGCCTCCTTCGCTGTCATCGGAGACGCCCCTGCCTCCCTCGCCACCACTGCCTCCCTCGCCACCACCGGAGCCATCCTCTGTAAGCCCCCACCCCTACTCTCTCTCTCATGCATAGCACAAACATTGGACAAAGAACTAGCTAGCTAGGTTAACTAGTTTAATTAGGTTAATTATCTAGGTTAGTGCAAAAATTTAGTTAGGGCTTTGACAGAGAACTAGTTAGGTTAACTAGTTTAATTAGGTTAATTATCTAGGTTAGTGCAAAAAATTATTTAGGGCTTTGACAGAGAACCAGCTAGGTTAACTAGTTTAATTAGGTTAATTATCTAGGTAAACTAGGTTAACTAGCTAGGTTAACTAACTAGGTTAAATAGCTAGGTTAATTAGGTTCGTTAGGTTAACAAACTAGGTTAACTAGGTTGGCTAGGTTAGAGCAAAAATTTATTTTAGAGCATTAGGTCAGAAGGGTTAGAGAAATGGAGTTCCTTTGCAATTTAATTGGGTTTTGTCCTAGGCAGAGAAGGGTTAGAGAAAATAACGTGTGTGTGAGAGAGAGGAATAGCTAGAACAGAATTTGGGTTTTGTCCTAGGTAGAGAAGTGTTTAGCGAGGTCAAAGGTTTTTGATTTTTGAAAAGACCACTATTTTTCAAGGAAAAGAATTTAGGCAAGTTTTATTTTAAAGATGATCCCTTCATAGACTTTTATTGTTGATTATATCTTTTCATTGAAGTGGTCATGTTATACCTTTTCATTGAAGTGGTTCGATTGTGCCCAAGTGGCCTTTTGTTGTTTCTAGGGAATGAAGCCGAGTGGCCTATGTTTTGCCGAAATGTTGATTCATTTTCGTTCCGGCAAATTTCAGGTGCTCGATTTGTGCACTTTTTAGCAAAGGTCATGCCGAAATTTTCCGTGAATTTCGGCATGACTTGTGCTACAAACTAGGACATATTGAGTGCCCGGGATTTGCCGCACCGGGAAGGAATCCACGTTCCTGCAAAACATAGGCCTTTTTATGTCATTATTCATTTTATTAGGTCTAGAATTAATTGACTAGATTTAACCGTAGGAAACATGGCTAGCAACAATGAAGGACAGGGTTCTGGTGATTGCGACAACGTCTACCAGGCAGCAGACGAATTTTTTAACCTTGCCGACGATCAACCGTTGTTCTTGCTGGGCCCACCTATCGCATCGGAGACTGAGACCGACATTGAGACCGGCGCTGAGAGTGAGAGCGACACCGAGACTAGCGGAGCCGGTATAGAACCAAAAGCAAAGAGGCAACGATGCCCAAAACAGCTCATCACTACTAGAGTGGTGGTCACGGAGGTGGACGGCGGCAATTTTGAGCCAAAAGAGCCAGCGGAAGCGCACGCGTGCTACGGCAATCAAATAGGCTGCATACTATGGGCTTGCGCCACCATCAACGATGTGAAACTACGGAAGATGCCAGATGTGAAGCAGGCCCTCCTAATGAAGCTGCACCAGGTGTTCTTGTTCCCGGGCCGGGATGAAAGCAAATATAAAAATCCAGATAAAGACTCGGCAACGAAGAAGATAAACAAATGCGCCATGGGCAAGTTTAGCGGCGCGTTGTCCGCCTAGAAAATAAGGGTGAAAGCAAGGATCATCGACAAAAAGGAGCCCTAATCCGAGATTGTAAAGGATAATCTGACAATTACAGAAGAGCAGTTTGAAATATTCAAGGCGGCTTGTGTTGCCGAAGCTGCCAAAGAAAAGTCGGAGTACATGAAGGGGCTTCAAGAGAGGAACATGGGGTGCCACCACCTCGGAAGCCGTGGTTACGTGGGGAAGAGGTCCATATGGGCCAAGGAGGACGCGGAATGCAAAAGTCTAGGCATCTCAGACCCCTTGGCGGAGTTCACCGTCCCGCAGGAGCGTGACGTCCTCAGGGTCTAGTACCTTTGGGACCCAGTCAAAAAGGTTTTTGAGACGGACCCGGCCACGATGGAGTTCATGAGACTGCTGGTAATTTCAGTTTCTGATCAATTCGACTGCACATTTAGTCATATTTGTAAACGATTCTTGTTCCTTTTGCAGAGAGAGCAGCCCAGGATTGCGGCCGAAAGCGACTCGCCGTATGAGGCATTGGCGAGGCCCAAGTGGGACACCCCATTCAACTGGTCCTTGAACATATTGAAACGACTCCCGGTGGACACTCGGCCGTCGTATGGACGCGTGCACGGTGTCGGAGATGGCGCCACATGGAAGAAGTACTACCGTGAGACCACGGAGGAGAGAAAGGAAAGACGAAGGTTAACTGAAGAAAACATCGACAAGAAGGTTGAGACTGCGGTTGAGAAGAAATCAGCTAAGACAATCGCAACAGCGTTAGCTGCCGCAAAACAGGCGATTGCAGATTCATGTGGTGTCTTGGTTCCGGCCGTCGTCAGTTGGAGCAGGCAAAATCCAAATAAAAATGCAGCAGACTTTTCCCTTGCCGGCTTCTTCGGGAGCAGCTCAACTAGCGTTGCACCAGCACCTGCTCCTACACCAGCTCCTGCACCGGCTCCCGCACCTGCTCATAGCAACCTGTCCTCTGTCTCGGACGTGCTCGGCAGTGCTTCATCTTTGGCTGAGCTCGGCGCCCTCACGGTACATGTCACATCGACCCTCTTCAATAAATGTATAATATCTCATTTCTGTTGCCTTTCGGATGTCTCACGTCGCAGACATGTCTTTGCAGGCCGACGTAACCCCGTGCACCATATTGAACACCATTAGCGACCAGAAGGTGGACGTGGGGAAGGCGACGATAATAAAGCCGAAGGAACAATTATTCCACAGCCGACCGATCCCCCCTGACGTCTTCAAGGTTTCCGTGGCCAGTGTCAAACCGGGCCGCGAGAATTTGGCTCCTCTGGTACTAGGGGGATGACGACGAGACCCCGCGGTGGCTTGGCGATTACAAGGGGTGGGTCCTGTTGTGGCCAAAAAGTCTGCTTCGTCTGGAGGCGGCCGGGAGCACACCCACGACCATGCAGCCTCAGCAAGGTATGAACATCAACACCCTACCTACCCAATTAGTGTCGCCTATCGTGCTGGGTGATAGCGGACGGGTTGAGGAAGAGGCTCCATTAGTCGCTGATGACAGCACCATAGATGAGGATGAGGATGACGACGACACTCAACAGTATCTCAATACTGGCGCCTATGATGACGGAGGATTGATGGCTCAGCAGTATGAGTACTCAGGGTTTGAGCGTCATGAGTCGGTTCCTGAATTGCCGGAGGATGAACGCATTATAGACGACCTTCCAGTAGCAAAGAAGCATAGGAAGAGACCGAGGAAAGGCAACAAAGCTACTTCTATGATCCAGCCGCCTCAGCAGCCTCGGGTTCAAGACCGTATACCTATCCCCGATGCGGCAAAATGGCATATCCCCGGTGAACCAATCCTACCTAAGGCAGCGGTAGAGGCCACACACGATGATCTAAGGAGACTTCATGACGATGTGCTACGGAGATAGAAAAGCCTCATCGCCTCGGAAAATCTAGGATACCCACTCTACGTGGTTAACGTGTCGCGACAAAGGTCGTACGTCCACACATTCCCCGGAGAAGTTCTTCCTTCGATTCGATTACATCTTCGACATGTTTCACTTGAAGAAGCTGGATTTTATGTTTGTCCGCCTTTATGCCTTGTACATGAACTACATCATCGGGGTTGAGCAGATACCTTATATCTGTGTCGCTGACCCGTACTTCATGCATGAGGGCTTCTTGGCAGTCTGCGCAGAGCACCGTGAATACGCGAGGGACTACATCGTCGATTTCATGGTCACCAATAAGGACAAGGAGACGATTCTCGTGCCTTATAATCCCATGTAAGTCATCCGCGCGGATATCCTTCCTTCGATTTCAATCATTCATTTGCACGATGGAGGCTAATTAATTTGAGGTGTACTTATTTTGCGCAGCGGCGGGCGCACCGTCCTCATCATCCTTTACCCCCGATACTCCCATGCTCTTTACTTGGACTCGTCGAAGAACATGAACAAAAACGATTACACCCACATCAAGTCTATTCTCGACAGTGCTATCTTTTACTACGGCGTACGGGGTGGAGAGATCAAGACCAAGAAGGAAAGGAACGGCAGGCCCGCCTTTGGCCATAAGACCGACTTCTGCTGCATCCAGCAACCGAGTGATACTCTTAGTGATGGATTCTATGTCCTACACCACATGCTGGAGTACAGACGGGGTCAGCAGAACCTTCACATGTCACCTAAATCCGGCGATGTCAATATTCTGCAATGGGCAAAGAACGTAGGAGATATCCCGGATCATCGACTTCGAGCTGAGTTCTATCACATCCAGCACGAACTTGCCCAAATCATCATGAAGGAGGTCCTCGAAAAAACAGGGATGTTCTATGAGGAAGGGCAAATGTCGCGAGAAGACGTCCGAACACGCCAGAGTCAGCCGGCGTCTCGACCTGAAGCCTTTCACTAAGCTCGGGGACTATCTCCCTGACTTGGATGGATGGCGCTACATGTTGGAGTGATTGTCGATATATGACAATGTGTCCGTTTAGTCCATACTTTCTGAATGACAAAACTTTGAGTTATGCACGACAAAACTTTATTTGTGATGTAACTAAACCGTCATCCTCAACTAGCGAAGATCACTCTAGTTAGGGCATTTTGGGTACGATGAACTTTGTTATTTATGCTTATGATATGTTGCTTCTATTTTTGCCAAGTCTGTCCTTTTCTGTTGCTCAACTATATATGTTACATATCATCGACTCATGTGACGATGCAGGTGCATATATCATCGATGACGAAGAAGTGCCATGCCAGGAGTATACGACGAGTGGCCGGAGTGTGAGGCCCAGGTGTACCGGTTTCCGGTTTCCGAGCGACGGCCAGTAGTTAGTTTAGGTTCACGCTAGTGCGAAAGAGGGATACGACCGACGCCTCAAGAAGTACTACATGAGACATGTCATGTAACTTGTATAGCTATATCGTGATTATGATGTGACGGCATGATTTGTGTTGGGTAATATAATGAGACTATTATATGTATGATATGATGAGCATATTGCATGTTTATGATATGATTAGAATATTGTATAAAACCTATACAAAAACATCGCAAATACGCGGCAAAAAAAGATATGATAAAATATAGTAGTAGCGCTCTTTAGCACTGGACAGGAAAACGCTACTGCTAAAGCACTTAGCAGTAGCGCTGGTATGGGACGCGCTACTGCTAAGTAGTTATAGCAGTAGCGCATGTCAACACACGTTACTGCTAAACGTTAGTTGTAGCGCCTTATCAGTAGCGCGGGTACCCGCGCTACTGCTAGGCTTTTCCCTAGTAGTGCATCGTCATTTCCAATTCCTCCTCCAACGACGACTCCGACTGCGACAGCCCACCTCCTGCCGCGGACGCCTACCCGGACGTCTACAGCAATGCCGGCCATAGAAAGGGCTAAGGGCTAACAAGGAAGTGGTGAAGCGCTGCCGTCTTCGTCTTTAATTTCAAGTTTTTAATAATCAAGTTTAAACTTAGCCGGTGTGAATTTTGGTGATCTTTTAGAGATCCGTTGATGATTAGAATGTGTTTCTATGTTTGTTTTTTGTCTGTTTGGTGATATACGTAGTTTTATCGTTGCGACGGGATTTGAGGAGTGCTCCACGGACACGCCCGATGCTTGAAGGCCGGATTTTGGTGATCGCGCCTGCTGTAGATGTTTTAATTTTTTTAGAAAGCATAGCTTCATTACTCAACTGTGGTGAGGCAAGTCGCCCACAACACATTTGCCCACATGGCTAGGTACACCGGACTCCCACTCCATAAAGTGGTTTGGTTCACAATGGCGGCCCGACTTGGCGAGCTCATGAGCTACGGAATTAGCACTACGCCTACAAACTGAAATAGTAAATTTGGAGAACCATAATTTCAGTCGGAGCTTCATGTCCTCGATAACCGATGCATAAGTCGAGGAGTCGACCTTTTTCATGTCCAACGCATCCACCAGAAGTTGAATCAGTCTCAAACTCCACCTTGACCATTCCCAGATCTGCCACCGTGTTTATGGCATGTGACATAGCGAATACTTCAGCAGCGAAAGCATCGGATATGTATTCATGTCTTCCAGCTCGTGCATGCACCAGATTGCCATCTGCAGTCCTGACTGCGACTCCCCATCCTGCAAGATGCTGCCTAGGTATGAAGGATCCATCGGTGTTAATTTTGTAGTACTCTTCAGCCGGAGGACGCCACTTTTCTGGGTTGGGCTTGTCAGCTGCCTTGCAAAAGATCTGGTGATACTCCAGGATACTGCTCCTCGTTCTTCGTGCCACTTCCCCGGGTGACAGAGGAATCTCTCCTGCCCGTAGCTTATTTCTATTGGACCACCACATCCACCAGAAGGTGAGAACATGCAGCATTTTATTTTCATCTAGCCCCCAGATAAAATCTAGCATTGCATGCACGGACGAAATGTTCTCTATCTCCATTCTTTCCCGCTCCAGCGCCAACTCTCTCCACACTTCTTTTGCTGCCTTGCACTTGATAAAAAGGTGCGCTCCATCCTCTTCTCCTCTGCTGCAGAACAGGCATTTAATATCTGCAATAGGAACTCCCTTCCACGCTACTATGGTACGCAGCGCAAGGGATTCATGTTTGAGCCTCCACGTGAACATCTGAATGTTTCGAGGGCACGACAATTTCCATATTCTTTTCTAGGAGTCGTCTCTGATGCTATTTAAGTTACCCGAGTCAGAAGAGCTTGCTCCTACTCCTCCATCCCTCTTCATTTTCTCTAGTTGGACATATAACTTGTAGGCGCTCTTGACGGAGTGGATACCCTTGGTGTCGTATTGCCATGCGATGAAATCCTGGGCGCCCTCTCGAAGGGGAATCTGAAGGATGTGTTTCACATCATCAGGCCAAAAGGTGTCTCTCACAAGTTGCTCATCCCATGTATTCGTGTACGGATCGATCAGCTCACCAATGTGCTGCAATAGGCTTTGCCCTCGGGGCGTAATGACCGTCCTGGACCAAGGACAAGAAATCCATGGGTCCGTCCAGATGTTCACCCTGCTGCCGTCTCCAATCCTTCAAATGTGGCCCTCTCGGACTAGCTCCAACCCATGCAATAGGCTGCGCCAGGAATATGATATGTCGTCAAACGGTTTTGCGTTAAGTATCTGCCCATCGGGGTAATAGCGGGCTTGTAAGATCCTGGCACACAACGACTCACGGGATTGTATTAGCC
The DNA here is from genome assembly GCA_021605145.1 of Aegilops bicornis. Lineage (NCBI taxonomy): Eukaryota > Viridiplantae > Streptophyta > Magnoliopsida > Poales > Poaceae > Aegilops > Aegilops bicornis. The sequence goes on along the minus strand of CM038670.1, from coordinate 255,310,179 downwards.
TCCAGACCTGACGAGATAACATTGCAATATTGAAGGTGTGCATGTCCTGGAACCCTAATCCCCCTTGAGCCTTGAGCATCGTCAATTTGTTCCAACCTATCCAGCGAATTGCATGTTCTTTGTCCTGTTGACTCCACCAGTAGTTACCAATTAGTGAGCTTAGTTTCTCAGAAAAGGTCTTCGTTAGGTAAAAACAGGACATGGCGAATGTAGAGATAGCCTGCGCTACGGTTGTGACAAGCGCTTCTTTCCCTGACTTTGCAATGAGCTTCTCTTTCAACCCGTACACTCGACCTGCCATGGCATCCTTAACAAACGCGAACGCTTTCTTCCTTGATTTTCCGACATGAACTAGCAACCCTAGGTACTTCTTATTCCATGTTTCACTCTGGATTTGTAAGGCATTCTTCACCGCATTCTTGGATACATCAATGGTGTTTGGGCTGAACATAGCCGCTGGTTTCTCCATATTTATACATACACTGCCCTGAACAATCCTCATGTTTTAATTTTGTTGGCTTCGAAAATAAAGTGCGGGGAATAGGCATTCCCCTGGCAAAAAAAACACAGCCTGAGCCTGGCGAATGGCCATGGAGCCTACGCCTGTGCGCTATGCCGAGTATCTGGCGCATTGAGCGTCAGATAGGATTTACCCGAAGCGGCAGCTAGCGCATCGGGCAGACCGGCAGCCGAACCCTAGCGTTAGCGAGCACCACGGCGGCGCGCTCACCACTGGGGGCTCAACGGCTCAGCCTCGCTGCTTCGCCAGTTCGCCACGCCTCCGGCGCCGCTTCGCCGTCCGGCGCTCAACCTCGCTGCATCGCTACGCCTCCGGCGCCGTTCCGCCGTCAGGCGAGCGGCCTGCTCAGCTACTCGCCCGTCCGACGCCGTACCCACCGGCCCTCGCAGGCTGCAGCTTCCTGCTTCCCGGCGTTCTCCGTCCCCGCGCAAGCACAACTTAGTAAAGCTTCAGGTAATTCCTGTACCTTAATTAGTTAATTACTATGGTGGCAAAGTTGCAATGAGCCAATGAATGGGATCTTTTTTTTTTTTTGCTGCGAATAGGTTTCTGAACAATGGCAATTCCATCGATATCATGTCTTATACGTAGGTTTCATAAATTGATGTTGCCTATTTTGCTTGACCTTTACCAAAAAGGCTTTCGCCCCGCTTTATATATAAAGCAAATGCCCAAGCCAACATCCAACAAGGTTCAAGAACACACACGCACACACACGAAAGTTCCAGACAAATAAGTAACGATAGGGTTAATCTTTGAGGGCACAGCTCAACAAGCCCTAAAAGAGAAACAAAAGGCACACACGCCGGAGAGACATGGAGTCTAGTCGCTCCGGAGGTGGCGGGGAGCGGGGCGCCAGGCGGAAGGCCATCGAGCGAAGATCGGCGAGGAGGTCGCGATGACGCCCGGTCTGTGGGCGGCTAAGCGGCCGCCAGAGCCGCAAGTAACCACACAATTTAAAGATGGAGTCGATGTACGTCAAGAGGCACCTTACGGATGACTAGCTTATTGCGGACAGTCCATAGCGTCCAGTAAGGATCCCCACGCAAAGCCATCTAATATGCATGTAGCGAGGAGATGCACTAATTTCATGGCAGGTCGGGGGCGTTGGTGTTGCGCCATCAGCCCCCAACCGCTTTCGCTGAAACAGGACCAAAGGAACTGTGCCGTAGCACGAGAAGAAGATGTGGTTGGTATCCTCTACTGTGCCGCGCATGGGGCACATCCCATCCCAGTGTCCGTGGCGTTTAAGGACCTCCACGCCGGACGGGAGGCGGCCATGATCCATTGCCACGGGAAAATCCACGATCTTGAAGGCGGATGTCCCAAATCAAACTAAAGGGCTCGGGGCGTCGATGGAAGCGATAGCCGCGTATAGGGATCTTGTGGAGAAAGCGGCGGAGGGTTCAGTCGCCGAGGAGATGGCGTCCGGAGAGTCGGTAACGTCTATCGGCGGGGAGGCGATGTCACGGAGTAGGGTATCCCAAGCCGCAATCTCAAGGGGCGAAGGGCGGCGGAAAGCGAGGCGCCCTAAGTCGATAAGGGCCGTCTCGACAGAGACCCGAGGGTTAACAACAATGTCGAAGAGGATCGGAAATCAGGCGGCTAGGGGTGTCTCCGACCATCTATCAAGCGAGCAGTGGTCGAGGACCCAGTACCACCGAGATGGAAGTGCCAATGCGCAAAAGCAGTAAAGAATGGACGACGGCTTGCCAAAACCGGGAGCCGTAGCGGCCGACAAAATGCGAGAGGCTGTCCACGCAGTACTTGATACGGATTATCGTGAGCGAGACCCCATCTCCATTGGCAATGCGCCCGAGCCAACGTGTCGAGGGCAATGTTCATGCGCGGGAGGACAAAATCCCAAGACCGCCTCGTCCTTGGGTTTGCATATCTCGCCGACTAACCATGTGGTACTTCGCTATCCCTTCGCCGCCCAAGAGAATCTGGATTGGTATTTGGCAATCTCTGGTGCGAGGGTTTCATGGAGGCTATAGAAGCTCATTAGAAACCAAAGGAGGCTAGCAAGCGAAGAGTTGATAAGGATCACTCGGGCCGCTTAGGCGACCCGGCGCCCTTTCCAAGGCTCAACGCGGTCTTGCATACTGGGTCACCGTGGGGCGAAGATCGATACGGTGGCGCGAATCGCTAATGGGGATCCCCGGATAGGTCGTGGGAAAAGAACCCGGTAAGCCGGCAGTTTAGTCGGTTAGCGATGGCACGTGCTTCCTCAAGGGAACCCGAGGACCATCACTTCACTCTTATCGAAGTTAATGGTTAGGCCCGACATTTGTTGGAAGCACAGAGGAGGAACTTGTGTTAGTAATATCAAGTGCGGATCCCTCAACCATTATAATGGTATCATCCGCATATTGTAGGAGGGAGACCCCTCCCCCTCCTACTAGGTGGGGAACTAAGCCGTGAATATGGCCAGCAGCCTTAGCCCTATCCAAGATGGATGCGGGCATCGACCACCATGTTGAACAAGAGCGGTGAGAAGGGGTCACTCGACGTACCCAGCGTAGGGTGGGAAAGTAGGGTCCAATGTCCTCAGTTGATGTTTACCGTGATCCGCCGCCACGAGGAGACAATTTGCATGACGGGTCACCCAACGATCGTCGAAGCCCTTGCGGCGTAACATCTCGCAGAATGGCGGTGGACCGTGTCATAGGCCTTATGAAAGTCTAGCTTTAGAAAGACCGCGCGATGGCGTTTTACTCGGACCTCGTGTAGGACCTCGTGGAAAACTAACACGCCATCGAGAATGAATCGGCCTTGTATGAAGGCGGATTGATTCGGATGGGTGATCGTGTCAGCTAGAAGGGTCACCCTATTGGCGTACCCTTTGGCCAAGATCCGAAAGATCACGTTAATCACTGTGATTGGGCGGAACTGGCGAATATCCGAGGCGCCCGGGACCTTGGGGATGAGGGCCACGATCCATAATTGAGACGTCCAAGGTCCATTGAGCCCGTATAGAATTCTTCGAACAGAGCCATGACCTCCGGCTTGATGGTATCGAGCGTTTTAAAGAACGTCACGGGCAAACCATCCGGACCCGGGGCCGAGGAGGGTTCATCCCTTAATGGCTGCGAGGACCTCGGCCTCATCGAAGGGCCATCGATGCCGCGTTGGCCTCGGTAGAGACCAATTGCGCACCCGACCAAATGTCGGGGCGGACTATTTCACCCCGCGGGTGGGGTAAATAGGGCTTTATAGAAGCCGTCTACATGGGTACGGATGGCGAGGGGAGAACGATAGGATTGTCGCCATCCATAGGCGATGGATGGAATTACGACGACGCCGGTTGCTCGCCACCGCTGAAAGTAGGCGGTGTTGGCATCTCCGAAGGACCCACCTCTGGGTGCCCGAAGGCGCTTGATAAGGCTTCCTCGTCGGTGTAAATGGTGGATAGCTGGTCCTCGGTGTCGTAACGCAGCATCCACGAAACCGGAAGATCCCGCCGAGTCGGCGTGAGCGTCCGTGGCTTGGATAATAACAGAGGGCCTTTTGCGCTCTCTAAGATCCCGCCAAGGTTTGCCCCTGACCCTTCATGAATTGGCGGCAAGCTTGGCGCAGAAATGCCACGAGTCGATGGCGGACATGGATCGATGGGGAAGCAGAGCGGCAAAATCCAATGAGGCGACAACAGCCTCCGGAAGCTTGATCGATTGAGCGAGAAGGGTTCGAACCGGAATCGCTAGCGGTGGGGGCAGCTTCGTCATGATGGAGAGGAGGAGGGACATGGTCGGACCCGATCCGGGTGATGACCGGAGGCGAAGCCGAAGCGGCGTAATTCCCATTAGTGGAAACTAGGACACGATCCAAAGACGGATTGTGTCGGGACAATCTGTCGGTTCGTCCGGTGAACACGGCACCCGTCGATCAAGTTCGCGGAGCCCCAGCTCCGCGATCCAATCGTTGAATAGTTGCATCCGAGGAAGGTTGATCCGGTCATTATTCTTCTCATCCGGGATCGGATGAGATTAAAGTCTCCGCCACTAGAACTGGGAGGAGGAGTTAGAGATCTTCACCGCAGCTACTGTTAGGGAAGGCCGGAGCGGCGGTGGTCCGCCGACCATAGACAATAATGACCTCCCATTTGAAATTTAGGGCGCTCGTAGATCTCCATACTAACGAAGAATTCGCGGTCCATGCCACCCACCTCAAAGGTGGTATCCTTTACCCCTAAGAGGATGCCGCCAGAGTGGCACGAGGTCCCGCTAGAAGGGAGCCGGTGCCAAGCGAAGAGGTGGAGCTAAGGCGCTTCAAGCTCTGAAGGCGAACTTCGGTCGCAAGGTTTCTGGATGGCGATGATGTCAATGCGTCGTCACGAATGTACTCTATGAGTTGGCGGCGACGACCATCATGGCGAAGCCGCGGATGTTCGAGCAGGGCCGCATCTAAGCCCCCATCGAGCTGCTGACAGAACCTGCGGGAAGCGCTTTGCGCGGAGGAGCTGCGATCTTGTGAGCAGGTGCGTCCACGGACTAATCCGTCGGCCACCGGAGGCCAGGCCCGCGAGGATGGGCGTCCGCCGGGGGGCAGCAGCGGGCGGGTCTCGGCAAGCTTGCCGTCCAGATCTCCCGGCCCTAATGGCGCGATCTGTTCTAAGGGGACCAACTTCCCTCGAAAACTATGGTTGAGTCATTGGCCACCTTAGCGAGTGGGCCAGTGGAGCCGCCTCAAGAGCGGAAAATGAACAAGCTGGAGGAACTGGGAAGGTCGGAGTCCAGCGCGACTCGAGGTTCCGGACCGCCATGGAGCTCAGCCTTGATCGGCGATGGACGGCGCCGGAGAGTCGGCGACCGTGCCGCCTCGAGGCAAGGCGCTGCGGCAGGAGGACGCCACCGGCGTCCGAGGTGGAAGCGGAGCCCGCTGGCGACGCCACCGTCGGAGTGGGGCGCTGGAGGTCGGCGAGGAGACGTCCACCACCGAGGCAGACGGGAGGTCGGCGAGGAGGAGGCCGACGGAGGCCACCGTGAGGCAAGTGGTCGGCGAGCTCCCGGTTGGCACAGGAGGAGGCGAGTAGGTGCAACGGGGACCTCGCATCCGCCTCCACCATGGGGGCCGGAGGTCGGGCGGCGGGAGACGGAGGTCCGGCCCGGCGGCGAAGCGGCAGCGGAGGCGGTGTAGGGGAAGCGAGGCGGACGATGGAGGGGCGACGAGAAGCCCCACACTGGAGATGTCATGGCCGACTCCGACGGAGACAGAGGGCCAGACCGTTGGGGTGGCTAAACGGAGGGCCACCGCGAGGTCCGGCCGACACTCGAGCGCTCGCCAGCCGGAGCCACCACGACCCGGTGGGTTGGATAGCTTCATGCGGAGGGGCGGGAGTGCTCCGAGCCGTCCTCATCCTCTCCCGGGTCGTCGAGGCCGGAGTGGCGTGAGCGTCGGCGGTGGGAGTCGTCGGCATCAGCTGGGCCACCCCCCAGGTGGCTATCATCCGAGAAGCGGGGTGGCCGACGTGGTTCGGGGGCTCGGGGCAGATCTTGAGGTCGAAGCCGTCGTCGTTGAAGAAGACACGGATCGTGACGTGGAGCTTGGAGGAGTCGGGCATTTCACCTTGACGGGACCTCCTCCTCGCTGCGTAAGGAGAGCTCGTCGACCACCACCACCTTGCCAAGGATCTTCGACATCTTTGCGGATGACTTCGCTCGGGCCAAGACCCACATCTGGCGGGCGGAGATGAGGAGCCGCCACGGTGTCTAGGACAGCGACGGCCTTGGGATCCCAACGCGGCTCGAAATGTTCACCACAATGTCGTTGAGGGCGGGGTGATGTTGTTGCTGCGGTACGTAATCCCATACTCATGGCGTCGGGAAGATCACCGAGAAGGCGCTGAGGCGGTGGGGTCACTGCCCGATCCCCACGTGCATCTGCACAAGTGGTTGAGCTCAGCCTCAAGCGGCTCCGGGGTGGCGGCAGCCTCGCCCATGACCGTCTGTCGCCATCGGCGAGGGAGGGATCTCGGCACCTCGATGTGGAAGAAGGCCATGTCCTCGATGCCGTGGCCATACATCATGATCTCCTCCACACGGGCGATCCAGACAGAGAATCGGTTGGATGCGGAATCCTCTGCAGGTAGCACATCGGGGATTGGGGCAAGCCACTGAAAGTGGCGGTCGAGCCACAATTGAAGCTCTGGCGGGCGTCGGGAGGGCCATTGGAGCCGGAAGGGAGGCTCTTGGCGGCGATGGATCTGGCAGCTGAGGCTGAGGGGGCTTCTTCTTCTTCTTCTTGGGCCCTGGCGCCCCGGTTGCCATTACCGCCGTTAGACGGCGGAAACGCAGCTTTAGGTGTAGAAGCGGTTGGTAGCGCCAGTGTGGTGCGAGTTGTTGGAGTTAGCGGCAGGCGAGGAACGGGCGAGTGCAGGACGGTCCAGCGATGGGTCGGCGAGGGGACCGCTGACGGCCTTGGCCGACGGCCGCCCACGATCCGGGACTCCGCCCTAGGGGAGGCGGCGAGACTTCCTTGTCGGGGAAGCGCCGAGCCGGCCGGGGAGCGGCTGCTGCCTCGGATCGTCTTGGCGTTAGCCATCGGGGAGGTCGCGGCGGTCGTCCGCCCGGCAACAGAAGCGCCCGCCGTCATCCCCACTCCCGAGTCATGGTGGTGAGAAGCGGGCGGGAGGAGGACGGCGGCGCCGGGCGAGAGGGTCCGGACGGACGCAGAGACCGGGGCGAGGCAAGGGCGCGGAGTGGAGGAGAGTGGGCGTGCTGGGAACCCAACGGGCGGCCAAATGGAACGCCTAAATGGGCTCTGGCCGCCAGGGTGGGCGAGATTGGGCCAGCGGGACCGATCCAGCCTGCTTAGCCGCCCACCTACCGCCGAGGCCGGTTTCCCATGGGTCAACCCGCACTCCACCATCTCGAGGGGGCTGCAACCAGTGCCCGTGGGCCGCCCAGATCACAGCCGTCGACGACCGTCCCCGGTGACCAAGCCGGGCGCTTAGGGTTTCCAGCATCGCCAGGCCGCTGGGGCAAACGGGCGGCGAGGGAAGGCGGGCGGAGGGGCGGCCATGAGGTTGGGGCCGGCGGACCTACGGGAGGAAGAAGGGCGGAAGGGGTCCGACAGGAGAGGACAGCGCGAGCCAGGCGGGATCGTCGAGTCGGACCGGCCGTGGCGAGAGGAGGCGGAGGAGAGAGGCACGGCCATGGTCGGGGTTTCAGAGGCGAGGCCGGGCCCGGTCGGCGCGCCGGCAACACCTCGCCGCCAACGCCACGCCGCCCGGGGCAACCCCGACCAAAGGCTGCGCCTTACATCTTCCCGTCTTGGGGGGCGGCAGAGGAAGACGACGGCGCCGTCCCGACCCACGGGCGACCGAACTCCCACCCCTGGGAGTAGGGCCGCCGGCGAGGTCAGGTGGCGGCCGCGGCGGGGCCTTGGGGGGAACCCGATCCCGGCACACGACGGGGCGGCCAGCGGCAACGTCGTCGGCCTCGGCGACGTTGGCCCACAGCAGCCGCGGAGAGCGGAGAGAAGGGCAGCGCGGCGGGGAGGCGGACGCCGGCGGGGGGCGGGGCTCAAGGGCGGGGAGGGGGGGGGGGGGGGGCGGCGGCCGGGCAGCCGCAAGATTGTGAAGTTGGCAACAGGTATTGTGGCAATGCTCGTGCCCCATGGCCATTGGAGGTTGTGACGTACTGACGCTGTGTTCTTCTATTCTCTCTGTGATTCCTGTTATCTGAACACTCATGGTGAGACATATTATGTTATGTTCTGTAGCATAATATGGAATGCTATACTGCTAGTGCTACGGTCCAAAGATGACTTATCTTTGACATCATAAGGTTTGCTCCCAGCATCTAATTAGTTTGTGAAGTTTATCCATCCATGTCTTCACTAACCTCTAATTTTCTAGTGCTAATTAATTGTCATGGCTAGTCTAATGCAAGTCCTGTTGTGACAAATGTATGGAATAGAAGTTCAGAACCTTCAGAGATACATAGGACAGGAAGAAAGCGTCGTTCTCTCATTTTTAAAATTGCGTCAACTTTGGTTTAATCAAAGCCATACCGAAATAGTTTAGTATATACCAAAGCCAAATTGCATTTTAGTTTTATAGTACCATATTAACCGAAGTATGGATAGTGTACATACCACAAAAGGGTATTTACCAAACTGAATAAACCGAATGCATAGAGTTAGTGGTGTGGTCTTGGGTGTCCCATTTGTCATGCTTGGGAGTTCTCAGTCGGTATAAGTAGGTATATTAGTTGACTGGGCGATTGGGTTTTTTAGGGATTGATCCATAGTGGTGGCCATTGTGTTCATAATTGAGCTGCGTGGTGGGTTTGAATGTTTTGGAAAATACTCTGAATTGCAAATACGAGGATTGAGGTATGGTAGGGCAGGTAATGGGTGGTTTGATCTGCTTAAATTGGGATTTTCACAGTTTATGTCACAAATAACTTTTACAGATGTATAAACATGTACTGACATTCTTGTCCATTAGTGAGGTTGGTGAAAATGTTAGCCCTCTCCCTAAAGGCTTAAGTCTGCCTTAAGTCATGTGCCCGCCGCTGCCTGGCTGCATGGTAATGGCCACCACTGTGTACGGAATCACAATTCCCTCTCCTTCCTCAGTCCTTCCGTCCTACCCGAGGACTTTTAAGGTAATCTTGTGTACAGTGAAATCCAGCCGGCTGCGCAGCATAGCTTGACTTGGATCGAGTTCTGCTTGTGGACGGATCTAGCAGTAGGTTATCCAATTTGGCCGTCAGGTTCAGCTCTACTGTGGAAGAATTTGTTGTGATTTCTCGGTTGATTTTGTTTTCATCTATGCTAATTTCTTGGCCAATCAACATTTCCTCTTTCATCCTCTTTTATCGCCTCATTCTTTTTGTATTCAGGATGTATTAGACTAAATAGTCCAAAGGTTGATTGGTAAACTGCTGCTTCATTTATTGACCACATTTCTTTTTTTTCTTGAAGTTGTGTTGCCTAGCGGTGGAGTGCAATTACAAGAAGCTTCATTCTGTCTATCAAGTGGGTTTTGAGTGCTCGTGACTGGCGTATACATGTATGTAGAACAAAATGTCCAGCAACAGTGGCGGTGGTGCGAAGGAGAAGGGTCCCCGAATTGCTACGCCGCTTGTGCTACCTCCCTTAGTCCAGAATTCTATGCCTACTGCTTCAGATGGCCCTACCACTGATCTGAGATTAGCACAACAGTCCTGGCCTGGACATGTAGTCCTGCGTCCATGCACATCTTGGCCTCCTCATGTGAATCCTGTGTATCCACAACAAAATGGGGTATGTTCTCTACTATTGTCTATTTTCCACTAGGTCTTAAGGAAGAACAAAGCCTTATTAGCTTATCATGGTGCTGCCATTCTTCATGGGTAGGAAGCAGTGGCGGATGTGGTGGCAGCCGATGTTCTTCCTGTGATTAATAGCTGCAATGAGAAGATGTTGCCGGAAGTAAATATGCTATTTGATGGCGAGAATGATGCTTATGAGTTCTACAATATTTATCACGGAGAAGGTGGGCTTCTTTGTTGGAGATCAACACTCTGGACAACATCGAAGAACATCATCACTAGGAGGACATTTGTTTGCTCAAGAGAAGGTTTTCGGGAGAAGAAGAAGGGTGCCAAGGAATCAAAATGCCCACGGCCTGAAACAAGAATTGGTTGCCCAGCAAGCATGACCATTAGGCTTACTCCCAATGGCAAGTACCGTTTGACAGAATTTGTACCAAACCATAACCATCAGTTGGCAACAGCTTCTACGATTCATATGTTGAAAGCAAAGAAAATTAGGCGTAAAGCACGGGCTGTGAGAGAAAATCTGGTGGATGATACCGTGGTAACGCCAGAGTTTGAAAATGAAGATGAGGCATATGAATTTTACAGCATGTATGCAGGGAAAATTGGATTTAACGTGAGAAGGGCAAGCATGACAGTAAATGCTAAAAATGTTATCACTAGAAGGATGTTTGTTTGTTCAAAAGAAGGGTTCCGTGAGAAGAAAAGAGGAGCAAATAGAGTAAAGAAGCCTCGTCCAGAGACACGAACTGGTTGCCCAGCATGTATGGTCATCAGACTTGCATCTAACGGCAAGTATAATGTCACTGAGTTTGTCACCTTCCACAATCACGGTCTTGGTGCCGCAGCAGCTTCTGATCTTGTGATGACATCACTAACGGCTGGAAGTTATCAAGATTGTGGAGTAGATTTGTATGATGAATCACTAGACGATTGTTACGGCAAGCAAAATCTTATCAAAGACGATGCCACTTCAAACTGTCTAGAAGGTAGAAGTTGGAAAAGGTACAAGTGTAAAGTTCCTCACTATGGTGATGTAGGTGCCACTCTGGAGTACCTACAAAAGATGCAACATGACAACCCTTCATTCTTCTATGCAGTAAAATCTGATGAAGATGGGAACTTGACAAATTTTCTTTGGGCAGATTCCAAGTCCATCATGGATTTTACCCACTTTGGTGATGTAGTATGCCTTGATTCAGGGTATGAAGTGCAAAGGCTATGGTAGGCCGATTGCTTTGTTTACAGGTCTGAATCATCATAGGCAAACTGTCATCTTTGGTACTGCATTACTTTATGATGAGAGCTTTGAAGCTTTCAGATGGCTATTTGATACTTTTAAGATGGCAATGAATAGTACCCATCCCAAGACATTGTTAACTGATAGATCGGCTGTGATAAGTGAAGCTGTTGCAGTAAGTTGGCCTGAGACAGCACATCGTTTTTGTGTTTGGCAAATTTACCAAAATGCTCTTCAACAGTTAAGTCAAGCATTGCATGGGTCAAGAACTTTAGAATACAACTTCAAGAGATGCCTATTTGATTGTGAAGATGAGGCTGAGTTTTTGATGGCATGGAGAGAAATGTTGGAAAATCATGACCTAAAAGATAATCAATGGCTAGCAGATCTTCTTGCTGTTAAGGAGAAATGGGCATTACCATATGGTCGTGAGGCATTTTACGCTGATATGAAAAGCGTCCAACAGAAGGACAACTTGAGTAGTGAGCTTAAAATATATTTATCCCTAGAATTCGACCTTTTGAGTTTCTTTGTGCAGTTTGAAAAATTATTATGTGATCGTCGGTCTGCAGAACTGCAACTTGATGTGAGTGCCAGTCAGAGCACAAAGAAGCCGCCTTCGATCACGAATATTAAGGCAAGCTGCAAATGTGTATACACCTGCTGCCTATAGAATGTTTGAAAGAGAGTTTGAATTGTACATGGATTGCATGCTATATAACTGTGGCGAGATGGGCACAATCTGTGAGTATAGGATAACTGTCGAGGACAATCCAAAAGATCATTTTGTTAAGTATGATTCGCTCAATTCCATGTCACATTGTAGTTGCAAGAGGTTTGAGTTTGTAGGCATTCCATGTCGCCATATGCTGAAGGTACTTGACACTAGGAATATCAAGGACATTCCTCCTCAGTACATCTTGAAAAGGTGGAGGAAAGATGCCAGATCAGGATCTTCAAATGGTGGTTACGCGTACTCTTTTGATGGTGATCCTCAGACAAAGCGTCACACTTTATTGTGTCGAATATTCAGTATAGCAGCGGCTAGAGCTGCAACCTCTGCCGAATCATTTGCGTACATGGAAAGCCAATCGAGCGTACTTATGGGTCAAGTGGAACAATTTCTTGAAAACAGCCCCCCTGACATAGCTGCTATTATTGGTGCTAATTGTGACCGTACTCAAATTCCAGTTGAAAGTATGGTCACAGACGGTCTGCACAATCATGCTAACTTTATCAATGGCTCTGCTGATGGTACTTGTTCAATCAAGATGATTTCCCCCTTTTTGTTTGTTGCAACATGTATTGAACAGTGCTAATTGTAATGCAGATTCTCTAACCTTTCCCTTCACAATGGGTGCTGGTACGTTGGATTACCGCTAGACAGGTAACCACTTTCTTGCTACAAGTACGAAACGTAGTAAGAGAACTATTCTGTTATACTATGCCAAGGTCTTTATGGTTCTTACCCTATCAATTTACCCAAGATGTATCATTTGTTTAGTGACCTGTTTGGGAAAATGTTTGTTTATCACCTGCCAGCAAATATTTAGTTTCGTTCACACTTTTTTCTTTTAAGCAGGTGCTGGATGATGGTATATCTGGCTGCCATACCAATTTGGTGGTGCGTAGATGAGCTGGGAATAATAATGACGGGCTTATCGACTGTGCAGATCATTTTTGAATATATTTCTTAAGACTGCTGGAACTTTTCCAGTCCATTTCATAGCTTACGACTTGTCCAGTTCCACTTACCGCCCCATGGCGCCTCAGGCCGATTAAATATCAAGGTCGCCTGTTCGACCACCAAGCGGCAATGACTTCCCAGTAGATGATGATGAAGCGGGTGATGTGTTTTGTGTGTGTTGTGCCTGTGTTGATGGTGCATGCCGCGCCTGTAGATGTACAGTATGGAGGAATGAATGTTCATGTCATCTCTACACCAAGGTAATATATTCTGTTTACACTGGTCAAGTCCACTCGCTGTCCATATAATTTTGGTGAATATGAATCAAGATAAATACAAACAAGGCGATCGCAAATTTTCAGGCCTTGTTTGGGCTAGGGGTACTTTTTTCTTTCAGTTTTGCTAAAGCATATCTAGATGTGTCCTACGTATTGCACATCTAAGTCTTGTTTCATTAATTTTACCCAGAGATTCGTGCAGATATATTTTTTTCTTTTTTCTTTTTCTAGGGCAAATGTGCCCTAGATAGACCATTTTTCTTTCCTCAGTTGGAAATGAACAACAGGAAGTGACCTGGGATTTGGGCTCACGTGAGCCCCGTACCAAAAGAGTGGAAGGTTTACTGTGAAGAGTGCGTATCGCCTTGCCACTGTCCATATGCATACGGGGTTGGGTGCATCATGTGCTTCCCCGGGGGCCAGCGACGGGTCTGGGAGGCCAAGGTTCCCCTAAAGATGCGGATTCTTGCATGGAAAGCTGTGTCCGGCGCACTGATTTAACGGATGCAAGAAATATCGACACATCTCGACGCGTGATACATGCCCGCTTTGTGGTACAGAGAAAGAAACGAGCTTCCATGCCTTAGGCCCTGTTTGTTTCATAAGTCCTATGACTTTTTTAAGTCCCAATTTATAAGTCATAAATCCCTACCTGTTTGTTTATAGGGACTTATAAGTCCCGAGTCCTTACCTGTTTGCTTATAGGGACTTATAAGTCCATGTTGCACCGCTGCAACGAGGCTCAAGAGAGGGCTTGTCCGGTGATTGGAGGCACCGTTGCAACGAATCGAGGCAGAACGAACCGAGACGGGGCGGCGACGGGGCAGCGACGGGGCGAGAGGCAGGGCGGCGACGGGGCGACGACGGGGCGAGAGGCGGGGCGGCGACGGAGGCGAGAGGCGGGTGGCGACGGCATTTACGGGCGAGAAGGCAGAGGCGGCAGCAGAGGCGAGAGGCGGGGCGGCGATGGGGCGTGCGGGGAACGAGCCTGGAGCGAATAAGTCCCAATAAGCTCCTTCCTGAGAGTTATTTGATAAGTCTTAAATCACCACAATAAGTCCCAATAAGTCCCTTGTGTTTGGTTTAGGTGGGACTTATAGGGACTTTTGTAAGTCCCTAAACCAATAAGTCTCTTGTGTTTGGTTTAGGTGGGACTTATAGGAACTTTTTTAAGTCCCTAAACGAAACAAACATCCCCTTAGGAGGTGTTTGGATTAGAGACTGGTAACGTGAAAGGTAAGGGAATCAGATCACGCTGGTAACAGGGACGTAATGGACAAATCTCTATTTTGTTTGGTTCATGCCTGTAAAGGAATCGGTTATGGTGTCTGCTTCGGGTCTTCATGGCCGGTGGCTGAAAAGAAGAAGAGCGGACAAGGCCACAAGGGACGGGCAGGAGAGCAGATAAGGGAGGAGGACGGAGATCTGAGGACAGGAGGAGGGAGGAAGCCTGTACCTTGCAGGGAACAGTCCGGCGACGAGGGCAAGCTATGGCGGCGACCAAGGGCGCCGACGATGGCTACCAGGCGTCGGTGGAGCTGGATGAGGAGGTGAGGTTAGAGGGGGAGACGGAGAAGGGCTCGAAGGGGATCGGGACGGGAAGGCGCCGGCGCTGGAGTCGAAGGGGGTCAGGAGGCGGCGGCGCTGGTTGTGGAGGAACAGATCGTGCAAGGAGAGGCGCGGTAAGGCAACGCTTATTGGGGGGTTGTGGGTAGTATCGATCTAAAGCTAACCTGGATCCGTTTACGGAGGAAACCAATTACAGTGTGCACATACCAAACACTTGTAACGTTTTTCATTTACATCATAAACAGGTAACGGAGATCGAAACTGCTTTGCATACGATGCTTTTCTCGTCCGAGCATTACGACCAAAGAGCAAATCATCTGTAGATGCTATGGCCCACAAACTGAACTATTTATAATTGTTTCTAGTCGTACAGTGTTGGACAGAAAACTCGTCGTACGCATAGCAAGGTGGAACGGAGATTTATCCGCGAAACAAACACGTCCGTGTCTTGCGTGCATGCTCGTCAGGTGTGGACGAAGATGCCCCAGGTATGGGACCTCCCCGATCAGGAACTACTGCAAGATTCAGGCAATGAATGGCTACTAAATATTCTGCTTAACTGCCGTGATCACATGCGGGTATGCACCATAATGTTAATCTGGAGGATTTGGTCTCTGCGGTCAGACTTGGCTCACGGCAAGGCTGTTCCATCCACTGATGTGACAGCGGAGTATCTCCAGAGCTATATGTCTTCTTTGCAGTTGTAGGGAAGTTTACCACTGAAGAAATTATGAAAGGAAAGATGCAGTTGAGGGAGGAGGCCCCGGTGATACACCAGTGGGTTGGGTCGCCTTATCGGTTGATGGCGCTTATTCTAACTCAGACAGGTCGGCTGCTGCGGGTATAATCCTACGACGCATTGATGGTAGCGTTATTTTTGCAGCCTACAGATGCATCTTCAACTGCAATGACGCTCTGGAGGCTGAGATACATGCCTTAATGCAAGGTATGGCCTTGGCTATTCAACACTCTGAGTTGCCTGTCATTGTTCAGTCAGATTCCTCAGAAGCACTCTTGACGTTGAAAGGAGACAGTCTTTCTCGTTCCGTTTATGGACATCTAGTTGCTGAGATCCAACTTCTCTTGGGTGAAAGGGGGTTTATTCTTTCGAAAATTAAACGTGATCAAAATAGGGTAGCAGATCGGTTGGCTTTGTATAGTCATATAAAGAGTATTACTGTTGTATGGCTAGGTAAGTGCCCACCTCGTGTGGAGGAACTTGTGCCACTCATTGTAACCCTATAAATTTAAAACAAAATCATTTTACCCTCACAAAAAAAATAACATAGCAATGTAGTATTTGCATTGCCTAGAGGAGAGACAAATCTAAGACATATAATTCAGAACAGAGGGAGTATTATAAAAAAATACTACAGGCATGTGTGTTTTCTCCCGTTTCTCTCCCCTCTAGCGCCCGTGAACCTTCTGTCTTCCTAAATTGTCTCAGCAAAGAGTTTTTGAGGGCAAAGCAAAACTGAGCAGCCACATCGGGCAGTAC
Source organism: Aegilops bicornis (assembly GCA_021605145.1). Lineage (NCBI taxonomy): Eukaryota > Viridiplantae > Streptophyta > Magnoliopsida > Poales > Poaceae > Aegilops > Aegilops bicornis. The sequence goes on along the minus strand of CM038670.1, from coordinate 255,294,121 downwards.
ATTAGTGTTCTATAGCCGATGCTATCATTCAACAAACATATGCGACCAATCTTAGCTAGTTCATGTGCCGCGGTGAGTTGCTAGTGCTTTCTCATGTTAGAATATTGTCGGTGTACTAGAGTAGGGGTACCCTAGTATCCCGAACTTGTGCACGGGCAGTTGCAGCCTTCTGCGGCAGGGCTTACCGGGTGATTGCCAAGGTCCTCCGTGGTTCCCTTGGAGCCATTCAAGAACAAAGTATTCAAGCCAAGGAGACAAGGCCCCGGCAAGAGGAGCTTGGCGGGAAGACCACCCAAGGCACCTAGGAGACAATGCCCCGGCAAGAGGAGCTTGCCGGAAGGCCCGTGAGCGACAAGCTTCCGGACGCGACAAGACAACAATCATGACAAGGCGCTTGCATGGAGACCACCACTCAGACTGCGCTCCAAAGACATCCACTAACGTGGTCGCCTACAGGACCTTTCCAGCGCCGTGGCGAGAGGTCAGGCGACCGGTGCGGTGGCAAGCGGCGCCGACAAGGTTGCCATCGTGGCAGCGGTGGCGCCTGACGGTCCCTGTTTGCACCGTTAGAGGCGACGTGAGCGGGCATTTAATGCCTTTGTCCCCTGCCGTCGTGGTTAGGTATGATACATGTACCTTAATGCATGGTGGCTGTACCAACCACTCCTTTTCCATTTTTACCCTTGTCTACGTTGCCACCTGTCGGAGACCCCTTCAGCATATAAAAGGAGGCCCATGCGCAACGTAGAGGGGGGTGGGAAAGGTTCGAAGCCAGAAAACACTCACGCTCGGTCTCGTTAGCAGCTCGTGTGCACTGTAGCACTCAGCGCTCCCGAGCAAGAACTCAATACACTCAGACATGCAGCAGTAGGAGTGTTATCTCTCGGAGAGCTCTGCTGGGTAAACCGCCGTGTGCCCGCCTCGATCATTCTTTGCGACCTCCGCCCCGCTTGAACGAAAGGGGCTCGGTCCGCCGGTCCCATAGGTGTTCATGGGTCAGATCAGCCTCCCCGACATCTTTGGCACGCCAGGTAGGGGGGCGTCGAGCTTGTGTGAACCTGATCCGGCGTCTACACGAGCTAGATCTTCATCATCTTCATCGACATGCCACCGAAGAAGAAGGCTTCGGCGGCAGATGTTCCGTCCGCGTCGAACCCACCACCACCGGAGCAAACGGGTGGTGGGGTAGACGCCGGCGGAAGAATGGACGTCGACGGGGGAGCCCACGGTGCCGCCAAGTCCAAGGACAAGGCTGCGCAGACCTCGGCGTCCGTGCATGCACCGCGCCCGCCTCAGAGGCGCGGGACCGACAGCGTCATGGCATTCACAACGCCATACGCTCGTTGGACCAAGATCGAGCTGGAGGATCTCGGGATGCTCAAGACCGGCATGCACGCCAACATGCCGGCGCGAAGCGAGGGCACGGTCGCTCGACGGGATACGCTCCTTCAAACATAGTTAGAAGTCCGAGCATATCCCGCTCCTCGCTACCGCTCGCCATCGCCACCCACCACTCCAGAAGCTTTGGCGAGAGCACAAAAGCTCCTGGATTACCCTCCAACGGCTGACAAGGTCGATGAATGGAGGGCCAACATTCAGAGTCTCATCGGCTATGCCAACGGCGACGCCCGCTGCAGTACCGAGTGCATCGCCGCCGCGGCAGGACTGCTAAACACGAGCCGGTGGCGACGAAACCGTGGGGGTGCAACTACCATGTACTCTCCACCCGAAGGCCAAGATCGCCGACTTCGCCGGATCCACCTCGACAGCGACTCCATCGCATCGCCGGACCCACGAGCTCGCCGCGATCAGCGCCAAGTTCTTCACTTAACGACAAGAAGAAGACGCCGAACTTCGCATCAGCGCCCGAAGAGAAGCGGCAGCGTCAATCCGACAAGCGCGCTGGGCCCTCTGTCGACATGCACGCACCAGAGATACCAGGCGACTTGCCGTACGCGGTAGGTTGCCCTGCATTCACTCGTGAGCTGCGGCAAGTCCAGTGGCCCAGCAAGAAAAACTTCAAGCCAGACGTACCAGAGAAGTACGACAGCAAGACGCATCCGTCGGAGTTCCTCAGCATCTACACCATCGCGGTGCAAGCTGCCGGGGGGCGAGACGACAAGATCCTTGCCAACTACTTCCGGCCTGGTGCTCAAGCCCAATGTCGAGATCCTGGCTCATGCACTTGCCGGACAACTCCATATCCTCTTGGGCAGATCTATGCCATCGGTTTGTCGGCGCCTTTACAGCGCCACAAGCCCCATGGCCAAGAAAGCGACCTTCACCTGCCGCCCGGAAGGAAGGAGAGCCCTCGCAAGTACATTCAGAGATTCACCACAGACAAAGACAACATCCCAGATGTCCACCACCGCCATGGTAATCGCTGCTCCATCGAGCGTGCGAAACCGCAAGATGCGGGAGGAGATGGCGATGTGCAAGATCGAGACGCCGCGAGCTATATGCCCCGGCCGACAAGTGTGCACGTCTTGAGGAAGGGAGGAGACTCCCGGAGAGAATATCAAGCGGGAGGATCGATAGTGAGGAGACCGCCCCGCAAAGAAAAACCGCGGCGGAACAACAGGAAGAAGAAAGGCAAAGATGTGCTAGTTGTTGAGCAGTCCGCAACGGAGGTGGCACCAAGAAAGCCAAAGCTGGTAGCTCGGCAAGGAGGTTGCCGCTGGCACCAATCGCCAGTGGCGGTCGCCGACAAGGTGATTTGCTCCAACAAACAAGATCGCAAGATCCACCGCACCAAGGGCCATGACCTCTAGAGCTGCAAAAAGGTCGAGCAGCTTGTCGAGCAGCAGAAGGCTGAATATGAACGACGCGACAAGGAGAAGGCCCAGGAAGGTGCTAGAGGAGCTAGCAAGAAACGTCCCGGCCGAGGAGGACGCCGCGGCAAGGCCAAGCAGCGGCAAGGAGACAGACCTCCCCGCGGCCGCGACAAGGATGAAGACGACGACGATGATGAAGACATGGATGATGACGAGGCCGATGAGCAGGAGTTCCAGAAAGCCACAGAGGTCCTGTGCATTGACGGCGGTGCTTCTCTGCATACTTCACACCGCCAGCTCAAGCAGTGGATGCGGGAAGTCAATGCGGCAGAACCATCCGTCGAGTCACGCAAACCTCTGAAATTGTCCAACACGCCTATCATCTTTGATATTGAGGACCACCCGATCGCAGAATCTGCGGTCGGGTGCTTGCCGATGTTGGTTTCACCAACTATCCGCAACCTCAAGGTCACTAAGATGCTAGTTGACGGCGGGCCGGCTTGAACCTGATCTCCTCCGCGGTGCTCGAAACTCCAGATCCTCGATGGCGAAGCTCGAAGAGACGGCACATTCCAAGGAATCAATCCGGGAAGGAGCAAGCGAAGGGAAAGATCACGCTGTTTGCGTGACATTTGGCGTGAAGTTGAACTTCGTGGATCGAAAGGATCACTTTTGACGTTGCTGATTTTTCCATTGCCTTACAATGGGATACTTGGCCAGCCCAAAGACTCGCCAAATTCATGGCGGCCTCTCACTATGCATACAACATGTTTGAAGATGCCAGTGCCCGATAAGTGTCATCTCTGCCACTGGCGACAAGAAGGATGCTCTTATCTGGGCCGACAAGATCTACCGGGAAGCAAAGAACAAGAAGCAAATTGCAAGCCACTTGCCGCTGAAGCTCCCGGGGCAAAGAAGAAGACCAAGTCCGGCAAGAGCTCTATTGCCCAGTCCGGCAAGCGCACCTCTTCGGAGTGCTGCGCTACCGTCGAGGACGCACCATCGAGCTCCACCGGCAAGTGTAAGAAGACGATGGCGGCTCCACCAGAGACTAAGAAGGTGTCCGCCATGAGGACGGGCGCTGGTGGTACCTTCACCATCGGTGCCACTCTCGACCCTAAATAGGAAGGCGGCGCTCGTTGCTTTCCCGCGGGCGAAACGTCGGCGTGTTTGCGTGGCAGCCGCCCCGACATCCCCGTGTTCCTGTGAAAGTAATTGAGCACCATCTTGTCGTTTGTCCTCATGCGCCGCCCGTCAAGCAGAAAGTCGTGAAGGTGCAAAGGAGCGCCAAGAATTCATCGCAGAAGAAATCAAGAAATTGGAAGCAGCAGGCCTTGTCGAGGAGTGCTCCATCCCACGTGGTTGGCCAATCCTGTAGTTGTACGCAAGGCTAACGGAAATGGAGGCTTTGTATCGACTTTGCCGATGTCAATAAAGCTTGTCCCAAAGACCCATTTCCTTGCCGCGCATCGACCAGATTGTTGACTCCACGGCGGATGTGATTTGCTTTCATTTACGGATGCATACTCAGGATATCATCAGATCTTCATGGCGTAAGAGGATGAGGAGAAAACCGCATTCATCACCCCATGTGGCACATACTGTTTCGTACGGATGCCTTTCGGATTAAAGAATGCCGGTTCAATATTTGCAAGAGTAGTCCATGACGCTTTTGAGCCACAAATGCACAGAAATGTGGAAGCATACATGGATGACATAGTGGTCAAAAGCAAGGACAAGGCGACTCTGATTCAAGATTTAGACGAAACCTTTGCAAATCTGCGCAAGATCAACCTCAAGCTCAACCCTGAGAAGTGTGTGTTTGGAGTCCCTTCCGGCAAGCTTCTCGGGTTCTTCGTGTCTCAGCAGGGAATTGAAGCCAATCCCGACAAGATCAAGGCCATTGAGCAGATTGAAGCACCAAAGCGCGTCAAGGATGTACGAAGACTTGCCGGTTGCATAGCTGCCCTCAGCAGGTTTATCTCTAGGTCTGCTGAGCGCGTCCTGCCATTTTTCAAAATTTTGAAAAAGGCAGGTCCGATGAAATGGACTCCGGAAGCGGAGGCTGCGCTGCGAGACTTGAAGAGATACATCCTCCACTCCAACACTTGTCGCACCTAAGCCACAAGAGAAGTTGCTGCTATATATAGCGGCAACCAATCAAGTGGTTAGTGCTGCGTTAGTAGCGGAGAGGGAGGCGGATGATGAGCTAGCAACCATGGCAGATGCATCCGGCTGACGAAAGGTGGGGCTTCACCGCAAGCTCTGGCCCGACAAGGATGGATCCACGCAGACGCATGAGAAGATGCGTAAAAGAATGGTGCAGCGCCAGTTTACTTTGTCGGTTCCCTTCTGCAGGGGCTAGGTCAAGGTACTACGGTGTGCGAGAAATTGCTTTTCGGCCTCCTCATGGCCTCGAGAAAGCTGCGCCATTACTTCCGTGCACATGAGATCACGCCGTCACTGCTTTTCCGTGAAGAGGATCTTGCAAAATCCAGAGGCAACAGGCAGGATTGTCGAGTGGAGCCTTTGAACTATCAAGCTTTGGCCTCAAGTTTGAGAGCACATCAACTATCCAAAAGCGAGCATTTGCGGAGTTCATAGCAGAATGGGCGCCAACACAAGATGAAGAAATTCCGTAAACGAGTATCCCCATCAAGGAAGCAAGCAAAGAGTGGGCGATGTACTTTGATGGTGCCTTCGCTGCAAAGGCGCCGGCAAGGGCGTGCTACTTGTTACACCCACCGGAGAGCACCTCAAGCACGTAGTCCAGATGCACTTTCCCAAGGAGCAAGCAACAAACAATACTGCAGAGTATGAAGGTTTGCCTACGGTCTCGTGGATCGCAGATGAACCTTGGGATCAAGAAGCTCATTGTCAGGGGTGACTCACAGCTTGTCATCCGCCAAGTGAACAAGAGTTATCAGAGTCCGTTGATGGAAGCTTATGTTGATGAAGTGAGAAAGCTAGAAGAGCACTTTGACGGCCTACAGATGGAATATATTCCAAGAGCTCAGAACGACATTGCTGATGGCCTGTCGAAGTGCGCTGCACTTAAGTTACATGTGGAACCAGGGATCTTTGTGCTCAAGCTGACTCAACCGTCTGTAACACCATCAACTGGACAGAACAAGAAGAGGAGGTTGATTTCTGGTGACTATTTTCCGCAGAGCTCCCGAAGCCGCTGCCAAGAAGGTCCCCAAGATCAACACCAACAATCTGAGGGGCGATCTGCTCCGACAAGCCCTAGGGTTTGTTCCGTTGAAGCGGACGCCCCGACAAGTTTTGCTCGGCAAGCTTGCCGGGAGCGTCAAGCTCGGTGAGCCGCGAGGTTCTCGTCGTGGAAGCGAGATGTTCCTGTAGCAGCAGATGTGCCTTTAGTCCTTGTTGTCGAGCCGCAAGCTCCAAAGATGGGCACAACAGATTGTCAATTTCCTTCAGACGGAGAACTTCGAAGAGCAAGAAGAAAGCGGAAAGAGTAGCCCGGAATCAAGTATGTACCAGTTTGTCGACAACAGACTGCATGTAAGAAGACTCAACGGTGTGAAATTGAAGTGTATTCACCGGGAAGACGGACAAAAGCTGTTGGCGTAGATACATGGAGGCATATGTGGTCACCACATTGGCGCGAGAAAGCACTGTTTCAAGCAAAAGCGTTCAAGGCAAGGTTTCTTTTGGCCGACAGCCTCCGAGGATGCAAATCGCACAAGTAACCAAGTGTGAAGCGTGCGAGTTCCATTCCAAGCAGATACACCAGCCAGCTCAAGCTCTCCAGACGATCCCTTTATCCTGGCCGTTTCGATGCAGGGGCTCGACATCCTCGGCCCCTTTCCCCGAGCTGTCGGGGCTTTGAGTACTTATGCGTTGCAATCGACAAGTTCACAAAATGGCCGGAAGTGGAAGCAGTGAGGAAGGTGACGGCACGATCGACAGTCAAGTTCTTTAGGTCGATTGTTTGCCGTTTGGAATCCCTAACAGGATCATCACCGACAACGGCACGCCAATTCCACGAGCCGCACCTTCATGCAAGACGTCCAAGATCTTGGCGCCAAGGTCTGCTTCGCCACATTGCTCATCCGAGAAGTAACGGTCAAGCGGAGAGGGCGAATCTTGAAGTGCTCGCTGGCTCAAGACCAGAACTTTCGACAGGCTGCACAAGTGCGGAAGAAACTGGATTGAGGAGCTTCCGGTGGTTCTTTGGTTGATCAGAACGACGCCAAATCGAGCCACTGGCCAGACACCTTTCGCTCTAGTCTATGGAGCAGAGGCAGTTCTCCCCACGGAACTCAGATACGGATCACCTCGAGTGCTCGCTTATGATGAGCTTGAGCAAGAGCAGTTGCGACAAGATGACGCGCTTACTCCTTGAGGAGGATCGTCTTGGTACATTGTCACGAGCTGCTCGATACGCGACAAGCTTTGCGCCGCTACCATAGCCGCAAAGTTAATGCCAGAAGTCTCGAGGAAGGCGACCTTGTTCTTGGTAGCGTTGCTCAGTCCGCCAAGAATTCCAACAAGTTGACGCCAAAGTGGGAAGGCCCTTACCGGGTGAAGCGAGTCACTAGGCCTGGCGCTGTCCGCTTTGAGACGAAGATGGCATTCGGTGAGCAATCCTGAAACATTGAGCATCTTCGTAAGTTTTACTCAGAGGCGCGGTTCTTTGGAACCTGTTCCGGCAACCACCTTTTGTACAAGTCTTGCCACTGTTGCATGTAATCCTTTGTACAAAGCCGGGCGCAGACCCCGTGCATAAGTAAAGCTAGCGTGCTTCGCACATCTTGTCAATTTCATGCTTTTTACTTCTATTTGCATGCGTTATCTGACACTTTGTGCAGCACCTACCCCGGTAAGCAATAACGAGCCATAAGGCTCCATATCTTTATTTTCTCTTCTTTCTCTTTCTCAAAGAAAGGAAGGTTCCCTCGCCCACAAGTTTGCCGGGGGGAAAGGAGAAGATAATGGTGTGGACCAAGCGCCGCTCAAGGAAGTCTACCCTTACCGGGAAGCAAACGACAGAAAAGCTAAGTTGCTAAAGTTTGAGCAATCAGTTTTAAAATATTTAAGTTATCTTCCTCGAACGACCGTACTTTGTATGGAAAACCTGTGCGCGGAGGAACCAACTCGTAGCTAGTTGCGCCCTTACTTTGTTTCGAGTCCGCTCAACAACTTAAGTGAGCTGCGACTAGTTGCGACAAGGTTTCTTGTCGGCAGCAACACCGCCAAAGAAGGCCGACGTCCCGCACTCGGCCAAGGCCAGTGCTCATACGACAAGTTCCCTAAAAGCGTGAGGGCAAAAACATACAAAGGAAGGAACCAAGTAAAGGAAATAACATAGCAATTGCTACGAAATAGAGTTATATTACAAGATAGCTTGTCGCAGCTCTAATAGATTGTTCTCCTAACATGACCAGCAGTGCAAGAAAAAGAGAAAGCGGGCGGCCTAATCTCACGCGATCGCCCTCAACCCTCTTGATCCCGCTCACCTTGTCCACGATGGTGCGACAAGGGTCTTGAGCGCCTCCACATCGACATCCGGGCGGCAAGGACTTGAGGGCGTTGGTGAGGTTGAGGCCTGGATTGCGGAAGGCCACCTTCATCGGCACCTTTTGAAGAGCTCCAGCAGATCTGGGCGCGACTCCTCGGCCAGCTGCTTTGGGACTTCTTCCCGGAGTCGCTGGAGGCCGTCACCACGCCTTAAAGAACAAGCTGAGCTTGGCTGGGTCGGAGGTGCTCATCGGAGGAATATCCAAGATCCACCATCCCCAATTGCATGACTCCCCTGCCGATGTCTGCGGCAAAGAACATCCACGAGACCCTCGGTCCAGTGCTCCACATTCTCCCTAAAGTATTCTCAGGCGGCCGCAAGCACTTCGCCAAAGAAGCCTCTTCGGCCTTGATCTTCTCCTTCAAGGCCACCTCCTGCTCCCTGGCGCCCGTCCAATCGAGTCAAAGTAGTTAGCTTCAACTCAAGATCTGCGTTGGAGTCCTTGGTGGCGCTGAAGCTCCTTGCTCCTCTCGGCGAGACGGCAGCCTGCAGCTCGCCAAGAGTGTAAGCGTCCTTCTCGGCGCTCATGCTTGAGTGCAGCAAGCTCCTCGCCGCTCTCCTTGAGATTGGCCTCCACTGCATCACCTTCGTCTCGGCTCCTTCTTGGCGGCCTCGGCGAGCTGCGGCGGCATCCTTTGCTTCCTTGAGAGCCCTGCCAAATGTTTGCTCGCGTGGCTAGATCCTCCTCATGGCTGTCAAGATAAACCTTCCTCTGCGCCAACTCGCCTTCCTCGCAGAGATAGCTTCTTAGCGGCAAGTCATTGTTGCTCCTCGGCTTGACCTTCTCGAGGAGGAAGGCTTTGCGCTCCTCGGCAAGCCACTCCCGCTCCTCTTGCCAAGGACCGGAGATCTTCTGGTTGAGGCCGGAGCTCCTCATGGCAGCTTCGATGTCTGCTCCCGCCTTCGCGACAAGCGCTTCCGGGATTCAGGCTTGGCTTGTTGGTGGCGGTAGAAGCGACATGACTTCATGACCATTGCTCCTCCTCGGACTCGCCCTTCTTCTGCTGTTTGGTCGTCGACCAGCGTCGATCCAATGGAATGAGCAGCTCTTCATCAAAGTTCGCTTGACCGGGCGCCTGAGCTCGACGCCCATGGGAGCTTGATGAAGACGCCATCGCCCGGCCTTCAAATAGGGCGCCAGGTGGGGCTCTTGAACCCGACACTGCCGCCAGCGGAGGGATCGGCGGTCGGCGTAAGCGCCTGGCGCCCCGCTGACCTCGTGGTCGTCTGCAATCGCGGACCACTCGCCACCTGCGGTGGCAGCTTTGGCGGCCTCTTCGCCGGCGAGCTCGTCGGCGTCGGCTTCTTCTTCGATGGCAGCGGCGTGCCAAGATTGTCGAAGCGTCCTCCTCGCCGGGCGGCCTCGGTCTCCATTGGCTCTGTGGCGAATGGATCGGCGACCAGAAAAATGAAGAAAAGTCAAGCAAATATTCAAAAGAAAATCAAGAAGAAGAACACAAGGAAAGTTTTCAAGCAAGAGGATTACCTTCTGCAGTCATGGTCTCCGCCGCCAAGGGATCGCTGATGCTGTCCCCTGCCGGAGAGCTATCCCTTGCCGGAGAACGCTCTCTTGCCGGGGAATCCTCCCTCGGCGGTGTAGTCGAAGCAGAAGGCATGTCAGGAGCGGCTTCAGGGCACTCCTGGTAAGGCTGCTCTGCTCCTACACAAATCAGCGATCGAGATATCGGCAAAGAAAGGGCACCCATGCACGCCTAACAAATGGGAAGTAAACCATATACTTACGCTGGGGCCGCTTTGAGGAAGAGTTGCCGCATCCGGCAAGGTGGTCTCGGACGCGCCTCCTCATTGCCGATGTGGGTTCGTCCTCGGCGACAATCACCAGGGGCCTTGGCTCTCTTCGACGCTCTACGGGCCAGCGTCACGAAAAGGAATGGGTTGAGTGAAGCAAATCAGATACAAGACAAAGCAACAAGTCGAAGAACTACAAATGCTGCAAAGAATCTTACTCTTCTTCTTCTTCGCCGGAGCTAAGCGGAGAGATCACTACAGCCCGCCTCCAGACGACGAGGCGGAGTAGTGGGTTCCCTTGGCGCTTGGTGGGAGCAGAACGGTGGTCTGCGAGGGCCCTGCTCCATTTGCCGCGTGGCGTGAGGTGCTCAGCTGCAACAGTGCTTGCCGCAGGTGGAGCTGTGGCCAAGGCCAAGGCTGTTAGCCCGTCTGCCGCCCGCCACGTCTCCGGCCTTGCGAAGACGCCTTCTTGGTGGCTGGGGGCTCCGGCCATGACAAGCTGTTTGAAGGTGGGGAGGGGCTCCCTCGGCGGGCTCGCTCGACTCAGCTTCGTGCTCGGCAAGCTCCTCCTCGCCGCAAACTCCCTTCGCTCGACAAGGCTTGCCACCTCTGCTGCCTCTGCCTCCTCCACGGTGAACCCAGACCGCTTGCGCAGCGGCAGCTGCCGCCTCTTCCCTTCACAGTGGCGTCTGGCGCATCTCATCATCGATGGTGTCGCGGGTGAGGCTCCTCTGTTCATCAGGGCGGACCGGCAATTCTACCAGGCTGTCGAAGAACACTCGCACGACGTCATCTGCAGGCTCTTGCCAGGTTGGAACGATTCCATGCGAGTCGAACAACGGCATCATTGCACGGATGCGGTCGGCGAGGAATTGTTGCAATGAACGACACCTTCGCAACTGAACATTTCTGGATGATCGGGATCGGGCTTGAACAGCTCCAAGAGCATCGTCACAAGTTCCAAGACGGTGAAGTTGAAGTTGAGGCTGGATGCAGCCTCATGATATCTGCCGTTCTCGAAACTCCCAGCGGTCTCCTCCTCTCCCGCAAGGGGCGATGCGCGGCGAAGAAAGTTCGCGTAACGGTGCCTTACAATAAGCCCGGCAAGCCCGAGGCGCAGGATCCGGTGACGGCAATCTTCAGCCTAGCGTCTTACGGTGCCACGTTGCTCCAATCATTGCCGCGCACTATTGGGGTTTGGCGCTGGGCGGTAAACGGCTGCGGGTTCTCCTCGACAATCCAGCACCAATCTGCCCTCCACTCCTCCCACTTGTTGCGGAGCTCTCCCTCCAGATAAGCTTCCTTCTTGCCAATCCTTGAGATCCAAGCGATTCCACCGGCAAGAGGCTCTCCTCTCTCAACTCGGGGCATAAAGAAGTGGCAGAAAAGGGCTACGTTTGGATGGACTCCGACAAAGTTTTCGCAGAGATGTGCGAAAACTGCCATGGTCAGAACAGCATTGGGGGTGAAGTCAAGGAGGCGGAACCCGTAGGTGTTCATGATATCGCATGAAGAATTGAGAGAAAGGCGCGGGCGAGCCAGCGTAGAAGAAGAGCGAAGAAGGGATATCCGTTCGAGCTAGTTCAAGCAGCAGCTGGAAGTACCTTTGTGCTGGATGCGCTTCGCGTCTCCGTCGACCGTAAGAGGTATAGTTCTCCCTCAGCTCCTCGCGGCGAGCTGGGGGAAAGATTGCCCGCTCCTTCCGCGGCCGCCAAGCCGCTGCGCCTCGACCGACTTCACGGCCTTCCCTTGTCGGCTTTGAGCCATGGCGGAGGCGGTGGAGGAAATCGACGGCGTTGGTGATGCTAGTGGCGATGGGGGGCGGAGCGCTGCTCTCTTCAGCCTTGGGAAGAAGGGGGGAGCAGCGGTGGTTTTTCGAGATTGGACAGCAACTGGCAGGTGGGCGATCTGCCCCTGTTTCCCCTACTTATAAAGAGGGAGGGGGCGGACGTTCCGCTTTTCTGAATAAAGAAACCACCCACGATCTCGCCCACGATCTCTCACACGACGCCGCATTCGACGCATGCCGTTCGTGGAGGGCGTGGTGGTCCGGGGTGAGTTACTGGCGTAACCCAGTTGCGGCGTGCCGCGTGCTCGCTTTTGGGCCTGGCCCAACAGCCGCAAGACCGTGTGTGGCCCAGTCTGGGGCTCCTGCCGGTGTACTAGAGTAGGGGTACCCTAGTATCCCGAACTTGTGCACGGGCAGTTGCAGCCCTCCATGAGGGCTTACTGGTGACCGCCAAGGTCCTCCCCGGTTCCCTTGGAGCCATTCAAGAACAAAGTATTCAAGCCAAGGAGACAAGGCCCGGCAAGAGGAGCTTGCCGGGAAGACCACCCAAGGCACCTAGGAGACAATGCCCCGCAAGAGGAGCTTGTCGGGAAGGCCCGATGAGCGACAAGCTTCGGACGCGACAAGACAACAACCACGGCAAAGGCGCTTGTCATGGCAGACCACCACTCAGACTACTGCGCTCCAGCACATCCACTAACGTGTCGCCTACAGGACCTTTCCAGCGCTGGCGTGGCGAGAGGTCAGGCAGCCGGTGATGCGAGGTGGCAAGCGGCGCCGACAAGATTGCCATCATGGCAAGCGGTGGCGCCTCGACGGTCCCTGTTTGCCTTTGTTAGAGGCGACGTGAGACCGGGCATTTAATGCCTTTGTCCCCCGCCGCCGTGGTTAGGTATGATACATCGCATAATCGCATGTAGCTGTACCAACCACTCCTTTTCCATTTTTACCCTTGTCTACGTTGCCACCCGTCGGAGACCCTTCAAAGATATAAAAGGAGGCCCATGCTAACGTGGGGGGTGGGAAAGGTTGAAGCCGAAAACACTCACGCTCGGTCTCGTTAGCAGCTTCGTGTGCCTCAGTAGCACTCGGCGCTCCCGAGCAAGAACTCAATACACTCGGACATGCAGCAAGTAGGAGTGTTATCTCTCCGGAGAGCTCCGAAGCTGGGTAAACCGCTTCGTGTGATTCGCCTCGACCGCTTCTTCGTGCGACCTCTCCCCGGCCGAACCAAAAGGGCTCGGTCCGCCGGTCCCATAGGTGTTCGTGGGAACGCGTCAAGCTCGGTGAGCCGCGAGTTCTCGCCGTGGAAGCAGATGTTCCTCAGCAGCAGATGTGCCTTTAGTCCTTGTTGTCGAGCCCAAGCTCCAAAGCATGGGCACATCAGATTGTCCATTTCCTTTAGACAGGAGAACTTCCTGAAGAGCAAGAAGCGGAAAGAGTAGCCCAGCAGTCAAGTATGTACCAGTTTGTCGACAACACACTATACAGAAGGAGACTCAACGGTGTGAAATTGAAGTGTATTCACCGGGAAGACGGACAAAAGCTGTTGGCAGAGATACATGGAGGCATATGTGGTCACCACTTTGGCGCCAGAGCACTTGTCGGCAAAGCGCTCCTAAGCAAGGTTTCTTTTGGCCGACAGCCTCCGTGATGCAACCGCACAAGTAACCAAGTGTGAAGCGTGCTGGCCCATTCCAAGCAGATACACCAGCCAGCTCAAGCTCTCCAGACGATCCCTTTATCCCGGCCATTTTCGGTCCGGGGCGCAAACATCCTCGGCCCCTTTCCCCGAAGTTGTCGGGGCTTTGAGTACTTGTACGCGTTGCAATCGACAAGTTCGCAAAGTGGCCGGAAGTGGAAGCAAAGGAGGAAGGCGACAAAGACAACAGTCAAGTACTTTAGGTCAATTGTTTGCCGCTTCGGAATCCCTAACGGGATCATCACCGACAACGACACGCAATTCACGAGCCGCACCTTCATGCAAGACGTCCAAGATCTTGGCGCCAAGGTTCCGCTTCGCACATTGCTCATCCGAGAAGTAACGGTCAAGCGGAGAGGGCGAATCTGAAGTGCTACGCTGGCTCAAGACCGTAACTTTCGACAGCTGCACAAGTGCGGAAGAAATGGATTCGAGGAGCTGCCGGTGGTTCTTTGGTCGATCAGACGACGCCAAATCGAGCCACCGCCGGACACCTTTCGCTCTAGTCTATGGAGCAGAGGCAGTTCTCCCACGGAACTCAGTATACGGATCACCTCGAGTGCTCGCTTATGATGAGCTTGAGCAAGAGCGATATGCGACAAGATGACGCTTTGCTCCTTGAGGAGGATCGTCTTCAGTTGTTGTACGAGCTGCTCGATACCAGCAAGCTTTGCGCCGCTACCATAGCCGCAAAGTTAATGCCATCGAGGAAGGCGACCTTGTTCTTCGGCGCGTTCAGTCCGCCAAGAATTCCAACAAGTTGACGCCGAAGTGCGAAGGCCCTTACCGGGTGAAACGAGTCACTAGGCCTGGCGCCGTCTGGCTTTGAAACCGAAGATGGCATTCCGTGAGCAACTCTGGAACATTGAGCATCTTCGTAAGTTTTACTCAGAAGCGGTTGCCGGAACCCGCTCCGGCAACCACCTTTTGTACACAAGTCTTGCCGCTGTTGCATGTACTCCAGTGTACAAAGCCGGGCGCAGACCCCCCGCATAAGTAAAGCTAATGTGCTTCGCACATCTTGTCAATTTCATGCTTTCTACTTCTATTTTGCATGCTTTATCTGACACTTTGTGCAGCACCTACCCCCGGTAAGCAATAACGAGCCATAAGGCTCCATATCTTTATTTTCTCTTCTTTCTCTTTCTCAAAGAAAGGAAGGTTCCTCGCCCACAAGTTTGCCGGGGAAAGGAGAAGATAATGGTGTGGACCAAGCGTCGCTCAAGGAAGTCTACCTCACCGGGAAGCAAACGATGTAAAAGCTAAGTTGCTGAAGTTTGAGCAATCAGTTTTAAAATATTTAAGTTATCTTCCTCGAACGATCAGATTTTGTATGGAAAACCTGCGCGCGGAGGAACCAACTCGTAGCTAGTTGCGCCCTTACTTTGTTTCGAGTCCGCTCAACAACTTAAGTGAGCTGCGACTAGTTGCGACAAGGTTTCTTGTCGGTAGCAAGACCGCCAAAGAAGTCTTGACGTCTCAAGACTTCGCGACATGACATGTGCTCGCTCGACAAGTTCCCTAAAAGCGTAGGGCAAAAACATACAAAGGAAGGAACCAAGTAAAGGAAATAACATAGCAATTGCTACCAAATAGAGTTATATTACAAGATAGCTTGTCGCAGCTCTAATAGATGGTTCTCATAACATGACCAAAGCAGCGGCAAGAAAAAGAGAAAGCGGGCGGCCTAATCTACGCGATCGCCCTCAACCTCTTGATCCCGCTCACCTGTCCCACGATGGGTGCGACAAGGGTCTTGAGCGCTTCCACATCGACATCCGCGGCAAGGACTTGAGGACGTTGGTGAGGTTGAGGCCTGGATTGCGGAAGGCCACCTTCCTCAGCACCTTTTGAAGGGCTCCCCCGCAGATCTGGCGCGACTCCTCGGCCAGCTGCTTTGGGACTTCTTCCCGGAGTCGCTGGAGGGCCGTCACCACGCCCTTGAAGAACAAGTTGAGCTTGGCGCTGGGTCGGAGGTGCTCATTGGAGGAATATCCAATATCCACCATCCCAGTGCCAGCCTCACATCCGATGTCTGCGGCAACATCCACGAGGCCCTCGGTCCGGTGCTCCACATTCTCCCTAAAGGTATTCTCGGGCAGCTGCACTTGCCAAGCAGCGCCTCGTCGGCCTTGATCTTCTCCTTCAAGGCCACCTCCTCGCCCGGCGCCTGGCCCAAATACCGAAGTCAAGGTGGTCACTTCAACTCAAGATCTGCGTTGGAGTCCTTGGCGGCGCTGAGCTCCTTGCTCCTCTCGGCGAGACGGCCTGTAGCTTCGCCAAGAGTGTAGGCGTCCTTCTCGGCGCTCATGCTTGAGTGCAGCAAGCTCCTCGCCGCTCTCCTTGAGATTGGCCTCGGTGCATCACCTTCGTCTCCGGCTCCTTCTTGGCGGCCTCGGCACTAGCGACATCCTTTGCTTCCTTGAGAGCCCCGGCCAAATGTTTGCTCGCGTGGCAAGATCCTCCTCATGGCTGTCAAGATAAACCTTCCTTCAAGGCCAACTTCGCCTTCCTACAGAGATAGCTTCTCGCCGGCAAGTCAGGCTGTTGCTCAGCTTCAGCCTTCTCGAGGAGGAAGGCTTTGCGCTCTCGGCGAAGTTGCTCCGCTCCTCCGCCAAGGACCGGAGAGCTTCTGGTTGAGGCCCCGGAGCTCCTCCGGCGCTCCTCGATGTCTCCCGCCTTCGCGACAAGCGCTTCCGGGATTCCAGCTTGGCTTGTCGGTAGCGGTAGAGCGACAGCTTCCGCAGTGTTGCTCCTCCTCAGACTTCGGGCCACTCTTTGTTTGGTGCGTCGACCAGCGCCTTGATCCAGTGGAGGCGAGCAGCTCTTCATCGAAAAGTTTCTCCTTGGCCCGGCACCACAGGCTCGGCGCACATGGGAGCTTGATGAAGACGCCATCGCCGCCTTCAAATAAGGCGTCGGTGGGGCTCTTGAACTGGCTGCACACAGCAGCAGCGGAGGGATCGGCGGCGTGGCGCTGGCGCTCCTGCGGCCTCGGGGCCGTCGGTCACGATCGCCGGACCCCTCGCCCGGCTCTGTGGCGGCAGCTTTGGCGGCCTCTTCGCGGCGAGCTCGTCGGCGCCAGCTTCTTCTTCGATGGCGTGGCGTCGTCAGATATTAGCCAAGCGTCCTCCTCGCGCGGCCTCGGTCTCCATTGGCTCATGGCGAATGGATCTGACGACCAGAAAATGAAGAAAAGTCAAGCAAATATTCAAAAAGAAAATCAGAAGAAGAAGAACACAAGGAAAGTTTTCAAGCAAGAGGATTACCTTCTGCAGTCATGGTCTCCGCCGCTAAGGGATCGCTGATGTTGTCCCTTGCCGGAGAGCTATCCCTTGCCGGAGAACGCTCTCTTGCCGGGGAATCCTCCCTCGGCGGTGTAGTCAAAGCAGAAGGCATGTCAGGAGCGGCTTCAGGGCACTCCTGGTAAGGCTGCTCTGCTCCTACACAAATCAGCGATCGATGATATCAGCAAAGAAAGGGGCACCCATGCACGCCTAACAGCCGGAAGTAAACCATATACTTACGCTTGGGGATGCTTTGAGGAAGAGTTGCAGCGTCCGGCAAGGTGGCCTTGACGCGCCTCCTATTTGTCATGTGGGTTCGTCCTCGACGACAATCACCGGGGCCTTGGCTCTCTTCGACGCTCTGGGCGGCGTCACGAAAAGGAATGGGTTCAGAGTGAAGCAAATCAGATACAAGACAAAGCAACAAGTCAAGAACTACAAATGCTGCAAAGAATCTTACTCTTCTTCTTCTTCGCTTGAGCTAAGCGGAGAGATCAATGCCCGCCTCCAAGACGACGAGGCGGAGGAGTGGGTTCCTTGCCGCTTGGCGGGAGCAGAACCGGTGGTCTGAGGGGCCCGCTCCAGTTGCCTGAGCGGGCGTGAGGTGCTTCTCGCGGCAGATGCTTGTCAGCGGTGGAGCGTCATGGCGATGCGGCTGTTATTGGCCCGTCTGCCGCCATTCGCTACTTCTCGGCGAAGACGCCTTTCAGGCTGGGGGCTCCGCTCGCGGCAAGCTGTTTGAAGGTGGGGAGGAGGCGCCGGGCGGCTCGCTCGACTCAGCTTCAGGCTCGGCAAGCTCCTCCTCGGGCCGCAAACTCCCTTCGCTCTACAAGGCTTGCCGCCTCTGCATCTCGCCTCCTCCACGGTGAACCCGAACTTCGCCCAGCGGCAGCTGCTGCCGCCTCTTCCAGCCGGTGGCGATGGCGCATCTCATCATCGGTGGTGTCGCGGGTGAGGCTCCTCTGTTCATCAGGGCGGACCGGCAATTCTACCAGGCTGTCGAAGAACACTCGCACGACGTCATCTGCAGGCTCTTGCCAGGTTGAAACGATTCCATGCGTGTCGCACAACGGCATCATTGCACGGATGCGGTCGAGCGAGGAATTGTTGCACACCGGAACGACACCCTTCGGCAACCTAAACATTTCTGGATGATCAGGATCGGGCTTGAACAGCTCCAAGAGCATCGCGTCAAGTTCCAAGACGGTGAAGTTGAAATTGAGGCCTGGGCGCAGCCTCATGATATCTGCCGCGTTCTGAAACTCCCAGGCGGGTCTCCTCCTCTCCCGCAAGAAGCGTCTGTGGCGAAGAAAGTCTGCGCCAACGATGCCTACGGTGAGCCCGGCAAGCCTGAGGCGCAGGATCCGGGTGACGGCAATCTTCAGTCTAGCGTCTTCCGGTGCCACGTTGCTCCAATCGTTGCCGCGCACTATTGGGGTGTGGCGCTGGGCGGTAAATGGCTGCGGTTTCTCCTCAACAATCCAGCACCAATCTGCCCTCCATTCCTCCCATTTGCTACGGAGCTCTCCCTCCAGATAGGCTTCCTTCTTGCCAATCCTTGAGATCCAAGCGATTCCGCCGTCAAGAGGCTCCCCTCTCTCAACTCGGGGTATAAAGAAGTGGCGGAAAAGGGCTACGTTTGGATGGACTCCGACAAAGTTTTCGCAGAGATGTGCGAAAACTGCCATGGTCGAATAAAGATTGGGGGTGAAGTCAAGGAGGCGGAACCCGTGAGGTGTTCATGATGTCACGAAAAATTGAGAGAAAGCGGGCGAGCCCGCAGAGAAGAAGAGCGTGAAGAAGGGATATCTGCTCGGAGCTAGTTCGAAAGAAATGGAAGTACCTTCGCGCGGATGCGCCGCGTCTCCGTCGACCGGAAGAGGTAGTAGTTCTCCCTCGGCTCCCTCGGGCGGTGGGGAAAGATTGCCGCTCCTTCCGCGGCAAGCCGCAAACGGCTGCCTCGGCGACTTCACGGCCTTCCCTTGTCGACTTCCGGAGCCATGGCGAAGGCGGTGGAGGAGATCGACGGCGTTGGTGATGCTAGTGGCGATGAAGGGGCCGCCTTCTCTTCACCTTGGGAAGAAGGGGGAGCAGCGGTGGTTTTTCAAGATTGACAAAGAATCGGCAAGGTGGGCGACCTGCCCTGCTTCCCCTGCTTATAAAGAGGGAGGGGCGGACGTTCCGCTTCCGAATAAAGAAACCACCCACGATCTCGCCCGATCTCTCACACGACGCCGCATTCGACGCAGGCTGCTCGTGGAGGGCGTGGTGGGTCCGGGGTGAGTTACTGGCGTAACCCGGCCGCGTGCGTGTCTGCCTATTTTGGGCCCGGCCCAGCGGCCAAGACTGCAGGTGGCCTGGGGCCCCGGGGCTCTGCCGGTGTACTAGAGTAGGGGTACCCTAGTATCCCGAACTTGTGCACGGCGATTGCAGCCCTCATGGCAAGGCTTACCGGTAACCGCCAAGGTCCTCCGTGGTTCTCTTGGAGCCATTCAAGAACAAAGTATTCAAGCCAAGGAGACAAGGCCCGGCAAGAGGAGCTTGCCGGAAGACCACCAAGGCACCTAGGAGACAATGCCCGGCAAGAGGAGCTTCTTCGGGAAGGCCCGGTGAGCGACAAGCTTCCGGACGCGACAAGACAACAACCGCGGCAAGGCGCTTGCGCAGCAGACCACCAGTACTGCGCTCCGGCACATCCACTAACGTGTCGCATACAGGACCTTTCCAGCGCGTGGCGAGAGGTCAGGCAGCGGCCAGGCGAGGTGGCAAGCACCTTGACAAGATTGCCATCGTGGCAAGCGGTGGCGCCGACGGATCCCCTGTTTGCACCGTTAGGGCGGCGTGAGACGGCATTTAATGCCTTTGTCCCTGCCGTCGTGGTTAGGTATGATACGCATAATCGCATGGTGTAGCTGTACCAACCACTCCTTTTCCATTTTACCTTGTTCACGTTGCCACACAGCCGGAGACCCCTTCAGCATATAAAAGGAGGCCCATGCGCAACGTAGAGGGGGGTGGGAAAGGTTCGAAGCCAGAAAACACTCACGCTCGGTCTCGTTAGCAGCTCGTGTGCACTGTAGCACTCAGCGCTCCCGAGCAAGAACTCAATACACTCAGACATGCAGCAGTAGGAGTGTTATCTCTCCGGAGAGCTCCGAAGCTGGGTAAACCGCTCGTGCTTCGCCTCGACCGCTTCTTCAGGCGACCTCCGCCCTCCGCCGAACCGAAAGGGGCTCGGTCCGCCGGTCCCATAGGTGTTCGTGGGTCAGATCAGCCTCCCCGACATCAGGTGTCAACAAAAGTACATGGACTGTCCGTCAATTATTTACTGAATCAGGCGGATTGCTCAGAAGTGAGTGGCCGTCAACGCTTTGGCTTCATGCGGTGTGGTGTCTATATGTGCCTTTGTCGTAGTCGTGCGACGCTGTCTCGAATCTGAGCTACAGAAACATGGATAGTGTTCTAGTAGCACATGGACCTATAATCTCAGCTTCAAGGATGTCATGTCAATATTTACACTACATACTATATAATTTAGTCTAAAAATCATCATAATCTCAACAAATAGTCGAAATATAGCATCAACTTGTTAAATAATTGGTGTTAAGTATATAGTAAAATTTGTTTTACAATTTTTAAGGTGTTGCTATAGCACCCCCACTAGATTTGCCATTGACTAGCATCGACTGCCGGTGCCTGGAGAGGGGTAGCTATTGCTGCTCCAAAAAACATTGGCTAGTGGCTGCATGAGAAGATAGTCTTTTGCACTGTATCGTTTATTTATGGATCCTTTAAATAAATTGGTGAGGCTATTGTATTAGCATGACATAAAATCTTATAATAGCTCACTCCTATGATTTTTCCATCTCATGTTAATGTGGACACCACGTGGCTAAAAATCACAGCTCACTTGAATCGGGACCGATCAATGCTATTCGGTGGAACCAACTGCACCTAGAGAGAGAGAGAGAGAGATAGAGAGAGAGAGAGAGTCCTTGGTGCAACCCCGTCCCGAAGCAAGAATGAGAAAGCATGTCATGAGGTCTACATGTGATCAACTTGAATGTGCAGGACATGTTCTCACAAGGTGTCGAGCGTTTCATCTCAATCATTCCTCTTAATAGCATCACTTACATATCAAAAACAAAATCTAACCTTAGTTGTAAAAGATGTGTCTCGTATCTTTATGATTCTTCATTTCTTCCCCTGCTTTAGTAATGTCCAATGAACTAGAAAAACAACATGAAAGGTAAGAGAAAAGCATGCAACTGGATCAAAGCGGGCTAGTTGCTTTAAACAAGAGATGTGTCCTGAAAGCCCAGAAATTGCATTAATCATAAATAGCTAGCACACAAAAGTTTACAATATGACCCATCAAGAAAATTAAATTATAGATTGGTCCCAATTTTTTGCAAGGAGGATCCCAACAGAAAACAAAAAACACAATCAGGTCTAAAGTAGACGCTACCACTTGCTACACCACGGCCTGTGTAACTGTATGTCCTGTCGCAGCCCGAAGAAGAAGGCAAAGACTTGATGCAACGAGAACTATATCCCATCTTGGCACTAGGTCAGGGGGAAGAGAAGCGCATGCCCTTCGACCAGCAAAATCAACGACGAGACAGTGAGAGCCAGTTTTCCACCGCCATTGTAAACGTTGTAGTCTCACCTTAGACGCCACTAAGGACAAACACCTACCCAAACCGCTAAGTCCAGTTCATCGCTTCTCCTCCCCTTCAACCAACTCCACGATGGCTTCAAAGTAAGAGGGCAAGTAACCATGCCTCCACCAAAACTATGAACACGATGAGCTTATTGAAGGAGGCCCATGGGCTAGACACAGAGGTGCACCCACCTCTCTTCCAGCCCGAGGATGAAAAATAGACTTTCTTCCCTTTCTCAAATTGTAAACTTTTGAGGGGTTTTATCATCATGCCACTGGTTATGTCCTACTACTTAGTTTTGCCATTAGAAATTTCAACTGCTAAAAAACGCCATCAATTCATTAGCCGCATGCTAAAAAATGCCACTAGATACCATTACTGTCACCTCAAAGCTCGTTTACCATGTTATAATGACGAAAATACTTATGGACGAACATGTGAGCCCTTCCTCTATCTCACTACAATAAAGTATGAGTCCCACTTGATCCCAGCAACGTTCTTATTTTTTTCTAAAATTATTCGGTTCCTTACTCCTGACAAGTGGGACCCACACCTACCATTTTGAGATAGAGAGCTGACATGTGGGTCTCGAGATATTTTTGTCATATAACATGGTCTACGGGTTTGACCCGACAATAACGATGTCTAATGGCATTTTTGAGCAAACATGTAATGAAATGGTGGCATTTTTTGATATCTAATTTTTGAGCAAGCATCTTAGAAAACGATGGCATTCTTGAGCAGTTGTAACTTCTAATGGCAAAATTAAGTAGTGAGACACAACTACTGGCATATAAATGATAAAAGCCCAAAATTTTGAGGTGGTTTGCCCAATGTTAAACCGTGGCCCTTGGATTGTGCACGGACAGTCTTGATCAAAGCGGGCCAATTCCTCTTATCGCACCCTAAACGCTTTTGCCAAAAAACCCAAACCCTAGACACCCGCGCATCCGTCCCGCCGTCCGCCGCGCCTCGTCACTCCGGCGAGCTCCCCCCAACACCCGGGTCGCTCTCGACCCCGCCCTCCTCTCTTGCTCGTGTCCCCGCACCACCTCCCCCTCCCGACCAAGATCGCCACCCTCGTTTGCCGACGCCCTTTGCCGCGACCGGAGGTCCCTTGTCCTCACCGTCCTCGTTCGGCGCCGCCGCGGGCGACTTAAGGGGAAAGGCGGCGATATGAAGAATCTGAAGCTTGTGACCAGGATCGTGCAGGAGCTCCAGCTCCATCTCGACGGCGAGACCCTTGTCGTATCCGCCATCGACGCCGAGCGCCACCGTGCCTTCTTCGTCTCCTCCGCCAACTTCCTCTATTCCGTTAACCTCCTCGCCTCCACCCAGGTACGGATCCTCAACTCATGAATTCCATTTCATTCTATTGCGACTGCGGGTTCCTGCTTAAATTTTGGGAAGTGTTTACACTTCAAACAGAGTTTATATTCAACTGACCATGGTAATGCTACACTAGTTCATTAGTATATTTCATTTTTAAAAACTCGTCAGTATGTGTGAAAAGATCTTTCAATAGAAAATGTGTTTGTATGTTGAGAGCATGTATTCCTGTCTTGTTGATTGCCATGCTTTCTTTTCCACAGCAACCTCTGCAATGGAGTAAAACCACTCTAAATTCAGATGTGGAGGAGGTTCTTCTTGAGCCTGGAGATTTCATAGTTGCCATGGATTATCTAATGGAGAAGGAGTCTCTACTCCTTGGTTCAGCGGCTGGGTGTCTCTTATTGTATAATGTGGAGGAAAGAACAACCGAAGTTGTAGGAAGATTGGAGGGTGGTGTCAAGACCATTGCATCTAGTCCTGATGGGGCCCTTCTCTCTGTAACAACCGGATTGGGGCAACTGCTCGTCATGACACATGATTGGGAAGTGCTGTTTGAGACTTCTATTGACCCTCAAGTAAGTTTTGCTTATCTGATCTAGCTAAAGATATGGTGTATTCAGTGTGATTATAATGGATGCAGGGATTTGACCCAGTAGAGCAATGTGGTGTGGTTTTTTAGTGTGTTTGTTTTAGTAGGTCTCATGGTAGAATGGTGTGAGTTGGGGAAACATATTGCAAGAGGATTTTCTAGTGTCAGATCCCAGTGCCTTTTTAAGTCTTAAAACACACCGCATTTAATTCATTACTGTTAGAACACATCTCCCGTTGATCTTCATGGATTAGGAGTGTAGTATATATTATCTACTGCTTAAGTTTTAGTCATTGCATGTTGCTATGATGAATGTTATAATATATATATATATAAAGTGATTTTATGTCTTCTCTATTCTAACATTATTGTTCCCAGAGTGCTTCTGCATGCGAGACCAATACTTCTGATGGTCAGATCCAAAGTTGTGTCTCTTGGAGGGGTGATGGAAAACATTTTGCTACCCTTGGGGGCTTTGATGGTAGCCCTAAAAAACTTACTATTTGGGAACGTGAATCTGGAAAGGTTTATTCTTCTTCAGACACCAGGAATTTCATGGGGCAATCATTAGACTGGATGCCGAGCGGAGCAAAGGTTGTCACTGCCCATGACAGGAAAACAGAGGGAAAGTGTCCTCTCATTGTATTCTATGAGAAGAATGGCTTAGAAAGAAGCCACTTTTCTATTGAAGAACCAGCAGAGGTTGTCATCCAAGCATTAAAATGGAACTGCAACTCTGAACTCCTAGCTGCTCTAGTTTCTTGTGGCCAGTATGATGTTATTAAAATATGGTCCTGCAGCAACAATCACTGGTATTTGAAACAAGAACTGCGCTACACAAAGAAAGAAGGGATGAAGTTCTCTTGGGACCCGACAAAACCGCTGCATCTCATTTGTTGGACACTGGGAGGTGAGGTCATTGCACACAGGTTTGCATGGACTACTGCTGTCAGTGAAACTTCAGTTGCATTAGTTATTGATGGCCCCCGTATCCTTATAACTCCGCTACATTTGGGCCTCATGCCACCCCCTATGTTTCTGTTCTTTCTTGCATTTCCTTGTGCCGTGAATGAGGTTTGTTTTGTATCCAAGAACTCAAAGAACCATTTGACTGCTTATCTTTCAAATGGCAGCTTATGTGTTGTGGAACTTCCGGCAACAGATACATGGGAAGAGTTTGAAGGCAATGGGATAACTGTTGACCCTTGCCATTGTGACTTCAGTTTGAATAACTCTATGCACCTCACATGGATAGATACACGTACCTTAATTGGTATCTGTCGCTTCAGTGATTACTGTTCTTCAACACCTATGAGGTCCAGTGAAGCTGGCAACTTAGAAGAAAAACATGATTCACTGTTCTTTGTCAATGAGATTAAACTTGTATGTTCTGAGGACTGTTTGCCAGGTTCAGTGAGTTCATCTGGTTGGCAAGCTAGAGTGTCAAAGAGAATGCCTCTGGAGGGTCCTGTTATTGGAGTCTCCCGAAACCCAGCAAATGGAGGTTCAGCCTTTATCCAGTTAAGTGGAGGAAAGATTGTTGAATACTGTTCAGAGTTGAGAATGACTGCACCGATACAAAGCGGTGAACTTTGTCCTGATTATGATTTTCCAACATCATGTCCTTCAATGACTGCCGTTCCATGCCATGAAAATGGTGTGGTTGAACCCTTCTGCTTGGACTTGATGACAGCAGTAAGCTGCACCTGGGCAAAAGGTTATTGAGCAACAACTGCAGCAGCTTCACATTCTATTCCAGTTCTTACGGAGCTACTGAGCAGGTTGTGACCCACTTGCTTGTGACTACTAAGCAGGATCTTTTGTTCATTGTGGACGTCAATGAGATTTTCCTAAAAAACGGCCAAGTGACAATTGATAGCCATGTTAACAACCATCCTCGAGCAAAGCCAAGCAAAGAGCATATCACTGTGTGGGAAAAAGGGGCAAAATTGGTTGGTGTTCTCCATGGTGATGAAGCGGCTGTCATAATTCAAACAACCCGTGGTAACTTAGAGTGTATGTACCCTAGAAAGCTGGTCCTTGTTGCAATTGTCCAGGCACTGGTCCAGAGGCGTTTTAAAGATGCAATGGACATGGTAAGACGCCATCGAATAGATTTCAATATGTTGGTTGATTACTGTGGATGGAAAGCTTTTATCAAGTCAGCAGCAGATTTTGTTAATGAAGTCAATAACCTTAGCCACATCACTGAATTTGTTTGCTCAATTAAGAATGAGAATGTCAGCGGCAAATTGTATGAGGCGTACATATCATTCCCTGAGCAGTGCTCGAGCTCAATGGATAGTGAAAATCTGCATGGTGCCTTGTCAGAGAACAAAGTAACATCTGTGCTGATGGCAATCAGAAAAGCCCTTGAGGAACAAATAGAAGAAAGCTCATCAAGAGAACTGTGCATACTGACCACTTTGGCGCGTAGCGAACCTCCATTGTTGGAAGAAGCATTGAATAGAATTAAAGTCATTCGAGAACTGGAACTTCATGGGGTTGATGATGGCCGACGGAAGCTTTACCCATCCGCTGAAGAGTCTTTGAAGCACTTGCTTTGGTTAACAGAACCAGAAGCTGTTTTTAATGCTGCTTTGGGACTGTATGATCTGAATCTTGCTGCTATAGTTGCTTTAAATTCCCAAAAAGATCCAAAGGAGTTCCTTCCTTTTCTTAAGGGTCTTGAATGCCTGCCTCCTGCTATTATGAGGTACACAATAGATTTGAAACTTGCAAGATATGAGAGTGCTCTCAGAAACATTGTGTCTGCTGGTAATGAGTATCATGCGGACTGCATGGAACTCCTTAATTCTAACCCTCAGCTGTTCCCACTGGGCCTCCAGTTATTTAGTGACCCAGATAAAAGACATCAAATTCTTGAGGCATGGGGCGACCATCTTTTGAAGAGAAATGCTTTGGAGAAGCTGCAATAACTTATCAATGCTGCTCATCGTATCAGAAATCTTTGAAAGCTTATCATACCTGTGGGGACTGGAGAGGTGTGTTCACTGTTACAGGCCTTCTGAACTTCACAAAGGAAGAAATTCTTCAACTAGCACAGGAGCTATGTGATGAGTTCCAAGCACTCGGGAAGCCAGGAGATGCCGCCAAAATCGCACTGGAGTATTGTTCAGATGTTGATAGAGGTGTAGGCTGCTACATCATGGCAAGAGAATGGGAAGAGGCTCTTAGAGTGGCTTATATGCACAGCAGGCAGGATCTTGTCAATACTGTTAAAGATGCAGCTCTGGAGTGCGCTGCATTGCTGATATCTGAGTATCAGGAAGGATTGCTGAAGGTGGGTAAATATCTAGCACGCTACGTCGCTGTGCGGCAGAGGAGATTATCTCTTGCAGCTAAACTACAGTCAGAGGACCGATTTATGGATGTCGAAGACGACAACATTTCAGAAGTCAGCTCTAGCTTCAGCGAAATGAGTGCATACACGACTAGGTTTGTTATTCTGCCGTTTTAAGTTCTTGAGTCCTTGTGCTTAATGTTCCAATTCCATCTTATTTAATGTGGTTTCCAAATGCTGTGTGGACAGGTCGACAAAGGAATCGAGCGCTTCTGTCATATCTAGCAGCGCCAGCAAGTCACGAGGATCAAGGCGTCAAAAGAAAGCTGGCAAGATACGGGCTGGAAGGTAGGCGACTCGGGTTTTTTTTTTCCGGTTATCAGATTATTGCACTGAAAGCTCTGTTATGTCTGTTTATCTTGTCGACTCACTAGAAGCACTGTTTCTGCAGTCCTGGGGAGGAGATGGCACTAGTGGAGCATCTCAAAGGGATGTCTCTGGCCACTGGTGCGCAAAAAGAGCTTAGAAGCCTACTTGTAGTTCTAACACAGCTGGGGAAAAAAGATATCGCCCGTCAGGTGCAGCTGGCTGGAGATAATTTTGAGGTATCTCAGATGGCCGCAGTGAAGTTGGCCGAGGATACAATGTCTACCGACAAGATGGACGAGAATGTGCATACCCTTGAGCATTACACGAAAATGCTGAGAGCGCATCAGCCTGTCGCGGGTGAAACCTCCTCCTGGCGAATCAAAGCTCTGTCGCCGCCTTGACTGGTATGTCCTCCACTTCCCTGATTGCAAGTTTGCAACTCCATTTTGGAATGAAATAGTACTGGTACTTGGAACGGATCAACAACGGCGGTGTGATTTTTGAAATATTGCTTCAGGTTTGCCGGCGTGTTGCTGTTGGGACCCGGAGGTTGGCCAGGGCAGCGCTTCTGGTGCCCAATTGTTGCGTTGATGTTTGCAGTACAGCATGTCTCTGTCTGGCGGATCGTTACGTCCAACATGTTTCAGCAATTTTGTAGTTGTATCATGTATCGGCGGATCGTTACGTCCCAACATGTTTCAGCAATTTTGTAGTTGTATCATGTATAGTGGATATCAAAGATCATTCCATCGGTCTATCACAAGTATAGTGGTCTATTTGTTTGCGTACCAACAGTTGATTATTTTTTGGCAGAAATGAACCATGTCATGAATATTGCTGAAATGAGCATTTCAGCAAGGAGAACCGTTTAAATCTTGTTTATGCCAACTTAGGCAACAAGAACCGTTTAAATCTTGTGTAGTGTGCAGCCCGACCGTAGTAACTGTTAGGAATAAATTAGTTGATTAACTAGCACATGTCTATTGTTAATTAGCACATGCTAATTAACAAGCAGTCATTAGCAAAGTGTTGTGTCCAACCCTGAACAGTAGGGCACCTGTTTGTTCTGGAGGGATGCCTCCAAACAGACACCGCTTCTTCCCACCTCTTAATAGACTAATCGTCCATTACTTCCATTCAATCTCGTTTTACTCTAACAGTAACCGACAGGATGCTAGTTAAAAAAAAGAGGATACCAATAAACAAGAATTCAGTGTATTTAAAGGGCAAGTCACAACAATACAAACACAACAGAATAAAATTATTGGCATACAATACAAAGTAATCGATATTTGGTATTGCAACTACACCCTGAACAAGAGAAAAGGTTCAACAGGCCCACAAGGGAATCCTCTGTTTGAAGTATTTGGCATCACTGTAACAATGAGACTATTCAGCTGTAGGAAACAACATGAGCAGTTTTTTTGCCATATCCGCACTTGTTGGCCCACAAGGTGATGTAACTATGTATCCACAATTGGCAAAGCTGCCTCGGTAAAACAGTGTACAAGCGCCCCCCAACGTTCTCCCTAAATCTGCGCCCAATGGAGGCCTCTCTCATCCATTTCCAAGTATTGCAAGCCATTCATCGCTTCGAGAACATTCCTTGCGTTAATGAGGAAAAATCGTACTCTTTGCCTGATTGAGAGGGCAGGGTAGAAGAGGTAGGGGTGGATGCACTCTTGTTAGCACCTGCGGTTGTGGCCCCATTTGCTGGCATGCTGCAAACCCACAGATGGCATCAGAAAACAAAATGTAAAATCTGTTTTCATATCTAGTAGTAGTATTGCTGAAGTAGCAACAAACTTAAAAAGATAACAAAACTTACCCGGGCGAACCAAAACCGAAGTTCCCAGAAAAGAAGTCCTGATTGTTGTTCCCAGCCTGCCAAACAGTAGACCAGAGAGAGAGATGAAACAATCAATATAACTAACATTCGAATGCACGCATCTAAATATTATCCATAAGTCGTCACCTTGGCGACACCATTTTGTGGTGCTGCTGCTGGAATAGATGCAGGGTTCTGATAACCTAGATTTGGCCAGCTATGGGAAGGCAAGCTTCCATTAGGGGCATTAGAACCATTAGCATTTAGCACACTGGCATTCCGGAACCATTTGGGGTGCATTCCCCGGAACCATTTGGGGTGCATTTCCAGATTTAAGAGCAGCCATCAATAAAGCTTGTTGCTGGGTCATAAAAGCAAGCTGCTGCTGATGGATAGCAAATGGTGATGCCATATTCGACTGCAAAAAAAAAGTATTTCTTTAGGTAGAGCATACATGTGCTCTTGTGGTCAGAGCCATTTCAAATAAATATACAAGTAGTGCGAGGGGTGCTTGTGCTGACCTTCTCAAACAGACTCATGATATCTGTCTGTGGGTTTGATTTGGAAGCAACTGGAGCTGAAGACGCTGGCACAGCTGGTGAGTCTTTAAATAAGTCTTCGATTCCCGATGTAGTCTGGGCCTTACTTTCTACTGGCTTAGCATTATCCTTTTCTCGGAGTTAGGTGCGGGTTCTGCAGCTGAATAATTTTAATATCCATGAGGAATGCAAAACAAATTGAAATGGCAATCCAAAAACATGGTATCTCCACTAAGTGTACAAATTAAACATGATGCAGTGCTCATGACAAGAGAATAGTTTCTCATTCAAAAAATTACTCGTAAGAGCTTACACTGGAAGCCATCCCAAGCATTATCGTCATTGGAAGATGACTCTGGTTCTTTCTCAGTTGTTCCGTCCATCGCTAACATGTTAAAGAGGTCAATGGCATAGTCAACTTTAGGAGGGGGTGCAACCGATGGCTGATGAACTTTTGGGGGTGTCACATCAACTTTAGCAGGAGATTTTGCTGGCTGAGGAGGCGAAGCAACCTTGGGAACTGGTAGTTCTGCTTTTGGCTGAGGTGATGCCTATTTTCCAGATCGAAAATCAAGGTTATCAGCAGAAGAAAATTTTGTTCAATAGGATACAGTGAATTAAAAAAAACTAAGCAGAGGCCCCGAGATTACTTAAAGTAGATGTGATCAAATGCATATAACAAACCCCATATAAGAGCTTACAGGTCTTTCTTCATTTAAGATTACATATTTAGACGGTTGATATTAATTAAGAAACTTGCAACAGATAATAACCCGGATTTTTTTAACATAAATAGTAACAAGAATTTTGCAACATGAATTATTAGCATTTCATCATTAGAAAAATAAATACCAAGGCCATCAAGGCCAGGTGCCAACGAATTAATAGTTACATACTAAAAGCTTGTGGTAGTACAAAAGAGTTACCTGCGTGTGCATCCTAGAAGCCACTGGAACAGTTCTTTTCGTAGCAGCTGGTGAAACACGGTGTTGCTCAAATGAAGGTTTTTGAGCATGCCCACCCCTGTTAGCATGACTGGCCTGAGATTCAGAGCTCTTCTCATCTCGAGCACCAGAGGGCAGTTTTGATGTTCCATTCCTCGGTATCCACCTCTTGTCCTCGTATCTATATTTCAGACATGATGTTACTTACATTATTTGAAAAGTATAGAGAACACGTTACGCTAGATAGAAAGAGCAGGAATGAATCATACTTTGCACGGATGAAGTTTTCTATCCCAACCCTGTCATAATTAGGGGGCAGCTCTGCTTCCCAATAGCCATTTGCCTTTTCATTTCCCATTGCTGCAAGAACATGAATACAATTATCGCATTAAGTGAAATCATAGTATTGTTAACAAAAAATTTCATTTAGAAACTCCAGGAGAGAGTAATCCATACATTGAATAAATGCAACTTGCTCTGGCAACCATGTATCCAGAGTAGCAGACCTTACCTGCATCAGGAAGAAATGTGAAATGTTTTGTAAGAATGGAAAAGAAAAACTGAATGCTGCCTAATCTCTTAAATGTACATAATACAGTAGACAAGATGAAAGGAAGAAAACATATGATGTAAAGAATTGAACATAAGGAACAGCTAAAGAACTGTTGATGTTCTCTCCTGGTAAGTACACTTTTGGTTTCTGCTCAACAAAATTGTACTGAAATGCCACAAGACCAAAGTAAAGGAAATGATAACCTAAAGAAACATAAGCATATTAATGCTCAAAATCAAAGAAAAAGAGAATGGCCTACAATATGTGGTATGATGGGGCTAAGCTAATCCACTGAAACTGAGTTGTGGCACATGATGACCACTTTATTGGGTTGTATTATGATACGTTTACATCAATTCCGTTTACCTATTAGCAGGCAATGAGTTTAAAACATTTGATAAAGAACCCTAGCATGCCAGATTGTCCTGAAAGTTGTTCACCTCACACCAGACATCACCATTGTGGCTTCTACTAAGTTTTGTCAGAACAACTCAATGAAGGACAAAGCTTTTCTGGCGAGAGTGGAGTCGAAAAAAGAAGCAGTTAACTGATGCAAATGATTAGTCAATGACCTTTGATATGTGTACCCCAAGGCTTCTATGAATTCCAGAACACTGCATGCATACAAAGATCCCAAGATTGACACTTGCCCATCGAGGACCCCTGCAGTATAAAGTGTTAGCAAGTGTTGAAGAATTGTGAGCACAAGCGTCAATCCACAATGAATGCATAGAAATGGAACTCAAAGCATCGACACATGCGAACGGAGATGGAGAAGACTAGTCTAAAAGGTAACTATAAGTGAACAATGTCATTTCAACATCTTTCTCCCCAGATTGCAGTTGTCAGCTTTCTAGATACAGAGACTAATGATGCATCGACGCAATAAATCTATTCTCACGTGCATAATATAGGCCAAACAAAAATATTAAATCTTGAAACACAAGGCAAGGCATAAACTATGTAGCATTAACTTTATAAACATAACACAGATCAGCAAATGGAACTGTCGACTGAAATGTCCAATTCATGAATCAAACAGCTGCCTACCAAAATAGGCCATGTCAAATCTATCGATAACATAAATTTTGTCCGATCCTCAATAGCTATGTCAAAAACAACCAATTGCATAGGACCACTCACTTTGATTTGCAGTCTGCACATTCTCTGTTCTCGGGCAACCGCAGGAGGCCTTCCAATATCTGGAAATAAATGTAGAAGAAGAATGACAATGGGTCATAAACGCTACGCGACAAACATGAGTAACACGCGTAACAGAAGAGTGTGATTGCAACATAACAAGCACACATGCTGTCGCTTCCTGTTGGCTCACGTGACATCAAAGATACACGGTGAGATTACTTACACGATGTAATAACCCTTCTGTTCCACGATATATGCTCCGCAAATATAGGAGGCACAAAACTTAAGTGGTATTTGATTGGAATCTACGTCATGCTTGCCCTTATTCGGCATCGTAGACATACTAACATAATAGAGTGCTACTACACCGTAGACATACATACTAGAGTGCTCCTACTCTATCGAACGGGAGGGTATTACCCAAGTTTTGCGCCCCAAGGTAGATGAGCAGCAGATACTACTCCCTCCGTTCGGAATTACTCGTCTAAGAAATGAATGTATCTAGATGTATTTTAGTTGTAGATACATCCATTTTTGTGACAAGTAATTCCGAACGGAGGGAGTATGAAGCAGCATATGAGCAAGCATTGTGCTTCCTCTGTAATCCTACCCAGGAGACGGAAATCCGTAACGGGGCGATGAAATCTACAATCAAACCGCCGAATGACGAGCTGCCTAACGCAAAACAGCAACCGCGTCCGGTTCCTCGATATCTCGGCCATCGGAACGCGGCGAAGCAAAGCTCGGATCTGCTCCTTATCAGGAACCGCAAAACCAATTGCAGATCCACGCCGTCGCGGATCGCGAATCCCGCCCGAAAAGAGGAGCTACGCGTCCCGTCGGCTCTCTTTTGATTCCCGGTCCATTCGAAGCAGCGGCGTGTAGCTCCGATCTAATGATGGTGGTGTCGAGAGGGGGAGGGGGAAACAGTGGTGACGAGACGGACCTTCTTGTGCCTGGCGTTGAGCTCCTTGGAGACGGAGGCCTTCTCGTTCATGGCTGATCGCCGGATCCTCCGACCGGGAGGGGGGATCGCCGGGATTCGGGCTCGGGCTCCCTCTCTCGCTCCCTCTCCTCCCTGTTTTTGCCGCGTCGTGGGGGAGGGAGGAGAGATGTGCAGAGGAGAGGGAGGGATCTGTGCGTCTCCTCCCGGCTTGACCTTCCTCTCTCGCGTGCCCTCCCTCTCTCTGAGTAGTTTTTTCTGTTGGAAAAATAGTCTTGTTTTGTTCACGAGATTATACTTTTGTGTGTGGTGTGGTAATGACGGTGCTGCGAGGGTCTGCTGGCCTAACCACGGCACGACAGACCACGATTATAAACCAAGAAAGGAATATTTATTTATTATATACTCGTGGCATTCACACCTGCAATTGCACCGACCAGTGTAGACCATGTCATTTGGTTAAGCGCTGCCATTTTGCTCTGGTCCACAAATATGGAAATGGAAAAGGAAGCATGAAGATGACACGAGCACACGCGCGCACTAGCCACCTGCCTCGACACGCCTTCGATAGTCAACTTCCTCGTTTTTGTGATGATATTTGAGATGTGCTGAGTCATGTTTATCCTCGGGTTTTTTAGGATGTTAGTATATCTTATTAACATCTGAATTATTGTTTTGCGCCGCATCATTGTTATTGTTTTTTAGAAAACTGACACAAGAAACATCCGATTTTAAATTAATATAAAGCCAACCTCGGCTAGAGTAGCAGAGAGTTATAGCTTACATAACTGAATAAAAACCTGGATACAACTTGTGACTCTAAAAAGTCGCTAAAATAAAAATGAAATAACCATGGCAAGCTCAAGAGCTCTTGTAAACAGCATGAAGGTGTTTGATCTTGTAAGGATGATGGCCTCCGCTTCGTTGTCCTTCCTCTTCCTTAGAGGGGCACCATTGCTGGAAAAAAATTGAAGATATAATCAGTAGGGTGAGCATGAATGGTTCCCTTAATGGCAAGTTTGTTACGGGTAGTTCATAACGTCTAGGCTAAAGCACTAAACGTTTTCCACGCTAAGTGACCGTGTTGGCCACGAACGTTACGCAAGAGCACAAGCGCTAGCACCATCGAATTCGAGTGCCAAGTTTGTCCAAAACATTCCGGGACGTAGCTCCATAAGAATCTAGCAAGGATGCATTGGAAAAGGATGTGATTAATGTCCTCCAAGGACCCACATAGCGCGCAGCTGCCGTTGCCCGATCCGTGACGTTTTTGAGGTTCAGAGCCAAGGGGAGGTGGTCCAAGGCAGCTTGTCAAAGGAAGATACAAACTTCAAGGGGCACACGTGTGGCCCACGAAGGTTTGGCAAAACAAACTTTGGGCCCTCGCACCAGTTTGGCATAAACAAACTTGACCAAGAAGCCACCTGAGGCCTCCAGCTCCGAGGTGATCATGTCTCGGTTTGGGCTGAGCGATTCATGTTCGATCAAAGAACTCATATTGTCCAAGGAATTAGCTTCCGCCGTCCATAGAGATCACAAACAACGATGATGGTCGAACCAGAGGAAAAAATCATCACTAAATAGCTCCTAAGGTTCTGTGGCGATTACAAACATAGAAGGATACATCGCGAATAGGGATTTATCCGCAATCCATTTTGACAGCCAAAATTTAGTGTCATTCTCATTCCCTATCAAGAATTTGGCTCCTAAATTAAATATCTCCTTACATTTCTGGATCTCATTCCATATTTGTGTGGCCTCAACATTGCATGCAAAGAAGGAGTATGTTCAGGAAGATTTGACTTTAAGAATCAGATCCCACAACTCGTTGTCGTTTTGCGAGATTTTTCAAAACCACTTAGTAACCAGGGCTAGGTTCATCTGTCTAGAGTTGGAAATTCCTAGACCTCTTTGGTTTTCTAGGTCTACATAGATCAACCTATCTGACCATGTGGTACTTATGTTGTTTAGCGCCAGCGTCCCAGAAAAATCAAGCATGAACTTTATCAAAATTCGCATGAACCCCCTCTCCCAGAATGAAAAGGCGCATAGCGAAAGTAGGAATGGCCGAGAGGCACGCGTTAGTAAGAGTTAGCTTAGTGATTCCCTACAAGTGCACAAGGTTTTTGTAGAAATTTCGCCATAGGTAAGGTTTATCGATCCCACAGGAAGCGAATAGGAAGGCACCATAAACCCCACAACTACTTTGTCACTTACACAGTTTCATACACACACAAACCGAAGTCTGAAAATACTTCAAGGTTTATCGATCCCACAGGAAGCGAATAGGAAGGCACCATAAACCCCACAACTACTTTGTCACTTACACAGTTTCATACACACACAAACCGAAGTCTGAAAATACTTCACTAGGTTGCTAGGAAGACAAATAAAAAGGGAGTGTTTACTAAACTACGGATGGAAAGATAAAAGACAAAGGTAAAAGGAAACTAAACTAAGTGAAGCGGTGTTTGAGCAGTAAACGCTCTCAAGGGATCCAGAGTCATTACCACACATATGACGTTGACAACACATGTGAAAGCATAGCTCTACGTTCGTATCACTAATCCACTCAAAATTATTTCGCGTTCGTATGACGCATCCCTATGATACTTCTCCAACGTATCTATAATTTTTTATTGTTTCATGCTATTATATCATCAATCTTGTATGCTTTATATGTCATTTTATATTATTTTTATGGACTAGCCTATTAACTCAGTGTCTAGTGTGAGTTCATGTTTTTTTGCCTACTTCTTTGTTTTTGTACAAAAAACATACCAAACGAAGTCCAAACATGATGAAATTTTACGGTGATTTTTTCTGAACCATAAGAGACCCTAGAAGGTTCGGGGAGGCACCAGACGATGACCGAGGAGGGCACAAGCTTAGGTGGCGTGCCCCGGGAGGGTGCGCCATGTGTGCATGTGGGCCCATCATGGCTCCGTTTGCCCTAATTCCAACTCTATAAATTCAGAAAGATTCAAAAAAAACCAGAGCGAGAGCCGAAACAATTCTTCCGCTGCCGCAATCTGTTCTTCCGCCATCCCATCTGAAGGCCTTCGTTGATACTATGACGGAGGGGGAAACCATTATGGATGCAATCTTCGTCAACCTTACTACCTCCATGATGATGTGTGAGTAGTTTCTAGGAGACCTACGGGTCCATAGCAGTAGCTAGATGGCTTTCTCTCTCTTTGATCTTCAGTACAATGATCTCTTCAGAGATCTATTCGATGTAACTTTCGGGGTGCGTTTGTTGGGATCGGATGAATTGTGGGTTTATGATCGGATTATCCATTGAAAGTATTTGAGTCTTTTTCTGAGATTTATCTATGTGTGATTGTATAGCTATTTATGCTTTTCGATCTACGAGTCTTCTTTGGCCAATTAGATGATTAGATCTTCAGATGGAGTGGTGCATAGTAGTGGGTTCAATCTTGTGGTGTCCTTACTCTGTGACATGAGGAGTTGCAAGGCACGTATTGCATTCACTGGTACAACAACGTGCTAAACAAACGGTTTTTAACCCCTTTCTGCGACAGCATCTGGAACCGTCGCCAAGTGAGTGTGGGCGATGGGGGGTCCTTCCCACACGACCCAGAAATCCTCGGGGATAGGCCCTCCTGGGACCCAGGCTGGGGCCGTGTGCGATCGGGCGAGGCATCGAAACCCAATCATTTTCGTAGGTATGTACATCCCACACGGTAATCCGAGAAAATCATTTCCGTAGGTATGTACATCCCACACGGTGAATCCCAGAAATCATTTTCGTAGGTATGTACATCCCGCACGGTGAATCCCAGAAATCATTTCCGTAGGTATGTACATCCCACACGATGAATCCCAGAAATCATTTCCGTAGGTATGTACATCCCACATGGTGAATCCCAGAAAATCATTTCCGCAGGTATGTACATCCCACACAGTTCTTTGTGTGGAAACGTTTATGCAATGTGGCCTAACACAAACAGTTCGCGCCGGAAGCTGTGTGTGACTGTTAGTTGATCGAACACACCTACTTTCTAGAAACCATGCGGGTTGTTTGAGTTCATAGCCCACGGTGCTGTCTGAGTAACCGTTTGCAATAGAAAACCCCAATAAGCAGTGTAATTAGCCTATTATTGATAATCCATGTACTAATCAAACTGATATTTCTTATAAAACATGCCATATATTTCATATCCGTATAAAAGCAACCAGGATTTCATAATCGAATTACATCAGATAGCTTCGGCACTCAGTTACACCATTACACAACAGCACCAAGTTTCACATGCAGCATCAAAAACCTTTGGAAAGTAGCATCATACACGTTAAATAGACAGATGAATCTCATCTGGGAAGCTATGAAGCGGAAGGCAAATATTGAGCCTTCAGTGATGTTGAATGTCCTTGCAACTTTAGGCCAGTGGCTATGGATAATTGCCCGCCCAACCTTCGTCCTCTTCAGCAAGACTTCAATATTATATCGTGGGTGTTGAATAAATACCCTCCTCGCCTCTTGACCATGCAGGTGGTTTGAGATGTTATTCATCGGTGAGCTGCTTTGAAAAGTACTGAAAATAAAGCTATGCCTAAATCGCTGTTGTAAATTTTGAAATGGCGCAAAGGGTAAAACACAAGGTAAAAGATTTGGTACCATCCTATAGTTGACTGATGTCTTCTTCATTGTGCAAACAAAGATCTTGTTGTTATTCGTCGCAAGTTTCTTCATCCTAACAATGTTTCTGAGTTTCTTGACATGATTGATATTCATGGACATCTCATTTCCCCATATGCAAAATGGGTCGAACAGTGGGTCTAAGCCTCTGACAGCAGGACCTACATGTGTAAGACCAAATTGTAAGAAACCTAAATATTAGAATGATTCCTGCAACTGCACAATAATGTGCTATTAGCCAAAGGACCCTGCTTGAACAAACCTCGATGGTAAACCGCAGTGTCTCCCATTGTTTCCCTGCAACACACATAAGGAAGATCTTGATCAGGTTAACTGAGAGTTGCCATACTATTAGTACAATATGTATTGAGTACAGCCAAATTCAATTGGTGTCACATGCGTAACAATACAAAATTGTACCCACAACAAATGAAAATCAAATTGCAGAACCGAACTAAACAGTTAAATGGACAGCAGACCAAATGAACCAAAATAGTTAACTGAGCACAACATTGCAGAATAGAAACATGTACTACTCCCTCCGTTCCAATTTACTCGTCGTGGTTTTAGTTCAAATTTGAACTAAAACCACGACGAGTAAATTGGAACGGAGGGAGTAGAAGATAAGACAGTTAACAAAACAAAGAATGCTTGAGAACAATACTACAAAATGTAGCAATTGTTGGACCAAAGTGTTAACTGAACATTACATTTCAGAGGACCAAACTGTTAACTGAACATCAGTGTCGGTGGAAACGGCACCTATGGGATCACTGGAATCCCTTCTACGGTTGGCGGGCGCGCGGTTGTGAGAAGAGTAGGTCTAACAAGAAGCACACGGGTCATTTACCCAGGTTCAGGCCGCGAGGATGCGTAATACCCTAGTCCTGCTTTGGTGGATATATTGAGTGTTCTTGTGTTCTTGAGCTAGCTACGGGGTGTCACTTGCCCAAAAGAGCCGAATCCCTCTCCTGGTCGCCTCGGGCCTCCTTTTATAGGCAAAAGGGGTCGCCACAGTGGCACACAGGAGGTGGAAAGGTCTACGGTGCCGCGAGCTTATCGCCCATATTACAGGACAAGACACATTTAATGCATCGCTTAGGTGTCCCTTAGCTTTATCGGGGATGGGAACGAGGCCCATCCCGTCCGTCGCCGCCTCGCCTTGCTTCGACACGCGCCCAGGCCAGTAATGCATGTGGCACCATGTAGGCAGGCAGACAACTGAGGTGGCGCGGTGGTAGGGTCTTCACGAAGATCTGCATGCCACCACGCAAGTGCTTGCTGAATTGGCTTAGAAGCCGCATGTTGCCACGCAGGTGCCTGCCCAGCTGGTTGGGTTGGCAGCTGCATGCGAATGGCGGCGGAGTCTTGGTCGACGCGGGCCTGACTGTGGCCCCGCTGATGTCCTCGGCAAGGGCCTTGCCGGGGGCCCGGCAAGGGTCTTGCCGTGGCGTTGCGGTCGTCCCCGACAAGGCGCTTGCCGGGGATCTTGTGGATTCCCTCGGCTGGGATCCCGCCGAGGGTCGCCGTCTTATGGTCCTCATCTGATCTCACATGTTTATGATCTTAACAAAGATCTGCATGCCACCACAGAGGTGCCTCCCGAGCCTTGGTTCCAATGTAGTCGTTGGAGGCGTTTGGAACCCATGGGCTCAAGGGTGGCCCGCTCTGCTGGCATCGGGCAAGTTGCCCCGGCAAGGCTCTTGCCGGGGCCACGGAGGCCGCCCCGGCAAGGGCCTTGCCGGGGGAGTCCACCTCGCCCTCTTGCTCTTTGGTGTTTCTGGTCTTGGCGTTGCTTTGTTTGTCTTGGGCTTCGGCTTTTCTCCAGCTTCCCTCCTTTGCCCTGCTAGGTGTGGTCGTGGCGTGCGGCTCCGACTGGCCATGCACAAGTAAAGGGGTACAAAGGAGTGCCCCTACTTTTGTGCACCGACAGAAGCCCCCGGGCCTGGGCCACACATAAGCGCGACGCGTTGTTGGGCCAGGCCCAGAACTTTGCGTGGGCAGGCAGGGCGGATTTTTACCGCAGTAACTGTTTCGTCCACTGCACTTCCCCACGACCCGCGTTGAACGCGCGTCGTGGAGGGTCGTGCGTGACGTGGGGGTCATGCGTGGGGCGGTTCCCGCATGCATGCGTCACATCGCAGTAAAGAGGCGGCTCGCGCCTTCCCCATAAAAAGAGGGAGGCGTGGAGGTGCGTCTCATTTACTGAGTAGACTCGGGTCGCGGTCTTCAAGGCTCCCACGCCCCACGATCACGGGGCGTGGAACGGTCGCCTCACCCGTCCCCTCGGCTCTGCTTGCTCGCCACGTGTCCTTCATGCAGGTGGCAGGCGGTGGAGGCGGGAAACCGGGCCGTCGTTGATCGGGACAGCGGGTCGGTCCTGATTCCCTACGCCCTTGGTGACTAGATTGGTCGAATGGGGTGGCCGAGCCCCGGCTCCGCCCCTTTATAAGAAGGGGAGGGGGACGACATCCCACATTCTCCCATCATCCATTTCCTTCTACCTCCACTCCTTTCTTCCATCTGCCATGGCGAGAGGAAGTGCTGGCCCTTCGACGGTGGGCGCGAGGGTTGCTGCTCAACAACACATCCCTCCTTCCCAAGATCTTGCGGCGGCGGAGCCGGCCGTGAGGGGAAGGGGAAGGGGGCGAGGCCGAGGTCGTCGTGGCGCTCGGGGAAGAGGTGGACGGGGCGGCGCACCGGTCCTGCCTCCGCCAGTGGCGCCCCTCCTGATGGAGGGCCATGTCGGGGGCCAGCCCTGTGACTTCTTCATCAGGCTGCGCCGGCCACCGCGTCGTCGTCTTCGTCTTCCTACCCCGTTTGCTCGGGAGATGGAGCGTGACCCGCCCCAGACCCTCAGGTTGCACATGAGGGGCTGCGGGAATGGCGGCACGCGGGTTGACGTTGACTTCCCAGCCCCTCAGGTCATGTACCTCCGTCGTGGATGGAAGACGTTCGCCCACATCCACAGCCTGACGGCGGGGCTCGTCCTTTACTTCAAGTTAATGGAGGACGGCCTGCTCTCCGTCAAGGTCTTCGGAGATCTTGGAACTCGCCTGAAGTGCTGCGTGGAGAGCTCCTCCGACGATGAAGATTCCTCCTCGAGCGGGAGTGACGAGGGAGTCGAGCGGCAGGATGCCGACTCCGACTTCGACTGACCGCGTCGCCCCTCCCTCGGCCTCGCGCCCTGCCGAGGGCCTTCCTCGTCAAGCTCTCCATCGGGGCGCTCCCCGTCGTCTCCTTGGGCGGCTGGCGTAGGAGGGCCGGAGAAGGCAAAGAAGGCGGGTGGTGGCCATCAAATCAGAGTATGCGGGCACCGACGCCTTCGTCGCGTATTACCGGCCCACTGCCTCGTCTTCCAGCTCCTTTCCCGACACCAAGACGCTCTCTTGGTGCCTTATGCTCCTTGTACCTTGCCTAGGCGCTCTTTTTGCCCTTCTGCTGTCTTGTTCCACCTTCTGAGGAGAGGACAAGAAAGGGATTATGGGCATCTCATCTCTTTTTAGTTTGTAAGCCTGCGGGCACTTGTTAGATTTAAAGCTTGTAATCCCCTTGCTCATGTTTTTTATTCCTTACGAACTGTACCTGTATGGGACATTTTTAATGAAAAAGGGTGCTTGCCGGGTGCTTTGTGCGTGAGCGAGGCCCATGCCAAGGAACGAGTCCTTGTTATTTCTAAGATAAACATTGTCGCCCGGCAACGGGCCTTGCCGTCCCCCCACTTCGGTCGACCATTCTCGCGCTCTTGGCGGAGGCAGGGGCGAAGTAGAGTTAGGCTCCTCGTTTACCTTCTTGCCACCGCGACTACGACCAAGTTCCAACCCAGGGGGATAGCTCTTGGGTACAGGAAAAGGGGAGCACGGTGGTTTAAGAATATAAAAGCGGTTTCACATGTCCCAGTTCTATACGGAAAGGCATAACAGGGGATGAAAGGCTTATCTGAATCCGCAGCCCCCGACAACCTTGGCCTGCCATGGTTGGATCCTTGTGTCTTCAGCCCCCGGCAGTCTTGGCTTGCCGGGGCTGGAGCGCCGGTCCGTTCTCTTTTTCCCAGGCGGCTCAGCAGAAGTGTCTACATGCCCTACGAACCAAAGAGGACAGAAAGACGCATACTTGACCTCTAGGCTAGGGGTTAGTCGCCGCTAAGCACTATCAACCCTAACCGAGGGAGAGACTCAACCTAGCATTCATGCTATAACTTAGGGCTCCAATGCTTCATTTATTTATGCTCAGTGTCTGCGCCTGGCTTTGTACAGAGGGTTACATGCCTTGTCGGCAAAGCTTGTACAAAAGGTGGCTTGCCGGGAGGCCCGGCAAGCTGCGCCTTATGGGTAAAATTTGCGAAGATGCTCGATGTTCCAGGAGTTTCTCACTGGGACAACATCTTCAGTCTCCAGGCGGACTGCGCCGGGCCTGGTGACTCGTATTACCCGGTAAGGGCCTTCCCGCTTCCTCGTCAACTTGTTGGAATTCTTGGCCGACTGAACGCGCCGAAGAACAAGGTCGCCTTCCTCAAAGCTTCGGGCATGAACCTTGCGGCTATGGTAGCAGCACAAGGCTTCTTTGGTAGCGTCTTGCTCTCACGGCCGCCCAAGACGATCTTCCTCAAGGAGCGTTGCGTCATCTTGCCGCAATTGCTCTTGCTCAAGCTCGTCGTAAGCAAGCACTCGAGGTGACCCGTATATGAGTTCCGTGGGGAGAACTGCTTCTGCCTCGTAGACCAGGGCAAAAGGTGTCTGGCCGGTGGCTCGATTTGGCGTCGTCCTGATCGACCAAAGAACCACCGACACCTCATCAATCCAGCGCCTTTCGCTCTTGTGCAGCCTGTCAAAAGTATTTGTCCTCAGGCCTCGCAATACTTCAGCATTTGCCCTCTTCGCCTGGCCGTTGCTCCGTGGGTGTGCCACGGAGGCGAAACAGATCTTGCTGCCGAGATGTTGGATGTATTGCATGAAGGTGTGGCTTGTGAACTGCGTGCCGTTATCGGTGATGACTCTGTTTGGCACACAAAAACGGCAGACTAGTCCCTTGAAGAACTTGACTGCTGACTGTGTTGTCACCTTCCTCACTGCTTCTACCTCCGGCCACTTTGTGAACTTGTTGATTGCAACGTACAAGTACTCAAAGCCCCCGACAACACGGGGGAAGGGGCCCAGTATTTTGAGCCCCCAGACTGAAAATGGCCAGGAGAGAGGGATTGTTTGAAGGGCTTGAGCTGGTTGATGAAGCTTCGTTGAATGGAACTGACACGCTTCACACTTGGTTACTAGTGCCGTTGCATCCTAGAGGGCAATGGGCCAGAAGAAACCCTACCGGAACGCCTTGCCGGCAAGGGCCCTCGACCCTATGTGGGAGCCACATATGCCTCCGTGTATCTCTGCCAACAGCTCCAGTCCTTCCTCCCGGGGAATGCACTTCAATTTCACACCGTTCGGTCTCCTCATGTACAGGACGTCATCGACGAACTGATACATAGCAGACCGACGGGCTAC
Organism: Aegilops bicornis; assembly: GCA_021605145.1. NCBI lineage: Eukaryota > Viridiplantae > Streptophyta > Magnoliopsida > Poales > Poaceae > Aegilops > Aegilops bicornis. The sequence continues at coordinate 255,250,912 of CM038670.1, read as the reverse complement.
CTTCTCCGCTTCTTCCTGCTCCTCAGGAAGCTCCCCTGTTTGGAGGAATCAGATGGTATGATGTGCCCATGCCGGAGCCTGGGGCTCGACGGAAAGGACCAGAGGCATTTCTTCTGCCATGGGAGCGGCTGTCTCTACGGCCAGGGCTTGACGGCCCGCCGGAGTCGGTCGCTCCTCGGTAGGCTCAGAGTCCACGGCAACACCCTTGCCGGTGGCCCCTGGGGGCTCAGCGGGAAAGTACTTGCCGGGGCCTGATTTCCTCCGCTTGTTCTGCTCCGTTGATGGTTCGACGGATGGTTGAGTTAACCGAAGCAAAAAGGTACCTGGTTCCACAGGTAGCTTGTTATCAGCGCGCTTTGACAGGTAATCGGCGATGTCATTCTCCGCTCGGGGAATGTGCTCCGCTTGTATACCTTCAAAGCGCTACTCCAGCTTCCTCACCTCATCTACGTAGGCCTCCATCAACGGGCTCTGATAATCTTTGTTGACTTGTCTAACGACAAGCTGCGAATCACCCATGACGATGAGCTTTTTAACTCTGAGGTCTGCCATGATCCTGAGACTGGCGAGCAACCCCTTGTACTCAGCAGTGTTGTTGGAGGACATCTCCCTGGGAAAGTGCATCTGGATTACATACTTGAGGTGCTCTCCGGTGGGCGCGACGAGCAAAGACACAAAGACCGGCGCCTTTGCAGCCGAGAAAGCTCCGTCAAAGTACATAATCCGATCATTTTGTTTCCTTGCCGGGAGAGTGGTCTCCTGGATCTCTTCATCAGGCGTTGAGGTGCATTCTACAATGAACTCCGCCAGGACTCTACTCTGGATTGTTGAAGTACTTTCAAACTTCAATCCAAAGCTTGATAACTCCAAGGCCCACTCCACAGTCCTTCCGGTTGCGTCTGGGTTGTGTAGTATCCGTTGCAACGGGAGGCGGGTGATGACAGTGATCTCGTGGGCTTGGAAGTAATGACGCAGCTTCCTCGAGGCCATAAGGAGGCCGAAGAGCAATTTCTGCACACAGGAATATCTTGACCTTGCCCCCTGCAAGACGGAGCTGACAAAGTAAACCGGGTGCTGCATCATCTTCTTCTTCTACACCACTCCACTTGACTGCGCGGGATCTGTCCTGATGGCGTCAGACTCTGCCGGGAGCCTTGCCTTGCCGGCACCAGGCCTTGCCGGGGGAGTCTCTGACTTGCCATACGCCGCTCCTGCCATTGCCACTGCCTCTTCGTCAACCTCCCTCTGCGCCACTAGTGCGGCACTGACCACTTGATTCGTCGCTGCTAGATACAGCAACAACGGCTCTTGTGGTTTAGGCGCAACTAGTATCGGTGTAGAGGAAAGGTATCTCTTCAGGTCTTGCAACGCCGCCTCGGCCTCTGAGGTCCACTCCATTGGGCCCGCCTTCTTCAAGATCTTGAAAAAGGGAAGGGCGCACTCGGCAGACTTGGAGATGAATCGGCTCATGGCGGCAACGCAACCAGTAAGCCGACACACATCCTTGATCCGCTTGGGCGCCTCAATCTGCTCGATAGCCTTGATCTTGTCTGGGTTTTCCTCAATCCCACGCTGCGACACAAAGAACCCGAGAAGTTTGCCGGACAGAACGTCGAAGACACACTTCTCAGGGTTCAGCTTAAGGTTGATCTTGCGCAGGTTGGCAAACGCCTCTTCTAAGTCTTGTACAAGAGTTGCCCTGTCCTTGGTTTTGACCACTATGTCATCCATATAGGCTTCCATATTTCTATGTAGCTGGGGTTCAAAACAAATTTGGACTGCCCTTGCAAATGTTGAACCAGCACTCTTCAACACGAAAGGCATCCGTAAAAAGCAATACGTACCACATGGGGTGATGAATGTTGTCTTCTCTTCGTCTTCTCTTGTCATGAAGATCAGGTGGTAGCTCGAGTAGGCGTCGAGGAATGATAACAGATCACACCCGGCTGTGGAGTCAACAATCTGGTCGATGCGTGCCAACGGAAGGGGGTCCTTAGGACAAGCCTTAATGATACATGTGTAGTCGATTGCTACCTCTTGAGCACTGTGTTGGTTTTCCCTTGAAGAGGAAAGGGTGATGCAGCAAAGTAGCATAAGTATTTCCCTCAGTTTTTGAGAACCAAGGTATCAATCCAGTAGGAGGCCACGCACGAGTCCCTCGCACCTACACAAACAAATAAATCCTCGCAACCAACGCGATAAGGGGTTGTCAATCCCTACACGGTCACTTACGAGAGTGAGATCTGATAGATATGATAAGATAATATTTTTGGTATTTTTATAATAAAGATGCAAAGTAAAGAAAGTAAAATAAAAACGGCGCCAGAAATAGCTTGTTGTCGGGAGATTAATATGATGGAAAATAGACCCGGGGGCATTGGTTTCACTAGTGGCTTCTCTCAAGAGCATAAGTATTTACGGTGGGTGAACAAATTGTTGTTGAGCAATTGACATAATTGAGCATAGTTATGAGAATATCTAGGTATGATCATGTATATAGGCATCACGTCCGAGACAAGTAGACCGACTCACCTGCATCTACTACTATTACTCCACACATCGACCGCTATCCAGCATGCATCTAGAGTATTAAGTTCATAAGAACAGAGTAACGCTTTAAGCAAGATGACATAATGTAGAGGGATAAACTCATGCAATATGATATAAACCCCATCTTGTTATCCTCGGTGGCAACAATACAATACGTGCTTGCTGCCCCTACTGTCAGTGGGAAAGGACACCGCAAGATTGAACCCAAAGCTAAGCACTTCTCCCATTGCAAGAAAGACCAATCTAGTAAGCCAAACCAAACTGATAATTCGAAGAGACTTGCAAAGATAACCAATCATACATAAAAGAATTCAGAGAAGATTCAAATATTGTTCATAGATAAACTTGATCATAAACCCACAATTCATCGGTCTCAACAAACACACCGCAAAAGAACATTACATCGCATAGATCTCCACAAGAGAGAGGGAGAACATTGTATTGAGATCCAAAAAGAGATAAGAAGCCATCTAGCTAATAACTATGGACCCGAAGGTATGAGGTAAACTATTCACACATCATCGGAGAGGCTATGGTGTTGATGTAGAAGCCCTCCATGATCGATGCCCCCTCCGGCGGAGCTCTGGAACAGGCCCCAAGATGGGATCTCACGGGTACAAAAGGTTGCGGCGGTGGAATTAGGTTTTTGGCTCCGTCTCTGGTAGTTTGGGGGTACGTAGGTATATATAGGAGGAAGGAGTACATCGGTGGAGCAACAGGGGGCCCACGAGGGTGGAGGGCGCGCCTGAGGGGGTAGGTGCACCCCTACCTCGTGCCCTCTGGTTGATGTCTGACGTAGGGTCCAAGTCCTGCGGATCACGTTCGTTCCAAAAATCACGTTCCGGAGGTTTCACTCCGTTTGGACTCCGTTTGATATTCTCTTCTGCGAAACTACGAAATAGGCAAAAACAACAGCAATTGGGCTGGGCCTCCGGTTAATAGGTTAGTCCCAAAAATAATATAAAAGTGTATAATAAAGCCCAATAATGTCCAAAACAGAATATAATATAGCATGGAACAATAAAAAAATATAGATACGTTGGAGACATATTCAAGCATCCCCAAGCTTAATTCCTGCTCGTCCTCGAGTAGGTAAATGATAAAAACAGAATATTTGATGTGGAATGCTACTTGGCATATTTTCAATGTAATTCTTCTTAATTGTGGTATGAATATTCAGATCCGAAAGATTCAAGACAAAAGTTTAATATTGACATAAAAATAACAATACTTCAAGCATACTAACTAAGCAATTATGTCTTCTCAAAATAACATGGCCAAAGAAAGTTATCCCTACAAAATCATATAGTCTGGCTATGCTCTATCTTCACCACACAAAATATTTAAATCATGCACAACCCCATTGACAAGCCAAGCAATTGTTTCATACTTTTGACGTTCTCAAACTTTTTCAATCTTCACGCAATACATGAGCGTGAGCCATGGACATAGCACTATAAGTGGAATAGAATGGTGGTTGTGGAGAAGACAAAAGGAGAAGATAGTCTCACATCAACTAGGCGTATCAACGGGCTATGGAGATGCCCATTAATAGATATTAATGTGAGTGAGTAGGGATTGCCATGCAACGGATGCACTAGAGCTATAAGTATATGAAAGCTCAACAGAAGATACTAAGTGGGTGTGCATCCAACTCGCTTGCTCACGAAGACCTAGGGCATTTTGAGGAAGCCCATCACTGGAATATACAAGCCAAGTTCTATAATGAAAAATTTCCCACTAGTATATGGAAGTGATATCACAAGAGACTCTCTATCATGAAGATCATGGTGCTACTTTGAAGCACAAGTGTGGTAAAAGGATAGTAACATTGTCCCTTCTCTCTTTTTTCTCTCATTTTTTATTTGGGCCTTTTTATGGCCTCTTTTTTTTGTCCGGAGTCTCATCCCGACTTGTGGGGGAATCATAGTCTCCATCATCCTTTCCTCACTTGGGACAATGCTCTAAAAATGATGATCATCACATTTTTATTTTCTTACAACTCAACAGTTACAACTCAATACTTAGAACAAAATATGACTCTATGTGAATGCCTCCAGCGGTGTACCGGGATATGCAATGAATCAAGAGTGACATGTATGAAAGAATTATGAATGGTGGCTTTACCACAAATACGATGTCAACTACATAATCATGCAAAGCAATATGACAATGATGGAGCGTGTCATAGTAAACAGAACGGTGGTAAGTTGCATGGCAATATATCTCGGAATGGCTATGGAAATGACATGATAGGTAGGTATGGTGGCTGTTTTGAGGAAGGTATATGGTGGGTGTATGATACCGGCAAAAAGTGCGCGCTATTAGAGAGGCTAGCAATGGTGGAAGGAAGAAGAGTGCATATAATCCATGGACTCAACATTAGTCATAAAGAACTCATACACTTATTGCAAAAATCTACAAGTTATCAAATAAAAGTATTACATGCATGTTCCTAGGGGGATAGATTGGTAGGAAAAGACCAACGCTCGTCCCCGACCGCCACTCATAAGGAAGACAATCAATAAATAAATCATGCTCCGACTTCATCACATAACGGTTCACCATACGTGCATGCTACGGGAATCACAAACTTTAACACAAGTATTTCTCAAATTCAAAACTACTCAACTAGCATGACTCTATTATCACCATCTTCATATCTCAATACAATTATCAAGCATCAAACTTCTCATAGTATTCAACAGACTCATAAGATTTTTTCTTTTTTTCTTTACTAATCTTGAATGCCTATTTTTGTTAAAGCAAACTACCATGCTGTTTTGTAGGATTCTCAAGATAATATAAGTGAAGCATGAGAGAACAATAGTTTCTATAAAACAAAACCACCACCGTGCTCTAAAAGATATAAGTGAAGCACTAGAGCAAAAACTATACAACTCAAAAGATATAAGTGAAGCATATAGAGTATTCTAATAATTTCTGAATCATGTGTGTCTCTCTCAAAAGGTGTGTACAGCAATGATGATTGTGGTAAACTAAAAAGCAAAGACTCAAATCATACATGACGCTCCAAGCAAAACACATATCATGTGCTGAATAAAAATATAGTTCCAAGTAAAGTTACCGATGGAAATAGACGAAAGAGGGGATGCCTTCCGGGGCATCCCCAAGCTTTGGCTTTTAGGTGTCCTTATATTATCTTGGGGGTGCCATGGGCATCCCCAAGCTTAGGCTCTTGCCACTCCTTGTTCCATAATCCATCAAATCTTTCACCCAAAACTTGAAAACTTCACAACACAAAACTCAGCAGAAAATCTCGTGAGTTCCGTTAGCGAAAGAAAACAAAAGACCACTTCAAGATACTGTAATGAACTCATTCTTTATTTATATTGGTGTTAAACCTACTGTATTCCAACTTCTCTATGGTTTATAAACTATTTTACTAGCCATAGATTCATCAAAATAAGCAAACAACACACGGAAAACAGAATCTGTCAAAAACAGAACAATCTGTAGTAATCTGTAACTAACGCAAACTTATGGAACTCCAAAAATTCAGCCAAAATAGGAAGACCTAGACAATTTGTTTATTGATCATAAGCAAATTTAATCAATATTTTATCACGTTCTGGTGAATTTTAACAATTGTTTTCGTGAACAGAAAGTTTCTGGAATTTACAGTAAGATCAAATAACTATCATCCAATAAGATCCTATAGGTTTAACTTGGCACAAACACTAACTAAAACATAAAAAGACATATAACCAGAGGCTAGATCAAAGATTTATTCCTAAACAGAAGCAAAAAGCAAAAAAAACTAAAAATAAAATCGGGTTGCCTCCCAACAAGCGCTTTTCTTTAAAGCCTTCTAGCTAGGCATTGAGATTTCAATGATGCTCACAAGAAAGACAAGAATTGAAGCACAAAGAGAGCATCATAAAACACATTAAAAACACATCTAAGCCTAACATACTTCCTATGCATAGGCATCTTATAGGCAAACAAATTATCAAGGCAAGCAAAAACTAGCATATGCAAGGATGCAGAAAGAAACAATAGCAATCTCAACATAACAAGAGGTAATTTAGTAACATGAAAACTTCTACAACCATATTTTCCTCTCTCATAATAATTACATGTAGGATCATAAGCAAATTCAACAATATAGCTATCACAAAACATATGCCTAACACGATCCACATGTATGCAAAGTTGACACTCTTCCAAAATAGTGGGATTAACATTAGCTAACGTCATGACCTCTCCAAACCCACTTTTATCAAAAACTTCATAAGATTGAATATTCTCCAAATATGTGGGATCTAAATTTGACACTCTTCAAAACCCACTTTCAATAATATTGCAAACATTATTATCAATCTCATATTCATCATGGGGCTTAAATAAATTTTCAAGATCATAAGAAGAATCACCCCAATCATGATCATTGCAACAAGTAGTAGACATAGCAAAACTAGCATCAAGCTTAGGGTTTTGCATATTATTGACATCAAGAGAATTTATAGTAAAATCATTGCAATCATGCTTTTTGTTCGAGCTATCGTGAATCTCTTCACAAATTTCTTCATCACAATTTTCAAATTCACGAATTTCAAGCAAAAGTTCATAAAGATAATCTAGTGCACTCAAACCACAAGAATTTGGTTCATCATAATTGGATCTCTTAAAAAGATTGGCAAGCGGATGAGGATCCATAGACTTTTAGCAAGCAAAGATGCAAGCAAATAGAAGGCACATGGTAACACAATCAAGCAATAGATCTGGCAAGAAAAAGGAAAACGAAAAAGGAGGCGAATAAAAAGGCAAGGGTGTAGTGGGGGAGAGGAAAACGAGAGGCAAATGGCAAATAATGTAATGCGGGAGATAAGGGTTTGTGATGGGTACTTGGTATGTTGACTTTTGCGTAGACTCCCGACAGCGGCGCGAAATCCTTCTTGCTACCTCTTGAGCCCGCGTTGGTTTTCCCTTGAAGAGGAAAGGGTGATGTAGCAAAGTAGCATAAGTATTTCCCTCAGTTTTTGAGAACCACGGTATCAATCCAGTAGGAGGCCACGCACGAGTCCCTCGCACCTACACAAACAAATAAATCCTTGCAACCAACGCGATAAGGGGTTGTCAATCCCTACACGGTCACTTACGAGAGTGAGATCTGATAGATATGATAAGATAATATTTTTGGTATTTTTATAATAAAGATGCAAAGTAAAGAAAGTAAAATAAAAACGGCACAAGAAATAGCTTGTTTTCGGGGAATTAATATGATGGAAAATAGACCCGGGGGCCATAGGTTTCACTAGTGGCTTCTCTCAAGAGCATAAGTATTTACGGTGGGTGAACAAATTACTGTTGAGCAACTGACATAATTGAGCATAGTTATGAGAATATCTAGGTATGATCATGTATATAGGCATCACGTCCGAGACAAGTAGACCGACTCTGCTGCATCTACTACTATTACTCCACACATCGACCGCTATCCAAAGATGCATCTAGAGTATTAAGTTCATAAGAACAGAGTAACGCTTTAAGCAAGATGACATGATGTAGAGGGATAAACTCATGCAATATGATATAAACCCCATCATGTTATCCTCGATGGCACCAATACAATACGTGCCTTGCTGCCCCTCATCGGTGGGAAAGGACACATAAGATTGAACCCAAAGCTAAGCACTTCTCCCATTGCAAGAAAGATCAATCTAGTAGGCCAAACCAAATTGATAATTCGAAGAGACTTGCAAAGATAACCAATCATACATAAAAGAATTCAGAGAAGATTCAAATATTGTTCATAGATAAAACTTGATCATAAACCCACAATTCATCGGTCTCAACAAACACACCGCAAAAGAAGATTACATCGAATAGATCTCCACAAGAGAGGGGGAGAACATTGTATTGAGATCCAAAAATAGAGAAGAAGCCATCTAGCTAATAACTATGGACCCAAAGGTCTGAGGTAAACTACTCACACATCATCGGAGAGGCTATGGTGTTGATGTAGAAGCCCTCCGTGATCGATGCCCCCTCCGGTGAGCTCAAACAGGCCCCAAGATGGGATGTCACGATGCAGAAGGTTGCTTGGCGGTGGAATTAGGTTTTGGCTCCGTCTCCGGTAGTTTGAAGTGCGTGGGTATATATAGGAGGAAGGAGTACGTCGGTGGAGCAACAGGGGGCCCACAAGGGTGGAGGGCACGCCTAGGGGGGTAGGCGCGCCCCCTACCTCGTGCCCTCCTGGTTGATGTCTTGACGTAGGGTCCAAGTCCACTGGATCACGTTTGTTCCTAAAATCACGTTCCCGAAGGTTTCATTCCGTTTGATATTATTTTTCTGCGAAACTCTGAAATAGGCAAAAAACGGCAATTCTGGATTGGGCCTCAGGTTAATAGGTTAGTCCCAAAAATAATATAAAAGTGTATAATAAAGCCCAATAATGTCCAAAATATAATATAATATAGCATGGAACAATAAAAAATTATAGATACGGTGGAGACGTATCATCGATACACAGCCTCCACTCCCCGTTTGCCTTGCGCACCACCACCGGATTGGCCAACCACATCGGATGGAGCACTCCCCTCACCAAGCCTGCTGCTTCCAACTTTCTGATCTCCTATGTGATGAATTCCTACCGTTCCAAAGCTTGCTTCCTGACCTTCTGCTTGACGGGTCGCGCATGGGGACAGACAACAAGATGGTGCTGAATCACTTCCCTAGGAAAGCCGGGGATGTCAAATGCTTTCCACGCAAACACATCGACATACGCCTGCAGGAAAGTGACAAGCGCGCCTTCCTATTTGCTGTCGAGGGTGGAGCTTATGGTGAAAGCCCCTCCCATGCCATCCTCCCTGAAGAACACCTTCTTGGTCTCTGATGGCGCAGCTCTGGATTTCTTGCTCTTGCCGGTGGAGCTCTCTGGCACATCCTCTATGGTAGCACAACACTTTGAAGAGGTGCGCTTGCCGGAGTGGGTGCAAGAGGTCTTATCGGTCTTCTTCTTCCCTCCCAGGGCTTCAGCGGCAGGAGCAAGTGCCTTGGCGGCAGCTGCTGCAACTGCTTCCCGGAAGAGTAGGTCGGCGCAGATCAGCGCGTCCTTCTTGTCGGAGGGGACGGTGATGATGTTCATCGGCCCAGGCATCTTCAGCGTGTTGTAGGCATAGTGCGACGCTGCCATGAACTTGGCTAGTGCCGGGCAGCCGAGGATCCCGTTGCAGGGCAAGGGGATCTCGGCTACATCGAAGACAATCCTCTTCGTCCTGTAGTTTAACTCGCCTCCAAACGTCACATGCAATGTGACCTTTCCCTTCGGCTGGCTCCTTCCCTGGTTGACCCCTTGGAACGTGCCCGTTTCCTCGAGGTCTCCATCAGGAATTTGCAGCCTTTTGATGACAACGGGTGAGATCAAGTTCAGACCGGCCCCGCCATCAACCAACATCTTGTTCACCTTGAGGTTGCGTATCGTTGGTGAGACCAACAATGGCAAGCACCCGACCGCAGTTGTGCAATCAGGGTGGTCCTCATCATCAAAGATGAGGGGTGTGCTGGACCACCTCAGCGGCTTCTGAGCGTCGAACGAGGGCTCCGCTGCTATGATCTCACGCGCCCACTGTTTGAGCTGGTGGTGAGAAGTATGCAGCGAGGCGCCACCATCGACGCACATGGCCTCTGTAGCCTTCTGAAACTCTTGCTCGCCAGACTCGTCGTCCTCGTCATGATCATCGTCTTCTTGCTTCTTGTCGCGGCCCCGAGCGGGCCGCTCTTGTTGGTTGTCCTTGCCACAGCGGCCTCCTTGGCCGCCACGCTTCTTGCCGGATCCTTCGGCACCATCCTGACCCTTCTCCTTGTCCCGCCTCTTATCTCAGCCTTTTGCTTCTCAGCAAGCAGCTCGACTTGTCGGCGATTACGGAGGTCGTGGCCCTTGGTGCGATGGATCTTGCAATACTGCTTGTCGGAGCCCCCCGGCTTGTCGGCAGCTGCCAAGGCCCGGCAAGCGGCGCACCCGGCAATTTCCTTGCCGGGGTCGTCTGCCTTAGCCTTCTTGGCGGTGCCGGTGGTGTCGGATCCCTTGACTGCAAGCACAGTCTTGCCCTTGCGTTTCCTGTTGCGACGCCGTCCCTTCTTCATCGGGGCAGAGGTGTCTTCATCAGTAGAGTCGGTTTCCGCGCCGACGTCCTCGCCGGGGTACTTCCTTCCCTCTTCGGCCCGGGCACATCTGTCGGCCAGAACATAAAGTTCGGCCACATCCTTGACCTTGTTCATTGCCATCTCTTCGCGCATCTTGTGGTTGCGCACGTTCTGATGGAATGCGCTAATCACAGTGGCGGGATGAACATCAGGGATGTTGTACTGCACCCGGTTGAACCTCTGGATGTACTTGCGCAGGGTTTCCCCTTCCTTCTGGGGAATGATATGCAAATCATCGGCACGCCATGAGCTTGGTGGCCCCGGTGAAGGCACCAACGAACTCATGGCACAGATCCGACCAAGAAGAAATGGAATCCGCCGGCAAGTGCATCAACCAAGACATGACGTTGGGCTTCAGTGCCAACGGGAAGTAATTGGCAAGCACCTTGTCGTCGCGAGCTCCGGCAGCTTGCATCACGATGGTGTAGATGTTGAGGAACTCTCACGGATGGGTCTTGCCATTGTACTTCTCGCTGACGTCGGGCTTGAACATGCGGTGGGACAGCTACTGGAACTGCCGCAGCTCACGGGTAAAGGCTGGGCAACCCACCTCGTAAGGTAGGCCGCCGGAGCCCCCCAGTGCTGGGTGGTCCATAGCGGGTCCCGCCCGCTTATCCGACTGGTGGCGTGTATCACGCCGGCGCTCGATGGTGGTTTGAGCATCTTCGTGTGCTCGTTCCCGAAGAACTTGGCGCTGGTCGCGGTGGGTCCGTAGGTCAGGCGACGCTATGGAAATGTTACCACAAGCGTCATCGCGACGGACCGACACCCACAGTGACTGGCGTGGAGGAGGAGAGTGCACCGTGGCCGCAGCACCCCCGGCCCCTCCACCGCTGGCATGCGGTGGTTCGACGGAGCACCGGCCTGAGGGCCCCGCCGGTCGCGGATCATCTTTATTGGCGACGGCGACGAGGCTCCGAATGGTGGCTCTCCACTCGTCGAGCTTATGCGCAGCAGGAGGGAAGTCGAGGAGCAGCTGTGCGCGCTCCAAAGCTTCCGCCGGCGTGGGTGGTGGCGACAGCTGCGAGGACCGTGGCGCGCTTCGACTTCTAACCACGTTTGAAGGAGCTCTATTCACGGCCCAGCGGTTGCGTGCCATTTTCTCCAGCACTTCGGCGGGCATGCTGGACTCCTTCGTCCCGCAGATGATGCACATGACTTCCCACGGCGGCGTCCGGGGTCTCCAACGCGGTGGCGCTGCTCGTCGCGCGCACCCTGGGAAGAGCGCGTTGTGGGCGCCAACGTAGGCATCTTGGAGGTTGCTGCGCCACCCGTGGGTGGCACAACGACACTCCTGGAGGGCCCCGCGCCGCCTGCGGGGGGCCTAGCCCCGTCTTTGGATTTGGCGATGCGCGACCCGTCGTCTGGCGCACGAACAATGCCGCTCGCCAGGCTCTGACTGCCAGAGCGATGCTGGTGCTCGCGGGCCGCGGCTCGGGTTTTGTCTGCGACTGGCCCGCTGCTCATCCACACTAGCACGGGCCGTCCGGCTCCCGACGAGCCGATCATCGTGATCGTCTTCTTCTTGAGAGCCATCGCGATGAAGAACCGCTAGGCTAACTGCTAGATCAGGTTCTCACAACTGCGCCCCCTACCTGGCGCGCCAAAGATGTCGGTGGAAACAACACCTATGGGATCACTGGAATCCCTTCTACGGTTGGCGGGCGCGGTGTTGTGAGAAGAGCAGGTCTAACAAGAAGCACACGGGTCGTTTATCCAGGTTCGGGCCGCGAGGATGCATAATACCCTAGTCCTGCTTTGGTGGATATATTGAGTGTTCTTGTGTTCTTGAGCTAGCTACGGGGTGTCACTTGCCCAAAAGAGCCGAATCCCTCTCCTGGTCGCCTCGGGCCTCCTTTTATAGGCAAAAGGGGTCGCTACAGTGGCACACAGGAGGTGGAAAGGTCTACGGTGCTGCGAGCTTATTGCCCGTATTACAGGACAAGACGCATTTAATGCATCGGTTAGGTGTCCCTTAGCTTTATCGGGGATGGGAACGAGGCCCGTCCCGTCCGTCACCGCCTCGCCTTGCTTCGACACGCACCCAGGCCAGCGATGCATGTGGCGCCATGTAGGCAGGCAGGCAGCTGAGGTGGCGCGGTGGTAGGGTCTTCACGAAGATCTGCATGCCACCACGCAGGTGCTTGCTAAATTGGCTTGGAAGCTGCATGTTGTCACGCAGGTGCCTGCCCAGCTGGTTGGGCTGGTAGCTGCATGCGAACAGCGGCGGAGTCTTGGTCGACGCGGGCCTGGCTGTGTCCCCGCTGATGTCCTCGGTAAGAGCCTTGCCGGGGGCCCGACAAGGGTCTTGCCGTGGCGTTGCGGTCGTCCCCGCAAGGTGCTTGCCGGGGGTCTTGTGGATTCCCTCGGCTGGGATCCCAACGAGGGTCGCCGTCTTCTGGTCCTCATCTGATCTCACATGTTTATGATCTTGACAAAGATCTGCATGCCACCACAGAGGTGCCTCCCGAGCCTTGGTTCCAACGTAGTCGTTGGTGGCGTTTGGAACCCGTGGGCTCAAGGGTGGCCCGCTCTGCTGGCTGTGGGCAAGTTGCCCCAGCAAGGCTCTTGCCGGGGCCGCGGAGGCCGCCCCGGCAAGGGCCTTGCCGGGGGAGTCCACCTCGCCCTCTTGCTCTTTGGTGTTTCTGGTATTGGTGTTGCTTTGTTTGTCTTGGGCTTCGGCTTTTCTCCGGCTTCCCTCATTTGCCGTGCTAGGTGTGGCCGTGGCGCACGGCTCCGACTACCCGTGCACAAGTAAAGGGGTACAAAGGAGTGCCCCTACTTTTGTACACCGACAATCAGATTGCATATTAACATTACAGAGGACAAATCACTAGAAGGCACTCGCGGTGGCCTCGAGAAAACATCACGAACTGCATTTTAAAGTAGGCAACTGCGTGGCGGTGTCGACAGTGGCCTCGAAGACGAGGTGCTACTCCAAGATCTAGCGGTCAACACGCATGGCAGCCATAGCGACCTCGTTCGCGCGTGCGGCCGCATGCTACTGAGCTCCATGTTATACTGTGTGCAAAATGGCTGTGGGCGGCGCTTAATTGGAGGAGGGGGCAGTGATTTCGGTGGAAGGTGTCGCTCCGTTGGTCGGGGCATGTGGGACGGGAAAGGAGGAGGATGGTGTGGGTGGGGTGTGGATTACCTGACCATATCGACGAGGCCGCGCAGCAAGAAGAAGGGTCGGCGGCGAGAAGGCCACGCAGCAAGAAGTAGGGTCGCCGGCGAGGAGGCGGCGCTGCAAGAAGAAGGGTAGGCGGCGAGGAGGCGGCACTGCAAGAAGAAGGGTCGCCGGTGAGGAGGCTGAGCTGCTAGTAAGCAGTAGTGAAGCTTTGAACTTGGAAAGCAAGGAGGAACAGTGGAAATGTGGCTTTTGGTAGGAGGGAGGGGGCGGGGAGATAGATATTTCCGCGTGGCAAAAAGATTTTGCTCGGTGCCACGAGAAACTAGCGCGCAAGTGTGGTTCAAGCGGGGGCGGTGGACTGTAGACGATGAAGCTTCCTGCATAAGCCAGACAAGACGGTGCGCCAAGATATTTTATATGGCATCCCACAAGATTCTTTCTAGTAAATTGTTTGTGGTATACCTGATTTTTTCATTATGTTTTGAAAGACAAAATGGTGTTACGGAGGGAAAGGATGGTGTTTGAATTGCTAGAACATTTACGTACAGTGAACATGCAACTAGAACATGAGTGTCCTGTTTAAATTTGGAATTATTCCGGGTTCGTTTGGCATTTTCATGCATTAATTGAGTTTCTAGGCATTTAATGTGCATAATTCAAATTTGAACTAAAAGCACATGCTCTAGTGTACCAAAGTTGGTTGAAAAATCACATTTGTGTCTTTGGGTGAATTTATAGGTCCCATGCAAGAAATGGGAATGAAATTCAAACATCTGGGCGTCGTGACTCGGCCGGAAAGATTGAGAAACTTGGTTTTTTAATTCCTGTAAATCCAAAACACGCCTGAAAATCATGAAACTTGGCATGGTGTCATGACATGGCACCAACATGCTGCGGTGATTTTTTTGGCCGAATTGGGACAAGCTTTGGTGTCTTGCAAACCGGAGCCCCCCTCAAGAAGGCTCGTGGTTCCAAGAGGGAACGTGTCACCTCCGTGTGCGAAACGAGATACGTATACTGCCTTCTCCTGCCTTAATTTTTTTAGACAGGCAGATTAGACCAAATAAAAATATCGTGCTAAATTTTAGAATTATTCCGGGTTCGTTTGGCATTTTTATGCATCAATTGAGTTTCTAGGCATTTAATGTGCATAATTCAAATTTGAACTACAAGCACATGCTCCAGTGCACCAAAGTTGTTTGAAAAATTACATGTGTGTCCTTGGGTGAATTTATAGGTCCCATGCAAGAGATGTGAATGAAATTCAAACATCTGGGCACCGTGGCTCGCCCAGAAAGACTGAGAAACTTGGATTTTTAATTCCTGTAAATCCAAAACACGCCTGAAAATCATGAAACTTGGCATGGTGTCATGACATGGCACCAAAATGCTGCGGTAAAGTTTTTGGCCGAGTTGGAACAAGCTTTGGTGTAAGCTTCTTGCAAACCGGAGCTTCCCTCAAGAAGGCTCGTGGTTCCGAGAGGAAATGTGTCACCTCCGTGTGCGAAACGAGATACGTATACTGCCTTCTCCCGCCTTAATTTTTTTACATAGGCATATTAGACGAAATAGAAGTATCGTGCTAAATTTTGAAATTATTCTGGGTTTGTTTGGCATTTTTATGCATTAATTGAGTTTCTGGGCATTTAATGTGCATAATTCAAATTTGAACTACAAGCACATGCTCAAGTGCACCAAAGTTGTTTGAAAAATCACTTGTGTGTCATTGGGTGAATTTATAGGTCCCATGCAAGAGATGGAAATGAAATTCAAACATCTAGGTGTCGTGGCTCGCCCGGAAAGATTGAGAAATTTGGTTTTTTAATTCCTGTATATCCAAAACACGCCTGAAATCATGAAACTTAGCGTGGTGTCATGACATGGCACCAACATGCTTCGGTAGATTTTTTGGCCGAATTGGGACAAGCTTTGGTGTAAGATTCTTGTAAACAAGAGCTTCCTTCAAAAAGGCTCGTGGTTCCGAGAGGGAACGTGCCACCTCCGTGTGCGAAACGACATACGTATATTGCCTTCTCACGCCTTAATTTTTTTACACAGGCAAATTAGACCAAATAGAAGTATCGTGCTAAATTTGGAATTATTCCAGGTTCGTTTGGCCTTTTTTATACATTAATTGAGTTTCTGCGCATTTAATGTGCATAATTCAAATTTGAACTACAAGCACAGGCTCCAGTGCACCAAAGTTGTTTGAAAAACCACATGTGTGTCCTTGGGTCAATTTATAGGTCCCATGCAAGAGATGGGAATGAAATTCAAACATCTGGGCGTCGTGGCTCGCCCGAAAAGATTGAGAAACTTGGTTTTTTAATTCCTGTAAATCCAAAACACGCTTGAAAATCATGAAAATTGGCATGGTGTCATGACATGGCACCAACATGCTGCAGTAATTTTTTTGGCGAATTGGGACAAGCTTTAGTGTAAGCTTGCAAACCGGAGCTTTCGTAAAAAAAGGCTCGTGGTTCCAAGAGGGAACGTGCCACCTCCGTGTGCGAAACAACATACGTACATTGCCTTCTCCCGCCTTAATTTTTTTACACAGGAAGATTAGACCAAATAGAAGTATCGTGCTAAATTTTGGAATTATTCCAACTTCGTTTGGCCTTTTTTATACATTAACTGAGTTTCTGCGCATTTAATGTGCATAATTCAAATTTGAACTAGAAGCACAGGCTCCGGTGCACCAAAGTTGTTTGAAAAACCACATGTGTGTCCTTGGGTGAATTTATAGGTCCCATGCAAGAGATGGGAGTGAAATTCAAACATATGGCCGTCGTGGCTCGCCCGAAAAGATTGAGAAACTTGGTTTTTAATTCCTGTAAATCCAAAACACGCTTGAAAATCATGAAATTTGGCATGGTGTCATGACATGGCACCAACATGTTGTGCTAATTTTTCTGTCCGATTTGCCAAGCCGCACACATTAACAATCAACAAAGTCATTTTGGAACAAGTGTTGTCACGTTACAAATAGGAAACACAAGTATTATTGAAACCATGGGCGTTCTACTTACCAATTACGTGCCGCCACACGTCCCTTTTTTTATTGGCTAGGAGGTGTCGTGCGGGGTAGCTATTTGAGTACGGGAGGCGTGCGATCAGACCCCTGCGCGTGCTCATCGGGAGGAGAGCCCTTTGACCGCTACCCACCGCGCACCTCCCTCCCAACGTCCCCATTAATGGCGCCCGAGCACCTGTTCTACAGCGTGGCTATATATCTCACTGGACTGAGATTTAAGAGAGAAAAATGAAAATCTGAAAAGAAATTTTTGCACGGATCTTGAAGTAAGATCCGACGGACCTATATAGCATCGACTGCGACTTATAGCAAGCATGATGAATATAAGGACGATGACAGTGGATAATAATTGTCTTACATATTTAGGAACATAACTAGGACAATTGCCCGTGCGTTGCAACGGGAGATACACTGTTAAAACCTTGTTATGACAGGGAAAACAAGCAAGGAAGAATTCATTATACATGACACTGAGTAACATACAACTCACCATCAGTTCTAGAAATTCATTATACACGACACAGAGTAACATACAACTCACCATCAGTTCTAGAAGATATATACATTTTTTTTGAAAATGGGGGTATGCCTCAGCCTCTGCATCTGAATGATGCATATGGCCAATATTATTAATAAGCAAAATATCCAACATAAGT
Source organism: Aegilops bicornis (assembly GCA_021605145.1). Taxonomy (NCBI): domain Eukaryota; kingdom Viridiplantae; phylum Streptophyta; class Magnoliopsida; order Poales; family Poaceae; genus Aegilops; species Aegilops bicornis. Next base: position 255,233,367 of record CM038670.1, on the reverse strand, counting down.
CTCCAAGTCTCGAACAACGAATGAAAAAAAACTCAGCAAGAGCTAAATAGTAAAAAGGAAGAGCCACAAGCGGCTGGCATAAGAAGATAAGAGCACTACATGCCTATCCTATTACATGACCGCCATCCAAACCAGTTGAAAATATCCTGTGCTACCATCTCCCATCGGGTAGATCCAGTAACCAAACGCTCCCTGGCCTCCGTCGGAGTGAGTAGCGATCACATACGGATCAACGCAGTGGTTCTGAAGATAACCTGCAAAAAGTGAATATTTGTTATTCTGTTAAAGACCAAATCATTTATGCAATTCCAGACTGCCCATAATAAAGCACACACTCCTAACGAATGTGTCTCGCTGTATCGTAATGTATCCCATCAAGCCACGTCCCAAATAACGTGTTGATAGAATTCGGTGGAGTAATGTTAAAAGCTATGTGAACCGACCGCCACAAAATTTTTGCCAGAGGACAATCCAGAAAGAGATGTTTGATTGATTCGTGTTGGTCGCAGAAACTACATCTGGTAGATACTGTCCAATTTCGTTTTGCCAAATTATCCTTAGTTAAAATAACTTGTTTATGCACAAACCACATAAAACACTTTGATTTCCAAAGGAACTTTAACTTTCCAAACATGTTTCAATCTAGGAATCACACTAGAGTTGATAACATCCAAATACATGGATTTAACCGAGAATGCACCATTCTTAGTTAGTTTCCAGCACAACTGATCGGGTTGTTGAGACAGTTGAACATCCATTAATCTTCTGACAAGATATATACATATAGGTATGATCAAATTTTCACTTGAGCAGAAGCATGTATTATTATGCATTGCATCCAACCAAGCATGACCACGTTCATGTTGCAACGGGAGAAAAAAGTTAATGATACCCGTACCAAATAATAATGGCCTAAAATGCAAGTGCGACGATTTGATTTCCAACCCGCATCAATTATTCAGAACATGAAAAATAAGTATACTTAAAGCCAAACCATCTTTGCAAATGGGTAAGAAATGTATGCATTATTTGGTTTCTATACCTTGGAATTTTCTATCATTGGCAATCTTTCCGGAAGCTCAATCAAATTGCATAATTAATTGTGGTATTGCGTTATGATTTGTCTCATGTGCATGCCTGTTGTACATAAGAAAATATCTTGATATGAGACATGACAACCAAAAGAAGTGGTGCATAGAAACAACACATATACAAATGCATCTCATTGTATTAACTAATCAACCTAGTTGCATGGTCAAAGCCCCTGTGGGTTAAAATTGTGTTAGTATGCTCAAATCCGACCCTAATTGAATGAGTGCATGCCTAGTCATCGCAATCTTTAACCTGGATGTTATCTTAGCTGCTACATGTCACATTTCACCCATAGCTCAAATCATAAATTTTCTGAATTTGTTACGATATTTGAATCAAGTGATTTTGTTCAAATTCAAGAAAATGGCAGAACTGCAATATATTTGTTTGGTGACGATTCCTTGTTCAAGGTTCATGAAAATTTATAAATGGAGGTCATATGTTATTTACAAGCTCCGTAAACATTTCATGAGCATTGGAATTTTATATCACCTGCTTATAGTTCAAACCCAAAGTTGGGGCAGATTTGAATTCGAATTTGAAAAAGGGCAGTCAAATACTCTCCGAAAACTTTTAGAAACTTTTAGATTTATATTATATAAATAGTAACATCTGTGAAATTTTCCAATATATTTTATAATTTTGAGCACCGGAATATTTAGATTTATGCTAATCCTGAGAAGCCTATGAAGGAGTAGAGGAGGAAGAGATATTCCAGCTAATTTCGTTTATTTTTATTTTCTTTCAACCCCTTCTTTGCCACTGACCAGTGGGTCTCCTAGTCAGTCCAGCAACGTCATCTCCAAGGGACACGCGCCGCCTCCTTCCTGGTTTGTCCCTTCATCTTTCTCCCCCACTCCATTACCTCACTCCACACTCTTTTTCTACCTCCCCAGATCCCCTTTCTCGTCAAGCTCGCCGGGGATGCCGCCGCTCGCCGTTGCAACGCCTGCCGCAGGGACCGGTAGGATCCGCCAGCCTCGGTCCGGATCGATGTCCACGCCTCCGGCTCCAACATGCACGCCCGCTAGACGCCGCCGTGAATGACCTTGTTTCTCCGGTGCGTTCTTGCTCCTGTGTATTTCCCTAGCTCCATTGTTGCTCCTACCGTCCCTTTAATGGTGATTCGGGCCGCCGGCGTGCAGGAACCTCTTGAACCAAGGCCACCTTTCTTGGTTCGGCCGGTCGCCGTTGCGACGCCGCCGCGGTCATCGTCCTCCCCGAGCAGCTACAGGGACCATGAAGGGCTCCGCGTCTGGACCACGGACTCGGCTGCTTGCTGCTGCTGTTTGTTGCTGGCTTGCTTTGCTGCTTGTTGTTGTTGCCGCTGCTTGCTGCTGGTGGTTGCTTTGCTTGCCGCTGCTGCTTGCCTTTGTTGCTTGCTGCTCCCGGGCGCCGGCACTGCGCTGTGCCGCTAATGACTCTGCAGCTCTTCGTCTCATCTCCCCGGTCTTCCTTCTCACTTGCATCCTGCCGCAGGTCCACCTCCTTTCGTATGACGCACGAGGTGTTGCAGTGAGGATACAAAGCAGTCTACCACCGGTGAGCTTCCATGATATGGTGGATTCTCGATTACTGTGTGGTTTGTAATTTCTTTTATTTTTGTGGTGTTCGTCCAGAATGTATATATGTGTTCCTGAATGGGTCTGGATGAATAAATTGGGGAATTACGTGCTGACAATTCCTACATTAGCTTCTATGCATTTTTATTCAGAATTCGGGATCTGGATGTTTATTCGGATTAAAACTGAAGGGTACACTTTATTTGAAATCTTACGTGCTGACAATTCAGGCTACATCAGTTTGAATATGAATAACAACAACCGAATTAAAACTGAAGGGTACATCCAGATCCATTTAGTACACTTCATTTGATGTTGAATGCATCGAAAGTGTACCATTCAGGCTACATGAGGTTCTATGCATCAGATCAATTCGGTAGATGTTGAATGGATTTGTATGAATGAAGTGTGCTAACATGTGTACCCTTTTCACATTAAAACTGGAGCATAGAAATTTTATGTTATTTGAAACCGGGTAAACTCCTGCTCAGTGGATCATTGACTAATCCGGTTCAGTTTGACGGTCAGATTGATACCGCTGTTAAGAACAAACAATGTTATATTTTGCGCAGAATTATGTTTACCGATGCCAAAATTCAGAATCTTATGGTTCTCTAGATATTGAAAATTATATCTATAGGTAGCTCCTAATCTTCATTGTGTTATGTGACAGTTTTTTTAAAACTTTTGTACCAGATACTTCTACCATCATCTCGAACCCTCGGTAGTATATATACCATAAATTATTTTTGAATAGTTGTATACCTTGTACTGCGGATTAATATATTCTACTTCTTTCTCAGGATAAAACACCTTTTAGAAATAGCAATCTGCTGTGGATATCTTCAGGAATCAAGAAGCGAATGAGATAAGGCAAGTGGACTTCTCATTTGGTCACATGATATGGCAACTGCATCAAAGTAACCATTAATTTTGTGTTGGCATGGTAGTGATTTATTGCCTAAATGTGTTTGTGTAAAAACACAAGAATGTTTTTCTCTTCATCATTCTGATGGTAAAAGAAAATATGTCGAAGAATTGTTTATCGTGTATACACCTAAACTATTTTGGTGCGATGCACCTGCGACTTGCTTATTCGTCAGCATGGCTTGTTCTTTCTTGCGAAAACAATTTTATGTCTCAGGATCCCTTATTTCATATTTGTCACCTCATGTCCTTCTCAAACTAGATTAGAGAATATATCTCTCAGGATTCCTTCCTTATTTCGTTGCCTTGCTTTCCAGTTAGTTAGCCTCTCTTTCCTTCTTTTTCCGTAATGATTTCCGAGACGGCTTCCTGACACCTAGGAAACTAAAAAACATATATAAATTGAGTAGCTTGGATGTAAAAAAGCAAGGTGGGACTATTTATTATCTCAAACAATTTGTACTTTACAAATACTACATGCTAGCTTAGTTGGCCGTGCTGTTTTTGCTGGGCGTTAGGTTCAGAGTTCGAGTCTTGTCACCAGCAAGTATTTTTGCCTCAAATTGGGGATAGGTGGGCTGGATTAATTGGGCCAATTTGTGCGCGCGCAGGCCCACTTGGGGTGCCAGAAAGGCCCAACCAGAGGCGATAGCTAGGGGACATACTAGAAACGGACCGAGCGGAAACCGAGGGTCAACACGTACGATAAGTTACGTGCGAAAGAAACTACCTAAAAAAAGATGATGACGTACGACCAGAAACCCTACGTGCTTTATTGTTAGGTAGAGATAGAGATTAAAAAAAGCCACATGCGGCAACGCCTGAAATACACAAGGGCAAAAGAAGAAGGAAGACAACGATCTGGCTCGCTGATCTCTACTTTGTTGATACGTTACTGCAGGCCGCGGTAACTAGTCTCCGTGGCGAGCGACGATGAGCTCTTTCTTGTCCTCAAGATGCTACTTGAGAGCATCCACAGATTCCTCCACCAGCCTTCTACGCTCAATGCACAACATGGCATTCTCGTCCATAAGTTTCTCGACGATGACGCCGATCCTCTTCAACAAGGCAGTGGTCTGCTCCGCACTTACGACGATATTCGCCCTCAGCAGGTCGTGCTTGGCCTGGAGCTTTGCATTTCTCTCATTTAGTTGCCGGATGACGCTGGTAGACTGTTCAAACGAGGCTTTCAGGTCATCCTGCAACCTCGCCCACCTGGAGATCTGATCCATCTGCCTAAGGGGCGAGGCACGCATGCGCTGTAAGAGTCCTCGCCGCTCAAGAAGATATTTTCCCAAAGCCGCCGCGGCATGGGAGGACATCTGTTGCATTCAAGCGGCGGGGACATCTCTTACTGCGGCGCGGCCAGACCTCTCTTTGCTACGACTGCCAGCGGTGGGACATGTTGGGCGCTTTTCGGCGGTGGCGGGACATCTCTCGTGCTTCCGCTTCCGTGCTCGCCTCTCCACGGTGGCAATCTCGACCCAGAACTCATGGCCGCCATGGCGCATTTAAGGAAACGATGATGAATGACTTGTTTGTTTTTGTGGATGAGGAGTTGAGGAGGAATGTGCAGTCATCTTGGAGTAGTAATATTTATAACTGAGTAGTAATATGCTCCTAAGTGGGAAACCGTTTAGGCTTTGATCGGTGTGAACAGGTTTGCAATTTGGAATGTGACGAGACGCGGCCTCCCTGTTCTTCTACAAAATTGTGACGGGACGCATGCTCAAAATTTACTGACAGTTATAAGTGCGACACTATCCTTGGAAAGCGTAACGTGGGCACGTACGCCTTCTCGGCCGCGTACGTGGCGTTTGCATCATAGAGTGCACCGCAATAGGCAATGTCAGCACACGTCTTGTTTCAACAACGTGCGCGCTCGTTATTATCATTGTGCACGCTTCTTTTAATTAGAATGTGTGTGCCCCTAGCACGCACTAACTGTTTCAGTTTGTTGTGGCTAATCGCAAACAGTTCATCCATGTGAAGTGTATGCCATCAATCGCAGACACTTTGATCACGGTGACCCGCTTTTTGTTACATTGCCCTAATCGCATAAGCAGTTAATCCTTCTGAAGCATATGCCCTCAATCACACACACCTTCATCTAGCTGCCCGTTTCTTTTGTGTTGCCTAATCACAAACAGTTCATCTGAGTGACCCGTATGCTGTGTATCGCACACGCCTTCATCTGGCTTCCTGTTTCTTTTGTTCCTCATCGCAAACAGTTCATTGAACTGAACCATATGCCTTTAATCGCACACGCAACTAAAACCTGAACCGTGTTTGATGCATCCGTCATCGCAAACGTTTTATATATTTCCGACAGTTTTCATACACCACCGTTTGCGATTATTGCATCACACACAGTTTGTCGAAGGGTCTTTGATCCTAGTGTCGCGTTAGCAGCATCCTGCAGTAGTGATTGTTGCTACTAAGGATAAAACAATGGGGTTCAAACGTATTGTGTGGTCTTATTTTGTCTATATTATGTCATCTTGCTTAAATCATTACTCTGTTTGGCATGAACTTAATACTTCGATATGCATGCTGGATAGCAGCCTTGGTGTGGAGTAACAGTAGTAGATGTAGTTGGATTAACGGTCTACTTGTCACAAACGTAATGCATATGTGAATCATGCCATGAAGAATCATAATCATAACTATGCACTATTCTGTCAATTGCCCAACAATAATTTGTTTACCCATCGATGCTATGCTTATGAGAGAGATGTCTTTGATGGAAATATGCCCTAGAGGCAATAATAAAATGGTTATTATTATATTTTCTTAATTATGATAAAGTTTTTATTATTCATGCTAGAATTGTATTGACCAGAAACTTTAATACATGTGTGGATACATAAACAAATACAGTGTCCCTAGTGAGCCTCTACAAGACTAGCTCGTTGATCAAAAGATGGTTAAGGTTTCCTAACCATAGACATGAGGTGTCATTTGATTTGATAAGTGATCACATCATTAGGAGAATGATGTGATGGACAAGACCCATCCGTTAGTTTAGCATATGACCATTCAAGTTTATTGCTATTGCTTTCTTAATATCAAATACATATTCCTTCGACTATGAGATCATGCAACTCCCGGATACCGGAGGTATGCCTTGTGTGCTAGCAAACGTCAAACATAACTAGGTGATTACAAATATGCTCTACAGGTATCACCAAAGGTGTCTGTTGAGTTGGCATGGATCGATATTGGGATTTGTCACTCCGTGTATCGGAAAGGTATCTCTGGGCCCTCTCGGTTAGACACATCATAAGAAGCTTGCAAGCAAGGTGACTAAGGAGTTAGTTGCAAGATGATGTATTATGGAACGAGTAAAGAGACTTGCCGGTAACGAGATTGAACTAGGTATAAAGATACCGACCATCGAATCTCGGGCAAGTAACATATCGATGGACAAAGGGAATTACGTATGTTGTCATAAGGTTCGACCGATAAAGATCATCGTAGAATATGTAGGAGCCAATATGGGCATCCAGGTTCCGCTATTGGTTATTGGCCGGAGAGTGTCTCGGTCATGTCTATATAGTTCTCGGACCCGTAGGGTCCTCACGCTTAACGTTCGTTGACGATATAGTGTTATATGAGTTGGTGACCGAATGTTGTTCGGAGTCCTGGATGACCGAATGTTGTTCATTGACCGAATGTTGTTATATGAGATAGCATCACCACCATCGTCACCACACCGTCATGCTGCCGGAACTCATCCACTACTTCGCCGTCTTGCTGGATCAAGAAGGCGAGGACGTCACTGAGCTGAACGCGTCCTGAACGCGGAGGTGTCGTATGTTCGGTACTCGATCGGTTGAATCACGAAGAAGTTCGACTACATAAACCGCGTTAACAAAAGCTTCCGCTTACGGTCTACGAGGGTACGTAGACACACTCGCCCCCCGTTGCTATACATCTCCATGAATAGATCTTGTGTGTGGAATATTTTTTGTTTTCCATGCAACGTTTCCCAACACTGGCATCCGAGCCAGGTCTATGCGTAGATGATATGCACGAGTAGAACACAAAGAGATTGTGGGTGGTGATAATCGTACTGCTTACCATCAACGTCTTATTTTGATTCGGCGGTATTGTGGAATGAAGCGGCCCGGACCAACCTTACATGTCCACGCACATGAGACCTGTTCCACCGATTGACATGCAACTAGTTTTGCATAAAGGTGGTTGGCGGGTGTCTGTTTCTCCTACTTTAGTTGAATCGCAGTTGACTACGGCTGGTCCTTGAAGAAGGTTAAAACATCAAACTTGATGAATCACCGTTGTGGTTTTTGCGTAGGTAAGAACGTTTTTTGCTAGAAGCCCGTAGCGGCTGATACTGATGGGGAACGTAGCAGAAATTCAAAATTTTCCTACGTATCACCAAGATCTATCTATGGAGAGACTAGCAACGAGGGGAAGGAGAGTGCATCTACATACCCTTGTAGATCGCTAAGCGGAAGCGTTCAAGTGAGCAGGGTTGATGGAGTCGTACTTTCGCCGTGATTGAGATCACCGATGATCCTAGTGCCGAGCGGACGACACCTCCGCGTTCAACACACGTGACAGCCCGGTGGCGTCTCCCACGCCTTGATCCAGCAAGGAGAGAGGAGAGGTTGAGGAAGACTCCATCCAACAGCAAGACTGTGGCGTGGTGGTGGTGGAGGAGCGTGGCTATCTGCGGGGCTTCGCCAAGCACTACGGAGGAGAAGGAGGTGTTGGAGAGGGAGAGAGGCGCCAGGGGCTCAGTGCTGCTGCCCCCTCCCTCCCCTTTTATATAGGTGCCAAGGAGGGGGAGGCGCAGCCTTGCCCCTCCTCCAAGGGAGGGGTGCGGCCAAGAGGGGAGGAGTCCATCCTCCCCAAGGCACCTCCTGAGGTGCCTTCCTCTATGGACTCTTCCTCTCCAAGTGTTTCATGCGCATGGGCCTCTTGGGGCTGGTTCCCCTTGGCCCATGCAGGCCTAAGCGCACCACCTAGGGCCCATGTGGCCCCAGGGGCAGGTGGCCCCACCGGTGGGCCCAGGACCCCTCCGGTGGTCGTTACAATACCGATATCACCGAAACTTGTCGCGATGGCCGAAACAGCACTTACTATATATAATTATTTACCTCCGGAACATTCCGGTACTCATAGTGACGTCCAGGATCTCATACGGGACTCCGAACAACATTCGGTATACACATAAAAGCTTCCTATATACCCCTAGCGTCATCGAACCATAAGTGGCTAGACCCTAGGGGTTGGGGACACAAGCAGACAGGACCGAGGCGTTCTCCGGTCAATAACCAACAGCGGATCTGGATACCCATGTTGGCTCCCACATGTTCCACGATGATCTCATCGGATGAACCACGATGTCAAGGACTCAATCGATCCCGTATACAATTCCCTTTGTCTATCGGTATGATACTTGCGAGATTCGATCGTCGGTATCCCGATACCTTGTTCAATCTCGTTACCGCAAGTCTCTTTACTCGTTCAGTAACACATCATCCGTGATCAACTCCTTAATCTGCTGTGCACATTATGATGATGTCCTACCGAGTGGGCCCAGAGATACCTCTCCGCCACACGGAGTGACAAATCGATCTCGATTCGTGCCAACCCAACAGACACTTTCGGAGATACGTAGTGCACCTTTATAGTCACCCGATTGCCAGTGACGTTTGGTACACCCAAAGCATTCCTACGGTGTCCGGAGTTGCACAATCTCATGGTCTAAGGAAATGATACTTGACATTAGAAAAGCTTTAGCATATCTGAACTACGAGATCTTTGTGCTAGGCTTATGATTGGGTCTTGTCCATCACATCATTCTCCTAATGATGTGATCCCGTTGTCAACGACATCCAATGTCCATGGTCGTGAAACCGTGACCATCTATTGATCAACGAGCTAGTCAACTAGATGCTTACTAGGGACATGGTGTTGTCTATGTATCCACACATGTATCCGAGTTTCCTATCAATACAATTATAGCATGGATAATAAACGATTATCATGAACAAGGAAATATAATAATGACTAATTTATTATTGCCTCTAGGGCATATTTCCAAGATCTCCCACTTGCACTAGAGTCGATAATCTAGTTCACATCGCCATGTCATCAACGGTGATAGGTCACATCGCCATGTGACCAACATCCAAAGAGTCTACTAGTGTCTTAAACTAGTTCACATCACCATGTGATTAAGACTCAATGAGTTACGAGGTTTGATCATGTTTTGCTTGTGAGAGAGGTTTTAGTCAGCGGGTTTTAGTCAACGGGTGCGAACCTTTCGGATCCGTGTGTGCTATGCAATTCTCTTATGTCATATTGTAAATGCTGCTTCCACGCTCCACTTGGATCTATTCCAAGCGGTTTGCTCCACTATACGTATCCGGTTTGCTACTCGAGTCACTTTCGGATAGGTGTTAAAGCTTGCATCGATGTAACCCTTATGCCGAACTCTTTATCACCTCCATAATCGAGAAACATGTCCTTATTTACTCCAAGGACAATTTTGACCCATTGTCCAATGATCCATTCACAGGTCATTCTTGTACCCCTTAGTGACTCATGGCATGGCACACTTAGGTGCGGTACCTGACATAGCATCTTGTAGAGCCTATGTCTAAGGCATAGGGACGATCTTAAATCCTTTCTCTACATTACTGCTGTGGTCGAGCTTTAAGTCTTAACTTCATACCTTACAATTCAGCTAAGAACTCCTTCTTTGGTGATCCATCTTGAACACCTTCAAGATCATGTCAAGGTACATGCTCATTTGAAAGTATTATTAAACATTTTGATCTATCTTATAGATCTTGATGCTTATTGTTCAAGTAGCCTAATCCAGGTTTTCTATTGAAAAACACCTTTCAAATAACCCTATATGCTTCTGAGAAAATTCTCGTCATTTACGATCATCAATATGTCAACAACATATACTCATCGAGAGAAATTCTATAGTGCTCCCACTTACTTCTTTGGAAATACAAGTTTCTCATAAACTTTGTATAAACCCAAAATCTTTGATCATCTCATCAAAGCGCACATTCCAACTCCGAGATGCTTACTCCGGTCCTTAGAAAGGATCATTGGAGCCAAAGATAACTTTTAGCATCCTTAGGATCGACAAAACTTTACGATTGTATCACATACAACCTTTACTTCTTAAACCGGTAAGGAAACTCATTTTGACATCCATCCGCCAGATTTCATAAATGCAGCTTATGCTAACATGATTCGACGGACTCAAGCATCGCTACGGATGAGAAAATCTCATCGTAGTCAACTCCTTGAACTTGTGAAAAAACTCTTACGCCACAAGTCGAGCTTCATAGAGCGGTGACATTACCGTCCACGTCATCTTCTTCTTAAAGATCCATTTATCTCAATGGCTTGCCGATCATCGGGCAAGTCCATCAAAGTCCATGCTTTGTTATGATACATGGACCCTATCTCGGATTTCATGGCTTCTAACCATTTGTCGGAATTTGGGCCCACCATCGCTTCTCCATAGCTCGTAGGGTTCATTGTTGTCTAGCAACATGACCTTCAAGACGAGATCCTTTGTACCACTACGATGCGATGCAGCGTTCTTGTCGTCCCACGAGGTTCGGTAGTGACTTGATCCGAAGCTTCATGATCAATATCATAAGCTTCTACTTCAATTGGTGTAGGTGCCACAGGAACAACTTCCTGTGCCCTACTACACACTAGTTGAAGTGACGGTTCAATAACCTCATCAAGTCTCCACCATCCTCCCACTCAACTTTTCGAGACAAACTTTTCCTCGAGAAAGGACCCGATTCAAGAAACAATCCCTATTGCTTTCGGATCTGAATTAGGAGGTTTACCCAACTGTTTTGGGTGTCCTATGAAGATGTATTTTATCCGCTTTGGGTTCGAGCTTATCAACTTTGAAACTTTTCCACATAAGCGTCGCAGCCCCAAATTTTTAAGAAATGACGACTTAGGTTTCTCTAAACCATAGTTCTTACGGTGTCATCTCAACGGAATTACGTGGTACCCTATTAAAGTGAGTGCGGTTGTCTCTAATGCCTAACCCATGAGCGATAGTGGTAATTCGATAAGAGACATCATAGTACGCACCATATCCAATAGGGTGCAACTATGATGTTCGGACACACCATCACACTATGGTGTTCGGTGCGGTATTAATTGTGAAACAATTTGCACAATGTCTTAATTGTGTACCAAACTCGCAACTCGGATATTCATCTCTATGATCACATCACGGACATTTTATCCTCTTGTCACGAAGATCTTCAACTTCACTCTGAAATTACTTGAACCTTTCAATAATTCAGACTTGTGTTTCATCAAGTAAATATACTCGACATCTACTCAAATCATACGTGAAGTAAGAACATAACGATATTCCTTTGCATGCCTCGGCACTCATTGGACTGCACACATCAAAATGTGTTACCTCCAACAAGTTGCTATCTTGTTCCATCTTCTTGAAACCGAGGCTTTTCGGTCATCTTGCCCATGTGGTATGATTTGCATATCTCAAGTGATTCAAAATCAAGTGAGTCCAAACGATCCATCTGCATGGAGTTTCATCATGCGTATACACCAATAGACATGGTTCGCATGTCTCAAACTTTTCAAAAATGAGTGAGTCCAAAGATCCATCAACATGGAGCTTCTTCATGCGTTTATACCAATATGACTTACATGGCGATTACCACAAGTAAGTGGTACTATCATTACTATCTTATACCTTTTGGCATGAAAATGTTTATCACTACGATCGAGATTCAATAAACCATTCATTTAGGTGCAAGACCATTGAAGGTATTATTCAAATAAATAGAGTAACCATTATTCTCCTTAAATGAATAACCGTATTGCGATAGACATGATCCAATCATGTCTATGCTCAACGCAAACACCAAATAACAATTATTTAGGTTTAACACCTAATCTCGATGGTAGAGGGAGCGTGCGATGCTTGATCACATCAACCTTGGAAACACTTCCAACACGTATCCTCGACTCACCTTTAACTAGTCTCCGTTTATTCCGTAGCTTTTATTTCGAGTTACTAACACTTAGCAACCGAACCGGTATCTAATACCACGGTGCTACTAGGAGTACTAGTAAAGTACACATTAACATAATGTATATCCAATATACTTCTAACGACCTTGCCAGCCTTCTTATCTACCAAGTATCTAGGGTAATTCTGCTCCAGTGGTTGTTCCCCTTATTGCAGAAGCACTTAGTCTCGGGTTTGGGTTCAACCTTGGGTTTCTTCACCGAGCAAAGAATCGATTTGCCGTTTCATGAAGTGTCCCTTCTTGCCCTTGCCCTTCTTGAAACTAGTGGTTTCACCAACCATCAACAATTGATGCTCCTACTTGACTTCTACTTTCGGCGATTGTCAAACATCGCGAACACTTCAAGGATCATCATATCTATCCACGATATGTTATAGTTCATCACGAAGCTCTAGTAGCTTGGTGGCAATGACTTTGGAGAAACATCACTATCTCATCCGGAAGATCAACTCCCACTCGATTCAAGTGATTGTTGCACTCGGACAATCTGAGCACAAGCTCAACGATTGAGCTTTTCTCCCTTAGTTTGCGAGGCTAAGAAAATCGTCGGAGGTCTTATACCTCTTGGCGTGGGCACGAGCACGAAATCCCAATTTCAGCCCTCGAAACATCTCATATGTTCATGACGTTTGAAAACGTCTTTGGTGCCTCTACTTAAACCATTTAAGCGAACTATCATGTAGTTATCAAAAGCGTGTATGTCCGATGTTCGCAACATCCACAGAACTGACGTTTGGGGTTGAGCACAATCGAGCGGTGCATTAAGGACATAAGCTTTCTTACGTCCGCATAATCGCCATCTTGTCAACTTTCAACTATATTTTCTCTAGGAACATATCTAAACGGTGGAACTAAAGCGGCGAGCTTACGACATAATTTGCAAAGATCTTTTGACTATGTTCGGGATAATTAAGTTCATCTCATGAACTCCCACTCGAATAGACATCCCTACGGTCATCTAAGTGATTACATGATCCGAGTCAACTAGGCCGTGTCCGATCATCACGTGAGACGGACTAGTCATCATCGGTGAACATCTTCATGTTGATCGTATCTACTATCGACTCATGCTCGACCTTCGGTCTACGTGTTCCGAGGCCATGTACGTACATGCTAGGCTCGTCAAGTTAACCCCAAGTGTTTTTCTTTGTGTAAATCTGTCTTACACCCGTTGTATGTGAACGTAAGAATCCATCACACCCGATCATCACGTGGTGCTTAGAAGCGACGAATGTAGCAGCGGTGCGGTCGGGGAGAACACTTCTTGAAATTTGTGTAAGGGATCATCTTATTTACTACCGTCGTTCTAAGTAAACAAGATGCATAAACATAATAAACATCACATGCAATTATATAGTAGTGACATGATATGGCCAATATCATATTGCTCCTTTTGATCTCCATCTTCGGGCTCCATGATCATCATTGTCACCGGCATGACACCATGATCTCCATCATCATGATCTCCATCATCGTGTCTCCATGAAGTTGTCTCGCCAACTTATTACTTCTACTACTATGGCTACGGTTAGCAATAAAGTAAAGTAATTACATGGCGTTGTTCAATGACACGCAGGTCATACAATAAATAAAGACAACTCCTATGGCTCCTGCCGGTTGTCATACTCATCGACATGCAAGTCGTGAATCCTATTACAAGAACATGATCAATCTCATACATCACATATCATTCATCACATTCTACTTGGCCATATCACATCACATAGCATACCTGCAAAAACAAGTTAGGCGTCCTCTAATTGTTGTTTGCATGTTTTACGATGGCTGCTATGGGTTTCTAGCAAGAACGTTTCTTACCTCGCCAAAACCACAACGTGATATGCCAATTGCTATTTACCCTTCATAAGGACCCTTTTCATCGAATCCGATCCGACTAAAGTGGGAGAGACAGACACCCGCCACCACCTTATGCAACTAGTGCATGTCACCGGTGGAACCGGTCTCACGTAAGCGCACGTGTAAGGTTGGTCCGGCCGCTTCATCCCACAATACCGTCGAATCAAGATAAGACTAGTAACGGCAAGCATATTGAACAAAATCAACGCCCACAACTACTTTGTGTTCTACTCGTGCAAAGAATCTACGCAATAGACCTAGCTCATGATGCCAGCGATGGGGAGCGTGGCAGAAATTCAAAATTTTCTCACGTATCACCAAGATCTATCTATGGAGAGACTAGCAACGAGGGAAGGAGAGTGCATCTACATACCCTTGTAGATCGCTAAGCGGAAGCGTTCAAGTGAAGCAGGGTTGATGGAGTCGTACTGCCGTGATTGAGATCACCGATGATCCTAGTGCCGAGCGGACGGCACCTCCGCGTTCAACACACGTACAGCCCGGTGGCGTCTCCCACGCCTTGATCCAGCAAGGAGAGAGGGAGAGGTTGAGGAAGACTCCATCCAACAGCAAAGACAACGGCGTGGTGGTGGTGGAGGAGCGTGGCTATCTGCGCAGGCTTCGCCAAGCACTACGGAGGAGAAGGAGGTGTTGGAGAGGGAGAGAGAGGCGCCAGGCTCGGTGCTGCTGCCCCCTCCCTCCCCCTTTATATAGGTGCCAAGGAGGGGAGGCAGCCTTGCCCCCTCCTCCAAGGGAGGTGCGGCCAAGAGGGGAGGAGTCCATCCTCCCAAGGCACCTCGGAGGTGCCTTCCTCTATGGACTCTTCCTCTCCAAGTGTTTCATGCGCATGGGCCTCTTGGGGCTGGTTCCCCTTGGCCCATGCAGGCCTAAGCGCACCACCTAGGGCCCATGTGGCCCCGGGGCAGGTGGCCCCACCGGTGGGCCGGGACCCCTCCGGTGGTCCCGGTACAATACCGATATCACGAAACTTGTCCCGATGGTCAAACAGCACTTCCTATATATAATTCTTTACCTCCGGACCATTCCGAACTCCTCGTGACGTCCAGGATCTCATCCGGACTCAACAACATTCGGTAACCACATACAAGCTTCCTATATAACCCTAGCGCCATCGAACCTTATGTGTAGACCCTACGGTTCGGAGACAAGCGAGACATGACCGAGACGTTCTCGGTCAATAACCAACAGCCGGGATCTGGATACCCATGTTGGCTCCCACATGTTCCACGATGATCTCATCGGATGAACCACGATGTCAAGGACTCAATCGATCCCGTATACAATTCCCTTTGTCTATCGGTATGATACTTGCCGAGATTCGATCGTCGGTATCCCGATACCTTGTTCAATCTCGTTACGGCAAGTCTCTTTACTCGTTCCGTAACACATCATCCCGTGATCAACTCCTTAATCACACTTGTGCACATTATGATGATGTCCTACCGAGTGGGCCCAGAGATACCTCTCCGTCACACGGAGTGACAAATCGATCTCGATTCGTGCCAACCCAATGACACTTTCGGAGATACGTAGTGCACCTTTATAGTCACCCGATTACGTTGTGGACGTTTGGTACACCCAAAGCATTCCTACGGTATCCGGAGTTGCACAATCTCATGGTCTAAGGAAATGATACTTGACATTAGAAAAGCTTTAGCATACGAACTTCTGAGATCTTTGTGCTAGGCTTATGATTGGGTCTTGTCCATCACATCATTCTCCTAATGATGTGATCCCGTTGTCAACGACATCCAATGTCCATGGTTAGAAACCGTGACCATCTGTTGATCAACGAGCTAGTCAACTAGATGCTTACTAGGGACATGGTGTTGTCTATGTATCCACACATGTATCTGAGTTTCCTATCAATACAATTATAGCATGGATAATAAACGATTATCATGAACAAGGAAATATAATAATGACTAATTTATTATTGCCTCTAGGGCATATTTCCAACAGATACATCTCCATCGTATCTAATTTTTCAACCTCTTTTGCCCTTGTTTTGAACTCTAGTTTGCATGATTTGAACGAAACTATCCTGGACTGACGCTGTTTTCAGCAAAATTGCCATGGTGTTACTTTTGTGCAGAAATAGAAGTTCTTGGATTGACCTAAAAATTTATGGAGAATATTTTTGGAATATATAAAAATACTGGCGAAAGAATCAACCAGAGGGGACCCACTAGGTGACCATAAGGGTGGGGGCACGCCCAAGGGGTAGGGCGCGCCCCCTGGCTTGTGGGTCCCCTGGACCTCCTCCGACCTCAACTCCAACTCTATATAACCCTATTCGGGGAGAAAAAAATCAGAGAGAAGGAATCATCGCGTTTTATGATACGGAGCCGATGCCGCCTCCTGTTCTTGATCGGGAGGGCTGATCTGGAGTCCATTTGGGGCTCTGGAGAGGGGGATTCGTCGCCATCATCATAACCAACCTTCCTCCATCATCAATTTTATGATGCTCGCTGCCGTGCGTGAGTAATTCCATCGTAGGCTTGCTGGACAGTGATGGGTTGGATGAGATTTATCATGTAATCGAGTTAGTTTTGTTAGGGTTTGATCCCTAGTATCCACTATGTCTTGAGATTGATGTTGGTATGACTTTGCTATGCTTAATGCTTGTCACTAGGGCCCGAGTGCCATGATTTCAGATATGAACCTATTATGTTTTCATGAATATATCAGTGTTCTTGATCCGATCTTGCAAGTTGTAGACACCTATTACGAGTTATGATCTGCATACTCCAAGGTGATAATAATTGAGATTCTTTCCGGTAATTACCGTAGTTTGAGGAGTTCATGTATTCACTAAGTGCTAATGCTTGGTTCCGGTTCTTTATTAAAAGGAGGCCTTACTATCCCTTAGTTTCCATTAGGACCCCGCTGCCACAGGAGGGTAGGACAAAAGATGTCATGCAAGTTCTTTTTCATAAGCACGTATGACTATATTCGGAATACATGCCTACATTATATTGATGAATTAGAGCTAGTTCTGTGTCACCCTAGGTTATAAATGTTGCATGATGAATGCCATCTGACATAATTATCCATCACTGATCCGTTGCCTATGAGCTTTTCACACATTAAGCTTCGCTAAGTTACTTTGCCATTGTCACTGTTACAATTGCTACAAAACTGCTACTGTCACTTTTATCACTGGTACCTTTACTTCCATACTACTTTGCTACTAAATATTTTGCTGTAGATATTAAGTCTTTCAGCTGTTGTTGAATTGACAACTCGGCTGCTAATACTTGAGAATATTCTTTGTCTCCCCTTGTGTCGAATCAATAAATTTGGGTTGAATACTCTACCCTCGAAAACTGTTATGATCCCCTATACTTGTGTGATATCAAGACCTTTTTCTGGTGCCGTTGCCGGGGAGTATAGCTTTATTTTCTGAGTCACTTCTGATTTGACTATGAAGAATTTGAAAAATACCAAAACCAAGATCTATCCCTCTACTACGAGGGGAGGTAAGGAAGTGCCATCTAGCTCTGCACTTGATTCATCTTCTGTTTTGAGTAAGCTTGCGACACCATCACGTGCTAGTAATTCTAATATGTCGCAAGTAATTGATGATGCCACTTCTGCTATGCATGATGCTTATGATGAACAACTTGCTAGTGTTAGAGAATGAAATTACTGAAACCGATGATATTATTGAAACTGAAGATTATGACTCTCACTCTAGATATGAATTGCCTAAGGTACATGAGGGTTGTATTATGGATGAAGAAACTGCTAGAGACTTTTTTGCTTGCAATGATAGAGATGATCTTAAGAAACTGTTAGCTAAGCTGAAAGAAAAATCTTTGAATGCTAGAATACAATATGATCCTAAGTTTGCTACTTCACCTATCTTTGTTACTGGTAAGGATTATGAATTCTCTGTCGATCCTGAGTTAATTACTTTGGTTGAATCTGATCCTTTCTATGGTTATGAATCTGAAACTGTTGTGGCACATCTTACTAAATTGAATGATATAGCCACCTTATTTGCTCATGAGGAAAAAATTTGCTACTACTATATTCTTAAGTTGTTTCCTTTCTCATTAAAGGGTGACGCTAAGTTATGGTTTAATTCTCTTAGCTCCTGGTTGTGTGCGTAGTCCCCTGGATATGATATATTACTTCTTCGAAAAATTAATCCCTTCTCATAAGAAACAAGCTACCTTACAGGAAATATTTAAGTTTGTGCAAACTGAAGAAGAGATTCTCCCACAAACTTGGGGGAGGCTTCTCAAATTACTTAATGCTTTGCCTGATCATCCCCTCAAGAAAAATGAAATGCTTGATATCTTTTAGAATGGACTAACCGATGCTTCTAAACACCACTTAGATAGTTGTGCTGGTTGTGTTTTCAGGGAACGAACTGTTGAAAAACCTGAAGTGCTATTGAATAATATATTGATCAATGATAATGATTGGACACTCCCCGAACCACCTGCTAAGCCAGCTCCAAAGGAAAGAGGTATTCTATTTCTTAGTCCCAAAGATATGCAAGAGGCAAAGAAACCGATGAAAGAAAAAAGTTTTAAAGTTATAGATGTCAAGAATTTACCACCTATTGAAGAAATACATGATTTTAATGCCCCGACACAG
The DNA here is from genome assembly GCA_021605145.1 of Aegilops bicornis. NCBI lineage: Eukaryota > Viridiplantae > Streptophyta > Magnoliopsida > Poales > Poaceae > Aegilops > Aegilops bicornis. Next base: position 255,214,202 of record CM038670.1, on the reverse strand, counting down.
GTAGTAGAGGTAAATTATCTTTATAGATTTGATGAAGATGATATTCCTTATAATAAGTCTGCTAGTCAATGCTTGGAAGAATTCGATAACTTTATTGTTAAACAAGAAAACTTCAATGCTGCTCATGTCAGTAGACAATTGAAACGTAATGCTTATATTCTTAACGCTTGGGTGATTATATTTGTAGAACTTCTAATGATCTTAAGCTTATCAGTAAATATGCTTCTATGGTAAAAGCTCAAGTAGAATAAATACGTAAGGCACAAAATTATTTTCTCAATGAAATGAATAGTAAAAACAATGATCATGTTGTTAGAGTTATGACTAGAGGTGGTAAAATGGCTCAGGAACCTTTGTATCCTGACGGCCATCCTAAGAAAGTTGAGCAAGATTCTCAGAGAATTAATACTCATGTACCTAGTCCTCCTAGTAATAAAAAGAAAAATAATGATGATAGGACTTTGCATGCTTCTAGTGAACCTACTATAGACACACCTGAGAATCCAAATAATATTTCTATTTCCGATGCTGGAACACAATCTGGTAATGAACATGAACCTAGTGATAATGTTAATGATGATGTTCATGGTGATGCTCAACCTAGTAATGATAATGATGTGGAGATTGAACCTACTATTGATCTTGATAACTCACAACCTAAGAATAAACGTTATGATAAGAGAGACTTTGTTGCTAGGAAGCACGGTAAAGAAAGAGAACCATGGGTTCAGAAACCCATACTCTTTCCTCCTAAGCCATCCAAGAAAAAGGATGATAATGATTTTGAGCGTTTTGTTGAAATGCTTAGACCTGTCTTTTTCCGTATGCGTTTGACCGATATTCTGAAAATGCCTCCTTATGCCAAGTATATGAAAGATATTGTTACTAATAAAAGAAAGATACCGGAAGCTGAAATTTTTCATCATGCTTGCTAATTATACTTTTAAGGGTGGTATACCAAAGAAACTAGGAGATCCAGGAATACCAACTATACCATGCTCCATTAAAAGAAACTATGAGAAAGTGCAACTATCCCTAGGTGGTTTTGGTAATTCATAACAACATATAGCTCATTGAGCTAATGCTATTCCAAGATGAACATTTCAGGAAAGCTCAATGAATGGCATGGCATGGATGATGAAAGTGGATCCTCAAAATGCTAATGACAAAGGATTGGCTCAAGCTCAAAAGCTCAAGACTCTTCATTTTATATTTTAGTGATTCAAGATCACATTGAGTCTATAGGAAAAGCCAATACTATCAAGGAGGGATGAGGTGTTGCTTAATGAGCCTCTTGCTTCATGTGCTTAGTGATATGCTCCAAAACCCTCAGCTACTTTCTCACATCCACATATGACCTAAACCTAAAGCCAAAATCGGTCTCACCGATTCTTCCTATCCGGCGCCACCGATTCCATATGTCATAGCCAACGCCACAAACCCTAGGCAAATCGGTTGTACCGATAGGGATCTCGGTCTCACCGAGATGGGATTGTAATCTCTCTGCTTTCCTTTTCGTAACTTTTCGGTCTCACCGAAAGAGCGGATCGGTCCCACCAAGATTGCAATGTAAACTCTCTGCTTTCCCTTTGTAACATTTCGGTCTCCTTTGAAAAGAGGAAATCGGTCCCACCGAGTTTACGACCAACTCTCGGTTAGCTAATTACCAAAATCGGTCTCACCGAGTTTGTGTAATCGGTCTCACCGAGATTACGTTATGCCTCGACCCTAACCATATCGGTCCTACCGAGATGCATGTCGATCCCAATCAAAACCCTAACGGTCACTAGGTTTACTAAAATCAGTCGACCGAGTTTGTTGATTCGGTCCCACCGAGATTGGTAAATTGTGTGTAACGGTTAGATTTTGTGTGGAGGCTATATATACCCTCCACCTCCTCTTCATTCATGGAGAGAGCCATCAGACTAAACCTACACTTCCAACTTACCATTTCTGAGAGAGAACTACCTACTCATGTGTTGAGGCCAAGATATTCCATTCCTACCATATGAATCTTGATCTCTAGCCTTCCCCAAGTTGCTTTCCACTCAAATCTTCTTTCCACCAGATCCATATCCTATGAGAGAGAGTTGAGTGTTGGGGAGACTATCATTTGAAGCACAAGAGCAAGGAGTTCATCATCAACACACCATTTGTTACTTCTTGGAGAGTGGTGTCTCCTAGATTGGCTAGGTGTCACTTGGGAGCCTCCGACAAGATTGTGGAGTTGAACCAAGGAGTTTGTAAGGGCAAGGAGATCGCCTACTTCGTGAAGATCTACCGCTAGTGAGGCAAGTCCTTCATGGGCGGCGGCCATGGTGGGATAGACAAGGTTGCTACTTCATGGACCCTTCGTGGGTGGAGCCCTCCGTGGACTCAAGGCAACCGTTACCCTTCGTGGGTTGAAGTCTCCACCAACGTGGAAGTACGATAGCACCACCTATCGGAACCACGCCAAAAACATCCGTGTCTCCAATTGTGTTTGAATCCTCCAAACCCTTCCCTTTACTTTCTTGCAAGTTGCATGCTTTAATTTCCGCTGCCAATATACTCTTTGCATGCTTGCGTGAATTGTGTGATGATTGCTTGACTTGTCCTAAGATAGCTAAAATCTGCCAAACTCTAAAACTGGGAAAAGGCTAAGTTTTTAATTGGTCAAGTAGTCTAATCACCCCCCCTCTAGACATACTTCAAGGTCCTACACCATGTTAAACCTGCTTTATGTGATTTGGGAGCCGATGTTAGTGTTATGCCTTTCTCTTTATATCAGAGACTTGATTTGAATAAGTAGACACCTACTGAAATCTCTTTGCAAATGGCTGATATATCAACTGCTATACCCATCGGTATTTGTGAGGATGTGCCTGTTGTGGTTGCACGTTACTATCTTAACAGACTTTGTTATTCTTGATATTCCCGAGGACGACAGTATGTCGATCATCCTTGGTAGACCCTTTTTGAATACTGCAGGGGGTGTTATTGAATGCAACAAGCGCAATGTCTCTTTTCTTGTTAATGGTAATGAGCATACGGTACACTTCCGAAGAAACAACCTCAAGTTCATAGTATCAATTCTATTGAAAAACTTTCAAATATTACTATTGGAGGTTTTGAATTCCCTCTCCCTACTGTCAAAAAGAAATATGATATTATTATTGTTGGGGACATGCATATCCCCGTTGAGGTAACATAGTGTTATTCGAAAATTTTCCGGTTTCATGTTATAGAAAGAAGTTTGTTAATAAGACTTGATCAACCTTGTTAATGGATTCCTTTTGATGAGCATGAGATGGATGAATTTAGAAAGCACAATTTTCGGTACCCATCTTTTACTTTCTGTTATTTAGATTAAATAAAGCAAAAATACTTTTATTTGTCTATTTTCTGAATTATCCGTGCAATAAAAAATGCCCCGAAAATAAAAGTTCTCCAAATGCCCTGAAAATTTAGTATGATCTTTTACAGAATATTTGAGATTTTTTGGCACTGAGAACACACTAGGGGGCTGCACTAGTGGGCCACAAGCCCTGGGGGCGCGCCCTAGTGGCTTGTGGATCCCTCGTGGGCCCCCCTCACTTATTCCAGCACCCATCCACTTCGTCTTCCTCCAGAAAAAATCATCCCGTTGCTCAAACCCGTGTTCTTGCTCATCTTGCTGCCATTTTCGATCTCCTTGTGCAAAGCTCCATTTGCAAAACTGTTTTGGGGGATTGTTCTTCAGTATGTGACTCCTCCAATGGTCCAATTAGTTTTGATGCATAATATAGCCTCCAGGCACTTGTAGGAGTAGTTGCTATCAATTTGGTTGAGTTTTGTTCACTTTTATTTTGAGTCACTAAAAAATTTAGAAATTTTTCAGAGAAACAAAAATGTTTAGGAAGATATACCTGAAGGAAATATGCCCTAGAGGCAATAATAAAGTTATTATTTTATTTCCTTATGTCATGATAAATGTTTATTATTCAAGCTAGAATTGTATTAAACGGAAACTTGATACATGCGTGGAATACATAGACAAAACAAAGTGTCCCTAGTATGCCTCTACTAGACTAGCTCGTTAATCAAAGATGGTTAAGTTTCCTAACCATAGACATTTGTTGTCATTTGATGAAAGGGGTCACATCATTAGGAGAATGATGTGATGGACAAGACCCATCCGTTAGCTTAGCATAAATGATTGTTTAGTTTTATTACTATTGCTTTCTTCATGACTTATACATGTTCCTTTGACTATGAGATTATGCAACTCCCGAATACCGGAGGAACACCTTGTGTGCTATCAAACGTCACAACGTAACCGGATGATTATAAAGATGCTCTACAGGTGTCTTCGAAGGTGTTTTTTGGGTTGGCATAGATCAAGATTAGGATTTGTCACTCCATGTATTGGAGAGGTATCTCTGGGCCCTCTCAGTAATGCACAACACTACAAGCCTTGCAAGCAATCTGACTAATGAGTTAGTTACGGGATGATGCACTGAACGAGTAAAGAGACTTGCCGGTAACGAGATTGAACTAGGTATTGAGATACCGACGATCGAATCTCAGGCAAGTAACATACCGATGACAAAGGGAACAACGCATGTTGTTATGCGGTTTGACCGATAAAGATCTTCGTAGAATATGTAGGAGCCAATATGAGCATCTAGGTTCCGCTATTGGTTATTGACCGGAGATGTGTCTCGGTCATGTCTGCATAGTTCTCGAACCCGTAGGGTCGTGTCGGTGTCAAAACCGGCAGATCTCGGGTAGGGGGTCCCGAACTGTGTGTCTAGGTGGATGGTAACAGGAGACAAGGGACACGATGTTTTTACCCAGGTTCGGGCCCTCTCGATGGAGGTAATACCCTACTCCTGCTTGATTAATATTGATGATATGGGTAGTACAAGAGTAGATCTACCACGAGATCGAGAGGCTAAACCCTAGAAGCTAGCCTATGGTATGATTGTTGTTCGTCCCCACGTACTAAAACCCTCCGGTTTATATAGACACCGGAGAGGGTTAGGGTTACACAGAGTCAGTTACAATGGAAGGAGATCTACATATCCGTATCGCCAAGCTTGCCTTCCACGCCAAGGAAAGTCCCATCCGGACACGGGACGAAGTCTTCAATCTTGTATCTTCATAGTCCAGGAGTCCGGCCAAAGGTCATAGTCCGGCCATCCGGACACCCCTAATCCAGGACTCCTTAGTAGCCTGAACCAGGCTTCAATGACGACGAGTCCGGTGCGCATGATTTGTCTTCGGCATTGCAAGGCGGGTTCCTCCTCGAATACTTCATAGAAGATTTTGAACACAAGGATAGTGTCCGGCTCTGCAAAATAATTTCCACATACCACCGTGAGAGAGAACAATATTTACACAAATCTAATCTGCTAACGTATTTCGCAAAGATGTCATCACACCACGGCCAAGCCTTTATTCAATCGTTTTTATCGTCTCCACCTCGGCACTTAGCGAGGCGGTTTCCTTGGCACGCCTTGTTAAAGCAGAGATCGTGTCCCTTTATTCCGGATTCTCATCAATACGGACGTGGGTAACCCAATCGTGTCATTAATTTACTACGCTTGGGAGATAAGCGAGTTTTACCGGCGGTGGGGCGCATAGTTTCGTCCGCCCATATAAGGGTATAAGGATCCACCTTTTCCATCTGCGCCTTCTTCCTCCTTTGCTTATCCATTTTCGCGCATTCGAGCTCCAGCGCCCAAGTCCGCACATCCCACCTCAACCTTCTCCAGCCATGTCCGGAGCGGGAGGCAAGTGGATGGTTTCCTCCGTCACGGAGGGACATATCAAGAAGCTGAGGAAGGCCGGATACTTGTCTAATGACATCGCGCACCGGCTTCCCGACAAGGGGCAGCTCATCCCCACCCCCAGGCCCCATGAGAGGATGGTATTTCTCACCCACTTCCTCCGCGGGCTAGGTTTCCCACTTCACCCATTTGTCCGGGGACTCATGTTCTACTACGGCCTGGATTTCCACGATCTGGCCCCAAACTTCATCCTCAATATGTCGACGTTTATTGTCGTGTGCGAGGCCTTCCTCTGCATCCAGCCCCACTTCGATTTATGGCTGAAGACCTTCAGTGTCAAGCCAAAGGTAGTGGGCGGCCAACAAGCGGAGTGCGGAGGCGCCATGGTGGGCAAGATGCCCAAGTTACATGGCTCGAGGGCTCCTTCGTGGAGACCATAAAGGGGTGGCAATCGGGGTGGTTCTACATCACCGAGCCGCGTGACCCTGAATGGGCAGCGACCCCCGAATTCCGATCTCGCTTCCCTACACGGCTCACCTCCTGGAAAGAGACGGGCTTGTCGTGGGGTAATTCAGAGGAGCTGTCCGGACTCCAAACCTGCGTCCAAAACCTGGTGAGCAAGAAGCTCAAACTCGTCAATGTAGTCCAGGTCATGCTCATCTGCCGGATCTTCCCGTGCCAACAACGAGCTTTCAGCTTGTGGGAGTTTGATCCGGCACAACACAAAACCCTGAGCAGGCTCTTCGATACTACGTACGAAGATGCCTGGAAGGTGCTGTTCAAGGGTGCCGAGGCTCCCACATCCGCTACCAAGGATCGCGGATTCAGCGCGCAACATCAAGCCAACGCGGTAAGTTATTTTGCCCTTTACGGGACACTTGTTTTCATAGTTTGACTCTATGCGGGATCTAAACTCCCTTACCTTTGACAGGATTGGCAGAGGACGTCCGGGCAGATTGACTGTCCGGCTCCCTTGCCAGAAGACCCAGCGGATGCCCTCTTGACGGGACTGCTGGTTCCGGCACCTTACGTGGTGCCGGAGAAGAAGGCCAAAAAGAAGGCCACGGGAACTCGAAGGAGTTCCCGACGCCAGGTGGTGTCGGACTCATCGTCCGATGACTCCGAGGCGGACTCCTCCCGTGAAGACGAGGAGGAGGAAAGAGAGGTCTCTCCCCCAGCGGGGGGAGAGAAGAAAAGGAAGGCCGCCCCAAGCGGGGGCGGAGGGTCCAAGAAGGAAGGACCCTTCCTTCGGACTATTCCACCAACGCCGACGACGGCGAAGAGGAGTGGCCATCCAGGCCAAGCCCTGGCGAAATCGTAAGTTTCGGATACGGAATAACTCGTGGCGTTCCTTTGTTGCACAATACCTTCTGACGTCGGATACAATCATGCAGTCCGCCCAAGGCCGGGCTCGACGCTTCTTCGAGCGGTTCCCTGGGTTCGTCGGATGTGAACAACACTTCACTTCCGACCGCCTCCTCTCCTCGCGCCGCGGACAACGCTGAGGTGGCGTCCCAAAAGGGGCCAAGCCAGGAGGAGACGGTCCTGGAGGCGCCGCAAGGCGACCTCCCGGAATCCAGGCGAAAAGGGGATAAGACCCTTAAGGGTTCTAAGTCCGGCCCTATGCCGGACACTGCACCGGAACCTTCAACGGTTCCGGCATCTGGCAGGCGGCCCCCTACTAAGAAGGGCAAGCCTACGACGCCGGTGACCTCCGTCCAACCGGAGGCACCGGATAATCTGCTGGAGGTGCTTAACGGCGCCTCCATCGACGAGGAGCACCACACTGTTATGAGTGCGGTGATCCAGAAGGTTCAGTCCGCCAAGAGCGGGCTGACCGAAGCCTGTGCCAACCTCCTAACAGGCTTTGAGGTACGTATTTAAGATATGTAAAAATATTACCGCATAGACAGTAGCCCCTGATGCTCAGTTTGGTGTTCGGAAAGAAAAGCCGAACTGAGGATCAAAAAGATATACGCAGGAGTCTAACATAAGTGTGTCAATATGGGAATGCAGGATGTGCTGACCTCTGCCAGACCGATCATGGAGGTCAATGTATTGAAGCAGAGCCTCGAGCGGTCCAAGGACAAGCTCGGCCTTGCCAAGAAGCAGCTCGAGGACAAGGAAGGTAAGTAATACACACACACACACACACACACACACACACACACACACACACACACACATATATATATATATATATATAAATATATATATAAAAGATGTGGTTGCAAAGAAAATGACAGGATCAACGTGGGTATGCAGGGGCCACGAACGAGGTGGCGACCCTGAAGGAAGCGCTGTCCAAGGCCGAAAACAATGCGGCCGTGGAGCGCACCGAGCGAGAGAAGCAGGAGGTGCGGGTGGCGGCGGTGCAGCAAGAGCTCCGTGCTCTCGTGGAAAAACACGAGAGTTTGGGCGTGACTCAAGACTCGAGAGTCCGAAGCCTCGGCGCTTGAGAGCGCCAAATCTGCCAAGGCGAAGCCCAAAAATCCCTCCAGGAAATTGAGGCGATGAAGAAGATAGCGGCGGGTAAGGCATTCTTTATGCAAAGCAAGCATGCGAAAGTGAATTACTTGTTACTTACCCGAGTCCGGAGCTCTCCAGGAGCATTCACAGATCTTCCCCGGAGTGTGTCCGATGCAGCCGCATTCTACCGAGCCGAGGAGGGAAGCTCGAAGAAGAAGGTGTTCTAGTCTCAGTATGCTGAGGCCGGACACCTGATGCCCTTGAGCGACCAGCTGAAGCAGCTGGTCGAGCTCCATAAGGTGGCCGAACAGGCCATGAAGGGTCTCATGATCCGGTGTGGCTCGGGAAGCCATGCCTGGAAGCTACTTCGGGCTGGTAAGGCGGCTGGTGGATGCCTGTCCAAGGCTTGAAGTCATCAAGCGCTCCGTATGTATCGAAGGTGCCCGTAGGACTCTTGCCCGTGCTAAAGTGCATTGGGGCAAGATGGACGCTGAGAAGCTTGTGATGGACGGACCACCACCGGGCAAGGAGCATCGCAAGCCCGAGATGTATTATGAGGGCGTCCTGAAGGGTGCCCGCCGTATAGCGGATGAGTGCTCCAAAGATGTAATTTTTGAGTAAACTCGCATTTGTAATCCTGTATGATGAAAACTTGTTTCATATGCGCTAAGCAACGCTTTTGAATTTAAAATATTACCTTCTGTGCGGCCGTTTATCAAAATTGAGAGATGGCGAGTCGTAAAGCTTCGCCCCATGCCGCGAAAAGTGGGGTATTCGGATAAACTTGAGCGCTCTTTCCCCATTATTGGGTCCTTCGAGGGAGGCGCTCAACACAACGAACAAGGCAATCGGACTATAATGCTTGAACACTCTCACTTAGCCATAGAATTCTATAATTTTAAATTTCGGTGAAGCCCCTAGTATTCGAAAGACCGAGTTCGGGGCGCTATCCATGCCTAAGCCGGACAAAGCCGACTCCTCGCTCTAAGCGGCATAAGTCTTTAGGGACTCGAAAACCTCTCGAACAGCGACCAGCTCTCGCCCTATCATGACGGTCAGTTTTAGCTTTCTCCACCGAGGTGCTCAGCCCGGCTCAACCGGGGCACAATCGCAGTGGTTCTCCCAGTGCTACCTTAGCCGATATAACGGAACGTAAGGTACCAAAACATGGGAGCCGGGCAAACCCAACTATTGACCCAAGACATGATTCGAGCCGATGCATATAATGCTATAAGTTCGGGTGCCGCACTCATGAGAGTGTTCGGACTTCTCACACCATATTCAGGGTGCGTAAGCCCACGGTGTATTGGCCGTGCCAAAGTGTACGGTTGCATAATGTCATAACTGAACATATTTTTATATAAAAAAGGTAATGCAATAATAGACAAAAGCTATGCATTGTTTATTCGAAAAGTCTGCGGTAGAAGCAGAACGATACAAATAGTGCGATAAGCAAGAGATGGGACTATTTAACGTGTCCCCCTCCGTGGGGCGAAGCTGGGATTATATGTGAAACAAGTATACCGCTCGTTATAGAGACCACCGGACACTCGTAGCTTTACGCCTCCTGGCTGTTGCATCGTGTGTTCGGCGATTATCTTGCAGACGGGCCTTCCGGAAAGTGGAGTCACGAAAGTAAGAAAGAAGAAAAGGAAAAAGAAAAAGAAAAATAATGACAAACTCGGGAGCCTTGTGCGGTTGAGCCGTATTTTGGGCGTGCCGTGGTCGTGCCCCTCCCCCTATGCCCATGGTATTTCCAGAGCGTAGTTATGTACGCGCAGCACTGGTTTCGCAATTTCGCGAGGGCTGGGGTTAGGGCCGCATTGCTACGCATGCTCGGAACGTGCCAGGCGGTCTTGTTGTAGGTTACTCCGGGCGCGCTTGACGGTGTACGGATGTTTAATGGCCGGACTGGAGAATTGCCTTGACAGGCTGCTTTGTACTTCCGCCGCGAGGGCCGCCGCATGCTCCTCCGTCCGGAGAGAGCGTTCGGTGTTTCCATTGACCGTAATGATTCCTCGAGGGCCTGGCATCTTGAGCTTGAGGTATGCGTAGTGCGGAACCGCATTGAACCTTGCAAATGCGGTTCGTCCGAAGCGATGTGATAGCCATCGCGAACGAGACTATGTCAAGATTAACTCCTCGCGGAAATTATCCGGGATCCAAGACCACCTCAAGTGTAATCGAGCCTGTATAGTTGGCCTCTACACGGTATGACGCCTTTAAAGGTCGTCTTTGTGGGTTTAATCCTTGAGGGATCTATGCCCATTTTTCGTGACCGTATCACGATAAAGCAGGTTCAGAAGTGCCGCCGTCCATAAGGACTCTAGTGAAGTGAAATCCGTCAATGATTGGGTCTAAAACCAATGCGGCGAATCCGCCATGGCGGATGCTAGTGGGCTGGTCCCTTCGATCAAAAGTGATCGGGCAGGAGGACCATGGGTTGAACTTTGGGGCGACTGGCTCCAACGCATATACGTCCCTGAGTGCACGCTTCCGCTCCCTTTTGGGTATGTGGGTTGCGTATATCATGTTCACAGTCCGCACTTGTGGGGGGAAGCCCTTCTGTCCCCTATTGTTCGGTGGCCAGGGCTCCTCCTCATCATCGCTATGCAGCCCCTTGTCATTGTTTTCGGCATTTAACTTGCCTGCCTGCTTGAACACCCAACAATCCCTGTTGGTGTGGTTGGCTGGTTTTTCGGGGGTGCCGTGTATCTGGCACGAGCGATCGAGTATTCGGTCCAAATTGGACGGGCCCAGAGTATTTCTTTTGAATGGCTTTTTCCACGACCGGGTTTAGAGCCTACGAATCCGGCATTAACTGCCGTATCCTCGGCATTGTCACCGTTACGCGGCGCTTTTGCTTGTTGCGACGCGACCTGCCCATGTTGTCCTTGGTATCCGAATTACTGTGGATCTTGGTCATGTTATTACTACGAGCTAGCTAGCTGTCTTCTCCGCCGCAAAGCGGGTCATGAGTGTCGTGAGGGCTGCCATGGATTTCGGCTTTTCCTGTCCTAGGTGCCGCAAGCCACTCGTCACGGATGTTATGCTTGAAGGCTGCAAGGGCCTCTGCGTCTGGACAGTCGACTATTTGATTTTTCTTCGTTAGAACCGTGTCCAGAATTGCCTGGCCGATTCCTCTGGCTGCTGGATTATGTGGCTTAGGTCATCGGCGTCTGGTGCTCGCACATAGGTGCCCTGGAAGTTGTCGAGGAATGCGGCTTCCAGGTCCTCCCAACAACCAATTGATTCTCCTGGCAAGCTGTTAAGCCAACGCCGAGCTGGTCCTTTAAGCTTGAGTGGGAGGTATTTGATGGCGTGTAGATCATCCCCGCGGGCCATGTGGATATGAAGGAGATAGTCCTTGATCCATACCGCAGGGTCTGTTGTGCCATCGTATGATTCGATGTTTACGGGTTTGAAACCCTCGGGGATTTGATGATCCATTACTTCATCTGTGAAGCATAGTGGGTGTGCGGCGCCTCTGTATTGTGCTATATCATGACGTAGCTCAAATGAGCTTTGTCTGCTGTGTTCGGCCCGACCGGATTTACTATATCCGGCATGACGGTTATTGTCACGTGTCGTGGGGCGCCCACGCGATCCATAGATCGATCTTGTTTGCCTTGCCCTGTCCTCCAATATATCTCGCAGGTCTGGCACATTTCCCCGTGCTTTGGTATTCTTTGAGCGGCGCGAGTGCGGCTTGAGTGGAGGGCCGAGAGGCCTCTCATCACACGGCCACGAGGTGGCCGGTCGGCCGTATCATGCACTGGTGATGTAGGTCTAGGTGCTTCCTCCTCTAATCGAGGTAGCTGCCTGCGTTTTGGGTAGCTCTTGGAGGGGCGTTCGAGTTCGTACTCTTCGGCCGCAAGGACATCAGTCCATCTGTCGGCTAGCAAGTCTTGGTCAGCTCTAAGATGTTGCTGTTTTTTCTTGAGGCTGCTCACCATGGCCATGAGCCTGCGTTTGAAACGCTCTTGTTCGACGGGATCCTCAGGCACGACAAATTAAATTCGGTCCGCCGAGGCTTGCCTCGTCTTCGGAGGGAGGCATGTAATTGTCGTCCTCTACCTCTCTGTCTGCCCGCTCTCTCATGAGGGCTGGCTTCTCCATCCTCTGTCTGAATCCTGCCGGAGGGGTTGTCTTCAGACCTTGTCCGGGGTGTTATTGTCTCCGGTGCCGGAATCGCTGTTTTTGTTGTGGCGGGATTTAGAGCGGCGCCGCTGACGCCGGCGCTTAGGCTATTTCTTGGAGGGGTCATCCTCCATTGTTCCGTCGCCGTTCCCTTCTTTTGGGTTGTCCACCATATATATGTCATATGACAAGGTGGCCTTCCAGTGCCCTGTAGGCGCTGGTTCTTGTTCGTCTCCTGCATCATCGTCCATACCGTCGATGTCTTCGGAGTCGAAGTCGAGCATGTCGGTTAAATCATCGACAGTGGCTATGAAGTGGGTGGTGGGTGGGCTTTGAATTTCTTCGTTGTCCGCATCCCAACCTTGCCGACCATAGTCCGGCCAGGGCTCTCCTGATAAAGAGAGAGACTTTAGTGAATTCAGAATTTTGCCAAAGGGCGAGTGCTGAAAGATGTCCGCGGCGGTGAACCCCATGATCGGCGCCCAATCGGATTCGATTGGCAGGGGCGCAGAAGGTTCGGAGTCCGGAAAGGAGTCCGGCACCTTGGAGTCTGGCGTCGCAAAGGGCGGGTATGGTGTTCATTTCGATCTCCGTAGAGATTGCAGCCCCGAGGCGGTGTCCAGCCACCCATCCTTGATTGGTGCGATCGGCTCGAGCTAAGGGTCGGGCGGACATCGGTGCGGCCTCGAGGACACTTCTCGGCGAGAGCTAGATCGTGCCCATCGTAATAAAGGCGGCACGCTTGGCTGTGGCTCGAACCCGTCGAAGATCAAGTCTCCGCGGACGTCGGCCGTGTAGTTCAAACTTCCAAATCTGACACGATGGCGGGGCGTAGCTTTCAATCTGGTCCAGATGGCTGCTTAATTGGCCCATGATGCAAAGCCGCGAATCTGAAGATCTGTCCGGGAGAAAAGTCTCACCTGGACCGCGTCGTTGTTGATGATCGAAGGAGCCATCGGGCCTAAAGGTGATGACGAGAGGAACTCTTAATGAAAGCACCAATGTCGGTGTCAAAACCGGCGGATCTCGGGTAGGGGTCCCGAACTATGCGTCTAGGCGGATGGTAACAGGAGACAAGGGACACGATGTTTTTACCCAGGTTGGGCCCTCTCGATGGAGGTAAAACCCTACTCCTGCTTGATTAATATTGATGATATGGGTAGTACAAGAGTAGATCTACCACGAGATCGAGAGGCTAAACCCTAGAAGCTAGCCTATGGTATGATTGTTGTTCGTCCTCACGGACTAAAACCCTCCGGTTAATATAGACACGGAGAGGGTTAGGGTTACACAGTCGGTTACAATGGAAGGAGATCTACATATCCATATCGCCAAGCTTGCCTTCCACGCTAAGGAAAGTCCCATCCGGACACGGGACGAAGTCTTCAATCTTGTATCTTCATAGTCCAGGAGTCCGGCCAAAGGTCATAGTCCAGCCATCCGGACACCCCCTAATCCAGGACTCCCTCAGTCCGCACGCTTAACGTTCGATGACGATTTGTATTATGAGTTATGTGATTTGATGACCGAAGTTTGTTCGGAGTCCCGGATGAGATCAATGACATGACAAGGATTCTCGAAATGGTCGAGAGGTAAAGATTCATATATTGGAAGGCTATATTCAGACATCGGAAAGGTTCCGAGTGATTCAGGTATTTTTCGGAGTACCGGGGAGTTACGGGAATTCACCGGGGGAAGTAATGGGCCTTATTGGGCTTTAGTGGAGAGAGGGGAGAAGGGCCAAGAGGTGGCGCGCGCCTCCCCCCTGCCCAAACCGAATTGGACAAGGGGTGGGGGCGCAGCCCCCCTTCCTTCTCCCTCTCCCTCTCTTTCCTTCTCTCCTACTCCTAATAGGAAAGAGGAGGGGAATCCTACTTGGACTAGGGAGTCCTAGTAGGATTCCCCACACCTGGCGCGCCCCCTTGGGCCGGCCACCTCCTCCCTCCCTCCTTTATATACGGGGGAGGGGAGCACCCCAAAGGTACTCAAGATTTGTCTCAGCCATGTGTGGTGCCCCCCTCCACAGTTACACACCTCGGTCATATTGTCGTAGTGCTTAGTCGAAGCTCTGCGCCGGTAACTTCATCATCACCGTTACCACGCCGTCGTGCTGACGGAACTCTCCCTCGGCCTCAACTAGATCAAGAGCTCGAGGGACGTCATCGAGCTGAACGTGTGCTAAACGTGGAGGTGCCGTACATTCGGTGCTTGGATCGGTTGGATTGCGAAGACGTTCGACTACATCAACCGCGTTACTAAATGCTTCCGCTTTCGGTCTACGAGGGTACGTATCCACACTCTCCCCGCTCGTTGCTATGCTTCTCCTAGATAGATCTTGCGTGATCGTAGGATTTTTTTTGAAATACTGCGTTCCCCAACAATACCAAGGTGGTTCCTCGAGGAAGCAAGCCCCAAGGCTCACGATACGTGAGCTGGACCTTGAACCACCAAGAGAAGCTCAAGTACGGCCTTGTGAATGGTCGTTGGATCAATTCATGGTTCATGCAGGTTTCAAGGATGAATTTGATGCATACGTACAAAATGCTGGCCTTGAGGACTTCGTGTCAGATAAGTGTCGGCAGTACTATCATCTCACTGATTCATTTGTGCGAAGATTTGAATTTACATCCCAGCGCAACACTCATTCCGTTTTATTTGATCTCTATGATAAATCATATAGCATGGACTTAGAAGATTTTAATGATGCATGCAAGATCCCACAGTGGGGCATTCAGAGTGAACCTCGTAAAACTGAGTATAATGATTTCCTTGCTAGCATCACGCTGGGAGAAACTAGAAATATTACACAAGACACCATAGAGAGCATTCACTTTCATGCCATACATTATTTTGCTCTCTTCATAGGAAGATGCATTAATGGTAAACATTATCATAGCCACCTTTGTGCATCAGATCTTAGTGTCCTCAAGTGTGCGGTAATGGTGATAAGCGATATAACTTGGGGGCTATTATTGCAAAGAGGTTACATCTTAATGCTAAAGATGGAGATTTCTTTGATGGGATTTATGCCACCCGTTTAGCTAATTATCTCGGGGTACCAATATGGGGGAATGACATTGAGTTACCACCTGCTTTTCTTGATTATAATGCCATGGTATGCTATCAGTTTCTTAAGAGGAACGAACAGTTCCTCCTGTACCGACTAATCCTTGACAAGCAGCGTGCTGTCCATATTACCCTTCCTGCTCCTGCCTTCTTTAACTTTTAGGTAAAACGGAGATATTTTGTAACTAGAGAGGAGGCGAACGAGCATCAGAGAGAGGTGGAGGCCGCTCGCCTCCATGTTGCAGCCCTTCAGGCAGTAGTTGCCACATCCCAGTACAACCTAGACTACAACTTTGGATACCCGCCAGGCCAGCCATGGCCATAGACCAACTTAGGACAAAAGCCTAAGCTTGGGGAGTACATATTTCCCACCGACATTACATTCATGTTCACACACTCATTTCAGTTGTCGGTGTTCATACTTTTTCATTGTATTATCCATGCTAGTTTGTTTCTTTTTCTCGCTTTCTTCTTATGTGTTTGAAAAACTTTGAGAAAATAAAAAATAGTTGTAGCTTCTTTTTAGTTTTCCTTTCCATGTTTAATTAGTAGTAATATTAAAAGAAAACCCCCAAAAGATTTCTCTTTCTTCTTTTGTTTGTTGGGAGCTTTCCCGTGTAAATAGTTTTTTTGTTCTTGTTTTTGCTTTCTTGAGAAAAACAAAAACTCCAAAAATATTTCAGTGTGTTTCTTTGAAGTTCTTTTCTTTTCTTTGGGTCGAGAGGAGAAGATCATGATGAAATTGTTGAGTGGCTCTCATATGCATTATTATTGATCTAACAGAGAGCCCATATTACCATGTCTTCTCCCTCAAAAAAATGCTTGTAGATTCCATCTTAGTCCAATGCATGTGCACTATTATTATTATCCACACCATTCGGCTAAGAAAGTGAAAGGCAATAATGACGATATATGATGAAATGATTGAGATGAGGAAAAGCTGGTATGAACTCGACCTATTTTGTTTTTGTAAATATTATTAGTTCATCGTTCTTGATTCAGCTCATTATGAATGAAACATGTTTGCAATGACAATTAGAGATTATAGTTACTCATGCCATGCTTAATTAGCTAGGAGTTTATAATGGTTTACCTTGCGTGCCAACATGCTTTTAAAATGGTTGTGATGTAGTATGATAGGACGGTATCCTCCTTTGAATTATTTAAGAGGCTTGACTTGGCACATGCTTGCGCTCCATGTTGGTTAATCTCAATGCATGTTTATGACCGTTGTCGCTCTCTAGTTGATCGCTCCTCGATATTTTGCTAGCCTTCACTTGTACTAAGCGGGAATAATGCTTGTGCATCCACTTCCATAAACCCAAATTTGTTTTATATGAGTCCACCATACCTACCTATATGCGTATTTACCTGTCGTTCCAAGTAAATTTGCATGTGCCAAACTATGGGTTATTCTCACGATGAGTGTTTATCCACTTGTCATTCACGAGAAAGTGGCTAGTAATTGGGATGCCCAGTTCTGTGCTCAAATCAAATCAAAATATAACTTCAAACAAAACTCCCCCATGACTGTTGTTGGTATGGATGGTACCCGTTGTTTTGGGCCAGCCGTGGAGTGTGCTTGTTGGTGGAGGGGGAGTAAAAACTTCACCATTCTATTTGGGAACCGCCTATAATGTATCTTGCATGGAAGGTACCGAGATATCTTGGTTGTTATGTTGACAATGAAAGCATATTGCTCAAAATTATATTCATCTCTGTTTTAAAAGCTCGAGCTCTAGCACCTCTGCAAATCCCTGATTCCCTCTGCGAAGCGCCTATCTATTTACTTTTATGTTGAGTCATCACCCTCTTATAAAAAGCACTAGTTGGAGAGCACCGCAGTCATTTGTATGCATATTGTTATTAATTGATATTGAGTGTAACTGTGACTGGATCTCTTTTACCATGAATTACATTGTCTAGTCAGTCCTTCACTGGTACGCGTCAGTCCTATACAAACAGTTTTTAACCCCTTTCCGCGACGACATTTGGAACCGTCGCCAAGTGAGTGTGGGTGTCGGTGTCAAAACCGACGGATCTCGGGTAGGGGGTCCCGAAATGTGCGTCTAGGCGGATGGTAACAGGAGACAAGGGACACGATGTTTCTACCCAGGTTCGGGCCTTCTCGATGGAGGTAAAACCCTACTCCTGCTTGATTAATATTGATGATATGGGTAGTACAAGAGTAGATCTACCACGAGATCGTGAGAGGCTAAACCCTAGAAGCTAGCCTATGATATGATTGTTGTTCGTCCCCACGGACTAAAACCCTCCGGTTTATATAGACACGGAGAGGGCTAGGGTTACATGTAGTCGGTTACAATGGGAGGAGATCTACATATCCGTATCGCCAAGCTTGCCTTCCACGCCAAGGAAAGTCCCATCCGGACACGGGACGGAGTCTTCAATCTTGTATCTTCATAGTCCAGGAGTCTGGCCAAAGTTCATAGTGTTGTGGTTCTAAGTCTAACAGTAGAATGGGGGGTAGGTATGGAGAGGCAAGATACTAGCTATGGAGTAGTTGTATACGCACGAGTTTTACGAGTTCAGGCCCTTCTCGGAGGAAGTAATAGCCCTACGTCTCGGAGCCCGGAGGCGGTCGACTGGATTATATGCGTAGGAATTACAGGGGTGCGAACCCTTCTACCTGTGGAGGGGGGTGGCTTATATAGAGTGCGCCAGGACCCCAGCCAGCCCACGTAGCGGAGGGTTAAAGGTACATTAAGACCAGGCGTTCGGTAACGCCTTACATAAAGTGTCATCATGACCATAAAGACTACTTAACTACAGACCGTTAGGACACCGAGTGGCTCTCGAACTCTTAGTGGTCGAGTGGGTCTTCATGGTCGAGTGTCTTTGAGTCTGTCGAGTGGAATCCTACCAGGTCGACTGAAAGGCAGTTTATTCTAAGGATGTCCTTGGGGAGGGTATCTTGGACAGATCCATGACCCTACCCTAGGTACATGACTTCATCATTAGCCCCCGAATGGATCGAGGTTTGAGTGAGGAAGCGGTTGATAATCTTTCCGACCTGTTTTTCGTGCTGCGAGTGTGTCTTACTCTGGATCAGTGACCTTGTAGTGATGGCGTCAACTTCTCTTTCAGTCGCCTTGATCCATTTCTTATATCTGTCGAGTGAACTTTATGAACTTGGAGATTTCCGAGTGACGGATCGGAGGAAATCTGCCGTCTGACAAGTTGCTCTGCTGAGCGGATTTAGCGGGATCCGAATTTTGGGAAGCGCGCGAAGCGGAGAAGGCCACGGTACTCGGATGGGATAAGGCAAGGACGCCTCGATCTCCGCGCCACCTTTTTCGCCACGTATCACGCGCGCGAATGTTGCGGGATTTGACAGGATTGCCCGGGCCTACTAGTCAGCCACTCGGAAGCGACTTCATATAAGGCACCGGGCGGGAGTCTTTTGAACAGTGTGCCCTCATTTCCCCTCCTCCGTCCTCAGATTCATCCGTCGCGCCCGTAACCTGCTCAGCGCTGCTGCTCCGTTCCTGCTTCGCTGGCGACAATGGTGAAGGAGAAGACGGCGGCCTTGGAGCGGGCGAAGAAGGCGACGGCGAAGGCGAAGGGGAGCGCCCGGTCGGCGGATCCTCGTCATGATCCAGCCTGCCGCAAGGTTGGGTCCAGGAGATTGGATCCGCTCGACCATCACCGAGAAAGACCTCGACGACTGGCTAACGAGGGATTGATCCCCCACGGTCGGCAAGGCTTAGGGGACGGAGTGGCATCCGCAGCCTCGGGAGGGTGAGTCGTCCTCTTAGCCACCCATGTTGATCGCAGATTTTCTCTACCGCGAATCTTTTCTTTCGGGGTTTCTGAATTTCTTGAGCACAACTCCATCACTTCACACCCAACTCCATTGCCTATCTCGCCGCTTCGTGTCCTTGTGCGAAAACTTCTTGGGTTGTCGGCCACACTGGGGCCTCTTCAAACACATATTCACTTGTCGCTCTCGGGGCGGTGAAAAGGCTAGTCCGAATGATGAAAGAACCCAAGTAATCTAGATGTGTGGGGGTCTTGGGGTCCAGATGAGGGGTAAGAGTGCCTTCCGGCCATGATTCTTCCCGATTCAGTTAGAGGGTGGCGATCGACTGGTTCTCTTGCCAAGACCGATCGACGCCTTGAGGCGATCATTGGACTCCCTCCTTTCTCCATGGATCGAGTGAACAAGCCATCCTCTCTGAAGGTGCTTCCAGAGGAGAAGGTCCAGGTTAAATTGTTGATGGAGCGTGTAGTCCAGCTCATTGGCGACGGAGTGACCGGCATGGATCTTCTGGAGGTTTTCCTTCACGGCGCATCCAGCCTCTCCAATACCGAGGTCACCCGATGTGGATGTACTCTGGTACCAAGGACACCACCCGGGTCCACCCAGAGGAGGTCGATGACGCCACATTGGAGAGGTGGATGACTGCCATCATAGGGAACAAGGATAACCCTCGTGGAGCTAGGAGGATCCCACCACTCGACCAATCTTACGAACCAGTCAAGGTATGACCACTGATCTCCGACTGTGATCCTGTTGCATTTGCTCTGTTCATTGCGAATCGGGCGGCCGACTTTCGTCTTGTTTTGCTGTCTTCTAGGTCACCACCGAGATGTACTCGATGCCCAACGGGCGCAAGAACGATCGAAGAAGAAGAAGGAAGCGGAGGCGAAAGCCGGGAGGAATGGGAGTCTGAGGAAAGCGACAGCTACGATGAAGAGGAGGAGGAGGAGGAGGAAGAGGAGGAGACGTGGATCCACCCCACTCGGAAAGCGATCCAAGGCGGCGCATGATCCGGCGGTCAAGCCGCGGTAAGGCTATCGTGCCCGTCGGGCGGTCGTGGCACTTTCGGACGACTTCTCCAAAGGTCGATCGAGAAACCGCCAAAGCAACCCCGAGCAACGTCATCAAAGCCGGCGAAGGCCTTTCCCAAGATGAGGATGGTCATTCCCACCATTTCCGGGTAATCAGCAGAACTTGTGTTTTCCTGTCTACCATGAGTGTACTTTTGGTCGACTCGTTTGACTGATCAACTGATTTCTGAAATCTGCAGTGCTGCCACCTCCGAGACCTCGTGAGGCACGAAGATCGTGAAATGGAAGATGCCGCCACCTCCAACCTTGGTATGATCTCTGCAGTTTAAGCTTTATGGTCGATTGGATTTCTGTTTTACCTTTGAATATTTCTTGTAGTTCCACCTCATGTCATTGATCTCCACGATGACGATTTATGAAACACGGCGAGGAAGAGGAAGGACAAAGGTGCCTGTGGCAAGGCTACTCGGTTGTATCACCGACCGAGGCGCTTAGTTCACGAGGAGGCGACACCACTCGGGCTTCGTGTCCTTTGCTGTGCCGCTGACGAGTGTCCGGCCTTCGTCGTCGACTGCTGACCCGCCTTCCCTTTTTGCCACACACCACGTCCCGGAAGACCAAGTGAGTGCTGCTAAGGAGGCCATACGCCAGGCGGGGATCATGATGGAGCAAGTGAAGGTGGTCCGGGAGGCCAGCCAGGCGGCTTATGATGCAAGCTCGGCTCTTCAGAGCAATGTCCAAGTAAGTTGCTTGTTACATTAGGATATGCTACCTGAAATTTCTTCTTTACGAAGATTTCCATATCTGCATCTATACACCCACTTTCGGTGGGTGTGTCGATTGAATTTTTGTCTTGGTGGGGGCATGCTTGAGTGCACCTTGGGTGTAGTCCCGAGACTATGGTGGACTGGGCGATCGACTATAGTCTTTATACTTTAAACTTCTTCACTCGGTCCGGTCGGGCCATGTCGAATGGATCTTTGGAACCGGTGGGGGCATGCTGAGTGCACCCGCTGGGTGTAGTCCCTGACACTATGGTGGACTGCTGGCAGTCGACTATAGTCTAAGGAACTATTTTTTACACACCGATCACTGGCGGCTTAGCTATGGTTTTAGGATCATAACCTTTTTGCCTCTTTGGTCATTGGTCGAACCGAATTAGTAAAACCGATTGAGAACGCTGAGTGCACCCACTGGGTGTAATCCCGAGACTCTTGTCAGATGTTACGATTCATTTGTAGTCTTAGAAATGCTACTATTTTTATTTAGTCACTCGGAAGTGACCTGTCTTTGATGTTTTGTCGATTGACTCTTCACAGAAATCTTGCGAGCTCGTGGCCCGCTATACCGAATTGGAGAACAAACAGATCCAGCTCAACCTTGACTTGAAACTTGCTCAGGAGAACTTGCAAAAGCCGAGAGACGAAGCAAAAGGTATGGCTGGTGAGAACTTGACGACTGTCTTTGTATTTCTACCCATTCTCAACTCTGGGCTTATTGTTATTTTGCAGACAAACTGGAGGAGGCTCTGAAGAAGAAAGACCACGACCTTGCAGAGGCATAGAAGGCGGCTTTGGAGAAAACAAAGCTCGCGGAAGAGAAACTGGTCTCAGTCGGCAAACTCGAAGAGGATAATACCAAACTGAAGGCTGCTCTCGACGCGGCCAACAAGGAGGTTAGCCGATCAAGAATGACAAAGTTGCTCTGGCCCGACAAGGTGGCAAAGCTGGCGGGGAGGAGGAATGATCTGGAGGCTTATCTGGGAGGGCTCGCCAAGAAGCTATTCCTCATGCTTGAAGGTAATTCCTCTTATCCGACTGACTTGTCATCATCGACTCAACACAGAACCATTAGCTTGAACTCGAGTCGTATTTGCAGAATTCTGTCGGAACTTCGAAGAAGAGACCAATCGAGTGGAGACAAGCCTGGACCCCATCAACTCTCCCGTGAAGGATGAAGCCGCTATGAACGTGCTCCTACTGGAGTCTCGCATTGCTGGTGTGGTGGACTATCTCGCTCGACTGAAAGCTGCGGTGACGCGGATCGACTCAACACTCTGGCGGACGGGCGCTTCAGAATGACCTCGAGTCCTTAATGACTCGACTGAATGAGGTTCCAAGTCGAGTGCAAGAATGGAAAAAGTCTTCTGTCAGGTGCGGTGCTGATGTTGCTCTGTCTCTGGTTCGTGTCCATTGCAAGGAGGCGCGAGAGGAAAAGCTGGCGTCCATCAAAGTTGCCAATACCAAGAATTATGATTTCCAATCTTTCATGGAGACTTTCATCGCCGCTGCCACCCGGATTGCTGATGGGATCGACCTTGACAAGTTTGTGGCTCCTTCGATCCTCCACCTGAGGAGTAAAAACTTTATGCTCTACCTTAAATTTGCCTCGGAATGCCGAGTGGTTTTTGTAACCGATAAACTTTAACGGGCTTGAGGCCTGGGTACTTCTGCATCCTTAGGATGCTATCCGAACTTTACTTATCGTCGAAATATGCTTTTGTTTGCCTTCGAGTGAACTTTGCTCTTCACTCGGATTATGCTTCAATGCTTGAGATGCAGCTATGAGGTGTATCAAGTCGACCTACACTTTGTTGCTCTTGCAGTGCGGGGAGAAGGAAGCGATCGACTGTACCTCGTCATCCTTGCGGATCGAGATCGAGCGCACGTAGTACTTGTGGCGTAGTTCCAAAGGAGAAGGAAGCAGTCGACCTGTACCTCGTCGTCCTTGCGGATCAGGATCGAGCGCACGTTGTACTTGTGGCGTAGTTCCGAAGGAGAAGGAAGCAGTCGACCAGCACCTCGTCGTCCTTGCGGATCGGGATGTGTTTCATACTTAGGCGAAGCATCGACTGCAGCTAAGCCCCAGTGGGAGGTTTTCTCCACTCGGTAGGGATTTTTCAAACTTAGGTAGTCTTGGACTGCATCTAAGCCCCCGAGTGGGAGGTTTGCCTCCACTCGGTAGGATTTTTCAAACTTAGGCGAGTACTTGGACTGCAGCTAAGCCCCCGAGTGGGAGGTTTGCTCTCCACTCGGTAGGATTTTTCAAACTTAGGCGAGTACTTGGACTGCAGCTAAGCCCCCGAGTGGGAGGTTTGCTCTCCACTCGGTAGGATTTTTCAAACTTAGGCGAGTACTGGACTGCAGCTAAGCCTCCAAGGAGGATTTTTGTGTCATAGCTTTGAAGGGGAAGGCAATAGTCGAGCTGTACCTCATCGTCCTTGCAAAGTGCACATTGTATTAAATACTTAGGCGAGTACTTGGACTGCAGCTAAGCCCCCGAGTGGGAGGCTGGCTCTCCACTCGGTAGGATTTAAAACACTTAGGCGAGTACTTGGACTGCAGCTAAGCCCCCGAGTGGGAGACTGGCTCACCACTCGGTAGGATTTAAAACACTTAGGCGAGTACTTGGACTGCAGCTAAGCCCCCGAGTGGGAGGCTGGCTCACCACTCGGTAGGATTTAAAACACTTAGGCAAAACGGATTCGTAGCTAAGCCCCCGAGTGAGAGGCTGGCTCATCACTCGGTAATGATTTTTTTTACAAACTTAGGTGAAACGGATTCGCAGCTAAGTCACCCACTAGGTGGGAATTTTAACAAAAAGTAATAACAATCACTAGGAAAATTATAATCTTCTTGATTTAGATAAACAAACTACAGAGGTACTTTTATTACATCTCACCCGAGTGAGCTCTTAAGTGTAAAAGGGGCGGAGCAGCTCCGCATTCCATGCCCGAGGCTCATCGATCTGGTGTTCGACGTTGTAAAGATTGTAAGCTCCATTGTGAAGAACTCTGGTGACGATGAAGGGACCTTCCCAAGTGGGAGCGAGCTTGTGTGGTTTCTGTTGATCCACTCAGAGGACCAGATCTCCTTCTTGAAAGGCTCGGCTCTTCACATTTCTGGCGTGGAATCGGCGCAAGTCCTGGCGATAGATGGTCGGCGGATCAGGGCCATCTCTCTGCTCTTCAAGGAGGTTGACTGCATCTTGGCGGGCTTGCTCCGCTTGACTTGAGTAGAGTTCGACTCGGGGGCATTGTGAAGCAGGTCACTCGGCAGAACTGCTTGACTCCATAGACCATAAAGAATGGAGTTCTCTCGATCGGCCCGATTAGGAGTGGTCCTCAATCCCCAAATAAACCAGCGGAAGTTCGTCAACCCACGCTCTGCTCCATGCTTGAGATCACGCATCGATCGAGGTTTGGTCCTTTGAGAATTAGACCATTTGCTCGTTACCTTGTCCATTATTTGACCGGGGTGAGCTCTTTGAAGCATAGTCGACTCGCGTGCCTGAGAGGCGCAAAAGGCTTTGAACTTGTCGGAATCGAAATTTGACCCATTGTCATTGATGATCTTTGTGCGGAACTCCATATCTGAATATCAACTCTCTGATGAAACTGACAGCAGTGCACGCATCAATGTTCTTGATAGGTTTAGCTTCGATCCACTTCGTGAACTTGTTGACTGCCACAAGCAAATGAGTGAAACCACTCCTGCCAGTTCTCAGTGGTCCAATCATATCCAACCCCCAAACAGCGAAAGGCGGACGAGGGAATGGTCTTCAATCTTTGAGGCGGGTTTGTGTGACATATTGGAGTAGAACTGACATCCTTCACACTTGTCGACTATTTCCTTTGCCATTTCATTTGCCTTAGGCCAGTAAAATCCCGCTCGGTATGCTTTAGCCACGATGGTCCGAGAGGACGCATGGTGACCACAGGCCCCAGTGGATATCATCAAGAATTATCGACCTTCTTACGGCGTTATGCACGGGCGACTCGATCACGCTTTCTCTGAATAAGCATCCCTTGATCACAAGAAGGCCTTGGATCGATGGACGATCGTTCTAGCCTCTTCTTCGTTCTCCGGGAGCTCTTTCCTCTGGATATACGCGATGTACGGTACTGTCCAGTCGGGAGTGATGACCACGACTTCCATGAGTAGGTCGACCACCGCTGGGACCTCAACTTCAGTTGGATCAGTGGCACTTTTTGGCTGTGGAGCTTCTTCAGTGAAAGGATCCTCTTGAATCGACGGTGTGCGGATGTGCTCCAAAAACACATCACTGGGAATGGCTTCCCTCTTGGACCCTATTTTCGCCAAATCATCGGTGAGCTTGATTTTTCGATTGGGGTATGTGATGGAGCTCTAACCCCTCAAACTTCTTCTCTAGCTTCCTCACCGCATTCTGATATCCGATCATGGTTGGACTTGACATCCCACTCCTTCATCACACGATTAACCACGGATCTGAGTCGCCATACACCATGAGGCTGACAGACGCCGAAAGTGAAATGGCCATACGCAACCCATACAAGCGATTGCTTCAGATTACGCTTCATTGTTGGAAGAATCAAAGTGAATCTGGAGCACATATCCGAGCTTATCTCCTCGGGGAAACCAATACTACCCCAAAGACACGGAACCATTCAACATCTTGGAACCATCAAAGAACATAGTCCGGTGCTCGAGTGAACTTGAGTCGGTAGCGTTGTTCAATCCACTCGGCGATGAAATCTGCTATTGCTTGGGACTTGATGGCTTTCTTTGCCTCAAACTTGATATCAAGGGAAGAAGTTCAATCGCCCATTTCGCCACTCGACCATGCGTCTCAGTGCAGAATCTCTCGATAACGGGCGTCACCGACGATCGTAATGGAATGATCGAGAAGTAATGAGCAACCTTCTTGGCGGTCATATAAATCCCATACACAAGCTTACGATAATGAGGGTATCTTTGCTTCGACGGGTTAACACTTCGGAAAGATAATATCTTGGTATTTGAACTTTGAAGGCTTTTCCTTCCTCTTCCCGCTCGACCGTAAATCTTTATCGACGACTTGTCCTGTGGCTGCAATGTAAGCGACAGCGGCTCCTTGCCGATTGGGGCAGCAAGAACCGGCTGGAGTGGAGAGCGAGCTTTGAGCTCGCAAACGCTGCATCAGCTTCAGGAGTCCACTCGAACTTATCTGACTTCTTCATCAGTCGGTAAAGAGGCAATGCCTTTTCACCGAGGCGAGAGATGAATCGACTTAAAGCGGCCAAGCATCCAGTAAGCTTCTGGACATCGTGCATCCGCACTGGGCGTTTCATTCGGAGAATAGTGCCAACTTTTTCTGGGTTAGCGTCGATTCCTCGTTCAGAAACGAGAAAACCGAGTAACTTTCCACCAGGAACTCCGAATGTGCACTTTGATGGATTAAGCTTGATACCATACCTCCTAAGATTGGCAAATGTTTCAGCAAGGTCAGTCAACAGGTCGGAACCTTTCCGTGACTTGACCATAATGTCATCCATGTATGCTTCCACATTCCGACTGATTTGAGTGAGTAAACACTTCTGAATCATCCTCATGAATGTGGCTCCGGCATTCTTGAGGCCTAATGGCATGGTGACATAACAGAAGCACCCGAATGGAGTGATGAAAGCTGTTTTGATCTTGTCGGGTCCATTCAGACGGATCTAATGGTACCCGGAATATGCGTCTAAGAAAGACAACCGCTCACATCCCGCAGTCGAGTCGACTATTTGGTCGATGCGGGGGAGAGGAAAATGATCTTTCGGGCAGGCCCGATTGATATGTTTGAAGTCGATGCACATGCGCAGAGAATTGTCCTTCTTAGGGACCATGACCACATTGGCGAGCCACTTGGAGTGGTAAATTTCTCGGATAAACTCTACTGCTATGGCCTTTCTCTTCTGGACGGCGGATCGTCGGAGATGTTCTTTGACATGTTTGACTTTTGAGTCGACTCGCAGACGGTGCTTAGCCAGCTCCCTGGGAACACCCGACATGTCAGTAGGCTTCCATGCAAAGATGTCCCAGTTCTCACGGAGGAACTGGACGAGCGCTTCTTCCTATTTGGAGTCGAGTGTTGTTGAGATATTGGTCGGAGCAGCATTGGGGTCGGTCGGGTGAATATGAACCAGCTTCGTCTCACCGGACGACTGAAATGCCGACTCTGTAGAGGGCTTCTTGGCTCGCAACAAATCACTCGGATCTGCAGTCTTCTGATATTCTTGCAATTCTACCACTGCCATCTGAGCATCAGCAATCTTAGAGCCTTTCTGGAAACACTCTTCCGCTTTCTTCCGATTGCCGCGATAGTGATCACACCCTTGGGGCCGGGCATCTTCAGCTTAAGGTACACATAACATGGTCGAGCCATGAAGCGGGCATACGCCGCCTTCCCAGAATAGCGTGATAAGCGCTCTGGAAATCCACGACCTCAAAGGTCAACTTTTCCATACGACAATTCTTGTAGTCACCAAAAACCACCTCGAGAGCAATTTGGCCGAGTGACTCAGCCTTCTTTCCAGGAATGACTCCATGGAAGCTCATGTTCTTTGGTCTTTGAGTCCGGACATCGGAATGCCCATCCCTTTCAACGTCTCTGCATACAAAATGTTCAAACCATCGCCACCATCCATCAAAACTTTGGTCAGTCGAGTGCCTTCGACGATCGGATCGACCATCAACGCTTGCCTCCTAGGGGTGGCAATGTGTCGGGTGATCGACCAGTCGAATGTGATGGCGATGCAGGACCATTTCAGATAATTGGGCGTCGCTGGAGCGACCATGTTCACTTCTCGGTTGATAACTTTCAATTGACTTTTTCTTTCAGCGTCAGCAAAAATCATCAGGGTGGAATTGACCTGGGGGTATCCACCGTCACTATCTTCCTTGTCCTCAACTTTGTCTGACCCCTTTTCCTTATCCTTGGGTTGCTTCCCTTGGAACTGCTGAATCAAGAGCCGACCTTTGTCGAGTGGTATGCTTCGGGTAAATGAGTTTACCCTCTTCATCTTTCTTCGTGTGAATGTGACATGGCAAATCCAACACATCATTCCCATCCTGGTCTTTCATCTTCTTGGGGTTCCACGGACCCTTGGGTTTCCTTAAACTTTCCTAGGGTCACTGACCAAGGCTTCTCCGGAGCGGTGGCTCGGCTTTGCGCTTACGCTTCATTTGGAGTTCCCTCCGCTGGACTTCATTAGCGGCTGACTTGTACTTACCACTCCGGAGCCGATCCTCTTCTTCACCATTAGCATACTTGGTGGCAATCTCCATCATCCGACTCAGGGTCATATCTCCTATCCGACCGAATTTCAAACTCAACTCTCTGTTCTTGACACCTTCCTTGAAAGCCTGATCGCTGGTGATCAGACACATTCTCAACAGTGTGGTGCAAGGTAATCATCTTTGGATGTAGTCTCTCAAAGTTTCATTCGACTTCTGTACACACGACTGCAGCTCTGTCAACCCTGTTGGTCGCTTGCAAGTCCCTTCAAATGTCCTGACAAACACTCGGGCAAGATCTTCCCAAGTGTAAATACTGCTGGGTGCTAACTGATTCAACCATGCTCTGGCCGAACCTTCCAACATAAGGGGCAAATGCTTCATAGCTACCTCATCGTTGCCGCCGCCAATCTGGACAGCCACTCAGTAGTCCTCAAGCCAAGTGTCAGGCTTGGATTCACCAATGAACTAACTGACTCCAGTCGCCAACCTGAAGTTGGGAGGAATCACTGCGGCTCTGATGGCCCTGCTAAAACACTCGCCCCGAGACATGAACTCTGCTGCTTTGGAGGGAACATCATCTCATGGCCTTCTTGGTGAGCTCTGTTCTGTCGACCAAGCCTTGAACGATAATGGATCTCGCATTAAAGCTCGGCTCTACGGGGTCGACTGGAACTCTTCGCCAATCTTTGTCTTGGCGTCTGTCATCTTGTTGCCGAGAGCGTATGATCCACCCCTTGGGAGGGGTGGGCACCTCGGCGTCGATCATTGCGATCGAATCGGTGCTCATATGGCTTGCGGTTCTGTCTTGATCATCACGCCCGGCCTCCTCGTTCCTCACGCCGGGGCGATCTTGGACTATGGGCCGAGTGGACTGAATTAAATGGCGACGGATTCTTGTGAATCTGTTCCGCGATCGTGATACGACTGGATTTTGATCTCCTGCTGCCCGGAGTAAATCTCTGATCTGTTGCAAACCTCTACCTGCCTCCGATTGGGAAGGCTGAATCAACTCTGCTATATGGGCTGCAGCTGCTAAATTCTGAATCGGAGTTCGATATACCTGAGTTGGTTGTGGGAAGAGCTGACGTCGACTGGATTCTGGAACCCGTGGACGCGTGCGCTCGTCGAGAACTTCATTGGAGGTTCTCGGTCGAGTGCGCTCGCCAGTTGGCTGGCGCATCCTCCCAGGCAGGAGCCTCGGGGGTTTCTCCAATGATAGGAGTGTGAAGTGCATCCATGTTCCGGCGGCGAAGTTCCTCCCTCTGCAGCGAAGTGAGGGGCTCGGGTTGGTACTCTTCGTGAGCTTGTGCCGGATCACCTCCACCGTCGCCTCCGTCGGTGCGGGGGAATCCAGGAGGACTGCGTGGTCCGTCGACCATCAGAACCTCTGCCGCTGGATCGCTGCTATCGCACTCGGATGCAGTCTCGGCGGAGCCAGTCGACAGATCGAACAGGCCGTAGAGAGATTCGTCGGGCTCGATTGCCGCGACTTGGGAAGTGGCCGGCTGGCGAGCCACCGCATGCCTCACCCACCGCTGAAGCCTCGACCGACCGGGCGCTTGCACCGGAGAGGCCCAGGAGTGAGGACGGCACAAGAAGCCCGACCCATACTGGGTCGACGGTTTGCCTTGAGGAGGATGCAGCGGACGACGCTGAAGCAGCGCGTTGCCCATGGACGGGAGCACGTCGACGTCGAGAGGAGCCTCCAGAAGCCAAGCGGAGTCGTCGGCGATGAACGTGAGCGCACCGAGACGGATCTCGCGGCCCTCGACCAAAACTCCACCTGAAACCATGATGAAGGAGATCGAAAGAATCCCAACTTCTCCAACAAATCGCTAGAACACCAGCCCCACGGTGGGCGCCAACTGTCGTGGTTCTAAGTCTGACAGTAGAATGGGGGCTAGGTATGGAGATGCAAGATACTAGCTATGGAGTAGTTGTATACGCACGAGTTTTACGAGTTCAGGCCCTTCTCGGAGGAAGTAACAGCCCTACGTCTCGGAGCCCGGAGGCGGTCGACTGGATTATATGCGTAGGAATTACAGGGGTGAACCCTTCTACTGTGGAGGGGTGGCTTATATAGAGTGCGCCAGGACCCCAGCCAGCCCATGTAGCGGAGGGTTAAAGGTACATTAAGACCAGGCGTTACTGGTAACGCCTTACATAAAGTGTCATCATGACCATAAAGACTACTTAACTATAGACCGTTAGGACACCGAGTGGCTCTCGAACTCTTAGTGGTCGAGTGGGTCTTCATGGTCGAGTGTCTTTGAGTCTGTCGAGTGGAATCCTACCAGGTCGACTGGAAGGCAGTTTATTCTAAGGATGTCCATGGGGAGGGTATCTTGGACAGGTCCATGACCCTACCCTAGGTACATGACTTCATCACATAGTCCGGCCATCCGGACACCCCTAATCCAGGACTCCCTCAGTAGCCCCCGAACCAGGCTTCAATGACGATGAGTCCGGCGCGCAGATTGTCTTCGGCATTGCAAGGCGGGTTCTTCTCCAAATTTCGTGTACTGTTGAATAGTGTCCGCTTCTCGTGAATATTGTGCTCCTTGGCTTCCACGCCCAATAATGGCCGTCTTCCACTTGTCAAACGAATGCAAAAAGCCGTGGTGTTTTTACATTTACCCCTAGCTGCGCAAATGAGCTGCCTATAAAAGAGACGAGGATTCAGATCCGAATCACACCATCTTCCCTTCATGGCGTTCATCGGAGCGCATCCGGCTGTAAATCCATTCCATCATGGCTACCGATGCAGCTCCTCCTCTCGCCTCCCAGCCCTCAGCCTGGAGATTGGGAGATATGTTCCGTCCGCACAAATGAGCTAGTGACGCTCCAAACCAAGGGATTTCTTCCCCCAGCCTTTATGGTCCCGGTTCGAGCCGGACTCGCCACCTATAATGGCGGAAAGCAGGCGGAGAGCGTCCCCAATCCCTCCAAAGGAGAGCGGGTATGCCTTGTCCTTTGATAAGAGGGCTCGGATTTCCAATTCATCCGTTTCTCCAGGGGCTCCTGGAGTTATACGGCCTCCAGTTGCACAACCTTACGCCTGCCTCCATTTTGCATATTGCGGGCTTCGTAGCCCTTTGTGAGCTGTTTTTGGGCATCAAGGCTCATTTCGCGCTGTGGAAGAAGCTGTTCTGCCTTGTGCCCCGTTCTCAAGAGGGGTCGATATATCAAGTGGGCGGAGCGAACTATGGCAAGATCACCGGACCGGATATCTATCCGGAACCCCAAGGAAGGCGTCCAAGACCGCCTTCGTAATGGTTTTATATAGAAGATGTTCCCTATGGGACCTCGCTCGGATCAGCCTCCCGAGTTCAATAATGCTCCCTTGAAGAAGCGCCTAAGTCAAGGCGTCCACGGAGCCCTCAGAGGGAAAATGACAAGGACATCCTTTACCTGATGAGCCGGATCAGGTTGTTAGCTCAGTCCGGACTGACCATGTTCGGGGTCATGGCCACATGCATTATGCGGGGGATGCAGCCGCTTCAAAGATAGAGGCCACCCCATGTGGGATTTCAACGGGAGGATGATGCCACCCGCTGCTGTAAGGGGCCGGGATCGGTTGCTTTGCTCGACAAAGGCCTTGTCCGCATTGTACAAGGGTGAAGAGGAGGAGTTCCTCCACGCCAATCCACGGTGACGGATTTTCTATGTACAATCCTCCAAGCTGGGTAAGCGGACACTTCTTTTTGCCCATCCGTTCCATATTCCCATAGTTAAGTACCTTATCTTGTGATTCCGACGCAGGAATTGCGCCGGGCCGTGAAGGATATAAACATCCCTCCTCCACAACCCGAGGATCCGGAACGGTCCCTCAATCCGGCCTCCCAAGAGGATCCGGACATATCCGTGGAGCTGATTGATGGGGTATTTTACCAACTGAGCATCGACAATGCCTTGGTCGCCATTACGGCTGATTACCCCTAATACTTCCAAATTTCACAGTAACTGAGATCGAAGTCCCAAAACTTTGAAAATGATCCATCCGTGCTTATTTTTTATCACCGTATACCAATGGTTTTTTTTGCAGGGGGAGCCCTTGAGGCGAAAGGCCGAGCCTGCGGTGGCTAGCCAACAAGGGGCAGCAAGGCCCAACAGGTTGAAAAGAAGTGCGGTCCGGATTGAGACACCGGCGCAACGGTATGGCGTGCCATCTTATTCCCAAGTTTTATTCCCGGAAGGCATACTAACGCTCGTGCTCTCTTCAGGAAAAAGAGCGCTCGCCGGACTATATCCGGAGAGGTTGCCAATCGAGCCTCCACCAGCCAGTGCTCCAAAGCCAGGTCGAAGCGGAGGCAAACACGAGGCGTCAAGGCCGAGCGCTCCTCCGACAGAGGATGCCGATGACTGGCTCGCCACCAATTCCGAGGTGGGGAGTGCTACGAATCACAGGCGTCGCCGGACAGTTCTTCGTGACGCATGTTTCTCCCAAGAGGCATTGGATGCCTTCAATTCGGGAGATGCACACCTCCGTGTCGCTCAAAATGGTCTAGCCAGAGCCACGGAGCAGTATGTGAAAGACATACGGGTGAGAAAAATTGATGGTTATATATGCCAGTAGCCCCTGATACTTGAAACGGTTAGAATAACTGATTTAACGATCATTTGTTATGCAGGATCTTACAAAAAAGAATACCCAACTGTCCCAGGAGCTAGAAGAGTGCAAAACCCAACTTGAGGCCAAGCACTAGCTTGCAGGGGGAGTCCAAGGAGACCCCTCCGGTAGTATACGCTCAAAGATAAGTATGTTGTGAAGTGCGGCGTGTGTGTAAATCTGACAATATCATTGCAGATGGCGCGGAGTAGATCTGGACAAGCAACAACTATTGCGCCAGCTTAAAGGCGGCGAGAGCTTGCTTACGAGGGTGAGGCAGAGAAGAATAATCTCAAGATGCCATCACCCGGCTGGGCGAGGAACTAAAGGATGTTCGTGCCCGGTAGCCGGACTCCGTGAAGGAGAACCGACGGCTTCGACGCGGCATATTTAGTAAGTGCTTGAATGAACTTTGAAAAAGAGTTCGGCGAGGAAGTCGACTAACAGAGTTATGTCTGTAGGTATGCTAACAGGTTGTCCTGCGGAGGAAATGCCCTGTTCTACGGGTGACCTTCTTCTTGAGCTCTCACAACTGCACGAAAGAGTTCGGCAGGTGATGAAAAGCGTCGCCTGTGCCTTGTGGCCATCTCTGTCTCCATGCCCGAAGGCCTTGGAGAGATTGAAGAGAGGCTTAAGGGAGCACGACGGCGCTTCTGATTATGGAAGATATCGGCCTGCCGTCAAGGCGCCAGGGAGGCCTGGGCCATGGTGAAGACGCGGTACACGAAGGCTGACCCAAACCACATGACCAAGGTCGGACCTGTGGGGGCCGATGGGAAGGAGATCCCTGTGAGCTTAGTGTACGGCAAGTAGAATTGGCCGCAAAGTATTCCCAACAGGACTGTAAACTAGACAACCTATTAGATGGTATTGAGGAGGAATACACCCAGTCAAATTGACTATGTAATTTAAGATGACATGTAAAAATGCCTTCTAGCCGGATTGTAGATCGTTTGTCATGGCGGACCTTTTCGCTTCAACCTTGGGACCCTATAGTCCGGAGTGTGTCCGAATACCCTCACGGTTATGTAAGAACCAGGGCATGCGTGGAGACCAGGCGTAGGGGTCATTGGTGCTTGAACAGACAAGTGCCCAACTAGTTATGTTATATTACATGGTTAGTAAGAAACATCTTCCAGGGAGAATAGTTCCGTTAGGGGTTCCTTTCCCTGGGAGGCATGCCTTAAAGTGCATGTCCGGACTGCAAAAAGCGTAAAAGCATCTGGGGCAGATAAATAAATAAGTGAGAAATCATCTTTAGTTCACCGACCGAATATTCCCTTAAGAACGCTTAGCTTTCGGCTTCACCCGACCGAGGTACGCATCCGGTGACCCGGCAAGAATAATCGCAGAGGTGCTCCTTTACCGCCTAGCCGAACAATCAGGAACGTAGGGGTAAGCACAGGAGCCAGACAACCCAGCTTGGCCAAAACTTAAGTCATATTGATGCATATAATGGTGAATAAAAGGTACATGCGGAAGCGTGACACATGTGTTAGGAATGAAGCCCGTACAAATAAGCTTCTGTTGAAGAAGCCCCCAGGTATAATGAGCGCGGATAGCGCGTCAAGTGTGTGCGAACAATGCGTGAACGAGCCTTTAAAGGCTGTAAGAGAAAAAGAGGGAGAAGGAGAGAAATATAAGACAACTAACGTGTAAAAAATAGACAGAGGAAGGAGGCGAACTCAGAATCCGGCGCTAGGCGTAGAATCTTTGGAGACGGGCTGCTTTCCATGGGTTTGGCTCGAGTCGGTTATCCGATGCATCTCGCAGACGGTATGCTCCACCGGTCAGGACTTGGTCGATAATAAAGGGACCTTCCCATTTGGTCTTGAGTTTGTCCTTTTCTTGTCCAGAAGCTTAGAACTAACTCGCCAACATTGTAAGTTTTGGCCCGTACTTCTCTGCTTTGATATCTTCGAGCCTGCTGTTGATAGAATGCGGAACGGGCTTTTGCCACGTCACGCTCCTCCTCCAAGGCATCCAAACTGTCCTGCCGATTGAGCTCGGCTTCTCTTTCTTCGTGCATGTGCACGCGAGGTGAGTCATGAATTATGTCGCAGGGCAGAACTGCCTCTGCGCCGTATACCATAAAGAATTGTGTGAATCCGGTGGTGCGATTGGGCGTGGTCCGCAGCCCCCAGAGTACAGAGTCGAGCTCCTCTACCCAGTGCGTGTTAGATTCCTTGAGGGACCGCACTAATCTGGGTTTGATGCCCCTCATGATTAGACCATTTGCTCGCTCGACTTGACCGTTAGTTTGAGGGTGATAGACTGAAGCATAGTCGAGCTTGATGCCCATGTTTTTGCACCGAGTTTGACCTCGTCGGCCGTGAACTTCGTGCCGTTATCGGTGATGATGCTTTGTGGGACGCCAGAACGGTGTACGACCCACGATATGAAGTCTATCACGGTCCGGATTCGCCATCTTAACAGGCTTGGCCTCTATCCTTTGGTGAATTTATCCACCATGACCAGAGGTATTTTGCTTGTGGGTTCCTCCTTTAAGGGGTCCAACCATGTCAAGCCCCAGACCGCTGAAGGGCGGTGATGGGTATAGTTTGGAGGGCGGTGGGTGGTATGTGCTTTGATTAGCAAAGAGTCGGCAATCGACGCATCGTTGGACTAAGTCTGAGCATCTCGCCTCGGCCGTCGGCCAATAAAATCCTATACTGGAAGGCCTTGCTTACAAGGGCCGGGCTGCGGCGTGGTGCCCGCTGAGTCCGGCATGAATTTCAGCGGAAGATTCCGCCCTTCCTCTTCGGAGATACACCTTTGAAGGACTCCGGTGATGATTTTATTATAAAGCTCTCCCTCATGGACTTTATAGGCTTTAGATCGCCGCACTACGCAGCGTGCCTCGTTTTGGTCCTCGGGAAGTTCCTGCCTGGTTAGGTAGGCTAGGAATGGTTCCGTCCATGGGGAAATGACTGCCATTATTACGTGGGCTGAAAATGTTACTTCGTTGGCATAGCCTCCAATTGTGTCAGAATGTTCGGTGTCGGGCAGTGCTGTTGGGTCCGGGCTGTTATTTCCGGACTCCCCTTCCCATAATAATGGATGGCTTGAACAACCTCTCTAAGAAGATATTGGGGGACGGCATCGCTTTCCGCCAATGTCGTGCCAAGACGTCCCGATGCCCGATTGTTTTCCGAGCTATATGGTGAAATTGAGCCCTTCGAACCGAAATGACATTTTTAGGACGGCGCTATGCGATAAGCTGCCATTTTCGGATCCTTGGCATCAAAGTCTCCATTTATTTGGGATATCGCGAGGTTCAAATCCCGTGCACCTCTAGGCGTTGAAGGCCCATGGATACCGCCATCCGGAGACCATGTAGAAGGGCCTCAGATTCGCTGCGTTGTTGGAGTCTGTATACATTATCTGGAGTACATATTGAACTGTATCTCCTGTTGGGGACGTCGAACGACGCCAGCCTTTCGCATCCAGCCAACATTTTGGAGCCGTCAAGTGCATGATCCAGTTGGAATGGGTGCAGTACTCTTTAGGGAGTTCGGCTTCAGTCCATTCGGCGACGAAGTCAGCCAAAACTTGCGACTTAATGGCTCGCCGTGGCTTATAGGTTATGTCGAACGGGAGGAGCTCAATGGCCCATTTGGCAATCCGGCCCTTCGCGTCGCGGTTGTTTATAATGTCATTAAGAGGTACTTCGGAGGCTACTGTTATTGAACACTCTTGAAAGTAGTGTCGCAGCTTCCGGGATGCCATAAACACCGCGTATGCTATCTTTTGATAATGCGGATACCGTGACTTGCATGGAGTGAGGAAAGTGGACACGTAGTAAACTAGTTTTGAAGGGGGAACTTGTGTCCGTCCGTTTCTCGTTTGACAACGAGCACCGCGCTTACAACTTGATGAGTTGCCGCGATGTATAATAGCATTGGTTCGCCCATGTTGGGCGCGCCAGACCAGGTTTGTTGCCAATATGGCTTTTTATTTCTTCGAGTCCGCCGTGGCGGCATCCGTCCATTCGAAGTGTTCTGTGCACGGAGGAGGCGATCAAGGGTAATGCCTTTTCTCCCAAGCGGGAGATAAAAGCGGCTTAGAGCCGCCACGCATCCAAATAATTTTGTAATTGTTTGAGGTCCTTTGGGATACTCAATAGTGACAGAGCTCGAGATCTTGGCTGGGTTTGCTTCAATTCCTCTACCGGATACAATGAAGCCCAAGAGCTTTCCGGCCGGGTACCAAAAACGCATTTTTCCGGGTTAAGCTTGATGTCATATGCTCGGAGATTATCGAATGTGAGCCTCAAGTCGTCTACTAGAGTTTCGACATGCTTGGTTTTGACGACCACATCATCTACGTATACCTCCACTGCTTTTGCCGATCTGGTTTGCGGACATGTCTCAATCATGCCTGATATGTTGCGCCATGCTTTTGAGCGGAAGTGCATTTTGTTGAAGCAGAATGGGCCGTATGGGGTGATAAATGCCGTTGCGGCTTGGTCAGGATCTGCCATCTTAATTTGATGGTAGCCGGAGTATGCGTCGAGGAAACACAATGAATCGTGTCCTGTGGTAGCGTCGATAATTTGATCGATGCGGGGGAGGGGGAAGGGATCCTTTGGGCAAGCCTTGTTGAGGTCCTTGAAATTGACGCATAGGCGCCAGGATTTGTCCTTCTTTGGTACCATCACCAGGTTTGCTAGCCTGTCCGGATGTTTTATATCTCTGATGAATCCGGCCTCTAATAGTTTGGCTAGCTCCTCTCCCATGGCTTGTCTCTTAGGTTCGGAGAAACACCGAAGAGCCTACTTGACCGCTTGAATCCTTTTAGGATGTTTAGGGCGTGCTCGCCAACCGGCGTGGGATTCTGGCATGTCTGAAGGGTGCCAGCAAAATGTCCCAATTTTCGCAGAGGGAATTCTCGTAGTGCAGCGTCTACATCAGGGTTTAATTGTGCCCCGATGGAGGCCGTTTTTGTAGGGTCCGTTGGGTGGACTTGGAATTTGACTATTTCGTCCGCTGTTTTAAAGGAGGTGGACTTGGATCTTTTATCGAGTATCACATCGTCGCTGTTCACCGTGGAGTGCAACGCAGTCAGTTCCTCAGCCGCTAGGGCTTCGGATAGTGCCTCAAGGGCTAGTGCGGCTGTCTTATTTTCAGCGCGGAGTGCTATGTCCGGGTCACTAGCAAGAGTGATGATTCCGTTGGGCCCGGGCATTTTGAGCTTCATGTACCCGTAATGGGGTATAGCTTGAAAGATTGTGAATGCCTCTCGCCCTAATAGAGCGTGGTATCCGCTGCTGAATGGGGCCACTTGGAACGTGACCTCCTCGGACCTGTAATTATCCGGCGTGTAACACCACATCCAAGTGTGATTTTTCCTGCAAAGACGCTTCCCATTGGGTATTATTCCTCTAAAGGTTGTGCTGCTTTGCTCAATGTGGCTCCAGTCTATTTCCATTTTTTGAAGGGTTTCCTCATAAATGAGGTTCAATCCGCTGCCACCGTCCATGAGTACCTTAGTAAGGAGAAAGCCGTCCACTATTGGACAGAGGACCAATGCTGCTGGTGCTCGGGCTGTTGTTCGAATTTAGGTTCATCACCGGCATTAAAGGTAATAGCCGTGTCACTCCATGGATTTATTGTTGCTACTTGGTAGACTTGGCAAGGCTGCAGAGTGTTAGTTTTCGCATATTATTTGATGCGGAAGTCTCAAGACTATTAATACCGTGATCTGGTATCCTCGGCTGGTGCTCGTGGATGGATCTTTGGGGTTAGAAGCTCTTCGCCACTTTTGGCCACCTGCCGGAGTATCCAACATATTCTAAGGCTATGAGTTGGTGTGGCGCCCTCTGTACTATGAATTTTACAGGGTCCGTTGAGCCATCCCTCCAGTACGGTTTGAAAGCACAAGTGCTCCCTAGGTGGTTTTGGTAATTAATGTCAACATATCTCTTGTTGGACTAACACTTTTATCTAGTATGTTTTAGATAAGTTCAACAATGGAGTGGCATGGACTAAAGGATGTGGGAACTCCTTCAAGATGCTAAGGACAAAGGATTGGCTCAAGCTTCAAGCTCAAGACTCTTCATTTTACATTTTAGTGATCCAAGATCACATTGAGTCTATAGGAAAAGCCAATACTATCAAGGAGGGATGAGGTGTTGCTTAATGAGCCTCTTGCTTCATGTGCTTAGTGATATGCTCCAAAACCCTCAACTACTTTCTCACATCCACATATGACCTAAACCTAAAGTCAAACTCGGCCCTACCAATTCTTTCTATCCGGCGCCACCGAAGTTCGGATGTCATAGCCATCGCCACAAACCCTAGGCAAATCGGATTCACCGATAGGGATCTCGGTCTCACCGAGATGGGATTGTAATCTCTCTGTATGTTCATTACCAAAATCGGTCTCACCGAATTTGTGTAATCGGTACTACCGAGATTACAATGCAAACTTTCTGGTTAACTTATTACCCAAATCGGTCCCACCGAGTTTGAGTAATCGGTCTCACCGAGTTTGCCTGACCAACTCTATGGTTAGCTAATTACCAAATTCGGTCTCACCGAGTTTGTGTAATCAGTCTCACTGAGATTACGTTATGCCCTAACCCAAACCATATCGGTCCTACCGAGATGCATGTCAGTCCCACCGAAAATCCTAACGGTCACTAGGTTTACTAAATTGGTCCGACCGAGTTTGATGATTCGGTCCCACCGAGTTTGGTAAATTGTGTGTAACGGTTAGATTTTGTGTAGAGGCTATATATACCCCTCCACCTCCTCTTCATTCGTGGAGAGAGCCATCAGAACAATCCTACACTTCCAAAGATCCTATTTCTGAGAGAGAACTACCTACTCATGTGTTGAGGCCAAGATATTCCATTCTAACCACATGAATCTTGATCTCTAGCCTTCCCCAAGTTGCTTTCCACTCAAATCTTCTTTCCACCAGATCCAAATCCTATGAGAGAGAGTTGAGTGTTGGGGAGACTATCACTTGAAGCACAAGAGCAAGGAGTTCATCATCAACACACCATTTGTTACTTCTTGGAGAGTGGTGTCTCCTAGATTGGCTAGGTGTCACTTGGGAGCCTCCGACAACATTGTGGAGTTGAACCAAGGAGTTTGTAAGGGCAAGGAGATCGCCTAATTCGTGAAGATCTACCGCTAGTGAGGCAAGTCCTTCGTGGGCGACGACCATGGTGGGATAGACAAGGTTGTTTCTTCATGGACCGTTCCTGGGTGGAGCCCTCCGTGGACTCGTGCAACCGTTACCCTACATGGGTTGAAGTCTCCACCAACGTGGATGTACGATAGCACCACCTATCGGAACCACGACAAAAACATCCGTGTCTCCAATTGCGTTTGAATCCTCCAAACCCTTCCCTTTACATTCTTGCAAGTTGCATGCTTTATTTTCCGCTGCCTATATACTCTTTGCATGCTTGCTTGTTATGGATTGAGAATGTTAAACTTGTGCCTAAACTCCACTTAAACCTAAAGGAAGTTAAAACTGCAACTTTGGTACTTAGTGTCTAATCACCCCCTCTAGACACCTCTTCTCAAGATCCTACAAGTGGTATCAGAGCATTGGTCTCCTTTGCCTTGGTTTAATCACCTTTGGAGGAAGATGGATGAGTCTACTTTGGGGAGTCTTAGACATAGAGTGCCTATTCTTGATGGAGAGTATTTTCATGAGTGGAAAAATGAGATGCTTGTAATTTTCAATCAATATCAATTGAACAAGTACATTGCTAGCCCTTGTGCACCTCATGTTGATCCTATGCATCCTACCCTTGATGAATCTATTGACATGACTAGAAATCTTAGAACTGTTAATCTTATCACTAGAGGCTTGCCTAGAAACTTGATTAGAATCTTGCCTACTTTTGAGTGTGCCTACACTATATGGAAATTTCTTGAGGAACGCTTTCCAAATTATTCCTTGAAAAATCTAGATGAGATTCTCTATAAGTCTATTGCCTTGAGTAAGATGAATACTAGTGATCCTATGTTTGGTGATCGTCTATTTGAACTCACCGACCTTATGCGTGCCAAAAGGAGATGTTGGAATTATTGGTGATATTATTTCCGAAGCTATAAGAATTCATAAGCAAGATCTTTGTCAAACTCACTCTAATGAATTACCCTCTCTAGGACTTGATCCAGCACATGACGATGTTGAACATGGATACTATGATGAGGATGATGATAGTGACTTCGATCTTGATGATGCAATGAGATATTTTGGTCTTATGGCAAATCTTCGTGGATATGTGTCAGGAGGAAAGGAATGAGTTCTTGACAGTGGATGTACCGATCACATGACCGGAGATAAAGACATGTTTCGTGAGCTTGCTGAAAATGATAGTCCTCGAAAGTATGTCACTTTCGGTGACAACTCAAAGGGTAAGGTGGTTGGCCTCGGTAAGGTGGCCATCTCACATGATAGCTCCATTCAAAATGTCATGCTCGTTGATTCTCTTGGGTACAACTTACTTTCAGTATCTAGACTTGCTGATTTCGATTTCAATGTCCTATTTACTGAAGTAGATTGTCAAGTGTTTCATCGAGACAATCATAAAATGGTCTTTACCGGTATACGTAGAGGTGATCTTTACATTGTTGATTTCTCTAAAAAGGCACAACCTAAAACTTTCTTAATTGCTAAATCCTCAAAAGGTTGGTTATGGCATAGACGACTAGGTCACGTTGGCATGAGAAATCTTGACAAGCTTATTAAAGGAAATCATATCCTTGGAGTTAACGATGTCATATTTGATAAGGATAGATCTGGCGTGCTTGTCAAGGTGTAAACAGGTCGGAGGAAGGCATCCCGTGAAGAACATCATGACCACAAGGAGGCCACTCGAGCTACTTCATATGGATCTCTTTGGTCCCGACGCCTACAAAAGCCTCGGTGGAAATTCTTTTGGTCTAGTTATAGTAGATGATTTTTCAAGATTTAAGTGGGTGTTCTTTCTCGATGATAAACCGCAGGTCCAAAAGATATTCAAAAACTTCGCTAGGAAGGCCCAAAATCAGTTTGAAGTGAAGATCAAGAAGGTTCGCAGCGACAACGGAACGGAGTTCAAGAACACAAATGTGGACACTTTTCTTGACGAAGAAGGGATTTCACACGAGTTCTCGGTTACGCATACACACCTCAACAAATGGAGTTGTTGAGAGGAAGAACCGGACGCTCATCGAAATGGCGAGAACGATGCTTGATGAGTACAAGACGCTGAAGCACTTTTGGGCAGAAGCGGTTGAGACAGCTTGTAATGCAACAAATCGCTTGTATCTTCACAAGCTACTCGGCAAGACGGCATACGAGCTCCTCACCGGTAACAAACCCAAGTTGGATTCTTTCGAGTATTCGGCTCAAAGTGCTTCATTCTTGATAAACATCGTCGTACAAAATTTGCTCCTAAGTCTCATGAAGGTTTCCTACTAGGTTATGGCTCAAACTCTCACACTTACCGTGTCTACAACAATTTCACCCGAAAGGTTGAAGAGACGGTAGATGTGAAGTTTGATGAATCTAACGGCTCGCAAGTAGAGCAATTGCTAATTGATGTAGGAGACAAAGACCCTTCGGAAGCAATCCAAGACATGTCTATTGGCAAGGTCCGTCCAACGGAGGTGAAGGAGAGTACCTCGTCTCTTCAAATGGAAGCTTCTACTTCACGACAAGGTGAACCAAGAATTGAAACGGAAGCATCCACAAGTGGAACACACCAAGATGAAGAAAACGAGGAAGAACATCACGAACGTCAACAACCTCCTTCTCCACCTCGACAAGAAAACGACAACGCCAACAATGAAGATGATCAAGAAGAAGAAGAACAAGATGAAGAAGATGTTCAACCGATACCCAAGCAAAAGCTTTCACGAGTTCGAGCAAGAATTGCTAAAGACCATCCCGTCGAGAAAATCTACAATGATATTCAAACCGGGAGAATCACTCGCTCTAAAACTCGTTTAGCTAACTTTTGTGAAAACTATTCTTTCATCTCTAGCATTGAACCTATGAAGGTCGAAGAAGCATTGGAAGATCCGGATTGGATAAATGCTATGCATGAAGAGCTACACAACTTTGAGAGAAACCAAGTTTGGACATTGGTTGAGAAGCCCGACAACAACCACAACATCATCGGTACCAAATGGGTGTTTCGCAACAAGCAAGATGAAGATGGACAAGTAGTCCGCAACAAAGCACGTCTCGTCGCCCAAGGCTACACACAATTCGAAGGTATGGACTATGGTGAGACTTATGCTCCCGTTGCTATACTTGAGTCCATTCGCATCTTACTTGCCTATGCTAATCACCATAATATCACCTTGTACTAAATGGACATTAAAAGTGCTTTTCTAAATGGTGAAATAGAGGAGGAAGTTTATGTTAAACAACCTCCCGGCTTTGTCAATCCTAAGAAACCAAATCATGTTTACAAACTTCACAAAGCTCTTTATGGTCTTAAACAAGCTCCTAGAGCATGGTATAAATGCTTGACCAAGTTTCTTCTTCAAAAAGGCTTTGAAATTGGGAAGATTGATTCCCCACTTTTTACTAAAAGGGTTAATGGAGAATTATTTGTATGCCAAATTTATTTTGATGATATCATATTTGGATCAACTAACCCTCATTTTAGTGAAAAGTTTGGGAAGCTAATGTCGGAGAAGTTTGAGATGTTAATGATAAGTGAACTCAAATTCTTTCTTGGGTTGCAAATCAAGCAAACTAAGGAAGGTACTTTTGTCTCTCAAACAAAGTACACTAAGGACTTATTCAAGAAGTTCAATATGCAAGAGTGCAAAGGTATGTCTACACCCATGCCTACTAGTGGACATCTTGATTTGACCAAAGATGGTAAACCGTTGATCAAAAGGTTTATCGCTCTATGATTGGATCATTGTTATACCTATGTGCTTCACATCCCGATATTATGCTAAGTGTGTGCATGTGTGCAAGATATCAAGCTGCTCCTAAAGAATGTCATCTTAAGGCCGTGAAAAGGATAGTGAGATACTTAATTCATACACCAAATTTTGGCATTTGGTATCCTAAGAGGGCCTCTTTCGATCTTGTTGGCTATTCCGACTCGGACTATGCCAGAGACAAGGTTGATAGAAAGTACACTTCGGGTACTTGTCAATTTCTTGGTAGATCTCTTGTGTCTTGGTCCTCCAAGAAACAAAACTCGGTATCCTTATCTACCGCCGAAGTGGAGTACATTGTCATTGGTTCATGTTGTGCTCAATTACTTTGGATGACCCAAACTCTTAAAGATTATGGGATATATGTGAAACATGTTCCATTGCTTTGTGACAATGAA
Source organism: Aegilops bicornis (assembly GCA_021605145.1). NCBI lineage: Eukaryota > Viridiplantae > Streptophyta > Magnoliopsida > Poales > Poaceae > Aegilops > Aegilops bicornis. The sequence goes on along the minus strand of CM038670.1, from coordinate 255,170,015 downwards.
AGTGCTATCAAAATTGGTCATAATCCCGCATACAACATTCTCGAACTAAGAATATTGAAGTTCGTCATCATTTCATTCGAGATCATGTTGCTAAGGGTGACATTAATCTTAAGCATGTTCGCAAGAAAAGCAATTAGCGGATATATTTACTAAACCCCTTGATGAGAAAGTGTTTTGCAGGTTGAGAGGAGAATTGAACATCATTGATGCTTCAAACTTGGAGTAGAAACTCCATTGGATACATGCAAGACATGAGCTTATGACTAATCCATAATATCTCTCTTATGATGAATATATTATATCTTGGATATATTTTCATCTTGCATGTCATCTAACCCATGTAGGTTTGGTGGAATCAAATTCCATGAGATTGTAATCTACTCACATCTTGAGCAATCTCTACATCACCAAGTCTCTACCCTATGGTGGATGAATACAAGGAAGCACGAAATCATTCTAACATATCCTTTTGACAAACTCTATGATTGAGCTTCATGATTGTCATTTTGGATGCACAAGTGCTCTTCCTTGCAAGAACTAACCCATGTAGGTAGATGGACTCAAATTCCAAGTGGTGCTCCCAACTCTTGATGAGCTACATCAACCTTGAGCAACCCACACAAGTTCTACTACATGGACAACACCACCAACCAAGGTATGTTATTCCATCTTAGAGAAGCTTTACTCCAAGTCATGAGCTAAAGCAACTCGACAAGATGTGAATACATCAAGATGCTTAAACGAAAAATGGTAACCCCATTTTGAGCTTAAACGATGAGTATGACCCATGATCAAGTGATCTCACTTGACTCCTAAGTCAATGTACTCTAACATAGGTGACTTTGTCACCGACCATCTCTAGATGAAGTTCTCACGTGTTCTTATTTGTGTTTTTGCATTTGTCTCATGCATATTTGTTTCCCCTTTAAAAAAAAACTTCATCTAGATTTCATTCTTTTCTTTCTATTTGCTCTGCATTTTCAGCATATTCATTGCATGTCATTTCATTAATTCCTTGCAAATCTTTGTGAGATCTTACTAGTCTAGTGAGCTGAGGTGACAAGTGTTTTCCCTGTGATGAACTCGGTTTCACCGATTTGTTGTTTTCGGTCCAACCGAATCTTTTCGGTACAACCGAAACATACCACTCGGTGCCACAGACTTCACAACAGAAAAGAACAGTTTGCCACTTATTCTGTGTTTCTTCTGATCCAGCTCCACTCAATGAATCTTGTCCTCTACAAGCATCACAAATTTTATCCAGTGCTTTGTGTTGTGACTCAAGGACCAAACCCATACACAACAAATTCCAGAAGACCCTTCTTGGAAATTGATGTCAAAGGGGGAGAGAGAGTTCACATCAAAGCTTATCACTTAGAGAGATCACATCAGAGAGAGTATTAAGGGGGAGAAAGAGATCTTCAGGGGGAGAGAATATTCAAGCAGAAAGTATTTCTCAAGGATCCCAGATGCTTGGTGTTCAAGAGGAGAGATGCCACACGTCTTTTTGGGGGAAAGACATGTTCTTGTGTGCTTATTTGAATTAAGCTCTGTTCATTTATATTTTTCAGCTCTGATTTTCTGTTCCCTATCTTCTCCCAGTATCCCATGCTAGATTCAGGGGGAGCAAGACATCTAAGGGAAAGGAATCAATTAAATTCATTGCATATCCTTACTCTTGGGGACATGTCTAATCCAATGTGGTACTCAGTACTCACTCTCTACATGTCATCCCAGTCTTGGTATTCTTGTGGTTTCTTCTGTTTGCTCTGGCTAGTAGATGTACCTGTGTTATCTAACCTTGTTTGTGCAGGTTCATTTCACCCTAAGCCAACTCAAGACTACAAGGTAAGTATATGCATCACACTCATGTGTATGAGGAATTCTTGCCGATGTACATACTGTTTTGCAAGAAGGACTCATGAGCATGAAGGTATTTTCTTTAATATTCTTTGCTCTGATGCATATGGCCAAGATACATGTAACACATTGCCTACTCTATCATGGTTATGCTCTCAAATGTTTCTATATTCCATATTCACATGATTGCATATATATAGGGGGAGCCTATGCTTGTTACATGTCTTTCCGAAGCTTTACTTGCTATTCTTTATATCCTTACCTAAAGCTTTGATGTATGTTGCCATCAATTACCAAAAGGGGAGATTGAAAGCACAAGTGCTCCCTAGGTGGTTTTGGTAATTAATGTCAACATATCTCTTGTTGGACTAACACTTTTATCTAGTATGTTTGAGATAAGTTCAACAATGGAGTGGCATGGACTAAAGGATGTGGGAACTCCTTCAAGATGCTAAGGACAAAGGATTGGCTCAAGCTTCAAGCTCAAGACTCTTCATTTTACATTTTAGTGATCCAAGATCACATTGAGTCTATAGGAAAAGCCAATACTATCAAGGAGGGATGAGGTGTTGCTTAATGAGCCTCTTTCTTCATGTGCTTAGTGATATGCTCCAAAACCCTCAACTACTTTCTCACATCCACATATGACCTAAACCTAAAGTCAAACTCGGCCCTACCGATTCTTTCTATCCGGCGCCACCGAGTTCACATGTCATAGCCACTGCCACAAACCCTAGGCAAATCGGTTTCACCGATAGGGATCTCGGTCTCACCGAGATGGGATTGAAATCTCTCTGTGTATGTCCATTACCAAAATCGGTCTCACCGCATTTGTGTAATCGGTACTACCGAGATTACAATGCAAACTTTCTGGTTAACTTATTACCCAAATTGGTCCCACCGAGTTTGAGTAATCGGTCTCACCGAGTTTTCCTGACCAACTCTCTGGTTAGCTAATTACCAAATTCGGTCTCACCGAGTTTATGTAATCGGTCTCACCGAGTTTATGTAATCGGTCTCACCGAGATTACGTTATGCCCTAACCCTAACCATATCGGTCCTACCGAGATGCATGTCAGTCCCATCGAAAATCCTAACGGTCACTAGGTTTACTAAATCGATCCGACCGAGTTTGTTGATTCGGTCCCACCGAATTTGGTAAATTGTGTGTAACGGTTAGATTTTGTGTGGAGGCTATATATACCCCTCCACCTCCTCTTCATTCGTGGAGAGAGCCATCAGAACAATCCTACACTTCCAGCATCCTATTTCTGAGAGAGAACTACCTACTCATGTGTTGAGGCCAAGATATTCCATTCTAACCACATGAATCTTGATCTCTAGCCTTCCCCAAGTTGCTTTCCACTCAAATCTTCTTTCCACCAGATCCAAATCCTATGAGAGAGAGAGTTGAGTGTTGGGGAGACTATCACTTGAAGCACAAGAGAAAGGAGTTCATCATCAACACACCATTTGTTACTTCTTGGAGAGTGGTGTCTCCTAGATTGGCTAGGTGTCACTTGGGAGCCTCCGACAAGATTGTGGAGTTGAACCAAGGAGTTTGTAAGGGCAAGGAGATCGCCTACTTCGTGAAGATCTACCGCTAGTGAGGCAAGTCCTTCGTGGGCTTACGACCATGGTGGGATAGACAAGGTTGCTTCTTCGTGGACCCTTCGTGGGTGGAGCCCTCTGTGGACTCACGCAACCGTTACCCTACATGGGTTGAAGTCTCCACCAACGTGGATGTACGATAGCACCACCTATCAGAACCACGACAAAAACATCCATGTCTGCAATTGTGTTTGAATCCTCCAAACCCTTCCCTTTACATTCTTGCAAGTTGCATGCTTTATTTTCCGCTGCCTATATACTCTTTGCATGCTTGCTTGTTATGGATTGAGAATGTTAAACTTGTGCCTAAACTCCACTTAAACCTAAAAGAAGTTAAAAACTGCAACTTTGGTACTTAGTGTCTAATCATCCCCCTCTAGACACCTCTTCTCAAGATCCTACACGGTTCCATGCCCCGTAGGGTTTTTTTGTTTTTTGGTGTTCAACCCGGGTGATTGGCGATAATGCACCCTTTTATTTCGGACTGGGTTTGTATTCAGGGCCGGATTGTCCCAAAATCTTACTTCGGTTTTCCAGGCGCTTTCCATCGCACAGTACTTTCGTACTATGGACGCCAAGTCAGCAAAGCGTGTAATTTCACGGCGACCTATGGCGTTGAGGATTCCCTTGTCCATGCAATTATTGCAGAAGAATGAAATTGCGTCTTCCTCGTGGCAGTCCTTTATCCTGTTCATAACCGGGAGGAATCGACCCAAAGAATGATGTCTCGCTTCCTCGCGCTCTTGCCTAATTTTGGATATAGCACCTATGTTCGGGTGGGTGGGTGGAATTAGATCCGAAACCTCACCCAATCTGAGGCTCAAGGGCCAAGGAGTTTCCGAACTCGGAAGCTTGGATTCTTGGATGCTGTCCAATGAATCTAGCCCGTTGCCTGACTCTAAGTTCAGGTATTGAGGACGTCCTCCCTCCACGGGTATCCGGCTTGGAGGGACCGAATCCGAACATATCTAGTCCTTAAGATAGATGAAGGGCCGCAGATTGTTCCTCCACCACAAAGAACGTGATGGGTGACCGGGAGAGTTAATCTCTCTCGTAACGGGTTTAGGCCCAATCTGATCGTAGTCTGCTATGCGACTCCCCGGGCGGCGATGCGATCCAGGAGCTCGTTTAAGGAAAAGAGCTCCGTCGGATCTAACTTCTGGGCGAGTTCCGAGTTGACGTGAAGATTGCTTTCGATGACCCGAGAAGTCATCGTCGGTGCGGCGGCCGAACAGGCGGTCATAAGAAAACCGCCTAGCCGGAGAGTTTGGCTGATAGCCAAAGCTCTTTTAGCAATAGTTCCATCTTTAAAGACGGGATGAGGCATCCTTCCTGATGGCGACGACACAGAGGAACTCTCAATGAAAGCACCAATGTCGGTGTCAAAACCGACGGATGTTGGGTAGGGGGTCCCGAACTATGCGTCTAGGCGGATGGTAACAGGAGACAAGGGACATGATGTTTTTACCTGTGTTCGGGCCCTCTCGATGGAGGTAAAACCCTACTCCTGCTTGATTAATATTGATGATATGGGTAGTACAAGAGTAGATCTACCACGAGATCAGAGAGGCTAAACCCTAGAAGCTAGCCTATGGTATGATTGTTGTTTGTCCTACGGACTAAAACCCTCCGGTTTATATAGACAACAGAGAGGGCTAGGGTTACACAGAGTCGGTTACAATGAGAGGCGATCTACATATCCGTATCGCCAAGCTTGCCTTCCACGCCAAGGAAAGTCCCATCCGAACACGGGACGAAGTCTTCAATCTTGTATCTTCATAGTCCAGGAGTCCGGCCAAAGTTCATAGTCTGGCCATCCGGACACCCCCTAGACTCCCTCAGTGGGCGATAGGGGGGGTCCTTCCCACATGACCCAGAAACCGTCGGGGATAGGACCCCTACAGTACTCCCACTCATTTCTGCTCGCATTGCCATCGCAGTCGGTATTCTTTGGTGCTACGTTTACGATGCGCGGCCCATCACAAACGGTTCACTATTATAGAACGTGTATGATGCGCAGCCCATCACAAACGGTTCACTATTATAGAACGTGTATGATGCGCAGCCCATCACAAACGGTTCACTGTTAAGAAGATTAGCTAATCGTTGTACGAGTGTCGGACAGGATTACGAAACGTCGGACCGTCGTAACATCGTCGTACACAACAACTATCGCACACGCTATTCTGTGGTGTAATGTTTACGATGCATACTTCATCAGAAACAGTTCATGGTTGCGAATCGTGTACGATAAGGCAACTAACACGAACGTTTAGTTTGCCTGCACCGTTTGTGATATTGTCTGACATCGCACACGCTTTGCAAACGACAACTATGTGCATGCTTGCACATGTTTCCTCTCTGTGAACCGTCTTGGATTATGGTGCATATCGCAAAGGTTTGTGTTTTACCAACCGTGTGTGCCGTAACAACCTGGAGAGCGTAATTTCACCGTAATTTAATTGATGCTTTTCCAAATAGTACTGGATTTGGATTTGAATTTGAATTTGAATGTATGCTACAGCTTTATTCATATCCATCAGGTTCAAACAACCAATGCATTATTCGATTCATAGGTACATATGTTCAAGAATTACATAAGAACCAAATAAAGAATGACGAACCACAGTTGTATACTTGTACTATTAAAGACGGTAAAGAAAGAGGCGAAATATATTCTAGTTGCTGAACAAGGTGAAGCGGAATGCCCATATTGTGCCCTCCTCCATGCAGAAGGCACGCACAACTCTAGTCCAACCCCTTGTGATGGCCGACCGCCCATCCTTCATGGTCTTCATGAAAACATCTAGATAATCATCGTGTTCTGGTAGAAATACTTTAACCTTGGCATGCCCACCAATCATGTAGTTTGAGAGGTAATCTTGAGTAAACTGCTTTGGCAACCACTACAAAGGAAAAAGATTCAGGCATTGTCATCTAACACAACTCATTATGGGCAGTAAAAAGAAGGCTGCAGAGTTCTTACTTACCATCCTGCAGTCTGTTGTTGTCTTGGATAATGTGTAAACAAATAGTTTAATTGCCATCTTTGGACCCATTTTACTAACAATCTTTATCAGCTTCCTCACTTGATGCTGGTTCATCGATATCTCATTGCCCCATACACGTAAAGGGTCAAGCGGATCTTTACCAATGACATATGTACCTAAAAGCACCAAGTTAATATTAGAAGCTAAACAACAATTGCACAATGATGTAGTACATCACTCTTTTATAATATGTCTATATACATCCGTATGTGGTAGTCCATTTGAAATCTCTAAAAAGACAAATATTTAGGAACGGAGGGAGTACCTTATAACATCCAATATACTCACATATTAGATGAATTAACATCTTATATTATGGGCCGGAAGGAGTTTAGTGCATTCTTACAAATTATCAGCTGATTAACTGCTACTGTATCCATGGGATACAATTAGTTTGAGCTAGATCAGGCTCAAATAGCCCTAAAGTATATCTAAACACAAGGGCTAGTTTGAGCTAGTGGTATCTATAACCCACCCAAAAAAACTATCCAACCCAAGAGGTGCTAATTGGAGCTAGTTCTCCTAGTGCATTTATTGTCAATCTAACCCTACCATCCAAACAACTCTTTGGATGGAGTTAGTTCAGGGTTAGTCATGAGCTAGAAACTAACTCTAACCTCTAGCTAAGTTGAGTATCCAAACAGGGTTGTGTTGTTATTGTTGCTACTGCTCTTCTACGTATATCTAGACATCATTAGAACATTAATGTAACACTCTTCCTTGTTGCTATGTAGCCTAGGATTGCATATTTACACATTAAGTACAGTGCATGTTGCTATGTAGCCTCAGATATATTACATATGGCCCTAGTTAACCTAACGATAAATGGGTTGCAGATATATTGATTAAAAGTCCGATTCACCGATTAGTCCCTTATCACGCTTTGCCTATATGGTACCAAACCGATATCACGAATAAAGGAGCAGATATAAGCCACGGGATGAAACTAACCTCGATGGAAAACAGCAGTCGTTCCCAAAATTGTCCTGTGTAGGTACATCGAGAAGCATGTTAAGCACAACAGGCTAAACATCAACCAAAATTATCCATGGCAGACAAAATAATCTCCAAAAGATAGCTTCAGTGTGCAGGTTTAAGCACGCTAGTAAAGCAAAACAAGTGGAAAGGTGTGCTAACTGCAACAGGCCTAACATTTAACAACAAGCAAACATAGTCATTCAAACTGGTATTGTGCCGGTCTAAGTACACTGGTTATTGTTAAATAAAAATGGAAAGGCGTGTTAACTACAAGATGCAGCAACCAAATGTAGTCATTCATAGTGGTATTGTTGAAACTGGTACTGATGAAATTGAACTGCACAGTTCATACTTACACATATAGAACATCACGTTGTGAATAACTAGAATAAACAAGGCATACTACGAACAACCAAAGATAGCATCTCAAATCTGGACATATGCAAACTACAAACAACCGAACAATAAAAAACTTTAAAAGAGGCATATGCTAGCTATAACAGGCTCAACAGCAAGCAAATATATGCATTCCTATCGGTATGTTTAAAACTGGATTGATGAAATGAACTGCACAGTAAATAATTGCACATATAGAGCATCACATTGTGAACAACTGCAATAAACAAGGCATACTGCAAACAACCAAATATAGCAATTAAAACTGGACATATTCTCACTACACTACAAAAGGGACTTGACAAAACAAATCATGGGTTTCCCCCTGTGAAGGGGCACGACAAAACAAATCATGGGTTTCCTCACTTGTCACAGATGAGCTCGTTCCCGTGGGAAGAGAATGGACCCTGGATGCGCTCCATGTTGTCGCAGATGGGCTCCTTCCCCTTGGAAGAGCATGGCTGTAGGGTGCCCTCCCTGATGTCACAGACGGGCGCTTTCCCCTTGGAAGAGCAGATGGGCTCTTTCCCCTTGGAAGAGCCGGAGAGGGTGCCCTCCTCATGGTCGCCGTCGATGAGGCCTGACTTAGAAGCTGTGGATCCCAAGCCAGCGTCGCAGAACTTGTCCTTCAGAAATGACAAAAGGGGCTCGATGGCGATGTAGAATGGCAAATTGTTGACAGCGAGCCAGAGAAGATCAGCGGCGGGGCCATGGATGAGATCGATGGCGGTTGAACCCGAGGGGTTGGGGGTGGGCCACTTAACCTGTGACATAGCCCGCCTCAGGCCGTCGCTGTTGATGACCTCGATGTCGTAGCTAGTGGCCGAGACATGCCCGCATACTCTAGCCCACTGCTTGAGTGCCTGCGGCCAGTAATGGTCGTCAGCTTCCTTGGCGATATCGGGCGAAGAGACCGCTATTTATCTCTTTTGGGCCAGTCTCTCCTCGAGCTCCACGGGAAGCGTAGCCGGGCTTAGGCCGCGATGCTCTAGAGTGGGGGATGGGGATGGGGATCTATGGGAAAGGGGGCGTTTGGCAGGTGTCATCTAAGAAACTCAGGGCGGCCTGGGTATGGAAATCGGTGGGTAAGCTGCACGGGAAAACCGGTAGATGTTGATAATGGAGGCCTTGCGGCGGCGGCGGCGGGGACCTTGCTAGGGTTTTGAGCGAGGCAGGGTGTGTGTGTGTGCGCGCACGCCTGAGGATGTTTTGGTGTGTGTGTGTGTGTGTGTGTGTGGAGGGGGGCGGGGTGTTTGAGGAAATGACGTGGGTACTAAAAATTTTACTACGCGGGAGTGAAATGCCGAGCTATTGAAAATTTTGATGATAGTGCATCGCACATGGTCCGGAGATAACAACCGTGTGTTATGAAACAGAAAAACCCTCGAGGTGGGTAGATATTTTCTAGGGATGCATGCTGGATTGGGAACAAGAAACATCGCACACGGTCCGGAGATAACAACCGTGCGTTATGAAACAGAAAAACCCTCGAGATGGTAGATATTTTCTAGGGATGCAGGCGGGATTGGGAACAAGAAACATCGCACACCGTCCGAAGATAACAACCGTGCGTTATGAAACAGAAAAACCCTCGAGGTGGGCAGATATTTTTGAGAGGGGGAGCCTCGTGGAGCCCAATGTATTGTGCGAATGTGTGCATGACAGGGGCACCGGCGTGGCACACGGTTAGTTTGAGTGAACCGTGTCTGTTGCATTATCCGACTTGTCTAATCTTCATAAATTTGGCGAAAAATGACGTGGGAGAGGGCCAGAACATGAACACACTTGCATGTGGACCAAATTTATGTATCAAAAGGGTGGCTTGGTTTTCAAATACCAAATGCAACTTCGATGTGGCACCTCTCTCGCAAAGCGCACGGTATTGCTTGCCCCACACCCACCCCCTCGTGTTGGCACGAAAGGAATCCTAAGCTATGAATGCATGCCCCTCCCCCCAACCGAGGTTCACCTAGCAAAGTGCGAAGTAGCACCCGCCCACACATACTTTCAGTCGGCGGGCCAAAGAGGCATATCTCACCAAGATGGATCGTAAAACGGACCAAGAATAACCCACCTTGGTCGTACAACCTCTCTCTTGTTGTTAGTCAAAGTGATGGCCGTCCATGTGACCCCGGAGATGGGCTAGCTCGGCAATAATCACGCAAGTAGCTAGTCCCCGAAGACAACCACTGCATGTGTGTGGCCCAAACATATGTATGGAGAGGTGCGTTTTTGAGTAACAATGGAACAACTTTGATGTGGCACCGTGATTTTGAACTAGAAATCCCCACACTGAGTGAGTGTTAGGTTGACGATGCATATATATGTTACACCACACTTCAAGCCAACGATGGGGATTCATGCATGCATGCGTGCATAGTAAATGCGCTCAAACTTAAGGTCTGAATCTCACCATGACCTATACTATGATAACACGAACCAAATGAAGAATCCGCCATGGTAACCTATCTTGTTGTTGGTCAAGGTGATCATGGATGTCCACGCGGGCCCACGAATATATAGGCTTGTCGCTGATAACCACGCGAGGGAGTGTACCGTTCGAAGGCAACCACTACATGCATATGTATGGAGGTGATGCGTGCATGCATGTTTGAATACACAACATTGATGTGGCATGTGCGTCAAAAATCATATACTAGCTCCCCACACAGAGCGAGATCGGTTCATGATGTGTCGTTGTACTAGCCACTTCGACTCGATGGGAGGGATTCATGCGTACACATGCATGCGTGTGTGCTCAAACTGTATCATGCATGTCATCCCAGAGCAAAAATAATAATCCCCTCCTAAGTCAAATTAACCTCTCTTGTTGTCAGGCAAAAAGTAGTGATGGACCAAGTGGGCCCGTAGATGGAAAGCATCAATATCGCTAATAACCGCTTAAGTGGGTGCGAGAGGACAACCACCACCGCTTTGCATGTGGGCCAAACATATATATGTTGAATACCCAAAATGCACAACTTTGATGTGCCACATGCCTCAAAACCGTAAACCATGCACCCACACGTAGCGAGGTTCATCAAGCGTACTACATATGATGGTCCCTTCCCTCTTCATCAAGATACTATATGCTCCTGCCGGAATATATGTACAACCCAAAAGAACCCTCATCGACGGTGAAATTAATTAACCTCTCCGATGTAGGTCAAAGTGATGCATGCATGCATCGACGATGGCCTCGTGGGCCGACAGATGGAAGCGTCACATGTGAGTGTCCTAGATAGGATATGCATGTGGCCCAAAAAGGTGTTGTGTGATTTTTGAATAGCCAATTTCACAATTTTGATGTGGCACGTGCCTGGGAAACCGAAAAGTCCCGACACTGAGTGAGGTGTACTTGTTCGTAGACACGTACGTATAGTATATATGCTAGTCCCCTCCCACCTCTTCGACGCATACTGTATACCACCATAAAACAAACAAAAAAGATTCTACCTTACCGGTCAAATTAACCTCACTGTCGGCTGTTCGTCAAAGTGATGGACGACGACCTCGCGGGCCCATAGAAAGTGTCACACGCGAGTATCAAGTGTCGTATAGGACAACCATCGACTGCATGTGGCCAAAACATGTATGTATGAAAGGGTTGTGTAATGTTTTAAATAACGATTTCATGACTCTGATGTGGCACCGGCCTGCCTAACAAAACGGCCAACCCACACGGTGGCTCACAACTCGTAGTGTACTGCGAGCCACCCGCCACCCCCAGACGCACACACCCACACACACACACCGCGAATCCACCGCAACTACGATGCATGTTAAATTAATTATCCCACGGTGAACATATATGTTACCAAAGGAGGGACGTTTTAGTTTCAAAAAAATCACAGAGATCATTAAGACGTTTTAGTACATTAATTGATTGATTTTCTACGGGTATAATGTGCAAAAATCAAATTTGAGCTACATGCAAACGTGACAGTGCACCTAAATGGATTGCAAAAGCACATGCGTCTCACTGGGTGCATGTTTACCCCCCATCCTCGCCACACACACACACAATCCTCTCTCTCCACTTGCATCCTCGATGCCGCTCTCAGTCCTCAAAGCCGTCAGTGTATGAGGATGCTGCCGAGGCGCCCCGTCGGAGGGAGTGGCGACGCCGGGGCTGCTAAAGCACCAGAGCACAGCGTGGAGATGGAGCCAGAGGTTGCCTTCACAGCCGGCGAGTTATCACTGCACCCTAACGTCGTCAACGGCGTCGAGCTTCCACAACCGGAGGCAGAGTTCCACACCGGCTCCGACGACCACTCTGGCGACGACTCCGACGACGACGGACAGTTGGTTAATCATCTATACCTATTTGTATGTCAAATAGATCATAGGGTTTCTCTGGTTACTCCTGCCTCCCCCTTTTGGAATAGAAATCCTATGGTTATGTTCTCCCAATCCATGAAATCCGAGTAAGTTTCGTTAGATCCGTGTAGTGTATTGATTGTTTGAATGGTACAAGTGATAAGTGATTAGTTGTTTCATCTGTGCAAATGATTTTTGCTAGTAATCCAACTAGGGTTAGTGTTCGTGCTAATAATTCCTAGCCAGGACTTGACAATTGATTTTGAATGACCTACATATGTTTGTGCCATTATTTTCTTCAAGATTGGTCTGTACATAGACGACTGTGCTTAAAAATCAAACCATAATATCTGGATATGTATAAATAAATAGCCATAAATTCCTAATTCTACTTCACGACATGTAATCATCGATTTGATGCCAAATTTGTTTTACTATTTGTATAGGTGCTGTCTAACGATGTGGACAGCGAGGATGAAGATGGCCAGAGGAGGTGCAAGAGGCAAATCCTGAGGGAGCTTTATGCGGGAATGCATAACATGCGTATTAGGACCTGGAACGACGGCTATGGATGCCCGTTTTGCAACCATAAACTTCATGACGCGTATCTAAGTGTTCTGGCACATGCAAGAGGACGAGTCGTTGGCTCCTTCAAGCAGAAGTATTCTCGCAGGGTGGCGGACGACACGTACACCGAGTACCTAGAGAAGCTTCAGGATCGTGCCGACATGTGAGATGAGATGTATGTGGGATGGATCGAACTATGTACGCTTGAGTATGCTTAATGACGGTTGAACTATGTACTTATGGTTGAACTATGCTTATGTACGTGCACGCTTATTATCTATGTCTGAGTATGTTAAATATTTGGTCAAAATTTGGTAAAAATTACAAAGGGGGACCAATAAACCAGGACGGAGGTAGTACGTCAATCACACACGGTTCCCAAAATTTGAACCGTGTGCAATGAATTTCATTTTGCCTATTGCGTCAATCACACATGGTTCGCTCTAGCAAACCGTCGCCCCCAAAATTCTTTGTGGGACAGAAAACCCTCACCACCCAATTCAAAAAATAAAAAATAAAACCCTCACCATCCCCACGTCACAAAAAACCACACCCCGCCTGCCACCTCCTCTGGTACGATCCCCATTCACACCTGCACAAGCTCCTCCGCGTCTATGCCATGGCACCGCCTATCGCGGCGGTAAACACTTAGCTCGACGTCTGCCGCCGCTAGGCTACCGGCAAAGCCCACCGCATTTTGCCACTTCCGCTTGCCGCTGCCTATCGCCATCGACTTTCTCGACACTGCTCGTGGTCGACCCAGCTCCACTCGGTTGGGGAATCTACTGAGGTTCTTTCTCATGGATGACAAGGTAACTAATTTAATGAGATATTATCTCATCTCTTATCCCAGTTCATTTGCCTCCTTTAATCACCCGGCGGAAATCGACGTGAATTCATTTTTATTCGAGCTGATTTGAGGGTTTTCTTTCATTCATAGAATGTACAGTGTGCCGACACTTCAGGACTTTGTGACCTCCGCCAGAGATTCCATCTCACCGTACCAGATAACTTGAGGGCACGCGCGTATGTTCAATCTCACCCTAAATCGGTTGGCATGGCCTACTTTCCTGAACATATTCTAAATATTGCTACATTTGTATACAAGGTGCCACATCCACCATATACGTCAAAGGGGATTTCCCCCTCTTCTTTTTATATTAGGCAAATTAATGATGTATTGTTCTTTCGATTACTCTCATATTTCCATGACATCATGTTTACCCCATCTATTTAATTATAGATTTTTGTCCTTCGATTTCAACTGTTGTACAGTTCTTTCAATTTGGGCCCATATTTGCATGTTACCATATTTTCTTTAACAATCCTACCATTTTCTGCAGCACATCCCTTGCTATGCAACATATTATGTAGTGCACAATTTTTCCCTTTACATAGATCAAGGCTCCACGGATGTCATACTGCACACAAACCATGGATTTACAATCGTTGCTACTGTAAGAGTTGATGAACGTGGTGACTCCTATTTTGGCACTGGCTTTTGAAAAGAAATTACAAAGGTTTATGTACTAAAAGCTGGCACTAAAATTGCACTGCACATAAAAGGGCCTGGTCATGAGATATATGCTAACTTCCCCGACAAAATCATCCGTCCAGACTTTGTTCGAAGTAAGTTTTCTTTTCAACTATCTGCATGTTGACTTACATTGAAAAAGGCAAAAGCAAGGTATTGGGTCTAGGTAGGGTTGCGATCTCAAAGGATCGACACATGGACAAAGTCATGCTTGTCGAGTCCCTAGGATTCAACCTCATGTCTGTCTCAATGCTTTGTGATTTTGATATGGTTGTTGTCTTTGGCAAATATCATTGCACTGTGCTCATGTAATCTGACAATTCCAAAGTCTTCGAAGGCTTTAGGAGAGGAGACTTGTATATTGTTGATTTCTCTGCAGGACCACAGCCTGCCACATGTCTACTTGCAAAAGCTTCAGAAGGCTGGTTATGGCATCGACGACCAGGTCATGCCGGCATGGGGAACTTACACACACTCGCGAAGAAGAAGCACGTCATTAGCATCGAGGGTGTCAAATTCCTCAAGGACCATCTGTGTGGAGGTTGTGAGGCTGGAAAGATGACCAAGTCCAAGCATCCCTCGAAGACTATCATGACTACCACTCGTCCATTTGAATTGCTTCACATGGATCTCTTTGGCCCTACTCACTATGCCACATTCACAAATGCAGCATCTCTATATGGCTTTGTTATTGTTGATGACTATTCTCGTTACACATGAGTGCATATCATCACTTACGAAACTGAAGTGCATGAAGTCTTCAAATGATTTTCCTCAAGGGCCTCGACAAACTTTGGTGCGAAGTGATACGTCTCCAACGTATCTATAATTTTTTATTGTTCCATGATGTTATATTATCATTCTTGGATGTTTTAAAATCATTTTATAGTCATTTTATATCATTTTTGGTACTAACCTATTGACATAGTGCCAGGTGCCAGTTGCTGTTTTCTGCATGTTTTTTCCACCAAATGGAGTCCAAATGCAACGAAACTTTTTGTGGATTTTTTTGACCAGAAGACATCCAATGGGCTGGAGAAGCACCTGGGGGGGTGCTCCGAGGGGAGCACAACCCACTGTATGCGTGCATAGGGGCCTGTGCACGCCCGTGTGGGTTGTGCCCACCTCAGTGCCCCCGAACCGCCTCTTTGCTCTATAAATACCCCAATATTCCGTAAACCCTAGGGGAGTCGATTTAAAATCAATTCCAACTGCAAGTTCCAGAACCACCAGATCCAATCTAGACACCATCACAGAGGGGTGTATCATGTCCATTGGTGCCTTTCCGATGATGCGTGAGTAGTTCGTTGTAGACCTACCGGTCCATAGTTAGTAACTAGATGGCTTCCTCTCTCTCGTTTGATTCTCAATACAATGGTCTCTTGGAGATCCATATGATGTAACTCTTTTTGCGTGTGTTTGTTGGGATCTGGTGAACTTTGAGTTTATGATCAGATCTATCTTTTTATCCATGAAAGTTATTTGAGTCTTCTTTGATCTCTTATATGCATGATTGCTTATAGCCTCATATTTCTTCTCCGATATTTGGGTTTTGTTTGGCCAACTTGATCTATTTATCTTGCAATTGGAAGAGGTGCTATGTGATGGGTTCGATCTTACGGTGCTTGATCCCAGTGACAGAAAGGGACCCGACACGTATGTACGGTTGCTATTAAGGATAAAAAGATGGGGTCTATTTCTACATAAATAGATCTTGTCTACATCATGTCACCGTTCCTATTCCATTACTCCATTTTTTCATGAACTTAATACACTAGATGCATGCTGGATAGCGGTCGATGTGTGGAGTAATAGTAGTAGATGCAGGCAGGAGTCGGTCTACTAATCTTGGACGTGATGCCTATATAATGATCATTGCCTGGATATCGTCATGATTATTTGAAGTTCTGTCAATTGTCAACAGTAATTTGTTCACCCACTGTCTGCTATTTTTCTCGAGAGAAGCCACTAGTGAAACCTATGGCCCCCGGGTCTCTTCTTTATTATATTTGCCTTTGCGGTCTATTTTCCTTTGCTTTTATTTTCAGATCTATTAAACCAAAAATACGAAAATACCTTGCTGCAATTTATTTTATTTGGCGTTCGATCTATCAATACTTACATCTCTCTCACGTTTGTTTGCCAACTTCTGGCGCCGTTACCCGAAAGGGATTGACAACCCTTTAACACGTCGGGTTGCGAGTATTTGTTATTTGTGTGCAGGTGCTGTTCACGTAGTGTTGCTTGGTTCTCCTACTGGTTTGATAACCTTGGTCTCATCACTGAGGGAAATACCTACCGTCGCTGTGCTGCATCATCCCTCCCTCTTTGGGGAAATACCGACGTAGTTCTAGAATACATCATGAAGATCAAGCACATTAGGAGTGACAATGGGACCAAGTTCAAGAACACTGGTCTTGATGTCTATCTTGATGAACTTTGTATTACTCACGAATTATACGCCCCTTATATTCCTCAGCAGAATGGCGTCGTGGAGCGCAAGAACATGACTCTTGTTGAGATGGCTCGCACTATGCTTGATGAATACAAGACACCTCTTCGCTTCTGGCCTGAGGTAATTAATACTGCGTGCCACATCATCAACAGGGTATATCTTTACAAATTCTTCAAAAAGACCTCATATGAACTCCTCACTGACAAGAAACCTAATGTGAGTTATTTCAAAGTCTTCGGTGCTAAATGTTGGATTAGAGATCCTCATCATAATTCTAAATTTGCACCGAAAGCACATGAAGGTTTTATACTTGGTTACGGAAAGGACTCGCACACCTATAGAGTCTTCAACACCTTTCACCACAAGGTTTTTGAAACTGTAGATGTGTGGTTCGATGAAACTAATGGCTCACTGATAACCCACAAGTGTAGGGGACGCAACAACTTTCGAGGGTAAAGTATTCAACCCAAATTTATTGATTCGACACAAGGGGAGCCAAAGAATATTCTCAAGTATTAGCAACTGAGTTGTCAATTCAGCCACACCTAGATAACTTAATATCTGCAGCAAGGTATTTAGTAGCAAAGTAGTATGATAGTAGTGGTAACGGTAACAAAAGAGTAATGAAAGCAAAAGCAATATTTTTGGTGTTTTGTAATGATTGTAACAGTAACAACGGGAAAGTAAATAAGCGTAAACCAGTATATGGAAAGCTCGTAGGCATTGGATCGGTGATGGATAATTATGCCGGATGCGGTTCATCATGTAACGATCATAACATAGGGTGACACGTAACTAGCTCCAATTCATCAATGTAATGTAGGCATGTATTCGAATATAGTCATACGTGCTTATGGAAAAGAACTTGCATGACATCTTTTGTCCTACCCTCCCGTGGCAGCGGGTCCTAATAGAAACTAAGGGATATTAAGGCCTCCTTTTAATAGAGAACCGGAACAAAGCATTAACACTTAGTGAATACATGAACTCCTCAAACTATGGTCATCACCGAGAAGTATCCCGATTATTGTCACTTCGGGGTTGTCAGATCATAACACATAATAGGTGACTATAGACTTGCAAGATAGGATCAAGAACTCACATATATTCATCAAAACATAATAGGTTCAGATATGAAATCATGGCACTCGGGCCCTAGTGACAAGCATTAAGCATAGCAAAGTCATAGAAACATCAATCTCAGAACATAGTGGATACTAGGGATCAAACCCTAACAAAACTAACTCGATTACATGATAGATCTCATCCAAACCATCACCGTCCAGCAAGCCTACGATGGAATTACTCACGCACGGCGGTGAGCATCATGAAATTGGTGATGGAGGATGGTTGATGATGACGACGGCGACGAATCCCCCTCTCCGGAGCCCCGAACGAACTCCAGATCAGCCCTCCCGAGAGGTTTTAGGGCTTGGCGGCGGCTCTGTATCGTAAAACGTGATGATTTCTTCTCTCTGATTTTTCTCTCTCCAAAAGCAAATATATAGAGTTGGAGTTGGCGTCGGAGGAGCTCCAGGGGGCCCACGAGGTAGGGGGCGCGCCCTAGAGGGGGGGGCTCCCCCCACCCTCGTGGACAGGGTGTGGGCCCCCTCATCTTCATCTTTGGCGAGTATTTATTATTATTTTTTTCTAAGATGTTCCGTGGAGTTTCAGGTCATTCCGAGAACTTTTGTTTTCTGCACATAAAACAACATCATGGCAATTTTGCTGAAAATAGCATCAGTCCGGGTTAGTTCCATTCAAATCATACAAGTTAGAGTCCAAAACAAGGGCAAAAGTGTTTGGAAAAGTAGATACGACAGAGACGTATCACTCACAAAGAGAGCACCTACCTCCTGTGCTAGATGAAATGTCACCTGAAGAAGCTATCAAGTTCAAAGCTACTGAGAATGTCATTCCCACTAAAGAATCTGCTGAAGAAGTAATTCCAGATCGTGAAGAAAATCATGCTAGTGCATCAGAGGAAAATGGCTCTAAGGAAAATGTTGAGCCCACTCAACGTCGTCAACCTGCTCATCCTCGCGTCGCAAATGAAGTGCAGATCGAGAAAATCATCGACGACATCAACGCACCAGGTCCTCTCACACGCTCAAGAGCTTCACATTTGTCTAAATTTTGTGGGCACTTTGCTTTTGTCTCTATCACAGAGCCCACCAAAGTTGATGAGGCATTTCGAGCCCGAGTGGATTCAAGCGATGCAAGAGGAATTACATCAATTCGAGCTCAACAATGTCCGGGAACTTGTCAAGTTGCAGAGACCCACGCAAGCACAATATCATCGGTACCAAATGGATCTACCGCAACAAGTAAGATGAAAATGGCCTTGTGGTGAGGAATAAGGCTCATCTTGCAGCTCAAGGCTACACACAGGTTGAAGGAATTGACTTCGATGAAACTTTTGCACCTGTTGCTAGACTTGAGGCAATTCACATATTGCTTGCTTATGCTAACCATCATAATATCATCTTATATCAAATGGATGTGAAAAGTGCATTCCTTAATGGTAAGCTTGAGGAAGAAGTATATGTTGCTCAACCCCCAGGTTTTGAAGATCCTAAGCATCCTGACAAAGTCTTCAGACTCAATTAGGCCCTCTATGGCCTCAAACAGGCCCCTCGGGTGTGGTATGATATTTTGAAGGAATTCCTCATGAAGAAAGGCTTCAAACGCGGTTCACTTGACCCAACACTTTTCACCGAAACCTATGATGATGAATTATTCATGTGCCAAATATATGTTGATGATATTATCTTCGGTTGTACTAACTAATGTTACAGTGACGAATTTGCCTATATGATGAGTGAGGAATATCAAATTTCTATTATGGGAGAATTGAAATTCTCCTTAGGTCTTCAAATTCGTCAACAACGCAACGACGTCTTCATATCTCAAGAGAAATACCTCAAGGATGTGCTGAGAAAATTTGGCATGCAAGACTGCAAAGGCGTCAAAATCCCTATGCCCACAAATGGCCATCTATGCGCTCATGAAAATGATATAGACTATGATCAAAAGGTATACCACTTCATGATTGGCTCTTTATTGTATCTATGTGCATCTAGGTCAGATATTATGCTTAGTGTTTGCATGTGTGCCCATTTTCAAGCTACACCGAAGGAATCACACAAGAAGGCTGTGAAACATATTCTTCGATATCTAGCTCACACTCCAACTCTTGGATTATGGAATCCCAAGGGCTCGGCTTTTGATCTCATTGGATATTCTGACTCTGACAATGCTGGTGATCGTGTGGATCGCAAGTCAACGTCAGACACATGACATTTCCTCGGACGATCCTTGGTATGTTGGTCCTCGAAGAAGCTCAACTACGTATCACTTTCTACTACTGAAGCTGAGTACATTGGTGCTGGTTCTTGCTGTGCTCAATTGCTATGGATGAAGCAAACCCTCAAGGACTATGGCATCAATGTGAAGAATGTGCCACTCTTCTGCGACAACGAGAGTGCCACCAAGATTGCTCATAACCCAATTCAACACTCAAAGACAAAGCACATCCAAATTCATCATCATTTTCTTTGAGATCATGTGTTGAAGGGAAACATTTCTGTAGAGCACGTGAAGACTGAAGAACAGCTAGCGGATATCTTCACAAAGCCCTTGGATGAGAAGAGATTTAGCAAATTGCGCTGTGAGCTAAATATCTTAGAATCTTTGAATGTTCTTTGAAAGGACACACATCCAAACACTTATGCAAAATTGATGACTTAGATGTGCAACACATGAAGTAACGTTTTTCTTCAATCAATGAAGACTAACCCTCTAAGTGTGAAGAAATTAATGAAGAATTTGATTCTCGAGCCCTCGACAATTGTAATGCCAAGCGTCTGAAATCATCATTCTTATATGGTGGGTCATGCCACCAACAAAAGTTGGAAATCTTCAAATTTGAGTTTTTCTTCATTTTGCAAATTCTTCAATTTTCAAATTCCTCAACTTTCCTATTTCTTCAGCTTTTCATCTGGCATTCTTCATTGACTATATATATGAGTTTTCATGTCCTCAACAACATTCACTTATTGCTAATTCTTCAAGTTGATTTTTAGTCTAAGTGAATGTGATCGGACCCTATTCCCCCCCTATGCTAAACTCAACCTAGTCTGTTCACAAATCCTTCATGTGCGTTCTATTTGAAACCCGTTCAAAATCTTCACTGTGTCCTTGTCAGTTGAAGAATTTGCGAACGAAACATTAAATTTTCATATCTGAATTTTCGGCTTTTGCCGCCCAAACCGTTTTGCATCCCACGATAGGATTAAACTACTCACCCGCGATCTACCATGATCTCCACCTCTCAGTACGTGGGTGACACATGTCGCTAGGATGGCAAGGGTCAGGGGCACATTCATCCAATTTCTTCGGACGAGCGGTTTTTCACCTCGGCTATAAATACCCCTCGCCCTCCTCAGACCTCATTTACTCCGCTCAATCTCACACCCCTCACTCAAGCTCTCCGACCTAGCGCCGCCGCTACACTCCATCATCGCCGGTGAGGAAGAGCTTCACTGCCTCGACCTCGTCACCGTCGTACTCGCACCGACCACGGAAATCTTCACTCCGCCGCCGCTGTAGCTGTCTCTCACCGCCAAGTTAGGGTGTGGGAGATGTGAATGGACGAACTTCTCCACTTCCACTCCCAGTTCGTCGTGTTCTTCAACAAGGGTAATTAAAATATGATTTTACTGCCCTAGTTTGGTTTTGATGATTTCCACAAAATCTTCAAAATGTGTTTATTCTTCAACTTACGTATCCTTAAACACCCAAATGCATCTGTTCTTGATTTGTTTCTCTAAGCTATGTTTTTCTTCAAGATTCCTCAATTGTGTGTATTTTCAAATCTATACAATCCTGGAACCTAAGTCAAGAACGCTTAGTGAAATTCCTCAAGACACCCATGGTCAAATTCCTCAAACTTGATCCTTTTGAAAAATTTCTGAGAACGCATATGACCTCTCCAAATTCTTTGCACCTATACTTTGTTCACAGGTACAAATGTCCGCTGCTGAATCACTAGGTTCTCATCAACTTAACTCATTTGCAGCGTTCCTCGAAGATAAATTGCACACCTCCTTAGAAACTTTGATTGTTCAAAATCCTCAAGTGAAGAACATGGCTGAAGGTAAAAGACCTCCGAAGGGAGGAAAGAGGCCAGAAACAAATACAATGGTTGAAATCCCTGAAGACATCTATGATGAATATTGTACTCCTCATGAAGCAACTCATGGCAAGGAGAACAAAAATTAGCGCAAAGTGCGCATTCATAGGATTGAGAGGAGATGGGCAAGAGAATGGATGGAGTATCGATATGTTACTCCAAAGTACATGAAGAAATTCGATGTACACCCTCCATGCCCAAGACCTCCATTGGCTCCAGGGCAAGAAGCTGATCCCTCAAGCATCAGGCACGGTGAGGACTTTCCCAATGAATGGGTGATACGTCTCCAACGTATCTATAATTTTGGATTGTTCCATGCTATTATATTATCTGTTTCGGATGTTTAATGCGCTTTATTATGCACTTTTATATTATTTTTTGGACTAACCTACTAACCAAAGGCCCAGTGCAAATTGCTGTTTTTTTGCCTATTTCAGTGTTTCGCAGAAAAGGAATATCAAACGGAATCCAAACGGAATGAAACCTTCGGGAGAGTTATTTTTGGAACAAACGCAATCCAGGAGACTTGGAGTGGATGTCAAGGAAGCAACGAGGCGACCACAAGGTAGAGAGGCGCGCCCCCACCCTCGTGGGCCCCTCATGGCTCCGCCGACCTACTTCTTTCGCCTATATATACTCATATACACTGAAAACATCGGAGAGCACCACGAAACCCTATTTCCACCGCCGAAACCTTCTGTACCCGTGAGATCCCATCTTGGGGCCTTTTCTGGTGCTCCACCGGAGGGGGAATCGATCATGAAGGGCTTCTACATCAACACCATAGCCTCTCCGATGATGTGTGAGTAGTTTACCACAGACCTTTGGGTCGATAGTTATTAGCTAGATGGCTTCTTCTCTCTCTTTGGATCTCAATACAAAGTTCTCCTTGAATCTCTTGGAGATCTATTCGATGTAATTCTTTTTGCGGTGTGTTTGTCGAGATCCGATGAATTGTGGGTTTATGATCAAGATTATCTATGAACAATATTTGGTTCTTCTCTGAATTCTTATATGTATGATTTGATATCTTTGCAAGTCTCTTCGAATTATCAGTTTGGTTTGGCCTACTAGATTGATCTTTCTTGCAATGGGAGAAGTGCTTAACTTTGGGTTCAATCTTGTGGTGTCCTTTCCTAGTGACAATGAGGGCAGCAAGGCATGTATTGTATTGTTGCCATCGAGGATAAAAGATGGGGTTTATATCATATTGCTTGAGTTTATCCCTCTACATCATGTCATCTTGCCTAATGCGTTACTCTGTTCTTATGAACTTAATACTCTAGATGCATGCTGGATAGCGGTCAATGCGTGGAGTAATAGTAGTAGATGCAGAATCATTTTGGTCTACTTGTCGCGGACGTGAAGCCTATATACATGATCATGCCTAGATATTCTCATAACTATGCGCTTTTCTATCAATTGCTCGACAGTAATTTGTTCACCCACCGTAAATTATGCTATCTTGAGAGAAGCCACTAGTGAAACCTATGGCCCCCGGGTCTATCTTCCATCATATTATTTTCATATAAATTTGCTATTTCTGCCATCGTTTATTTTGCAATCTTTACTTTCCAATCTATATCATAAAAATACCAAAAATATTTATCTTATTATCTCTATTAGATCTCACTTTTGCAAGTGGCCGTGATGGGATTGACAACCCCTTGATCGCGTTGGTTGCAAGGTTGTTATTTGTTTGTGCAGGTACAAGGTGACTTGCGTGTAACCTCCTACTGGATTGATACCTTGGTTCTCAAAAACTGAGGGAAATACTTATGCTACTTTGCTGCATCACCCTTTCCTCTTCAAGGGAAAACCAACGCATGCTCAAGAGGTAGCAAGAAGGATTTTTGGCGCCATTGCCGGGGAGGCTTACGCCAAGTCAAGTCAAGATTTGATCTCCCAGGAACTAGCCATTTCTGGCGCTGTTGCCGGGGAGATCTACGCACAAGTCAAGACATACCAAGTACCCTTCACAAATTCTTATCACTCGCATTACAATATTTGCCTTTTGCCTCTCGTTTTCCTCTCCCCCACTTCACCTTTGCCTTTTCTTCGCCTTCTTCCCGTATGTCTTTTTGTTTGTGTTTCCATGTGCCTTCTATTTGCTTGCATGTTTGCTTGCTAAAAATCTATTAATATGGATCCACTTAAAGTGTTCTACTTGGATCATCTTTGATCTATATGTGCTCATGCTGAAACCCCAACTAGTTTAGTTGAGGGAAAATCTTTAGATGAGCATGCTCATTTTGTGCGTCATTGTTTGTCTGAAAAGGGGAAGCTCTTATGGTATAAAATAAATAGTTTGCTATGCTATGCTTGGAATCTTTGTGAAATTTATGATTTTACTTGTTGTTCTAAGAACCCTAAAAAACACCTTCCCTACCTTTGTGAGTTCAATGATAATGAAATCTTATCTTTTTATGGAAAGGGTGTTTATAGTTACTATGATATCAAACAAATTGAAGAATTTGTCATTTTTAAGGGTGCTCATGAAGTTGCTTCTTTGATTGTAAAGTATGATATTACTCTCTACAAATCTGAAAATTCCGACATACTTAAATATTGCTATGAAAACTATGCTCATAATGCCTATGCTAAGGAATTTATTGAGAGAATGACCGTTGCTTTAGAAAAAAATAACGATATGCACGAATCTATAGATAATTATGATTCTGATGATTTGATTGAAATATCCCTTGATTGTAGCGACCTGACCTCAGATGGTCAAGTCTCTGTGCTTCCGTGTCATCCCTGGATCGGTAATGCTGACACACATAGTACTTGAAGGATTTATAATAGAGTAGCAATCACACACTTATTACATCGAATGTCTCAAAAGAGATCTTATTACAATAATATGGCTTAAGGCCATCTAATGCGGTAACAGCGGAAGGCTTGGAAGATAAAGTGAGTCCATCAACTCCAACGGCATAACTGAGTTGCACGGCAACGACCTATCGAACCTTACTCCTCGTCTGAAAAGTCTGCAACATAATACGTTGCAGCCCGAAAACGGGCCAGCACATGGAATATGCTGGCAATGTAACATAATAGAGCAACAACGGAATAATGATAACACTACATGCATGTTTGGCTGGTGGAAAGCTCTCTGATTACTGATTTTTTATGAAAAGCCAATTTTTCCCTACATCAAAGGAATAGGTTTTACTTTAACTATCATGGTGGTTGAAACATCATTGAGAAGGTATAACCCCAACTCAATCCCAATTAAAGTAATTAACAACCCAACAATATTAATTTAGAGTGATGAGATACATGTGAATACTCAAGTACTAGATACTCAGAATTGTCCATAACCGGGGACACGGCTAACCATGATTAGATTGTACACTCTGCAGAGGTTTGCGCACTTTTCCTCACAAGACTCGATCGCCTCCGTTGATTTCTCGCACTACATGGTGTTTGAGAAATGGATGACCGAGACACAGTCTTTCGGAAACATTAACTCTCTACCCCGGATAGATCATACCAAACCTACAAACCCACTACCTGCTGATCTACCTCTTCAAGAGCTTCACGTAACTTAATCAACTATGCTAGAGCCCATAATAGCTTGTGGCTACACACGAAAGTTTCTAGCATGAATAATCTCAGTTCCCTTTTAGCCTGGGTGGCGGTCCATAGGAAGATCACACGGGTACCCCGGGATTTCCAAAAAATATAGGCAACACTGGGTTCCCCAGGTGCCTCAATCTACCCAGATGTGTATTTAAGTTGCCACCTTAAAGTAAACCATTAATTAACAATCTCACATCTGTCATGAATATCTCTCAAACCCAAACCACGTCTCACGAGCATAGCATAGCAATATAAGCATAACGTAGAAGTAACTCCCAAGGGTTTGATAGTAACAGGCAATAGGTTCCTACCTCATCATCTACTTCCCAACCCACAATTTAATGACATCCTAACCATGCAGTGTTTGAGGGTTGAACTAATGCATAAAAACTGGGTATGAAAAGAGTATGATTAAGTGTTACTTGCCTTGCTGACGATCCGTGAATCCTAGAGACTCAGAGTAACACGCCGCACTCCGGGAATTCTATCGCAAGCAAACAATACATACATAAGCAACAAGCAAAGATGCACAAACGAAACTTCAACTGAAAGAGATTGACCGGAGAGTTCAACTTAAGAACTCTGGTTTGCAAAAAGAATCAAACCAAACGGAGCAACGAAATTCAAACGGCGAGAGAAATAAGATCAGTTTACTAATTTTGAACTAGGGTCAAATTTTACAGAGTCAAAAACTGGTTTGAGTTGGTTATTCGGAAAGAGGGTTTCGAGATGAAACTCCAGGCGCTTGAATCGCCTGATTCCCATAAACGAGCGAAAAGTTATACTAATTCGAACATCGGATCAGAAATCGCGATCGGAATAATCGCGGAATAAATCCGATAAAAGAAAACGACGAACGGCTAAACGAACGAATGTTCGTTAGCAGAAACTAAACGACGAACATGTTCGTAAAAACAAACGAACGAGCGAACGCTCGCAAAATAAATAAACCGGAGAAATAAAACCGATCTATATAAAAAACGGGCTAGGGTTTTTCTAAAAAAACCGAAGGGTTCTTTTAAAAAAAACAGCGACGAGGGCTACCTCCGGCGAGGTCGTCCGGTGGGGCGGGCGACTCCGGTGGGGTCCGGCGAGGGGCGGCGAGGGCGGCTAGAGGGCGTGGCGGCTCGGCGACTCGGCGAGGGGCGGGCGGCGGGAGGCGGCGGCGACGGCCAAGGGCGGCGGGCGGCGACGGCTCGGGCTCGGGCCTGCCCGGTCCGGGTGGCGGCGGCAGTGGTGGCTAGAGAGGGCGGCGCTATTTAAAGAGGGGAGGGCGGTGGCTTGGAGGAGGGGCAAGGCGGCGGAGGAGGAGTCCGGCTCGGACTCCGGCGACAAGGCATTGACAGCGGGTGGCTGGTCGGGGCGGCTCGCTGGTGAGCCTTTGGCCCGGTCGGTTCATTTTTTTTAAACGTTCACCAAACTTATAAAAATCCTAGAAAAATAAAAAATCTAAACATGCCAAAACAAGTTTTCTTTGCCTAAATAAAATATTTAGGACAGGATGAACTTTTCTTGGCCCCTAAAATGCAATTTTTAAATATATGCAAATTTTTCTCTAGGCAAATAAAATAAGATCCAAATAATGATTTTAACATTTTTCCTCCGATATTTCAAATTTTTTTTGGAGAAGTCATATTATCTCCTCTCATTTATTATTAAGCATGAAATATTTTCCGAAGAGAAAAATAATAAAATCCAAAATCCTCGTCTTCATTATTTGATAAAATTCAAATATGAAAATCGGAAAATCCCCAACTCTGTCCGAGGGTCCTTGAGTTGCTTAGGATTTCAAGGATGGCAAAAGAGAATGCAATAAAATATGATATGCATGGATGACCTATGTATAACATGCCAAATTGAAAATTTGGGATGTTACATTGATGAACATGATGCTTGCTATTCTTATGGCCATGATGCCAATATTTACGGAGATGAATTTGCTATAGTTCCTTATGTTAAACATGAGATAATTGCTATTGCACCCATACTTGATAGTTCCTTGAATCAAAAGCATGATTGCAATGATGTTATTATAAATTCTCTTGATGTCAATTGTGCTAATAATATGCAAAACCCTAATCTTGGGGATGCTAGTTTTTCTATGACTACTATTTGTCGCAATAATCATGATTGGGCGGATTCTTCTTATGATCTTGAAAATTTATTTAAGCCTCATGATGAATATGAGATTGATAATAGTGTTTGCAATAATATTGAAAGTGGGTTTGGAAGAGTGTCAACTTTAGATCCCAGATATTTGGAGAATGTTCAATCTTATGGTATTTTTGATAAAAGTGGGTTTGGAGAGGTCATGACTTTAGTTAATGTTAATCCCACTATTTTGGAAGAGTGTCAACTTTGCATGCATGTGGATCATGTTGAGAAAATTTTATTTGATAGTTATACTATTTAATTTACTTATGATCCTACATGTAATTATTATGAGAGAGGAAAATATGGTTGTAGAAATTTTCATGTTACTAAATTACCTCTTGTTATGTTGAGATTGTTATTGTTTCTTTCTTCTTTCTAGCATATGCTAGTTTTTTCTTGTCTTGATAATTTATTTACCTATAAGATGCCTATGCATAGGAAGTATGTTAGACTTAGATGTGTTTTATATATGCTATATGATGCTCTCTTTGTGCTTCAATTCTTGTCTTTCATGTGAGCATCATCGAAATTATCAATGCCTAGCTAGGTGTGTTAAACGATAGCGCTTGTGTTAAACGATAGCGCTTGTTGGGAGGCAACCCAATTTTATTTTTGTTTATTGCTTTTTGTTTCTGCTTAGTAATAAATAATTCATCTAGCTTCTGTTTAGATGTGGTTTTATGTTTTAACTAGTGTTTGTGCCAAGTAGAACCGTTGGGAAGACTTGGGTGAAGTCTTTATGATCTTGCTGTAAAAAACAGAAACTTTTGCGCTCACGAGATTAGCTGCCATTTTTTTACTGGAGAGTGCTTTTAGGTTGATTCTTTTTGAAGATGATTAATAGATAAATTCCTCACGTCCAACAATTTATTTCAGAATTTTTGGAGTTACAGAAGTATACGTTTGATACAGATTACTACAGACTGTTCTGTTTTTGACAGATTCTGTTTTTAAATACATTGTTTGCTTATTTGATGAATCTATGGCTAGTATCGGGGGGTATTAACCATAGAGAAGTTGGAATACAGTAGGTTTAACACCAATATAAATAAAGATTTAGTTCAGTACAGTACCTTAAAGTGGTGATTTGTTTTCTTAAACTAACGAAGCTCATGAGATTTTCTGTTGAGTTTTGTAATGTGAAGTTTTCAAGTTTTGGGTAAAGATTTGATGGATTTTGGAACAAGGAGTGGCAAGAGCCTAAGCTCGGGGATGCCCAAGGCACCCCAAGGTAGAATTCAAGGACAACCAAAAGTCTAAGCTTGGGGATGCCCCGACAGGCATCCCCTCTTTCGTCTTCATCCATCGATAAATTTACTTGAGGCTATATTTTTATTCACCACATGATATGTGTTTTGCTTGGAGCGTCTTGTATGATTTGAGTCTTTGATTTTTAGTTTAACACAATCATCCTTTCTGTACACACCTTTTGGGAGAGACACACATGAATCACAATTTATTAGAATACTCTATGTGCTTCACTTATATTTTTGAGCTAGATAATTTTGCTCTAGTGCTTCACTTATATCTTTTAGAGCACGGTGGTGGTTTTATTTTATAGAAATTATTGATCTCTCATGCTTCACTTATATTATTTTGAAAGTCCTTTAGAACAGCATGGTAATTTGCTTTGGCTATAAAATTAGTCCTAATATGATAGGCATCCAAGATGGGTATAATAAAAACTTTCATAAAAAGTGCATTGAATACTATGAGAAGTTTGATACTTGATGATTGTTTTGAGATATGAAGATGGTAATATTAGAGTCGTGCTAGTTGAGTAGTTGTGAATTTGAGAAATACTTGTGTTGAAGTTTTCAAGTTCCATAGCATGCACGTATGGTAACCGTTGTGTGACAAATTTGAAACATGAGGTGCTCCTTGATTATCATCCTTATGAGTGGCGGTCGGGGACGAGCGATGGTTTTTCCTACCAATCTATCACCCTAGGAGCATGCGCGCAATGCTTGGTTTTTGATGACTTTTAAATTTTTGCAATAAGTATGTGAGTTCTTTATGACTAATGTTGAGTCCATGGATTATACGCACTCTCACCTTTCCATCATTGCTAGCCTCTTCGGTACCGTGCATTGCCCTTTCTCACCTTGAGAGTTGGTGCAAACTTCGCAGGTGCATCCAAACCCTGTGATATGATATGCTCTATCACACATAAACCTCCTTATATCTTCCTGAAAACAGCCACCATACCTACCTATTATGGCATTTCCATAGCCATTCCGAGATATATTACCATGCAACTTTCCACCGTTTCATTTATTATGACACGCTTCATCATTGTCATATTGGTTTGCATGATCATGTAGTTGACATCGCATTTGTGGCAAAGCCACCATGCATAACTTATCATACATGTCACTCTTGATTCATTGCTCATCCCGGTACACCGTCGGAGGCACTCATATAGAGTCATATTTTGTTCTAGTATCGAGTTGAAGTGTGATCATCATCATTCATAGAGCATTGTCCCAAATAAAAAAGAAGAGAAAAAGAGTAAGGCCAAATAAAAAAAGGGAGGCCCAAAAAAATAAAAATAAAAATAAAATAAAAGGGACAATGCTACTATCCTTTTTTTCCACACTTGTGCTTCAAAGTAGCACCATGATCTTTATGATAGAGAGTCTCTTGTTTTGCCACTTTCATATACTAGTGGAAATTTTTCATTATAGAACTTGGCTTGTATATTCCAACAATGGGCTTCCTCAAATGCCCAAGGTCTTCGTGAGCAAGCAAGTTGGATGCACACCCACTTAGTTTCTTTTGTTGAGATTTCATACATTTATAGCTCTAGTGCATCCATTGCATGGCAATCCCTACTCCTTGCATTGACATCAATTGATGGGCATCTCCCTATCCCGTTGATTAGCCGCGTCAATGTGAGACTTTCTCCTTTTTTGTCTTCTCCACACAACCCCCATCATTATACTCTGTTCCACCCATAGTGCTATGTCCATGGCTCACGCTCATGTATTGCGTGAAACTTCAAAAAGTTTGAGATTACTGAAGTATGAAACAATTGCTTGGCTTGTCATCGGGGTTGTGCATGATGAGAGCATTTTTGTGTGACGAAAATGAAGCATAGCCAAACTATATGATTTTGTAGGGATAAGCTTTCTTTGGCCATGTTATTTTGAGAAGACATAATTGCTTAGTTACTATGCTTGCAGTATTATTATTTTTATGTCAATATTAAACTTTTGTCTTGAATCTTTCGGATCTGAACATTCATGCCACACTTAAGAGAATTACTTAGAAAATTATGTTAGGTAGCATTCCACATCAAAAATTCTGTTTTATCATTTACCTACTCGAGGACGAGCAGGAATTAAGCTTGGGGATGCTTGATACGTCTCCAACGTATCTATAATTTTTTATTGTTCCATGCTATTATATTATCTATTTTGTATGTTTAATGGACTTTATTATGCACTTTTATATTATTTTTGGGACTAACGTACTAACCAAAGGCCCAGTGCAAATTGCTGTTTTTTTTCCTATTTCAGTGTTTCGCAGAAAAGGAATATCAAACGGAATCCAAACGGAATGAAACCTTCGGGAGAGTTATTTTTGGAACAAATGCAATACAGGAGACTTGGAGTGGACGTCAAGGAAGCAATGAGGCGGCCACGAGGTAGGGAGGCGCGCCCTCACCCTTGTGGGCCCCTCGTGGCTCCACCGACCTACTTCTTTCGCCTATATATACTCATATACCCTGAAAACATCGGAGAGCAGCACGAAACCCTATTTCCACCGCCGCAACCTTCTGTACCCGTGAGATCCCATCTTGGGGCCTTTTCCGACGCTCCGCCGGTGGTGGAATCGATCACGGAGGGCTTCTACATCAACACCATAGCCTCTCCGATGATGTGTGAGTAGTTTACCACAGACCTTCGGGTCCACAGTTATTAGCTAGATGGCTTCTTCTCTCTCTTTGGATCTCAATACAAAGTTCTCCTCGAATATCTTGGAGATCTATTCAATGTAATTCTTTTTGCGGTGTGTTTGTCGAGATCCGATGAATTGTGGGTTTATGATCAAGATTATCTATGAACAATATTTGGTTCTTGTCTAAATTCGTATATGTATGATTTGTTATCTTTGCAAGTCTCTTCGAATTATCAATTTGGTTTGGCCTACTATATTGATCTTTCTTGCAATGGGAGAAGTGCTTAGCTTTGGGTTCAATCTTGCAGTGTCCTTTCCAAGTGACGGCAACAAGGCACGTATTGTATTGTTGCCATCGAGGATAAAAAGATGGGGTTTATATCATATTGCTTGAGTTTATCCCTCTACATCATGTCATCTTGCCTAATGCGTTACTCTGTTCTTATGAACTTAATACTCTAGATGCGTGCTGGATAGCGATCGATGTGTGGAGTAATAGTAGTAGATGCAGACTCGCTTCGGTCTACTTGTCGTGGACGTGATGCCTATATACATGATCATGCCTAGATATTCTCATAACTATGCGCTTTTCTATCAATTGCTCGACAGTAATTTGTTCACCCACCGCAAATTATGCTATCATGAGAGAAGCCACTAGTGAAACCTATGGCCTCTGGGTCTATCTTCCATCATATTATTTGCCTATCAATTTGCTATTTCTGCCGCCGTTTATTTTGCAATCTTTACTTTCCAATCTATATCATAAAAATACCAAAAATATTTATCTTATTATCTCTATCAGATCTCACTTTTGCAAGTGGCCGTGAAGGGATTTACAACCCCTTTATCGCGTTGGTTGCAAGGTTCTTATTTGTTTGTGCAGGTACAAGGCGACTTGCATGTAACCTCCTACTGGATTGATACATTGGTTCTCAAAAACTGAGGGAAATACTTACGCTACTTTGCTGCATCACCCTTTCCTCTTCAAGGGAAAACCAACACATGCTCAACAGGTAGCAATGGGCCAAGCGCCAAGATAAATTGGCTAAAATGGCAAAGGAAGCAGTGAAGAAACTCAATGAAGATTCTGCTGCTGCTGCTACTGAGGCCTCTGCTAGCAAGCCCAAGAAGGCTTTGCCGAAGAAATCTGTTGTAAAGCCGAGTTCCTCAACTGCAATGCCCTAACGGCCAAGTGCAAAGCCCTCACGGCCAATTCCTCAGGCAACCTATTCAAGGGCAGCTCCAATTACCTCTGTTGCCGCAAAGTCCTCGACTGTAGCTGCAAAGTCCTCAACACCTGTGCATCTAGCCTCATGCCAAAGGACTATAGGAATCTCAATTGCTTCAGGAGCCTCTGCAAGTTCCTCAGCTCTGCCTCAGTCCTCAACAGGTCCAACCTTGCTGAAGGAAAAGGCCACTGCTAGACGAGGGTAATGGCCAAGTCCTCACAATAAGCAAGTTGCCTTCCAAGTTTCGTCAAGTGACGATGAGGCTGATGATCAAGAACTCGCTAACATCATCAGAGACAGGCAACAAAAGGCCGCTAGAGCCAAAGGCAGTGCAGTGCCACTCATGCTGGATCTAAAGTTGACCTTGATTTCATCGATCTTTGGCACAAGGACCCTAACACTCCTCTGCCTGACTTGAACCTCACTCCTGGCCAAAGTCACATGCTCAATGCCTTCATAGGCGAAGAAAAATGGAAATTTGAGAAGGCCAGGCAAGTCAAGAAAGGTCGGTACAAAAAGGAGTGTTTTCTGAAGAAGAATGTTGTGAACATGTCTCCTGAAGAACTTGTGGATCTACAAAAGGAGATCAAAGCTCTCAGTGATGAATTTGGCGCATATCGTGCAGATTGGCTAGGTGCCAAAGTAAGATTTGTCAAAATGGCAAAGGGGTTCAAACCAAATGTTGCAGCCACATCGCAAAAAGAAATTCCTCATGCTGCAGCACCAGCTCAGCCTACTGAAGAGAATGCTAGCACAGCTGATGAAAATCAGACTATTGAAGAAACTGAAAGTACCAGGGCTGCTGAAGAAATTCCAGCTCCTGAAGAAACTGCCAGGGCAACCTCCAATGTTGCGCCTAAAGAACAACCCAGGCCAGCTGAAGCATCTGTGGCTGCACCTGAAGAATCTGAATATGCCAGGGCAACTGCATCAGTTGTGCTTGAAGAAATACAACCTAGTTCATCTGGTCCTCCTGCAAAGTCATCACAGATGAAGAACATCAACCTTCCTTCTGCATCAGAAGTGAAGAAAACTAAAGCTGTAGAGAAGGCAACTGTGAAGAAAAGGAAAGCATCAACAACCGCAGAGTCTTTAGCTCCCAAGAAAGTGAAGACTTTGATGAGCTCATACACCAACCCCATTGATGTTGTTCCTATCTCAAGCATACCATCAAAGGAGATTGTTCCCTTTGGTGAGGAATATGTCATTCCAGATGACAGTGATGAAGAGAATCCCTCTGCTGCTACTTCAGAGCAGTTGGAGAAGAAATTGAAGCGGATGATATCCCTTCAACTCCGCTGGTATCATCGCCCATGCCTCAGTTCACAGCTAAAGAGGTAGGCTTTGAAGAAATAGATGAAGAAAATGAGGATGTGGACATTGGGTCTACTACACCACTCCTCTGCATCAAATTCCTCGGTCACGTGTACAAAATGAAGAAATTAATACGGGTTCTGAAGAACATCAAACTTCACTTCATTCTATTCCAGAAGAAGTTCCAGCTACTTATGCTGAAGAAATGGAGATCAAGACTGCTGCTGTTGAAACCGCCGCTGCTGAAACTGCCGCTCAAATTCCTCAGTCTATGGCTCCAGAGGATGTGTGCCAAGAGGCTGTGAAGCCTTCAACAGTAAATCTTCAGCCCAAGCCACAAAATCCTCATACGAAGAAGAAGAAATTCAAAGCTGATGATTTCTTTGCTGAGCATCATTTCTTGACGGAGTACAACCCCTATGACTCTGCTAAACTTTGACGCGAGCGCCTCTGGACAGCCAGTCAGATGAACTTTTACTCTTCACTCCTATTTGATAAGGACAAGGTATTTGAGAATCTTCAAATTCCTCACATGGATATGAAATCACTTCCTTGCTTCCAACCAGTCCTGAATGTTCTTCATGACGCTGGGCTGCTCAACCTCTGCAATGACATATGTGATTGGAATGAAGAACTCATTCTTCAATTCTACGCAACACTGCACCTCACTGGCAATGTAAAAGATGTGAATTCATGGTTGCTCGACTGGATGACTGAAAATACCCATTACAAAGCACCGGCCTCTGAATTGCTTCATGTCGTCCCAGTCAGTCCCCCTGTAGAAGGTGCAAGACTCATTTATGAGGAATCTGATCTCTCAAATCACTTGATGCAAGTGCTGATGAAGTCATTGAAGCCTGGCCAAGCTCCAAGGACCACATTCCTCGTGAAAGAATTGCTCTATGTGCCAAGGACAGTGTATCGCATATTGACCAAAACCCTCAGTCCAATCAAGGGCCACAACTCTGATGAAGAAGAGGTTGTTGGCATAATGAAGAATCTTACATTCACTATCATACATGGTATTCCTATCAACTACCACGATTTCTTCATGAGGACTTTGGCCAATGCTGCTCTGTCACCTTTTGAGTTGAAGCCTTATGCTCCATGGATTATGAGATTCATCAGATCAAGGTCTTCAATTCATTACCAGGCTGACTATCAAAATCATCTCAGCTATTTGCCGCCTATTAAAGTCCTCAAAAGGAGTATTTCCTCAGCTGATGAGAAGGGCAAAGCTGTAGTTATTGACGAAGGCACTCGTCCATTGGGTGGACAGTTTCGCAAAGCTGCATCCTATTCCACCAATGATGACTTTGCAACACAAGATTTTGCTGCAAAAGCTTCAAAGCAAAATCCTCAAGCCACTGCTCCACGTGTGATGACTGATCATCAATTTCTCCTCAGTCTTCATCAGAAAGTCGATCGAAATCACAAGTGGTCAAGCGTCAGTTTGGTGCAATTCTTCATAACATGACTGTCACACAAAACACTGTGAAGAAGAATCACTAATACTTTCATGAAGTTTTTGATCGCGCTTGGGCCGTATTGTCTCACCTCTACGGTGATGAAGATCTCAAGCAGATGGGCTTCCAACAGGACTTTGACTGGTCTCAGTCGCCTTCGAAAAAATTTAAGCGGGTCAAAGTTCCTCATCTGGTCGCTGATACGTCTCCAACGTATCTATAATTTTTGATTGTTCCATGGTATTATATTATCTGTTTTGGGTGTTTAATGGGGTTTAATATGCTCTTTTATATTATTTTTGGGACTAACCTATTAACCGAAGGCCCAGTGCCAGTTTCTGTTTTTTTTGCCTATTTCAGTGTTTTGCAGAAAAGGAATACCAAACGGAATCCAGACGGAATGAAACATTCGCGATGATCTTTCTGGGAACAAAAGCAATCCAGAAGACTTGGAGTTGAAGTCTGAAACTCCGCGAGGCGGCCACGAGGCAGGAGAGCGCACCCCCACCCTCGTGGGCCCCATGGAGCTCCACCGACGTACTTCTTTCTCCTATATATACTCTTATACCCTAAAAACATCAGGGGGAGCCACGAAACCACTTTTCCACCGCCGCAACCTTCTGTACCCATGAGATCCCATCTTGGGGCCTTTTCCGCGTTACGCGGAGGGGAATCGATCACGGAGGGCTTCTACATCAACACCATAGCCTCTCCGATGATGTGTGAGTATTCTACCACAGACCTTTGGGTCCATAGTTATTAGCTAGACGACTTCTTCTCTATCTTTGGTTCTTAATACAAAGTTCTCCTCGATGTTCTTGGAGATCTATTCGATGTAATACTCTTTTGCGGTGTGTTTGCCAAGATCCGATGAATTGTGGATTTATGATCAAGTTTATCTATGAATAATATTCGGTTCGTCTCTGAATTCTTATATGCATGATTTGATATCTTTGCAAGTCTCTTCAAACTATCGGTTTAGTTTGGCCTACTAGATTGACCTTTCTTGCAATGGGAGAAGTGCTTAGCTTTGGGTTCAATCTTGCGGTGTCCTTTCCAAGTGACAGTAGGGGCAGCAAGGCATGTATTGTATTGTTGCCATCGAGGATAAAAAGATGGGGTTTATATCATATTGCTTGATTTTATCCCTCTAAATCATGTCATCTTGCTTAATGCGTTACTCTGTTCTTATGAACTTAATATTGTAGATGCATGCTGGATAGCGGTCGATGTGTGGAGTAATAGTAGTAGATGCAGAATCGTTTCGGTCTACTTGACACGGATGTGATGCCTATATTCATGATCATTGCCTAGATATTCTCATAATTATGCGCTTTTCTATCAATTGCTCGGCAGTAATTTGTTCACACATCGTAATACATGCTATCTTGAGAGAAGCCACTAGTGAAACCTATGGCCCCCGGGTATATTTTACATCACATAAGTTTCTGATCTACAATTCTAGTTTCCTATTTATTTTATTTTGCAATCTTTACTTTCCAGTCTATAAAATAAAATACTAAAAATATTATCTTACTATCTTTATTAGATCTCACTTTTGCGAGTGACCGCCGGGTCCTTTTGCGAGCCACTAGTGAAACCTATGGCCCCCGGGTCCTTTTGCGAGTGACCATGAAGGGATTGACAACCCCTTTATCGTGTTGGTTGCAAGGTTCTTGATTGTTTGTGCAGTACTAGGTGACTTGCGTGTTATCTCCTACTGGATTGATACTATGGTTCTCAAAAACTGAGGGAAATACTTACGCTACTTTGCTGCATCACCCTTTCCTCTTCAAGGGAAAACCAACGCATGCTCAAGAGGTAGCAAGAAGGATTTCTAGCACCGTTGCCGGGGAGATCAACGCCAGGTCAAGACTTACCAAGTACCCCTCATAAACTCTTCTCCCTCGCATTACATTATTTGCCATTCGCCTCTCGTTTTCCTCTCCCCCACTTCTAAAACGATTTTCAAAAACCTTTTCCTTTTCTTCGCCTCTTTTCCGTTCGCCTCTTTTTGCTTGCTTCTTGTGTGCTTGTGTGTTGGATTGATTGTTGGTCACGATGGCTCAAGATAATACTAAATTGTGTGACTTTTCCAATACCAACAACAATGATTTTATTAGCACTCCAATTGCTCCTATTACCGATGCTGAATCTTGTGAAATCAATGCCACTTTGTTGAATCTTGTCATGAAAGATCAATTTTCCGGCCTTCCTAGTGAAGATGTCGCTACCCATCTAAACAACTTTGCTGATTTGTGTGATATGCAAAAGAAGAAAGATGTGTATAATGATATTGTTAAATTAAAGCTATTTCTATTTTCTCTTAGAGATCGTGCTAAAACTTGGTTCTCTTCTTTGCCTAAAAATAGTATTGATTCATGGAATAAGTGCAAAGATGCTTTCATCTCTAAGTATTTTCCTCCCGCTAAGATCATCTCTCTTAGAAACGATATTATGAATTTTCATCAACTTGATCATGAGCATATTGCACAAGCTTGGAAGAGGATGAAATTAATGACACGTAATTGCCCTACACATGGTTTGAATTTATGGATGATTATAAAAAAATTGTGCCGGATTGCATTTTGCTTCTAGAAATCTTTTAGATTCGGCCGCGGGAGGCACTTTTATGGACATCACTTTAGGAGAAGCTACTAAACTCTTAGACAATATTATGGTTAATTATTCTCAATGGCACACCGAAAGGTCCACTAGTAAAAAAGTTCATGCGATTGAAGAGATTAATGTTTTGAGTGGAAAGATGGATGAACTTATGAAACTGTTTGCTAATAAGAGTATTTCTTCTGATCCTAATGATTTGCCTTTGTCCACTTTGATTGAGAATAATAATGAATCTATGGATGTGAATTTTGTTGGTAGGAACAATTTTGGTAACAACGCGTATAGAGGAAACTTTAATTCTAGGCTGTTCCCTAGTAATTCCTCTAACAATTATTGTAATTCCTACAACAACTCTTATGAAAATGCCCTCTGATTTTGAGACTAGTGTTAAAGAATTTAAGAGTTCGCAAAAGATGCCTAGCTAGGGGCGTCAAACGATAGCGCTTGTTGGGAGGCAACCCAATTTTATTTTTGTTTTTTTGCTTTTTGTTCCTGTTTAGTAATAAATAATTCTTCTAGCCTCTTTTTAGATGTGGTTTTATGTTGTGTTTGTGCCAAGTAGAACCTTTGGGAAGACTTGGGTGAATTCTTTGTGATCTTGCTGTAAAAAACAGAAACTTTTGTGCTCACAAGATTAGCCGCCATTTTTTTACTTGAGAGAGCTTTTTGATTGATTATTTTTGAAGATGATTAATATAAAAATTGCTCACGTCCACCAATTTATTTCAGAATTTTTGGAGTTACAGAAGTATTCGTATGAAACAGATTGCTACAAACTATTCTGTTTTGACAGATTCTGTTTTTCGTGTGTTGTTTGCTTATTTTAATGAATCTATGGGTAGTATCGGGGGGTATGAACCATAGAGAAGTTGGAATACAGTAGGTTTAACACCAATATAAATAAAGAATGAGTTCATTACAGTACCTTAAAGTGATGGTTTGTTTTCTTATACTAACGGAGCTCATGAGATTTTCTATTAAGTTTTGTGTTGTGAAGTTTTCAAGTTTTTGGGTAAAGATTTGATGGATTTTGGAAGAAGGAGTGACAAGAGCCTAAGCTTGGGGATTCCCAAGGCACCCCAAGGTAAAATTCAAGGACAACCAAAATCCTAAGCTTGGGGATGCCCCGGAAGGCATCCCTCTTTAAATCTTCGTCTATCGGTAACTTTACTTGAGGCTATATTTTTATTCATCACATGATATGTGTTTTGCTTGGAATGTCTTGTATGATTTGAGTCTTTGCTTTTTAGTTTACCACAATCATCCTTGCTTTACACACCTTTTGCGAGAGACGTACATGAATCAGAATTTATTAGAATACTCTATGTGCTTCACTTATATTTTTGAGCTAGATAATTTTGCTCTAGTGCTTCGCTTATATCTTTTTTGAGCACGGTGGTGGTTTTATTTTATAGAAATTATTGATCTCTCATGCTTCACTTATATTACTTTGAGAGTCTTTTAGAACAGCATGGTAATTTGCTTTGGTTATAAAATTAGTCCTAATATGATGGGCATTCAAGATAGGTATAATAAAAACTTTCATATAGAGTGCATTGAATACTATGAAAAGTTTGATACTTGATGATTGTTTTGAGATATGAAGATGGTGATATTAGAGTCATGCTAGTTGAGTATTTGTGAATTTGAGAAATACTTGTGTTGAGGTTTGCAAGTCCCGTAGCATGCACGTATGGTAACCGTTGTGTAACAAATTTGAAGCATGAGGTGTTTCTTTGATTGTCCTCCTTATGAGTGGCGGTCGGGGATGAGCGGTGGTCTTTTCCTACCAATCTATCCCCCTAGGAGCATGCGCGTAGTGCTTGGTTTTGATGACTTGTAGATTTTTGCAATAAGTATGTGAGTTCTTTATGACTAATGTTGAGTCCATGGATTGTACGCACTCTCATCCTTCCACCATTGCTAGCCTCTCTAGTACTGCGCAACTCTCGCCGGTACCATAAACCCACCATATACCTTCCTCAAAACAGCCACCATACCTACCTATTATGGCATTTCCATAGCCATCCCGAGATATATTGCCATGCAACTTTCCACCGTTCTATTTATTATGACACGCTTCATCATTGTCATATTGCCTTGCATGATCATGTAGTTGACATCATATTTGTGGCAAGGCCACCATTCATAATTTTTCATACATGTCACTCTTGATTCATTGCCCATTCCTAAGACATCACGGAGGCACTCAGATAGAGTCATATTTTGTTCTAGTATCAAGTTGTAATCCTTGAGTTGTAAATAAATAGAAGTTTGATGATCATCATTATTAGAGCATTGTCCCGTGTGAGGAAATTAAAAAAAAGGAAGGCCAAATAAAAAAAGAGAAGGACCAAAAAAAGAGAGAAAGGCCAAATAAAAAAAGAGAAGGCCCAAACAAATGAGATAAAAAGAGAGAAGGGGCAATGTTACTATCCTTTTTCCACAGTTATCCTTCAAAGTAGCACCATGATCTTCATGATAGAGAGTCTCTTATTTTGTCACTTTCACATACTAGTGGGAATTTTTGTTAGAGAACTTGGCTTGTATATTCCAACAATGGGCTTCCTCAAGTGCCCTTGGTCTTTATGAGCAAGCAAGTAGGATGCGCACCCACTTAGTTTCTTTTGTTGAGCTTTCATACATTTAGAGCTCTAGTGCATCCGTTGCATGGCAATCCCTACTCACTCACATTGATATCTATTGATGGGCATCTCCATAGCCCATTAATACGCCTAGTTGATGTGAGACCATCTTCCTCTTTTTTGTCTTCTCAACAACCACCATTCTATTCCACCTATAGTGCTATGTCCATGGCTCACGCTCATGTATTGCGTGAAAGTTGAAAAAGTTTGAGAATACTAAAGTATGAAACAATTGATTGGCTTGTCATTAGGGTTGTGCATGATTTGAGCATTTTGTGTGACGAAGATGGAGCATAGCCAAACTATATGATTTTGTAGGGATGAACTTTCTTTGGCCATGTTATTTTGAGAAGGCATGATTACTTTGTTAGTATGCTTGAAGTATTATTATTTTTATGTCAATATTAAACTTTTGTCTTGATCTTTCAGATCTTAACATTCATGCCACAATAAAGAAAATTACATTGAAAATTATGTTAGGTAGAATTCCACATCAAAAATTCTGTTTTTATCATTTACCTACTCTCGAGGACGAGCAGGAATTAAGGTTGGGGATGCTTGATATGTCTCCAACGTATCTATAATTTTTTATTGCTCCATGGTATTATATTATCTGATTTGGATGTTTAATGGGCTTTAATATGCTCTTTTATATTATTTTTGGGACTAACCTATTAACATAAGGCCTAGTGCCAGTTTCTGTTTTTTTTGCCTATTTCAGTGTTTTGCAGAAAAGGAATACCAACCGGAGTGAAACCTTCGCGATGATCTTTATTGGAACAAAAGCAATCCAGAAGACTTGGAGTTGAAGTCTGGAACTCCGCGAGGCGGCCACGAGGCAGGAGGGCGCGCCCCCCACCCTCATGGGCCCCACGGAGCTCCACCGACGTATTTCTTTCGCCTATATATACTCTTGTACCCTAAAAACATCAGGGGGAGCCACGAAACCACTTTTCCACCGCCGCAACCTTCTGTACCCATGAGATCCCATCTTGGGGCCTTTTCCGGAGATCTGCCGGAGGGGGAATCGATCACGGAGGGCTTCTACATCTACACCACAGCCTCTCCGATGATGTGTGAGTAGTCTACGACAGACCTTTGGGTCCATAGTTATTAGCTAGATGGCTTCTTCTCTCTCTTTGGTTCTCAATACAAAGTTCTCCTCGATGTTCTTGGAGATCTATTCCATGTAATACTCTTTTGCAGTGTGTTTGCCAAGATCCGATGAATTGTGGATTTATGATCAAGTTTATCTATGAATAATATTTGGTTCTTCTCTGAATTCTTATATGCATGATTTGATATCTTTGCAAGTCTCTTCGAACTATCAGTTTAGTTTGGCCTACTAGATTCATCTTTCTTGCAATGGGAGAAGTGCTTAGCTTTGGGTTCAATCTTGCGGTGTCCTTTCCCAAAGGATGAGGGGCAGCAAGGCACGTATTGTATTGTTGCCATCGAGGATAAAAGATGGGGTTTATATCATATTGCTTGAGTTTATCCTCTACATCATGTCATCTTGCTTAATGTGTTACTCTGTTCTTATGAACTTAATACTCTAGATGCATGCTGGATAGCGGTCGATGTGTGGAGTAATAGTAGTAGATGCAGAATCATTTCGGTCTACTTGACACGGACGTGATGCCTATATTCATGATCATTGCCAAGATATTCTCATAATTATGCGCTTTTCTATCAATTGCTCGACAATAATTTGTTCACCGACCGTAATACATGCTATCTTGATAGAAGCCACTAGTCAAACCTATAGCCCCCGAGTCTATTTTACGTCATATAAGTTTCCGATCTACAATTCTAATTTCCTATTTGTTTTATTTTGCAATCTTTACTTTCCAATCTATACAACAAAATGCCAAAAATATTATCTTACTATCTTTATTAGATCTCACTTTTGCGAGTGACCATGAAGGGATTGACAACCCCTTTATCGCGTTGGTTGCAAGGTTCTTGATTGTTTGTGCAGGTACTAGGTGACTTGCGTGTTATCTCCTACTGGATTGATACCTTGGTTCTCAAAAACTGAGGGAAATACTTACGCTACTTTGCTGCATCACCCTTTCCTCTTCAAGGGAAAACCAATGCATGCTCAATAGGTAGCAGTCGCCAGTTCATATTCTTCATCGCGCGAGACAGATGAAGCTGAAGACTTGAACGACACCGCGACATGCCCTACTTCAACGGACGGCCCCAACAACGCTGGCACTCCTCCATCGACATCATGATGTTATTCTTCAGGGGCGTTAGTCCTTATTTTTTGTCCCTTTTGGTCATTCGATGACAAAGGGGGAGAAATTTGAGTTAGTCTTCAAGCGGGTCTCTTATATATGGGCGTTTTTTTCATTAAGTTACAACTCTTGCTCTTCTTAGGTGTTTGGTCTGACAAGTTGTAAACTTAAGTCCTATGGTGCTCTAACTCTTTTGAACTATTTTCTACATGCTTATTCCTCAAGTACCTTAATGCACGCATGTTGAATTCGTCAGAGTCCATATTTCATCATGCATTTCAAATTCTTCATATCATATGTTAAATGCGTGTATGAATTACAAGATATAGGGGGAGATCTCCATGATTTTACTCTACAATGTGCATTTTCTAATCAAAGCAAATTCCTCAAATATGCACATCTTAAGGGGGAGTTCTTCTATATCTTGCAATCAAATTCCTCAATGTCAGTACTTACACTTCATATGTTTATCCCTGTTGAAAATGTAAACTATTTGTCATCAATCACCAAAAAGGGGGAGATTGTAAGTGCATCTAATGCCCCTTAGTGATTTTGGTGTATTGAAGACTTATATAGGTTAAGGGACTAATGTGTTTGTGAGTGTACACAGGTTCTATAAGTCTATGAGGATTTTGATATTTACGATTGAAGTCAACCCCTAAAAATGAATGTCTTCAGTTGAAGACTTTGGTTTTCTTGAAGACTTTGAAAGTGAGGAAATTGGTGTGACCTTGAATACTTCGATATTCACGCGAGGATTATGAAGCGTGAAGACTATTGTTTTCGTAGTTTCATTTTCTCTTTCCTGAGTCATAGGAAACACCGTATTGTTAAAGGGGGTTGAGGTAAAACTAAGAAAAAGTTTCCAAGTGATGCTCATCTCAAAATCCTACACCTACCCAATCCTTTCGAGTGAAGCCATTGGAAATCCCATATAGTTCAGTCCATTTCTTCAGTGACAGAGACAAAGATCTTCTGGTCTCTGAGGAATTTGTTCTAACTGAGGAGTTAGGAATTTGAGAGCTCAAATTTCGGACCATTGTTGTGCTACGCGCCAGCTG
Organism: Aegilops bicornis; assembly: GCA_021605145.1. Lineage (NCBI taxonomy): Eukaryota > Viridiplantae > Streptophyta > Magnoliopsida > Poales > Poaceae > Aegilops > Aegilops bicornis. The sequence goes on along the minus strand of CM038670.1, from coordinate 255,125,825 downwards.
TCCCAAAATATCCTACCCACCTAACGGTCATATCATTGAAGGGCATTTATGTCTTATCATGTCGGGCTGCTCCCTAGGCTATAAATAGCCGCCCCCTACAACCACTAGTTGGTTGGCTGCTCCAAGAGAAACTGACACTTGTCATTGGGAGCATCCCATCCTCCGAGGACTTTGAGATAAAAATCATCAGTGAGGAAAAACCCAAACCCAAACACCTACAAACCCAAAGTGATTGAGCATCACTGAAGAGATCGTTCCTGTGTGGAACCGACGCTTGTTACCTTTGAGGATTGTGCATCCTCCAGACGGTGAGGCGTCATGGTCTAGAGCATCCAAGAAGAATTGTGGATCGCCGAGTGACCGAGTCTGTGAAGGTTTGGAAGTGACCTGAAGACTTACCATGAGTGATTGGGCAAGGTCTGTGTGATCTTAGATAAAGGAGAATATGGTGAGGACTGTGTGTCCTCAGGTTTAAATACCTAGCCACTCCAACCAGACGTACAACTGTCACAACAGTTGGAACTGGTCTACCAAATCATCGTCTTCACCAAGCTACTCGTTCTATTTCCTCAACCCTTTCATTTCATCATTCATGTGTTGATGTACTTGATCGTTACTATTTGAAGACTTTCACAATTTCCTCAATCCTAATTCTTCATTCACTTTGTCTTTAGCCTGCTTATCCTGTTTACATGCTACTTGTGCTCTGTGTATGTTTCATTTCATCATGATGACTGTGTTACTACCATGTTACACTTGCACCTGAGTACTTATTCTGCTGCTTGTAGTTCGTGACCAAGGAATTTCCTCAAGTTGAATTTCCTCAGTGACGAATTTGTAAAAATCGCCTATTCACCCCCTCTAGTCGGTATAACACGGTTTCAATACGGAGCCGCCGCCTCCTGTTCTTCATTGGGAGGGCCGATCTACGGTCCGTTTGAGGCTCCGGAGAGGGGGATTCGTCACCATCATCATCACCAACCTTCCTCCATCACCAATTTCATGATGCTCATTGTCGTGTGTGAGTAATTCCATCGTAGGCTTGCTGGACGGTGATGGGTCGGTTGAGATTTATCATGTAATCGAGTTAGTTTGTTAGGGTTTCATCCCTAGTATCCACTATGTTCTGAGTTTGATGTTGCTATGACTTTGCTATGCTTAATGCTTGTCACTAGGGCCCGAGTGCCATGATTTCAGATCTGAACCTATTATGTTTTCATGAATATATTTGTGTTCTTGGTCCGATCTTGCAAGTTGTAAACACCTATTACAAGTTATGATCCGCATACCCCAAGGTGACAATAATTGGGATACTTTCCGGTGATTACCGTAGTTTGAGGAGTTCATGTATTCACCAACTGCTAATGCTTTGTTCTGGCTCTCTATTAGAAGGAGGCCTTAATATCTCTTAGTTTACATTAGGACCCCGCTGCCACGGGAGGGTAGGACAAACGATGTCATGCAAGTTCTTTTCCATAAGCATGTATGACTATATTCGCAATACATGCCTACATTATATTGATGAATTGGAGCTAGTTCTGTGTCACCCTAGGTTATAACTGTTGCATGATGAATGCCATCCGACATAATTATCCATCACTGATCCATTGCCTATGAGCTTTTCACATATTGATATTTGCTAAGTTACTTTGCCGTTGCCACTATTACAATTGCTACAAAACTGCTATTGTCACTTTTATCACCATTACCGTTACTTCCATACTACTTTGCAACTAAATATTTTGCTGCAGATATTAAGTCTTTCAGGTGTGGTTGAATTGACAACTCAACTGCTAATACTTGAGAATATTTTTTGGCTCCCCTTGTGTCGAATCAATAAATTTGGGTTGAATACTCTACCCTTGAAAACTGTTGCGATCCCCTATACTTGTGGGATATTAGCAGCCACGTAAAACTTGCAAGAACAAAGTAGAGGACGTCTAACTTGTTTTTGCATGGCATGTTTTGATGTGATATGGTCAAGATGTGATGTGATATATGAGATGATCATGTTTTGTAATATCGACAACCGGCAGGAGCCTTAGGGTTGTCTCTTTATTGTATGAAATGCAAGCGCCATGTAATTGCTTTACTTTATCACTATGCACTAGCAATAGTTGTAGAAGCAATAATTGGCGAGACGACCCCGACGTAACGATGGAGATCAAGGTGTTGAGCCGGTGACGATGGAGATCATGACGATGCTTTGGAGATGGAGATCAAAAGCACAAGATGATGATGGCCATATCATGTCACATATTTTGATTGCATGTGATGTTTATCCTTTATGCATCTTATTTTGCTTAGAACAGTAGTAGCATTATAAGATGATCCATTCACTAAATTTCAAGATAAAAGTGTTCTCCCCGAGTATGCATTGTTGCCAAAGTTCGTCGTTTCGAAGCACCACATGATGATCGGGTGTGATAGACTCTACGTTCGCATACAACGGGTGTAAGACAGTTTTGCACATGCAAATACTTGGGTTAAACTTGACGAGCCTAGCATGTACAAACATGGTCTCGGAACACTGGAGACTGAAAGGTCGAATGTGAGTCATATAGTAGATATGATCAACATAGAGATGTTCACCATTGAAGACTACTCCATCTCACGTGATGATCGAACATGGGTTAGTTGATTTGGATCATGTATCACTTAGATAACTTGAGGGATGTTTATTTAAGTGGGAGTTCATTGGTAATTGGATTAATTGAACTTAAATTTATCATGAACTTAGTCTTAATAGTTTTTGCATATCTATGTTGTAGATCAATAGCTCGCAATATAGATCCCCTATATTTTTTATATGTTCCTAGAGAAAACTACGTTGAAAGATGATGGTAGCAATAATGCAGACTAGGTTCATGATCTGAGGATTATCCTCATTGCTGCACAGAAGGATTATGTCCTTGATGCACCGCCAGGTGACAGACCTATTGCAGGAGCATATGCAGGCGTTATGAAATGTTTTGCAAGCTCGATATGATGACTACTTAATAGTTTAGTGTGCCATGCTTTACAGCTTAGAACCGGGACTTCAAAACTTTTTGAACACCATGGAGCATATGAGATGTTCCAAGAGCTGAAATTGGTATTTCAGACGCATGCTCATGTCGAGAGGTATGAGACCTCTAACAAGTATTTTGCCTACAAGATGGAGGAGAATAGCTCAGCCAGTGTAACATCCCAAATTTCCTATTTGGAATGTTTTACAATTATAGCTAAGCATCCTATGCATCCTGTTTGAATTTGATTGCCATTTGAAGTTTCAGAGCAAGTTGAGATTTGAATTTGAATTTCAAACTTTGGCATGTGGGAAACAATTCAAAAACTAAGCCCGATAAATACTTGATCAAAAGTATGAGAGGAGCAAACATGACACTCCAAAAATATCAGAGGAAACAATGCCAAAAGATTTGGATTCAAATCTGAATTTTATTTGAATTTGAAAAAATGGATTTTTATAAAGTTTGGATTTTGCCTTTGGAAAAATGTTCAAATGAAAGGGAATATTGCCCTGATCATTTTGGTATATATATACCCTATATAAAATATTTATAGATATTGTTTTATTTTGTTTTTGTTTTTATTTAAAAAAAAATAAAGAAAAAACCCCAGGGGCGCCAGCCAGGCCACCCCCGGCCCAGCCAGCGCCGCCTCACCTGGGCCCATTAGCCGAGCCGGCCCAACTGGCCAGCCCGGCCAGCCAGCCCAGCTCACCCCGCCTCACCTGAAACCCCAGGCTTGATCGACCGCCCGAACCCTTCCCTCTCCCTCTCGACCTGGGCCCCGCCCGTCTTCTTCCCCTCGCCCAAGCCAGCTCGCGGAGATCCACCGGATCCCGGCGATCCGGGATCCCCGATCGCCTCGATGCCTTTCCGCCCCTCGCCCGACCCTGGCTATAAAGCCGAGGCTCCGCACCCCATTCCCTAGCGACGCCGAACCCCTCTCCTCTCCCTCCCGAGCTCACTGAGTCCCGAGCTCGCCACCGCCACGCCAAAACCGCCGACGCCACCTGGTCCACCCCGACCCTCCCAACACCACCAAACCCTCCCCGTGCTCGTGCGCGTCTCCCGACGACTTCATGGCTCGCCCGGCCGGACGCTCGACGCACTCTGCCGCCGCCGCCCGCCGGAGTCCGGTGAGTCCCGGCATCCCCTCCCTGCTCGATCTTAGATCGACGGCTCGATTAGAACCCCCGGAGGGGTATGTTTTTATTAGAAAACCGGACGGCCCGAGCGGTTTATTTTTAGTTAGGTTTATTTGTTTAGGCGGTTCGTTTTAGTTAACCCTAGGCCCGTTTAGACTAAACTACGCCTAGTGCATGATAGGCCCATTGGGCTTTTCTTTTAATTTGATTTTCTGTTTTAGCGAATAGTTCCAATTTTCAAAAATGTATATCTTTTATTCTGTTTAATATTTTTGAGTGATTCTTTTTGTTGGATTGAAAATTTTATGTAGTTTCTGTAAAATATATATTTAGCTATGTTAAAATAATTAAAAATGCTTTAATATTGTTTTAGTCAGAATAGCAAATCTGCTATAACTTTAGTTAGAAAATTATTTTTGCATGATTCTTTTTGTCACCACTTTATTTTGACATTGCCAAACCCTAGAAATTAACTTGGGTATTTTAGGATTAATAAATAATTAGTTTTAGACAGAATCCTATTAATCCTAATTAATTGATTAGTTCTGTTTTCCTAATATTTTAATTAGTAAATGAATTTATTTTTAACTTGTGATTAGTTATTCTAGGTTAGTTTCTGTCATTCTAGTAGATGAACTTTTATTTATAATTAATAAAAGTTTTAAATTAATTTTCTTAATAGAAATTTGATTAGGCCTAAAATGAGTTTTATAATAGCTATTTAATTAATTCTTTTTGCACCTAGTTGCTTAGTTAATCCTTTTCTGTTAAGTTAACCTAAAACCATGATTAGGTTATATTAAGGAATTTTGTTATATAAAAACTATTTTTAGCTATTGTTTGAAGTAGGAAACTTTGAGTGATTTTTCTTTGAGTTTTCCTTTGGATTTGGTTTTGGTTGCTTTGTTGTGCTATGTTATTTTTGTTATGTTGTGTTATGTGATCCTATTGTTTTGCTTATTGTGTTCATTGTTTGTCTCGGTAGAGTTTCCGGAGTCTAAGCTTGCTACTACGACTCTTTAGCTTACGAGGATCATCAAGAAGGCAAGTTTTGATCATGTTATTTCTATACCTATGTTTTTGTGCATTAGTAGTTGTCACCACCCCACCATTGCATGCAGTAGTGAAATCTTGAAGTCATTAAACTTGAGTAGTATCATGTGGTAGGATGAACCAATCCCCTTGTTACCATGACCCCGGACGTAGTAGTTATTTTGCTATGCTCAGAGACGGGATATGGGATGAGTGAAATTCATAAGCAAGATGTGAGAGTCAATGATGATGACAACCCATGGACTACAATGATCAAGATGGACTTCGGAAAATCACTACTGGGTGGAGGACGGTTGACGGGCACCTGGAGCACCAGTGGTGGCGAGGATGCATGGAGAAGCGCCATGACATCTGCGGAAAGCTTCACCCAGCCACAAAGAGAAGGATGGATGCCCCATGACCGGAAGCTTATCTGCAGCCGCAAGCCATTATGGGCTCTGGCTGGGTTGACCCTAGTAGTGACGCTGGCTGACGGTACTACGAGAAGTAGACGAACGGTAGGATTGGATGGGTACCGCAGTGGCCAAGAACTCTTTGGAAGACCCTGTTTCATTCGTCCCGTCTTCAAACACCATGAAGTGCGAAGACTCTAAAGGAGGGAATGATTCTTGCGGGGAAAGTGCGCAAACCTCTGCAGAGGGTTATAACCTAATCGATTAGCCGTGTCCCCAGTTACGGACATTTGAGCCTCTGGAACTTGGAAGTATTCGGATATCTCAACACTAAAACTAATGAATTAATTTGAGGGTTTATGACTTAATAATTTGGGAACGAGATTTTGGTTGGCGGAACCATCTCAATAACTACCAACAATTTGTAGTAATTTGCAAATAAGTCCACTGTAGTAGGATAAAATTGGCTTTACGCAAAATGATGATGAAACTTAGAGCTCCACAGCCAAAATGCATATAGTGTAGTAACTTTATTATTGTTATTCTTCATGACTTGCCAGCTTATTCCAAAAGCTGACCTACATGGCTGCAACGTATTATGTTGCAGAGATATATTCCGATCAAGAGTGAGGCTACGCCCGCGCCGGGCGATTGCCCTTTGGAGTCGGATGGACTCGCCACCTCGACGCTTCCGCAGCATTAGTAGTTTATTTCTCATGAGTTGGCCTTGAGCCGAATTTATTCCCTTGTAATAAAGACTCTATATGAGAATCGTGTAATAAAATTCAGGTGTGATTGAACTTTGATTACTTTATCGATGTACCATGAGTACCAGCATGATCTTGGGATGGTATGCAACCACGGAGACTTGACCGATGTTGGGTCAGTCGCTTCTGAGATGGTATCGAGCACATCACGACCGTAGGATCGTAACCCCTAGGATCGGAAAGCCATAAGCAGAGACCATTTACTTTGAACCCCTTTTCATTCTATAATTCTTCCTTGTTCTATTCTGACTCTTCTCCCCTTTGCAACATTCTAGATGACCGTCGAGTTCACCCCAGTTTTGCTACCGGAGTTACGCCACCGATGAGACGATGCCCTTCGGAAGGAAGCTGGTCCAGATGGTGAAGGCTGAAGATTGCTCGCCCTCGATCACTGGAAACCCACTAATGCACTTCCGACGGACACCCGCCACAGGATTGAGGTGCATATCCTGTGGAGGACCTTTGGAGGACACACGGAGCCTATCAACTTTGAGTTCACCGAGTTCAAGCTGGATCATCGGAAGGGACGTGGCGATCTATCGAGCACTTGGACATCTCCGAGAGGAGTACAGGCCGAGCTCGATCACTCGAGACCTCGCCATGGTTTCTCGCAGGCAAGGAATGGAGATATCATCCGTACCATCGAGGACGATTCCACTCTTTCTTACATCCAGGACTTGGAGTGTCTTCTCGTGAAACGGGAGATTCTGCATCGCCGTAACTCGAAGACACACCGGAAGCTTTTGTTCCGCGAATGGAATCGGAGGAGAAGGCACGCGCAGACTTCCTTGGCCATGAGGAAGAAATCACGGACTTCATGGAGATAGTCGACGACACAAGATGAAGCTTGCCGCGATTGAGGAGAAGATGGACTTGGGAGAGGACCTTTACCCGAGTGGAGACGAAGCACCCTCGTGAGCAATGATCAGGATTTTGAAGGGAGTACCATCAAGGAAACCCCAAGAGGAGGCGCCATCGATGAAGACTGTTTAGTCGACCACCATGTTATCTTTTACTTTTTCGTCGATCAGTTAGGCCGATGTTTTTCCTTCGATTAGTCATGAGCTTTTGTAATCGAGTTTGAACCATGTTTGAGTGGAATGAATAAATGATTGGTGTGTTATGATTGTGCATTCATATGGGTAGTGTATTTCTCATAGACCATTGTTCTATTCTAATTTTCTCACCCACTCCAAAAACACCAGATGCCTCCGAGACGTGACAATCGGTTTCCGCCGAGCTCACCACATTGCTCGGCAGCAGAATGCACCGATGCAGCTCGATTCAGAATCGAACAACACCGCCAACAATCCACCGCCACCACCCACCGTGGACAACTTGACTCGATTTACGAGGTTGAATCCGCCTGTGTTCTCTAGTAGCACCGAGCCAATTGTGGTCGATGATTGGCTCCGCAAAATCGGAAGGGAGCTAGTCACCGTTGGATGCACTGATGCTGAGAAGGTGCGCTTTGCCGCGCATCAACTAGATGGACCTGCAGCTTCTTGGTGGGAGAACTACACTGCCACTTTTCCCATGGGTGGCATCACTTGGGATCAATTCCAGCAGGCCTTTCGCACTGCTCATGTCTCAGCTGGAGCCATGAGTCTAAAGAAGCGTGAGTTCCGCAACTTACGCCAGGGGAATCGTACTGTGGCACAGTACGTGGATGAATTCAGCAAGCTCGCTCGCTATGCCCCTGATGATGTGGCCACAGATGCCGCCAAGGTGAGAAGTTCCTTGAGGGACTCAATGATGAACTGAGCATGCAGCTTATTGTGGCTACTTTCAACAACTACCGGAGCTGGTAGACAAGGCCACCATTCTGGAAGGCAAGCAGCAGCAGATAGAAAGCCGCAAGCGGAAGTACAGCCAGGGGAAGCACAACTCAGGAGCTCAGCAGAAGCCCCGCTATGCACCATACTCAGGAGGGCACACCCATCATAACCATGGAGGCCATAACCATGGAGGAAATGGGAACAACCGCAGCCAGGACAACAAGTCAGGCCATGGCAACGGCAATGGAAATGGTAATGGCAATCAGCACCGTTCTGCCCCGGCTCCGAAGGATTCGAGCCACATCACCTGCTTCAAGTGCCGTAAGACAGGCACTACGCCACCGATCGCCCGGAGGCCAAGCAAAGGAATGGAAATGGCAATGGAGGCTCGGTGAAGAAGCCAAATCCGTTCCCTCGTGCTCAGTGGAACCACATCGACGTGGAGGACGTCTATGATCAGCCGAACAATCGTGGTTGGTAAGTTTTTATTGAATTCACGTTCAGTTTTGGTTCTCTTTGATTCTGGTGCAACGCATTCATTCATATCAAGGGTAGTTGTGGATAAGTACGGATTACGCACTAGAACCCTTAGAAGCCCCCTCCGCGTCAGTTCCGCGGGAGGAGAAATGATGGCAGGTTTAGGCTGTCCTGCAACCCTCAACATAGGGAACCACAAATTTCCCGTGGAACTCATAGTGTTGGAAACTCAGACCTTGGATGTAATCCTAGGCATGGATTGGTTGTCAAAGTATGAAGGGAACATTGACTGTGTTCAAGAAGTCTATTCTGCTCACCACCGGAGCGGAAGAGGATCAAGTATGTAGCCAGGCACAGCCAGATGAAGAATCAGGTGCATTCCCTCACGGGAGTTGTTCAGGAGGAAGTGCCAGTAGTGCAAGAATTTCCCGATGTGTTTCCGGAGGAATTACCAGGAATGCCGCCGGACAGGGACATTGAATTTCTGATTGAGTTATTGCCCGGCACAGCCCCAATATCCAAGAGACCTTATCGGATGCCACCGAATGAGTTGAAAGAGATCAAGGATCAAATAAATGAGTTATTGGAGAAAGGATATATTCGTCCAAGCTCATCACCTTGGGGAGCCCCAGTTCTTTTGGTAGAGAAGAAGGATGGAAGCTTGAGGATGGTTGTGGATTATCGTGCATTGAACGAAGTAACCATCAAGAACAAGTACCCTCTGCCGATGATCAATGACTTGTTTGATCCGCTTGTTGGAGCCAAGGTATTCTCTAAGATCGATCTTGATCGAGGTATCATCGATTGAAGATTCGTGAAAAGGATATACCCAAAACAGCATTCACTACCGGTATGGTTTATATGAGTATACCGTCATGTCGTTTGGATTGACTAATGCCCTGCATACTTCATGAACTTGATGAACAAGGTGTTCATGGAATATTTGGACAAGTTTGTCGTGGTGTTCATCGATGACATATTGATTTTCTCCAAGAGCGAGGAAGAGCATAAGGAACATTTGCGTCTAGTTACGGAGAAACTTCGAGAACATCACCGTATGCCAAATTCAGCAAATGTGAATTTTGGTTGAAGGAAGTTGGATTCCTCGGACATGTTATTTCAGGAGAAGGAATAGCGCTTGATCCCGCCAAGGTTGAATCGATCCAGCGATTGGCGATCACCTACCTCAGTCAAGGAGATCCGCAGTTTTCTCGGACTCGCAGGATATTATCGGAGGTTCATTGAGAACTTCTCAAAGATTGCCAAGCCCATGACTGAGTTGTTGAAGAAGGAAGCCAAGTATGTTTGGGCCGAGGAATGTGAAGCCAGTTTTCAGGAATTGAAGAAAGCGGTTGGTCACAGCCCAGTGTTGATATTGCCGGACATACATAAGGAATACCAGGTCTATTAGACGCTTCTCGTCAAGGACTCGGAGGAGTATTGATGCAGGAAGGTAAGGTTGTAGCTTATGCCTCCGCACAGCCACGGCCTCATGAGATGAATTATGCCACGCATGATTTGGAGTTAGCGGTCAGTAGTGCATGCACTCAAGACCTGGAGACATTTCCTCATCGGAAACCGTTGTGATGTTTACACGGATCACAAGAGCTTGAAATACATCTTCACGCAGAAGGAATTGAACCTCAGGCAGAGGAGATGGCTAGAGTTGATAAAGGACTACGACATGAGATTGCATTACCACCCCGCTAAAGCCAATGTTGTAGCAGATGCTTTGAGCCGTAAGAGTTATGTGAATACTCTTACAGCAGGAGGATTACCCCAGGAGTTAGTCGATGACCTCAGAGATCTCCGACTGGAGATAGTTCCGAGAGGATTTGTGGCAACCCTGGAAGTTCAGTCCACCTTGACCGAAAGGATTCGTGAAGCCCAGAAGTCGGACAAGGAAATCGATGAGATAAAGCAAAAGATGGAGGAAGGAAAAGCTAAAGGATTAGAAAGGATGAACATGGAACTATATGGTTTGAGGATCGTATTTATGTGCCCAATGATCCCGAGCTCAGAAGCTAATTCTTCAGGAGGCTCATGATTCATCGTACTCGATTCATCCGGCAACACCAAGATGTACCTGGATTTGAAGCAAAGTTTACGGTGGACAGGTATGAAGAAGGACATTGCCGATGCACGTAGCGATGTCACGATGTTTGCCAACGTGTAAAGGCGAGAACATCGAAGCCAGCCAGGTTACTTCAACCTTTGCCGATTCCCGATTGGAAGTGGGAGAAACTTGGTATGGATTTCATCACAGGATTACCCAGGACCCGTTCAGGTTATGATTCTATCTGGGTAGTGGTTGATCGTTTGACTAAGGTAGCTCACTTCATTCCCGTGAAGACTACCTATACCAGTGCCAAGTTGGCCAAGATATACATGACCAGGATCGTATGTCCGCATGGAGTTCCGAGGAAAATCGTGTCGATAGAGGAACGCAGTTTACCTCAAAGTTTTGGAAGCGGTTGCATGAAACTTTGGGTACGAGGCTGGAATTCAAGATGCCTTTTCATCCGCAGCAGATGGATGGACCGAGAGAGTCAACCAGATTCGGAGGACATGTTGAGAGCTTGTGTGCTAGACTATGGGTCTAGCTGGGATGATAATTTGCCGTACGCAGAGTTCTCATACAACAACAGTTATCAATCCAGTTTGAAGATGGCCCCTTTCGAAGCTCTATACGGAAGGAGGTGTAGAACACCATTGCTGTGGGATAGTGTTGGAGATCGATCACTTTTCGGTTCCGATCTTATCAAGGATTCCGAAGAGAAAGTCAAGCTGATTCGAGACAGGCTCAAGATAGCACGATCATGACGGAAGAGTTATGCCGACGATGAAGCGCAAGGAGGTGACTTACGAAGTGGGAGACCGAGCATACCTTCGTGTGTCTCACTTCGTGGAATCAAGAGGTTTGGAGTCAAGGGAAAGTTAGCACCCGATTCATTGGCCCCTACAAAATCCTCGAACGTCGTGGAGAAGTTGCATACAAGTTGGAATTGCGGAAGGATTGTCCGGAGTTCATGCTGTCTTTCTCGTTTCTCAGTTGAAGAAGTGCCATGCCGACATGGCCGATGTTCCGTTGAGAGACACAGTGCCCCTAGAGGCCATACAGCTTGACAGTGGTTTAACTTACAAGGAGAAACCCGTCAAAATTCTCGAGACCGCAAGCAGAGTCACCCGCAACAAGGTCATCAAGTTCTGCAAGGTGCTGTGGAGTCACCACACCGAGGAAGAAGCCACCTGGGAGCGCGAAGAAGATCTTCGTCGAGACCATCCGCACCTATTTGCTAGCCAACCCGAATCTCGAGGGCTAGATTCATCTTAAGGTGGGTAGGTTTGTAACATCCCAAATTTCCTATTTGGAATGTTTTACAATTATAGCTAAGCATCCTATGCATCCTGTTTGAATTTGATTGCCATTTGAAGTTTGAGCAAGTTGAGATTTGAATTTGAATTTCAAACTTTGGCATGTGGGAAACAATTCAAAACTAAGCTGATAAATACTTGATCAAAAGTATGAGAGGAGCAAACATGACACTCCAAAATATCGGAGGAAACAATGCCAAAAGATTTGGATTCAAATCTGAATTTTATTTGAATTTGAAAAATGGATTTTTATAAAGTTTGGATTTTGCCTTTGGAAAAATGTTCAAATGAAAGGGAATATTCCCGATCATTTTGGTATATATATACCCTATATAAAATATTTATAGATATTGTTTTATTTTTGTTTTGTTTTTATTAAAAATAAAGAAAAACCCCAGGCGCGGCCAACCACCCAGGCCCAGCCAGTGCCTCACACCCTCACCTCGGCCCAACCGAGCCGGCCCAACTGGCCCAGCCAGCCAGAGCCAGCCCAGCTCACCCAGCGCCCCCCTCGCTGAAACCCCGGGCTTGATCGGCCGCCCGAACCCTTCCCTCTCCTCTCATCGATGGGCCCGCCCGTCTTCTTCCCCCTCGCCCAAGCCACGCAGCTCATGGGAGATCCACCGGATCCCGAAGGATCCGGGATCCCGATCGCCCCGATGCCTTTCCGCCTCGCTTGACCCCTGGCTATAAAGCGAGGCTCCGCACCCCATTCCCCTAGAGACGCGAACCCCTCTCCTCTCCCTCCCGAGCTCACCGGAGTCCCGAGGCTCGCCACCGCCGCCAAAACCGCCGCCACGACGCCACCTGGTCCACCCGACCCTCCCAACACCACCAAACCCTCCCGTGCTCGTGGCGCGTCTCCCGACGACTTCATGGCTCGCCCGGCCTTGACGCTCGACGCACTCTCGCCCGCCGCCGTCGCCGGAGTCCGGTGAGTCCCCGGCATCCCCCTCCCCTGTTCGATCTTAGATCGACGGCTCCGATTAGAACCCCCGAAGGGGTATGGTTTTATTAGAAAACCGGACGGCCCGAGCGGTTTATTTTTAGTTAGGTTTATTTGTTTAGGCCGGTTCGTTTTAGTTAACCCTAGGCCCGTTTAGACTAAACTACGCCTAGTGCACACTATAGGCCCATTGGGCTTTTCTTTTAATTTGATTTTCTGTTTTAGCGAATAGTTCCAATTTTCAAAAATGTATATCTTTTATTCTGTTTAATATTTTTGAGTGATTCTTTTTTGTTGGATTGCAAATTTTATGTAGTTTCTGTAAAATATATATTTAGCTATGTTAAAAATAATTAAAAATGCTTTAATATTGTTTTAGTCAGAATAGCAAATCTGCTATAACTTTAGTTAGAAAAATTATTTTTGCATGATTCTTTTTGTCACCACTTTATTTTGACATTGCCAAACCCTAGAAATTAACTTGGGTATTTTAGGATTAATAAATAATTAGTTTTAGACAGAATCCTATTAATCCTAATTAATTGATTAGTTCCTGTTTTCCTAATATTTTAATTAGTAAATGAATTTATTTTTAACTTGTGATTAGTTATTCTAGGTTAGTTTCTGTCATTCTAGTAGATGAACTTTTATTTATAATTAATAAAAGTTTTAAATTAATTTTCTTAATAGAAATTTGATTAGGCCTAAAATGAGTTTTATAATAGCTATTTAATTAATTCTTTTTGCACCTAGTTGCTTAGTTAATCCTTTTCTGTTAAGTTAACCTAAAACCATGATTAGGTTATATTAAGGAATTTTTGTTATATAAAAACTATTTTTAGCTATTGTTTGAAGTAGGAAACTTTGAGTGATTTTTCTTTGAGTTTTCCTTTGGATTTGGTTTTGGTTGCTTTGTTGTGCTATGTTATTTTTGTTATGTTGTGTTATGTGATCCTATTGTTTTGCTTATTGTGTTCATTGTTTGTCTCGGTAGAGTTTCCGGAGTCTAAGCTTGCTACTACGACTCTTTAGCTTACGAGGATCATCGGCAAGGCAAGTTTTGATCATGTTATTTCTATACCTATGTTTTTGTGCATTAGTAGTTGTCACCACCCCACCATTGCATGCAGTAGTGAAATCTTGAAGTCATTAAACTTGAGTAGTATCATGTGGTAGGATGAACCAATCCCTTGTTACCATGACCCGGGACGTAGTAGTTATTTTGCTATGCTCAGAGGCGGGATATGGGATGAGTGAAATTCATAAGCAAGATGTGAGAGTCAATGATGATGACAACCCATGGACTACAATGATCAAGATGGACTTCGGAAAATCACTCTTTGGGTGGAGGACGGTTGTGGGCACCTGGAGCACCCGGTGGTGGCGGGATGCATGGAGAAGCGCCATGACATCCTGCGGAAAGCTTCACCCAGCCACAAAGAGAAGGATGGATGCCCCATGACCGGAAGCTTACATGCAGCCGCAAGCCATTATGGGCTCTGGCTGGGTTGACCCTAGTAGTGACGCTGGCTGGACGGTACTACGAGAAGTAGGCGAACGGTAGGATTGGATGGGTACCGGCAGTGGCAGAAGAACTCTTTGGAAGACCTGTTTCATCTGGTCCCGTCTTCAAACACCATGAAGTGCGAAGACTCTAAAGGAGGGAATGATTCTTGCGGGAAAGTGCGCAAACCTCTGCAGAGAGTTATAACCTAATCGATTAGCCGTGTCCCCGGTTACGGACATTTGAGCCTCTGGAACTTGGAAGTATTCGGATATCTCAACACTAAAACTAATGAATTAATTTGAGGGTTTATGACTTAATAATTTGGGATCGAGATTTTGGTTGGCGGAACCATCTCAATAACTACCAACAATTTGTAGTAATTTGCAAATAAGTCCACTGTAGTAGGATAAAATTGGCTTTACGCAAAATGATGATGAAACTTAGAGCTCCACAGCCAAAATGCATATAGTGTAGTAACTTTATTATTGTTATTCTTCATGACTTGCCAGCTTATTCCAAAAGCTGACCTACATGGCTGCAACGTATTATGTTGCAGAGATATATTCGATCGAGGAGTGAGGCTACGCTCGCGCTCGGCGATTGCCCTTTGAGTCGGATGGACTAAACTTACCTCGACGCTTCCGCAGCATTAGTAGTTTATTTCTCATGAGTTGGCCTTGAGCCGAATTTATTCCCTTGTAATAAAGACTCTATATGAGAATCGTGTAATAAAATTCAGGTGTGATTGAACTTTGGTTACTTTATCGATGTCTTGTGAGTACCGGCATGATCTTGGGATGAATGCAGGAACCACGGAGACTTGACCGATGTTGGGTCAGGTCGCTTCTGACCCGATGAGCATGTGCTCGTAATGTGCAGGTACTACAATCGCTTGAATCAAGTGGGAGTTAATCTTCCAGATAAGATAGTGATTGACAGAGTTCTCTAGTCACTATCACCAAGTTACTAGAACTTCGTGATGAACTATAATATGCAAGGGATGACGAAAACAATTCCCAAGCTCTTCACGATGCTGAAATCGGCGAAGGTAGAAATCAAGAAAGAGCATCAAGTGTTGATGGTTAACGAGACCAATAGTTTGAAGAAAAAAAGGGCAAGGGAAAGAAAGGGAACTTCAATAAGAATGGCAAGCAAGTTGCTGCTCCCGTGAAGAAGCCCAATGTTGGACCCAAGCCTAAGACTGAGTGCTTCTACTGCAAAGGAAATGGTCACTGGAAGCGGAACTACCTCAAATAGTTGGCAGATAAGAAGGATGGCAAAGTAAACAAAGATATATTAGATATACATGTTATTGATGTGTACCTTACTAGTGCTCGTATTAGCCCCTGGGTATTTGATACCGGTTCAGTTGCTGAGATTAGTAACTCGAAACAGGAGTTGCAGAATAAAATAAGACTAGTTAAGGGCGAGGTAACGATGTGTTTTGGAAGTGTTTCCAAGATTGATATGATCACCATCGCACACTCACTCTACCTTCGGGATTAGTGTTGAACCTAAATAAATGTTATTTGGTGTTTGCATTGAGCATGAATATGATTAGATCATGTTTATTGCAATACGTTTATTCATTTAAGTCAAAGAATAATTGTTGTCTTGTTTAGATGAATAAAACCTTCTATGGTCATACACCCAATGTGAATGGTTTATTGAATCTCGATCGTAGTGATACACATATTCATAGTATTGATGCATGATAACCCAAAAGTATAGGGGATCGCAACAATTTTCAAGGGTAGAGTATTCAACCCAAATTTATTGATTCGACACAAGGGGAGCCAAACAATATTCTCAAGTATTAGCAGTTGAGTTGTCAATTCAACCACACCTGGATAACTTAGTATCCGCAGCAAAGTATTTAGTAGCAAAGTAATATGGAAGTAACGGTAACGGTAGCAAAAGTAATATTTTTGGGTTTTGTAGTGATTGTAACAGTAGCAACAGAAAAGTAAATAAGCGAAGAACAATATGTAAAAAGCTCGTAGGCATTGGATCGGTGATGGAGAATTATGCCGGATGCGGTTCATCATGTAACAATCATAACATAGGGTGACACAGAACTAGCTCAAATTCATCAATATAATGTAGGCATATATTCCGAATATAGTCATACGTGCTTATGGAAAAGAACTTGCATGACATCTTTTGTCCTACCCTCCCGTGGCAGCGAGGTAGCGGAAACTAAGGGATGTTAAGGCCTCCTTTTAATAGAGTACCGGACCAAAGCATTAACACATAGTGAATACATGAACTCCTCAAACTAAGGTCATCACCGGAGTGGTCCCGATTATTGTCACTTGGGGTTGCGAGATCATAACACATAGCGGTGACTATAGACTTGCAAGATAGGATCAAGAACTCACATATATTCATGAAAACATAATAGGTTCAGATATGAAATCATGGCACTCGGGCCCTAGTGACAAGCATTAAGCATAGCAAAGTCATAGCAACATCAATCTCAGAACATAGTGGATATTAGAGATCAAACCCTAACAAAACTAACTCGATTACATGATAGATCTTATCCAACCCATCACCGTCCAGCAAGCCTACGATGGAATTACTCACGCACGGCGGTGAGCATCATGAAATTGGTGATGGAGGATGGTTGATGATGACGAGGGCGGCGGATTCCCCTCTCCGGAGCCCCGAACGGACTCCAGATCAGCCCTCCCGAGAGGTTTTAGGGCTTGGCGGCGGCTCTGTATCATAAAACGCGATGAATCCTTCTCCCTGATTTTTTTCTCCCCAAAAGTGAATATATGGAGTTGGAGTTGAGGTCGGTGGAGCGTCAGGGGGCCCACGAGGCAGGGGGCGCGCCCCCCACCCTCATGGACTGGTGGTGGGTCCCCTGACGTGGATTCTTCTTCCAGTATTTTCAATATTTTCCAAAAATATGTTCCGTGGAGTTTCAGGTCATTCCGAGAACTTTTGTTTCTGCACATAAATAACACCATGGAAAGTCTGCTGAAAACAGCGTCAGTCCGGGTTGGTTCCATTCAAATCAAGCAAGTTAGAGTCCAAAACAAGGCAAAAGTGTTTGGAAAAGTAGATACGTTGGAGACGTATCAACTCCCCCAAGCTTAAACCTTTGCTTGTCCTCAAGCAATTCAGTTGACAAACTGAAAGTGATAAAGAAAAACTTTTACAAACTCTATTTGCTCTTGTTGTTATAAATATGTAAAGCCAGCATTCAAGTTTTCAGCAAATATTATGACTAACCACATTCACAATAACTCTTAGGTCTCATGTTTACTCATATCAATGGCATAATCAACTAGCGAGCAATAATAATAAATCTCGAATGACAACACTTTCTCAAAACAATCATGATATGATATAACAGGATGGTATCTCGCTAGCCCTTTCTGAGACCGCAAAACATAAATGCAGAGCACCTTTAAAGATCAAGGACTGACTAGACATTGTAATTCATGGTAAAAGAGATCCAATCATAGTCATACCCAATATAAATTAATAGTGATGGATGCAGATGACAGCAGTGCTCTCCAGCTGGTGCTTATGATAAGAGGGTGATGACTCAACATAAAAGTAAATAGATATGCCCTTCGCAGAGGGAAGCAGGGATTTGTAGAGGTGCCAGAGCTCGATTTTAAAGCAGAGATAAATAATATTTTGAGCGGCATACTTTCATTATCAACATAACAACTGAGATATGGCGATATCTTCCATGCTATACACATTATAGGCAGTTCCCAAACAGAATGGTAAAGTTTATACTCCCCCTCCACCAACAAGCATCAATCCATGGCTTGCTCGAAACAACGAGTGCCTCCAACTAGCAACTTGATCCCGGGGAGTTTTGTTTGCAATTATTTTGATTTAGTTTGCATAAAGCATGGGACTGGGCATCCCGGTTGAAGGAAATATGCCCTAGAGGCAATAATAAAGTTATTATTTATTTCCTTATATCATGATAAATGTTTACTATTCATGCTAGAATTGTATTAACCGGAAACATAATACATGTGTGAATACATAGACAAACAGAGTGTCACTAGTATGCCTCTACTAGACTAGCTCGTTAATCAAAGATGGTTATGTTTCCTAACCATAGACATGGGTTGTCATTTGATTAACGGGATCACATCATTAGGAGAATGATGTGATTGACATGACCCATTCCGTTAGCTTAGCACCCGACTGTTTAGTATGTTGCTATTGCTTTCTTCATGACTTATGCATGTTCCTATGAGTATGAGATTATGCAACTCCTGTTTACCGGAGGAACACTTTGTGTGCTACCAAACGTCACAACATAACTGGGTAATTATAAAGGTGCTCTATAGGTGTCTCCGAAGGTACATGTTGGGTTGGCGTATTTCGAGATTAGGATTTGCCACTCCGATTGTCGGAGAGGTATCTCTGGGCCCTCTCGGTAATGCACATCACTTAAGCCTTGCAAGCATTGCAACTAATGAGTTAGTTTTGGGATGATGTATTACGGAACGAGTAAAGAGACTTGCCGGTAACGAGATTGAACTAGGTATTGAGATACCGACGATCGAATCTCGGGCAAGTAACATACCGATGACAAAGGGAACAGCGTATGTTGTTATGCGGTCTGACCGATAAAGATCTTCATAGAATATGTAGGAGCCATTATTAGCATCCAGGTTCCGCTATTGGTTATTGACCGGAGACGTGTCTCGGTCATGTCTACATAGTTCTCGAACCCGTAGGGTCCGCACGCAACAACGCTTCGATGACAGTTATATTATGAGTTTATATGTTTTGATGTACTGAATGTTGTTCGGAGTCCCGAATGTGATCACGGACATGACGAGGAGTCTCGAAATGGTCGAGACATGAAGATTGATATATTGGAAGCCTATGTTTGGATATCGGAAGTGTTCCGGGTGAAATCGGGATTTTTACCGGAGTACCGGGAGGTTACCGGAACCCCCCGGGAACTTAATGGGCCTTAGTGGGCCTTTACGGAGAAGAGAAGAGGCGGCAGGCTGGGCCGCGCCCCTCCCCTAGTCCGAATAGGACAAGGAGAGGGGCGGCGCCTTCCTTCTCTCTCTCCTCTTTCCCCCTCCCGAATCCTATTCCAACTAGGAAAGGGGGGGAGTCCTACTCCCGGTGGGAGTAGGAATCCTCCTGGCGCGCCTCTCCATTGGCCGGCCGCACCCCACCCCCCTTGCTCCTTTATATACGGGGCCAGGGGCACCCCATAGGGACAACAATTGATCTGTTTGATCGTTTAGCCGTGTGCGGTGCCCCCTCCACCATAGTCCACCTTGATGTTATGCGGTCTGACCGATAAAGCCCTGCGTTGGTAGAACATCAACATCGTCACCACGCCTTCGTGCTGACGAAACTCTCCCTCAACACTCAGCTGGATCGGAGTTTGAGGGACGTCATCGGGCTGAACGTGTGCTGAACTCGGAGGTGCCGTACGTTTGGTACTTGATCGGTCGGATCGTGAAGACGTACGACTACATCTACCGCGTTGTGCTAACGCTTCCGCTTTCGGTCTACGAGGGTACGTGGACAACACTCTCCCCTCTCGTTGCTATGCATCACCATGATCTTGTGTGTGCGTAGGATTTTTTTTTTGAAATTGCTACATTCCCCAATAGTGGCATCCGAGCCTGGTTTTATGCGTAGATGTCATATGCACGAGTAGAACACAAGTGAGTTGTGGGCGATATAAGTCATACTGCTTACCAGCATGTCATACTTTGGTTCGGCGGTATTGTTGATGAAGCGGCCCGGACCGACATTACGCGTGACGCTTATGCGAGACCGGTTCTCCGACGTGCTTTGCACAAAGGTGGCTAGCGGGTGTCAGTTTCTCGAACTTTAGTTGAACCGAGTGTGGCTACGCCCGGTCCTTGCGAAGGTTAAAACAACACCAACTTGACAAACTGTCGTTGTGGTTTTGATGAGTAGGTAAGAACGGTTCTTGCTAAGCCCGTAGCAGCCACGTAAAACTTGCAACAACAAAGTAGAGGACATCTAACTTGTTTTTGCAGGGCATGTTGTGATGTGATATGGTCAAGACGTGATGATATATTATATTGTATGAGATGATCATGTTTTGTAACCAAGTTACCGGCAACTGGCAGGAGCCATATGGTTGTCGCTTTATTGTATGCAATGCAATGCTTACTGTAATGCTTTACTTTATCACTAAGCGGTAGCGATAGTCGTAGAAGCATAAGATTGGCGAGATGACAACGATGCTACGATGGAGATCAAGGTGTCGCGTCGGTGACGATGGTGATCATGGAGGTGCTTAGAAGATGGAGATCACAAGCATAGGATGATGATGGCCATATCATATCACTTATATTGATTACATGTGATGTTTATCTTTTATGCATCTTATCTTGCTTTGATTGATAGTAGCATTATAAGATGATCTCTCACTAAATTTCAAGATAAAAAGTGTTCTCCCTGAGTATGCACCGTTGCCAAAGTTAAATCGTGCCTGGACACCACGTGATGATCGGGTGTGATAAGCTCTATGTCCATCTAAAACGGGTGCAAGCCAGTTTGCACACGCAGAATACTCAGGTTAAACTTGTGAGCCTAGCATATGTAGATATGGCCTCGGAACACCGAGACCGAAAGGTCGGCGTGAATCATATAGTAGATATGATCAACATAGTGATGTTCACCATTGAAAGCTACTCCATTTCACGTGATGATCGGTTATGGTTTAGTTGATTTGGATCACGTGATCACTTAGAGGATTAGAGGTATGTCTTTCTAAGTGGGAGTTCTTAAGTAATATGATTAATTGAACTTAAATTTATCTTGAACTTAGTTCCTGATAGTATCTTGCTTGTCTATGTTTGATTGTAGATAGATGGCCCGTGTTGTTGTTCCGTTGAATTTTAATGTGTTCCTTGAGAAAGCAAAGTTGAAAGATGATGGTAGCAATTACGCGGACTGGGTCCGTAACTTGAGGATTATCCTCATTGCTGCACGTAAGAATTACGTCCTGGAAGCACCATTGGGTGCGAACTGCTGCAGGAGCAACACCAGATGTTATGAACGTCTGGCGAGCAAAGTCGATGACTACTCAATAGTTCAGGTGTGCCATGCTTTACGGCTTAGAACCGGGACTTCAACGACGTTTTGAACGTCATGGAGCATATGAGATGTTCCAGGAGTTGAAGTTAATATTTCAAGCAAATGCCGGATTGAGAGATATGAAGTCTCTAATAAGTTCTATAGCTGCAAGATGGAGGAGAATAGTTACATCGGTGAGCATATACTCAAGATGTCTGGGTATAATAATCACTTGATTCAACTGGGAGTTAATCTTCCAGATGATAGCGTCATTGACAGAATTCTCCAATCACTGCCGCCAAGCTACAAGAGCTTCGTGATGAACTATAACATGCAAGGGATGGATAAGACGATTCCCGAGCTCTTCACAATGCTAAAGGCTGCGAGGTAGAAATCAAGAAGGAGCATCAAGTGTTGAAGGTCAACAAGACCACTAGTTTTAAGAAAAAAGGGCAAAGGGAAGAAGAATGGGAACTTCAAGAAGAACAGCAAGCAAGTTGCTGCTCAGGAGAAGAAACCCAAGTTTGGACCTAAGCCTGAAACTGAGTGCTTCTACTGCAAGCGGACCCAAGGTCATCGGAAGCAGAACTGCCCCAAGTATTTGGCGGATAAGAAGGATGGCAAGGTGAACAAAGGTATATGTGATATACATGTTATTGATGTGTACCTTACTAGAGCTCGCAGTAGCACTGGTATTTGATAATCGGTTCTGTTGCTAATATTTGCAACTCAAACTGGGACTATGGATTAAGTGAACACTTGGCCAAGGGCGAGGTGACGATCTTGGCGTGGGAAATGGTTCCAAAGTCGATGTGATCGCGGTCGGCACGCTACCTCTACATCTACCTTCGGGATTAGTTTTAGACCTAAATAATTGTTATTTGGTGCGGCGTTGAGCATGAACATTATATCTGGATCTTGTTTGATGTGAGACGGTTATTCATTTAAACCAGAGAATAATGGTTGTTCTATTTATATGAGTAATATCTTTTATGGTCATGCACCCTTAAAGAGTGGTCTATTTTGATGAATCTCGATAGTAGTGATACACATATTCATAATGTTGAAGCCAAAAGATGCAGAGTTGATAATGATAGTGCAACTTATTTGTGGCACTTGCCGTTTAGGTCATATCGATTGTAAAGCGCATGAAGAAATTCCATCTTGATGGACTTTTGGAACCACTTGATTATGAATCACTTGGTACTTATGTAACCGTGCCTCATGGGCAAGATGACTAAAACGTGGTTCTCCGGTACTACGGAGAGAGCAACAGATTTGTTGGAAATCATACATACAGATGTATGTGGTCCGATGAATGTTGAGGCTCGTGGCGGATATCATTATTTTCTCACCTTCACAGATGATTTAAGCAGATATGGGTATATCTACTTGATGAAGCATAAGTCTGAAACATTTGAAAAGTTCAAAGAATTTCAGAGTGAAGTTGAAAATCATCGTAACAAGAAAATAAAGTTTCTACGATCTGATCATGGAGGAGAATATTTGAGTTACGATATTGGTCTACATTTGAAACAATGCGTAATAGTTTCGCAACTCACGCTACCCGGAACACCACAGCGTAATGGTGTGTCCGAACATCATAATCGTACTTTACTGGCGATGGTGCGATCTATGATGTCTCTTACTGATTTACCGCTATCATTTTGGGGTTATGCTTTAGAGACGGACGCATTCACATTAAATAGGGCACCATCGAAATCCGTTGAGACGACGCCTTATGAACTGTGGTTTGGCAAGAAACCAAAGTTGTCGTTTCTTAAAGTTTGGGGCTGCGATGCTTATGTGAAAAAGCTTCAACCTGATAAGCTCGAACCCAAATCGAAGAAATGTGTCTTCATAGGATACCCAAAGGAGAATGTTGGGTACTGAGGGAGTCCCGGACTAGGGGGTGTCCGGATAGCCGGACTATCGTCACGGCCGGACTCCAAGACTATGAAGATACAAGATTGAAGACTTCGTCCCGTGTCCGGATGGGACTTTCCTTGGCGTGGAAGGCAAGCTTGGCGATACGGATATGTAGATCTCCTTCCATTGTAACCGACTACTGTAACCCTAACCTATCCGGTGTCTATATAAACCGGAGGGTTTTAGTCCGTGGGACGAACAACAATCATACCATAGGCTAGCTTCTAGGGTTTAGCCTCCTTGATCTCGTGGTAGATCTACTCTTGTACTACCCATATCATCAATATTAATCAAGCAGGAGTAGGGTATTACCTCCATCGAGAGGGCCCGAACCTGGGTAAAAACATCGTGTCACTTGTCTCCTGTTACCATCCGCCTAGACGCATAGTTCGGGACCCCCTACCCGAGATCCGCCGGTTTTGACACCGACATTGGTGCTTTCATTGAGAGTTCCTCTATGTCGTCACCGATAGGCCCGATGGCTCCTTCGATCATCAACAACGACGCGGTCCAGGGTGAGACTTTTCTCCCGGGATAGATCTTCGTGTTCGGTGGCTTACGGTGTCCTAGACTAGGGGGTACTCACCATGTCGTCCCCCAATCGGTTAGATTGGGCCGATGACCCCCAGGGCCGCATACTCATGGGCCAGTTCGGACAGGTGCCGCATACAAGGAAGATTCCACAAGACTTGGTGATCAAGACAAGGACTCCTCCCCCACCGGCGTATTCGGCTAGGACTCTTATTATCCTAGGCCTCTGGTGCATTATATAAACCAGGGGCCAGACTAGTCGACACATATACAATATACAACAATCATACCATAGGCTAGCTTCTAGGGTTTAGCCTTTCTGATCTCGTGGTAGATCTACTCTTGTACTACCCATATCATCAATATTAATCAAGCATGAGTAGGGTATTACCTCCATCGAGAGGGCCCGAACACGGTAAAACATTGTGTCCCTTGTCTCCTGTTACCATCTGCCTAGACGCACAGTTCGGGACCCCCTACCCGAGATCCGCCGGTTTTGACACCGACATTGGTGCTTTCATTGAGAGTTCCGCTGTGTGTTCGGCAAAAAGTCGATGGCTTGCCCAACTGCGACTTCGGCATCTTCGTCACCAGCTCGACTGGTCACCTTGGTTCGACCAAGGACTGCGCCCTACCTCTGATCGTCATGTTCGGATGAGGGCCTTCATCAACATCAGCTCCGATCTCTATCAAGATCGTGGAGGAGTCATCCAGGGAGCCCGGGGGCTCAACGTCAACATTGCCCTCGGGCGACCGTACTGTATTTCTGGACAGCGGACTTGTGTCCGCCGCCACCGCCTCCTTAGGTGTGCGGAATTGAGTCTACAACAACCCTGGAAAATTTCGTCGAGTTTTGATGGAGGAATCTCTGGCAATCTCCGGTATACCGGAGCCGCATTGAATCCGGACGAGAATCCAGACGAGTTTAGGGCGTGGTGTCCAGCTTCTAGCTCGGACTTCCTTTGGAAGATCCAACCGTTGATCGGCTGCGGAATTCCTATATCTACCACCCCTCAAAATTTCAGCTCGATCCGACCGTCCAAACTCCGGGAACCTTCCGATTAGTGCATCACTTTTCGGATCTGTTTTCTGCGCGAAAACGAATCCGACCCAAGTTCGTCTTTTTTTATGAACGGGATTTCGGACATCCGTTTTGAAGGAAGTTTTGTATGGTGTATTGTGTTTTGTTTCCGAACACATCCCACTAACTTTAAGATCTTTTGAACATGATCTTCAACATCATGCTGGTGTCAAACCAGTCCGGCAATATTGCTCCACGGCTGCTGATCTGCGCTAGACACGTCGTCACTTTGTTGAGCCGAGCTCAACTTCTTCGGATCATCATCTCGGCAAGCCGAACAAGAGTCCGGCATCGCGAAGGATAAATCATCACCAACATCGCCGCCCCACGAATTACACGGAGCGGGCATACCGGCATCGCCGCACAGTCGCTTCATCAAGCCGGCATCGACCATGTCACGACCTGCATCGGCATGGCCGCACTATTGCTTCTTCAAGCTGGTGTCCATCACGCCGACCTACTTCGACATCTCGGCTGGACCCGGGGCTTCGCCATCTCTTCATCAACCTACTCCGGACACTTCGGCGTCACTAGCCGACCAGGCAATGGGTGCGCGGATCGAGTCCCAATTTTGGGAATCACCTTCCTTTGGATTGCTACAACAAATAAACCAGGTGCTATTAATCCTAGTATTTCTTTTTGCTTGTTTGGGTTAATTTTTCCCAAGGAATTATTACTCTGGTTTGTCCATCATATGTACACAGGTCTATCAAATGGTGGCCGCATTATCGACAGTCGCATGATGGTTCGGTCAGTTTTCGTACATAGTCCGGCAAACGCCGCGTCCGGAACTCGGACCGACCTGTGAATCCAGGCTTTGCCACGCCTTTATTGCATTACGCCGACGGCCTGCATCGACATTGACTTCGGCGCCAGGCCATATTTCTTTTATTACTCACTTTGCATAAAATATTTATTATGCAATGATTTTTTTTAATTATCATTATTACTATCATTATTACTATTATCTCCGGTATGCACCATTTTTTGTGCACAGGAAAATGATCCAGCCGGACTATATCCTTTGACGTCACCTCGGCTGGACGGGGGGCTTCGTCAACACTTCATTACCCCATGCCAGGGACTTCGGCATCACTCTGCCGTCCTGCATTGACCGTGCTATGTCACCACTTCGGAGTGCCAAGCTCTTTGCTCCGTCACCTCGGGACCGGCTTGGGGATGGAACCTTGTCCCGCATCAAGCTCGGATCGCGTCGTCAATACCGAACACATTAACCAGCTAAGTTGCCTTCATGCTCAAAGTTTTAAATTTCTAACTTGTGTTCGGTCCGACCAAGCATTATACTTTTTGGAAAAAGTTGCTTGTAAAAATTTTCCTTGTCCAAACTTTGTTCAAGACACTTGACGCTACCACCCGCTCATTATACTGGGGCTTCTTTAACGAAGCTTATTAATACGGGCTTTATGCCCAACACATGTGTCACACTTCCGCATGTACCTTTTATTCACCATTATATGCATCAATATGACTTAAGTTTTGGCCAAGCTGGGTTGCACTGGCTCTGTGCTTACCCCTACGTTCCCGATTGTTTGGCTAGGTGGTAAAGGGAGCACCTCTGTGATTGTTCTTGCGGGTCACCGGATGTGTACCTCGACTGGGTGAAGCCAAAGCTAGCGTTCTTAAGGGAATACTCGGTCGGTGAACTAAAAGATGATTGCTTACCTATTTATTTACCTGCCCCGGATGTTTTTCTCGCTCTTTTCGCGGTCCGGACATGCACTTTAGGGCATGCCTCGAGTGGAAAGGAACCCCTAACGGAACTATTCTCCCTGGAAGATGTTTCTTACTAACCATGTAATATAACATAACTAGTTGGGCACTTGTCTGATAAAGCACTAATGACCCCTACGCCTGGTCTCCATGCATGCCCCGGTTTTTATAACCGCGAGGGTATTCGGACACACTCCGAACTATTGGGTCCAGAGGTTGAAGCGAAAAGGTCCGCTATGACAACGATCTACAATCCGGCTAGAAGGCATTTTACATGTCACCTTACATTATATAGTCAACTTTTACCCAAGTCACTTGGGGGCTCTTATGTTTATTCGAGCCGTTTCATACTAAGTGTTTTTCTTCTTAGTCGTTGCAAAGTTTTTATTATTTATCACTCCTTTTTTTTCTCGACATGAGTGTGCGGTCACTATCCGGGGAGCCTAATTTCTCTCTCAAAACCGCTAGGGTTTAGTTTTATAAACTGGCCTAATGGGAAGTACTCCGCCTTCGGGATGGGAGATTGAAGCCGTAGGCTGACCCACTTGAAGTCTTGAGATAGGATGTGTCATGTTAAAGCACGACAGAAGCACTTTTTTTTCTCTAAAAGTCCAATTTTCGGATTGGCACCGGACACTTGATCTTGTTCGGACGTCATGTTTTTACTGACTTTTTTTGGTTTTCCAAGCTTTTGCCACTTTTAAACTATTTGTGTGTTTTCAGCACAAGTCTCGCAGTGCAGCGCCGGACTCCTTTAGAGATTCGGCAAAAACATTCTCGGATATTGCTATATATGCATCGGTTTCGAATTGTGTCTTCGGTCAATGGTTGGGTTGCCCGGCTTCTGCGCTTGCCTCCTACGTTCCGCTTTGTTCGGCTAGGTGTACAAATGGAGAACCACTGCGATTGCGCTTCCAGCTCACATGGTTAAGCACCTCAGTGGAGAAAGCCGAAAATTGACTGTCACAATAAGCGTAAACCGGTCAGCGACCCGATGACGGTGTTAAATGACGGTCCATTCATAACAATGGCCGAAGTGTTTACGGCTTGATCTCGACTGTCGCCGAACACTACCGGGGGCTATTAACTGGCCTCCCAAACTAAATCCTCGATCTTTTGCTCTTACATTGAGCTGAGGTTTCATGATCATGCTTAGCATGACAACCCAAAGAAAGGAACCGATAGCGGGACTATTTTCTTTGGAATACATTTCTTCTGTTAAACAGTAATATAACATATCTCTCTGCATACCTTTGTTTATAAAACCGTATGGCCAGATTGCCTTGTTTGTCGTAAATCTTTGCCCTCATAAAGGCTTTATAAAGTAGGACAAACACTCCTCGACATCTTGGCCGAGGAGGTTGAAGCCGATGGTCGGTCAACAAAGTTTTGTACAATGCGGATCTGAGCATTAATGACGTAAAGTACTTGGATACATAGAGTCATTACACATAATTTGTGATTTTACTATGGATATCAATCCTTAATTCGCCACCCGTGCCCGCATTAAGGCTCAGAACTCTTGGGCTTCGGGCTTATTATTTACAAATATTAAAGGGGCACATTGATCCCCGATCCGGTGTTGCCACCGACCCGATGTCTTAGGGGGCTCTTGCATTGCTTGTTCTATGCAGAAAATTTTAAGTCTGTCTGCTTTCGAGGAGATTTTGATCCTCGGGTTGGTCGGCCGCACCCAACTTTGAGTCTCGAGGTCTGTGCACGCCCGCTTTTGCGTCGAAGTATTCTGCCGAAGTTAGGACTTGATCCTCGGGCCGATTTTGCAAATCAACACGAGTCTCGTGATTCTTTGGGATCAACGGTCTTATGTCATCCTTCGGTGCATCTCGGGATTTAGACCGATACACACCTTGAGGGCTACTGGCTATATATCTCGTCAGAGAATAAATTGCATCAATAAAAAATATTGACCAAAAATCAGCCCACGTTCGGGGTGGTGCACCACCTCGGAAGCAATTCGGCATATAGTTCGGATGCAAGTGGCTGGCTCCTTAGAGGGCATTTCCGGCATTAAGCTCGGCTAAACTCCTTCAAACTTCTTTGAACCAAGGTGATTTATGACACCTTGGATACAGTCCGGCGTTGGAGCTCGGATACATAGTCTGGCGTTCGAGCTCGGACACATAGTCCAGCGTTGGAGCTCGGATACAGTCCGGCGTTGGAGCTCAGATACATTCCGGTGTTAGAGCTGGGAAGCGGTCCGGTGTTGGTGCTCGGCTGCAAAGATACCTCGAATGCAGTCCGGCGTTGGAGCTTCAGACGCAAGAGGACGCCGCCCGGGAACAACTTCAAACCCGAGGTGTGGCATAAAAATAACAAGGCATTGATAAAGGCCGGAAAATTAAAGGGGCTCCTCGGATACCCGACGTATAAACTCGCCGAATGCATTTCGGCGATCATCAAGATCGAAGATGAGAAGATTTGTTGAACCAGTTTTCAAGACCGGCAACCGAAGATGAAGAACAGTTCGGAAAAATCAAGGAGCGTCCCTAACTTGAAGACCGGTTCAGGGGCTCTCGACGGTGTCTGGACTAGGGGTACTCACCACGTCGTCCCCAATCGGTTAGATTGGGCCGAGGACCCCTGTGGCCGCATACTCATGGGCCAGTTCGGACAGGTGCCGCATACAAGGAAGATTCCACAAGACTTGGTGATCAAGACAAGGACTCCTCCCCCACCGGCGTATTCGGCTAGGACTCTTGTTAACCTAGGCCTCTGGTGGATTATATAAACCAGGGGCCAGGCTAGTCAACACATATACAATATACAACAATCATACCATAGGCTAGCTTCTAGGGTTTAGCCTCTCTGATCTCGTGGTAGATCTACTCTTGTACTACCCATATCATCAATATTAATCAAGCAGGAGTAGGGTATTACCTCCATCAAGAGGGCCCGAACCTGGGTAAAAACATCGTGTGCCTTGTCTCCTGTTACCATCCGCCTAGACGCACAGATTCGGGACCCCCTACCCGAGATCCGCCAGGTTTTGACACCGACAAATGCTTTGCATCATGGGCCAATTGGCCATCCGGAGCAGATCGAAGTTACGCCCTGGCCATCAGGTCAGATTTGGAAGTTTAAACTATACGGCCGATATCCGCGGAGACTTGATCTTCGACGGATTCAAGCCGCAACCAAGCGCCGCCTTGTCTCGATGGGCATGATCTAGCTCTGCGGCGAGCGATTGCCCTGGAGGCCGCACCAGTATCCGCTCTGACCCTTAATCCGGAGTCGGATTCCCCGATCGAGGACGAGTGGTTGGACACCGCCTCGAGGGCTACAATCTCTACGACGATCGAGCCGAACTCCATCCCCGTCCTTTGCGAAGACCTCGACTCCAGGGTGCCGGACTCCTCTCCGGACTCCGAACCCTCCGCGCCCTTGCCAATCGAATCCGATTGGGCGCCCGTTATGGAGTTCACGGCAGCGGACATCTTTCAGCACTCGCCCTTTGGCGACATCCTGAATGCACTAAAGTCTCTCTCTCTCTCTATCCGGAGAGCCCTGTCCGGACTACGGTCAGGAAGGTTGGGATGCGGACGATGAAGAAATTCAATGCCCACCCACCACCCACTTCATAGCCACTGTCGAAAGCTTACACGACGTGCTCGATTTCGACTCCGGAGACATCGACGGTATGGACGACGATGTAGGAGACAACAATGAAGCAGCACCTATAGGATGCTCGACAACCTCATCCCATGATGTACACATGGTGGATACACCTAAAGGAAATGAAGACGAGGATCAACGGGACGCTACGAAGGATAAATCCCTCGAAAAGCAGTCAAAACGGCAACGTAAACGCCGAACAAAGTCCCGCCTCAACAAAGACCCAGCCATAGAGCAGGGCCAACCGGTGGAAAATGAACAAGCTATCGAGCAATCGTCCGAACAAGACAACTTGGATAAACAATCTGTCCCCGGCGAAGACAACAGTCCGGACGATCTCACGTCGGACAAACCATTGGAGCAAAATGACCTCCAGAAAAGGCTCGTCTCCACTACGCGTAGCCTGAAAAAGCAGAAGCGAAAGCTCAAAACAGCGGAAGATGCACTCAGGATCAGATGGAGCAAAGTATTCAGCACCGCAGATAAGTACGGCGACAGTCGCCAAACAAAGAGCTACCCGAAAAGAAAGCTATCGCCTGATTCGACGAGGAGGCCTTAGAGCCCCCACAATTAAAAAGCAAGAAGGCCACCCGGTCGGATGGACGACCTCACGGCAAAAAGAGAGCGGCGAATGGTGCCGCACACAAGCCAATATGCGACCCGCTTAAGGATTCACATCAAAAGGATGGCCCAGTTAGGTCCATCTATGGGCCAAGAAAGCATGCTCGTCAAGGCAATGCAATACGCCAAAATTCCGAAGATCACGGCACACCCAAATATAGGGGCGCCGCACACCCCCTATGTTTCACCGACGAGGTGCTGGATCATGAATTTCCAGCAGGATTCACACCCGTAAACATAGAGGCATACGACGGAACAACAGACCCTGGAGTCTGGATTGAGGATTTATTTCGGGCAAATTTTCAGGGGACTTATGTCCGCCCTCCGGATGCAGACGATCTAAGTCACATAACTCAACAGCCCGGAGAGTCAGCCCGGAAATTCTGGAACAGGTTCCTTACTAAAAAGAACCAAATAGTCGACTGTCCGGACACCGAAGCCCTAGCAGCTTTCAAACACAACGTCTGAGACGAATGGCTCGCCAGACACCTCGGCCAAGAAAAGCCAAGAACAATGGCCGCATTAACAAGCCTCATGACCCGCTTTTGTGCGGGAGAGGATAGCTGGCTAGCAAGATGCAGCACCAGCGACCCAAATACATCCGAAATCAGGGATGGAAACGGGAAACCACGGCGCAACAAGGACCAGCGCCGGATTAAAAGGAACAGTCCAAAGAGCACGGCAGTCAACGCCGGATTCAAAAGCTCACGGTAGAACAACAAAAAACTGCCCCTTAAGGACAATAGCAATGAGCTATCCAACTTCAACAAAATCCTGGACAAGATATGTCAAATCCACAGTACTCCTGGGAGGCCTGCTAACCATACCCATAGAAATTGTTGGATCTTCAAACAGTCCGTGAGACGCCGAACACAAGGGGCTCGACACACCAAGTGAAGATCACGACGAGCACCACAAGCAGAGCCTCGAAAAACAAAAAACTTTCCCACAGGAGGTCAAAACAGTAAACTCACTTCACGTGATCAAAGGGAAAAACAGAGCGGCGCCCACTAAAGGGCGCACCGCACACTGGTTGTCAAAACAAATCATCTTCGACCATCAGGACTATTTCGAAAATATCCGGAACGCAGGATGGACTGCCTTGATATTGGATCCTATAATCGACGGATTCCAATTTACACATGTCCTCATGGATGGCGGCAGTGACATAAACCTGATATATTAGGACACAACCCGCAGGATGGGGATAAACCCAACCAAAATTCGCCGTAGCAACACCTCCTTTAAAGGAGTAATGCCAGGCCCATATGCCCTTTGTACGGGCTCCATACTGCTAGAAGTTGTGTTTGGTTCATCCGACAACTTCCGTCGCGAAAGGTTACTCTTCCATATCGCCCCGTTTAAAAGTAGCCATCAAGCACTATTGGGACGCGAAGCTTTCGCCCGCTTTAACACAATACCGCATTATGCATCTCTAACACTTAAAATGCCCGGTCCACGCGGCATCATCTCGTTAAAAGGAAGTATTAAGTGTTAATCGAGCACGGAAGAATGGGAGACTGCATTGACAGCCCCACAGCTATCCGGCTCTGCTAGGCAAAGAACCTGAAATTGGTCATTCAAACCCCGGACACGGCTAGACGAGTCCGGCGCCTACTAGCAGCATACCCCCATACGAGGGGCTGCATGCATGTATAACAAGAGATTATAGAGCTCAATTTTATTCAATTCTTTGAACCGTACTATGTTTATTTAATATTAAGTACATCTTTCACACGATCCTTTTTCTTTCAAACTAAGTTCCTCTCTTTTACAGATGAACAACGTGCTACACCCGGCCCGTGATACTGCAAGACAACAGAGACACAGCGGCGTGCGCAAGAGGGACCCGTTGCAAGGATTCTTTTCAGATTAAGACCCTGCGTAAACCTTTTTTCGCTGTCTCTTGTTGATATACATTCCGCCGGTTCCTTAATATAACCAAGGAGGAGGCTGGTGCTTTGGCATTGGCCGCACCAGAATTTTTTGCACGTACCTAGGCACAAGGGGATTAGGGCATTATTCTGCCCATTTTCATAGAAGACCGAATACCTTAGGGAGTATTCGGCATCTCGAGTTAGGCCTTATATGCATCAGCTCCGAATCATGTCTTTGGTCAAATGTTGGGTTGTCCGGCTCCTGTGTTTTGCTGCCTTACGTTCCGTTTTCACGGCTAACGCGGCACTGTGGAGAACTCTGCGATTGTGCCCGGTTCGGTAGGCGAGCACCTCAAGAGAGAAAGTCAATACCGACCGCATGATATAGCGAGAGACTGGTCAACCACTTTCGATGACTCACAGGAATTTTTAGGATTCTTCGCATTAACGAAGGACGGTTTTCGGTCAGTGCACATACGCACCTGAATTCGGAGAGTGTGGTGCCCCAGGGCTATATAGTAGCCTCACCCTCGAACTCCTATGGCTAAGTGAAAGTGATAAAGCATTATAGTCCGGTTGCCTGGTTTGCTACGCCATCACCTCCTTAACAGGACCAAGACGTTGGATTAAGTGTGAAAAAGCGTTTTCTTTGCAAAGACCCCCGCGCTATGTGCGTGGGGGCTGAAGCCAAGGACTGCCATCTTTCATTTATATATACATATACACAAACGGCCGCACAGGGAGTAGTTTGCTACTTGAACGCACAAGTATAAAAAGCTCTTATATTACATTGAAACATTGTTTTCACAAATCATACATGTCATTTAAACATAATATCCTTCGAGCACTGCGTCTCTATTAAACGAGCGCCCGGCAGGACTTCTTCAAAGTAGTGCTCGGCAGGTACTCGGCTTCTGTCCGAATCATGGGATGCAACATCAGTGGCCTTCATCTCTGCCCAGTATGTCTTGACATGGGCAAGAGCCATCCGCGCTCCCTCAATACACGCCAATCGCTTCATTGCATCGATACGCGGTACCGCACCAAGAAACTGCTGCACTAAACCAAAATAGCTCTTCGGCTGAGGTCCGCCCGGCCACAAGTGAGTTAAGACATGCTTCATGGTGAAAGTGCAATCATGCCCTTAATCATATTTAGATGTTGATGACAACACATATGTTCGGGTCTAATCATGTTTATCAAGTATATCTCAGGATTATGTTTCAAAGACCGTGTGCATGGATCATGACTAGGGACAAAAAGCATATAACTCAAGAACGGAGATACAAGATGTCGACTTCATTTATGGTTTGATCTTGAGTATAGGGATCCCGCACTATTAAGAGGGGATCGATGGATCTAGTGAAAAACATGCTCAAAAGCTACTATTCATATACCTTGCCTTCGGACGTCAGGCCACTTCCGAACGTCCGGCGTTCCACAACAGAAGCATTTCTACGGATGTCCGGAACTCTCCGGACGTCCGACACGTTCACATCAGAAGCTTTCTTACGGACGTCTGGACCCTCCGGTCGTCCGTGCTCCGGATGCATGTTCACAATGGAAGCATTCTTACAGTCGTCCGGACCCTCCGGATGTCCGGACCCTCCGGATGTCCGGCCCCTGCTCGGACGTCCGTATCTTGTACACTGGGTTGTGGGTCACGTTTTCACAGCAGCCGGTCGTCAGATGACTGTCGGACGTCCGGACCTATTTGTGCCTCCGGACGTCCGACGTTCTCCGGACGTCCGGCCCATCCTGTACCCAAAACGGTCACTTTTACCCACCACCTATATATATACCCTTCCTCTCCACGGGATAGGGTTGACCATTCACCGTGAACCTATCAAGAACACTCCTCACTCTCTCTCTCATTCAAACACACCAAATCCTAGATTCACAAGTGTTCTAGGAGCATTTGAGAGAAGTTCTCCAATCAAGTGATAGATCCACTTCATCCCCTTCTTTGCACCAAAGGAATTCGTGACTTGAGCAAGTTTTGAGCTTTCCCCCATCGTTCTTGTTACTCTTGGAGGTTGGAGTCTCCTAGGCGGTAGGAGTCATTCAGAGAGGAATCAAACTTTGTGATTTCCCACGGAAAAGTTTGTGAGGGTTTGGAGACCACCCCAAGGTCTACCTCTAGTGGTTGAGAAACGCCTCCGTGGTGTTGTTTCAAGGGAGAATAGGGTGAGCCTTCGTGGCGTTGGTGTGCCTTCGTGGTAACATCCACCTCTCTAACGGTGACTAGCTTCCCTCCAAGGAAGTGAACATCGGCATACATCCTCGTCTCCTGGAGTTGCGGTTATTACTAACCCTTACTCTCTACTTGTGGTTACTTGTCTCTTTACACTTACGTATATCATATTGTGCTTGCCTACTTACGTGTTTGTGTTACTTGCTTAGTACTTTGTGCTCACTTGCAATTGTTAGGCTCATCTTCATATTCCACACTATTGCCTAAAATTGCTAAGTAATAATTAAAATTTGTAATTGTACCTATTCACCCCTCTAGGTCCATCTCGATCCTTTCAATTGGTATCGAGCCTCGTGCTCTATTCTTGTGGCTTAACCGCCCTTGAGCGAGATGAACCGGATGGGACTCCGGGTTGTAGATCCTAAGGATAAAGGCGGGGCTTCTTCAAGTCAAGTCCTTTACGTCGGAGGATCTAGAACGGGCCCTTGCTAAGCAAAAAGAGGAGCATGATGCTTCTCTTGAAGCCTTGGTCCAAATGAGATTAGCCACGTTGTCCACGGTGCTTGCACCACTCTCGGGTGGTGCTGCTTCAAGGCCAACTCTGCCTACTCCATCACTTGGTCAACAACCTCCTAGCAATGAACACGCCAGTGTTCCTTGGCTTTATGCAAGACCTCAGGTTGAGAAACCAAGGTATAATC
Source organism: Aegilops bicornis (assembly GCA_021605145.1). Lineage (NCBI taxonomy): Eukaryota > Viridiplantae > Streptophyta > Magnoliopsida > Poales > Poaceae > Aegilops > Aegilops bicornis. Next base: position 255,090,011 of record CM038670.1, on the reverse strand, counting down.
CTCAAGGCAGTCCTCCTTTGCTTAGTGCCACTTCTGATTTTCCTTTGTGGAGAGTTGCTATGCAGGGATCATCTTCGACATGGAAACGATGAGATCTCGGAGATCTTGGAGTATGGCTGTCATGTGGTTGATCCAAAGAACCTCACACCAAGAGAAATATATGACAAGAACCTCAATGACACTGCAATCATGTGGATAAGGAGAGGTTTGGATGAAAAGCAAAGGAGACCGTTCATACACATCACAAGTGCCAAGGAACTATGGGAAACTGTTAGACGATCCAAGATCGGCACTTCTACCCTCCTGAGTGCTCAATATGAAATTGCCAAGGGGCAATTGCAAAACTTTTGTATGGAGAAAGGTGAAACCCCCAATCAACTCCATGAGCGTCTCATGACTCTCACTGCCGATATTGAGTCATGTTAGTGTGACAAGACACAAGGTGGATTCAACATGACTAAGAGGTTCCTTGTGGATAAGTTACTTCATGCTCTTGCTCCATTCCACCATCAAATGGTGTGGGACATAAGACAACACCATACCTTCAAGGAAATGACTACAGATGACATCGTATCCACCTTTCAACTATTTGAAGAGTCAAAGACTAATGCCACAAAACATCTTGCCATGCATGGTTCCCCATCATCAAAGATCAATCTTGCATTGAAGGCCAAGCATGTATGTGAAGATGAACAAAGTGAAGAATAAGAAGAGGATGACGAAGATGGTGATGAGATTGAATCCGACGAGGGCCCTTCGTATGAAGACATGGCTCTTTTTTTCAAGAAGTTTAGCACGGGTAAATTCAAGGGAAGATTTCAAAAGAAGAAAGTAAGAAAATGCTACAATTGTGAAGAAACCAATCACTTCTCCAACGAGTGCCCTTATGAGAAGAGAGAAGATAAACCAAGGTTTCCCAAGACCTTTCCCAAGAAGAAGTTGCCAAATCCTTTGAACTCCAAGCTCAAGAAGAGAGATGGAAAGTCAATGGTTGCTCAAGAAGAATCTAATCCGGATGATCTTAGTGGTGTTGCCGGAGTTGCTCAAGACTCTCAAAACACCTTGAGGTTGGTAAACAAGAGTGGTGACGTGGTCACCTACAACTACATGAAAGATTACAAGGGCAACGCTCACAAATGCCTAATGGCCAAGGCCATGGTTGAAGAAGAAGAGGACCAAAGCTCTTCTGACAAGGTCAAGGTAACTCCACGATCAAATCCTCCTCTTTTCACTCCTTCTACTCCTAGTGATGAGTATCTTGATGCGGAGGATAGTTATGAGGATGATGATCTAACTGATCCTATGCTTGCTAAACTTAATAAGTTCATGTGCTCCCTCAAAGGAAAGAAGCTCACTATGTTTCGTATGCTTATGGAGATGGTGAGTAAGAACACCATCACCATTAAGGAACTCGAAACCCTCGTCATCGAGGAAAAGGAAAAATGTGAAATCCTTGAGCGGAAAGTCAAATATGAGGAAGCACGAAATGATGAACTATGCTTAAAAATTGGTGCAAATATTGATGTTCATACTAAAGATCTTGCCTCCTTGAAAAAGGCTATTGGCTCTTGTGAAGAGTTGATGAATGATAAAAGTAAGCTTGCGAAGTCTCATGCTTCTCTCACTAAGGATTGTGAGCTTCTATCTGTCTCTCAAGACTAAGGAAGAAGAGCTCACCCTTCTTACAAAGAGTTTTGAGACACTCAAACTTACTTATCTTGAAACTCTAGCTAAGGCTTACTCGTCTCCTATTATCAGTGTTGATGCTTGTTCTACTAACTCTAGTAGTGATCTAGCATCCATTCTTGAGGAGAATCGTTTTCTCAAAGCTCAAATCGAGAAAGGGCTCATGACATGTTCTCAAGGGCAAAAGAACCTTAATGAGGTGTTGAGCCAACACAATGAAGTGTTTGCCAAAGAGGGACTCAGGTTTGACCCAAGCACAAGCAAGAAGAAGACGTCCTCCCAAAAGTGCACCACCCCTTTAAAAGAAACCTTTGTACGAGAAGGACACAAGGAGAAAGGTAAGGTTGTTAGTGGGAAGGCCACAAGGGGCATGCCCACTCTCAACAAGCCAAAAGAGTTCATGCCTCCATCCTATGTACTGCGTAAGACTAAGGATGGAGAAGTTTATGCAAAGTTTGTTGGTCCCCGAAAAGCATTTCGTTTTTATGCTATTTGGGTCCCTAAGACCGTTGTGACTAACTTGAGAGGCCCCATTGTAAAATGGGTGCCCCTAACCAAGTAATAATTGTGTGTAGGTTGCTTTCTCCGGTGGAGTAAAATGGGTGATTGATAGTGGATGTACTAATCATATGACCGGAGATAGCAAATTGCTCTACGATTTCATGGAAGCTATTCAACCATTTATGAGCATTATGTTTGGTGGAGGATCAAAAGGACAGGTACTTGGGTTGGGAAAGGTGGCTATCACAAATGACATGTCTCTTGCAAATGTCATGCTTGTCCAATCCCTTTAATATCATTTGCTTTCTGTCCGCCAATTGGCTTCATTGGTTATGATACACTATTTGGACTAACGGATGTGAAAGTCTTTAAGAGAGATACTCTCGAAGTGGCCTTTGTTGGAGAGTTGGATGGCGACCTTTACACGGTTGATTTCTCGAAGAGAGCACATTCCATGCAACTTGTCTAATGGCCAAGGCTGACAAGGTGGCTATGGCATCACCGGCTAGCCCATGTCGGCATGAGGAATCTTCAAGATCTCTTAAAGGGTAATCACATCCTTGGACTAACAAATGTCTCTTTTGAGAAAGATCGTGTGTGTAGTGCATGCATAGCCGGGAAGCAACATCAATCAAAGCATCCACCCAAGAACATAGTATCTACTTCAAGGCCCCTGGAGCTCCTTCATGTGGATCTTTTTGGGCCTCCTTCATGGGATAGTCTTGGTGGAAAAAATATGGGCTTGTCATTCTTGATGATTACTCAAGATATGCCTGGGTGTTCTTCCTCAAGTCCAAGGATGAAACCAAGATCACCTTCATTGATTTTGCCAAGCAAGCCCAACGCAAGTTTGACAAAGAAATCTGGCAATAAGAAGTGACAATGGCTTGAGTTCAAGAATTATACCTTGGAAGAATTCCTGAGTGATGAAGGGATTGAGCATCAATATTCAGCTCCATACACTCCTCAGCAAAATGGTGTAGCCGAAAGGAAGAACCGTACACTTGTAGAGATGGCAAGGTCCATGTTGGATGAATACAAGTCACCACATAGTTTTTGGGCCGAAGCTGTCAATACCGCATGCCATGCATCAAACCGGCTCTTCCTCCGCACTATATTGGAAAAGACTCCATATGAGCTGCTAACCGATAACAAGCCAAATGTCAAGTACTTTCGTGTATTTGGGTGCAAATGTTTCATACTCAACAAAAGAGAACGGTTAGGAAAATTTCAATCCAAAACAATTGAGGGTATATTTGTTAGCTATGGATCAAACTCTCACGCCTATAGAGTCTACAACAAATCCAATGGATGTGTTGTAGAAACTTGTGACGTGGTGTTTGATGTATTTAATGGCTCCCATGGGGAGCAAGTTGATCTAAGTGATGCAGATGAAGAAGATTCTTCTCAAGACATTTTGACCATGTGTGTTGGTGCACTTCTTCCTATGGAACAAGAACCTCATGATGATGATGAAGAAGATGGAAGTCTCACACAACATCAAACTACTTCAACACCCATACCATCACGAGCTCCTAGTGTTCAACCAATACCCTTAGCCCGAATAGAAGAAGATGATCAAGTTCCTCTTCATGAAAATCTTCAAGAACTAGATCCTCATCAAGTGCAAGAACAAGAAAGTCCAATCATTGATGATGAACCTCAACAAATGCAATATGAACAAGAAGATCTTCCTCCACACATTAATGATCCATATGTTGAGGACGTGGATGATGGACATGAAGTTGAACCTCGTGAAACACTTACCTCCATCATGCCTCGAGTGGCCGGCCGTGTTGATGTTGACAAAATTCTCACCGCATATCGGAAGGTAGAGTCACTCGTAGAACATTTGACAAACTTTTGTGCTCACTTCTCGTTTGTGTCTAGTGTTGAGCCCCTCAAGGTACAAGATGCATTGATGGATAACGATTGGCTCGTTGCTATGCAAGAAGAGTTGAACAGTTTTGAACGCAACCAAGTGTGGTCATTAGTCAAGAGGCCACCTACCGAGCACAACGTCATTGGAACAAAATGGATTTTCAAGAACAAACAAGATGAGAATGGTGTAATCATTACGCAACAAAGCAAGGTTAGTGGCACAAGGGTACTCACAAGTTGAAGGTTTGGACTTTGGTGAGACCTTTGCCCCTGCTGTCTGCCTTGAATCCATTCGCATCTTACTTGCTTATGCCGCTTTCAATGGTTTTACATTACATCAAATGGATGTGAAAAGTGCTTTCCTTAACGGTCCTCTACAAGAAGAAGTATATGTGTCACAACCACATGGGTTCGTTGATCCCGATCACAAAGACTATATGTACAAACTTCATAAGGCTTTGTATGGCCTCAAACAAGCACCTCGTGCTTGGTATGATCATTTAAAGAAGTTTCTACTCGATGATGGTTTTGTGAGAGGGGTGATCGATCCCACTCTTTTTACTAAGAGGGATAAGGGTGATTTGATCTTATGCCAAATCTATGTAGATGATATCATTTTTGGTTCTCCTAACATTCATTTGTGCAAGAAGTTTGCGGACTCAATGACCAAGAATTTTGAAATGTCACTCAACGCGGATTTGAAGTTCTTCCTCGGATTTCAAATTCAACAATTTCAAGAAGGAATTTTCTTGTCTCAAGCAAAATACCTCAAAGATATTCTAGAGAAGTTTGGTATGTCTGATGCTAGCCTGCAAGACACCAATGACAAACAAAATAACAATCACAGAAGACACCAACGGTATTCCTTTCGACCCATCTAAATACTGCTCTATGATTGGTTCGTTGCTTTATCTTTGTGCATCTAGACCAGACATTATGTTTAGTGTATGCATGTGTGCTAGATTTCAAGCTTCCCTTAAGGAAAGTCATCATAAGGCGGTTAAGCATATTCTTAGATACCTTGTTCACACCTCAAAGTTGGGTCTATGGTACCCCAAGGATGCTAAGTTTGATCTCATTGGGTACACGGATGCGGATTGGGCTGGAGACAAAGTGGATCGTAAGTACACATCCGGTGCATGTCGCTTTCTTGACGCTCCTTGGTAAGTTGGTCTTCGAAGAAACAGAATTGTATTGCCCTCTCTACCGCTGAAGCTGAATACATTGTTGCCGCTAGTTATGCAACTCAGTTGTTATGGATGAGGCAAACTTTGAAGGATTACGGTATCACCTATAGAAATGTGCCTCTTCTGTGTGATAATGGAAGTGCCATCAATATTGCTGAGAACCCCAAAGATCATCTCCGCACCAAACACATTGATATTAGGTATCATTTCTTGAGATCATGTTGAAAAGGGTGATATTCACATTGATCACATTGGCACAGATTTTCAACTAGCAGATATCTTCACCAAACCTTTAGATGAAGCAAGGTTACATCGACTTAGGCGTGAACTTGGTATCTTGGAGCTTGACAACATTATGTGAAATCTAGTACCCATTCATGCATGAATCTAATGTATCGTCATGATGTAGGCATATATTTAGGGGGAGACATTCAATTCATGAATGTTCTCACCCTACTCAATGCATAAAAAGAACCAACACTCTCAAAGTAACCATGGGTCTAGACCTATGGTGCTTTAACATGATGGAGTAGTGACTATGCACTCAAAGGTAAAATCTTTCCGTGTCATGTCATGTCTACTCAGACATTGTGGCATTAGCCACCACTTGTAGTATATGGCTATGATTGGGTGAGGTAGAGTATTAGTTAATACATAAATAAATTTTTACTGTGGACAAAAATTACCTTCTCCTCATCATGATCAGCACTTGCATCTTTGCCTCCTGTCAACTTCTGGCGTCGGACGTCCGGAGGTTCCGGACGTCCGTAAAATCTTCTCTGATTACCATCGACCGGTCGTCCGGCCTCTCCGGACGTCCGTAAAATCCACTCTAGTTCCCTTACTTGGCCTAGACGCTGAAACGACGGACATTCGTAAGACTCCGGGCGTCCGAAATAAACTTTCTGTTACAAACTGCCCGGTCGTCCGAAGCCGTCGGACGTCCGTAGAATCATCTCTGTCATCGTCTACTTTCTGTTGGTCCCAACTCCGGTCGTCCGTAGGCTCCGGCGTTCGGACGCATATTCAACTCCGGTCGTCCGTAGGCTCCGGACGTCTGGACGTTTTTACTGGCCACTATATATACTGCGCGATAGGGTTTCTCAACTGACCACATCCTCGATCCAATTTTCCCCACCGCAGCCGCCGCCGCTTCTGCTGTGCGGCCACTCACCGCGGCCGCACGCCGCCATGCCCCTCGCCGAGGCTTCTCTCCGTCGCGGATCTGCGGCCCGCTTGGCGCTGCTCCAGCCCGTCCAGCCCGTCGGCCACCTGCTCCAGCTCGCCGCTCGTCTCTTCCGTGTTCTCCCTTTCAAGGACACGATGCCTCGGTCCAAGCTCTCTGCTCGCAAGCAAGTCGCCGGAGGGCCGGCTCGTCCGTCTCGTCGTGGTGGCTCCGACGACTCCCAGGAGGAAGATCGCCCTCGGAAACGTGCCGCTCGTCCTCCCAGCTCGTCCAGTGATTCCTCCTCGAAGGGGTCGGACTTTGAGGATGAGCTTGAGGAGGTGGATCCGTCCCCGATGATTGGTGTTCGCGTCGCTGGACCCAAACCGGGCACTCGTCGTCCAACCTTTCACCCTCCTCCTCCTCCTGCAACCCCAAGGTGATGCTCGCCTCATCTCAATTGAGCCTCCACTGTCACTCGGCCGTCATGTTAAGCGTTTCAATGAGGTGCCCAAAACTTCCTATCTTAAATTGCGTCGTGATGTAGATCAATTTACTGTTGTTAGGGATTCTCAGGATAGTCGCTTTCGCAAAAATGTCCAAGCCGACATCTTTACCACGATTGTCCTCCCTAAGGGCTTGTCACTTCATCTTTGCATTGATCTTGAGCACATTCGCACTCATCCCGGAGAAATATCCGGGAGCCATTGAGCTCATTGAGTCGTCCAATCTAGCTGCTCCATTCGCCTTTCAACATGATTTTAACCACGCTGCCATCCACCAGCTTTTATGCCACATGTTACTTTGCTCCACGATTACACTTTGTCACATGGATGACCTCCGACATCGCACTCACGACATCTTATGCTCAGTTTGTCACTGCCCTTGGATTTCCCGACATCGGGTTCAAAATCCACAAGGATGACCCCAATCATAAGCCCAAGGGCATTGCGGTTCAGGCGGATCTCCTTAGACCTATATCAACTTTGTCTCGCCAATCGAAAAGCAAAAGGGTCTAAACCAAGTTTCCATTTGGCGCTTTCCATTCAACATCATTTATCGGTGTATCATCCGCACCATCTATCCCAAGATGGGTGACAAGGGCTCTGCAGCAGCTCTTGCATTGATCTCATGCATCGCCTCTTCACATCTCCTAAAGGGAAGATCAATATTCCACACTTTACGTGGAATGAGATCCGCCTTGCTAGCTTCCAAAGACAAGAGGGCTTTTCCTCATGCACCTTTTATTCAGGCTTTTATCGAAAGTGTAGCTCCCTTTCCTATTTCTCGCACTCATGTACATGAGCGTTGGGTCATTCCCGCCCACATGGCGGCTGATCATGTTCCTCCTCCTCCCGCTATTGCTAGTCGCACCGCCGCTAGTGTTCCTTCTCATGCTACCCATCTTCCTTCTAGTGCTACCCCCTTTGGGCGCATTGCTCGTTTTCTTGGGAAGGCTCACTCAGCCATGACGAAGATGTTCACCTACCATTGCTCCCAACACCACGATGTGGTCACTCGCATGGTCACTTCCAAGAACGCTCTGAAGGCTCTGCCCGAGAGACTCAGGAGTGTATGATGTGAGTGACGATGAGCGTCTTCTGCAGATCCCCGTCGACTTTGGTTTTCCCTCCGGTCCTGAGTGGGCTGATTTCTTCGACGAGGCTGGTGGCAGTGGTGTTCATGATGATGATGAGGATGATCTCTAATGCTATTATGTTTTTTCCCCTAGTTCTCTATCTTTTTGGATACTTGATGCCAAAGGGGGAGTAGGCTCTATAAGCAATCAAACTTATTATGTTTGTCTAGCTCATTATGTAATCAAACCTATTGTTATGGTTATGTTTTCTCTTGTACTGAACCTATGTTATGAGTTCGTTGAATCTGAGATTTGGTGAATCTACATGTGATGAATCTATATGAAGTTTAACTCTTGATTATCGTGTGTAAGAGATTTGGTTATATTGCGGCATCATTGTGAGGGGGAGCCCGCATCATTTTGTTTTAGTAGTATCTATGATATCACTTTGAGGGGGAGCTCGCTCGCTACTCATTTCTATTATGATTATTGAGCTCCATAACAAATACTTCCGATTACTATTATGAGTATGCATATGTGTTGTCATCAACTACCAAAAAGGGGGAGATTGAAAGTGCAATCATGCCCTTAATCATATTTTGATGTTGATGACAACACATATGTTCGGGTCTAATCATGTTTATCAAGTATATCTCAGGATTATGTTTCAAAGACCGTGTGCATGGATCATGACTAGGGACAAAAAGCATATAACTCAAGAATGGAGATACAAGATGTCGACTTCATTTATGGTTTGATCTTGAGTATAGGGATCCCAGACTATTAAGAGGGATCGATGGATCTAGTGAAAAACTTGCTCAAAAGCTACTATTCCTATACCTTGCCTTGGACGTCCGGCCACTTCCGGACGTCCGCGTTCCACAACGAAGCATTTCTATGGATGTCCGAACTCTCCGGACGTCCGACACGCTCACATCGAAGCTTTCTTACGGATGTCCGGACCCTCCGGTCGTCCGTGCTCGGATGCATGTTCACAATGAAGCATTCTTACGGTCGTCCGGACTCTCCGGATGTCCGGACCCTCTGATGTTCGCCCTCGCCGGACGTCCGTATCTCATACACTGGGTTGTGGGTCACGTTTTCCACGGTGGCGGTCGTCCGATGGTATCGGACGTCCGGACCTATTTGTGCCTCCGGACGTCCGACGTTCTCCGGACGTCCGGCCCATCCTGTACCCAAAACGGTCACTTTTACCCACCACCTATATATATACCCTTCCTCTCCATGGGATAGGGTTGACCATTCATCGTGAACCTATCAAGAACACTCCTCACTCTCTCTCTCATTCAAACACACCAAATCCTAGATTCACAAGTGTTCTAGGAGCATTTGAGAGAAGTTCTCCAATCAAGTGATAGATCCACTTCATCCCTTCTTTGCACCAAAGGAATTCGTGACTTGAGCAAGTTTTGAGCTTCCCCCATCGTTCTTGTTACTCTTGGAGGTTGGAGTCTCCTAGGCGGTAGGAGTCATTCGGAGAGGAATCGAACTTTGTGATTTCCCACGGAAAAGTTTGTGAGGGTTTGGAGACCACCCCAAGGTCTACCTCTAGTGGTTGAGAAACGCCTGCGTGGTGTTGTCTCAAGGGAGAATAGGGTGAGCCTTCGTATGGCGTTGGTGTGCCTTCGTGGTAACATCCACCTCTCTAACGGTGACTAGCTTCCCTCCAAGGAAGTGAACATCGGCATACATCCTCGTCTCCTGAGTTGCGGTTATTACTAACCCTTACTCTCTACTTGTGGCTACTTGTCTCTTTACACTTACGTATATCATATTGTGCTTGCCTACTTACGTGTTTGTGTTACTTGCTTAGTACTTTGTGCTCACTTGCAACTGTTAGGCTCATCTTCATATTCCGCACTATTGCCTAAAATTGCTAAGTAATAATTAAAAATTTGTAATTGTACCTATTCACCCCCCCCCTCTAGGTCCATCTCGATCCTTTCACATGGCGAATCCGGACAACCGATTCAGCTCGGCCCATTCGGCCAGCCGATCAGTCTACGGCAGAGGACGCTCGGGACTATGGAATTGCGACCAATATAGCTCTTCCCTTCCGTGCCCCTTCTGGCCCCGGAAGTGCTCAACCGCGTCACAAGCGCCGCCAAGTCCGTATAAGCATCCTCCGAACTCCACAACTTATCCAACTGAGCATACTTTGGATCTGTATATTTCCTCCATGGCGTAAACGGTTTTCCACCAAGAATTGCCCCGGCCTGACTCAGTTCCTCCTTGGCAGCTCTCAAAGCCGATTGGGCATTCTTGGATTCGGCGGCGGCCTTCTTTCGGCCCTCTTGTTCCGCTTGACGTTCTTTTTCAAGAACCTCGCAGCGATCGGTAGTATTACTTAACTTTTTGGCCATATCGGCCATCTCCTCTTTGCTTTGGCAGTTAGCAGCCCGTTCAGCTTCTAGCTCTTCGGTCGCTGTTAAAGCGGCCGCATTACTAATTCTGGCTTGCTCTTTCGCTCGGGCGAGTTCTGCCCGCAGCCCCTCCACGGTAGCGGCACCATCTGTATTAAGCATACGAATAGTAAGACATGGGCGTCAAGCTCCCTTACAAGGTGTCCGCATAAAGGTCGCATACCTTGTGACTCGCCAAACTGTTTATTGACCAGCGCGATGTCTGCATCCGCCTCGTCAAGTTGCCGCTTTAGTTCGGCATATTCATCAGTCCGGCTGGCCTCCGGACGCCCGCCACCTATTTAGGAGCGGCGATATGTTATAATCGAGAATTTGATCCCGCACGTTGTCAATTTTGACAACATACCGAGTCTCAGGGGCTACTATCTATACAGGGCGCATTTTATATGCATAACTGTCAGAAGGTACATCATTTTTTACGTACCTCTAACCCCATCAGTAAGCTTCTGACAGCTTCATGCAATCCGCTCTCCGCGGATGCAATTCTTTCAATCACCGTACCCATTAGAGCACGGTGATCTTCTGAGATGGCCGCTCGCCCGAGCAGATCCTTCAGCTCCTCCGACCGCACACCACTTGGCGCCGGACCATCCGGCCCCGGGACTTGGGGGAACCTCCGCGATGACACCTCCGGGTCGTCCGCTTCACATGAGGGTGCGACGGTGGAGGCGTTCGCTCTCCATCATCTCCGGAAGAAGATCCTCAAGACGAGCTCTGCTGAGAAGGGCTGAGGTCCGAACTACAAGGTACAATTTCGGTTATCTTCATAAATAAATACAGGGATGCTCCTTATTTACATGACCCCTTCTTTTTACTTACGGCTCGTTGGAGAGCTGATCCCCTCGGGGGAATAATGCGGCTGGGTTACTTCCCAGCGCCGGACTCTCTGCCGAAGATTCCTTTCCCCTCTTTGAGGCCTTGACCTCCGGATCTTCCGAAGCAGTCCTCTTCTCTCCTCGAAAGACGGGAATTTTCATCCCCCCTTCCTTGATAGCCTCCTTCAGAGGCGCTTGCTTCCCCGCTCCCTCCTCCGCCTTCTTCAAAAGGCGCGACCTTCAACATCTTGGTCAGCATGGGATCCGGCGTGATCTCGGGGAGGGGAGCCGGACACCTTATTAACTTTGCCTTGGCTATCCACTCCTGTTCAAGAAACGGCTCCTTTAAAGGGTATATATATATATGTAAAATAGATGAATGAACAGTTTGTCCGGTTACCGGACTACTTACTTGAGTATCTGGGCGATTGCAGCTTAGTCATGCGTCCTCGGTCAAGTCCGGACACTTCTCTCGTGATCCGAAGAACAGTTTATACATCTCCACGGGCGTCGTGCCCATAAAATTTTGGAGAGCTCGTGGTCCCTCCGGATTGAATTCCCACAAAGTGAGGAGGCGACGCTTGCAGGCTGAAGGCGCCGGATCACCGTGAATTCGCGCCATCGCGACTAGATTGATCCTCTTTCCCGGAGGTCTCGACACGGCCCTGCAGCAAGGGAACGCCCTTGGACGGCCCCAGCCGAGCCCCTTGTTGACCCATGATGCCACCGCTGTGGTGGACCCGAGCGGAAGGCGGGAGCGCCGCCCATTTGGTGCCACCGAGCGGTGATATAAAACCACTCCCGTTGCCACAAACCAAGCTCCTCTTGGAAAGATCCCTCGTGCCATGGAGCATCGGCACATTTGCTTATGACCACCCCTCCGCACTCGCTTGTTGCCCCTCGATCATCTTTTGGCTCCACCTTGAAGGTCTTGAGCCACAATCCAAAGTGGGGGGTAATATGGAGGAAGGCCTCACATACGACAATGGATGACGAGATATGGAGGATGGACTCCGGATTCAAGTCATGGAAATCAAGCCCATAATAAAACATGAGCCCCCGCACAAAGGGATCCGACAGGAAGCCTAAACCCCGAAGGAAGTGGGACACGAACACCACGCTCTCGCCGGGCTCAGAGTGGGAATGACCTGCCTGGAGCAGGCAGCCTATGCGAGATCTCGCGGTTAGATACACCGGTGTCGCGCAGCTTTAGCACATCTTCTTCGTGACGGAGGAAGACATCCATCGGCCGTCTTGGTCGGATCCGGACATCGCCGAAAGTCCGAAGCGCCTCGAATCTGAAGCTTTGGGTGTTGGAACTCAAGCGCCGAGGCGAACTCGATGGAGGGTGTAAAAAGAAGAGGGCCTTGGTCTCATTATAAAGAGGTTGAATACCAAGAGCCCACCCCGTGGTCGATTAGGACTCGCCTTTGATAGCGAAGGCAGGCCAACGGGCATGGTTGGGTTACCCACGTCCGTACTGATGAGAATCCCGGAATAAGGGGGCACGATCTATGCTTTGATAAGACGTGCCAAGGAAACCGCCTCGCTAAACACGCTGAGGTGGAACAATAAAAAAACGAGTCATATGAAGGCCTGGCCGTGGTGTGATGTCACGCCATGGAATACCTCAGCAGATCTGTGCAAAAATTATTCTCTCTACGGTGTTATGTGGAACTTGTTTTGCAGAGCCGGACACTATCCTTGTGTTCAAAACCTTCTATGAAGTATTCGGAGGAGGAACCTGCCTCGCAATGCCGAAGACAATCAACGCTACTGGACTCATCGTCATTGAAGCCTTGGTTCGTGGGCTACCGAGGAGTCTCGGACTAGGGGTGTCCGGATAGCCGGACTATCGCCACGGCCGGACTCCAAGACTATGAGGATACAAGATTGAAGACTTCGTCCCGTGTCCTGGATGGGACTTTCCTTGGCGTGGAAGGCAAGCTTGGCGATACCGATATGTAGATCTCCTACCATTGTAACCGACTACGTGTAACCCTAACCTATCCGGTGTCTATATAAACCGGAGGGTTTTAGTCCAGAGGATCTAACAACAATCATACCATAGGCTAGCTTCTAGGGTTTAGCCTCCTTGATCTCGTGGTAGATCTACTCTTGTACTACCCATATCATCAATATTAATCAAGCAGAGTAGGGTATTACCTCCATCGAGAGGGCCCGAACCTGGGTAAAAACATTGTGTCCCTTGTCTCCTGTTACCATCCGCCTAGACGCACAGTTCGGGACCCCATACCCGAGATCCGCCGGTTTTGACACCGACGGGTACACCTTCTATCACAGATCCAAAGGCAAGACATTTGTTGCTAAAAATGGATCCTTTCTAGAGAAGGAGTTTCTCTCGAAAGAAGTGAGTGGGAGGAAAGTAGAACTTGATGAGGTAATCTGTACTGCTCCCTTATTGTAAAGTAGTTCATCACGTAAACCGGTTTCTATGACACCTACACCAATTAGTGAGGAAGTTAATGATGATGATCATGAAATTTCAGATCAAGTTGTTCTTGAACCTCAGAGATCAACCAGAGTAAGATCCGCACAGCAGTGGTATGGTAATCCTGTTCGGAAGTCATGCTACTAGATCATGATGAACCTACGAACTATGAAGAAGCGATGATGAGCCCAGATTCGCAAAATGGCTTGAAGCCATGAAATCTGAGATGGGATCCATGTATGAGAACAAAGTGTGGACTTTGGTTGACTTGCCCGATGATCGGCAAGCAATTGAGAATAAATGGATCTTCAAGAAGAAGACTGACGCTGACGGTAATATTACTGTCTACAAAGCTCGACTTGTTGCGGAAGGTTTTCGACAAGTTCAAGGGGTTGACTACGATGAAACCTTCTCACCCGTAGAGATGCTTAAGTCTGTCCGAATCATGTTAGCGATTGCCATATTTTATGATTATGAAATTTGGCAGATGGATGTAAAAACTGCATTCCTGAATGGATTTTTGGAAGAAGAGCTGTATATGATGCAACCGGAAGGTTTTGTCGATCCAAAGGGAGCTAACAAAGTGTGCAAGCTCCAGCGATCCATTTATGGACTGGTGCAAGCCTCTCGGAGTTGGAATAAACGCTTTAATAGTGTGATCAAAGCATTTGGTTTTGTATAGACTTTTGGAGAAGCCTGTATTTACAAGAAAGTGAGTGGGAGCTCTGTAGCATTTCTGATATTATATGTGGATGACATATTGTTGATCGGAAATGATATAGAATTTCTGGATAGCATAAAGGGATACTTGAATAAGAGTTTTTTGATGAAAGACCTCGGTGAAGCTGCTTACATATTGGGCATTAAGATCTATAGAGATAGATCAAGACGCTTAATTGGACTTTCACAAAACACATACCTTGACAAAGTTTTGAAGAAGTTCAAAATGGATCAAGCAAAGAAAGGGTTCTTGCCTCGTTACAAGGTGTGAAGTTGAGTAAGACTCAATGCCCGACCACCGCAGAAGATAGATAGAAAATGAAAGATGTTCCCTATGCTTCAGACATAGGCTCTATCAAGAATTCAAAGCTGTGTACCAGACCTGATGTGTGCCTTGCTATAAGTCTGGCAGGAAGGTACCAAAGTAATCCAGGAGTGGATCACTGGACAGCGCTCAAGAACATCCTGGAATACCTGAAAAGGACTAAGGATATGTTTCTCGTTTATGGAGGTGACAAAGAACTCATTGTAAATGGTTACGTTGATGCAAGCTTTGACACTGATCCGAACGATTCTAAATCGCAAATCGGATACGTGTTTGCATTGAACGGTGGAGCTGTCAGTTGGTGCAGTTCTAAACAAAGCGTCGTGGCGGGATCTACGTGTTAAGCGGAGTACATAGCTGCTTCGGAAGCAACAAATGAAGGAGTCTGGATGAAGGAGTTCATATCCGATCTAGGTGTCATACCTAGTGCATCGGGTCCAATGAAAATATTTTGTGACAATATCGGTGCAATTGCCTTGGCGAAGGAATCCAGATTTCACAAGAGAACCAAGCACATCAAGAGACGCTCAATTCCATCCGGGATCTAGTCCGGTGGGAGACATAGAAATTTGCAAGATCATACGGATCCGAATGTTGCAGAACTGTTGACTAAGCCTCTTCCACGAGCAAAACATGATCAGCACCAAGGCTCCATGGGTGTTAGAATCATTACCGTGTAATCTAGATTATTGACTCTAGTGCAAGTGGGAGATCAAGGAAATATGCCCTAGAGGCAATAATAAAGTTATTATTTATTTCCTTATATCATGATAAATGTTTATTATTCATGCTAGAATTGTATTAACCGGAAACATAATACATGTGTGAATACATAGACAAACAGAGTGTCACTAGTATGCCTCTACTAGACTAGCTCGTTAATCAAAGATGGTTATGTTTTCTAACCATAGACATGGGTTGTCATTTGATTAACGGGGGATGATATCATTAGGAGAATGATGTGATTGACATGACCCATTCCGTTAGCTTAGCACCTGATACGTCTCCAACGTATCTATAATTTTTGATTGCTCCATGCTATATTATCTACTGTTTTGGACCATACTGGGCTTTATTTTCCACTTTTATATTATTTTTGGGACTAACCTATTAACCGGAGGCCCAGCCCAGAATTGCTGGTTTTTTGCCTATTTCAGTATTTCGAAGAAACGGAATATCAAACTGAGTCCAAACGGAATGAAATCTTCGGGAACGTGATTTTCTCATTAGATAAGATCCATGAGACTTTGACCCTCGGTCAAGAAAGGAGGGAGGCGGCCACGAGGGTGGAGGGCGCCCCTGTATGCGTGCCCCGCCTCGTGGGCCTCAAGCTCCACCGACGCATTCTCCTTCCTACTATATATACCTACGCATTCTCAACAGATCGACACGGAGCCAAAACCTAATTCCACCGCCGTAACTTTCTCAGATCCACGAGATCCCATCTTGGGGCACATTAGGAGCTCACTTTGAAGGGGAATCCACCATGGAGGGCTTCTACATCATCATCATAGCCTCTCCGATGAAGTGTGAGTAGTTTACCTCAGACCTTCGGGTCCATAGTTAGTAGCTAGATGGCTTCTTCTCTCTTTTGGATCTCAATACAATGTTCTCCCCCTCTCTCGTGGAGATCTATTCGATGTAATCTTCTTTTTGCGGTGTGTTTGTTGAGACCGATGAATTGTGGGTTTATGATCAAGATTATCTATGAGCAATAT
The DNA here is from genome assembly GCA_021605145.1 of Aegilops bicornis. Classification (NCBI taxonomy): domain Eukaryota; kingdom Viridiplantae; phylum Streptophyta; class Magnoliopsida; order Poales; family Poaceae; genus Aegilops; species Aegilops bicornis. The sequence continues at coordinate 255,073,538 of CM038670.1, read as the reverse complement.
TTGAATCTTCTCTAAATTCTTTTATGTATGATTGGTTATCTTTGCAAGTCTCTTGAATTATCTGCTTTGGTTTGGCCAACTAGATTGGTAGTTCTTGAAATGGGAGAAGTGCTTAGCTTTGGGTTCAATCTTATGTGTCCTTTCCCAAAGGATGAGGGGTAGCAAGGCACGTATTGTATTATTGCCATCGAGGATAACAAGATGGGGTATTTATCATATTGCATGAATTTATTCCTCTACATCATGTCATCTTGCTTACATGCGTTACTCTGCTTTTCATTAACTTAATACTCTAGATGCATGCTTTGGATAGCGGTCGATGAGTGGAGTAATAGTAGTAGATGCGCATGTGAGTCGGTCTACTTGTCTCGGACGATGCCAATATACATGATCATACCTAGATACTCTCATAACTATGCTCAATTCTCACAATTGCTCAACATGTAATTCGCTCACCCACCGTAAAATACCTATGCTCTTGAGAGAAGTCACTAGTGAAATCTATGGCCCCGGGTCTATTTTCATCATATTAATCTTCCCACGCTTTATTATTGCTTTGCTTTTTTACTTTGCCTTTTATTTTACTTTGCATCTTTATACCAAAAATACCAAAAATATTATCTATCATCTCTATCAGATCTCACTCTCGTAAGTGACCGTGAAGGGATTGACAACCCCTATTCACGTTGGTTGCGAGGAGTTATTCGCTTTGTGTAGGTATGAGGGACTTGCGCGTGGCCTCCTACTGGATTGATACCTTGGTTCTAAAAAACTGAGGGAAATACTTACGCTACTCTGCTGCATCATTGAGGGAGTCCCGGACTAGGGGGTGTCCGGATAGCCGGACTACCGTCACGGCCGGACTCCAAGACTATGAAGATACAAGATTGAAGACTTCATCCCGTGTCCGGATGGGACTTTCCTTGGTGTGGAAGGCAAGCTTGGCGATACGGATATGTAGATCTCCTACCATTGTAACCGACTGTGGTAACCCTAACCTATCCGGTGTCTATATAAACCGGAGGGTTTTAGTCCGAGAGGATCTAACAACAATCATACCATAGGCTAGCTTCTAGGGTTTAGCCTCCTTGATCTCGTGGTAGATCTACTCTTGTACTACCCATATCATCAATATTAATCAAGCAGGAGTAGGGTATTACCTCCATCGAGAGGGCCCGAACCTGGGTAAAAACATTGTGTCCCTTGTCTCCTGTTACCATCCGCTTAGACGCACAGTTCGGGACCCCCTACCCGAGATCCGCCGGTTTTGACACCGACATTGGTGCTTTCATTGAGAGTTCCTCCGCGTTGCCGCCATCGGTAGGATGCCTCATCTCGCCTTTTAAAGACGATACCATCGCCAAAGAAGCCTTGGCCATCGGGTCGACTTCTTCGCTAGGCGGTTTTCTCATGACCGCTAGTTCGCCGGTTGTCACCGATGATGACCTCTCGAGTCATCGAAACCAATCTCCATGTCGATTCGAACTTGCCGAACAGTTAGATCCGATCGAGCTCTCCTCCGTAACGAGCTCTTGGATCGCATCGCCGCTCGGGAGTCGCCATGACACGACCGGATCAGGCCTAAAACGGATCTGAGAGAGATCAACTCTCCCCAGGCTACCCATCATGTTGTTGTGATAGAGGAGCAACGCGGCGACTCTTATCCTATCTTAAGGACTAGCTACGTCCGGATTCCCGATCCCTCCATGCCGGATTCCTGCGGAGGGACAGATGTCGATCAAGCCCTAAACTTAAAGTCAGGCGGCAGGTCGGACCCGTTGGATAGCACTCAAAAATCCAAGCTTCCGAGTTCGGAAACTTCCCGGCCCTTGAGTCCCAAATTGGACGGGGTTCCGGATTTAGTGCCACCCGCCCACCCAAACATTAGCGATCTCTCTCGAATTCGGCAAGAGCCCACCGAAATAGTACATCATTACTGGGCCAGATTCCTCCTGGTTATGACCAGGATAAAGGACTGCCGAGAGGAGGACCTTAATACCAATCTTCTGCAATAATTGCACGGACAAGGGAATCCTAAACGCCATAAGTCGTTGCGAAATCACACGCTTTTCTGACTTGGTAACCATCGTACAAAACTACTGTGTGATGGAGAGCGCCTGGAAAACCGAAAGTAAATTTTAGGATAATCCGGCCCCGAATACATCCCTAGTCCGGAACAAAAGGGTGCATCATTATCAAGCACCTGGTTGAATACCAAAAACCAAAACCCCCTAAAGGGTACGGAACCGCATCTTGGAGGGTTGGCTAAACGGACCTTGCAAAATTCATAGCACAGGGCGCCACTCCAACTCATAGCCTTGAGCATGTTGGATACTACAAAGGCCAAAAGTGGCGAAGAGCTTCTAGCTTCGTAATCCCAGCCCAAAGAACACCAAAGACATTGTTAGCAGTCTTCGAGACTTTCGCATCAAATAACATGCGAAACGACAACTCCGCAACCTTGCGAAATCTACCAAGTAGCAACAATAAATCCATGGAGGACACAGCTATTACCTTCAATGCCAGGATTTAACCTAAATTCGAACTGCCCGGGCACCACCGCATTGGTCCTCGGCCGATAGTAGGCGGCTTTCGCCTTACTAAGGTACTCATGGATGGCGGCAGCGGACTAAACCTCATCTATGAGGAAACCCTACGAAAAATGGAAATAGATGGAACCGCATTGAGCGAAGCAGCACAACCTTTAGAGGAATAATCCTCACCGGAAGCATGCTGCACAGTGAAAAATCACGCTGGACGTAGTGTTCGCTCACGGACAATTACAGGTCCGAGGAGGTCACATTTTAAGTGGCCCTGCTCAACAGCGGATACCATGCTTTATTAGGACGAGAGGCATTCACAATTTTTCAAGCTATACCCCATTATGGGTACATGAAGCTTAAAATGCCGGTCCCAATGGAATCATCACTCGCTAGTGATCCGAACATAGAACTCCGCTACCGAAAAATAAGACGGCCGTGACTAGCCCTCGAGGCACTATCCAAGCCCTAGCGGCCGAGGAACTCACCGTGATGCGCTCCACGGTGAACAGGGACGATGTGATACTTGATAAAAGATCCAAGTCCACCTCTTTTAAACCAATGGACGAAATAGTCAAATTCCAAGTCCACCCGACGGACTCGCAAAGACGGCCTCCATCGGGCACAATTAAACCACGATGTAGACGCCAGACCACGAGAATTTCTACAAGAAAATCGGGACATCTTTGTTCGGCACCCTTCAGACAGCCAGAATCCCACGTCACCGGCTGAGCACAGCCTAAACATCCTAAACGGATTCAAGCCAGTCAAACAAGCTCTTCGGCGCTTTTTCGAACCCAAGAGACAGGCCATGGGAGAGGAGCTGGCCAAACTTCTGGAGGCCGTATTCATGAGAGATATAAAACATTCGGACTGGCTAGTGAACCTGGTGATGGTACCAAAGAAGGATAAATCCTGGCGCCTATGTGTTGATTTCAAAGACCTTAATAAGGCTTACCCAAAGGATCCCTTCCTCCCTCGAATTGATCAAATCATTGACGCCACAAAGAGGACACGACTCATTGTGCTTCCTCGACGCTGCATCTCGGCTATCACCAAAACAAGATGGCGGAGCTGCACCAAGCTGCAACAAAGCATTCATCATCGCATAATGCCCGCTCGCTTCAACACAATGCCCTTTGGGCTCAAAAACGCCGGCGCAACATATCAGCGCATGATTCAGACATGTCTGGCAAAACAGATCGGCAAAACAGTGGAAGCATATGTAGATGACGTGGTCGTCAAAACCAAGCATGTCGAAACTATAGTAGACGACTTAAGGCTCACATTCGACAATCTTCGAAAATATGACATCAAGCTCAATCCGGAAAAATGCGTCTTGGCGTTCGGTAGGAAAGCTCCTGGGCTTCATTGTGTCCGGTAGAGGAATTGAAGCAAACCCAGCCAAGATTCGAGCTCTGTCACAATTGGATATTCCAAAACACCTCAAACAAATACAAAAATTGACGGGGTGCGTAGCGGCTCTAAGCCGCTTTATCTCCCGTTTTGGAGAAAAGGCATTACCTCTTTACCGCCTCCTCCGCCGCACCGAACACTTCGAGTGGACGGATGCCACCACGGCCGGACTCGAAGAAATAAAGGCCATTTTGGCAACAAATCCGGTCCTGGCCGTGCCCAACATGGGCGAACCAATGCTATTATACATCACCGCAACACATCAAGTTGTCAGCGCGGTGCTCGTTGTCGAACGAGAAACGGACGGACACCGGTTCCCTATTCAAAAACCAGTTTATTATGTGTCCACTGTCCTAACTCCATGCAAGTCCCGGTACCCACACTATCAAAAGATAGCATACGCGGTGTTCATGGCATCCCGGAAGCTACGACACTACTTTCAAGAGTGTTCGATAACGGTAGCCTCCGAAGTACCTCTTAATGACATTATAAACAACCGCGACGCGACGGGCCGGATTGCTAAATGGGCCATAGAGCTCCTCCCATTTGACATAACTTATAAGCCACGACAAGCTATTAAGTCACAGGTTTTGGCCGACTTTCGTGGCGAATGGATCAAGCCGAACTCCCTAAAGAGTACGGGCGATACTCCAATTGGATCATGCACTTTGACGGCTCCAAAATGTTGGCTGGCCTGGGGGCTGGCGTCGTCCTGACGTCCCCAACCGGGGACACAGTCCAATACGTCCTTCAGATAATGTATACGGACTCCAACAACGCAGCCGAATACGAGGCCCTCCTGCACGGCCTCCGGATGGCAGTCTCCATGGGCATTAAACGCCTAGAGGTGCGCGGGGATTCAAACCTCGCAATATCCCAAATAAACGGAGACTTTGACGCCAAAGATCCGAAAATGGCAGCATACCGCAATGCGGTCCTAAAATGTCAAGACGGTCCGAAGGGCTCGAATTTCATCATATAGCCCGGATAACAACCAAAGCGGCGGATATATTGGCGCCGCATCGGTGCAAAACGCGATGTCGCCCCACCCAATATCTTTTGGAACGGCTGTTCAAACCATCCGTACTATGGGAAGGTGTCCGCACAACAATCCGGACCCAACCGCACCGCCCGACGCCAACACTGACACAACCGGAGGCTCCGCCCGAGATAACACCCTCTGCTCATGAAATAATGGCGGTTATCGCCTGCGGACGGAACCATTCCTAGCCTACCTAACTAGGCAGGAACTCCCCGAAGACCAAAATGAGGCTCGCTGCATAGTACGGGCGCTCTAAAGCCTATAAAGTCCATGAGGGAGAGCTTTATAAGAAAAGCACTACCGGAGTCCTTCAAAGGTGCATCTCCGAAGAGGAAGGGCGAAACCTCCTGGCTGAAATTCATGCCGGACTTGGTGGGCACCACGCTGCAGCCCGGGCCCTTGTAGGCAAGGCCTTCCGTACAGGATTTTATTGGCCGACGGCCCGGGCAGATGCGCAGGATTTAGTCCAACGATGCGTCGGTTGCCAGCTTTTTTCTAACCAAAGCCACATGCCACCCACCGCCCTCAAAACTATACCCATCACCTGGCCGTTCACGGTCTGGGGGCTTGACATGGTTGGACCCCTCAAGGGAGGGACCCACAAGCAAAAATACCTATTGGTCATGGTGGATAAATTCACCAAATGGATAGAGGCCAAACCTGTTAAAACGGCCGAATCCGGACCAGTGATAGACTTCATATCAGGGGTAGTGCACCGCTACGGTGTCCCCACAAGATCATCACCGATAATGGCACCAACTTCACGGCCGATGAGGTCAAATCATGGTGCAAAAACATGGGCATCAAGCTCGATTACGCCTCAGTCTATCACCCTCAAACCAACAGCCAAGTCGAACGGGCAAATGGTCTAATAATGAGCGGCATTAAACCCAGACTAGTGCGGTCCCTCAAGGAATCTAACACGACCGGGTTGAGGAGCTCGACCAGACTGGGGGCTGCGGACCACGCCGAATCGTACTATCGGATTCACACCATCCTTCATGGTGTACGGCGCAGAGGCGCCTTACCTGCGACATAATACATGACTCACCTCGAAAAGCGCATGTACGAAGAAAGAGAAGCCGAGCTTGATCGGCGTGACAGTTTGGACGCATTGGAGGAGGAGCGCGACGCGTGGCAAAAGCTCGTTCCGCATTCTATCAACAGCAGGCTCGAAGATACCAAAGCAGGGAAGTACGGGCCAAAGCTTATAATGTTGGCCAACTAGTTCTCGCTGCTCACGGACAAGAAAAAGGACAAACTCAAGCCCAAATGGGAAGGTCCCTTCATCATCGACCAGGTCCCGACCGGCGGAGCATACCGTCTATAAACGCATCGGATAACCGACTCGAGCCGAACCCATGGAACGCAGCCCGTCTACGAAGATTCTACGCCTGAGTGCCGGACTCCAAGTTCGTCTCCTTCCTCAGTCCGCATTCTTTATTTTTTTCTTTTTGCTGTCCTCTATTTCTCTCCTCCCCCCTTCTTCTTCTTGTAGCCTCTAGAGGTTCGTTTGTGCTTTTTTCGCACAAACTTGACGCGCTGTCCGCGCTCATTATACCTGGGGGCTTCTTTAATAGAAGCTTATTTATACGGGCTTTCATGCCCAACACATGCGTTAAACTTCGGCATGTGCCTTTTATTCACCATTATATGCATCGATATGACTTAAGTTTTGGCCAAGCTGGGTTGCTCGGCTCTGTGCTTACCCCTACGTTCCCGATTGTTCGGCTAGGAGGTAAAGGGAGCACCTCTACGATTGTTACTGCCGGTCACGGATGTGTACCTCGACCGGGTGAAGCCGAAATCTAAGCGTTCTTAAGGGAATATCGGTCGGTGAACTGAAAGATGATTTTTAACTATTTACACATCTGCCCCAGATGATTTTCTCGCTTTATAGCAGCTTTGACATGCACTTTAGGGCATGCATCCCAAATGAAAAGGAACCCTTAACGGAACTATTCTCCCAGGAAGATGTTTCTTACTACCCATGTAATATAACATAACTAGTTGGGCACTTGTCTGATACAACAACAATGACCCCTACGCCTGGTGTCCATGCATACCACGGTTCTTATATAACCACGAAGGTATTCGGACACACTCTGCACTATTAGGTCCGGAGGTCGGGCGAAAAAGGTCCGCTATGACACACGATCTACAATCCGGCTAGAAGACATTCTTTCATGTCATATTTTTACATAGTCAACTCGACTCATTGCATTCCTCCTCAATGCCATCTAATAGGCTATCTAATTTACACTCTTGCTGGGAAGACTTGGCGGCCAATTCTACTTGGTCAGACACTAAGCTTACAGGATCTCCATCCCATGCGCCCCACAGTCCGACCTCGGCCATGTGGTTTGGGTCGCCTTTGTGTACTGTGGTCTTCACAATGGCCCAGCCTCCTCGGCGCCTTTGACGGCAGGCCGATATCATCCATAGCCGGAAGCGCCATTGCGTTCCTTGAAGCAGCTCCGCCACTCCCCAATGCCTTCGGCAGGGAGATAGATGGCCACAAGGCTTGGCCGATGCCTTTCATCACCTGTCGGACTCGTTTCGCAAATGACGCAATTCGGGAAGAAGATCACCAAGAATCGGGCATCTCCTCCTCGTGACGACACTGTGAGCAAACCTACAAACATGCTTATGTTAGTGGCCTTCCTCGCGAACTCTTTTCAAAGTTCGCTCAAGCACTTACTGAAAATGCCGCTGACGCCGCCGATTCTCCTTTACGGAGTCAGCTAACTGGGCACGAATGTCCTTTAGTTCCTCACCCAGCTTGGTGTTGGCGTCTCGGAGGTTATTCTTCTCCTGCCGCACCCTCATAAGCACGCTCTCACTGGCCTTTAACCGGTGTAAGAGCTGTTGCTTGTCCGGATCTAGTCTGGCGCCATCTGCAATGCTTTTGTCAGATTTACACACCCACCGCACTTCATAAATTATTTATCTTCTGAAGCGTATATTACCAGAGGGGGTCTCTATGGCTCCCCCCGTAGCGGCTAGTGCGGCCTCAAGTTGGGCCCTGCACTCTTCCAGCTCACAGAGACGATCGGGTATTCTTTTACGTAAGATCCTCATAACAAAATGATCCTTAAATCAGTTATCCTAACTATTTTAAGTCTCGGGGCCACTTGGCATATATAATCACAAATTTCCTTACCCGTATGTCCTTCACATACTGCTCCGTGGCTCTGGCTAGACCATTTTGAGCGGCATGGAGGTGCGCATCTCCCGAATCAAAGGCATTCAAGGCCTCTTGGGAGAAACCCGCGTCAAGAAGAACTGTCTGGCGGCGCCTATGATTCAAGGCGCTCTCCACCTCGGAGTTGGTGGCGGACAACCTGTCGGCATCCTCTATCGGAGGAGCATCCGACGCACGTCTCGTGCTCGCCTCAGCCTCCGGACCCGGCTTTGAAGCTTGTCCGGTGAAGGTTCGATCGGCAGCCTCTCCGGACTCAGTCCGGCGAGCGCTCTTTTTCCTGAAAAGAGCATCAACGTTAGTACGCCTTCCAGGAACCAATCTTGGGAGTATGGTGACATGCCATACCGCTATGGCGGAGTTTCGATCCGGACCGCACTTCTTTTTAACTCAAGGGCGCTGCCCCTTTGTTGGCCAGCCGCAGTTCGGCTTCCGCCTCAAGGTACCCCTGCGAAACACCATTGGTATACGGTGATCAAAAATAAGCACGGATGGGTCATTATCGTGGTTTTGGGATCTTGGTCTCGATTACTGTAATGGAAGTATTCCGGTAATCGGCCGTAATGGCTACCAAAGCATTGTCGATGCTAAGTTGGTAGAACACCCCGTCGATCAACTCCACCGTTATATCCGGATCCTCTTCGGAGGTCGGATTGAGGGATCGCTCCGGATCCTCGGGTTGTGGGGGCGGGCTGTGTATCTTCTCCTGATCCGCGCAGCCTCGCAAGAAAACCATGAAATGAGATATTTAACTACGGGAATATGGATCGGACAGGTCACAAGGATGTTTGCTTACCCAGCTTCAAGGATTATTCGAAGAAAACTCCTTCAGTGGGTTGACACGGAGGAAATCCTCCTCCTCTCCTTTGTACATGGCAGACAAGATCTTCACCGATTCGGTGACCGATCCACGGCCCTTTGCAGCCATGGCGGGTGGCATCGCCCTCCCTGCTGAAGTCCCACATGGGGTGGCCCTGTATTGGAGCGGCTGCACTCCCCTCATAATGCAGATTGCCATGACTCCTGTCATGGTCAGTCCGGCATGAGCCAGTAACCTTATTCGGCACATCAAGTAACGGACATCCCGATCATCTTCTCTCCGGGGGCTCCGAGGGCGCCAGCTTAGGTGCTTCTTCAGAGGAGCATTGCTGAACTCTGGAAGGCCGATCCGAACAGGATCCGGCAGCGGGACGTCCTCTATGTAAAACCATTCCAAGGCCGCCTTGGACGCCTTCTTTGGGGTTCGGACAGGTATCCGTCCCGCGATGCGCCATAGCTCGGCCGCCCACTTGATATATTGACCCCTCATGAGAACGGGGAACTAGGCAGAATATTCTCTTCCACAGCCCGAAATGAGCCTTGACGCCAGAACAGTTCGCAAGAAGGGCCACGAAGCCCGCGATGTGCAAGATGGAGGCAGGAGTGAGATGGTGCGATTGGAGGCCGTAGAACTCCAAGAGCCTCAGAGAAATGGATGGATTGGAAATCCGAGTCCTCTTACTAGATAAGAGATGAAGCACACCCGCTCTCCTTTAGAGGGATCGAACGCTCTCCGCTTACTTTCCGCCTTGTAGGTGGCAAGTCCGCTCGAACCGAAACCATGAAGGCCGGAGGGAGAAATCCTTGGCTTGGAGTATAACTAGCTCGCTATGGGACTGAGCATCTCTCCCAATTTCTGGCTGGGGCTGGAGCGCGAGAGGAGGAGCCACGACCGTCCATGATGGAATGGGCTTTGGTCAGAGGCGCTCCGATGAAAGCTCGCAATGGGGGATGGTGTGAATCAGATCTAGATCCTTGCCCCTTTTATAAGCGGCTCCTTTGCGCGGCTAGGGGGAATATTGTAAAAATACCCTGGCTTTTTGCATTCATTCAAACACATGGAAGATGGCCATTATTGGGCGCAGGTTTAGGAGCGCAAAGATTTATCAAAGCGGACACTATTCGACAAGTATATGGAATTTGGAGAAGAACCCGCCTACCATAATGTCAAGATGTGACGCCTTGGGATAATTAAGCTACTGATAATTCTCTGCTAATGATGCTACGCCACTTGATTACTATCGCTAATCTCGTGTTAATTCAAAACTGTTTCGAAATTCAAATTCAAATTTATGATGACAATAAAAGTTTTCAAAAATTAAAACTAAAAAGTTCGGTGGTTGTCAAATATTACAAAGGTAATTATGGTGAAATAAACACATTTTTATAAAATGCCTAAATATGTTTAAATGAATTAAAACAGAAAAGAAAATAAATAAGAGAAAGAAAATACAAAAGAGAAATGAAACAAAAAAGGGAAAAGGAAGCCCTTCTTTGGACTGCTGCCCGGTGGCAATTGGGCCAACCAGGCGGCCCAGTCGGCCCCGCCCTCTCCCTTATCCTCGGTCCAACCCACGACCCTCCACCGACACCCCCACTCCACCCACTCGCCCCCCTCCTCTCGCCGTCATCGGATCGGGATCCAGAGGAGACCACCGCCCGCCCTTGAGCCTAAGCCGCCGCCGCCTCCTCGTCCTCCTCGCCGGTCCTCCCCGCCCCGAGCCTTGCCCCGCCTGCCCTACTCCCCCGTGAGCTCCCCTTCGCCCTCCTCTCCCCTAGGTCGCCTCGGCGTCGCCGCTTCAGCAGCGCCCGGCGCCACTGTCGCCCGCGCCCCGTCCCGACCTCTCCCTCTCCTCGCTCACTCACCGCATGGTCTGCGCCCGGCCGCCACCCGCCACCTCAGCCCACAGTCGTGCTCGGCACCATCGACGCGCCCTCGACCCAGCTCTCCTCTCTCTCCGTCTCGCCTTTTCGCCTGATCAAGGCGTGCCTCCGCCGCCCGGCCTCGTCTTGCCCCGGACGGCGTCGCCCTCCGCCCTGGCCGTCGCCCTGCCTTGCCTCGCCTCGGCCACGCCTCACCCCGAGCTGGCCTCGCCCTCGCCGAGGGCGACCTGCCAGTCCGCCGCCTCCACAGTCCGTGGCCACTGGGCGCCAGTTCTTGGTCACGCCAAGCTCGCGCCCGACCGCCGTCGCGCCTCGGCGCCCTGCTCCTCCCTCGGCGTTTCCCCTCCGGTGGCCTGCCATGCCAGTCCTCTCGCCGATTTGGGCGAACACCAGCGGGCGCCGCCCGCTAGCCCCCAAGACCCCTTGACTAGGGGCCCCGCCTATAACGTTTTTAGAAAAAAAAGAGGAATTAAAAATATATATTGAATAAATAAATAAATAATAATTAAAATAATTAAAATGTTAATTAATTAATTAAGTAAGTAAGTAATTAAGTTAATTAATCCTGATTAGATTAACCTAATCACTAATTAAATTAACTAATCTGTAATTAAACTATACAGAGAATGATGTGTGGGTCCCATCGACCCACACGCCAGTTGACCAGGTCAATGGTCAACGTTGATCGCCGACATCACCCCGATGTCATACCGACGTCAAAGATTTACTATTCTCGATAATGTTGGATTAAATAATTAATTAAATTCCAGAAATTAATAAATTCTTTAGAAAATCATATCTTTTAATCCGTAACTCGGATTAAAATATTTTCAACATGAAAGTTGCTCAGAACGACGAGACGAATCCGGATACGTAGTCCGTTTGTCCGTCACACGCCCCTAACCTATCGAACCCGCAACTTTCCCTCCGCCTTCTCGAAAACGCGAAACACCGGGAATACTTTCCCGGATGTTTCCCCCCTTAACCGGTACCACCTCATACCATGTTAGGGCACGCCTAGCATCGTTTCTTGTCTTGTCATGCATCGATATGCATCTGTTTACATGGTATTCATTGTTTCTTCCCCCCTCTTCTCTCCTAGAGACTACGAGACCGACGCCAGCGCCCGGTTCGACTACGGAGTTGACGACCCCTCTCTCTTGCCGTAACAACCAGGCAAGCCCCCTTGATCACCAGATATCGCCTATTCTACTCTATATCGCTTGCATTAGAGTAGTGTAGCATGTTACCGCTTTCCGTTATACCTATCCGGATGCATAGCCTGTCCTTGTTACTATCATTGTTACCTTTACCCGCAATCCTATATGCTTAGTATAGGATGCTAGTATTTTCATCTGTGGCCCTACATTCTTGTCCGTCTCACAGTGCTATATTATCGGGCCGTGATCACTCGGAGGTGATCACGGTATATACTATATACTTATACATGATACATGTGGGGACTAAAGTCGGCCTACCGGTGGAGCACCATGAGTGGATCTTTGTGGCGGAGCGACAGGCAGGTTGAGACGCCTGAGAGAGGTGGGCCTGGCCTCTGCTCGGGCGCTCATGGATACTTAACACGCTTAACGAGATCTTGGTATTTGATCTAAGTTGGCTACGAGCCTATACGCACTAACCAACCACGTGGGAGAGATATGGGCACTCGGCGCCGTGGTATCACCGGCACTTCGTGACGTCCAAGGATCGAGTGGCGCGCGCGGATTGGACTGGAACGCCACTAGGCTAGGTTCTGCTTCGGCCGCGTCACGCAACGCATAACGTGAGTGTGCTTTCAGGCGATGGGCCTGCACCCTTCGTGGCGCTTTAGGTTTAGACGGCGTCTTGACCTCTCTGTTGAGCCTAGGTGGGGCTGCGACGTGTTGATCTTCCGCGGCGGGCATGACCCAGAAAGTGTGTCCGGCCAAATGGGATCAAGCGTGTTGGGTTATGTGGTGCACCCTACAGGAAGTTAATCTATTCGAATAGCCGTGATCTTCGGTAATGTGACGACTTGGAGTTGTACCTTGACCTTATGACAACTAGAATCGGATACTTAATAAAACACACCCTTCCAAGTGCCGACATAAACCGGTGGTCGCCTCTCTCTCGTGTGGATACTAGGAGGGGATCGCCGGGTAGGATTATTGCTATGTGATGCTACTTGGAGGACTTCAGTCTACTCTCGCTACATGTCAAGAAGGCGGAGGCTGCTGTAAGCGTAGTCTTGACAGGATTAGCTATCCCCTCTTATTACGGCATTCTGCAGTTCAGGTCCATCGATATGGCCCTTTACACATATATCCATGCATATGTAGTGTAGCTCCTTGCTTACGAGTACTTTGGATGAGTACTCACGGTTGCATTGTTTCCCTTTTTCCCTATCTCTACTCGATTGTCGCAAATGACGATGGAGCCCAGAGCAGACACCACTGCCGATGGCGACTACTACTAATCGGAGGGGCCTACTACTACGTGCAGCCCGGTGATTTAATTTACCGTGAGTAGTTAGGAGGATCCTAGGCAGGAGGCCTGCTCCTCTTTCGATCTGTATCCCAGTTTGTGCTAGCCATCTTATGGCACCTTGCTTAACTTATGTCTGTACTCAAATATTGTTGCTTCCGCTGACTCGTCTATGATCGAGCACTTGTATTCGAGCCCTCGAGGCCCCTGGCTTGTATTATGATGCTTGTATGACTTCTTTATGTTTTAGAGTTGTGTTGTGATATCTTCCGTGAGTCTCGATCTTGAGCGTACACATTTGCGTGCATGATTAGTGTACGGTTGAATCGGGGGCGTCACAAGTTGGTATCAGAGCCGACTGCCTGTAGGAATCCCCCTTTCCAACTCCTTGGCCGAAGTTGAGTCTAGACATTGCAAAACTTTTACTAACATGGCTGTGTGTCTTACGGGCACACGTCGCCATTGGGTGGTAGTAGGATCTTTTACTCCTCGACCTTTACTCTGGGCCTCTGATCCCTCCTCTATTCGGGTTAAATGAAGGTTACTAAATCTAACATTAGGATCTCGTTATCACTTTCACCCGGAGGGCCCTTGTCTTGATGATCGTCTGCTGCACCAGAAGACCCTGAAGATACTCTCCGCTGTTAACCCGAGAACTTGTGTTCATCGCGTTTGCAATTCCCCTTCCACCGCAAACCCTTATGGATAACTACTTGCAGTTGTTATTCTTACATTCATCCCCAGTTGGTCTTGTTATCACAAGATAACCTGAAAAACTCGTCGTTGTATCGATAATCCTTTGAGCTTACTGCCTTGCTGCTCTTTGTCACCTGAATACCCCTACGGTTAATTATTGCACTTGCCGCGTATCCGTTCGTCCAAAGTTGTTCATGTGTTTCACAAAACTACATTCAAATACTACCCGATCTTCCGAAAAATCGAGCAGCCTATTGCTATTGAAATTCTTGCTTGCTTGCATTATGATTAATCCCATAAGTCTCGTAATCTTAATGGCATACCTTGTCATTATCATTTTGAGACGGTTGATTCAATATGTTGCGAATTCTCACATTCCTCAAATAGATCCTAGAATTCATCCTTCCGGCTCAGACGTCATTTTGAACATGAGCTGGTTCTCGACCAAACTATCTGTCGTCGATTGTGCCTCTGGTATATTCAATTGAACCATCCTTGATCGTAGCGTTTGCTTCGATCCTTTGTTTTGGAAATCATAATTCCTTTGCACTTAAGCTTTGAATTATTCAGATGATTCCATAACCTTGTTGCATTTGCATTCCTTCCTCTTCTCGGTTGAGTATCGATACTCACATCGGATCCTTTGTGGACCATCAAGTCCTTTGTTGGATTGTTATCCCACGTTGTCTTTCACATTTGATCACTTTGAGAGTTCTTCCCCGATACATAATGCCTTTGTTAAGTTGTATCATCCGCTTGGCCAACCATGCTCTGCTTTCGGGCTTGTGTTATTTACTCTTGAAACTTGTGGTATATGTTTCTAAGAAGCCCCTATGGGTTGAACATATGCCTTCTCTAAAACCGTGTGAACCCGAAAGTTTTCACGAGCCATACTCTTCTGGTGTTTCGCCAGATAAAATTTCAACACTGCAACTTCATCGAACGCGAGAAGTGAATGAAAGGTTATGCCTTTGGAGAAGTGGGAGTCGACCTTGAACTTTATGTTCATGCCCATGGACACGATGTAGATCTTATCATTAAAGCTTCTCTTAAATTAATTATTCCCTTGGTATAAGTTCTTATATCCGGGATCCGGCCTTTTACAATCGTGGTTCACCATGTTCTCCTTTAAATACCATTTTCGATGCAAGTGTAAGCACTTGTCTTACGTGGATCAATACCCCGTCCAACCTCTCATCGTGGATCCGCCTTGAGTATTACCTCGGTATCTCGAGATTATCTTGAAGCGCATAACTTCTTATGAGTTCTTCATCAAGAACTACATTCTCACCGATTACAGTTTTCATGGGCTCTGAAGTTATTAAACACTCAAAAACATCGATAACTGAACCGAGTCCGCCCTACGGTTCAAAAACTCTTGATAATCTTCTTTAAGTCCAAGTTTGTACTCGATCATGTCATACCTAGCCTGATCGGCCATATCATTATCGTGCAACTTTTTAACTGCGGCTACCTGGTCCTTCCCGGAGCAAAGTTTTCGACGATGAGCTAAGCTTACGTAGACTTTGCTCATCATATCGTTCCATCTTGAACAACAAGCTTGATATCAAGTTTGTGTTCTACCCATGGTTCCAATAACCTTCCGCTTCATCATTCCTTTGACTTGATGTCGTCACGATTGATTACATCTTCATGAAATCTATCGACAAATGTGTCGTGATCATCATCAACCTTATGAGCTCTTCCAGGATGTCAATTGAGTTCATGATGAGAAATACCATCCTTGCCCCGATGATTTGTGTTAACTTTGACCACTTTATTGCCTTCCGTTCAACACAATCTTGTCCGTGTTTTGTGTTATACCTTAAGTTCCTTGCTATCCAGCATTTGTTCTTATTTACCTTGAAGTACTACCACCTTTTTATGTCAAGGATGTTGTGAGAATTGCTCCACCTCTTAAGGATTCTTGGTATAGTGATACTTCTCACCATCACCATTCTTTCTTGTGTTGTTTCTAACCGGGATACCAACAGGTGAACGGTGCTGTTCGGATTCCGCCCTTCTATCAACCCTATTGCTTTGTAGTTAATGGTCAACAAAGACATCCTTATGCCATTGATTATCAAATAACCATTCTAACATTGATCGTACTACCTAAGCCCATATTTCGGGTGCACCTTTCAACCAATGTTTAATTGTGTATGTTTTCCTCAAGCATACCTCATTATATCATTTGATCTGACTAATGTTATCTCCTTGTTCACATAATTGTGGAGAATTATCTGTTGGAAATCTCGATGAATTGTCGCTGAGCCCATCAGCCACCTTCTCATCCCCTCCTTGGTTTAAGGATGAACTATTGCTTCAAGAACCCGCTCCCGTAGTTCATTTCCTGAGAATCTTGAAGTGTCATTTCGCTCTATTTGTGTTGCACCTTTTCTTCTCGGACATCCACGAGTCTCGAGGTATCATGACACCAATCGGATCTCGAATCTCGGTCGATATGATGGCTGGGACAACTTTCCAAGAGTTATGATATTGGTCCTTTGATGAACCGGTAACATGATGTCATGCCTAGCACTTCGGGTGGAGGACCAATCATTATAAATTCTTTTGCAAGGATAACCATTCTTCCTGGAGGAAATTGTAAGACCTATTTTATAAGCTGTTCCTGATGGATCCATTGAGTATCTAAAGTCCGACCTTTGTTTGGAGACCATGTCAATGCTATCTCGAAGCATGTCAATGGTACTCCGATTTTCAACAGGAACATTTGAAGCACGATGCTAAATTTTAATTATCACTTATCCTAACACCGTTGTATGGGTAATATCATGAGGTTCCTTCCCGCTTACCAAATGGTTTTCTACTTTATATCCTGTCATGGATATCTTGCTCGCTTGTCCTTGGGAAGGATATACCCTTGAAATATGTGTTTAAACATATTTTCCTTTCCATTGTTCTCGCTTAACTGATGATCATATTTTCCTTCCATTGGTTTGTTTGAACCCTTTCTATGATCTATATGATATAAGCGGTAATAATCCACCGCTTGTGCAAACACCTCGAGGTACAACTCACAAGAAAACCTCGTTACTATTGTTGATGACATTCCGGTAGCCACCGATGAACGAGAACTTTGCCTATTGGTCCGCCTCGTTCAACAAGCAGGAAGGTGGTTCTCTTCGTCCCTCGCCCTTGGTACCAACGTTGTTGCCGACATAACTGACATGGTACTCTCGACATGCCTTGCTATCATGACCGTGAAAGATGTCAATGCTTCCTATAAAAAACACATGGTGGGCCCATAACCCACAGTTCCACAGAGATCGAAACACGATCGCCTGCATACACCCCTATTCCCAAAGTTATTCCTCGACGTGGCCTCGTATGTAATTCACGGGCCACCGCCCTAGTGATCTATTCTCGTATCGACGCTTAATACTTACTCTCGCCACGTTGAACCCCTTCTCACTCTGGTTCGGACTTGAGCAACTATCTATCCGCTTGGAACCTCTTATTGTACTCTTCGCACCTTACTCTCGATGTATTTCATATGTTCAACTCGAGAGATAATCTTATACTCATTCATGGGTTAACCCCAGATTGTTTCCCTCAAAAGCATTATGTCGTAGTGAGCTGCCCCTTTATCCTTTCGTAAGTACGATGGAGTTCCCGAAGAAATGATGACAAGTTTATCGTGATGCATTGGAATAAAGAATTGAAGACATCAACGAAAGGGATTAACTTCTTCGAGAAGATCCGTTAGAATATCGTAACCAGAACTTTCCCCTTACTCCCTCATAAATCTCGGACGAGATTTCTTGTAGTGGAGGAGAATTGTGACGCCTTGGGATAATTAAGCTACGGTAATTCTCTCGCTAATGATGCCACGTCACTTGATTACTATCGCTAATCTCGTGTTAATTCAAAACTGTTTCGAAATTCAAATTCAAATTTATGATGACAATAAAAGTTTTCAAAAATAAAACTAAAAAGTTCGGTGGTTGTCAAATATTACAAAGGTAATTATGGTGAAATAAACACATTTTTATAAAATGCCTAAATATGTTTAAATGAATTAAAACAGAAAAGAAAATAAATAAGAGAAAAAATACAAAAGAGAAACAGAAACAAAAAAGGGAAAAGGAAGCCCCTGCTGGATCAAGGCCCACCGCCATTGGGCCAACCAGCCGCCCAGTCGGCCCGCTCCTCTCCCTTATCCCCTCGGTCCAACCCACGACCCTCCACCGACACCCCCACTCCACCCACTCGCCTCCTCCTCGCCCGATCTGGATCGGGATCCAGAGGAGACCACCGCCGCCGCCGAACGCCTCCTCGTCCTCCTCCTCGCCGGTCCTCCCCGACCGCCCAGCCTTGCCCGTTGCCCTACTCCCCTCCCCCCCGTGAGCTCCCCGCCCTCCTCTCCCCTAGGTCGCCTCGGCTGACGCTCGGCTCCGGCCACGTCGCCACATGGGCCATCCCGCCCGACCTCTCCCTCTCCCCTCGCTCACTCACATGCGCCCGGCCACCAGCGCTCACCCACAGTGGTGCTCGGCACCACCGACCGCGCCCTCGACCCGGCCCTCCTCTCTCAACGTCTCCGATTTCGCTTCGACCAAGGCGTGCCTCACTTGCGCTGGCCTCGTCTTGCCCGGACGGCGCCGCCTCCGCCTGGCCGTCGCCTGCCTTGCCTCGCCTCGGCCACGCCTCACCCCGAGCTGGCCTCGCCTCTGACACTGGCGACACTGCCGCCGCCTCCTCCGTCGGCCATACCGGCGCCAGTATTCTGGTCACGCCTGAGGCAGCCCGGGCTCGCCCGTCAGGCGCTTCGCGCCGTCGCACTCGGCGCCTCTTTGCTCCCCTCGGCGTTTCCCCTCCGGTGGCCGCAGCCATGCCCGTCCTCCTCGCTCACGATTTGGCGAAACATGATCGCGCCAAGAACGCCATCTAGCCCCCAAGACCTTGACTGGGGCCCCGCCCCAGAACGTTTTTAGAAAAAAAAGAGGAATTAAAAAAATATATTAAATAAATAAATAAATAATAATTAAAATAATTAAAATGTTAATTAATTAATTAATTAATTAATTAAGTAATTAATTAAGTTAATTAATCCTGATTAGATTAACCTAATCACTAATTAAATTAACTAATCTGTAATTAAACTAAACAGAGAGAATGACAGGTGGGTCCCATCGACCCACACGCCAAAGTTGACCAGTGTCAATGGTCAACGCTGATCACGACATCACCTCGATGTCATAATCGACGCCAAAGATTTACTATTCGATAATGTTGGATTAAATAATTAATTAAATTCCATAAATTAATAAATTCTTTAGAAAATCATATCTTTTAATCCGTAACTCGGATTAAAATATTTTCAACATGAAAGTTGCTCAGAACGACGAGACGAATCCGGATACGCAGTCCGTTCGTCCGTCACACACCCCTAACCTATCGAACCCGCAACTTTCCCCCTCTAGCTCCTCTGCCCGAAAACACGAAACACCGGGAATACTTTCCCGGATGTTTCCCCCCTTAACCGGTACCACCTCATACGACGTTAGGGCACGCCTAGCATCGTTACTTGTCTTGTCATGCATCGATATGCATCTGTTTACATGGTATTCATTGTTTCTTCCCCCTCTTCTCTCGGTAGACTACGAGACCGACGCTGTTGCCGCCTGATTCGACTACGGAGTTGACGACCCCTCTCTCTTGCTGTAACAACCAGGCAAGCCCCCCTTGATTGCCGATATCGCCTATTCTACTCTATACCGCTTGCATTAGAGTAGTGTAGCATGTTACCGCTTTCCGTTATACCTATCCTCGATGCATAGCTTTGTCCTTGTTACTACTGTTGTTACCTGCAATCCTATATGCTTAGTATAGGATGCTAGTATTTTCATCTGTGGCCCTACATTCTTGTCCGTCTGCTGTGCTATACTATCGGGCCGTGATCACTCGGAGGTGATCACGGGTATATACTATATACTTATACATGATACATGTGGGGACTAAAGTCGGGTCGGCTGGTGGAGCACCCGCGAGTGGATCTTTGTGGCGGAGCGACAGGGCAGGTTGAGACCGCCTAGGAGAGAGGTGGGCCTGGCCCTGTTCGGCGTTCGCACATACTTAACACGCTTAATGAGATCTTGGTATTTGATCTGAGTTGGCTACGAGCCTATACGCACTAACCAACTACATGGGAGAGATATGGGCACTCGGCGTCGTGGTATCAGCCGAAGCACTTCGTGACGTCGGCCGATCGAGTCGCTGGCGCCGGATTGACCGAACGCCACTAGGCTAGGTCTGCTCGGCCACAGACATAACGCAGTGTGTGTGCTCAGGCGATGGGCCTGCACTTCGTGGCGCTTAGGTTTAGACCGGCGGTCTTGACCTCTCTGTTGAGCCTAGGTGGGGCTGCGACGTGTTGATCTTCCGCGTCGGGCATGACCCAGAAAGTGTGTCCGCCAAATGGGATCAAGCGTGTTGGGTTATGTGGTGCACCCCTGCAGGAAGTTAATTTATTCAATAGCCGTGATCTTGGTAACAGGACGACTTGGAGTTGTACCTTGACCTTATGACAACCAGAACCGGATACTTAATAAAACACACCCTTCCAAGTGCCAGATACAACGGTGGTCGCTTCTCTCGTGGATACGAGGAGGAGATCGCCGGGTAGGATTATTGCTATGTGATGCTACTTGGAGGACTTGATCTACTCTTCGCTACATGCCGCAAGGCGGAGGCTGCCGAAGCGTAGTCTTCGATGTGATTAGCTACCCCCTCTTATTCTCGGCATTCTGATTCGGTCCACCGATATGGCCCTTTACACATATATCCATGCATATGTAGTGTAGCTCCTTGCTTACGAGTACTTTGGATGAGTACTCACGGTTGCATTGTTTCCCCTTTTTCCCTATCTCTACTCGATTCTTGCAAATGCACGATGGAGCCAGGAGCCAAACACCACCGTCGATGACGACTACTACACTTTGGAGGGTCCTACTACTACGTGCAGCCGGTGACGATTTACCAGAGAGTAGTTAGGAGGATCCTGCAGGAGGCCTGCTCCTCTTTCGATCTGTATCCCAGTTTGTGCTAGCCATCTTATGGCACCTTGCTAAACTTATGTCTGTACTCAAATATTGTTGCTTCCGCTGACTCGACTATGATCGAGCACTTGTATTCGAGCCCTCGAGGCCCCTGGCTTGTATTATGATGCTTGTATGACTTATTTATGTTTTAGAGTTGTGTTGTGATATCTTCCGTGAGTCCTCGATCTTGATCGTATACATTTGCGTGCATGATTAGTGTACGGTTGAATCGGGGCGCCACGAAGACAATCAACGCTACGGACTCATCGTCATTGAAGCCTGGTTCGGGGGCTACCGAGGAGTCAGGACTAGGGGGTGTACGGATAGCCGGACTACCGTCACGGCCGGACTCCAAGACTATGAAGATACAAGATTGAAGACTTCATCCCGTGTCCGGATGGGACTTTCCTTGGCGTGGAAGGCAAGATTGGCGATACGGATATGTAGATCTCCTACCATTGTAACCGACTCTGTGTAACCCTAACCTATCCGGTGTCTATATAAACCGGAGGGTTTTAGTCCAGAGGATCTAACAACAATCATACCATAGGCTAGCTTCTAGGGTTTAGCCTCCTTGATCTCGTGGTAGATCTACTCTTGTACTACCCATATCATCAATATTAATCAAGCGGAGTAGGGTATTACCTCCATCGAGAGGGCCCAAACCTGGGTAAAAACATCGTGTCCCTTGTCTCCTGTTACCATCCGCCTAGACGCACAGTTCGGGACCCCCTACCCGAGATCCGCCGGTTTTGACACCGACAATCATCCTCTCCTCTTCTGGTAAAACCAACACAAGCTCAAGACGTAGCAAGAAGGATTTCTGGCGCCGTTGCCGGGGATTCTACGCAAAAGTCAACATACCAAGTACCCATCACAATCCCTTATCCCTCGCATTACATTATTTGCCATTTGCCTCTCGTTTTCCTCTCCTCCACTTCACCCTTGCCGTTTCATTCGCCCTCTCTTTTTCGCTCGCCTTCTTCCCGTATGTATCTTTGTTTGTGTTTCCTTGTGCCTTCTATATGCTTGCATCTTCACTTGCTGAAAATATATTGATATGGATCCACTTAAAGTGTTCTACTTGGATCATCTTCGATCCTTATGCGTTCGTGCTGAAACCCCAACTAGCCTAGTTGATGGGAAATCTTTAGATGAGCATGCTCATTTTGTGCGTCATCGTTTGTCTGAAAAGGGGAAGCTCTTATGGTATCATATAAATAGTTTGCTATGCTATGCTTGGAATCTTTGTGAAATGTGTGATTTTACTTTTTGCTCTAAGAACCCTAAAAAACACCTTCCCTACCTATGTGAGTTCAATGATAATGAAATCTTATCTTCTTATGCTAAGGGTGTTAATAGTTACTATGATATCGAACAAATTGAAGAATTTGTCGTTTTTAAGGGTGCTTATGAGGTTGTTTCTTTGATTGAAAAGTATGATTTTTCTCTCAACAAATCTGAAAATTCTGTCATACTTAAATATTGCAATGAAAACCTTGCTCACAATGTCTATGTCGAAGAATTTGTTGAAAGAATGACTGTTGCTTTGGAAGAAAATAATGATATGCATGAATCTATAGATAATACTGATTCCGATGATTTGGTTGAAATATCCCTTGATGAACATGATGCTTACAATTCTTGTGGCCATGATGCCAACATTTATGAAGACGAATTTGCAATAGTTCCTTATGTTAAAAATGAGATCGTTGCTATTGCACCCATGCTTGATAGTTCCTTCGGTGAAAAACACGATTGCAATGATTTTACTATAAATTCTCTTGATGTCAATTATGCTAATAATATGCAAAACCCTAAGCTTGGGGATGCTAGTTTTGCTATGTCCACTATTTGTTGCAATGATCATGATTGGGGTGATTTTTCTTATGATCTTGAAAATTTATTTAATCCCCATGATGAATATGAGATTGATAGTATTGTTTGCAATAATATTGAAAGTGGGTTTGGAAGAGTGTCAACTTTAGATCCCACATATTTGGAGAATATTCAATCATATGGTTTTTTTGATAAAAGTGGGTTTGGAGAGGTCATGACTTTAGTTAATGTTAATCCCACTATTTTGGAAGAGTGTCAACTTTGCATGCATGTGGATCGTGTTGAAAATATTTTATGTGATAGATATTTTGTTGAACTTGCTAATGATCCTACATGTAATTATTATGAGAGAGGAAAATATGGTTGTAGAAATTTTCATGTTACTAAATTACCTCTCGTTATGTTGAGATCGTTATTGTCTCTTTCTTCTTCCTTGCATATGCTAGTTTTTGCTTGCCTTGATAATTTGTTTGCCTATAAGATGCCCATGCATAGGAAGTATGTTAGACTTAGATATGTTTTTCACATGCTTTATGATGCTCTCTTGTGCTTCAATTCTTGTCTTTCCTGAGAGCATCATTAAAATTATCAAAGCCTAGCTAGGGGCGTTAAACGATAGCGCTTGTTGAGAGGCAACCCAATTTTAATTTTTGTTTTTTTTTGTTTTTGTTTATGTTTAGAAATAAATAATCCATCTACCTTCTGTTTAGATGTGGTTTTATGTTTTAATTAGTGTTTGTGCCAAGTTAAACCTATAGGATCTTCTTGGATAATAGTTATTTGATCTTGCTGTAATTTCCAGAAACTTTCGGTTCACGAATTTTTTTTAAATCATCAGAACGTGATAAAATAGTGATTCCAATTGATGCTGATCAATAAAAAAATTGCCTAGTTCGTCCTATTTTGGCTGAATTTTTGGAGTTCGATAAGTTTGAGTTAGTTACAGATTACTATAGACTGTTCTGTTTTTGACAGATTCTGTTTTTCGTGTGTTGTTTGCTTATTTTGATGAATCTATGGCTAGTAAAATAGTTTATAATCCATAGAGAAGTTGGAATACAGTAGGTTTAACACCAAAACAAATAAAGAATGAGTTCATTACAGTACCTTGAAGTGGTCTTTGTTTTCTTTCGCTAACGGAGCTTACGAGATTTTTGTTGAGTTTTGTGTTGTGAAGTTTTCAAGTTTTGGGTGAAATTTTTTGATGGGTTATGGAACAAGGAGTGGCAAGAGCCTAAGCTTGGGGATGCCCATGGCACCGCCAAGATAATCCAAGGACACCAAAAATCCAAAGCTTGGGGATGCCCCAGAAGGCATCCCCTCTTTCGTCCACGTCCATCGGTAACTTTACTTGGAGCTATATTTTTATTCACCACATGATATGTGTTTTGCTTGGAGTGTCTTGTATTATTTGCGTCTTTGCTTGTTAGTTTACCACAATAATCCTTGCTGTAAACACCTTTTGAGAGAGCCATACATGAATTGGAATTTTTTAGAATACTCTATGTGCTTCACTTATATCTTTTGAGCTTTATAGTTTTGCTCTATGTGCTTCACTTATATCTTTTGAGCTTTATAGTTATGCTCTAGTACTTCACTTATATCTTTTAGAGCACGGTGGTGGATTTGTTTTAAAGAAACTATTGATCTCTCATGCTTCACTTAGATTATTTTGAGAGTCTTAAATAGCATGGTAATTTGCTTAAAATAATAATATGCTTGGTATTCAAGATTTGTAAAACTTTCTTTTGAGTGCGTTGAATACTAAGAAAAGTTTGATGCTTGATAATTGTTTTGAGATATGGAGGTGATAATATTAGAGTCGTGCTAGTTGAGTTGTTGTGAATTTGAGAAATGCTTGTGTTGAAGTTGCAAGTCCCGTAGCATGCACGTATGGTAAACGTTATGTAACAAATTTGAAACATGAGGTGTTATTTGATTGTCCTCCTTATGAGTGGTACATCGGGGAATGAGCGATGGTCTTTTCCTACCAATCTATCCCCTAGGAGCATGCGCGTAGTGCTTTGGTTTTTGATGGCTTGTAGATTTTTGCAATAAGTATGTGAGTCCTTTATGACCAATGTTGAGTCCATGGATTATACGCACTCTCACCCTTCCATCATTGCTAGCCTCTTCGGTATCGTGCATTGCCCTTTCTCACATTGAAAGTTGGTGCAAACTTCGCCGGTGCATCCAAACCCCGTGATATGATACGCTCTTTCACACATAAACCTCCTTATATCTTCCTCAAAACTGCCACCATACCTACCTATTATGGCATTTCCATAGCCATTCCGAGATATATTGCCATGCAACTTTCCACCATACCGTTCTTCATGACACATTCATCATTGTCATATTGCTTAGCATGATCATGTAGTTGACATAGTATTTGTGGCAAAGCCACCGTTCATAATTCTTTCATATCACTCTTGATTCATTGCATATACCGGTACACCGTCGGAGGCATTCATATAGAGTCATACTTTGTTCTAGTATCGAGTTGTAATCATTGAGTTGTAAATAAATAGAAGTGTGATGATCATCATTTTCTAGAGCATTGCCCAAAAAAAGGCCAAAAGAAAAAAAAGAAGACCCAGAAAAAAGGATAAATAAAAAGGGGCAATGTTACTATCTCTTTTTCCACACTTGTGCTTCAAAGTAGCACCATGTTCTTCATATAGCGAGTCTCATATATTGTGCTTCAAAGTAGCACCATATTTTTCATATAGAGAGTTTCATATTTTGTCACTTTCATATACTAGTGGGAATTTTTCATTATAGAACTTGGCTTGTATATTCCAACGATGGGCTTCCTCAAATGCCCTAGGTCTTCGTGAGCAAGCAAGTTGGATGCACACCCACTTAGTTTCTTTTGTTGAGCTTTCATACATTTATAGCTCTAGTGCATCCGTTGCATGGCAATCCCTACTCCTTGCATTAACATCAATTGATGGGCATCTCCATAGCCCGTTGATTAGCCTCGTTGATGTAAGATCTTCTCCTTTTAGTCTTCTCCACATAACCCCCATCATTATATTCTATTCCACCCATAGTGCTATGTCCATGGCTCGCTCCATATATTGCGTGAAAGTTTATAGGTTTGAGATTACTAAAGTATGAAACAATTGCTTGGCTTGTCATCGGGTTGTCCATGATGAGAGCATTCTTGTGTGACAAAAATGGAGCATGACTAAACTATATGATTTTGTAGGGATGAACTTTCTTTGGCCATGTTATTTTGAGAAGACATAATTGCTTAGTTAGTATGCTTGAAGTATTATTATTTTTATGTCAATATGAACTTTTGTCTTGAATCTTTCGGATCTGTATATTCATACCACAATTAAGAAGAGTTACATTGAAATTATGCCAAGTAGCACTCCACATCAAAAATTCTCTTTTTATCATTTACCTACTCGAGGACGAGTAGGAATTAAGCTTGGGGATGCCTGATACATCTCCAACGTATCTATAATTTTTTATTGCTCCATGCTATATTATCCACTGTTTTGGACCATATTGGGCTTTATTTTCCACTTTTATATTATTTTTGGGACTAACCTATTAACTGGAGGCCCAAATTTTAATTGCTGTTTTTTTTTGCCTATTTCAAGATTTCAAGAAACGGAATATCAAACGGAGTCCAAACGGAATGAAATCTTCGAACGTGATTTTCTCATCGATAAGATCCAGGAGACTTGGACCTCGGTCAAGAAAGGAGGGAGGCGGCCATGAGGGTGGAGGGCCCTCTGTATGCCCCCGCCTCATGGGCCCCAAGCTCCACCGACGCATTCTTCCTCCTATATATACCCACGCACTTCAACAGATCGACACGGAGCCAAAAACCTAATTCCACTGCCGCAACTTTCAGTATCCACGAGATCCCATCTTGGGGCCTGCTCGAGCTCACGGAAGGGGAATCCACCATGGAGGGCTTCTACATCATCATCATAGCCTCTTGAGCAAGTGTGAGTAGTTTACCTCAGACCTTCGGGTCCATAGTTAGTAGCTAGATGGCTTCTTCTCTCTTTTGGATCTCAATACAATGTTCTCCCCTCTCTCGTGGATATCTATTCGATGTAATCTTCTTTTTGCGGTGTGTTTGTTGAGACCGATGAATTGTGGGTTTATGATCAAGATTATCTATGAGCAATATTTGAATCTTCTCTGAATTATTTTATGTATGATTGGTTATCTTTGCAAGTCTCTTCGAATCATCCGTTTGGTTTGGCCAACTAGATTGGTAGTTCTTGCAATGAGAGAAGTGCTTAGCTTTGGGTTCAATCTTGCGGTGTCCTTTCCCAGTGGCGGTAGGGGCAGCAAGGCACATATTGTATTGTTGTCGTCGAGGATAACAAGATGGGGTATTTATCATATTGCATGAATTTATTCCTCTACATCATGTCATTTTGCTTAAGGTGTTACTCTGTTTTCATTAACTTAATACTCTAGATGCATGCTGGATAGCAGTCGATGAGTGGAGTAATAGTAGTAGATGCAGGCAGGAGTCGGTCTACTTGTCTCGGACATGATGCCTATATACATGATCATACCTAGATACTCTCATAACTATGCTCAATTCTGTCAATTGCTCAATTCGTTCACCCACCGTAAAATACCTATGCTCTTGAGAGAAGCCACTAGTGAAATCTATGGCCCCCGGGTCTATTTTCATCATATTAATCTTCCTACTCTTTATTATTGCTTTGCTTTTTTACTTTGCCTTTTATTTTACTTTGCATCTTTATACCAAAAATACCAAAAATATTATCTATCATCTCTATCAGATCTCACTCTCGTAAGTGACCGTGAAGGGATTGCCAACCCCAATTCGCGTTGGTTGCGAGGAGTTATTCGCTTTGTGTAGGTACGAGGGACTTGCGCGTGGCCTCCTACTGGATTGATACCTTGGTTCTCAAAAACTGAGGGAAATACTTACGCTACTCTGCTGCATCATCCTCTCCTCTTCGGGGAAAACCAACGCAAGCTCAAGACGTAGCAGCACCCGGTCGTTTGGTATGTTGCTATTGCTTTCTTCATGACTTATGCATGTTCCTATGACTATGCGATTATGCAACTACCGTTTACCGGAGGAACACTTTGTGTGCTACCAAACGTCACAACGTAATTGGGTGATTATAAAGGTGCTCTACAGGTGTCTCCGAAGGGACCTGTTGGGTTGGCGATTTCGAGATTAGGATTTGTCACTCCAATTGCTCGGAGAGGTATCTCCGGGCCCTCTCGGTAATGCACATCACTTAAGCCTTGCAAGCATTGCAACTAATGAGTTAGTTGCGGGATGATGTGATTCGGAACGAGTAAAGAGACTTCTGTCGGTAACGAGATTGAACTAGGTATTGAGATACCGACGATCGAATCTCTGCAAGTAACATACCATGACAAAGGGAACAACGTATGTTGTTATGCGGTCTCGACCGATAAAGATCTTTGTAGAATATGTAGGAGCCAATATGAGCATCCGTGTTCCGCTGCTGGTTATTGATCGAGACGTGTCTCGGTCATGTCTACATAGTTCTCGAACCCGTAGGGTCCGCACGCTTAATGTTTCGGCGATGCTTTTATTATGAGTTTATATGTTTTGATGTACCGAAGGTTGTTCGGAGTCCCGGATGTGATCACGGACATGACGAGGAGTCTCAAAATGGTCGAGACGTGAAGATTGATATATTGGAAGCCTATGTTTGGATATCGGAAGTGTTCCAAGTGAAATCGGGATTTTACCGGACTACCGGGAGGTTACCGGAACCCCCCGGGAAGTAAATGGGCCTTAGTGGGCCTTTACGGAGAAGAGGAGAGGTGGCCAGGGCTGGGCCGCGCGCCCCTCCCCCCTAGTCCGAATAGGACTAGGAGAGGGGGGCGGCGCCCCCCTTCCTTCTCTCTCTCCTCTTTCCCCCTCCCGAATCCTATTCCAACTAGGAAAGGGGGGGAGTCCTACTTCCGGTAGGAGTAGGACTGCTCCTGGCGCGCCTCTCCCCTTGTCGGCTGCACCCCCCTTGCTCCTTTATATACGGGGGCAGGGGGCACCCCATAGGGACAACAATTGATCTGTTTGATCTTTTAGCCGTGTGCGGTGCCCCCCTCCACCATAGTCCACCTCGATAATATTGTAGCGGTGCTTAGGCGAAGCCCTGCGTCGGTAGAATGATGTCTACTACACAACCTTCTTCTTGTAGACGTTGTTGGGCCTCCAAGTGCAGAGGTTTGTAGGACAATAGCAAATTTCCCTCAAGTGGGTGACCTAAGGTTTATCAATCCGTGGGAGGCGTAGGATGAAGATGGTCTCTCTCAAGCAACCCTGCAACCAAATAACAAAGAGTCTCTTGTGTCCCCAACACACCCAATACAATGGTAAATTGTATAGGTGCACTAGTTTGGCGAAGAAATGGTGATACAAGTGCAATATGGATGGTAGATATATGTTTTTGTAAACTGAAAATATAAAAACAGCAAGGTAACTAACGGTAAAAGTGAGCGTAAACGGTATTGCAATGAGTTGAAACAAGGCCTAGGGTTCATACTTTCACTAGTGCAAGTTATCTCAACAATAATAACATAATTGGATCATATAACTATCCCTCAACATGCAACAAAGAGTCACTCCAAAGTAACTAATAGTGGAGAACAAACGAAGAGATTATGGTAGGGTATGAAACCACCTCAAAGTTATTCTTTCCGATCAATCCGTTGGGCTATTCCTATAAGTGTCACAAACAACCCAAGAGTTCGTACTAGAATAACACCTTAAGACGCAAATCAACCAAAACCCTAATGTCACCTAGATACTCCAATGTCACCTCAAGTATCCGTGGGTATGATTATACGAATATGCATCACACAATCTCAATTCATCTATTCAAACCAACATATAGAACCTCAAAGAGTGCCCCAAAGTTTCTACCGGAGAATCACGATTTAAAAACGTGTACCAACCCCTATGCATAGGTTCATGGGCGGAACCCGCAAGTTCATCACCAAAACATACATCAAGTGAATCACGTGATATCCCATTGTCACCACAGATACGCATGGCAAGACATACATCAAGTGTTCTCAAATCTTTAAAGACTCAATCCGATAAGATTACTTCAAGGGGAAAACTCAATTCATTACAAGAGAGTAGAGGGGGAGAAGAAACATAAGATCCAACTATAATAGCAAAGCTCGCGATACATCAAGATCGTGCCAAATCAAGAACACGAGAGAGAGAGAGAGAGAGATCAAACACATAGCTACTGGTACATACCATCAGCCCCGAGGGTGAACTACTCCCTCCTCGTCATGGAAAACGCCGGGATGATGAAGATGGCCACCGGTGAGGGTGCCCCCCCTCCGACAGGGTGCCGGAACAGGGTCCCGATTGGTTTTTGGTGGCTCTGGAGGTTTTGCGGCGGCGGAACTCCCGATCTAATCTCTGTTCCGGAAGTTTTACGATACGTAGGTATATATGGGTGCAGGAGGTACGTCGGTGGAGCTTCAGGGGCCCCACGAGGCAGGGGGACGCGCCCAAGGGGGGTGGGCGCGCCCCCACCCTCATGAGCACCTCCCGTATCTTCTGACGTGGGGTCCAAGTCCATCAGGTGGGTTTCCTTCCAAAAATAACTTCTCCAGTTGATTTCGTTCCGTTTCGACTCCGTTTGATATTCCTTTTCTTCAAAACACTGAAATAGGCAAAAAAACAGCAATTCTTGGCTGGGCCTCCGATTAATAGGTTAGTCCCAAAAATAATATAAAAGTGGAAAATAAAGCCCAATATTGCCCAAAACTGTAGATAATATAGCATGGAGCAATAAAAAATTATAGATATGTTGGAGACGTATCAAGCATCCCCAAGCTTAATTCCTGCTCGTCCTCGAGTAGGTAAATGATAAAAAATATAATTTTTGATGTGGAATGCTAGTTGGCATAATTTCATTGTAATTCTTCTTACTTGTGGTATGAATATTCAGATCCATAAGAATCAAGATAAAAGTTCATAATGACATAAAAATAATAATACTTCAAGCATACTAACTAAGCAATTATGTCTTCTCAAAATAACATGGCCAAAGAGAGTTATCCCTACAAAATCATATAGTCTGGCTATGCTCCATCTTCCCCACACAAAATATTTAAATCATGCACAACCCCGATGACAAGCCAATCAATTGTTTCATACTTTAACATTTTCAAAACTTTTTCAATCTTCACGCAATACATGAGCGTGAGCCATGGATATAGCACTATATGTGGAATAGAATGGTGGTTGTGGAGAAGACAAAAGGAGAAGATAGTCTCACATCAACTAGGCGTATCAACGGGCTATGGAGATGCCCATCAATAGATATCAATGTGAGTGAGTAGGGATTGCCATGCAACGGATGCACTAGAGCTATAAGTATATGAAAGCTCAACAAAAGAAACTAAGTGGGTGTGCATCCAACTTGCTTGCTCACGAAGACCTAGGGCATTTTGAGGAAGCCCATCATTGGAATATACAAGCCAAGTTCTATAATGTAAAATTCCCACTAGTATATGAAAGTGACAATATAGGAGACTCTCTATCATGAAGATCACGGTGCTACTTTGAAGCACAAGTGTGGTAAAAGGATAGTAGCATTGTCCCTTCTCTCTTTTTCTCTCATATTTTTTTTGGGCCTTTTCTCTTTTTTTTATGGCTTCTCTTTTCCTTTTTTTATTTTTCGTCCGGAGTCTCATCCCGACTTGTGGGGGAATCATAGTCTCCATCATCCTTTCCTCACTAGGACAATGCTCTAAAAATGATGATCATCACACTTTTATTTTCTTACAACTCAACAATTACAACTCGATACTTAGAACAAAATATGACTCAATATGAATGCCTCCGGCGGTGTACCAGGATGTGCAATGACTCATGAGTGACATGTATGAAAGAATTATGAACGGTGGCTTTGCCACAAATACGATGTCAACTACATGATCATGCTAGCAATATGACAATGATGAATGTGTCATAACAAACAGAACGGTGGAAAGTTGCATGGCAATATATCTCGGAATGGCTATGGAAATGCCATGATAGGTAGGTATGGTGGCTGTTTTGAGGAAGCTATATGGTGGGTGTATGATACCGGCGAAAAGTGCGCGGTATTAGAAAGGCTAGCAATAGTGGAAGGGTGAGAAAAGTGCGTATAATCCATGGACTCAACATTAGTCATAAAGAACTCATATACTTATTGCAAAAATCTACAAGTTATCAAAGCAAAGTATTACGCGCATGCTCCTAGGGGATAGATTGGTAGGAAAATACCATCGCCGTCCCCGACCGCCACTCATAAGGAAGACAATCAATAAATAATTCATGCTCCGACTTCATCACATAACGGTTCACCATACGTGCATGCTACAGAATCACAAACTTTAACACAAGTATCTCTCAAATTCACAACTACTCAACTAGCATGACTCTAATATCACTACTTCCATATTTCAAAACAATCATCAAGCATCAAACTTCTCTTAGTATTCAACACACTCATAAGAAAGTTTTTACTATTTTT
Source organism: Aegilops bicornis (assembly GCA_021605145.1). Taxonomy (NCBI): domain Eukaryota; kingdom Viridiplantae; phylum Streptophyta; class Magnoliopsida; order Poales; family Poaceae; genus Aegilops; species Aegilops bicornis. Next base: position 255,041,031 of record CM038670.1, on the reverse strand, counting down.
GAATACCTGGCATATTAAGATTATTTAAGCAAATTACCATGCTATTTAAGACTCTCAAAATAATATAACTGAAGCATGAGAGTTCATCTATTTCTTCAAAATAAAACCACCACCGTGCTCTAAAAGATATAAGTGAAGTACTAGAGCAAATGACAAACTACTCCGAGAGATATAAGTGAAGATCAATGAGTAGTCGAATAATTATAACTATGTGAAGACTCTCTAACATTTAAGAATTTCAGATCTTGATACTTTATTCAAACAGCAAGCAAAGCTAAAGAAAATAAAATGACGCTCCAAGCAAAACACATATTATGTGGTGAATAAAAATATAGCTCCAAGTAAAGTTACCGATGAACGAAGACAAAAGAGGGGATGCCTTCCGGGGCATCCCCAAGCTTAGACTCTTGGTTATCCTTGAATATTACCTTGGGGTGCCTTGGGCATCCCCAATCTTAGGCTCTTGCCACTCCTTATTCCATAGTCCATCGAATCTTTACCCAAAACTTGAGAACTTCACAACACAAAACTTAACAGAAAACTCGTAATCTCCGTTAGCGAAAGAAAACAAAACACCACTTCAAGGTACTGTAATGAACTCATTATTTATTTATATTGGTGTTAAACCTACTTTATTCCAACTTCTCTATGGTTTGTAAACTATTTTACTAGCCATAGATTCATCAAAATAAGCAAACAACACACGAAAAACAGAATCTGTTAAAAACAGAACAGTCTGTAGTAATCTGTAACTAACGCAAACTTCTGGAACTCCAAATATTCAAAAATACATTGATGGACCTGAGGAATTTGTCTAGTAATCATCTGCAAAAAGAATCAACTAAATATCACTTTCCAGTAAAAAGTTCTAGCTAATCTCGTGAGCGCTAAAGTTTCTGTTTTTTACAGCATGATCATAAAGACTTCACCCAAGTCTTCCCAAAGGTTCTACTTCTCACAAACACTAATTAAAACACAAAACCACATCTAAACAGAAGCTAGATGGATTATTTATTACTAAACAGAACCAAAAAGCAAGAAACTAAAATAAAATTGGGTTGCCTCCCAACAAGCGCTATCGTTTAACGCCCTAGCTAGGCATGATGATTTCAATGATGCTCACATAAAAGATAAGAATTGAAACATAAAGAGAGCATCATGAAGAATATGACTAGCACATTTAAGTCTAACCCACTTCCTATGCATAGGGATTTTGTGAGCAAACAACTTATGGGAACAATAATCAACTTGCATAGGAAGGTAAAACAAGCATAACTTCGAGATTTTAAGCACATAGAGAGGAAACTTGACATTATTGCAATATGTAGAAGCATATGATCCTTTCTCATAATAATTTTCAGTAGCGTCATGAATGAATTCAACAATATAACCAGCACCTAAATCATTATTTTCATGATCTACTTGCACAGAAATTTTACTACTCTCCACATAAGCAAATTTCTTCTCATGAATAATAGTGGGAGCAAACTCAACAAAATGACTATCATGTGATTGAAAATTAAGATCAAGATGACAAGTTTCATGGTTTATCATCATTCTTTAAAGCATACGTGTCATCACTATAATCATCATAGATAGGAGGCATGTTTTCATCATAGTAAATTTGCTCATCAAAGCTTGGGGAACAAAAAATATCATCTTCATCAAACATAGCTTCCCCAAGCTTGCGGCTTTGCATATCATTAGCATCATGGATATTCAAAGAATTCATACTAACAACATTGCAATCATGCTCATCATTCACATATTTTATGCCAAGCATTCTATGTAATTCTTCTTCTAGTACTTGAGCACAATTTTCCTTCCCATCATTTTCACGAAAGATATAAAAAAGATGGAGCATATGAGACAAATTCAATTCCATTTTTTTGGTGGTTTTATTTTATAAACTAAACTAGTGCTAAAACAAGAAATAAAAAGATTCGATTGCAAGATCTAAAGATATACCTTCAAGCACTCACCTTCCCGGCAACGGCGCCAGAAACTGCTTAGTTGACGGGGTGTGAGTGCCGCTTACCTAGCCTCCCGACAGCGGCGCCGAGAAAAGAGCTTGATGTCTACTACACAACCTTCTTCTTATAGGCGTTGTTGGGCCTCCAAGTGCAGAGGTTTGTAGGACAGTAGCAAATTTCTCTCAAGTGGATGACCTAAGGTTTATCAATCCGTGGGAGGCGAGGGATGAAGATGGTCTCTCTCAAGCAACCCTGCAACCAAATAACAAAGAGTCTCTTGTGTCCCCAACACACCCAATACAATGGTAAATTGTATAGGTGCACTAGTTCGGCGAAGAGATGGTGATACAAGTGCAATATGGATGGTAGATATAGGTTTTTGTAAACTGAAAATATAAAAACAGCAAGGTAACTAACGGTAAAAGTGAGCGTAAACGGTATTGCAATGAGTTGAAACAAGGCCTAGGGTTCATACTTTCACTAGTGCAAGTTCTCTCAACAATAATAACATAATTGGATCATATAACTATCCCTCAAAATGCAACAAAGATTCACTCCAAAGTAACTAATAGCGGAGAACAAACAATGAGATCATGGTAGGGTACGAAACCACCTCAAAGTTATTCTTTCCGATCAATCCGTTGGGCTATTCCTATAAGTGTCACAAACAGCCCAAGAGTTCGTACTAGAATAACACCTTAAGACACAAATCAACCAAAACCCTAATGTCACCTAGATACTCCAATGTCACCTCAAGTATCCTTGGGTATGATTATACGATATGCATCACACAATCTCAATTCATCTATTCAAACCAACATATAGAACCTCAAAGAGTGCCCCAGAGTTTCTACCGGAGAATCACGACGAAAACGTGTGCCAACCCCTATGCATAGGTTCATGGGCAGAACCCGCAAGTTGATCACCAAAACATACATCAAGTGAATCACATGATATCCCATTGTCACCACAGATACGCACGGCAAGACATACATCAAGTGTTCCCAAATCTTTAAAGACTCAATCCGATAAGATTACTTCAAGGGGAAAACTCAGTTCATTACAAGAGAGTAGAGGGGGAGAAGAAACATAAGATCCAACTATAATAGCAAAGCTCGCGATACATCAAGATCGTGCCAAATCAAGAACACGAGAGAGAGAGAGAGAGATCAAACACATAGCTACTGGTACATACCCTCAGCCCCGAGGGTGAACTACACCCTCCTCGTCATGGAAAACGCCGGGATTGTGAAGATGGCCACCGGTGAGGGTTCCCCCCCTCCGGCAGGGTGTCGGAACAGGGTGTCGGAACAGGGTCCCGATTGGTTTTTGGTGGCTCTGGAGGTTGTGCAGCGGCGGAACTCCCGATCTAATCTCTGTTCCGGAAGTTTTACGATACGTAGGTATATATGGGTGCAGGAGGTACGTCGGTGGAGCTTCGGGGGCCCCACGAGGCAGGGGGGCGCCCCCCACCCTCGTGAGCACCTCCTGTATCTTCTGACGTGGGGTCCAAGTCCATCAGGTGGGTTTCCTTCCAAAAATAACTTCTCCAGTTGATTTCGTTCCGTTTCGACCCCGTTTGATATTCCTTTTCTTCAGAACACTGAAATAGGCAAAAACAACAATTCTGGGCTGGGCCTCCGGTTTATAGGTTAGTCCCAAAAATAATATAAAAGTGGAAAATAAAGCCCAATATTGCCCAAAACAGTAGATAATATAGCATGGAGCAATCAAAAATTATAGATACGTTGGAGACGTATCATAGAACACCAACATCGTCACCACGCCGTCGTGCTGACAAAACTCTCCCTCAACACTCGGCTGGATCGGAGTTCGAGGGACGTCATCAGGCTAAACGTGTGCTGAACTCGGAGGTGTCGTACGTTTGGTACTTGATCGGTCGGATCGTGAAGACGTACGACTACATCAACCGCGTTGTGCTAACGCTTCCGCTTTCGGTCTACGATGGTACGTGGGCAACACTCTCCCCTCTCGTTGCTATGCATCACCATGATCTTGCGTGTGCGTAGGATTTTTTTTTGAAATTACTACGTTCCCAAACACCGGTGACCAGCCATTTTCTCGTGAGTGAGGAGTGGAGTCCACTCCTCTTGAGAATAACCCGCCTAACATGGAAGATAAGGACAGCCCTAGTTGATACATGAGCTATTCGAGCATACAAAACAGAATTTCATTTGAAGATTTAGAGTTTGGCACATACAAATTTACTTGGAACGGCAAGTAGATACCGCATATAGGAAGGTATAGTGGACTCATATGGCATAACTTTGGGGTTTAAGGAATTGGATGCACAAGCAGTATTCCCGCTTAGTACAAGTGAAGGCTAGCAAAAGGCGGGAAGCGACCAACTAGAGAGCGACAACAGTCATGAACATGCATTAAAATTAATAAACATTGAGTGCAAGCATGAGTAGGATATAATCCACCATGAACATAAATATCGTGAAGGCTATGTTGATTTGTTTCAACTACATGTGTGAACATGTGCCAAGTCAAGTCACTTGAATCATTCAAAGGAGGATACCACCCTATCATACCACATTACAACCATTTTAATAACATGTTGGCACACAAGGTAAACCATTATAACTCACGGCTAATTAAGCATGGCACGAGCAACTATGATCTCTAACTGTTATTGCAAACATGTTTATTCATAATAGGCTGAATCAGGAACGATGAACTAATCATATTTACAAAAACAAGAGAGGTCGAGTTCATACCAGCTTCTCTCATCTCAATCAGTCCATCATATATCGCCATAATTGCCTTTCACTTGCACGACTGAACGATGTGAAAATAATAAGAGTGCACGTGCATTGGACTAAGCTGGAATATGTGAGCATTCAATAAACAGGAGAAGACAAGGCAATATGGGCTCTTGGTTAAATCAACAATAATGCAAATAAGAGCCACTTCAACAGTTTAATCATGGTCTTCTCCTATCGACCCCCAAAGAAAAGTAAAGAAATAAAACTATTTACACGGGAAAGCTCCCAACAAGCAAAAGAAGAACGGGAAATATTTTTGAGTTTTCTTTTTAATTATTACTACTACAGCAAGAAAGTAAACTAGATAAAAGCTACAACTAATTTTTTTGGTTTTCTTAAGGTTTATCAAACACACAAGAAGAAAGCAAGAAAAAGGAAAATAAACTAGCATGGATATTACAGTGAAAAAGTATGAGCACCGACATCTAGCAATGAGTGTGTGAACATAAATGTAATGTCGGTGAGAGATACGTACTCCCCCAAGCTTAGGCTTTTGGCCTAAGTTGGTTTATTGCCACGGATGGCCTGGTGGATATCCATAGTTGTAGCCGGGGTTGTACTGCGATGCTGCAGTTATTGCCTCCTGGGCTGCAGCGTGGCGACGAGCTGCCTCCGCCCTCCTCTCGTACTCATCTGCCTCCTCTCTGGTAATAAAATGTCTTCCTTTTGCCTGATAATCAAAGAAGGCAGGAGCAGGGAGAGTAATACGGATAGCACGACGTTTGTCAAAGATTAAGCGATACCAGAGAGGTGATTCATTCCTCTCGACAAACTGGTGGTGAACCATAGCATTAAATTCTAAATAAGTAGGAGGCAACTGAATATCATCCTCACGTATGTCCACACCAAGAAAATTAGCTAAGCGGGTTGCATAAATTCCACCAAAGAAATCTCCATTAAATCTATTATGATGCAACCTACGTGCAACAATGGCTCCCAAATTATAAGATTTGTCTCCTAACACAGCACTCCTAAGAATACTGAGGTCAGGGACACACATGTGACATGCTTCATCCTTACCATTTATGTATCTACCTATGAAGAGAGCAAAATAATGTATAGCAGGAAAATGGATGCTCCCTATGGTATCTTGTGCTATATCTCTAGATTCCCCCACGGTTATACTAGCAAGAAATTATCTAAATTCAGATTTGCGAGGTTCACTAGCACTACCCCATTGTGGAAGTTTGCAAGCAGTGATAAAATCCTCTAAGTCCATCGTATAAGATTTTTCATAAAGATCAAACATGACAGTTGGAGAATTGCATGAAGAAGAAAATTCAAACCTCCTCACAAAGGAACTAGTGAGATAGTGGTACTTGCGGCACTTTTCTTCCTCGAAGCTCACAAGATCAGCGTTACGCAAATATGCGTTAAATTCTTCCTTGATTCCCGCTCGATCCATAAAGTTTTCTGAAGGCCATTCACAAGGCCGCACTGGAGCGTCCCTTGGTGGCTCATCGTCAGCATCACGCATTGCAAGCCTGGGTCCTTGCTTCCTTGAAGAACCACCTTGGTACATTTTCCTAAGCATATTTCTTCCTCTGAAAAATTTCTGAAATTTTTAGTAACTTCAAATAAAAGTGAGCCAAGCTCAACAAAATTGATAGCAACTACTCCTACAAGTGCCTAGAGACTATATCAAGCATTAGAACTACTTGGAACCATATAAGTTTGACATGCAAGCTCAAGAACATGGTCACCTAGGCAGCACAAATTTGCAATGAATAAAGCACTAGAACAAAAACTAATTGGACCAATGGAGGAGTCACATACCAAGGAACAATCTCCCTAGCAGTTTTGGCGAGAGGTGCTTTGAGCAAGGAGAACGAAAATCGCAGCAAAAAGAGCTAGAACTCGTGCTTGAGCTGGATGGTGATTTTTTGGGAGGAAGAAGGAGTGTGTGGGTGCAGGAATAAGTGGAGGGGACCCACCATGGGCCCATGAGGCAGGGGGCGCGCCCTGTAGGGGTGGGCGCGCCCTGGACCCTCGTGGCCAGGTGCTTGCTCCCCCTGTTGTGTTCTCAGTGCTAGATATTCTTAAATATTCCAGAAAAAAATCATATTCCATTTTCAGGGCATTTGGAGGACTTTTATTTTCGGGGTATTTTTATATTGCACAGATAACTCAGAAAACAGACAGGAAAATACTATTTTTACTTTATTTCAACTAAATAACAGAAGTTAGAGAGAGGGTACAGAAGGTTGTGCTTCTAGTTTCATCCATCTCATGCTCATCAAAATGAATCCACTAACAAGGTTGATCAAGTCTTGTTAACAAACTCATTCTGACTAACATGGAACCGGAGAAATTTCGAATGACACTATGTTACCTCAACGGGGATATGCACATCCCCAATAATAAGAATATCATATTTCTTCTTGACAGTAGGTAGAGGAAATTCAAAACCTCCAAAAATAATCGATGGAATTTTTCCAATAGAGTTGATGCTATGAACTTGAGGTTGTTTCCTTGGAAAGTGTACCGTATGCTCATTACCATTAACATGAAAAGTGACATTGCCTTTGTTGCAATCAATAACAGCCCCTGCAGTATTCAAAAAAGTTCTTCCAAGAATAATAGACATACTATCGTCCTCGGGAATATCAAGGATAACAAAGTCTGTTAAAATAGTAACGTTTGCAACTACAACAGGCACATCCTCACAAATACCGACGGGTATAGTAGTTGATTTATCGGCCATTTGCAAATATATTTCAGTAGGTGTCAACTTATTCAAATAAAGTCTACGATATGAAGAGAGAGGCATAACACTAACACCGGCTCCAAGATCACATAAAGCAGTTTTAACATAGTTTCTTTTAATGGAGCATGGTATAGTTGGTACTCCTGGATCTCCTAGTTTCTTAGGTATTCCACCCTTAAAAGTGTAATCAGCAAGCATGGTGGAAATTTCAGCTTCCTAAGATCTTTCTTTTATTAGTAACAATTTCTTTCATATACTTAGCATAAGGATTCATTTTGAGCATATCACCAAACGCATACGCAAAAAAGATAGGTCTAATCATTTCAAAGAAAGCGCTCAAAATCCTCATCATCCTTTTTCTTGGATGGTTTGGGAGGAAAAGGCATGGGTTTCTGAACCCAAGGTTCTCTTTCTTTACAATGTTTCCTAGCAACAAAGTCTCTCTTATCATAACGTTGATTCTTTGATTGTGGGTTATCAAGATCAACAACAGGTTCAATTTCTACATCATTATCATTACTAGGTTGAGCATCATCATGAACATCTTCATTAATATTTTCATTAGGTTCATGTTCATTACCAGATTGTGTTTCAAAGATCGTAAATAGAAATATCATTTGGATTCTCGTGTGTGTCGCCAATAGGTTCACTAGAAGCATGCAAAGTCCTATCATTTTTCTTTTCTTTGTTTTAGAAGGACTAGGTGCATCTATATTATTTCTCTGAGAATCCTGCTCAATTCTCTTAGGGTGGCCTTCAGGATACAAAGGTTCCTGAGTCATTTTACCAGTTCTAGTAGCCACTCTAACAGCATAATCATTATTCTAACTATTTAATTTATTGAGCAAATCATTTTGAGCTTTAAGTACTTGTTCTACTTGAGTGGTAACCATAGAAGCATGTTTAGTAATGAGTTTAAGTTCACCTTTAACTCTAGACATATAATCACCCAAGTGTTTAAGCGTATCGGAATTGTATTTCAATTGTCTACCAAAATAAGCATTGCAGTTTTCTTGTCTGACAATAAAATTATCAAACTCTTCTAAGCATTCTCTAGCAGACTTATAGTGAGGAATATCACCTTCATCAAATCTATAGAGAGAATTTACCTTTACTACCTGTATCGGGTTATCAAGACCATGTGTTTCTTCAATAGGTAATGGATTAGGATCATATGTTTCTTCAACAGACGGTAAATTAAGACCATGTATTTCTTCAATAGGAGGTAAATTCTTAACATCTTCAGCTTTAATACCCTTTTCTTTCATAGATTTTTTTGCCTCTTGCATATCTTCAGGACTGAGAAATAGAACACCCCTCTTCTTCGGTGTTGGTTTAGGAATAGGCTCAGGAGTTGGCTCAGGAAGTGTCCAAATATTTTCATTTGTCAACATATTATTCAATAGAATCCCAGCTTCATCCGGTGTTCTTTCCCTGAAAACAGAACTAGCACAACTATCCAGGTAATCTCTAGAAGCATCGGTTAGTCCATTATAAAAGATATCAAGTATTTCATTTTTCTTAAGAGGATGATCAGGCAAAGCATTAAGTAATTGGAGAAGCCTCCCCGAAGCTTGTGGGAGACTCTCTTCTTCAATTTGCACAAAATTATATATTTCCCTTAAAGCAGCTTGTTTCTTATGAGCGGGGAATATTTAGCGAGAAGTAATAAATCATATCCACGGGGACTACGCACACAACCAGGATCAAGAGAATTAAACCATATCTTAGCATCACCCTTTAATGAGAACGAAAATATTTTAAGGATATAGAAGTAGCGAGTTCTCTCATCATTAGTGAACAGGGTGGCTATATCATTTAATTTAGTAAGATGTGCCACAACAGTTTCAAATTCATAGCCATAAAAAGGATCAGATTCAACCAAAGTAATTATATCAGGATCAACATAGAATTCATAATCCTTATCAAGAATACGAGATAGGTGAAGTAGCAAAGCAGGTCAGGGTTTCATTCTAGCATTAACAGATCGCTGCTTCCATTTAGCTAATAATTTCTTAAGATCACTTCTATCATTGCAAGCAAGAATGGCTCTAGCAGATTCTTCATCCAAAACATTACCCTCAGGCACAACATACAATTCATATTTATTAGGGGGAGAGTCTTCATCATCACTATCTTCAATATTATTAGTTTCAATAATTTCATTCTCTCTAGCCCTAGCAAGTTGTTCATCAAGAAATTCACCAAGTGGCACAGTAGTATCAAGCATAGAAGTAGTTTCATCATAAGTATCATGCATAGCGAAGTGGCATCATCAATAACATGCGACATATCCGAATTAATAGCGTAAGGGGTTTAGGTGTTGCAAGCTTACTCAAAACAGAAGGTGAATCAAGTGCAGAGCTAGATGGCAGTTCCTTACCTCCCCTCATAGTTGAGGGATAAATTTTCGTTTTCGCGTCTTTCAAGTTCTTCATAGTGACCAGCAGATATAAATCCCAAGTGACTCAAAGAATAGAGCTATGCTCCCCAAAGAACGGCGCCAGAAAATAGTCTTGATAACCCACAAGTATAGGGGATCACAACAGTTTTCAAGGGTAGAGTATTCAACCCAAATTTATTGATTCGACACAAGGGGAGCCAAAGAATATTCTCAGGTATTAGCAGTTGAGTTGTCAATTCAACCACAACTGGATAACTTAGTATCTGCAGCAAAGTATTTAGTAGCAAAGTAATATGGAGGTAACGGTAACGGTAGCAAAAGTAATGTTTTTGGGTTTTGTAGTGATTGTAATAGTAGCAACGGAAAAGTAAATAAGCGAAGAACAATATGTAAAAAGCTCGTAGGCATTGGATCGGTGATGGAGAATCATACCAAATGTGGTTCATCATGTAACAATCATAACATAGGGTGTGTAACATCCCAAATTTTCAATTTGGAATGTTATACATAGGTCATCCATGCATATCATATTTTATTGCATCTTCGTTCCGCAATCCTCGAAATCCTAAGCAACTCAAGGACCCTCGGAGAGAGTTGGGGATTTTTCTGGTTTTCATATTTGATTTTTATCAAATAGCGAAAACGAGGAATTTTTATTTTAATTATTTTTCTCTCCAAAAAAAATATTTCATAATAAAATAAATGAGGGGAGATAATATGACTTCTCCAAAACAATTGAAACATTGGAGGAAAAATGTTAAAATCATTTGTTGGATTTTATTTGCATTAGAAAAAGTTTAGGGCCAAGAAAATGTTCATCTCGTTCTAAATATTTCATTTAGACGGTGAAAACTTGTTTTGGCATTTTTAGATTTTTATTTTATTTTATAGGATTTATTTTCCGTCGGCGGGACTATTTTTTTTAAGTTTCCCAGTGGCCTAAAAGGCCCGACCGCGCCGCCTCCAGCCTTGTGGCCTGCCCGCCGCCGCCGACTCGGGACCGAGTCCGAGCCGGACTCCGCCTCGCTCACGCCTTGCCCCCTCCTCCAAGTCTCCGCCTCTCTTAAATACCCTGCCACCCGCCGCCACCACCACCACCACCACCGCCACACCACCACCACCACCACCCGCCACCGCCGCTCGAGGCTGAGCGAGCCGCCTTCGAAGCTCATTGCTGCCCCGCCGCCGCCGCCAGAGCCGCCGCCTCCGCCCGCCGCCACCCCGCCACCCCATGCGACCCCGCCGTCAGCTGAACTCCGCTGAGCCAGCCGAGCCGAGCCGAGGTAGCCGCCCCGCCGCCCCGGTTTTCTGAGAAAAATGTTCGTTATTTTAGAAAACCCTAGTTTTCGTTTTTTAAATAGATCGGTTTTTCTCCGGTTTATTTATTTGGCGAGCGTTCGCTCGTTCGTTCGTTTTAACGAACGCGTTCTTCGTTTAGATCCGGATAACGAACGTTCGTTCGTTAGTCTCTTCGTCAGTTTTTCTTTTTCTTGGATTTATTCCGCGGTTTTTCTGATCACGATTTCTGATCCAATCTTAGTTTATGTTTATATTTTCGCTCGTTAGTCGGAATCAGGCGATTCAAGCGCCTAGAAGACCCTCTTTCCGCTTAAACAACTAAAACAAGATTTTGATAATATAAAATTTGAGCCTAGTTCAGATTAGTAAACGGATCTTGTTTCTTTCGACGTTTGAGTTTCGTTGCTCCGTTTGGTTTGATTCTTTTTGCGAACCGGAGTTCTTAAGTTGAACTTTCTGGTCAACCTCTTTTAGTTGAAGTTTTGCTTGTGCATCTTTGCTTGTTGCTTATGTATGATATTGTTTGCTTGCGATGGAATTCCCGGAGTGCGAAGCGTGTTACTACGAGTCTCTAGGATTCGCGGATCGTCGGCAAGGCAAGTAACACTTTGATCATACTCTTTTCATACCCAGTTTTTATGCATTAGCTCAATCCTCAACATTGCATGGTTAGGATGTCATTAACTTGTGGGTTGGGAAGTAGTAGTTGAGGTAGAACCTATTGCCCTGTTACTATCAAACCTTTGGGAGTTACTTCTACGCGTTGCTTATATTGCTATGCTATGCTCGTAGACGTGGTTTGGGTTTGAGTGAATCCATGACAGATGTGAGATTGTTAATTGATGGTTTATTTAAGGTGGCAACTTTAATACACATCTGGGTGGATTGAGGCACCTGGGGAACCCAGTGTTATGCATTTTATTTTTGGAAATCTCGGGTACCCGTGTGATCTTCCTATGGACCGCCACCTAGGCTCAAAGGAACTGAGATTATTCATGCTAGAAACTTCCGTGTGCAGCCACAAGCTACTATGGGCTCTAGCATAGTTGAGTAAGTTATGTGAAGCTCTTGAAGAGGTAGATCAGCAGGTAGTGGATTTTGTAGGTTTGGTATGGTCTACGGAGTAGAGAGTTAATGTTTACGAAGAAGGCTGTGTCTCGGTCATCCGTTTCTCAAACACCATGTAGTGCGAGAAATCAGCGGAGGCGATCGAGTCTTGTGGGGAAAAGTGCGCAAACCTCTGCAGAGTGTACAATCTAATCATGGTTAGCCATGTCCCCGGTTATGGACAATTTTGAGTATCAAGTACTTGAGTTATCACATGTATCTCATCACTCTTAATTAATATTGTTGGGATGTTAACTACTTTAATTGGGATTGAGTTGGGGTTATACCTTCTCAATGTTTCAACCACCATGATAGTTAAATAAAATCTATTCCTTTGTTGTAGGGAAAAATTGGCTTTTCGCAAAACTATAACCATAGAGCGTTCCACCAGCCAAATATGCATGTAGTGATAGCATTATTCTATTCCTGCTCTATTGTGTTATATTGCCAGCATATTCCATGTGCTGACCCGTTCTCGGGCTGCAACGTATTATGTTGCAGACTTTTCAGACGAGGAGTAAGGTTCTTTAGGTCGTTGCCGTGCAGCTCAGCTATGCCGTTGGAGTTTATGGACTCACTTTATCTTCCAAGCCTTCCATTGTTATCGCATTAGATGTCCTTAAGCCATATTATTGTAATAAGTTCTCTTTTGAGACATTCGATGTAATAAGTGTGTGATTGCTACTCTGTTATAAATCCTTCGAGTAATCGTGTGTGTGTCGGCATTCTTGATCCGAGGATGACAACGTAATACGTAGACTTGACCATCTGAGGTCGGGTCGCTACAAGATGGTATCAGAGCACACGCTGAGTGTAGGAAACGACCACTAAGATAAACCATAGGCCACTCTTCTCTACTCATTTCTGACTCCTCTCCATTTTTACACTCTTTAGGATGACGGAGATGAAGAACAAGTTTGCACAACCGGATGAAGACACACCTTTTGGATGCCACTTGAAGGAAGTCACTAGGTACTTGAACATTGGAATACCAAGCTTCACCGGGACGCATACAATGCCACCTTACCGAGAAGAGGAGCTGGATGATTCAAGTACAAGTTCCGGAAGGACATTCTCGCCAACTTCTAAACCCATAGAATTTTCTTTCGAAGCACCCACCTGGAGTCTAGGCAAGAGCATGGCAGCCCACATTACCATGGGACGCATTGGAGAAGTCTACAATAGGGAGCTTAAGGACACCATCTATCAAATATGTGGGTGCAGAGACGAACAATGGGAAGTAATCAGCACCAAGAAGGATAGATCCATTGCAGCTTTCATCCAGGAGCTAAACCAGCACATTCGACGTCAGGAGAACCAGATGTGCGCAGACATGATGGAGTTGAAGAAGGCGAAGACCAGGATCATCGAGCTGGAGAAAGAACTCAAGTTTACACACGACGGATATGAGGAGGAAATTAAGACACTACTGGAGAAGAACGACGACCTGGTTAAGAAGATCGGAGTATTCATGGGAGGACCAGCACCGGAAGAAGAAGACGACGACCCCACTTGCCCGGCCAACTACATCATCATAGACGACACCAATTCGATCCAAGTGATGATGACTACGAAGACGAAGATGGAGCAGACATCATGGAGTCTTCCACCGATCAAAATTTCTAGATGGCCACCATATACTAGTAGTATTTCCCCCATGTATCTAGTATTAGTTGAGCACTTTTGCGATAGTCCTAGACCGTTTGTATGCCCTTGCTTGATTGATTGAGTGAAATGTTTGTGTTTGCCTCATGTGCATATGGGTAGTGTTTTTTCATTAGACCTTTTTCTATTCTAATCTCTTTCATCTAAACCCATCAGATGCCTCCAGACGTGACACGGTTTTGCTTTCCCACCGGAGCTCACCCAGTTGATCCAAAGAGAATGCTTTGATGCAATTGCTAGTTCGTAACCAGTGGCAACAACAACAACAATAACCCGCCGCCAAATGGACAATTTAGCCCGTTTCACGAGGTTACTGACCGGTGTTTTCCGAGCACCGAGCCAATAGTTGCTGATGATTGGCTACGCTGTATTGGAATGGAGTTAACCACCGCGGGATGCACAGATGCTGAGAAGGTGCGCTTTGCCGCACATCAATTGGATGGACCAGCAGCTGCATGGTGGGAGAATTACACGGCTTCTTTTCCTATAGCCAATGCCACTTGAGACCAGTTTCAGCAAGCTTTTCGCACGGCCCATGTCTCAACTGGAGCCATGCAGATGAAGAAGCGCGAGTTTCGCAACTTACGCCAGGGAACCGCATCGTAGCTCAAGACGTGGATGATTTTAGCAAGTTATTACGCTATGCCCCGACGATGTGGCTACGGATGCCGCAAGCGAGGAGAAGTTTATGGAATGGCTGAATGATGAGATGAGCATGCGATTGATGGTGGCAACTTTCAACAACTACCGGGAGTTGGTAGACAAGGCCCTTATGATTGAAGGGAAGCGGCAGCAGATTGAGAGCCGTAAGAGGAAGTATGGACAAGGGAAGTATAATTCAGGAGCTCAACAGAAGCCCGCTTAACCCGAACTCGGGAGGACTTGTTCATAACCATGGAGGTCACAACCACACTGGAGGAGGATCGCATAACCACAATGGTGCTAAGAATGGAAATGGGAATGGAGTTAATAACAATTAGAACCGCTCCAACCCAGCTACACCCGCCAAAAGAGACCTAAGTCAAGTTACTTGCTTTAAGTGCGGGCAGACAGGGCACTATGCCAATGATTGCCCTGAAGGAAGGAATGGAAACGGAAATGGGAGCGCTGGGAAGAAGCCCAATCCATTCAACAAAGGACAAGTGAACCACGTTAACGTGGAGGAGGTTGAAGAGCAGCCAGACGCGGTAATAGGTAAGTTCTTGGTTAAGTCATTTACCGCTCTCGTTCTTTTCGATACTGGTGCATCGCATTCATACATATCAAGGGGATTTGTGGATAAGTTTAAGCTACCAACCCAAACCCTTAGGACCCCTCCTTTAGTGAGCTACTTTGGAGGCGAGTACATGGCTAGCCAATGGTGCAACCAGATACCCCTAACCATTGGCACACATGTTTTTCCGTCTGACCTAATTATCTTGGAGTCGCAAGGATTGGATGTGATATTAGGTATGGACTGGATGTCAAAGTATGGAGGGAGCATTGACTGTGCTAGCAAATCAATTTATCTTACCACCCCGGAGGGAAAAAGGATTAAGTATGTATCTAGGCATGTGCCTAGGAGGAGCCAAGTGAATTCCCTCACGGGAGTTGTTCAGGAGGAAGTGCCAGTAGTAAAGGATTTTTCGGATGTTTTCCCAGTGGAGTTACCAGGCATGCCACCGGATCGAGACATCGAGTTTTTGATAGAGCTATTGCCAGGTACAGGGCCAATATCCAAGAGACCCTATCGGATGCCCGCAAATGATCTGGAGGAAATCAAGAAACAGATCAAGGAGTTGTTGGAGAAAGGTTACATTCGAAGGAGTTCATCACCTTGGGGAGCTCCAATGCTTTTGGTTGAGAAGAAGGATAAATCCCTAAGGATGGTTGTTGATTGCCGAACCTTGAATGAAGTAACGATTAAGAACAAGTACCCACTGCCGATGATCAATGATCTGTTTGATCAGCTGCAAGGAGCTAAGGTGTTTTCGAAGATTGATCTACGATCGGGATACCATCAGTTGAAGATCCGAGAGAAGGATATACCAAAGACAGGTTCACCACGCGGTATGGATTATACGAGTATACGGTCATGTCGTTTGGACTAACTAACGCCCCTGCTTATTTCATGAGCATGATGAACAAGGTGTTCATGGAGTATTTGGACAAGTTTGTTGTGGTGTTTATTGATGACATCATGGTATACTCGAAGAACGAAGAGGAGCACAAGGAGCACTTGCGTTTAGTTCTCGAGAAACTCAGGGAACACCAGTTATACGCCAAATTCAGCAAGTGCAAGTTTTGGTTGAAGGAAGTTGGATTTCTTGGGCATGTTATATTAGGAGAAGGTATAGCAGTAGATCCCGGTAAGGTTCAGTCCGTCACTGAATGGTTGGCACCCACTTCAGTTGGCGAGATCCGCAGTTTCCTTGGACTTGCAGGATATTATCAAAGATTCATTGAATTTTTTCCAAGATTGCTAAGCCAATGACTGAATTATTGAAGAAGGATACCAAGTTTAAATGGACAGAAGATTGTGAGGCAAGTTTCCAGGAGTTGAAGAAACGTTTGACTACAGCCCCAGTGTTAACCTTGCCCGATATACATAAGTGTATTGTGACGCCTCACGCTTGGGACTTGGATGTGTGCTTATGCAGGACGGAAGAGTTGTTTCGTATGCCTCACGACAACTAAAGCCCCATGAGTTGAACTATGTCACGCATGATTTGGAGCTAGCAGCCGTAGTGCATGCATTGAAGACTTGGAGACATTATCTTATTGGGAACCATTGTGATGTGTACACGGATCATAAGAGTTTGAAGTACATTTTCACACAGAAGGAGTTGAACCTTAGACAGAGGAGATGGTTAGAGCTTATAAAGGATTATGATATGAAGCTACACTATCATCCCGGAAAGGCCAATGTCGTAGCCCACGCTTTGAGCCGGAAGAGTTATGCCAATATCCTTGAAAGTAAAGGATTGTCAAGTAGTTAGGTGAGGATATCATGGAACGGTTGGAGATTGTTCCAAGAGGTTTCATTGCAACAATGGAAGTTCAGCCAACATTGTTGGATAAGATTCGAGAAGCTCAGAAGGAGGACAAAGAGATTGCTGAGATAAAGGAGAAGATGAGCAAAGGAAAGGCCAAAGGTTTTCACGAGGATGAGCACTATACCTTATGGTTTGAGGACCGAGTTTATGTGCCTAATAACCCAGAGATCAGGAAGTTAATACTTCAGGAGGCTCATGACTCACCCTACTCGATACACCCCGGAAACACCAAGATGTATTTGGATTTAAAAGAACGTTTACGGTGGACGGTATGAAGAAGGATATTGCCGAGTATGTAGCTGTATGTGATGTATGTCGAGAGTGAAGGCGAGCATCGAAGCCGGCCAGGATATACATGTACCTATGCCCATACCGAATGGAAGTGGGATAAACTTGGCATGGACTTTATCACCGGATTACCTAGGACCAAAGCAGGATATGATTCAATATGGGTAGTAGTGGATCGCTTGACCAAAGTGGCTCACTTCATCCCAGTGAAAACAACTTATACAAGTGCAAAGTTGGCCAAGATATATATGTCCAGGATCGTATGTTTGCATGGACTTCCGAGGACCATCGTATCAGATAGAGGAACACAGTTTACTTCAAAGTTTTGGCATCAATTACACCAGACCCTGGGTACGAGATTGGAGTTCAGTACAGCATTTCACCCGCATGAGACGGATGGGCCAGAGAGAGTCAACCAGATTACGGAGGACATGTTGAGAGCACATGCGCTATATTATGGATCTAGTTGGGATGACCATTTGCCTTACGCAGTTCTCATACAACAATAGCTACCGAGGCCGGTTTGAAGATGGCACCGCTCGAAGCTCTGTATGGACGCAGATGCGAGAACACCACCGATGTGGGATGTGGTAGGAGACCGATTGTTTGGACCAGACTTGATCAAGGAGTGCGAGGAGAAGGTTAAAGCGATCCGTGATAGACTGAAGATTGCTTAGTCCAGGCAGAAGAGTTATGCAGACACAAAATGCAAGGAGGTAACCTATGAAATTGGAGATAGAGCATATCTGCGAGTATCACCCTTGCGAGGAGTGAAATGTTTTCGAGTTAAGGGAAAATTAGCTCCGAGATTTGTAGGACCGTATCGTGTTTTGGAACGGATGGGAGAAGTTGCCTACAAGCTGGAGTTACCAGAAGGATTGTCGGGAGTTCACGATGTGTTCCACGTCTCACGGTGAAGAAGTGTCATCTTTGAGATGGCCGATATACCATTAAGAGATCTGATACCCACAGGCGATTCGGTTGGACAGTAATTTGACTTATGAAGAGAAGCCGGTGAAGATTCTTGACTTTGCCCGAGTCACTTTCATGACAAGGTTATCAAGTTTTGCAAAGTTCAGTGGAGCCACCATACCGAGGAGGAAGCCACCTGGGAACGAGAGGATGATCTTTGCAAGGACCACCCGCACCTATTTTCTAGCCAACCCGAATCTCGAGGACGAGAGTCATCTTAAGGGGGGTAGGTTTGTAACATCCCAAATTTTCAATTTGGAATGTTATACATAGGTCATCCATGCATATCATATTTTATTGCATCTTCATTCCGCAATCCTCGAAATCCTAAGCAACTCAAGGACCCTCGGAGAGAGTTGGGGATTTTTCCGGTTTTCATATTTGATTTTTATCAAATAGCGAAAACGAGGATTTTTGATTTTAATTATTTTTCTCTCCAAAAAAAATATATTTCATAATAAAATAAATGAGGGGAGATAATATGACTTCTCCAAAACAATTGAAATATTGGAGGAAAAATGTTAAAATCATTTGCTGGATTTTATTTGATTTTATTTGCGTTAGAAAAATTGCACGTTTTCAAAAATTGCATTTTAGGGCCAAGAAAATGTTCATCTCGTTCTAAATATTTCATTTAGACGGTGAAAATTTGTTTTTGCATTTTTAGATTTTTATTTTATTTTATAGGATTTATTTTCTGTCGGCGGAATTATTTAAAAAAATTCACCTTGATGGGCCTAAGGCCCAGTAAGCAGCCCGGCCATGCTTGCGCCTCCATGTGTGGCCGCCCGCCGCCAACTCGGGCCAGTCAGGCCGGGACTCCGCCTCACGCGCTTGCCCTCTCCTCCAAGTCGCCGCCCCATCTCTTAAATACCCCGCCACCCCGCCGCAACACCACCACCACCACCCGCCACCGCCGCCCGAGGAGGAGCCGCCTCCCGAGCCCGCCGCCGCGCCTCTCGCCGCCGCCAGAGCCGCCGCCGCCGCCTCCGTCGCCGCCGCGCCTCCCGTCGCCGCCCGCCACCCGCCACCACGCCGCCCGTCATGTGAACCACGAACCAAGCCGAGGTAGCCGCCCGGTTTTCGAGAAAAACGTTCGTTTTTAGAAAACCCTAGTTTTCATTTTTTAAATAGATCGGTTTTTCTCCGGTTTATTTATTTAGCTGCGTTGCTCGTCGTTCGCTTTTAACGAACATGTTCTTCGTTTAGATCCGGATAACGAACGCTCGCTCGTTAGTCCGTTCGTCGATTTTTCTTTTTCTTGGATTTATTCCGCGATTTTTCTGATCGCGATTTCTGATCCAATCTTAGTTTCTGTTTATCTTTTCGCTCGTTAGTCGGAATCAGACGATTCAAGCGCCTAGAAGACCCTCTTTCCGCTTAAACAACTAAAACAAGATTTTGATACTATAAAGTTTTACCCTAGTTCAGATTAGTAAACGGATCTTGTTTCTTTCGCCGTTTGAGTTTCATTGCTCCGTTTGGTTTGATTCTTTTTGCAAACCGGAGTTCTTAAGTTGAACTTCCTGGTCAACCTCTTTTAGTTGAAGTTTTGCTTGTGCATCTTTGCTTGTTGCTTATGTATGTTATTGTTTGCTTGTGATAGAATTCCTGGAGTGCGAAGCGTGTTACTACGAGTCTCTAGGATCCGCGGATCGTCAGCAAGGCAAGTAACACTTTGATCATCATCTTTTCATACCCAGTTTTTATGCATTAGCTCAATCCTCAACATTGCATGGTTAGGATGTCATTAACTTGTGGGTTGGGAAGTAGTAGTTGAGGTAGAACCTATTGCCCTGTTACTATCAAACCCTTGGGAGTTACTTCTACGCGTTGCTTATATTGCTATGCTATGCTCGTAGATGTGGTTTGGGTTTGAGTGAATCCATGACAGATGTGAAATTGTTAATTAATGGTTTATTTAAGGTGGAAACTTTAATACACATCTGGGTGGATTGAGGCACCTGGGGAACCCAAAGTGTTATGCTTTTATTTTTGGAAATCCCGGTACCCGTGTGATCTTCCTATGGACCACCACCTAGGCTCAAAGGGAACTGAGATTATTCATGCTAGAAACTTCCGTGTGCAGCCACAAGCTACTATGGGCTCTAGCATAGTTGAGTAAGTTACGTGAAGCTCTTGAAGAGGTAGATCAGCAGGTAGTGGATTTTGTAGGCTTGGTATGGTCTACCCGGAGTAGAGAGTTAATGTTTACGAAAGGCGTGTCTCGGTCATACATTTCTCAAACACCATGTAGTGCGAGAAATCAACGGAGGCGATCGAAGTCTTGTGGGGAAAAGTCATAAACCTCTGCAGTGTACAATCTAATCATGGTTAGCCATGTCCCCGGTTATGGACAATTTTGAGTATCTAGTACTTGAGTTATCACATGTATCTCATCACTCTTAATTAATATTGTTGGGATGTTAACTACTTTAATTGGGATTGAGTTGGGGTTATAACTTCTCAATGTTTCAACCACCATGATAGTTAAATAAAATCTATTCCTTTGTTGTAGGGAAAAATTGGCTTTTCGAAAAACTATAACCATAGAGCGTTCCACCAGCCAAATATGCATGTAGTGATAGCATTATTACATTTCTGCTCTATTGTGTTATATTGCGGCATATTCCATGTGCTGACCCGTTCTCGGGCTGCAACGTATTATGTTGCAGACTTTTCAGACGAGGAGTAAGGTTCTTTAGGTCGTTGCCGTGCAGCTCAACTATGCCGTTGGAGTTGATGGACTCACTTTATCTTCCAAGCCTTCCACCGTTATCGCATTAGATGGCCTTAAGCCATATTATTGTAATAAGTTCTCTTTTGAGACATTCGATGTAATAAGTGTGTGATTGCTACTCTGTTATAAATCCTTCGAGTCTTGTGTGTGTCGACATTCTTGATCCAGGATGACACTTTGGAACACGAGACTTGACCATCTCGAGGTCGGGTCGCTCTGAGGTGACATGTAACTAGCTCCAATTCATCAATATAATGTAGGCATGTATTCCGAATATAGTCATACGTGCTTATGGAAAAGAACTTGCATGACATCTTTTGTCCTACTCTCCCGTGGCAGCAGGGTCCTAGTGGAAACTAAGGGATATTAAGGCCTCCTTTTAATAGAGTACCGAACCAAAGCATTAACACATAGTGAATACATGAACTCCTCAAACTAAGGTCATCATCGGGAGTGGTCCCGATTATTGTCACTTCGGGGTTGCCGGATCATAACACAGTGAGGTGACTATAGACTTGCAAGATAGGATCAAGAACTCACATATATTCATGAAAACATAATAGGTTCAGATCTGAAATCATGGCACTTTCGGGCCCTAGTGACAAGCATTAAGCATAGCAAAGTCATAGCAACATCAATCTCGTAACATAGTGGATACTAGGAATCAAACCCTAACAAAACTAACTCGATTACATGATAGATCTCATCCAACCCATCACCGTCCAGCAAGCCTACAATGGAATTACTCACGCACGGCGGTGAGCATCATGAAATTGGTGATGGAGGATGGTTGATGATGACGACGGCGACGGATTCCCCTCTCTGGAGCCCCGAACGGACTCCAGATCAGCTTTCCCGAGAGGTTTTAGGGCTTGGCAGCGGCTCCGTATCTAAAACGCGATGAATCCTTCTCTTTGATTTTTTTCTCCCCGAAAGTGAATATATGGAGTTGGAGTTGAGGTCGGTGGAGCGTGAGGGGGCCCACGAGGCAGGGGGCGCGCCCCCCACCCTCGTGGACATGTGGTGGGCCCCCTGACGTGGATTCTTCTTCCAGTATTTTTAATATTTTCCAAAAATATGTTCCGTGGAGTTTCAAGTCATTCCGAGAACTTTTGTTTACGCATAAATAACACCATGGAAAGTCTGCTGAAAACAGCGTCAGACCGGGTTAGTTCCATTCAAATCATGCAAGTTAGAGTCCAAAACAAGGGCAAAAGTGTTTGGAAAAGTAGATACGTTGGAGACGTATCAATGCCAAAAGATAAAAAGTTGATAATGATAATGCAACATACTTGTGGCACTGCCGTTTAGGTCATATTGGTGTAAAGCGCATGAAGAAACTCCATGCAGATGGACTTTTGGAATCACTTGATTATGAATCATTTGATACTTGCGAACCATGCCTCATGGGCAGATGACTAAACCTCCATTCTCCGGAACAATGGAGTGAGCTAATGACTTATTGGAAATAATACATAACATTGTATGCGGTCCGATGAGTGTTGAGGCACGCAGCGGGTATCGTTATTTTTCTGACTTCACAGATGATTTGAGTAGGTATGGGTATATCTACTTAATGAAACACAAGTCTGAAACATTTGAAAAGTTCAAAGAATTTCGGAGTGAAGTGAAGAATCATCGTAACAAGAAAATAAAGTTTCTATGATCTGATCAAGGAGGCGAATATTTGAGGTACGAGTTTGGCCTTCATTTAAAACAATGTGCAATTGCTTCACAACTCACGCCACCTGGAACACCATAGCGTAATGGTGTGGCCGAACGTTGTAACCGTACTTTATTAGATATGGTGTGTTCTATGATGTCTATTACCAATTTACCACTATTGTTTTGGGATTATGCATTAGAGACAGCCGCATTCACGTTAAATAGGGCACCATCTAAATTTGTTGAGGCGGCGCCATATGTACTATGGTTTGGCAAGAAACCTAAGTTGTCGTTTCTTAAAGTTTGGGGATGCGACGCTTATGTCAAAAGGCTTCAGCCAGATAAGCTCGAACCTAAACCGGAGAAGTGTGTCTTCATAGGATACCCTAAGGAAACTATTGGGTACACCTTCTACCACAGACCCGAAGGCAATATCTTTGTTGCCAAGAATAGGTCATTTCTGGAGAAGGAGTTTCTCTCGAAAGAAGTGAGTGGGAGGAAAGTAGAACTTGATGAGGTAACTGTACCTTCTCTCAAATTGGAAAGTAGCATATCAGAGAAGACCGTTCCCGTGATGCCTACACCAACTAGAAAGGAAGCTGATGATGATGCTCACGAAACTTCAGATCAAGTCACTACAGAACTTCGTAGGTCGACCAAAGCACGATCTGCACCAGAGTGGTACGATAATCCTGTCCTGGAAGTCATGTTATTAGACCATGGCGAACCTACGAACTATGAAGAAGCTATGATGAGCCTAGATTCCAATAAATAGCTTGAGGCCATGAAATCTGAGATAGGATCCATGTATGAGAACAAAGTATGTACTTTGGTGGACTTGCCCGATGATCGGCAAGCCATTGAGAATAAATGGTGTTGGGGAACGTAGCAGAAATTCAAAATTTTCCTACGTGTCACCAAGATCTATCTATGGAGAAACCAGCAACGAGGGGAAGGAGAGTGCATCTACATACCCTTGTAGATCGCTAAGCGGAAGCGTTCAAGAGAACGGGGTTGAAGGAGTCGTACTCGTCGTGATCCAAATCACCGGAGATCCTAGCGCCGAACGGAAGGCACCTCCGCGTTCAACACACGTACAGCCCGGTGACGTCTCCCACGCCTTGATCCAGCAAGGAGAGAGGGAGAGGTTGAGGAAGACTCCATCCAGCAGCAGCACTGGCAGGCGTGGTGGTGGTGGAGGAGGTGGCAATCTGCAGGCTTCGCCAAGCACCGCATGAGAGGAGAAGGGACTTGGGAGGGAGGGCTGCGCCCGGAACCTATGTGTGCGGCTGCCCTCCCACCCCACATATATATATAGGGGCAGGGAGAGGGGCGGCCCCTCGGATCCAATCTGAGGAGGAGGCGGCGGCCAAGGGAGGAGTGCCTCCCAAGTCAAGTGGAGGCCCTCCCCTTAGGGTTTTCCCCTTCCCATGCGCATGGGCCTTGGGGGCTGGTGCCCTGGCCCATTATGGCTAGGGCGCCCCCTACAACCCATGTTACTGTATTGGACGTGGTGGAACAATTTCCGGACCTCCGGACCCCTCCGAATCCTCCGGAACCTTCGAAGCTTCCGGTACAATACCGAAAAACCCGAACTTTTCCGAACCCGAACAACAACTTTCCATATATAAATCTTTACCTCCGGACCATTAGGAACTCCTCGTGATGTCCGGGATCTCATCCGGGACTCCGAACAACATTCGGTAACCACATGCAAACTTCCTTTATAACCCTAGCGCCATCGAACCTTAAGTGTGTAGACCCTACGGGTTCGGGAGACATGTAGACATGACCGAGACGTTCTCCGGTCAATAACTAACAGCGGATCTGGATACCCATGTTGGCTCCCACATGTTCCATGATGATCTCATCGGATGAACCACGATGTCGAGGATTCAATCAATCCGTATTCAATTCCCTTTGTCTAGCGGTATTGTACTTGCCCGAGATTCGATCGTCGGTATCCCGATACCTTGTTCAATCTCATTACCGGCAAGTCTCTTTACTCGTTCCGTAACACATCATCCCGTGATCAACCTCTTGGTCGCATTGTGCACATTATGATGATGTCCCACCGAGTGGGCCCAGAGATACCTCTCCGTTTACACGGAGTGACAAATCCCAGTCTCGATTCGTGCCAACCCAACACACTTTTGGAGATACCTGTAGTGCACCTTTATAGCCACCCAGTTACATTGTGACGTTTGGTACACCCAAAGCATTCCTACGGTATCCGGGAGTTGCACAATCTCATGGTCTAAGGAAATGATACTTGACATTAGAAAAGCTTTAGCATATGAACTACGATCTTTGTGCTAGGCTTAGGATTGGGTCTTGTCCATCACATCATTCTCCTAATGATGTGATCCCGTTATCAATGACATCCAATGTCCATGGTCAGGAAACCGTAACCATCTATTGATCAACGAGCTAGTCAACTAGAGGCTTACTAGGGACATGGTGTTGTCTATGTACCCACACATGTATCTGAGTTTCCTATCAATACAATTATAGCATGGATAATAAACGATTATCGTGAACAAGGAAATATAATAATAACTAATTTATTATTGCCTCTAGGGCATATTTCCAACAAATGGATCTTCAAGAAGAAGACTGACGCTGATGGTAATGTTACTATCTACAAAGCTCGACTTGTAGCAAAAGGTTTTCGACAAGTTCAAGGGGTTGACTACGATGAGACCTTCTCACCCATAGCAATGCTTAAGTCTGTCTGAATCATGTTAGAAATTGCCGCATTTTATAATTATGAAATCTGGCAAATGGACGTCAAAACTGCATTCCTTAATGGATTTGTTAAAGAAGAGTTGTATATGATGCAACTAGAAGGTTTTGTCGATCCTAAAGGTGCTAACAAAGTGTGCAAGCTCCAGCGACCCATCTATGGACTGGTGCAAGCATCTCGGAGTTGGAATATACGCTTTGATGAGGTGATCAAAGCATATGGTTTTATACTGACTTACGGTGAAGCCTATATTTACAAGAAAGTGAGTGGGAGCTCTGTAGCATTTCTAATATTATATGTGGATGACATATTGTTGATTGGAAATGATATAGAATTTTTGGATAACATAAAAGGATACTTGAATAAGAATTTTTCAATGAAAGACCTCGGTGAAGCTGCTTATATATTGGGCATCAAGATTTATAGGGATAGATCGAGACGATTAATAGGACTTTCACGAAGCACATACCTTGACAAAGTTTTGAAGAAGTTCAAAATGGATCAGTCAAAGAAAGGGTTCTTGCCTGTGTTACAAGGTGTGAAGTTGAGTAAGACTCAAACCCCGACAATGACAGAAGATAGAGAGAGAATGAAAGTCATTCCCTATGCCTCGGCCATAGGTTCTATGAAGTATGCCATGCTGCGTACCACACCTATTGTGTACCTTGCCATGAGTTTGGCAAGGGGGTACAATAGTGATCCAGGAGTAGATCACTAGACAGCGGTCAAAATTATCCTTAGTTACCTAAGAAGGACTAAGGAGATATTTATCTGTTATGGAGGTGATAAAGAGTTCGTCGTAAAGGGTTATGTCGATGCAAGCTTTGACACCGATTCGGCTGACTCTAAGTCTTTATCTGGATACATATTGAAAGTGGGAGCAATTAGCTAGAGTAGCTCCACGCAGAGCATTGTAGACATAGAAATTTGCAAAATACATACGGATCTGAATGTGGCAGACCCGTTGACTAAACTTCTCTCACAAGCAAAACATGATCACACCTTGATACTCTTTGGGTGTTAACCACACGGTGATGTGAACTATATTATTGACTCTAGTAAACTCTCTGGGTGTTCGTCACATGGCGATGTGAACTATGGGTGTTAATCACATGGCGATGTGGACTAGATTATTGACTCTAGTGCAAGTGGGAGACTGATGGAAATATGCCCTAGAGGCAATAATAAAATGGTTATTATTATATTTTCTTAATCATGATAAAGGTTTATTATTCATGCTAGAATTTTATTGACCGGAAACTTAAATACATGTGTGGATACATAAACAAATACCGTGCCCTAGTGAGCCTCTACTAGACTAGTCGTTGATTAAAAGATGGTTAAGGTTTCCTAACCATAGACATGAGTTGTCATTTGATAACGGGATCACATCATTAGGAGAATGATGTGATGGACAAGACCCATCCGTTAGCTTAGCATATGATTGTTCAAGTTTATTGCTATTGCTTTCTTAATGTCAAATACATATTCCTTCGACTATGAGATCATGCAACTCCCGGATACCGGAGGTATGCCTTGTGTGCTATCAAACATCACAACATAACTAGGTGATTACAAAGATGCTCTACAGGTATCACCAAAGGTGTCTGTTGAGTGGGCATTGATTGAGATTGGGATTTGTCACTCCATGTATCAGAGAGGTATCTCTGGGCCCTCTCGGTAATAAACATCATAAGAAGCTTGCAACCAAAGTGACTAAGAAGTTAGTTGCAAGATGATGTATTACGGAATGAGTAAAGAGACTTGCCGGTAACGAGATTGAACTAGGTATGAAGATACCGACGATCGAATCTCAAGCAAGTAACATACCTATGGACAAAGGGAATTACGTATGTTGTCATAAGGTTTGACTAATAAAGATCTTCATAGAATATGTAGGAGCCAGTATGGGCATCCAGGTTCCATTATTGGTTATTGACTGGAGAGGTGTCTCGGTCATGTCTACATAGTTCTTGAACCCTTAGGGTCCGCACACTTAACGTTCGTTGATGATATAGTGTTATATGAGTTATACGATTTGGTGACCGAATGTTGTTTGGAGTGCCGGATGAGATCACGAACATGACGAGGAGCTCTGGAATGGTCCGGAGGTAAAGATTGATATATAGGACGATGATATTCAGACTCCGGAAGAGTTCCGGAGTGAACCGGGTAGTTATCGGATCACCGGAAGGGGTTCCGAGCACCCCCGGGAAGTATATGGGCCATATGGGCCAAAAGAGGCGAGCACACCAGCCCACAAGGGGCTGCCACGCCCCTCCCTATGGCAGCCAACCTAGGGGAGGAAAGGAAAGGGGGCATTCGGCCTCCCCTTCCTTTCTCTCCCCCCTTTCCTTTCTCCTGGAAGCAAATATGGAATGGGGGGGGGGGGGCAAGGGCAGGAGCCCAAGTCGGTTTCGGTCCTACTTGGGGAACCTCTTGGCCTCTCCCCTCTCCCCCCACCTATATATATGTGGGAGGGGGCGCCACACATAACCACGATAATTGCTTAGCCGTGTGAGGTGCCCCCCTCCACAGTTTAGTCCCTCGGTCATATTTTCGTAGTGCTTAGGCGAAGCCTTGCGGAGATAGCATCACCACCACCGTCACCACGCCGTCGCCCTGCCGGAACTCATCCACTACTTCGCGGTCTTGCTGGATCAAGAAGGCAAGGACGTCACCAAGCTGAACGTGTGCTAAACACGGAGGTGCCGTATGTTCGGTACTCGATCGGTTGCATCGTGAAGAAGTTCAACTACATCAACTGCGTTGACAAACGCTTCCGCTTACGGTCTGTGAGGGTACGTAGAAACACTCTCCCCCTCGTTTCTATGCATCTCCATGGATAGATCTTGTGTGTGCGTAGAATTGTTTTGTTTTCCATGCAACATTTCCCAACAGTCTTTAATGAACCTATGGCCCCCGAGTCCATTCTCCATTATTACTAAAAACCTAAAATTGCTCGTTGTTTTGATTTCATTTTATTTTATTTACATATGTATCACTATCATATCCTTGCAATTGGGGAAAACAAGGGGATTGACAACCCTCTTGCCTTCGTTGGGTGCAAATATTTGCTTTGTGTCTGTGTAGCTACAGTTTACGTTTGTTTGTGTGTCGTCTCCTTCTGGTTAGATAAATCTTGGTTCTTAACTGAGGGAAATAACATCTGCTAGTATACTACATCACCCTTCCTCTTCGGAGAATCCCAACACTATCACAAGTAGCATCCCACTTCGGTTACCACGTATCGCTTGTGCCACCACCGTTGCATCCCCGCTTCAATTACCACAACGATGATTAAGGGTTTCCCCCTGAACACGATATAAAGATTTAGGGTTATCTGTTACTCCCTGTTGCAATGATCCGTGAAGGTAGGGAGACAAGTATTGTCACTACCGACCTCCGCATCCCACCTTCACACACAATATTAATTCCCTCGAGTCCACAAGGGGCTAATGTTGAGTGAGCGCTCTCAGCAAAACCATGAGGATGTCAACAACACAAGTAAAGGAGATACTTGGACCGGTTATTAAACATTAAGTGCTAATCATGCAAAGGTTCAACCAAATCCTTGAGAACTAATACAACTACTCAAACATCATAGAGGGGGATGCAAGTTAGAAGCCGGCACAGAGCCGGTGGAGGAGAGAAGCATGGTAGCGATGATAATGGAGGCGGCGCCGGTGATGGAGATGGTTCGAGCCAATGCGCGTGGTGGCGATGCCTCCTCTTCGTCCTCTTGATTTGGCCCTTCTTCTCTCTATGGATGTGGTCTTGGAGCAGCAATGCAGATGGGATGGATGTGTAGAAGAATGATGTAAATGATTGTGGCGGTAGCTAGGATTGGAGGTGCATATATAGGAGGCCTCCTGAAGTCCCCTCCGTAGATGTGGGTCCTCCTCCTTCATCTAGGGGCTCAAAATGAGCCAAATCCTCTCCCAAACTATCCTTATCAGCCAAGGATCATGAGGGAACAAACGAAGGTGAAATCAGTGAAGAATCTCGTTTAGAGAGGCTACTTTTGGGCTGAGTCCACCTGGTACGACCACCGGCACGACTATTATTGGTCGTACTGGAGGTCGTCTTTTGTTCTGACCTCCTCTAATAAAACGCTCCTAATTTCCTCATTCGAACTACGTTGTCGATGTTCTTGTGCTAGTTGAAATCGCAAGAACACCGCCGATGCACCGGTGGTATTAGATTTTGATTTGAGGTACTTTGGAGTAAAAAATCACCTTTTTAGGCACTCTGGGAGAATCACTTTTTTGATCTTGAGGACGCCAACCGGATCTAAACTCCACAGTAAGATTTTGAACATGAGGAGCGGCTACGCAGAGGGCACAAAGGACGAAGGAGACATGAGACTGCTGGAAGTGGCGCGGTCGGGGAGCCATGGAGAAGGCAATCATTGTCGCCATGCTCCAGCCCATTTCCTCCCACAAAAGTTTGGCGCAAGATCCAGTCAGCTTAGGTGAACCGCGGTGGAGGACGGGTCCGAGCAACTTACTGACCAGGCGGGGATGCAATGACGGTTTGGGGGTTAGGGCATCTCCAATGGCAACCCGCGAAAAACCTCCCGCATCCGCGGACAGGGGGGCCAGTATCAAATACCCAGACGCTACTACGAGCATTAGTAAGGTACACATTAATAACATGTATATCAAATATACCTTTCACTTTGCCATCCTTCTTATCCGCCAAATACTTGGGGCAGTTCCGCTTCGATGACCAGTCCCTTTGCGGTAGAAGCACTTCAGTTTCAGGCTTAGGTCCAGACTTGGGCTTCTTCCCGGGAGCATCAACTTGCTTGCTATTATTCTTGAAGTTCCCCTTCTTTCCTTTGCCCTTTTTCTTGAAACTAGTGGTTTTTTAACCATCAACACTTGATGCTCCTTCTTGATTTCTACCTCCGCAGCCTTAAGCATTGCGAAGAGCTCGGAAATTGTCTTTTCCATCCCTTGCATATTAGAGTTCATCACGAAGCCTTTTATAGCTTGGTGGTAGTGATTGAAGAACTATGTCAATGACACTATCATCCGGGAGATTAACTCCCAGTTGAGTCAAGTGGTTATGGTACCCAGACATTCTGAGTATGTGTTCACTGACAGAACTGTTCTCCTCCATCTTGCAGCTATAGAACTTATTGAAGACTTCATGTCTCTCAACTCGGGCATTTGCTTGAAATATTAAATTCAACTCTTGGAACATCTCATATGCTCCATGACGTCCAAAACGTCCAAAACGTCTTTGAAGTCCCGATTCTAAGCCGTAAAGCATGGCACACTGAACTATCAAGTAGTCATCAGATTTAGCTTACCATACGTTCATTACATCCGGAGTTGCTCCTGTAGCAGGCCTTGCACCTAGCAGTGCTTCCAGGACGTAATTCTTCTATGCAGCAATGAGGATAATCCTCAAGTTACGGACCCAGCCCGTGTAGTTGCTACCATCATCTTTCAACTTAGCTTTCTCTAGGAACACACTAAAATTC
The DNA here is from genome assembly GCA_021605145.1 of Aegilops bicornis. Lineage (NCBI taxonomy): Eukaryota > Viridiplantae > Streptophyta > Magnoliopsida > Poales > Poaceae > Aegilops > Aegilops bicornis. The sequence goes on along the minus strand of CM038670.1, from coordinate 255,010,144 downwards.
AAGGGAATGGTAGCACGGGCCATTGATCTACAACAGCATAGATATGCAAAAACTATCAGGACTAAGTTCATGATAAATTTAAGTTCAATTAATCATATTACTAAAAACTCCCACTTAGATAGACATCCCTCTAGTCATCTAAATGATCACGTGATCCATATCAACTAAACCATGTCCGATCATCACGTGAGATGGAGTAGTTTTCAATGGTGAACATCTCTATGTTGGTCATATCTACTATATGATTCACATCCGACCTTTCAGTCTTAGTGTTCCGAGGCCACATCTGTATATGCTAGGCTCGTCAAGTTTAACCTGAGTATTCTGCACCTGCGAAACTGTCTTACACCCGTTGTATGTGAACGTAGAGCTTATCACACCCGATCATCACGTGGTGTCTCGGCACGACGAACTGTAGCAACGGTGCATACTCAGGGAGACCACTTATACCTTGAAATCTAGTGAGGGATCATCTTATAATGCTACCGCCGTACTAAGTAAAATAAGATGCATAAAAGATAAACATCACATGCAATCAATAAAAGTGATATGATATGTCCATCATCATCTTGTGTCTTTGATCTCCTTATCCAAAGCACCGTCATGATCTCCATCGTCACCGGCTTGACACCTTGATCTCCATCGTAGCGTCGTTGTCGTCTCGCCAACTATTGCTTCTACAACTATCGCTACCGCATAGTGACAAAGTAAAGCAATTACATGGCGATTGCATTTCATACAATAAAGCGACAACCATAAGGCTCCTGCCAGTTGCCGATAACTTATACAAAACATGATCATCTCATACAATACCTTATATCACATCATGTCTTGACCATATCACATCACAACATGCCCTACAAAAATAAGTTAGACATCCTCTACTTTGTTGTTGCAAGTTTTACGTGGCTGCTACGGGCTTCTAGCAAGAACCGTTCTTACCTACGCATCAAAACCACAACGTTTTTTCATCAAAGTGTGTTGTTTTAACCTTCAACATGGACCAGCCGTAGTCAAATTCGATTCAGCTTAAGTTGGAGAAACAGACACCCGCCAACCACCTTTATGCAAAACAAGTTGCATGTCTGTCGGTGGAACCGGTCTCATGAACGTGGTCATGTAAGGTTGGTCTGGGCCGCTTCATACAACAATACCGCCGAATCAAAATAAGACATTGGTGGTAAGCAGTATGACTATTATCGCCCACAACTCTTTGTGTTCTACTCATGCATATCATCTATGCATAGAACTGGCTCGGATGCCACTGTTGGGGAACATAGCATGCAATTTCAAGAATTTTCCTACGATCATGCAAGATCTATCTAGGAGATGCATAGCAACGAGAGGGGGAGAGTGTGTCCACGTACCCTCGTAGACCGAAAGCGGAAGTGTTAGGTTAACGCGGTTGATGTAGTCGAATGTCTCCGCGATCCAACCGATCAAGTACCGAATGTACGACACCTCCGAATTCAGCACACGTTCACCTCGATGACGTCCCTCAAACTCTTGATCCAACAAAGTGTCGAGGGAGAGTTTCGTCAGCACGACGGCGTGGTGACGGTGATGGTGATGTGATCCGCGCAGGGCTTCGCCTAAGCACTACGACGCTATGATCGGAGGAGTAAACTGTGGAGGGGGGCACCGCACACGGCTAAGAGTATAACTATTGTTCTTTGGGGTGCCCCCTGCCCCCATATATAAAGGAGGAGAGGGAGGAGGCCGACCAAGGGGCGCGCTATAGGGGGGAAACCAACTAGGACTCCCAATCCTAGTCGGCCCCCCATTTCCTTTCTTTCGGAGGAGGAAAAGGGAAGGAGAGGGAGAGGGAGAGGGAAAGAGGAAGGGGCCACGCCCCCCTCCCCCTTGTCCAATTCACAATCCCTTGGGGGGGCACCCCTTGTGGGCTCCCCTCTCTCTCTCCCCTATGGCCCATTAAGGCCCATTACTTCCCCGGGGGGTTCCGGTAACCCCTCGGTTCTCCAAAAAATACCCGAACCACTCCGAAACCATTCAGGTGTCTGAATACCATCGTACAATATATCAATCTTTACCTCTCAACTCTTTGAGACTCCTCATCATGTCCGTGATCTCATCCGGGACCTCGGACAATCTTCGGTCACCAAAACACATAACTCATAATACAAATCATCATCGAATGTTAAGCGTGCGGACCCTATGGGTTTGAGAACTATGTAGACATGACCGAGACACATCTCTGATCAATAACCAATAACGGAACCTGGATGCTCATATTGGTTCCTACATATTCTATGAAGATCGTTATCGGTCAAACTGCAATGACAACATACGTCATTCCCTTTGTCATTGGTTTGTTACTTGTCCGAGATTCGATCGTCGGTATCCTCATACCTAGTTCAATATCGTTACCGGCAAGTCTCTTTACTCGTTCCGTAATGCATCATCCTGTAACTAACTCATTAGTCACACTGCTTGCAAGGCTTATAGTGATGTGCATTACCGAGAGGGCCCAGAGATACCTCTCCGATACACGGAGTGACAAATCCTAATCTTGATCTATGCCAACCCAACAAACACCTTCGGAAACACCAGAGAGCATCTTTATAATCACCCAGTTACGTTGTGACGTTTGATAGCACACAAGGTGTTCCTCCGGTATTCAGGAGTTGCATAATCTCATAGTCATAGGAATATGTATAAGTCATGAAGAAAGCAATAGCAATAAAACTTAACGATCATTATGCTAAGCTAACAGATTGGTCTTGTCCATCACATCATTCCCCTAATGATGTGACCCCGTTCATCAAATGACAACACATGTCTATGGTTAGGAAACTTAACCATCTTTGATTAACGAGCTAGTCTAGTAGAGGCATACTAGGGACACTTTGTTTTGTCTATGTATTCACACATGTATCAAGTTTCCAGTTAATACAATTCTACATGAATAATAAACATTTATCATGATATAAGGAAATATATAAATAACAACTTTATTATTGCCTCTACGGCATATTTCCTTCATCAACAACATCGATAGAGCTCCAGTGATACACGAAGCTGAGTGCATTGCAAAAATCTTTGAACGAAATGCTGGTTTCACCTTCGGGTAGAAAAATCCAAAGATCATATGCGGTTTAGTACCACATAGCATGCTAGTTTCCACTCTAACCGCCGGGTGAAAAGCAAGCGCAAGGTCAATCCTATTCGATTGAAATAAAAGGGTGCAGTTAGGCCGGAAAAATTCAGCAACCCAAATTGGTACGATTCAAGCGACCAGTGGTCAAATACTACCTAATTTACGAGTTTGCTCATCAATTCGATGGGAAACAACGCTTTCCCAGATGGAATCCATGAATTATCCGCCTCCGATTCGACCCAATCATCTCCACATTCGATGGGCTGGAGAGCGTCCTCCCCCGACATTGCTTCTTAATCCCAGAGGGGGGGGGGGTTGATGTGGTGGAGGCATGATGTCACCAACAAACAAAATAGGGTTAGAGGATGGAGGACACGACATCAACGGCGGCAGAGGAGGCGGGGCGGTGCGGGAGTGGCTCGATCTGTTTCACACAAGATGCTCTGACGTGTCTCTTGGCGGGCCCACTCATCAACACATAATAATGAAAGGAGGACCCGGCCCTAAGCGGCCTCGCTCGTCAGCAGTTAACGGTCAAGCCATTGACCCGATGGCAAACGTCCAGTTTGACCATTTGTGAGAGTTTCAGACAAGAGGGTGTGGAATAGTGAGCAAAAGTTTAGAGCGGGGACAACTGAGCACAATTAAGGAACCAGGGGTACTATCATAACAAAACCATAAAGTTTCAACTACCCAAAGGTATTTGTAAAACAATCACTAATGTGATAGTAGGATTCTGGTGGGGCAATAATGATGAGAGGAAGAAGATGCACTGGTTCGCATGGTGGAAAATGTATGTACCGAAGAAGAAAGGGCGCTTGGGATTTAGAGACCCACACAGTTTTAACCTTGCTATGTTAGCAAAATAGTGTTGGCGACTTATCCAGAACCCGGACTCCTTATGTGCACGTGTGTTGAGTGCAAAGTATTATCCCGACAGGGACATATTGAAGATTGGACCGAAGAAAGGATCTTCCAATACATTGCAGAGTATCGTAGCAGGCATCCAAACCTTTCAAAGGGGTTACGTTTGGCGTATTGGATCGGGTGCACAAGTTAATATATGGCAGGACCCCTGGATCTCGTCAAGCCCTTCACGGAAAGTTATCACCCCTAGAGGTAGAACTATGCTCAGGTATGTGGAAGAACTCATAAACTCGCACCACGGACAGTAGGATGAAGCCTTGATAAGAGATGTTTTTTCTCTAGTAGATGCTCATAGGATCCTCCAAATCTTGTTGAATGTTCAGCTAGTGGAGGATTCTGTCACATGGAATTACACGCGATCAGGAACCTTCTCAGTACGGCCGGCGTACCGCAGATAATTTGAGCATCAATATGTCCAGTGTCTTGTTCGAGGAGATGGACATGGAAACGTGTACACACACAATTTGGAAGGAGATCTGGAACCTTAAAATCCCATGGAAAGTTAAACCTTTTGTGCGGAGGGCACCAAATGGATCGTTACCTTGGTATGGAATCCTTGCGAACAAACACATACCCTTTATACCCCAGTGCCTGTTCTGTGTGGGTGGAGTCGAAGATGTTAAACATTATGTGTTTACTTGCAAAATGCAAAAAGAAGTTTGGGTAGAGTTGGGCTTACAGAGCCTCATCGCAGATGCAATGTGGCAGGATCGGTCTGTCATTACTGAGTCTTATGCCAGACTAATTCGGACACGGATGGAATCCTTACTGCTGAACCCATACTAGTGGCAACTTGGTATCTCTGATGGCAGCGCCATCAACACGTGAAAGGACGGTCAATTCAAATCCCTAGTAGAGCAACGATGTTTGTTAAAGTCTCGGCTACCAACTTCACTTTAGCTTTTATGCCCAATCAGCCAGCAAGATGTTATGATCACATGTGGAAGAGGCAGAATAGTGATGTGGTTAAAATTAACGTCGATGTGGCCTTCCAGCACGAAAAATTCTCAGGTGCAACAGGAGATATTGCTCGTGATGGACGCATGATTTTTATTGCTGCAACAACATGGTCTTTTCCACAAGTGTGCAATGTCAGTTCAGCGGAGATGAAAGCGATCAGGAATGGGTATATCTAGCTGGAAGAATTGGATGCAACAAAGTGCTCATTAAGTCAGACTGCAGTTTCTGGTGGATTCAGTCAAGACACCTGGAACCTATGTGGGCTCTGATGTGACGACAATACTTGAGTCGAAGCAGCTAGCTTTGGATTTTGCTAGCATTTCATATACGCACTGCCTTTGAGAAGCTAATGAGGTGGCTCACGAATTAGCAAAGAATTCATTTAGTGAAAAGTCTGCTATGTTTTGGGAAGCTATAATCCTTGACTTTATTTCTTGTTTCATTGTAGACGATATGTCTATTATTTAAGGAATAAAATCTTTGCTTTCAAAAAAATAGCTTAACCTAAAAAACATCTCATATTTAAGGGCATTGCCACACGGCTGGTCTTTTTAAAAGATCAGCCCGGCCGTGAGCCGCCAGATCTGGCGTCATCGAGCGGCTATCAACACCCTCGATCATTGCAACAAAATGTAATATTGTAGAAACCTTTGCAACATAGGTTTTGTTGCTGAAACCTTTGCAACACAGGTTATGTTGTAGAATTTTTTGCAACAAAAACCATGTTGAAGAAACATTTTCAGATTTTTTTGTAATAAAGGTTATGTTACTATTTTTTTGCAACAGATATCATGTTACATAAACGTCTATAATATTTTTTTTATAACAAAGGTCATGTTGCAGAAATTTTTTGTAACAAAAATTACGTTTCATAATATGTTGTTGCGTCTCAGTTCGAGAAGGCGGTAGCCATGAACGCCAATGCTCCTTCAGAGTGGTCGTGACATGGAACGTCGAGCGACAACAGACACGGCTTCAACGGTGGCGTGCCTAGCGGACACGGGCGGTGCAGTCCGGCGCCCGTGCACGGCTTGTTGGCAGCACCCGAGTGGCCGGCTTACAACATCTATAAACTAGCAGCTTGTGCATACTCGCAGGCTGCTGTACCGGTCAGCGGCCATGGGGTGCTTCTCGTCAGGGACGTGGTCAACACTTGGGTTGAGAGATGCATCGTATCAGCATGCAAGCTACCCTTTTTGTTTCTAAATATAAATCATTTTAGAGAATATAATAGAGACTACGTACGAATGTATGACATATTTTAGAGTGTATATTCATTTATTTTGTTTCATATGTAATCCGTGTTGGATTCTCTAAAAATATTTATATTTAAAAACTGAGGGAGGAGATGTAGAACAAGAATGAGGATAAGAAGGAGGATCACGAGGGACGCGTCGTGCGCGTCTAAGAGCATCTTTAATAGAAGATATAAATAAGAGATGTAAAAATTTACATCTTCAAAAAGTGCCTTTTGCATTTCCAAAAAAAGACCTCCAACAGATGATGCAAAACGAAGATGTAAAGTTGCAACTCCAATAGGTGATGTAAACTGAAGATGAAAACTGATCAGCGGCCGCGCGACCGCTGTAACTGCTGTTGAGCCGCTGTACAGCCGTTTTACAGCCACTGTTCAACCTTACAAATTAAAATAAAACATTTGATAATCAACTTAAAAATTTCACATGTCCATAATATCAAATTATTAAATAGTTCATCAAATCTGCAAGATCAAATGCAACACGCATACAACATTGTTTTGCACAATACACAGACAAATAAATGAAACTAGGCGCCTCTCTCGCCATGATATTTTCAATACTCCTCCAACAAATCCTTCTGAAGTTGATCATGCGCATCGGAGTCTCTAATTTCATTGTACACCTTCATGAAGCGTTTGAGTCGCTCTTCTCTTCTCATCGGCATAACGCGTATGCCCATCAAGTGATAGAATGTGTAATCTAAATCCTGTCCACGCTCATTCTCAATGATCATGTTATGCATGATCACTCAAGCAGTCATGATATACCAAAAAAGTTTTTTGATCCCAAAATCTAGATGGTCCTCGCACAATAGCAAATTGGGATTACAAAATCCCAAAAGCCCTCTCAACATCTTTCCTAGCCGTCGCTTGTGCATTGTGAAAGATGAGTTCTTTCTTGCCTTGGGGTTTTCCAATTGGCTTGACAAAAGTACTCCACATAGGTTAGATGCTATCCGCAAGATAGTACACATAGTTATATGTGCGGCCATTTGCTTCGAAGGTCACCGGTGGTGCTTCTCCATTTGCTAACTTGGCAAAAAGAGTGACCAGTCGAGCACATTAATGTCATTACAAGATCCAGGCATCCCAAAATGTGAATGTCAAATCTATGTTTATTAATCGGCAACGGCCTCAAGAATGATAGTGGCATCCTTCCCACGATTCTTGAACTGTCCATGCCATGCTCTTGGGCAATTTTTCCACTTCCAATGCATGCAATCGATGAACCCTAGCATACCTGGAAACCCACGAGCTTTGTTCATCTCCAGCAACCTCTGAGTGTCCTGAGCATTGGGAGCTCTCAAATACTCTGCACCAAACACTTCTACAATAGCCTTTGCAAGTTGTTTGACATAGAAGATAGAAATGCTCTCTGCCATCGCCAAGTTGTCATCAATGTAGTCTGTAGGAACACTTTAGGCCATCATGCGCAATGCGGCAGTGACCTTCTATTCGGTGCTATGTCCAAGCAACCCTACACAATTCCTCCTCAGTTCGAAGGATCGATCATGCTGCTTCACGGAATTGCAAATGTGGATAAACAAGCCTTTGGACATTCTAAACCGGCGTCGAAAGTACCTCTCCGAAAAAGGATGCTGAAGTGAAGTAGTTGCGCATCAACCCGTTCTCTCTGAATGAACGCACGACCATATACGGAACCACCGTGCTTCGGCTTCTTCCCCTAGTGCATTGCCACTAGCATTGCAATGTCCTCTTCTTCGTTTAAATCAAATTCCTCATCCGACGATGAATCATCCACGAAAGAGCAATCACACGAGCTCATCTACAATGCGGAAAATCACCGTCAAACTACATTCCATCCCCAACAAAAAAGTATCAAGTTTCATCATTTTTTTACCTTCGGGAATTTTGTCAAACACCTTGCTTGCGGGGTGGAGGAAATCGGCCGGCCGCGGGTTGGGTAGCCGTCGGCGGCAGGTGTGGGCGGTGGCGACTGCACGGCAGAAGAGATGGCCGCATGTCGGCGGGAGCTTCGCGCGGCAGGCGGGCGGCTTCGCACGGCCAGAAAAACGGCCGAGCCTCGCGACTGTTGGAAGGGCGGAGTGGCGCGCCTCCACTAACTCAGAGGAGGGGGGGGGGAGGTCTAGGCTTGGATGAAGCCTACTCCATCGCATACCTCGCCGAGGAAGGCGTTTAGGCCAGCCGCAGCCGCCGGAGAAGCTTCGATTCAGCGGCTTCGGGCGGTGGGCCGGCGACGGGGGATGCAGGGGTGTGGGCGAAGTCGCGGCAAGCCAGTGGCTGGCCAGCTGGGAGGTGCAGGTGGGGTTCGATTTGGTGCGAAGTCGGGACGGTCGCATGTATGGGAAAGGAAAGGAATAGCGGTTAGGCGATTGGCGGCCGGCCGCGTTTTTACATCTTCTGTAGGTGGAGATGCAAATTTGCACCGCGACATGTTGTAGTTTACATCTCCGGGAGGCGGGTGTAGATGAATATTTTTTTTACATCTGTTGGAGAGGTGTTTTGGCCCTCGGAGATGCAAAAGTTAGGTATTTTTCATCTACATCTTGTATAGGAGATGCTCTAACGCGATGGACGGTGCGTTGTAATCGGCCGGTTGATGGGAATCTTTTCCCTATATTTAAACGTCTCATATTTTCAGTATCCAGTTAAGTTAAATCTCATCGAAATGAGAGTTAGAGGGATCCAAAATAAACCGAAGTTTGGCCCGCGAGCAGTGCCCGGCGTGTGCGGCTCAAGTCGCAAAGTCGTCGCCGTCACACATATCTGGCCCAACTGACTGGTGGGGGACGGTGGCAAGTGCAACCGTGCGTGCGCTCCTGTATCCATCTATCTGCCGGGACTCATCGTCTCCTCCTCCCCCAATCGCCATTGTCGGTGGTTCAAGCAAGCGCGCCGAGGCGTGTGGGAGGGACATGGCGGGGCGCTACGATGGCGGCAACCCTTTCGAGGAGGAGGAGGACGTGAACCCTTTCTCGGTAAGGAGCCAATCCCCTACCCACGCTACGCCATCTCTCTCTTTATCCCATTCCGCCATTGCCCCCGATGCAGCGGATCTAAGTTTCCTTCTCGTCGGCGTGGGCGCGGCTAGGCGTTCATTTGCGTTCGGATCTGACTAGAGGCAGATCTCATCTAATCTTTTCTCCTCTTCGTCCAATCTCGCCATCACCGACGCTTTTAGTTCTGGGGGATTCGCACTGGACCGATGAGGCATTGGTGCCAAAACCCTCCTGTATGCCCTCCTAACTGACATTTGTGGGTGGTCTCTTGCAGGAACAAACGCGAGGCAAAGCTGGCGGGCAGTCCAACTATGGCGGCGGCGGCGCGTTCTACATGCCGGTACTGCGTTCGTTGTTCTGCCCGCCATTGAATTTGGGGGTTAAATTTGCCCTTGACTGCTGGCTGCTCACCACCGTGGTTCGTTGATTTTAACTGCAATGTAGAATCCCAGAAACGTTGCCCCCTCCTCGAATTCGCGGCTTTCGCCCCTTCCCCCGGAACCTGCAGATTTCAGTGCCACAGTGGATATCCCTCTTGAGTCGTCAAAGGTATGTGTGCCTGTGCAGCTTAGTCTTTGCAGTTGCAAAATGCACCTATGAGAACCACAGCTAGAAGGAAAATGATACCCAGGGCTTTCAATTAATGTGTGCTTTCTGAATGCTCCAGGACCTGAAGAAAAGAGAAAAGGAGCTGCAAGCGAGGGAAGCAGAGTTGAACAAGAGGGAGAAGGTACAATGCATATTTACGCAGTTATACTACTATTTAATTTGGCTACTACGATAACTCATTAACAGAGTATATTTGGGGCTTATGTTAGTTGATGTTAATAGCAGTCTTCAGTGTGAACTAATCTCATGAAGTTTATTTAGGATCATCTTGGGTTGATGGCTATCTTTCAAATTCAGCTTTTTTTAGCGCACACTGTATTCCTGGCACTATTTACGAGCCAAAAGTTTTATCAGGTTCTGATCCCCCCATATTAATTATATTTACTAGGAATTGAAAAGAAGGGAGGAAGCTGCAGCACGAGGTTAGTGTTTGTCTTTTCTTTCTGTCTTTCATAGATGACACATTAGAAGCAATTCGTCATAATTCTTTTCCTATTTTCTCTGGGCAAATTAAAGAATAATACAGTAATGGACTTGTAAAACAACTAAACAAGTATCTGCTAAGCATCGGAAGTTCAGAATCTTGCTATAGCCAAGGTCTAAATTTGTACCTTTTGTTTTTATTTCGTGCTTTCTCCTCTGCAAACAAAGCTATATATATGATCATTATGTTCAAAATCGAAATTGTAACCGGTAATGACACTTTAATATACAACAAGTATAACTACTGAACATCATCAAGTTGTACATCTTGTAATTTATTATTGTTCTTAATGAATAATCCATTCAAAGATTGTATTGTCACTTATTGTTTTCAACAGAAATTTCATTAATTATGTTGTTCATGAGTAGCTAGACTTCTGATCCCTTATTCTCTTTGATATATTTTATAGCTGGTATTGTCATCGAGGAGAAAAACTGGCCTCCTTTTCTGCCACTCATCCACCATGACATTGCCAATGAGATACCGAGTCATCTTCAAAGAATGCAATACTTCGCATTTGCGTCATTTCTTGGTACGCTTCCTTTCAATTCTTGAAATATTCCTGAAGTTTGTTGATGAAATTTCTTCTTGTCTTTAAAATGGGATGGTGGCCAAACATTTTCTCCATGCCTTAGGGGATGTTATTTGTATTTCAAAAATCAAATGTTAAAAGGTTTTTTTCTGTGGGATATGTGCTAAAGTTAATATTGGCAAATAATTTTGTTCAAACTTCACATCCTGTCGCCGAAATGATGTCACATACATTTCTTCAGCTGACAGCCACAGCATAGTCAAATAAATTGGCAGAGGAAATTATTAATGTCAGCCAACGTAAAAACTAGCCAGTCTTTTGGGTATGAAACCCATTTGGGCGAGAGTAGTACTAGTATGGGTGACCTCCTGGGAAGTCCTCGTGAAAGGGTTTCATATCTAGCCTACCCCAACTTGTTTGGGATAACAGGCTTCATAAGTAAGTATAAGTAAGTAATGTCTATATTTCAACATGCCTGCATTTATCAAGATTAGGATGTATGTTAATTTGATCTGTTAAAAGATTTTGAGAATGTCTTAATGGTTTTAGAAGTCTGCATTTTATTTTCAAGTTTTATGATGTGCTAAACTATACATTCCAATTCTAATATTTGTTCAGAGGTAGAACTGGATGGTAATATAAGAATAAACCCTCCTTCTTTGCATATCAGCAAAACTAAGAAAGCTTTCTCTGGCATTGAATAGGTTTGGTTTTCTGTCTCTTCTGGAATGTCGTAGCAGTTACTTCAGCCTGGATCAAGGGGGAAGGTAATACTCAACCCCTTTTGCTGTTCCCTATGGCGTATGCATCTAAGGAATTATTTAATGCTTGAATAACAAATGGTTTATCCATGTCCAGGTGTGAAAATCTGGTTGCTAGCAATAATCTACTTCATCTCTGGGGTTCCTGGTGCGTATGTGTTATGGTATCGCCCTCTTTATAATGCTATGAGGTATATATTTAAAAGCTTACTGTATTTTTTTTGTACATCTCCTTATTTCTCCTGGATTTTCTTTCTCTGTCCTGGATTTTGCATATGTACAAATAAATGTTTCATGCAACTTGTGTTACAGGACTGACAGTGCGTTGAAGTTTGGATTGTTTTTCTTGCTCTACTTGGTTAGTTATACGAGTATATTAATCAAGAATGCCTTAGTTCTTCTGCATAATGTTTAATGTTTGATAATTCAAAACCTACAAAAATACAGTACTTGAACGTTCTGTTTTTGCAGTTTCACATCATTTTCGTTGTATTTGCTGCCGTGGCTCCTCCTGCTGTCTTTGAGGGCAAGTCTTTGGCGTAAGTCTCTTGTTTGCATATATTCAGGCAATGACATTACAAGACTGGAACCAGTGACCTGTATAGTACTTGAATTCAATACAAATGGTTTTTGTTAAGATGGCATCGGCAAGACAGTTGCATGAATTGCATGTTTTTGTGCATTTTAATTCTAGCATATTTCAATCTGTGGATGAGCATCATAGAAGTTGGCTCAGGCGCACAGTTATCGCCTGATTTTGTATACCAATAGTTAAACCCATCTTGATTAAGTTACTGAACTCTATTTATCCTTAGAATTATATTGCTTTTATTCATCCTTCCATATGAAATTAAATGCTTCACTTTAAAATATGGCATCCCGAAATATTCCTTGGATATATGTTCGGAACTTCACCTTGGACTGAATTATATTTTTCTGCTTGTGTAGAGGAATTTTACCGGCGATTGATCTTATCAGCGTGAATGCTCTAGTTGGGGTAAGTACATGAACCTATGGTTAGCCAGCTAACATTATGTCTATCATAGAGACATGGTGAATCACCAGTGTATTAGTCAGATTCCTGATGCCAAGGAGTTCTTTGTCTGGCCAAGTAATTGATGCAATTGTTGTGCAGATCTTCTACTTCATTGGATTTGGATTATTTGCCCTGGAGTCATTGCTGAGCATCTGGGTTATCCAGGTCAGCATTCCGATGATCAACCGTTCTATTTTACAACATACTATATTGAAAAGTGAAATGTCTGAGCCGCTTTGGCATTATATGCGTGCAGCAAGTGTACATGTACTTCCGAGGAAGTGGAAAGGCCGCAGAGATGAAGCGTGATGCGACGAGGGGCGCTATGAGAGCGGCATTTTGATTGCCACATATCTCAGATGATGATAGGTCTCAAGATTAATTCCATGGATTAGATGGCACCATAAAGAAAAATATATGTTTACCTTGGCTCTGACTATAATCTTAAGCTGGCATAGTATACTGCTGTGATGAAGTGACATTGTAGGACTTGTCCACTTTTCTTACCGGTATAGAGAATGTGCAGTTTTTACAGATTATGATCCGTCCTGAATATAAACGCTGTGTCCTGAGAGAGTAGCTATTAACAAGGTACCGTTGCGACTATATCAATGGTACCCTTGCGATCTGGCCTATTTGTTGCAGCTTTACCAATATATCATTGGGTTTAAAGAAAAAACAAAGGATTTTCCAACTGTAGGAATTTTCCATGTGGTCTCACCTAATGGTAAGAATATTGGGTAAAGAATCGGGTATGGACGCATTCCTAAGGAATCTAGTAATCCCTCTGTTCCATAATGCATGCCTATAGATTTTTCTAAGTCAAAGATTACAAATGTTGACCATATTTATAAAGAAAAATAGGTATATATAGAATACCAAATGCACATCATTGGATACATCATGAGTTATATTTTCATAGTGTACATGTTTGGTAGTGCTTTGTAAACAATTTTCGCTATAAACTTGGTCAAAGTTGGCAAAGTTTGACTCTCAGAAAAATCTGTATACACTACATTGTTGTATAAAGGGAGTACCTCATCCCTACAAAACAAATGTCATAAATCGTATTTAAAAATCCGACGAACTGAATGACCGCTGCTACATAGGCGTGTACGCATTTTGAAATAGAACTTTGACCATGAATTAGACCACTCAAATGTGGGTTATATGTGACAACAAATATACCGTTGAATTCATATTTGAAAGAAGTTTCCACTGGTATAATTTTGAAGTCACAAAACTGTATATTATTTGTCTAATTTATTATCAAGGTTGTATTGTGGATGCGTGCACGCCTTTTTCATTGAAATAGAAAGGTAAATGTTTATTAAATAAGCTGGTTACAAAGAGTACACATTTGGACACCGAAAAACAGGTGGTTTGAAGATTTGCATAAAGGACCCCAGGATATGAAGTTTTTGTTGGAAATATTCCCTAGAGGCAATAATATTATATTATTATATTTTCATATTCATAATTAAATGTTTATATTTCATGCTATAACATCTATGGTCCTGAAATATGTGATTCAGTGGAAAACTCATATGCACGTGCGAAATGATAAACGGAAATAAAGTTTCTAGTCTCGCCTCTAAGACTGGCTCAAGTGTTGTTGGTGATCTATGTTTTCCGGATCTTAGGATATCGTTAAGTGTAACAATAGTCCTGAAACAACATTGAGATTATGACGTTGGAAGAATGATCATATTAGACCGACCCAAACTTGTTTGTTCTGAATTGAGATAATATCGTCTGTAATCAATTGTAATAACATGGAGTGTTGACATGTGGTTTCGCTCCTTAGACCATGAGAGTATCGTAGTCACTTCTTACTGTACTGTGGACTTTCTGGTTGTTCAAACGTCACATGTAACACGGTGATCATGACAAAAACTTACAGGTTCATTGGAAAGTTTGACAAGGGACTAGATAGCTCGAGAGTGGGATTTGCTCCTCCGACGATGGAGAGATATTCTTAGGGCCCTCTCGGTGTGATGGCATCCATCATCGTCTGACCAGACACATGTGACCTCGTTACGGGGATGCCCGAACACAATAACGAGAAAGAAGAACCAAACTTGTAACGAGGATAATGGTATAGTGAGCATGTGATGACTGAGGAGGATACCGATGCATCCCGGTTTTTGGGAAGTATTGCAAAGCAAAGTGTTAGTTGGAAAGAAGGGATTGCATGCATCGATAATTCATTGATCGTGTGCATGACGCACATATATAGGTACAGGGTGGACCGGCCTCTACTTGTCTCCCAAGATGTACAAATATACGAGGCGGAGAGAGAGATACAACGGTATAAATACAGACCCAAGTCCTACACACATGCGGTAGACAACGTACGCTCAACACCCCCCGCAGTCGAAGCGTCGCCGGAGACACGGAGACTGGACCGAAACTCCTCAAAGACTGGGGTCGGTAGTCCCATAGTCATAACATCGACAAACTGCTGAGTGGTAGGAACGTGCAAAACACGAACCTTCCCAAGAGCCACCTGCTCGCGAACGAAGTTAATATCGAGCTCAATATGCTTCATCCATCGATGATGGACGGGGTTGGCGGAGAGATACACGGCGGAGGCGTTGTCGCAGTAGATGATCGTGGCCTTAGGGACCACACAAAGCAACTCCTGAAGCAGCTGACGGAGCCAAGAGCACTCAGCAACGGCGTTAGCCACTGCCCGATACTCCGCCTCGGCACTCGAGCGAGAGACCGTGGGCTGTCGCTTGGACGACCACGAAATCAGCAAAGGTCCGAGGTAGACACAATAGCCTGACGTAGAGCGACGCGTGTCTGGGCATCCAGCCCAGTCAGCGTCGGAGTAGGCGACCATGTCAATGGAGGAGGAAGCCGTCAGAGTGAGTCCCAGGGTCATAGTGCCGCGTATGTACCGAAGAATACGCTTCACCAGAGTCCAGTGGGAGTCACGCGGGGAGTGCATGTGAAGGCACACCTGCTGGATCGCATCGCAAGTCAGGCCAAGTGAGGGTGAGATATCGCAGGCGCCCGGCGATGGAAGCGGTAGAACGCGGCATCGACGCGAGGAACCCTCCAGCGTACACCTTCGCCTTAGTGTCGACAGGCGTGGAGGCGGGCTTGCAGTTAAGCATACCCGCGCGCTCAAGAAGCTCATGAGCGTACTTCTGCTGATGCAGAAAGAACCCATCGGCACGGCGAACGACCTCAATGCCAAGGAAGTAGTGCAACGCTCCCAGATCCTTGAGGGCAAACTCATCACGAAGACGAACCGTGAGCTGCTGAAGAAGCTCAGGCGAGGATGCCGTCAGGATGATGTCGTCCACATAGAGCAGCAGGTATGCAGTAGCAGTGCCCTGATGGTAGACGAAGAGAGAGGCGTCGGAGCGGGTCATGCGAAACCCAAGTTGTTGCAGGAAACCGGCCATGCGCTGGTACCATGCCCGGGGGGCCTGCTTCAGTCCATAGAGGGACCGGGAGAGCAAGCAAACGTGGTCGGTATGCTCGGCGTCGATGAAGCCAGTCGACTGCTCACAGAAGACCCGTTCCGTGAGGTGGCCGTGCAGAAATGCATTGGAAACGTCCAACTGATGCACATGCCAGGCATGAGAGACCGCCAGCTGAAGCACCGTGCGAATCGTGCCCGGTTTAGCGACTGGGGCGAAGGTGTCGGTGAAGTCCACTCTAGCGCGCTGGCGGAAGCCGCGCACCACCCAGCGAGCCTTGTAGCGCTCGAGAGAACCGTCCGGGTTGGTCTTGTGATGAAACACCCATTTGCCGCCGATGACATTGCCGTGAGGGGGTCACGGAACAAGATGCCACGTGCGGTTGCGCTGCAACGCATCAAACTCCTCGCGCATCCGGCGAACCAATGTGGGTCACAGAGGGCAGCGTGTGTGGACGAGGGGATGGGCGACGGTGGAGAGGATGATGTCGACACCGCGCACGCATACTCATCAACGGCGTAGCACGTGCTGGGTCGGTGTATACCGGCGCGAGACCGCGTAACCATGCCAGCAGGAGGCGGGTCGACTGCGGCAGGAGCAACGGACGAGGATGACGGAGGGTCAGTCGCTCCCGGCAGCATAGCGGGGCCAGCCGGAGGGTCGCAGGCCCAGCGCCTTTCGGGGTGGGAGCCGAAGGGCCACCCAAAGCCACGGGGGGCCGCGCCGGGACCGAGGCCGAGGGGCCTTGGTGGGGCCGGGGCCCCGGAGGGGGCGCCGAGGCCATGCCAGGAGGGGCCGGAAGGAGCCGTGCCGGGGCCACATGGGGCCGCACCGGGGTCTGCACCAGGGCCGCGTTCGAGACTGCCACGTCTGAAGGGGCTGCGCGGGCACTCGTCGGGACACCATCAGAAGGCGCCGACTCCTCTGCAGAAGGTGGTACCTGGTGAAAAGGAAATACCCGCTCATCAAAGTACACGTGTCGGAAGGTGTACATGTTGGAAATATGCCCTAGAGGCAATAATAAAAGGATTATTATTGTATTTCTTGTTCATGATAATTGTCTTTTGTTCATGCTATAATTGTATTATCCGGAAATCGTAATACACGTATGAATACATAGACTACAACATGTCTCTAGTGAGCCTCTAGTTGACTAGCTCGTTGTTCAATAGATAGTCATGGTTTCCTGACTATGGAGATTGGATGTCATTGATAACGGGATCACATCATTAGGAGAATGATGTAATGGACAAGACCCAATCCTAAGCATAGCACAAGATCGTGTAGTTCGTTTTGCTAGAGCTTTTCCAAAGTCAAGTATCTTTTCCTTAGACCATGAGATCGTGTAACTCCCGGATACCGTAGGAGAGATTTGGGTGTACCAAACGCCACAACGAATCGGGTGACTATAAAGGTGCACTACAGGTATCTCCGAAAGTGTCTGTTGGGTTGACACGGATCGAGACTGGGATTTGTCACTCCGTATGACGAGAGGTATCTCTGGGCCCACTCGGTAATGCATCATCATAATGAGCTCAAAGTGACCAAGTGTTTGGTCACGGGATCATGCATTACTGATGCGAGTAAAGTGACTTGCAGAACGAGATTGAACGAGGTATTGGGATACCGACGATCGAATCTCGGGCAAGTAACGTACCGATTGACATAGGGAATTGTATACGGGGTTGCTTGAATCCTCGACATCGTGGTTCATCCGATGAGATCATCGTGGAACATGTGGGAGCCAACATGGGTATCCAGATCCCGCTGTTGGTTATTGACTGGAGAGCCGTCTCGGTCATGTCTGCATGTCCCCTGAAGCCGTAGGGTCTACACACTTAAGGTTTGGTGACGCTAGGGTTGTAAAGATATTAGTATGCAGCAACCCGAAAGTTGTTCGGAGTCCCGGATGAGATCCCGGACGTCAGGAGGAGTTCCGGAATGGTCCGGAGGTAAAGAATTATATATGGGAAGTCGAGTTTCGGCCATCGGGAAAGTTTCGGGGTTCACCGGTATTGTACCGGGACCACCGGAAGGGTCCCGGGGGTCCACCGGGTGGGGCCACCCATCCCGGAGGGCCACATGGGCTTAAGTGGGAGGGGAACCAGCCCCTGGTGGGCTGGTGCGCCCCCCTGGGCCCCCCTCTGCGCCTAGGGTTGGGAACCCTAGGGGAGGGGGCGCCTCCACTTGCCTTGGGGGGCACTCCAACCCCCTGGCCGCCGCCCCCCTTGGGAGATCCCATCTCCAGGGCTGGCGCCCCCCCAGGGGGCCTATATAAAGGGGGAGGGAGGCAGCGGCACCACTGAAGTCTTGGCGCCTCCTCTCCCTGCTACACCTCTTCCGCTCAGAAGCTCGTGAAGCTCTGCCGGAACCTGCATCCACCACCACGCCATGTCATCTTCTTTGGATCTTCATCAACCTCTCCCTCCTCCTTGCTGGATCAAGGTGTGGGAGACATCATCCTCTCCGTACGTGTGTTGAACGCGGAAGTGCTGTCCGTTCGGCACTTGGTCATCGGTGATTTGGATCACGACGAGTACGACTCCCTCAACCCCGTTCTCTTGAACGCTTCCGCTCACGATCTACAAAGGTATGTAGATGCACTCCTATCACTCGTTGCTAGATGAACTCATAGATGGATCTTGGTGAAACCGTAGGAAAATTTTTATTTTCTGCAATGTTCCCCAACAGTGCACACGGTGGGAGACAGGGTCGTAGCACCGGTAACCTTTGGTGTTAGGGGGATATCCTAGAAAGATACACGCTACAGAGCGAGGGGCGAGTTTGTGTGGTGTAGTGGAGGCGATGCTAGGGTAACACAGACATTTGAAGATGCGGAGACCATCGTAGGATGGAGGATAACCAAAGAAAAGTTGGTGCGGAGTGTAGTTCCAGCGGGGACGACATGGCCTAATGTTAACTAGGAGAGTAGTAGTGGCGAGAGCATCGGGCCAAAACCAAGAGGGCACGTTGGAGTGGAACAACAACGTGCGGACACAGTCGTTAAGAGTGCGAAGAATCCGCTCGGCTCGGTCGTTCTGCTGGGATGTGTAAGGGCATGTGAGACGAAAGGTGGTGCCGTGAGAAGCTAGAAGGTGGCGAGTGGCAGCGTTGTCAAACTCTTTTCCGTTGTCAGTCTGGAGGGCGAGAATAGGACACCTGAACTGGGTGGTGATGTAGGAGTAAAAGGCCGTGAGGGTGGCGAGAACATCGGATTTGCGAAGGAGTGGAAACGTCCACGCAAAATGAGAGAAATCATCAAGTAAGACAAGATAATATAAGAAACCCGTGTTGCTCGCAACGGGAGATGTCCATACATCACTATGAATTAACTGAAACGGAAAAGTAGAAATAGTGTTTGGCTCACTAAAGGGTCGGCGAACATGTTTACCGAGACGACAAGCATGACAAGTGTGCTCGTCGAACTTATTACATGAAAATGAAAAACTCTTGAGAATCTGGCGAAGGATGGTGGAATTGTGGTGACCCAAGCGTGCATGCCAGAGGTCGACACCGGCGGAGAGGGTGATCGGAGAGGTGGCGGCGGCGGTGGCGGTGGAGGCGGAGTGCACCGAGTACAGGTCATCTGGGCTGTCACATCGGTGGAGTACCATCTGTGTACGTGCGTCCTTCACAGAGAAACCAAGATCATCAAATTCAACAGTAAGAGGATTGTCACGTGCAAGACGACGAACGGAGACAAGATTCTTAACTAGGTTAGGTGAGACAAGAACATTAGACATGTTAATAGGCATAGAATTAGACGGAAAGAAACTATGACCGACATGAGTGATGTGTACGGAGGAACCGTCACTGAAGGTGATGCAGTTCGAGGTGGTGACCGGAGAGGAAGAAGCAAGGTTACCGGGGTGCGACGTCATGTGGACGGTAGCCCCCGTGTCCATGTACCAAAAACAGCCACCTCAGTAGTTGGAGGGAGACGGCGCTGAGTTCAGCGCGGCGAGGAGTGCGGGGTCCCACGGGGCCGGCGGAAGGGAGTAACCCCCGGGCTGGATCAGCGGGACGTGACGTCGCCAACAAGTGGTAGCCGGCCGGAGAAGCGGGCGCCAGCGGGGGTAGCCGCCTCCACTGGTCGGGTAGCCAGCACCGCCCACCCGGTGCGGGGCCGCGACGTAGTGCGCTTGGGGGCCGGTGGGGTGCGGGCCGAGGATGCCCAGGGCCCGCGGCACCGGCATGTGGTATGCATGCACCACCCCGGTCCATGAGTTGGTGCCGACCGACAGGGGCGGGGGTGGGGGGGGGGCAGATGATGACGTGGAGCCCCCCTGTTCCCCGACTGCTGCTACTGCTGTGGTGGCCCGGAGCAGCCGCCTGGGCGCCCGGCTTGCGGCCGCAGCTACCGAGCGGGTGGTGCGGGCGGGGCCTGCGGAAGGGGGAAGAACCCCGGTGGCGCGGGCGGGCACGGGTGAGGCGGGGCCGATGGAGGCGCCCCACGAGAGGTCCTGGCGGCGAGGGTGGTGTGTTGGACGCGCGCCTTGACCTTCTTCACCTGGCGTTCCTCCAAGCATAAATACGCGGCGACGGAGTGGAAGGTCGGGTTCGGCAGCAGGGAGAGGTTGGAGGCTGCATTGCCGAAATCCTCGTTGAGGCCAGCGGTCAGGGTGCTGAGCATGAGTTCGTCCGACACCTTGGCGCCGATATCACGGAGCTCTTCGGGGAGCCGCTTAAGGCGCATGCAGTAGTCGTCAATGGAGGAGTCATCTTGGTGGCACCCAAAAAATTCCTGCTGTAAGAACACGAGATGTTGAAGCTTATTATCACTGAAGAGGTTGTTGATATTGGTCCACACGACACACGCGTCGTCATCCTCCGAGACGACCGTGTGGAAGATGTCCGGCGAGACAGTGAGGTAGAACCACCGGATGAGAGAGGCCTCAATGGCCGCCCAGTCTGGATCGCCCGCCATGAGGTCGCCATCAACGGTCCCGTCGACGTGCTCGAGGAGGTGGTACTCGTGGAAGAGGAGGTTGAAGTAGGTCTTCCACGCGTAGCACGAAGGGTTGGATTGGTCGAGCTTGATGGGGACGCGGGTGTGGATGTCAAGATCGCGAACGGCGGTGGCGTCAGGCTCAGGTCCGGCGAACGGGTTCGAGTTGCTGGAGTGGGGAGACGCCATGGAGGAGCTGCAACGGTGGGAGGGTGGCGGCGGCTCGGATGGTTTAGGGTTAGCGGCGGCGGCGTGGGGTAGGTTTAGGGTTTAGGTGCGCGGCGGTGACTAGGGGGGAGGAAGCAGCGGTGGCAGAGAGGAGGGCGACGACTGCGTGGGAGAGGGGGCGCGGCGGCGGCGTACAACGGCGGCTGCTACCTCTTGAGCACTGTTTGGTTTTCCCTTGAAGAGGAAAGGGTGATGCAGCAAAGTAGCGTAAGTATTTCCATCAGTTTTTGAGAACCAACGTATCAATCCAGTAGGAGGCCACACGCAAGTCCCTCGTACCTACACAAACAAATAAGAACCTTGCAACCAACACGATAAAGGGGTTGTCAATCCCTTCACAGCCACTTGCAAAAGTGAGATCTGATAGAGATGATAAGATAATATTTTGGTATTTTTATGATAAAGGTAAAGATTGCAAAATAAACGGTAATAGAAATAACGGGAGATTAATATGATGGAAAATAGACAAGGGGCCATAGGTTTCACTAGTGGCTTCTCTCAAGATAGCATAAGTGTTACGGTGGGTGAACAAATTACTGTCGAGCAATTGATAGAATTGAGCATAGTTATGAGAATATCTAGGTATGATCATGTATATAGGCATCACGTCCGTGACAAGTAGACCGACTCCTGCCGGCATCTACTAATATTACTCCACACATCGACCGCTATCCAGCATGCATCTAGAGTATTAAGTTCATAAGAACAGAGTAACGCTTTAAGCAAGATGACATGATGTAGAGGGATAAATTCATGCAATATGATATAAACCCCATCTTTTTATCCTCGATGGCAACAATACAATACGTGTCATTTCCCCATCATCCTTTGGGATCGAGCACCGCATGATTGAACCCAAAGCTAAGCACTTCTCCCATTGCAAGAAAGATCAATCTAGTAGGCCAAACCAAACTGATAATTCGAAGATACTTGCAAAGATAACCAATCATTCATAAAAGAATTCAAAGGAGATTCAAATATTGTTCATAGATAATCTTGATCATAAACCCACAATTCATCGGATCTCGACAAACACACCGCAAAAAAAGTTATATCGAATAGAACTCCAAGAAGATCGAGGAGAACTTTGTATTGAGATCCAAAGAGAGAGAAGAAGCCATCTAGCTAATAACTATGGACCCAAAGGTCTGTGGTAAACTACTCACACATCATGGGAGAGGCCATGGTGTTGATGTAGAAGCCCTCTGTGATCGCTTCCCCCTCCGACAGAGCGCCGGAAAAGGCCCCAAGATGGGATCTCACGGGTACAGAAGGTTGCGGCGGTGGAAATAGGTTTTCGTGGTGCTCCTGGATGGTTTTGGGGTACGTAGGTATATATAAGAGGAAGAAGTAGGTCGGTGGAGCCACGAGGGGCCCACGAGGGTGGAGGGCGCGCTCAGGGGGGTAGGCGCGCCCCTGCCTCATGTACTCCCCATTGATTCCTTGACGTCCACTCCAAGTCCTCTGGATCACGTTTGTTCCAAAAATCACGCTCCCGAAGGTTTCATTCCGTTTGGACTCCGTTTGATATTCCTTTTCTGCGAAACACCGAAATAGGCAAAAAAACAGCAATTTGCACTGGGCCTTGGGTTAATAGGTTAGTCCCAAAAATAATATAAAAGTGTATAATAAAGCCCATTAAACATCCAAAATAGAATATATAATAGCATGGAGCAATAAAAAATTATAGATAAGTTGGAGACGTATCAAGCATCCCCAAGCTTAATTCCTGCCCGTCCTCGAGTAGGTGAATGATAAAAACAGAGTTTTTAATGTGGAATGATACCTAGCATATTCTTCAATGTAATTTTGTTTATTGTGGCATGAATGTTCAGATCCGAAAGATTCAAGATAAAAGTTTAGTATTGACATAAAAATAATAATACTTCAAGCATACTAACTAAGCAATTATGTCTTCTCAAAATAACATAGCCAAAGAAAGCTCATCCTTACAAAGTCATATAGTTTGGCCATGCTTCATTTTCGTCACACAAGAATGCTCTCATCTTGCACAACCCCGATGACAAGCCAAGCAATTGTTTCACAAGTAATCTCAAACTTTTTTCAACTTTCACGCAATACATGAGCGTGAGCCATGGATATAGCACTATGGGTGGAATAGAATATGATGATGGGGGTTGTGTGGAGAAGACAAAAAAGAAGAAAGTCTCACATTGACGCGGCTAATCAACGGGCTACAGAGATTCCCATCAATTGATGTCAATGCAAGGAGTAGGGATTGCCATGCAACAGATGCACTAGAGCTATAAAAGTATGAAAGCTCAACAAAAGAAACTAAGTGGTTGTTGAAAGTGCTAGTTATCGACTAGAGGGGGGGGGGTGAATAGGCGATTTTTATGAAAGTCTTCAAAACATGGGAGTTTCGAAGACAAACAATAGAAATGAACCTATTGACATGTAGCGGAAGGTAGACTACACTAGACAAGCCATAATCAAGCAAGTAATGAAGCTAAAGCACGAAGACTATTAGCAGCTAGGTAGTATGGATCAAGATGGAAGAGAGTATGAAGCCAAACACGCACACAGTGAAGTCAAATAGATCAGGCAAGCATGAAAATGACTTCACAAAGACAAACTGTAAGTAAAGAGAGGGAGAAGATAGAACCAGTTGCTTGGTGAGGACAGTGATTTGTTGGACCAGTTCCAGTTGCTGTGACAACTGTACGTCTGGTTAGGGAGGCTGAGATTCAACTCAGAAGACCGTGTCTTCACCTTATTCCCCTTGAGCTAAGGACACCCATTCCCCGCCCAATCACTCTGGTAAGTCTTCAAGGTAGACTTCCAAACCTTCACAGACTTCGTTCACCGGCAATCCACAATGACTCTTGGATGCTCAGAACGCGACGCCTAACCGGCTAGAGGATTCATAGTCCTCAAGTGTAACAAGTCCTCAGGTCACGCAGACAGAAAGACTTCAGTGATGTCAAACACTCTTTGGGCTCTGGGTGTTTTGGGCTTTGTCCTCGCAAGGATCTCTCTCTCAAATGCTTCGGAGGTGGGTTGCTCTCAAACGACAAAAGCCGTGCACTAACTCTGAGCAACCACCAATTTATGGTGTAGGGGGTGGGCTATTTATAGCCAGGAGGCAACCCGACCTGATTTGTCCGAAATGACCCTGGGTCACTAAGGAACTGACACGTGTCCAACGGTCAGATTTCAAACACACGCGGCAGCTTGACTTGGGCTACAAGTAAAGCTGACTTATCCGACTCTGGATAAGATTTTCTCTCATTGTCTTAGCTCGAAGACATAGGATTTGGTTGAGCATCACTTCAGTCACTCTGACTTCGTTCACTTGGACCCCACTTAACAGTACGGTGGTTCCTATGACTCAACAAAGAAGACAAGGAAACTACGAAACAGCTATGTCTTCGCACTCCATAGTCTTCACGTGAATGTCTTCTTGAGTCATAATCTTCGTTTTGAATATCTTCACATACCACCATTGTCTTCAATGTCTTCACACATTTTTAGGGGTCATCTCCGGTAGGTAAACCGAATCAATGAGGGACTACTACATGTATTATCCTGCAATTCTCACAAACACATTAGTCCCTCAACCAGGTTTGTCGTCAATACTCCAAAACCAACTAGGGGTGGCACTAGATGCACTTACAATCTCCCCCTTTTTGGTGATTGATGACAATCTGGTTGAAGTTTTCAACGGGGATAAAAGCATGTGAAATTGTAAAGGATTAAGATATTGTCTTCATAAGTAGCAAAAGGCCCCCCCCCTGAAGATGTGCATATAAGTATTTTGCTTTTGAATGCAAATGCACATGGCAGGTTGTACTTGTGGAGATCCTCTTCAACTAATGAAGACAATTCATCATGCATGAAAGGATATAACGAAGGTAATGACATGCACAATGAAAAATGGACGTCTGCGAAATGACTTCATGCATGATTTATCATCGCACATGCGGAATTTATCATCGCATCACAGAATAGCAGAAAAAGTAGCAGACGACCATCAAGTTGAAGTGTTACAACTCAAAGAACCAAATATATCAAAAGCGAGAGTTGTAAGCACTTGGCAAAAGTATAGCAACCACCCATATGGACCCGCTTGAAGACTATCAACTCATATGCTTCTCCCCCTTTTGTCAGTAAGGACCAAAAAGGTTTGAAGACATAGAGTCTCTACTCGTTCCCATGAGGAGTAGGTGAAGCATCAGGGTCATCGTTGAGGTTCGGTGGTGCAGAAGTACTTGGTGCAGTGTCGATGTGCGGCGACGTTGTAGTTGGCGAAGTAGCATCATCTTCATCATTGATGACTCTGGCATTAACAGTTGCCACAGAGGAGGAGTACTCAGAGTCTTCGAGTGAGGGATTCTGACGCAAGACAGCATTTCTGGGAGGAGTGGAGTCAAATTTGAATCTCTCTGTGAAGCCATCTTGTTGGAGATCATCTTCAGAGCTTATCAGTGTCAGACCCATCCACGACCGCCGATAGGTTTCATGAGTGATAAATGCATTCTTGGTGGCAAGGTTGTGAATGCAATTAACATCCACCAAGAGGCTTTGCATGTGACGCTTCAGCCAGTCATGATGCTTATCCTGTTTTTGATGCAGGGCAACGAGAAGCTCTCGGTCATTGAGGACACGAGATCGCTTCCGAGGCCTTTGAGCAATTCTGCTTTCAGTGGCTTCAGTATGGGCACGATGAGGTGCACGTGTATTGCCAGCCAAAGGATAAACACGAGTAGCAGCAAGAACTCCTTCAATGGGCTGAGTGAAGCTTTGGTGATCGGCGTTGTGAAGATAAATTGGCTCCTTGGCAGGCTCTGAGTATATGGCTTCGACAAACATATCAACCTCTGGCAAGAATATGAGATGATTGCGCGCAGAAGGCTAATAGTTGACAGCAGAATGAAGCTTGATGAGGCGCATTACCCATGGAGCATAAAACTTCAGACCAAATAAATCAGAGCCAGATGCAGCCAATTACCTGATGAAGAAGTCTTGAGCATTGAAGCTGATGCCATTGAAGATATAGAAAACCAAGGTCTTCATTGCTCCTTCAAGCTTCGCTGCAGGAGAATGTCCTTTGACAGGCCATAGAGTTCGCCTGATAATATGATAAATAGTGCGGGGCAGATACTCTAGATCTTCAACAAAGAATTCCCTTGGATATTCAGCGTCACGTGGCAGTGGCTTCATCATGCTCAGCATTTGGCTCATGTTTGGCTCAGGCTTCTGGAAGATGCTCTCCAAAGAATTGCGGTGAAAGTCGACAACCGTGTTCATAGAGTTCACCTGGAGTGGGCAGGCCAGTGAGCTCAATAATATCAAGAGCTTTGGCTTCGTGGTGTACATTGCCTGTCATCCACTCAAGGATCCATGTTGTAGCCGCGAATGTGGAGGGTGGCATAGAATTGTAGCAGAAGCTCTTCGTTCCAGTGCTCTTTATCAGTCACAAATTGAAGAAGGCCAACATCTCTGAAGCAGCAGAGTGCTTCTTCCAAGCAGGGCAGGCCAGCAATAGCTTCGCAATCTAGACGCATATGGGGAAAGATGTGCCCTTGATCGTAAAGAACACAAGAGTAGTAACTGCGCTGCTGATAGCTCCAGAACCGATCAGATGAAATTCTTGGCTTCGAGTATGGGTTCTTGTCGCTATCAAAGAAGGTGTTGTGTGCAATGAAGCCATTCACATTAAACGATCCTGGTGAAGTTGCTGTACCTGGAAACCTAGGCAGCCTTGGTTTTGGCTTCTGGACCTGAGGCCTGTGCTCCACATGATAATCAAACTGAGGTCCGGGAGCAGGAGGAGGAACCAGAATAGGCCAGCGAACCATAACAGGTTGGCCGCGATCAAATGCTAGCTCAATAGTGTGAGGCCTTGGAGGTGGTACAGGAGCATCGGCATTGACATGGGCTGCTAGTGGTACAATGGCTTCAGGTGCAATATTGACTTCAGGTGCATTAGAAGCTTCAGGCACATTCACCTCTGGCGCCACATTAACTTCAGGCGCCACATTTGCTTCAGCCATGACAATGTCATTGGCTTCAGTATTGGTGTTGGTGGCCGCCTCAGTATTATCAACCTCCAGTTGAGTAGCTGGAGGGTCGAACACGTTCTCCTCGAGAAAAACTTCTTGGTTGGTAGGGGGTGTGGCAACACGCTCTTCTTCTTGTCGGGATTCTTCTTGGTCATCGGCTGATGTAGCCGGAATGTCTTCAGCAGCTCTGGCTTGAGACGCAGAGATGTTCACAGTTGGAGTGGCTTCAGGAAACACTTGGCGTGATACTGAGTTGTGGTTCTCTTCTCCTTCTGGAACACTCGAAAGAGTGACTTGTGGCCTTGTTCCTTTGCGAAGCCTACGAAATGCGGGCGACGCTTGTGGAGAGGGAGTTGGCTGGACCACATAGTCGTCATCATCAAGCACCGGAGTGGTGACTTGAGGTGGGGAAGTACTTGGTGATTCTTCTTGACGGGGGAGTCTTGAGGGTGATCATCCCATGAATCATCCTGAGCAATTGGCGTCAAAGGACGACCAATGCTGATGAATTCGCTGTTCGTGAGAACAGGTGATGATACCATTTGGTGCTCAATCTGAGGAAGGACTTCATCATCATTTACATTGTCTTGGGGACCAATGTCTTCAGCTGCGGTGGTGTCAACAGCTGGAATGTCTTCAACTTCAGGAGCCTCTGTGGTAGCAGGCTCGTGAACAATTAACTGACGCTCTCGGTGTTCGGACGCAGGACGAGCAACTGAGATTGGCTCAATGACAAGGGGCTCTATGGGAGTAGCCCGATCTTTCTTCTTTGTCTTTCTCTTCTTGGTCGATGGAGCATCGTCAGTGGTGTTCTTGGTCTTGCGCTTTCTGGCTTCGACTTCAGCTGCCCTTGTTTTCTTGAGTTCTAAAGCTACTGTGGGGACCTTAGGCTTCGAGCCTGTCATGCTGGCAGGGAAGACAATGCGAGCTGCTTCCTGCCCTGATGCTTCAGCTTGTGTCACAGCTGGCTTCTTCTTCTTGGCAGCCATCTTGGGGTCAATGCCAGGACGCCCAAGTGCCTTGCGCTTCTTAGCCTCATTATGAGCTTGAACACATTTGGCAGCAGAGAGCTTCATACGTTCTCTTGATCCTTTTGCTGCTTCGTGTTTCTGTTGAAACTTCTCTTTGAGGTCATGCAACATCTGCTTGAAGTTTTGAACATCAGCCACGCTGAGCTTGGCCATGTGCTTCTTGAACCGAGCCTTCTCATAGTCAATTTTGTTCTTCAATTCAACGATTTTCTGAGCTAGAGCCAACTCATTTGCAATGGCTCCGTGGAAGGAGACACTGATGCCAATAGGAAGCTGAAGATCATCGATGCCGAGGTTCGGATTTTCAAACCACTCATCAATGAAGTTATTCAAGATGTCCACATCGAAGAGGGGCAGATCGTTGAAGATCTCCGCCTCTTGCTTGCTCTTTATCAGTAGCTCAAGAGCGTCATCGCCAAGATCTTCGTCACTTGACAGATCAATGGCTTCGTTTTCATTCCTCGGAACAGCAGCTGGGGTCAGTGCTTGACCAAAAATCTGAATGGGCTTCTTCTTCTTCTCGGTCTTGGAGATGCGAGAAAGATCTTCTGACTGCACACTGGCTTCAGGAGGTTCAGTGGCCAGAGGCTTCGCACGCGAAGCTCTTGGTGCAGGAGGAGCAGTAGCCAGTGGCTTCGCACGCGAAGCGCTTGGTGCAGCAGCAGGTTTTGAAACCTTTGGTTTCTTTTGCTTTTGTGGCTTCCGCGGAGCAGGAGCTTCAGTATCAGCATCATCTCCAGACCGATCCACTGTGGCCCTCTGAGCAGCGATGTAGGAGAGGAAACCATCAAAGTTTTGAAGGGGCCGATGACATTGGGATTGGCATCACGTGTGCCATCAGCCCTAGGAGCAGAAGGACCTGGATTGAAGTTGCATCCGAGACTCTTCTTGTTCTTAACTGCAGAATCCTTGACAAACTTGTAGTTGTGCTTGAACAAACTATCTTCACAACACCATAACAGAGATGATGGGTCGGCATTTTTAGGCTGTGGTCCTCGGACCATGCAAGGGTAGAAGCCTTGAGCAATGGCTTCGGACTTGGACTTGGGTTGAAGATTTTTGTATAAAATATCTCCCCAAGGTCGCTTGATGGCATTCTTCTCAACATACTCAGCAGTGAGGAATCTGTACTTGTACCATTCCTCTGCCCAATATCTTCGAATCCACTGGATTCGAGTCTTGCATTCACCATAGGTTTCTTCTGGGTCAGTTTTGTACATCTCAAATAGATCTGGTGGCAAATCTTTCGATGTATTCCCACGGCGCTGTCTGCCGCCCTTTCTTGCTGACTTTTCAGTGGCCATGTAGTTCAAACTGAATGGCTTCAAAGCTTGCAAAGGCTTCCGTCTGCTGGTCAGACAAGAACTGGCTTCGGGAGAATTGATGTGATGCTGTAAGAATTCTGCAAATGAATGCAGACTATGAGAACCAAGGGATTCTCCCACGGACATGTACCTGTGACAGCATTAGAGATGCGAGGGAAGGGGAAGAGGTCATATGCATTCTCAGAAGATTTTGAAGATAAATCAGTTTGAAGACATTGACCTCATAGCTCGAAGACATTCACTTATATGTTGAGAGTTGGTTCTAGATTTGTACGAATCCAAGAATAGGTACAAGTGAGGAATCTAACTAT
This sequence comes from Aegilops bicornis, assembly GCA_021605145.1. Classification (NCBI taxonomy): domain Eukaryota; kingdom Viridiplantae; phylum Streptophyta; class Magnoliopsida; order Poales; family Poaceae; genus Aegilops; species Aegilops bicornis. The sequence goes on along the minus strand of CM038670.1, from coordinate 254,980,172 downwards.
GTGTGAAGCATAAGTGAATATATTAGGCATGTTATGAGATGCAGTACATGATAGATCCAAATTTGTAGACACAGAAGCCACTTTTGGTGGATAAGGATGAATCTATCAGATCAAAAAGGCAGTAAACAGTGAGATTTAATTACCACACGAAGAACTGCTAGATGGAGTAGAGAGGAGGCCGAGCAGTTCGATCTTCCATGCCCTAACTTGGCGATGGGAGACACCTACGACGACGGCGGAGGAGACGAGGTCCGCGGCCGGCGTGAGGACGACGTCGGTGAGGTCGCGACAGCTAAGCGCTTCGTCGCCGGCGTCGTCGGGAGCTAGCGGTGGCGCTAGGGTTTGTCGAGGTGGAGAGGTGGAAGAAAGATTTTGACCGCGATGTGATGTGTATTTATAAGGAGAGGGACAGCACAATGCAATTACGCAGGTGCCCCTGGCGGTTCACATCTGAGGGACACGTGGCGAACATGCAACACATTGGAAGTTGTTCCATGTTCCCACGCACGCCTGGACTGTCGGGTAGTCGTTCCGGCTTTTCTCCGGGTGTCAAGCAATAAGGATAAAGCTTTTAAAACAGATTCAATTTTTGTCTCTGTATCTTCTGCTGACAAGGATGCAGAGAAGACATTCGACAGTTTCAATAGAATGCATATGATTTGGATAGATAGAATTTGAGGTATAAGCATAGAAGAGGTTAGGGTCCGATCACATTCACTTAGTCCAAAAGATTCAAACGAGAAGACATAGCTATAAGTGAATGTTGTAGAGGACAGAACACAAATATATGTATATATCTGAGTAAGACCAAATCAACAAAGTCAAGATCAATATGAAGACAAATCAATGTTGACGATAAATCAAATGCGAAGACTTTGCAATTGTAACGCCAAGAGAAACACTTCAAACAAAAGTTTGGTGGTGGCGTTACCCACCGTATAGAAAGTATTAGACCTAGACACGGCGCATAATTATCGTGGCGCTCCGAAATCAAATTCCGCATTAATGTATTCACACTTAGAGTGTATGTCTTCATTAATTGAAGATATACATTACTTCGTGTGTTGCACATCTAAATCATCAACATACATAAGTGTTAGGATGTGTGCCTAATCACATGACATTTGAGGATTCCAAGATATTTAGCTCACACCGCAACTTGCAAAACCTTTTCTCATCCAAGGGCTTTGTGAAGATATCAGCCAATTGCTCTTCAGTGTTGACGTGAATGATATCAATATCTTCCTTCATGACGTGATCTCTGAGAAAGTGATGACGAATTTCAATGTGCTTTGTCTTCGAGTGCTGAACTGGGTTGTTGGCAGTCTTGATGGCGCTTTCATTGTCGCATTAGAGTGGTACTTGTTTAAGATGGATGCCATAGTCCTTGAGAGTTTGCTTCATCCATAGAAGTTGAGCGCAGCAAGATCCAACAGCAATGTATTCAGATTCAGCGATGGAGAGAGACACACAGTTCTGCTTCTTTGAAGACCAACAGACAAGTGATCGTCCCAGAAAGTGACATGTTCCTGATGTAGACTTGTGATCCACCTTGTCACCAGCATAATCAGCATCCAAGAATCCAACTAGATCAAACTCTGAGCCCTTTGGATACCATAATCCTAGTGTTGGGGTGTAAGCCAAATATCGAAGAATTCGCTTCACAGCTAAGTGATGTGATTCCTTTGGTGCCGCTTGGAATCGGGCACACATGCAAACACTAAGCATGATATCTAGCCTAGATGCACATAAATAAAGTAAAGAACCAATCATGGAGCGGTATAACTTTTGATCGAACTCTTTACCATTGGCGTCAGGATCCAGATGACTTTTGGTTGGCATTGGCGCCGTGTAACCTTTGCAGTCTTGCATTCCAAACTTCTTCAGGTAGTCTTTGAGGTATTTCTCTTGAGATATAAAGATGACGTTGCTTTGCTGACGAATTTTAAGACCTAGGAAGAACTTCAGCTCACCCATCATGGACATCTGATATTGCTCTTGCATCATGTGTCCAAACTCATCACTGTATTTCTGGTTAGTGCAGCCGAAGATCCACATATATTTGGCACACAAACAGATCACCATCATATGTCTTCGTGAAGTGTGGGATCCGGGGAACCAGGTTTGAAGCATTTGCTCTTCAAGAAGTCTTTGAGTGTGTCACACCAAGCGCGAGGGGCTTGTTTGAGGCCATACAGTGCCTTGTTGAGCTTGTATACCATATCAGGATGTTTTGGATCTTCAAAGCCAGGAGGTTGTGCAACATACACTTCTTCTTCAATCTTGCCGTTGAGAAAGGCACTCTTCACATCCATTTGATACAGAAGGATGTTATGATGGTTGGCATAGGCTAGCAGTAGGCGAATGGCTTCAAGCCTAGCCACCGGAGCAAATGTTTCATCGAAGTCAATTCCTTCAAGTTGAGTGTATCCTTGAGCAACGAGAAGAGCCTTGTTTCTGACAACTTGACCATGCTCATCTTGCTTGTTGTGATAAATCCATTTGGTGCCTATGATATTGTGCTTACGAGGATCAGGACGCTTGACCAATTCCCATACATTGTTCAGCTTGAACTGTTGAAGCTCTTCTTGCATAGGCTTGAATCCATTCAGGTTCCATGAAGGCTTCAGCAACTTTCTTGGGTTCAGATATTGAGACAAATGCAAAGTGCCCACAGAAATTTGCCAGTTGCGTTGCTCTTGAACGAGTGAGTGGACCAGGTGCATTGATACTGTCAATTATCTTCTCAATTTGCACTTCATTAGCAACACGAGGATGAACTGGACGAAGATTTTGCTCTTGTTGATCATTGTCTTCATTTTGAGCATTATCTTCAGGCTGAGCATTGTCTTCAGGTTGATTAGGTGCAGAAATGATAAGTTCTTCTTCAGCCTGAGCTTCAGACGGTATGATTTCTCCGGTTCCCATGAGCTTGATGGATTCACTAGGTGGAACTTCATCTAGCACATTTGGCGTGTGCTCTCTTTGCGAGCCGTTAGTCTCATCGAATCAAGAATCTACAGTTTCAACCACTTTATAGTGAAAGAGGTTGAAGACTCAGAGGAGTGCGAATCCTTTCCATAACCAAGCATAAAACCTTCATGTGCTTTCGGTGAAAATTTTGAAGTGTGATGTGGATCCTTGATCCGGCACCTAGCACCAAATACTCACGAAATGGCCCGACATTTGGCTTCTTACCAGTTAAGAGTTCATAGGATGTCTTCTTCAGAAGCTTGTGAAGATAAACACGGTTGATGAAATGGCATGCAGTATCAATGGCTTCGGGCCAGAACTTTCTTGGAGTCTTGTATTCATAAAGCATCGTCCGAGCCATCTCAATGAGTGTTCTGTTCTTGCGCTCCACGATGCCATTCTGCTGAGGTGTGTATGGAGCTGAGAACTCATGAGTGATGCCCAATGTGTCCAGGTAAAGGTCGAGGCCGGTGTTCTTGAACTCTGTGCCGTTGTCACTTCTGATATGCTTGATCTTGACACCATAGTTCGTCATGGCACGGTGGGCGAAGCGTCTGAAGACATCCTGCACTTCAGTCTTGTAGAGGATTATATGCACCCATGTATATCTTGAATAATCATCAACAATGACGAAACCATAGAGGCAAGATGTGGTAGTGAGAGTAGAGTAGTGAGTAGGGCCAAATAAGTCCATGTGTAGTAGCTCGAAGGGTTGAGATGTCTTCATGATTGTCTTCGAGGGATGCTTGGCCCTTGTCATCTTTCCAGCTTCGCAGGCACCACACAGATGATCTTTCTTGAACTTGACGCCTCGATGCCTACGACGTGTTTCTTCTTTGCAAGCGTGTACAGGTTCCTCATGCCAGCATGCCCTAGCCTCCAATGCAGAGCCAAAGACTCTGAAGCTTACGCTAGAAGACATACGGCTAGCTGTGGTCCTGAGAAATCTACCATGTACAAATCATCTTTCTGATACCCTTCAAATACTAGAGACTTGTCAGATTCCATTAGAACAAGGCAACGATACTTTCCAAATATCACAATCATGTTCAAGTCACAAAGCATTGAGACAAACATTAAGTTGAAACCAAGGGATTCAACAAGCATCACTTTATCCATGTGCTGATCCTTTGAGATTGCAACTCTACCTAGACCCAATACCTTGCTTTTACCAGTGTCACCAAATGTGATGTGGCTCTTGTCAGATGGACGTAAGGTTGAGTCCATGAGAAGACTTCGATCACCAGTCATGTGATTAGTGCATCCACTGTCCATAATCCATTCTGAAGCATGTGGTGTCGTACCCTTGGCACCGCGTGCCATGAAGCAGTAGGTGGGAGCGGAGTCGTCCTTGTTATTAGCATCATCGTTGGTAACGGAGCCATTGTCTTCAGTGTTGAAGATGGACTTGGCAACGTAGGTTGTAGCTAGAGCCAAACTTGCAACGCCAGAGTCGGAATCCTCCTCAGACTCCACCTCCGCCTCCTCAGAAGAAGACTCCTCCTCTGAATCCATCTCCTTGCCAACAAAAGCACAATCCTTGCCAGATGAGCTCTTCTTATGTGATGAAGACTTGGAGGAAGACTTGGAAGAAGTCTTTGAAGATTTCCTATTCTTCGTGTCATCAGAATCATATTCCTTGCTCTTCTTCTTGTTGTTCTCATTGTCCCATTGTGGACACTCAGAGATGTAGTGACCAGGTTTCTTGCACTTATGGCATGTTCTCTTCTTGTGGTCATGAGTGGAAGCTTCATCATTTCTCGAGCTGGATCTTGAAGACTTTCTGAAGCCTTTCTTCTTGGTGAATTTCTGGAACTTCTTCACAAGCATAGCAAGCTCCTTTCCAATGTCTTCAGGATCCCCAGAACTGTAGTCAGATTCTTCTTCAGATGAGAAAACAGCCTTTGCCTTCCAAGCGCGAGTTCGGCCATAGTTGGGACCATAGATGTCTCTTTTCTCAGATAGCTGAAACTCATGTGTGTTGAGCCTCTCAAGTATGTCAGACCGATCGAGTGTCTTGAAGTCGGAGCATTCTTGAATCATCAGGGCTAGGGTGTCAAACGAGCTGTCAAGTGATCTCAGGAGTGTCTTGACGATTTCATGCTTGGTGATCTCAGTGGCGCCGAGAGCATGGAGCTCATTTGTGATATCAGTGAGGCGATCAAACGTGAGCTGGACATTCTCATTGTCATTTCTCTTGAAGCGGTTGAAGAGGTTGCGAAGGACACTGATCCTTTGATCTCTCTAGGTTTAGACGCCTTCGTTCACCTTGGAGAGCCAGTCCCAGACTAGCCTCGACGTTTCCAGAGTACTCACACGGCCATACTGTCCTTTGGTCAGATGACCACAGATGATGTTCTTGGCAGTAGAATCTAGTTGAACGAACTTCTTGACATCAGCAGGGGTTACACCTTCACCAGTCTTGGGAACGCCGTTCTTGACGACATACCATAGATCGACATCAATGGCTTCAAGATGCATGCGCATCTTATTCTTCCAGTAGGGGTAATCAGTGCCATCGAAGACAGGGCACGCAGCGGAGACTTTGATTATCCCTGCAGTCGACATAGCTAAAACTCCAGGTGGTTAAACTGAATCACACAGAACAAGAGAGTACCTTGCTCTGATACCAATTGAAAGTGCTAGTTATCGACTAGAGGGGGGGGAGTGAATAGGCGATTTTTATGAAAGTCTTCAAAACATGGGAGTTTCGAAGACAAACGATAGAAATGAACCTATTGACATGCAGTGGAAGGTAGACTACACTAGACAAGCCATAGTCAAGCAAGTAATGAAGCTAAAGCACGAAGACTATTAGCAGCTAGGTAGTATGGATCAAGATGGAAGAGAGTATGAAGCCAAACACAATAGTCGTCACACAATGAAGTCAAACAAATCAGGCAAGCATGCAAATGAATTCAAAAAGACAGACTGTAAGTAAAGAGAGGGAGAATATAGAACCAGTTGCTTGGTGAGGACAGTGATTTGTTGGACCAGTTCCAGTTGCTGTGACAACTGTATGTCTGGTTAGGGAGGCTGAGATTCAACTCAGAAGACCGTGTCTTCACCTTATTCCCCTTGAGCTAAGGACACCTAGTCCCCGCCCAATCACTCTGGTAAGTCTTCAAGGTAGACTTCCAAACCTTCACAGACTTCGTTCACCGGCAATCCACAATGACTCTTGGATGCCAAGAGCGCGACGCCTAACCGGCTGGAGGATTCACAATCCTCAAGTGTAACAAGTCTTCAGGTCACGCAGATAGAAAAACTTCAGTGATGCCAAACACTCTTTGGGCTCTGGGTGTTTTGGGCTTTGTCCTCGCAAGGATCTCTCTCTCAAATGCTTCGGAGGTGGGTTGCTCTCAAACGACAAAAGCCGTGCACTAACTCCGAGCAGCCACCAATCTATGGTGTAGGGGGTGGGCTATTTATAGCCAGGAGGCAACCCGACCTGATTTGTCCGAAATGACCCTGGGTCACTAAGGAACTGACACGTGTCCAACGGTCAGATTTCAAACACACGCGGCAGCTTGACTTGGGCTACAAGTAACTCTGAGCAGCCACCAATCTATGGTGTAGGGGGTGGGCTATTTATAGCCAGGAGGCAACCCGACCTGATTTGTCCGAAATGACCCTGGGTCACTAAGGAACTGACACGTGTCCAACGGCCAGATTTCAAACACACGCGGCAGCTTGACTTGGGCTACAAGTAAAGCTGACTTATCTGACTCTGGATAAGATTTGCTCTCATTGTCTTCGCTCGAAGATATAGGATTTGGTTGAGCGTCACTTCAATCACTCTGACTTTATTCACTTGGACCCCACTTAACAGTACGGTGGTTCCTATGACTCAACAAAGAAGAAAAGGAAACTACGAAACAGCTATGTCTTCGCACTCCATAGTCTTCACGTGAATGTCTTCTCGAGTCATAATATTCGTTGTGAATATCTTCACATACCACCATTGTCTTCAATGTCTTCACACATTTTTAGGGGTCATCTCCGGTAGGTAAACAGAATCAATGAGGGACTACTACCTGTGTTATCCTACAATTCTCATAGACACATTAGTCCCTCAACCAGGTTTGTCGTCAATATTCCAAAACCAACTAGGGGTGGCACTAGATGCAATTACAGGTGTGCATCCAACTTGCTTGCTCACGAAGACCTAGGGCATTTGAGGAAGCCCATTGTTGGAATATACAAGCCAAGTTCTATAATGAAAAATTCCCACTAGTATATGAAAGTGACAAAACAAGAGACTCTCTATCATGAAGATCATGGTGCTACTTTGAAGCACAAATGTGGAAAAAGGATAGTAGCATAGTCCCTCTTTTTTTGGGCCTTATTTTTTTATTTGGCCTTTCTTTCTCTTTTTTTTGTTTGGGACAATGCTCTATTAATAATGATCATCACACTTCTATTTATTTACAACTCAATGATTACAACTCGATACTAGAACAAAATATGACTCTATATGAATGCCTCCGGCGGTGTACCGGGATGAGCAATGAATCAAGAGTGACATGCATGAAATAATATGCATGGTGGCTTTGCGACAAATACAATGTCAACTACATGATCATGCAAGGCAATATGACAATGATGGAGCGTGTCATAATAAACGGAATGGTGGAAAGTTGCATGGCAATATATCTCGGAATGGCTATGGAAATGCCATAATAGGTAGGTATGGTGGCTGTTTTGAGGAAGATATATGGTGGTTTATGTGTGATAGAGCGTATCGTATCACGGGGTTTGGATGCACCGGTGAAGTTTCCACCAAGTCTCAAGGTGAGAAAGGGCAATGCACGGTACCAAAGAGGCTAGCAATGATGGAAGGTTGAGAGTGCGTATAATCCATGGACTCATCATTAGTCATAAAGAACTCACATACTTATTGCAAAAATCTACAAGTCGTCAAAAACCTAGCACTACGCGCATGCTCCTAGGGGGATAGATTGGTAGGAAAAGACCATCGCTTGTCCCCGACCGCCACTCATAAGGATGACAATCAAAGAACACCTCATGTTTCAAATTTGTTACACAACGTTTACCATACGTGCATGCTACGGGACTTGCAAAACTCAACACAAGTATTCTCAAATTCACAACTACTCAACTAGCACAACTTTAATATCTATACCTCCATATATCAAAACAATCATCAAGCATCAAACTTCTCTTAGTATTCAACGCACTTATATGAAAGTTTTTCTTAATCTTGGATGCCTATCATATTAGGACTAATTTTATAACCAAAGAAAATTACCATGCTGTTCTAAAGGATTCTCAAAATAATATAAGTGAAGCATGAGAGATCAAATATTTCTATAAAATAAAACCACCGCCGTGCTCTAAAAGATATAAGTGAAGCACTAGAGCAGAACTATATAGCTCAAAAGATATAAGTGAAGCACAAAGAGTATTCTAATAAATTCCGAATCATGTGTGTCTCTCTCAAAAGGTGTATTCAGCAAGGATGATTGTGGTAAACTAAAAAGCAAAGACTCAAATCATACAAGACGCTCCAAGCAAAACACATATCATGTGGTGAATAAAAATATAGCTCCAAGTAAAGTTACCGATGGACGAAAACGAAAGAGGGGATGCCTTCCGGGGCATCCCCAAGCTTTGGCTTTTTGGTGTCCTTGGATTTACCTTGGGGTGACTTGGGCATCCCCAAGCTTAGGCTCTTGGCACTCCTTGTTCTATAATCCATCAAATCTTTACCCAAAACTTGAAAACTTCACAACACAAAACTCAACAGAAAATCTCATGATCTCCGTTAGCGAAAGAAAACAAAACACCACTTTAAGTTACTGTAATGAAATCATTCTTTATTTGTATTGGTGTTAAACCTACTGTATTCCAACTTCTCTATGGTTCATAAACTCCGATACTAGCCATAGATTCATCAAAATAAGCAAACAACACACAAAAAACAGAGTCTGTCAAAAACAGAACAGTCTGTAGTAATCTGTATCTAACGCAAACTTTTGTAACTCAGAAAAATCTACCAAAATAGGAAGACCTAGGTAATTTGTTTATTGATCGACTGCAATTGGAATCAGTATTTTATCACGTTCTGGTGATTTTTAACAATTGTCTTCGTGAGCAGAAAGTTTCTGACTTTTTTCAGCAAGATCAAATAACTATCATCCAAGAAGATCATATAGGTTTTACTTGGCACAAACACTAATTAAAGCATAAAAAAATATAACCAGAGGCTAGATCAAATATTTATTCCTAAACAGTATCGAAAAGCAAAAAACTAAAATAAAATTGGGTTGCCTCCCAGCAAGCGCTATCGTTTAACGCCCCTAGCTAGACATAAAAGCAAGAATAGATCTAGGTATTGCCATCTTTGGTTTTAGGAAAGAAAAGGGAAAACTTATTATCTATAGCATTAATATTTCTATTTTGATAGAGCACATGTCCATTAATGGTGGAAGAAAGATTAAGTACGTTACGAAAATTTGCATCTAAGCTAGCCTTCATCTCTTTAATAGTTTCGTTTTGATAAGAGAGCAAAAGAGAGGTAGATTCGACCTTCTCATTCATGGGGTGCCCTAATATGGCTTTCATCTTTTCATAGGTATCTACGGCATCCCCTTCAAGAAAACCTTCTTCAAAAATAGAATCTAAGACATGTTTAAACAAAGAAGGAAGGGCAACATAAAAGCTTCTTAAGTATATTTCAATTTGGTATCGGGGCACATAGCTAGCTCTGATCCTTAATAGTCTATCCCACGCATCTTTCAAAGATTCATCAAGTAAATAACAAAAAATTTCTAGGTCATATTCATCAAAATTATTCAGATTCTCATTGGTAACCCCGGTAGGTTTTTCCATAGCATCATTATTTATGAGCTTAGAGAGGACAGAAGGACTATCCAAGGTATTGAGACCCAGGATAGGACCCCTAGCTATTTTTGTTTCGGCCAAGGCAAAAGGAAGGCAAACGGGAAGAGAGCAAATAAAGTGGCAAGGGTGAAGTGGGGGAGAGGAAAACGAGAGGCAAATGGCAAATAATGTAATGTGAGGGATAAGAGTTTGTGATGGGTACTTGGTATGTCTTGACTTGCGCGTAGACTCCCCGGCAACGGAGCCAGAAATCCTTCTTGCTACCTCTTGAGCACTGCATTGGTTTTCCCTCGAAGAGGAAAGGGTGCTGCAGCAAAGTAGCGTAAGTATTTCCCTCAGTTTTTGAGAACCAAGGTATCAATCCAGTAGGAGGCCACACGCAAGTCCCTTGTACCTACACAAACAAATAAGAACCTTGCAACCAACGCGATAAAGGGGTTGTCAATCCCTTCACGGCCACTTGCAAAAGTGAGATCTGATAAAGATGATAAGATAATATTTTTGGTATTTTTATGATAAAGATAAAAAGTAAAGATTGCAAAATAAACGGTAATAGAAATAATGGGAGATTAATATGATGGAAAATAGACCCGGGGCCATAGGTTTCACTAGTGGCTTCTCTCAAGATAGCATAAGTATTACGGTGGGTGAACAAATTACTGTCGAGCAATAGATAGAATTGAGCATAGTTATGAGAATATCTAGGTATGATCATGTATATAGGCATCACGTCCATGACAAGTAGACCGACTCCTGCCTGCATCTACTACTATTACTCCACACATCGACCGCTATCCAGCATGCATCTAGAGTATTAAGTTCATAAGAACAGAGTAACGCTTTAAGCAAGATGACATGATGTAGAGGCATAAACTAATGCAATATGATATAAAACCCATCTTTTTATCCTCGATGGCAACAATACAATACGTGTCGTTTCCCCTCATCCTTTGGGATCGAGCACCGCATGATTGAACCCAAAGCTAAGCACTTCTCCCATTGCAAGAAAGATCAATCTAGTAGGCCAAACCAAACTGATAATTCGAAGAGACTTGCAAAGATAACCAATCATACATAAAATAATTCAGAGGAGATTCAAATGTTGTTCATAGATAAGATCATAAACCCACAATTCATCAGATCTAGACAAACACACCGCAAAAAGAGTTACATCGAATAGAACTCCAAGAAGATCGAGGAGAAATTTGTATTGAGATCCAAAGAGAGAGAAGAAGCCATCTACCTAATAACTATGGACCCGAAGGTCTGTGGTAAACTACTCACACATCATCGGAGAGGCCATGGTGTTGATGTAGAAGCCCTCCGTGATCGATTCCCCTCCGTGAGGCCGGAAAAAGGCCCCAAGATGGGATCTCACGGCGAATGAAGGTTGCGGCGGTGGAAATAGGTTTTCGTGGTGCTCCTGGATGGTTTCGGGGTACGTAGGTATATATAGGAGGAAGAAGTAGGTCGGTGGAGCCACGAGGGGCCCACGAGGGTGGAGGGTGCGCCCCGGGGGTAGGCGTGCCCCCCTTCCTCGTGGCCTCCTCCTTGATTGCTTGACGTCCACTCCAAGTCCTCTGGATCACGTTTGTTCCAAAAATCACGCTCCTGAAGGTTTCATTCCGTTTGGACTCCGTTTGATATTCCTTTTCTGCGAAACACCGAAATAGGCAAAAAAAACAGCAATTTGCACTGGGCCTTGGGTTAATAGGTTAGTCCCAAAAATAATATAAAAGTGTATAATAAAGCCCATTAGACATCCAAAACAGAATATATAATACCATGGAGCAATCAAAAATTATAGATACGTTGGAGACGTATCAGCGGCGGCTACACGGCAGGGGCGGCGGCGGGTTTAGGCGGAAGCGAGGAAAGGGATCGGCGTGCTATCTGATACCATGTTAGTTGGAAAGAAGGGATTGCAAGTCGATAATTCATTGATCGTGTGCATGACACACATACATAGGTACAGGGTGGACCGGCCTCTACTTGTCTCCCAAGATGTACAAATATACGAGGGGGAGAGAGAGAGATACAACGGTATAAATACAGACCCAAGTCCTACACACATGCGGTAGACAACGTACGCTCAACACAAAGGGAACATCACATGATAACCAAAGGTTCACTCGAATACCATTCGTGTGCTCATAGGGATCAATATGGATGCCCACAGTTCCGTTGTTGGGCATTGAACAAACAATTTCATTCATGTATATGAGTTACCGAAGCTACGAGGTCACAAGGTTAAGACAATCATGATCTGTTGAGTGTTACTAGGACGGGAGTGATGAGAATATAGTTGTGAAATTGTTTCATTAATATTTGAAATAGCTCCGAGAGGATCCGAAAGCGTTTTGAGGTCACCAAAAGGGTTGCAGAGAGTATCAGGTAATACCGGGTATTACCAATAAATATATATAGGTGGAAAATGTTTCTGGAGCTGTTAAATTATATATATAAGGGTCTAAAAATATTTAGAACACTTTTATATTTAGTTTAATATCAATGGGCCTTAAAAGGCCAAGTGGTGGAGGGCAACTTGGGCCACCAAGGCCCAAGTGGAGGTGGCGCCCACTTTCCTAGGAGGGGAGGCCGAATTGGACTAGGGGCCCTCTTGGCCGGCGACCCAAGGAGGGACTTTCCCTCCTTGGTGGCAGACCATCCTCTCCCCTCAAACCTATATATACTAGGTTTCTTTCTCTATTGGAACACACAAGTTTGGAGCCTCCTCTAGCCCCTCTAGCTCTAGTTCTAGTTGACCCTAGTTGATCTAATTAGAGCTAGACAAATCCTCTAATCCTCATAATTAGAAGCCCAACGTGGTTCTAATATCCTCCCTCTAATTCGCCCGCGACGATTAGCTCTGGATGGCGAAGTGCTGCCGGATTGTGAAGGCTGCAGGCTTGCAACCAAGTAGAGAGGCCATGCTTTCGGCCTTCAGTTCGAGCGACTGTTCGTGGGCGGTTCGTGGGATCGTTCATTGACGGTTCGAGGGACTCCAAGTACGATCTGCACCGACACATTCTTCTTCCACTTCAACCGGTGACAGTAACGATTGTGACCCCAAACTGTTATGCATCTTCGTATTGATCTTGGGTGTGCGTAGGCGCGATTTTTTTATTTTCTGCTACATTTCCCAACAATTTTACAACAAACCCTTGAAGATCCATGTGTCTTGGCCAACCGTCACCTCACTCTACCGCTGCCATGGCCTCGTCGAAGAGAGATGGAAAATGCTACCGCACCCAACCAGAAAGAGCAGAATCGCATGTGATGGAGCCAAGTCTTTGTGCAACGATGGTCGGGGATCATCCCCATGTCTGCCAAATCCATGTTCCGTTGTCTTACCGAAAAAGGATTTCGCTCCACTTTATAGATAAAGCAACTTCTGAGCCATACAACCGGTCGAACAAGAACAAGAAAAATAAATGAAACGGCAAAAGATACAAGATGCTAACTGATAGCTAACATGCTCCAAATGCACCAAGAACACTTCAGCATTGGAGCCCTCGGCGAACACGAGGTCAAGCCATAGAAGAGACTAAGTTAGGAGTGTTTCCTGCCACAGAAGGAAGACCTCGCTTCATCATCTCCCAAGAGGCCACCCGATGTTGCTCCTCCGTCCGTCTCTACCTCTGAAGAAGACCTTCCTACCCTCTCGCCCTCGATCAAAAGGCGTCGCGCCGTTGGCAGGTAGAAAATTGCTCACCTCCGAGCAAGAATGAACATGGCCAACTCGATGCCGGGGAGAAAACCGCAAGCACGACCACCTCAACTCGCGAAGCAAAACTCCTACGTCGTCACCGCCTCTGACAAAGATAAACACATGCAACGCAAGCTGTCGAACGAGACCAGTGTGACGCCCGGATAATCAAGCTACAGTAACCTCTGCTAATGATGCCACGTCATTTCGATTACTATCGCTAATCCCGTGTTAGTTCGAAACTGATTAAAATTCAAATTCAAAATTTGGCAAACAACAAAAGTTTTCAAAAATTAAAACAAGAATGTTCGAGGTGTGCAAATAAATACATAGGAGTTTATGGTGTGGGACCCATGCTTTTATAAAAGACCCAAATACTTAAAATGAATTGAAACAGAAAAGAAAATAAATAAAGAAAGGAAAATACGTAAATAGAAACAAACTAAAAAAAAAAGGAACCCCCATCTGCCCACCTGGCCTATCCATACTGTGCCGCCCAACCGCCCAACCGGCACCCCACTCCCTATATCCCCACTACCCAAACCCTAACCGCCGCTACCCCCACTCCCGAAAAATATCCCCCTCTCCTCGATTGATCGGGATCGAGAGGAGGGCGCCACCGGGCGACGATCGCGCCAGATCTGGCGACGATGCCCGAGCCCGGCATGCCACCTCCTCCACCACCTCGCCTCAAGGCTGCCTCCACCACCTCGCCCGAACCACCACCCAAGGCCTCACACGGATCACGCCTGAGCTGCTCTCACTGAACCACCACGCTGCCGGATCGCCTCCCGCCTCCGCTGCAGCCGCCCCCTGGCCGGGCCTCCCGAACCTCCCCGCGCACTCACCTGCACTCAGACACCACCAGGCGAGGCCCCTCCTCCTCTTCCCCAGATCGCCGCTTCCCGCTTCACACAGGCCCCGACCACAGCCGGGTCACAAGACGATGCCGCGGTGGCCACGCTTCGCCTCAACGCTGGGTTGCCCCTGCTGACCTCCCCGCCTTGAGCCCTCGTTAGCCGCTTGGTCGGTCCTCGCTGGCCACCTCCGCCCACACTCCCAATCGTCAAGGCCCGCCTTCGCCGGTGTCGGCTGCCGCCGCTCACAGACGCTACGCACCGCTTCTCTGTCGCCGCTTGACTTCCCAAGACCGGGCGGGTTCGTCTGTCAGCTTCGCCGCCTGTCGCCTCACGCCTGACGCTTCAGCTCGACGCCTTTGTTGCGGTTGCCTCCTATCGCTGGGGGTCAAGGCTCTTTGGTGGCCTCGAAGCCTCAAGCGGCACACGCTACGCCTGCAGTTCAGAATCGCACGGCCGGTGCTGCTAAGGCCCCAGGGAATATCGACATGTGGGGCCCAGCCCCTGGAACATTTAAAAAAAAGTATTAGAAGTAAAAAAAATGATGAATCTAAAGTAAATAAACAAGTAAATAGATAGATAAAATTAAATATTAATTAATTAATTAACTAAATAATTAACTTAACTAATTCTGTTTAAAGTAACTAATTAAGATTAATTAACCTAATTAACTAATTAACTTAATTAACTAAAATTGTCAATGACATGCGGGACTCCACATATCGCTTGACCGACTAACACCTCTATTGGATCGATGACGCCATCGATGCAAGAATGCCATTTTCGGATTAAATTAATAATAATAATTTATAAATTGATTTAAATCTTTAAAATGAATATAAAATAATCCAGAATCGGATGAAAATATTTCTTCAACATGAAAGTTGTTCGTAATCTACGAGACGAATTCGGATACGCCGCCTGCTCGTCCGCCACACACCCCTAACATATCAAACTTGCAACTTTCCTCCGGCCCTCGCCTCGAAAACGCCAAACACCGGGATACTTTCCCGGATGTTTCCCCTTCACCGCAGATTACACTCATACCGCTTTAGGGCACGCCAGCATCAAGCTTTGCTTTGTCATGCATCTGCTTTGCATTGTATTCATTGTTTCTTCCCCTCTTCTTCCGCTTAGACACCGAGACAGACGCCACCGCTACTCCAAAGACGATTTCCACGGAGTCGACGATTCTCCTTCTCGGCTGAAAGCTTCCAGCAAGCTCGATCACCAGATATCGCTTCTTCTCTATAACGCTTGCATTAGAGTAGTGTAGCATGTTACCGCTTTCGGTTAAACCTATTCTCGATGCATAGCTCGTCCATTGTTGCTACAGCTTGTTACCTCACCGCCATCCCATCCGCTAGTATAGGATGCTAGTGTTCCATCAAGGGCCCTACACTCTGTCCGGCTCCCGCCATGCTATAATATCGATTGTGATCACTTTAGGAGGTGATCACGGCATATACTATATACTTTACACGATTACATTACTCGTGATACTGCTCGGAGATGGGGCCGAAAGGACGACGTGGCTCCATCCCAGAGAGGTGGGCCTCGAGTTCTCGACGGCCCCGATTATTACTTTGTATGGAGTTATTGTGGCAGGTTGAGACCACCTAGAGAGAGGTGGGCCTCGGCCTTGTTCGGGCGCTCAAGGGATACTTAACACTTAACGAGATCTTGGTATTTGATCTCGAGTTGTCGCTGACCTTATACGCACTAACCGCCACGTAAGGCAAGATATGGGCAACCGGCCGTGGTATCACCAAGCATTTCGTGACGCCGGCCGAATCGAGCGCGCCGCCGGATTGAATGGAACGCCTGCTAGGTTAGGTCTGCCTACCGCAACGTGCAAGTGTGTAAGGGCGATGGGCCTGCACTTCGTACGCTTAGGTTTAGACCGGCGTACAATTCTCTCTCTGTTATGCCTAGGTGGGCTGCGACGTGTTGATCTTCCGCGTCGGGCATGACCCGTGAAAGTGTGTTCCGCCAAATGGGATCGAAAGCGGTCGGGTAATGTGGTGCACCCTCGCAGGGAAGTTTATCTATTCGAATAGCCATGATCTTTGGTAACAGATTTCTGGAGTTGTACTTTGACCTTATGACAACTAGAACCTGATACTTAATAAAACACACCCTTTCAAGTGCTGATACAACTCGGTGGTCGCTTCTCAACAGTGGCTACAAGGAGAGGACCGCCGGTAGGATTATGCTATGCGATGCTACTTGGAGGACTTCTACCACTCTTCTACATGCTGCAAGACGGAGGCTGCTGTAAGCGTAGTCTTCACAGATTAGCTTTCCCTCTTATTCTCGCAGCATTCGCAGCTCACCATCGATATGGCCTTTACACATATATCCATGCATATGTAGTGTAGTTTCCTGTTTAAGTAGTACTTTGGATGAGTACCACGGTTGCCTTGTTCCCCTTTCCCCTTTCTTTACCCGATTGTCAGCGACTGCACGATGGAGCCTGTGGAGCGACGCCACCGTCAACGCATTTACTCCTACTACACTGGAGGTGCTTCTACTACTACGCAGCAGCCCGGACGATTTATTTACTGTGAGAAGTTTAGGAGGATCCTGTGCAGTGAGGCCCGCGCTTTCGATGTGTATCCTGGTTAGCCATCTTATGGCAACTTGTTTAACTTATGTCCGCATCAGATATTGTTGCTTCCGCCGACTCGCTCATGATCGAAAGCACTTGTATTCGAGCCCTCGAGGCCCGTGTGGCTTGTATTATGATGCTTGTATGTATGACTTATTTATGTTTTAGAGTTGTGTTGTGATATCTTCCCGTGAGTCCCTCGATCTTGATCGTATTATCGCTTGCATGTATGATTAGTGTATGATTGAATCGGGGCGCCACAAGTTGGTATCGAGTTTGATCGGCTCAGAGGAATCCCCTTCCACACTCCTTGGTCAAGTCCTAGTCTAGACATTGCAAAACTTTTACTAACATGGTTGTGTGCCTTACGGGCCCACGCCGCCATTGGGTGGTACTAAGATCTTTTACTCCTAATTTTTACTCGATTCTAACTCTTCTATTCGGTTAAACGATTTTTACTAAAATCTAACTTTAGGTTCTCAAAATACTTTCTTCCGGAGAGGCCCTTCACCCGTATGATCACCGATCGCATCTGTAAGATTTCGGAGATACTCTTGATATTCTCTCGAGACTTTGTGCCCATCACTTTTGCTATTCCCCACCACCGATAAATCCTTATGGATAACCACTTTACACTTTCCATTCATAATGATCATCCCCCATTGATCTTGTTATTACAAGATACCCCAAGTTTTCTATTGTTCCGAGAATACTTTGTGCCTATCGCTTAGCAGTTCTTTGCCACATGAATACCCCTTCAAATAAATCTCGCTTGTCGAGTATCCGCCATCCCCGCTTGTTCATGTGTTTCACAAAAGTCTTCAAAATACTATTCGATCTTCCGAATCCTCCGGAGCCTTTGGCTCTTGGAAATTTTTGCTTGCTTGCATTATGGTTAATCCCATAAGTCTCGTAGTCTTATTGACATTCCTTGTCATTATCATTTTGAGTCTGTTGATTAATATGATTGCAGTAATACACGCAATCATCATTGATCCTTATAAATTACCTTTTCGGCCGAGCTGCCATTCTTTAATTGGAATTGGTTCTACCAATCCAATTGTCGTTGATTGTACCCTCAAGGCTATTCAACTTATCCATCCCTAATCGTAGCATTGCTTCTGATCCCTTGATTTGGAAATCATAATTCCTTTGCATTTGACAAATTGAGTTAGTCATTGTTTCTATAATCCGATCTCCTTGCATCCTTCTTCCTCCGGGTTGAGCATCGATGCTCACCTCGCATCCCTTGTGGACCATCGGTTCTTTTGTTGGATTTTATCCGGATGCTGTCCTTCATATTGAATAACCTTGAGAGCCTTCCATGGGTATATAATGCCTTGGTAAATTGTATCATCTCGCTTTTGAACAATGCTCTACTTTCGAGCTTGTATTATTTACCCGAAGTTTGTGGTATATGATCGTGAAGATGCCCCGATGGGTTGAACTCTATGCCTTCCTTACTATGTGTGAACTCGAAATTTTCACGGTTCATACTCATCCGTATTTCACCGTAAAACTTTCAACACTAATGCCATTATCGAAACGAGAAGTGAATGTAAGGTTATGCTTTGGAGAAGTGGAGTCACCTTGAACTTTGTGTTCATGCCCATGGACCCGAGGTGGAACTTATCATGAAGCTTCTGTGAGTAATAATAATCCCTTGTTATAACTTCTTCTTATCTATGCTTGGTCTTTTACGACCGTGGTTTCACTCATATTGTTCTTCTTGATCCCATTTCTTGGACAAGTTTAAGTGCTTGCCTTCTGCAAATGATTTCACTTGTCCAACCTCTATCCCGCCTACCCTTTGAGTATACCCTCCGTACCGCAAGAATATCATGGAACTACATAACTTCTTATGGGTTCTTCATCAACTCGTTATTTCTCACCGATTCCAATTTTCCTGGGTTCTGGGTTGTCGCCAATCGAGAACATCGATAAGTGAATCAATTCCGCACTTTGATTCAATAACCTTCGCTTCATCATTCCTTTGACTCGATGTCGTTGATTGATTACATCTTCATGAAATCTCTCGATAAAATGTGTCGTGATCATCCTCAACCTTATGAGCTCTTCCAGATATCAATCGGATTCATGAAGAGAAATACCATCCTGCTCCCTCGATGAGTCGTGGTTATCATCGGCCACCTTATTGTTCTTCCGCTCAACACAAACTTGTTCGTGTTTTGTGTTATACCTGAGCTCCCCGCTATCCAAAGCATTTGTTCTTCTTTACCTTGGAGTATTACCATCTTTAATATCAAGGATGTTGTGAGAATTGCCTCCACCTCTTAAGGAATTCTTGGTATTGTGGATGTTTCTCACCATCACCATTCTTTTCTTGGTCCTCGTGTTGATTCCAACCGTGTACCAACAAGTGAACGGTGTTGTTGAATTCTACCCTTCTAGCAACCCTATTGCTTTGAAGTTAATGGTCGTCTGCTCATTCTTAGACTATTGATTATTGAACCACCATTCTCGATAAAGGGTCGTGCAGCCCAACCCATATTTCGCGCTTAATTTTCAACCAAATGTTTAATTGTGTATGTTTTCCCAGAGCATGCTTCATTATATCTTTTGATCCCGACAAATGCTATCTCCTTATCCACATAATTGAGGAGATGCATCCTTGGATACCTCGTTGAATTATTGCTGAGTCCGTTAGCCACCCCCTCATCCTCTCCTTGGTTTACTGATGAACTCTTGTTTCGGAACTCGCTTCCATAGTTCATTTCCCGAGAATTTTACAATGTCATCTCGCCAAGTTGTGTTGTACCTTTTCTTCTCGTGCATCCCGAGTCCGAGGATTTTGACACCAATCAGACCTGAATCATGACATATGATGGTTGGAACATTTTTCCAAGAGTTATAACACCGGTCTTTATGACCCTTGTAAGGTGATGGCATGCCCAAGACACCTGGTTGGAGGACCCATTGCAAGACTTATTCTATGAGTTGTTCTTGATGGATCCTTTGTGTATCCAAAGTTTGACCTTGCTTGAAGAACATGTCAAGCTATCTTGAAGCATGTCTATGGTAATTCGATTATCAATAAGAACATTTGAAGCACCATGCTAAATGTTCTTGTTGGAAATTACCCAAACACCGCTGTATGGGTAATGTCATGAAATTTCTCTCCCCTTACCTAAAGGGTTTTCTACATTATCTCCTCGTGGATATCTTGCTCGCTTGTCCTTGGGAAGGATATACTCCTCAAATATGTGTTTAAACACACTTTTCCTTTCCATTGTTCCGATTAAATCATAAACACTTGTCCTTTCCATTGGTTTGTTTAAACCTTTTCTATGATCTATATGATATAAGCAGTAATAATCCAACGCTTGTGCAAACACCTCGATGTACAACTCACAAGAAGACCTTGTTACTATTGTTGATGACATTCCGTAACCACCGGCGGATCGGAACTCGTTTATTGGCCCGCCTTCGTGTCAACGAAAGGTGAAAATGGTTCTCTTCGCCCTCGCCTGGTATCGGCGTTGTTGCTCTACATAACTCGATAGGCTATCCTCCGACATGCCTTGCTTACATGATCGTGTAAGACGCCATCGACTTTCATACTTTTGACCCACATGGTGGGCCATAACCCACAAGTCCCGTGGATCGAAACCCTCGACTCTCTTGTACCTCCGGCCAATTCTAAAGTATCTCTTGCACTTAGCTTCGTGATGTCATTCACTAGTCACCGTCTGCTACGTGATGATCTACTCGCATCGGTATCAGACGCAATACTTATTCTTGTTGCTCGACCTGCTTTCACACTTTGTTTCGTGCAACGAACAATTGCCTATCCTCTCGGAACTTTTATTGCACCGCCTTACTTGCTCTCGATGTTTTCTTAAGTTTCAATTGAGAGTTACTTTCCGCCACCTTCCTCGATGTTGTCGTAATTCGATAGTCAACCTTGCCGACGTCTGCTCCCGTAATGCCCACCCTTTATTCTTTTTCTTCGTATAATGGCGGCGGAGTTCCCCAAGAAAGGGTGCCGATTTCATCATGATGACTCAAGCAGAGAGAAATGAAGACATCAATGTATTGGACCGGCCTCTTCGAGAAGAGCAAGCCAGGATGAGAAGATCCGTTAGAATGTTGTCACCTATTCTTCCCCCTTACTTCCCCTCTTAAATCTTGGGACGGGATTTCTTGTAGTAGAGGAGAATCAGACGCCTGATAATCAAGCTTACAGAACTCTCCGCTAATGATGCCACGCCACTGGACATCGCCGCTTAATCCCGCCGCTTAGTTCAAAACTGATTAAAATTCAAATTCAAAATTTGGCAAACAACAAAAGTTTTCAAAATTAAAAACAAAATGTTCGAGGTGCAAATAAATACCTAGGAGTTTATGGTGTGGGACCCATGCTTTATAAAAAGACCCAAATACTTAACATGAATTGAAACAAAAAAGAAAATAAATAAAGAAAGGAAAATACGTAAATGTAAAACAAACTAAAAAATAAATAAAATAAAAGGAACCCCATCGGCCCAAATTGGCCCATCCATGGCTGTGCCGGCTCAACTGCCCAACCGGCACCCCTAATTCTATATCCCCACTACCCAAACCCCTAACCGCCGCTACCCCCCACCTCTCGAAAAATATCCCACCTCTCCCGATTGATCGGGATCGAGAGGAGGCGCCACCTCGCCATGACGATTAATCGCGCCCAGACGGCGACGATGCCCGAGCCTCGATGCCACCTCCTCCGCCACTCGCCTCAAGGCCGGGCCTCCACCACCCCTGCCCGAACCACTCACCATGCCCCGCTCCTCCTCCGACGCTGCCGCCTCGAGCTGCCTCACCTCGAACCACCACGCCGGATTGCCTCCCGCCTCCGCCTGTCGCCCCTGGCCGGCCTCAACCTACTGCCGGCCCCATCGCCTGCACTCCCACGACTGGTGAGGCTCCCTCCTCTCTTCTTCTCATCAGACGCTGTCTCGGCCCTCACAGGCTCGACTAAGGCTTGGCCACAAGACGCACGCCACAGGTGGCCACGCCTTGCCTCGACGCTGGTCGCTTCGCGACCTCCTCACTTGAGCCCTCGTTAGCCGCTTGGTCGCTTCCTCACACCTCCGCTTCACATCGCTAATCGTTTGCCACCTTTCGTCGGCGCACTGGCCGCCCAAATTAATCGACGCTACTGCTTCCTGTCAGCCAATGACTCCCCGTGACGGAAGTGTTCTGCCTTCAGCTTGCCGCCTGCCGCCTACTTCGCCTGCCTGACGCTTTGTTGCTTATCGCTGCAGGGCTGCCCTTTGGTGGCCTTCGGGCCTCCAAGCGTAAGATGTTACGCCTGCGTTCAGAATCACATCTACCGGGTGCTCAAGTATTCCCTTTAGGGCATCTGACATGTGGGCCCAAATTTCGAACATTTAAAAAAAAGTATTATAAGTAAAAAAATGATGAATCTAAAATAAATAAATAAGTAAATAAATAGATAAAATTAAAAATTAATTAATTAATTAATTAACTAAATAATTAACTTAACTAATTCTATTTAAAGTAACTAATTAAGATTAATTAACCTAATTAACTAATTAACTTAATTAACTAAAATTGTCAATGACATGCGGGACACACACGTCAGCTGACCTACCAACACCTCCTGTTGATCGATGACGCTACGTGCCGACGCCATGTCGATGCAAGAATGCCATTTTTTCGGATTAAATTAATAATAATAATTTATAAAATGATTTAAATCTTTAAAATGAATATAAAATAATCCAGAATCTGATGAAAATACTTTCAACATGAAAGTTGTTCGAACGACGAGACGAATTTACACGCCTGCTCATTCGCCTACACACCCCTAACATATCAAACTCGCAACTTTCCTCCGGCCTTCCGTCAAAACGCTAAACACCGGGATACTTTCCTGATGTTTCTTCACCGGTGATCACCTCATACCACGTTAGAGCACGCTTAGCATCACGCTTTTGCTTTGTCATGCATCCGCTTGCATTGTATTCATTGTTTCTTCCTTCTTCCGCTTAGACACCGAGACCGACGCCGCTACTCCAAAGACGACTACTGAGTCGACGACCCTCCTTCTCTACCGAGCCTGTGCAAGCCCCCCTTGATCACCAGATATCGCCTATTCTTCTCTATACTGCTTGCATTAGAGTAGTGTAGCATGTTACCGCTTTCGTTAATCCTATTCTCGATGCATAGTCTCATTGTTGCTACAGCTTGTTACCTTACCCGCTATCCCATCGCTTAGTATAGGATGCTAGTGTTCCATCAAAGGGCCCCACACTCTTGTCCGTCTCATGCTATATTGATCTGGGCTGGATCACTTTGGGAGGTGATCACGGGTATATACTATATACTTTACACCATTACATTACTTGTGATAATCGCTCGTAGATGGGGTCGAAGCGACGGTGTGGCTCCATCCCGACAGAGGTGGGCCTGAGTTCTCGACGCCCCGACCTGCTACTTTGTGGCGAGCGACATTGCAGTTGAGACCACCTAGGAGAGAGGTGGGTTTAGCCCTGCTCGGGCGCTCACTTGGATACTTTAACACGCTTAACGAGATCTTGGTATTTGAGCTGAGTTGGGTCGCCGACCTTATACGCACTAACCGCCACGGGGCAAGATATGGGCAACCGCGCCGTGGTATCACCGGCATTTCGTGGACGTCACGATCGAGCGGCGCTACCGGATTGGATCGAACGCTAGGCTAGGTCTGCTGCCGCCGCAACGCAAGTGTGTTATACATGGGCCTAGACCCTCGTGGCGCTTAGGTTTAGACCGCGGTCGACTCTCATATGCCTAGGTGGGCGGCGTGTTGATCTTTTCGCGTACGGCATGACCCAGAAAGTGTGTCCCACCAAATGGAATCGAGCGTGTCGGGTAATGTGGTGCACCCCGCAGGAAGTTTATCTATTCAATAGCCGTGATCTTCGAATGTGATCTACTTGGAGTTGTACTTTGACCTTATGACAACTAGAACCGGATACTTAATAAAACACACCGCTTCAAGTGCCAGATACAACTCGGGTGGTCGCTTTCCTAATGTGGCTACGAGGAGAGGATCGCTGGTAGGATTATGCTATGCGATGCTACTTGGAGGACTTCCCCTACCACTCTTCTTCTACATGTCAGCAAGACGGAGGCTGCTGGTATGTAGTCTTCGACAGGTGATTAGCTTTCCCCTCTTATTCTGGCATTCTCGCAGCTTCAGTCCACCGATATGGCCCTTTACACATATATCCATGCATATGTAGTGTAGTTTCTTGCTTTATGAAAGTACTTTGGATGAGTACTCACGGTTGCCTTGTTCCCCTTTCCCCTTTCTTTACCCGATTGCGTGGACTCGACGATGGAGCCTGTGAGCGAGACGCCACTGCCGACGATGACTTACTAATCGAGGAGGTGCTTACTACTACGCAGCTCGCCGACGACGCATCAGAGTAGTTTAGGAGGATCCTGTGCAGGTGAGGCTCCGCGCTTCTTTCTCGATCTCAGATCCCAGCTTTTGTGCTAGCCATCTTATGGCAACTTGTTTAACTTATGTCCATTTTTAGATATTGTTGCTTCCACGACTCGCTCATGATCGAAAGCACTTGTATTCGAGCCTCGAGGCCCCCTGGCTTGTATTATGATGCTTGTATGACTTATTTATATTTTAGAGTTGTGTTGTGATATCTTCCCGTGAGTCCCTGATATTGATCGTACACGTTTGCGTGCATGATTAGTGTACGATTGAATCGGGGGCGTCACAACCAGCACCAAAGATACACCGTCAACCGACCACCCACACCGAAGCCCCGCTACCACTCTAAAGTCCCAAAGGTTTAGAGTTTTCACCTGGGATGCGGAGGAGGGGGACAAGGGTCAAACCTAGATGCCGCCTACGGCAAGGAGAACGACACCCAGAGCATCATCGACTGCATCCCGCCGATCAAGGGTTTCCCCCAATCTGAGCCCCCAACCCCGAACACCCCACCACCCGCCAGATCAGGATCACGGGTCGGTGAAGCAGTCCGAGGAGTGAGAGAGGAGGCCACCATCTTTGGCTCAGACGCCAAGGGCCCACGGGCAGCCCAGGGGACGAGATAAACGCTAGCCGCCAGCTTGCCTCCTACGCGGCCGAGGGAAAGCACCCAGTAGCACCCGTGCTAGTCACCCACCGCCAGGGTGGAGGCACACCACCACAGAGGATATCACGTAAGATCCGAGCACTGCACGCGCAGCACACCACCGCCCCGATGCGCCCAACCCCTTCACCGCACGCCAGCCCGCACGCACGACAGGGCCTCGCCGAGAGCTGCCCCGCACCAGATTTGGACGCAGGAGCCCCTGCCACCTGACCAGGAGCACCTATGTAGTCGTCGCTGCACCGCAATGTTGTTAGCCCGGCCGCGCGCGCTCCAACCACGATGCCCCACGCGAGCGTCGTATCCCCCGCATGCGGCTACATCCCGCGCTATTCGTCGTGGTTGGGAGGAAGAAGGGTCCCCACCGTCGGCCACCGCGAGGGGATTTACCCCGACGGCTTGGGCGGGGGGGGGGGGGGGGAGGAGGGGCGAAGGTGTGGCTGGCTGGCGCGCCACCCGGTTTCCCATGGGGATGACACGAAGGTCTGGCTAGGTCTCCTGTACCAGGATCTCCCTGTCGTCGTCTTCATCCAATGCAGTTGGAAAAGACAAGCACCACTGCACGCCACCGCATGCACAGTGGCGGAGCCACCTCCCAGCGATTTCGGGCGGCTGCCTGGGCCAGTCTAGAAAATTAGTGTTAATCTATTATTAGAAGGATTATTTCCTTGGGTAGGTGGCAGCTCACACTGTCATAGTTAAGTCTTGCCCGGGCTGAATTCACGGGCTGGCTCCGCCACTGCGCATGCACCTCCATCAACTTTGTAATAGTTGACGGCACCACCACCCCGAGAGATGTTGAACACCTGACCAACACAACCTAACAGCCACAACCTAACGGCCACATGCTAATCGGAGCACCGCGGGGAAGAAGCAAAGACACATTTACGCCGATGTGGCACCAATCTTGTCACCAATGCAAATGATTGTCGTACAAGTCTGACTTTCTGGGGTGATGGTTTTTTGCACATAAAATTGCACCTAATTTTGCGGAAGTGTTCTTCTGATTCTGAGTTCAAATGCACCCTTGTGAACGATAAAATCATAACAATAGTAAAAAAATAATCTAAAACGTGTTCTTTATACGTGCGAAATTCTATGAAGAACAAACATTGCTAACATCAGTGCTTCAAAATGAATTCAAAAATTCTTTTTGGAGCATCTTCCTTCACAAGGGTGCTTTTGATCTTCTGACATGTTCTTCCAACTCTAGACAGATCCACCAGAAAAAGTTCAAAAAAGAAATTCACCAGAAAGAAAGTATGTAGCCATGTAGGGATTTGTCGACACAAGGTCATTATGATGTCAGGTGCAAAATAGCCTAGACAGATTATCTATATTACTCTGAAAATGCGCAATGCACCTTTGGCTTAAAAGTACTAGGAGTAAGTGTTGCGTACTCTGCATTTTTCACAACGTTGGAAATGAATCGAATCGTGAATGACTAAATTGTAATCCTAAGCAAAATTGAAGGCCAGCATCTCGTCCCCTTTTGCCTTACTCAAGAGGAAACAGATCCAGCCAGCCGCCCACGGCCTGTTCAGCCGATCCTTGTATTGTCCCTGCCGAAGACGAGCGTGGTGGCCCAGTTGACCGCCACGTAGAACCTGTTCCTCCAGCTCACCACCCTCGTCAGGTAAGCGGAGCGCCACATGACCCAGCTGAGGAAGCCGGCCATGGACACCCCCCTGGCGTCCTTGTTCTCCCGGAGGTCCACCAGCGCCTTGTACCGCCCCACGGAGGCCATGCTCCCGATGTGCTTGTACACGAAGGGCTCCCCCAGGTCCACCCTATTGCCGCAGTGCGCCCTGCCGCCGCCGTTCTGCGCCGCCAGCTTCTTGAACAGCTGTGCCAGGTACTTGCCCTCCCTCTCCGCCACCTGCGCCAGCGCCGGGAGCACCGGCCTCTTCGTGCTCTCCAGGAACCCCGCGCAGTCGCCCAGCGCGTACACGTCCTCCACGCTCGGCACCCGGAGATACTCGTCGATGCCGATCCTGCGCCCCATTTCCCATGTCACATGTTCAGTTAGATTGCCACCAATGCCATGTGTTTCACTGTGTTTCGTGGAGAAAATTAAGGACTGGCGGCATGGACATGGACGTACCTTCCGCCGGGGGACTTGGGGAGGTCGAGGGACTTGACGAACTCCGACGGGCCGACGCCGGTGGACCAGACGAGGAGGCCGTAGGGGACGTGGGTGCCGTCGCTCAGCACGATCTCCGTCGGCAGCACCTCCTTCACCACGCCTTTCACCAGCTTCACTCCGTACTGCACACGCCATTGCCACCGGCCACCAGTAACTCCCAAATCAAATCACGAGGACAGATAGCAGAATACCAATGAGTATACAAGAACTGTTTCTGGTTAGTTACCTTTGAGAGGTGGTTCGTCGCGTACTGCCGCAGCCCGACGTCGAACGACGACAAGATCTCGTTGGCCTAGCAGTAACATAGGGGATGATCAATTCAGGTACACCATACACCATGGCCTGATGCTTAATAAGATCGAGAATTCGAGATGCATGTGTGTGCAAATAGTGTACGTACCTCGATGAGGGTGACCTTGACGTAGTCCTTGACATGCGCGTACCTGTCCCGCACGTCGCGCATGATGAAGTCGCTGAGCTCGCCGCTGAACTCCACTCCGGTGGGGCCTCCGCCGACGACCACGCAGTGCAGGAGCCGCTTTTTCTCTGCCTCCGACAAGCCTGTTGATTCAGATCAACACAACAAGAATCAACAGCGTGTACCACATGCAACGGATGACCAAGATCGCCAACTACACTCTACTCAACAACAGATTTGCATGCAATGCATTTGATCTGGTTAGCTACCTGGGTTCTCGGAGAGCATGAGGTTGGTGAGGAGCTTGCGCCTGATCTGCTGCGCCTCGTTCACCTCGCGGAGGAAGATTGCGTTCTCTTGGACGCCCTTGATGTTGAAGGTGAGCGGCTCGGCGCCGCTGGCGATCACAAGCTTGTCGTAGGCCACCCTGAAGCGGTAGGGGTTGGTGGGCAGCTGCTCGTCGCCTGCCGCCACCGTGCAGTACACCTCGTGCTTCCGCGTGTCGATGCCGGTGCAGTTGGCGAGGAAGAAGTATGATCCGGGGCGGGTGGCGAGCGCCGGCTGGATGCGGCTGACGGGCTCCACCACGGACCGGAACTCCAGCGTGCCGACGCACGTCGACGCCAGCAGCGGCGTGAACACCATGTGGTTTCTCGGGGACACGCACACCACGTCGTAGACGGAGGTGTCAACGTCCTTGAGGAACCGGCACGCCGCCCACCCGGAGCCGAGCACCACGACTCGGGGCTTGTTCTTGAGGCCCGTTGGGCCCAGATCCGGCAACGCCGCCATCGCCTCAGCGGGGTCCTCGGTGTCGGAGCACTCCGCCGCCAGGGGCTCTGCTGCCGCGGGGAGCAACCTCGAAGGCGTCGCGCTGATGCCTCTGTTCTGGCCGTAGAGATGGCCCCCCGCGCCGGCGCCGCACTTGTCGGCGAGGCCGACGCACGCGAGGCTGTGGAACGACGACGCGGCGTGGCGGCTCCGTGGCCCCAGAGCCGCCGCATTGCGCAGCGCGGACGCCGCCGGGGTGGGCGCGCCGCCCTCGGACGCGATCCTCGAGAGCGACTGCGACAGCTGCGAGCTCCTGGCGATCCTGGACCAAGCCATCGAAGCGTGCGTGCGTACTGCGCTGCTTCTACCGCCTGTATCTCGTGCGAGTCGCTACAGATGTCACTGCGATGATTCGGGAAGAAAACTCGAATCAGCAAAGCAAATCATCCAACACGCACATGGGTTAGCATATACACAGCAATGCATAGAAACCGACGACAAAACTGCAAGAGAATATATAGATCGACGGCGAGGAACTGGGAAACCCCAAGGCGAAGAGACCAGCAGCTACTAGAACAGGGCGAGTCCATGGCGGCGTACGTACGTGGTACGTGGAACCGACTTGCGTCCGCCGCCGCCGTCTCGTTTGATGACTCCGAGCCCCGTGCGTCACGGCTTCCGTGCAAAGGCACCGCCGACGCACTAGAAGAAGAGGAGGAAGAAACAGCGAGGCAAGAGTCGAATCGAAGGATTACCGGGCGAGCGTGCGCGATCGAATCAGCAGGGCGGAGACGTCGTCGCAGGGCCCGCCATGGACGAAGAGGAAGAAGCCAAGGCGCGCGTCTCGGTCACCGGATCGGCGCGTGTGGGAAAGGGAGTTTTCTCTCTGGAGCGAAAAGGAAAGCGGAAAGATCTGGAGGAGAGAAATAGTCGCGCGTGTCTTGGAGAGGAGAGTATATTTACTTTCCCCCGACTTGCCGGGAGGAGCCTGGCTTGCGCAGCAAGAAGAAACGAACCAACGGAACCCCGGGCCCAGTTAATTCTGCCGTGGGGATCCGCGGTTGAGCAATCCATTCTTCTTTCCTTTTCTTCCTCGGCACTGCATGCATGCCCGCCCTGCCTGCCTGGCTGCGACCCGGTCAGCGCCAGCAGTCACGTACCGGCCGCCCCATCCGCGCTGAGATACTCGCGGGCGGCGGCGCACGTACGTACCGGTTCGGCTCCCGTGCACGCACTGTCTCGACCCGAACCCACCTGGCCAGCTGTACGTTGTAGAAAATGGGACGGAACTACGATTGATCGATGGTTGCATGACCGTAAACCCATCTCGCGTAGCTTCAGGGCCTGGCTAATACTTTCTCCGTCCAAAATGATATTGCCAAAAATGATCTTATATTTTGAGACGGAGAGAATGAAAGATTGACGCAATTTTCGTAGAGCGTCCTTTAATTTATGTGAAGTTGTCAGCAAGACAAATAATGATATGACAAAATATACTGAGTAAAACAATAAAATGGTATATGGTGGTGACAAAGATTTTTTTTAGAAAAGGAGGATGACCATCGGCCTACCGTGATTCGGAAGATGACGCGGCCACTTTATTGATTATTCTCGGCGACCTTACAAAGTATTACAACAATACGCATTTAATTCGCTTATCTTGGCAACATATGCCACTAGTCCTATCCATATGATGAAGGCATGCTAGTTGGGCCAAATACCCGGACCACTCACCTAAACCTATCATCAAAAGCCGGAAGCCCCAGCCGAGCCACATACCGGGTCTGGGGCACAAACCGGTCTGACGCACTCACATGTGCCGTCGCCGCCATCTTCCATAGGTCTGTCTTCAGAGCCGATATTGAGGCTTCTACCTTGTCAGGCCACTCTTCCATCGACGCCACCATGACGCCAGACAACAACCTCCTCCTGCGCTGAAGTCCATTCAAGACGCATCGGGCGACGAAGTCTCCGCGCGCCCACGCCGAGATCCGCCGTCTTCGGCGCGGAGGAGGAAACACCGCTCCACCTTCGGGCGACGCCGCCACTGTCGCGATGTCGTGCAAGTCCAGCTCCGAGAAAGCACGCTGGGAATCACGATCTTCAAGACGACGCCCTCAGGAGGGGAAGCGACGTATCTCGTCATCGTCTGGTCCTGCACCGCAGGTCTTGGGCTTTCACCCGAAGAAAGTGACCCAAGAGTGGAGGAGGTCGGAGAGCTCCACAACGGCCCCCAGGAGGAGAGCGACATCCGCAGACACCGCGTCGTCGGCTTTCGCCTGGAGCAACCCTACCTCCGCACCCTCACGCCGCCGGACGAGGATGGGGGAACCCCAGCGCCGCCAGCATGCAAACCCACTGGCCCAAGCACCTCCTGCGCGGCGGCGGCGCCATCACCACGCACGACCACCGACCTCACCGTCGGCCAAAGCTAACGGGCCAGATCGGTCGAGTCCACCACGGCCAGATCTGAAACCTCGGGACGCGTGCATCGAGGCAGCCACGCGCAGTCGGCAGCCCATCACCTGCGAGAGGACGAGGACGCCGTGTCGGGCAGCCGCCACACCGGCCGGAGACGCCGAGGACGAGTCTCCCACCACCACGGGCTCACGCCGGCAACCGAGGCCGCCGAAGCGCGGAGATCTCGCCGCCACCGTCCTTGGCGCGGCCGCCAGCGGACTCATCCGGCGGCGGCGGGAGGGTGGAGGTGCTGTAGAGGGGGGCGGCGGCGGCGTACCTAGGGTTCCCCCGAGCCGCCCTGGGTACGACGCGGGGGTCTGTTAGGTGCCGTGGTGGTGACAAAGATGATCTCTGTTGCACCAAGAGCAAACAAAAAGATGATCATGATCGATTGATCGTGATGGCCTTTTGGCAAATTTGATCTGAACGGAACGACTGCACCTTCAGGAAAAAACGGCCGAGCCACATGGATGTAATCAGCGCACACAGAAGGGACATCGAGCAATGGAGAGCTGCCAGAGCAAAATGCATTGAGACCCCTTTCGAGGAGATTATGTGAGGGATCCATGTAGTAACATAGAGAGAAAGAGCTTCTCTTTCTCTAGTGTAGGTCTCTGTATTTTCTCTTAGGTCACTTGGTCATCCCTTTTCGTAATCTCCGCTGCTAATCAGTGAAAAGCCACTGGATGTTGGATCTTAAAAAAAACTCTTGCGTATCTTTCACTCCTTGCTTGCTTCTGAAACAAAGCTTTCAGCTCCTAGATTATCTCATAAGCACCTTAATTTTTAGAGTGCTTTTGCCGATCGGATTCCATGGAAGCAGGTATGGCGTACTGATGAAACCATTGCTCTTGAACTGAAAGACATGACACTAGTACATAATCCGGCTTTGGAGGCGGTTCTCGTACATGGGCAGACGACAATTCCCTGTTCCGCCAAAGCCTATGTTGTTGTTGTGTGGAGGTGGATCTTGTAGCGCATAAGTCATTGCATGGAAAGAGGGGGTGTCATCCTCAGGTTTGTTTGGTATGTAAGAATTATGTGCAGGTTCTGGCTGAGATAGCTGGATATATGGCAAATAGTTTTGGTTCCTATTTGTAACTGTTTCTTGGTAGGGATGTGTAGGAAGCACAATAGAATTGACTCCTACAGGGTGCAGTTCAGCTTGGTGTGGTGCACAATACATGGAATTCCCTGAGACGAAGCCAAATTAAAAATTCAACTTATTACAGTAGGAACATGAATGAAAAAAACAAAGGTTTATTTCATGAAGAAGAAGAAGAAACTGAAAGTACCTCTGACAGATGACATAGCTGAGATAAATTTCCACTGACTAGAGTTGAATTTTTCTTCTCTCCAATTTAGAATTTATGTTGCATTCAATTCCTTCCAGCTGGGTTCATTTCTTAGTGAATCCAGAATCACTCGGGATATGTACAAATTAAGAACAATAATTAAAACTTATTGATCGCTATGTTTTTAAAAAGAAAGAACTAGTGTTACTGAGAAAAATGGAAAGAATTTTAAAAATTATTGAGTAGATCTGAAAAAAGGACAAATATATTAGGAAAAAATAGTTAGATTGTATAAGAACAAAGATTACCTTCCGAAGGAGAAGTGACTGTACAATTGTTGATTTCGTTAACTTTTTCCCTGTTGAAAACTTCTAGAACAACTAAATCTTTAGTACTTGGTGATCCAGCAGGCGAAAGAAGGTCAAAGTTCATTGGGTCATCAATAGACATACATTCAGAGAAGTTTTGGATGAATGAATCAATTACCGCTTTCTGTATTCTGAATCAAAACTTGGAGGATAGATATGAGGCCCAGGAAAATCTAATAAATAAAGTGAAGAGAGGAATGAGTGCAAGTCTGGATGTTTTTCCTTTGGAAAATTGGGTATGATGGAATTACTTACAGCATTACCCAACTGCATCGTTGAAAGAGCTGGAACATTTAAAGCTGCATATTGATGGATATCTTAGGAAGGAATATTCAAGGTGAATGAGCTGAGTACATCATCAATGTAAGATTCCAGTGTCGGAAGAGAGTTGTTACAATTGTTTGCCAAAATTTCTGAGAGATAAACTCAACCTTTAACTTTTCCTGGTTCGAAGAAAAAAAGCATAAAAAGTAGGAAGAAAAAATGGATCAAAATAAATAACATAGTAGGTGCTTGCTACTTATGTGCTGCATTGGGATTTCCTTGAAGAGGAGAGGATGATGCAGTATAGTAGAGATAAGTATTTCCTCAGTTAAGAACAAATGTTATGAATCCAGTAGGAGAATCACGCAAAGCCTTGTGAACAACACCTGCACACACAAAAGCAAATACTTGCACCCAACACAAACAAGGGGGTTGTCAATCCCCTCGGCAGTTACTTGCAAGGATTAAATCTCGTAGTGGTAGGTAATAAAGTAAACTACAAAAGAAAATAAAAGAAATAAAATTGCAGCATGGTATTTTTGTGTTTTTATATATGGTAAAAATAGGCCGGGGGCCATAGTTTTCAATATAGGCTTCTTTCTTGAACACATAGCATACGGTGGGTGAACAAATTATTGTTGGGCAATTAATAGAAAAGCGCATAGTTATGACGATATTCAAGGCAATGATCATGTATATAAGCATCACGTCCGAGACAAGTAGACCGACTCTGTTGGAGATATGCCCTAGAGGCAATCATGTATGATAATATTTCCCATGTGTTTATGAATAAAGATAGTCCTTGGACGTTATCAGTGATGTGTATCAATAAGTACGTGACTTGTTTGTGGGACTATACATTGTATGGTGACTGTCCTAAAAGGTCCCTAGTCGAAAGGGTTGTGTGGACGCGCAGCCGACTAGACTAGCATATGACACGGTGGATGGCTCGGTCTCACTAGCCATGGAGCATTGGATGCTAGCCGTATAATATGGACTCGGAAGGATCTGGTCGGATTCAAAATAGTTGGATTCGAGTCGAGATAAGGTCTGAGTCGGACAAACCCGACTATGAGACGCAGCGATATGTCCTCTGTGAGTCTCTAGTACAACATACGTTCTATGTCCTAAGACCTGAGCTGGCGCATGTACTCGGGATGGTGACAAACCTGCTTTGGGCCGACCAAACGCTACTCCATGACTGGGCAGTTACAAAGGTAGGTTTCGGGCTTGTCTAGACCCATGCTGCGAGACATGGTCGAGCAAGATGGGATTTCTCGCTCCGATCGGGAGAGATATTCTACGGGCCCCTTGTGTGATCCGACCAAGATAAGCATGGCCATGCGACAAGGATTATGAGATAATCCGGTTTGTGGTCGGCATCACTAGAACGAGAAAGTGGTCGGGCTAGCACAAGGATGACAGACTCGCCTTGAGCCCGACAACATATATCATGTGGCAAAAGGAATAGAGGTGTGATGTACAGGTTCGCCTAACTAGCTTCATCAGACACTTGGAGTCGGCACGCTTTGCTAGAGGTCGTTACTGAGTAGCCGAGCTGGAAGTGATCTGACTCGCGACCCAGTGAACGTGAACCTAAGGGGTCGTGCGCTTAAGGGAAGGAACCTGTGAGGCTGGACCTGATTCCACGAGTCAGGTGTGATCCTACTCGGACTTGGATCCAGGCCGAACAGACATTGGGTTTTAGGATCCATGCGAGGCCCAAGAGTTGAGCCCGCGATGGATGCCTATATATAGTGGGGGTGCGACACACTCGTTCGGCTGATCGCTTCGGCGCTGTCGCTGCTAGGGTTTGCTGTTGGGGAACGTAGCATGCAATTTCAAAATTTTCCTACGATCACACAAGATCTATCTAGGAGATGCATAGCAACGAGAGGGGAGAGTGTGTCCACGTACCCTCGTAGACCGAAAGCGGAAGCGTTTGGTTAATGCGGTTGATGTAGTCGAACGTCTTCACGATCCAACCAATCAAGTACCGAACGTACGGCACCTCCGAGATCAGCATACGTTCAGCTCGATGACATCCCTCAAACTCTTGATCAAGCAAAGTTTCGAGGGAGAGTTTCGTCAGCACGACGTCGTGGTGACGGTGATGGTGAAGTAATCCGCGCAGGGCTTCGCCTAAGCACTACGTGAATATGACCGGAGGCGTAAACTGTGGAGGGGGCGCCGCACACGGCTAACAATGTTTGTTCTGTGTTCTAGTGGTGCCCCCCTTCATATATATAGGTTGGAGGGGAGGAGAGGCAGCCAAGGGGGCGCCCCAAGTAGGAGGAATCCTACTTGGGGTCCTCCCAATTCGGCTTCCCCCCTTTCCTATTCCTATTCAGAGTAGGAAGGGAAGAGGGGGAAGGGGGAATCCTATTCCCTTTTTCCTTTCCTTCTTCCCCTTTCCTTCTCCAATTTGGCCAGCCCATATGGGGGGGGGGGGTGCACCAGCCCCTTTGTGGTTGGTGTGTTTCCCCTCTTGGCTCACAAGGCCCATATAGTTTGCCGGGGGTAGCCCGGAACCCCTCACTACAAAAAATACACTTCTGTGATGATATGTGTTTGTCACAGTACGTCATGTTTTCTGTCATGCATGTACATCCATGACGATTTTATGACAGAATCAAGATAGTCATACATGTGCTGTTGTAGAAGTGTTCCATGACAATACTCAAATTTTCATCACGGATGTGTCCACTTCCATGACGATAAATTGTGTGTCCTGGAAGTGTTTTCGTCAAGGGTAACCGACACGTGGCATCCACCGTAACGGGTCGCCGTTAAGCTATCGGGTCCGGTTTTGGATCCGATAACCTGTTAACAGTCCGAACCAATGAGGATTTTCCACATGTAAAATTCTCATTGGCCGGAGGAAACACGTGTTCGCTCACCGTTGGGACATATGTCATCCATTCATTGGACAGGAGGCGCCTATGATACATCGACACGTGGCACAGCCCAAGAGAGGCCCATTCTGGTGAAAAGGCCGACCCATTTGACTTGGTCAAAAGGTAACATGCCGGCCCACGGAAAGCCTGTTAACGGCATGTTCATATATATCCCATTTACGGCCCGCTAACTCACGGCCCATTACGACCTATCGAAATTAAGCCCAGTAGCTTCATCTGGTCCATCCAATTTGATTCCAGCCCATTGTAACTTCCGGCCCATGTATGGCCCATGATGTATTTCAGCCCATACGAGGCCATTTGTAACTCTTGGCCCATTAACGACCCATGGTGAATCTGCCCCGCAATGAACAATGTACCGCTTTATACCCATTAACGGCCCATTATTCCATTGGGCCATTTTCAACCCGTGTTATTTTTTGACCTTCTCAGGGCCCATTTATTCTTGGGCTCATTTCCAGCATTCGGTTACTTACGGCCCACATCGCCTTTTTTCGCCAGGGCCAAATTCAGCCCGTGGTTACAACCAACCCATTTGCGGCCCGTTAATCCGTTGGGCCGTTTTCATAGCGTCATCAAATACGGCCGATTAATGGCGACTCGTTATGGTCGGCCCTTGAATGGACGATTCCAAATCTAGCCCGTTTACGGCCCATAATGCGGTCTGTTATTGGCCCATGTTTGGCCGATCGATCATACGTCCCGTAGAAGGCCCATTGATGCTACGGCCCGTAGAAGGCCCATTGTTTCTACGGTCATAATTAGAAGGCCCATTGTTTCTACGACCCGTAGGAGGCCCATGGTAACTACAGTAAATATGCCCATGGTTATTGTGGCCTAGTTTTAAAAAATAGGTTATTGCGGCCACTAGCAAACCGCGGAAAAAGAACTGCACTGACTACAAGCAAACAAATAAAGAAGACAACAAGGAAATAAATAAGCAAGCAACTTACGCTATGCTATCACGGCTATTACACATATTACATCCACTGAGCATCAAAGTTCGCCACCATTGCAAATATAGGGAACAAAGCAGCATATCATATACAATGGTTGTCAAAGTTGGCGACCAGTGCAAATAAACGCCGCAGCAAAACAAGTCCAGAATGAAAACCACTTTAGAAGAGCTCAAGAAACAATATCCTGGGTACCCATAATGCTGGCAAGATGCTTAGGAAGCTTATTAACTTTCTCTTGTTTGGCGCTTAAATCCTCCAGCATTTGCTGTTGCACTAGAAAGTATGCATCTGAATTCTGCAGGGACTTCCTCACCCTTCAAATTCCTCGCTGCATAACATCTCGATCGATGTCTTTCAACTTGAAGTTGAGACTCAAGAAGTTTAACTGATTCAGCAAATGAAGTTTGAAGAGTCGGTGCCAACAAGAGTAGCCAAGAACTCGAACACTACATCAAGACAGGACTTTGGGGTTGTCTCAGTGTCTTCAATATAGTTTTTATCAGCTTTCTTGGAGACCAACATGGATGTCTCACTATCTTGAACCTTATCTGCATTACTTCCTTTACAATTGCATAATGGGGTACTCTTCTCCAATATTGTATCCGCGTTCTAAAAGAGAAACAAACAAACACATCACATGTTTACCATGTTGTATATGAAACTCATTTTGGTAAGCCAGTTCAGTAGTAAGGTGGACAGGATAACAACATGAAACAAACATATATCTATGTAGTATGGTCACTGTATGGTCTATATCATTCTAGTTTGTGTTGCCAAATAAAGATAGAGACAGTTCAAATCATATCTATTTAAGACAAAGCAGCATAGACATAATATAAGTGTGGGAAACTACACAAAGAATAACAACACTTGTAATGTGCATGGCATGAAAACATAACTGTTTATTCAATTGAAACTGAAATCAATATAGAGCAAGTTACAACAAAGAACACGTTAAAGAAACAGGTTTAAAACATACCTGCTATGCGCCATTGGAGTTTCAATTGCATCCTTCAAATTTGAAATTAGTTGGTATGAGTAAATACAGTGATGCAAGAGCAAAGTAGTATGAACCATAGCTATGGAACCTGACCTAAGAACAATTCTTCTTCTGCTTTAAGCGTTGACTTGGGGTTTCGAGTGGTGGTCCTCGTTCTTTGGGCACTACAGTTGCCTTACTAACTGCTCGTGTTTGGGTGCTCTGTGGTGGAGACGGTGTTGTGTCAACTGGAACTAGGTTACTATCTACTGGGGTTGGGTTTAGAAGGGGTGTAGCTAGTTCTCTGTCCAACTGGGTAGGGGTACAATCTGCGTGAGTCTGGGTTATGTGTGGTGGGCCTGGTTCTTGGGAAAAGTACAACCGTGGTTCTATCTGCATCGACAGGTAGCACGATCTTTTCTGAAGACCGTGTTTTTACTCCCATAGATACTGCCATCACCCCTCCAATTGTGGCTGATAAACAAGAAGAGTAATTGAATGTACTGACATTGTAAGATAGATAGGTGCAATGGATAGTAGGGAAGAAAACAGGGCATGAAATAATTCACATTTATGTTGTCTAACCAAATAGAATAGCAGGACATAATTTCACATATATGATGTCTAATTAATCAGGATAGCATGACACAATTTCACATGTATGATGACTAACTAAACATGATAGAATGACATACTTCAAAATATGATGACTATGTAAATAGGATGACATGATATAACTATACGATGTGTCTATTAAAGTAGTTGGCATGCCATAAATCACAAACATGCCATCGATGGAAACATGATGGCATGATATAATTCACGGATAGAATGACATAATTCAAAATATGATGACTATGTAAACAGGATGAGATGATATAACTATATCATGTCTTTAGAAAATGGGTTGGCATGCCATAATTCAGATACATGCTGTCTATGTAAACATCATGGCATGATATAATTCAAATATATGATTTATATACTAAGCAAGTGAGCAGAGGGCAATCGCATATATGATGTGTCAGCTAAGGAGATGGCATTCAATATTGTGTATATGATGTAAAAACTAAGCATTGCAATACAACATATGCATGATATGAGTAATATAACCCTGCCAAGTTTGAGCATACACCTCAGGGGGATAATAGGACTGGTCATTTGCCTCTGAATCCTCCTCTGAAGAGCTATCTATAACCAGCAAGATATCTGCTTCAGCAGGTAGCATTGTTTGCTCCGAAGACCTTGTTTTCAGTCCAGATTTCTCCATCACCAATTCAAATGGCTAATGCACAGGAAGAGCAGTTGAATATACAAACATTGTCGACAAATGCAATGAGAAATACAAAAAAAGGATGGCATGATGTAATTCACATATATGATGCTTGGCTAAACAGCATGGCATTGCATAATTCACATATATAATGCCTTGCAACAAGATAACATTGCATAATTCACATATATAATGTCTTGCAACAAGATGGCATTGCATAATTCACATATATGGTAATTAGACACTAAACAGGTGGCATTCACACAAATCATGTCTAAACTAAGCAAATGACATAGCAATGCAAGATACCATACGCACGATATGAACAACACAACCCTGCCAAGTTAGAGCATGCACCTCGGGGGGGGGGGATAGGACTGGTCATTTGTCTCTAAATCCTCCTCTGAGGAGCTATCCGTAACCAGCAAGACATGCGCTTCGTCAGATAGCATTGTCTGCTCTAAAGACCTTGTTTCCACTCCAGATTTTTCCATGACCATGCCGAATGGCTGATGCACAGGAAGAGTAATTGAATGTACTAAAATTGTTGATAAATTTAATACGTAATAAAAGAATGATGGCATGATATAATTCACATATAAGATGACTAGCTGTCGGGGCAGGCTGATCTGACCCACGAACACCTATGGGACCGACGGACCGAGCCCCTTTCGGTTCGGCGGGGAGCGGAGGTCGCACGAAGAGCAGATCGAGGCGACGCACACGAGAGGTTTACCCAGCCGAGCTCTCCGGAGAGATAACACTCCTACCGCTGCATGTCTAGGTGTATTGAGTTCTTGCTCGGGAGCGCTTGAGTGCTACAAAGACACACGAGCTGCTAACGAGACCGAGCGTGGGGAACCCTCCCACGCTGCGCATGGGCCTCCTTTTATATGCTCAAGGGTCTCCGACAGGTGGCAACGAGACAAGGGTAAAAATGGAAAAGGAGTGTATGGTACAGCTACCTGTACAGAGTACAGTGTACAGTGTATCATACCTAACCCTGACGGCATGGGACAAAGGCATTAAATGCCCGCTCACGCCGCCTCTAATAAAGGCAAACAGGGACCGTGGGCGCCACCGCTGCCACGATGGCAATCTTGTCACGCTTGCCACCTCAAGACCGGCCGCTGCACAGCTCTCGCCACGCTGGGCTACCGGAAAGGTCCTGTAGGCGACACGTTAGTGGATGTGCCGGAGCTGGCACAGAGTGGTTCATCATGCGCAAGCGCCTTTGCCGCGTTGTTGTCTTGTCGCGTCCGGAAGCTTGTCGCCACTGGCCTTCCCGCAAGCTCCTCTTGCCGAGCCTTGTCTCCTTGGTGCCTTGGGTGGCCTTCCCGGCAAGCTCCTCTTGCTGTGGCCTTGTCTCCTTGGCTTGAATACTTTGTTCTTGAATGGCTCCACAGAACCACGGAGGACCTTGGCGGTCACCCGGTAAGCCTTGCCGCGGAGGGCTGCAATTGCCTGCACAAGTTCGGGATACTAGGGTACCCCTACTCTAGTACACCGACAGAGCCCCCGGCCCGGGCAACACACGGTGCCGAAGCGCTGGGCTGTGCCCAAAATAGGGCACGGCACGCCGCCTGGGTCACGCCACATTACTCACCCGGACCCACCACGCCCTCCATTTAATCCAAGACGCATCGAGTGCGGCGTCGTGTGAGAAATCGTGGGTGGTTTCTTTATTCGAAAAAACGGAACGTCCGCCCCCTCCCCGTTTATAAGCAGGGGAAACAGGGGCAGGTCGCCCACCTTGCCAATTGCTGTCCAATCTCGAAAAAACCTCCGTTGCTCCCCCCTTCTTCCCAAGGCTGAAAAGAGAGCAGCGCCCGCTTCATCGCCACTCAAAGATCACCAACGCCGCCGATCTCCCCACCACCTCCGCCATGGCTCCAAAAGCCGACAAGGGAAGGCCGTGAAGTCGGCCGAGGCGCAAAGGGCTTGGCGGCGCCATGTAAGGAGCGGGCGATCTTCTCTTCGCCGCGAGGGAGCTGAGGGAGAACTACTACCTCTTCTGGTCGACTGAGACGCGAGCGCATCCACGCACGAAGGTACTCCTACCTGCCGCTTCGAACCGCTCCGGATGGGTATCCTTCTTCGCGCTTTCTATCGCGGGCTCGCCCGCTTTTCTCTGAATTTTTCAGTGACATCATGAACACCCACGGGTTCCGCCTCCTTGATGTCACCCCCAATGCTGTTTCGACCATGGCAGTTTTCAGACATCTCCGCGAAAACTTTGTCGGAGTCCATCCAAACGTAGCCCTTTTCCGCCACTTCTTTATACCCCGAGTTGAGAGAGGGGAGCCTCTTGCCGAAGGAATCGCTTGGATCTCGAGGGTCGGCAAGAAGGAAGCCTATCTGGAGGGAGAGCTCCGTAGCAAATGGGAGGAATGGAGGGCGGATTGGTGTTGGATTGTCGAGGAGAACCCGCAGCCATTTACCGCCCAGCGCCAAACCCCAGTAGTGCGCGGCAACGATTGGAGCAATCTGGCCCCGGAAGACGCTAGGCTGAAGATTGCAGTCACCTGAATCCTTCGCCTTAGACTTGCCGGGCTCACCGTAGGCACCGTTGGCGGAGACTTCCTTCGCCGCCGCATCGCCCCCTTGCAGGAGAGGAGGAGACCCGCCTGGGAGTTTCAGAATGCGGCAGATATCATGAGGCTGCGCCCATGCCTCAACTTCAACTTCACCGTCTTGGAACTTGACGCAATGCTCTTGGAGCTGTTCAAGCCCGATCCTGATCATCCGTAAATGTTTAGGTTGCCGAGGGCGTCGTTCATTGCAGCAACAATTCCTCGCTTGACCACATCCGCGTAATGATGCCGCGCAGCGACTCGCATGGGATTGTCCCAACTTGGCAAGAGCTCGCAGATGACGTCAGGCGCGCTTCTTTGACAATCTGGTAGAAATGCCGGTCCGCCCCGATGAATGTAGGGGCCTCACCCGTGACACCACCGATGATGAGATGCAGCAGATCGCCACTGGGGCTGAAGAGGCGGCAAGAAGGCCGCCGCTGGGCGTAGTTCGGCTTCACCATGGAGGAGGCAGAGGCAGCAGAGGCGGCAAGCCTTGTCGAGCGAAAGGAGTTTGCCGGGCGAGGAGGAGCTTGCCGAGCCGTGGCCGAGTCGAGTGAGCCCGCCGAGGGCGCCTCCTCCCCACCTTCAAACAGCTTGCCACGAGCGGAGCCCCCAGCTCCACCAAGAAGGCGTCTTCGCAAGGCCGGAGACGTAGCGGGGCGGCAGACGGGCCAACAGCCGCAGCGCCGCGCGACGCGCTCCACCGCGGCAAGCACCATTGCCGCGGGAGCACCTCACGCCGCTGCAATCGGAGCGGGCCTCGCAGACCACCGCTTCTGCTCCCGCCAAGCGGCCAAGGGAAACTACTCCTCCGCATCGTCGTACTGGAGGCGGGCCAGAATTTGACCTCTCCGCGCTTAGCTCCGACGAGGAAGAAGAAGAGTAAGATTCTTTGCAGCATTTGTAGTTCTTCGGTTTGTTGCTTTGTCTTGTATCTGATTTGCTTCATTCTGAACCCATTCCTTTTCAGGACGCTGGCCCAGAGAGCATCGAAGAGAGCCAAGGCCCCGGTGATTGACATCGAGGACAAACCCACCGCGACAGCAGGAGGCGCGCCCGAGACCACCTTGCCGGACGCGGCAACTCTTCCTCAAAGCAGCTTCTCAGCGCAGCCCCCAGCTGTAAGTATATGGTTTACTTCCCACTGCTCGCGTGCATGGATGCTCTTTCTTTGCCGATATCTCGAGTGTTGATTTGTGTAGGAGCAGAGCAGCCCCACCAGAGTGCCCTCAAGCCGCCTCCCGACATGCCATCTGCTTCGACTACACCGCCAAGGGAGGATTCCCGGCAAGGAGCGTTGCCTCGCAAGGGAGCTGCCTCCGGCAAGGGAGACTTCTCCCAAGGGGCAGCACCAGCGATCTCTCGCGGGCGGAGACCATGATGCAGACCCTAGCATGTAATCTTCTTGCTGAAAACTTCCCTTGTGTTCTTCTTCTTCCGATTTTCTTTTGAATATTTGCTTGACTTTTCTTCGCTTTACGGTCGGCCACAGAGCCAATGGAGACCGAGGTCGCGGCGAGGAGGAAGCGCTGCACACCGGACGACGCCGCTGCCACCAAGAAGAAGCCGGTGCCGACGAGCCTGCTGGCGAAGAGGCCGCTTAAAGCTGCCGCCGCAGGTTAGCGAGCGTGTGTGGCGATCGTGACCGACGACCGAGGTCAGAGAGCGCCAGCGCCACGCCGACCGCCAATCCTCCGCCGCTGTGCTGCAGCGTCAGTTCGAAGGGCCCCAGCCCGCTTCTATTTGAAGGCCGGCGATGGCGTCTTCATCAAGCTCCCAT
Source organism: Aegilops bicornis (assembly GCA_021605145.1). Taxonomy (NCBI): domain Eukaryota; kingdom Viridiplantae; phylum Streptophyta; class Magnoliopsida; order Poales; family Poaceae; genus Aegilops; species Aegilops bicornis. The sequence goes on along the minus strand of CM038670.1, from coordinate 254,936,825 downwards.
GGGCGTCGAGCTCCAGGGCACCGGCCGAAGGAGAAAGCTTTGATGAAGAGTTGCTCGCCTCCGCTGGACTGACGCTGGTCGAGGCACCAAGCAGCAGCAGCAGCGAGTCTGAGGAGGAGCAGCTGTTGCGGAAGTTGATGTCGCTCTACCGCGCCCGTCAAGCCAAGCTGGAATCCCGGGAAGCGCTTTGTCGCCAAGGTGAGCAGACATCGAGAAGCGCTGGAGGAGCTCCGGCCTCAACCAGAAGCTCTCGGTCCTGGCAGAGGAGCGGGAGTGGCTTGCCGAGGAGCGCAAAGCCTTCCTCCTCGAGAAGGCTGAAGCCGAGGAGCAACAGCTTCTTGTCGCCGAGAAGCTGTCTCGCAGGAAGGCGAGTTGGCGAACGGAAGGTTAATCTTGACAGCCACGAGGAGGATCTTGCAATGCGCGAGCAAACATTTGGCGGGGCTCTCAAGGAAGCAAAGGATGCCGCCGCATTGCCGAGGCCGCCAAGAAGGAGCCGGAGACGAAGGTGGCGCAGTTGGAGGCCAATCTCAAGGAGAGCGGCGAGGAGCTTGCTGCACTCAAGCACGAGCGCGAGAAGGACGCCTACACTCTTGGCGAGCTGCAGGGCCGTTTCGCCGAGAGGAGCAAGGAGCTCAGCGCCGCCATGGACTCCAACGCAGATCTTGAGTTGAAACTGACCACCTTGACTCAGGCGCTGGACGGCGCCAGGGAGCAGGAGGTGGCCTTGAAGGAGAAGATCAAGGCCGACGAGGCGCTGGCCGGGCGAAGGCCGCTGCCGCCTGCAGTGCCTTGAGGGAGAATGTGGAGCACCGGACCGAGGGTCTCGTGGAATGTTGCTGCAGCCATCGACGAGGAGCCGGGCGCACTGGGATGGTGGATCTTGGATATTCCTCCGACGAGCACCTCCAACCCAGCGCCAAGCTTAGCTTGTTCTTCAAGGGCATGGTGACGACCCTCCAGCGACTCCGGGAAGAAGTCCCAAAGCAGCTAGCCGAGGAGTCGCGCCAAATCTGCGCGGGAGCTCTTCAAAAGGTGCTGATGAAGGTGGCCTTCCGCAACCAGTGCCTCACCTCACCAACGCCCTCAAGTCCTTGCCGCGGATGCTGATGTGGAGGCGCTCAAGACCCTTGCCGCACTCCATCGTGGGATGTGGTGAGCGGGATCAAGAGGGTTGAGGGCGATCGCGAGATTAGGCCGCCCGCTTTCTTTTTTCTTGCCGCCGCTGGTCATGTTATGAGAACAATCTATTAGAGCTGCGACAAGCTATCTTGTAATATAACTCTATTTCGGTAGCAATTGCTATGTTATTTCCTTTACTTGATTCCTTCCTTTGTATGTTTTTGCCTGCGCTGGGAAACTTGTCGGCGCAGGCACTGTCATGAAGGCCGAGTGCGGGACGTCAAGCTGCCGGCGGTGCCGCTTCCGACAGTAACCTTGTCGCAACTAGTCGCAGCTCACTTAAGTTGTTGAGCGGACTCGAAACAAAGTAAGGGCGCAACTAGCTACGAGTTGGTTCCTCCACGTGTGTTTTCCATACAAAGTATGGTCGCTCGAGGAAGATAACTTAAAATTTTAAAACTGATTGCTCAAGGTTCCTTCTCGTTGCTTGCTTCCAGTAAGGCTAGACTTCCTTGAGCGACGCTTGGTCCACACCATTATCTTCTCCTTTCCCCCGGCAAACTTGTGGGAGGGAACCTTCCTTTCTTTGAGAAAGAAAAGAAGAGAAAATAAAGATATGGAGCCTTATGGCTCGTTATTGCCATCGGGGTAGGTGCTGCACAAAGTGTCGATAACGCATGCAAAATAGAAGTAGAAAGCATGAAATTGACAAGATGTGCGGCACATTAGCTTTACTTATGCACGGGTCTGCGCCTCGGCTTTGTACAAAGGATTACATGCAACAGCGGCAAGACTTGTACAAAAGGTGGTTGCCGGAACAGGTTCCAAGAACCGCGCTTCTACGGTAAAACTGCGAAGATGCTCAATGTTCCAGGAGTTGCTCACCGGAATGCCATCTTCGGTCTCAAGGCATGGACAGCGCCAGAGCCTAGTGACTCGCTTTCACCCGGTAAGGGCCTTCCCACTTCGGTGTCCACTTGTTGGAATTCTTGGCGGACTGAACACGCCAAGAACAAGGCCGCCTTTCCTCGAGACTTCGCATTAACTTTGCGGCTATGAAGCGGCGCAAAGCTTGCTGATACCGAGCAGCTCAGACAAAGAACTCGAAGACGATCCCTCAAGGAGCAGCGTTATCTTGTCGCAGCTGCTCTTGCTCAAGCTCATCATAAGCGAGCACTCGAGGTGATCCAGATACGAAGTTCCGTGGGGAGAACTGCCTCTGCTCCATAGACTAGAGCGAAAGGTGTCTCGCCGATGGCTCGATTTGGCGTCGTCTGATCGACCAAAGAACCACCGCAGCTCCTCAATCCAGTTTCTTCCGCACTTGTGCAGCTCGTCGAAAGTTCCGGTCTTGAGCCCGCAGCACTTCAAAGATTTGCCCTCTCCGCTTGACCGTTACTTCTTGGATGGACTACGTGGTTAAGCAGACCTTGGCGCCAAGATCTTGGACGTCTTTGCATGAAGGTGCGGCTCGTGAATTGTGTCTTGTTGTCGGTGATGATCCCGTTAGGGATTCCGGAACGGCAAACAATCGACCTAAAGAACTTGATCACGATTGCTGTCACCTTCCTCATCGCTTCCACTTCCGCCACTTTGTGAACTTGTCGATTGCAACGTACAAGTACTCAAAGCCCCGGCTACTCGGGAAAGGTGCCGAGGATGTCGAGCCCCGCACCGAAAATGGCCGTGATAAAGGGATCGCCCGAGAGCTTGAGCTGGCTGGTGTATCCGCTTGGAATGGAACTGCACGCTTCACACTTGGTTACTTGTGCAGTTGCATCCTCGGAGGGCTGTCGGCCAAAAGAAACTTTTGCTTTAACGCTTTGTTTAAGTGCTTTGGCGCCAATGTGGTGACCACATATGCCTCCATGTATCTCTCGCCAACAGCTTTTGCCCTTCTTCCCGGTGAATACACTTCAATTTCACACCGTTGAGTCTTCTTACATGCAAAGGTGTTGTCGACAAACTGGTACATACTTGACCGCTGGGCTACTCTTTCCGCTTCTTCTTGCTCTTCGGGAAGTTCTCCGTCTCAAGGAAATGGACAATCTGTCGTGCCCATGCCGGAGCTATGCGGCTCGACAACAAGGACTAAAGGCACATCTCGCTGTCATGAACATCCGCTTCTACGGCGAGAACTTGTGGTTCAGCCGAGCTTGACGTTCCCGGCAAGCTTGCCGGAGCAAAACTTGTCGGGAGCGCTCGCTTCAACGAAACAAACCCTAGGGCTTGTCGGAGCAGCATCGCCTCGGCACTATTGGTGTTGATCTTGAGGACCTTCCGGCGGCGGCTTCGGGAAGCTCTGCCGGAAAATAGTCACCAGAAATCAACTTCCTCTTCTTGCTCTGTCCAGTTGATGGCGTTACAGATGGTTGAGTCAGCTTGAGCACAAAGATCCCTGGTTCCACAGGTAACTTAAGTGCGGCGCACTTCGGCAGGCCATCAGCAACGTCGTTCTGAGCTCTTGGAATATATTCCATCTGTAGGCCGTCAAAGTGCTCTTCCAGCTTCCTCACTTCATCAACATAAGCTTCCATCAACGGACTCTGATAATTCTTGTTCACTTGGCGGATGACAAGTCGTGAGTCACCCACGACAATGAGCTTCTTGATCCCAAGGTTCACTGCAATCCCGAGGCCGGCAAGCAAACCTTCATACTCTGCGGTATTGTTTGTCGCTTGCTCCTTGGGAAAGTGCATCTGGACTACGACTTGAGGTGCTCTCCGGTGGGTGCAACAAGTAGCACGCTTCAAGACCGGGCGCTTTGCAGCGAGAAGGCACCATCAAAGTACATCAGCCACTCTTTGCTTGCTTCCTTGACGGGATGCTCGCTTCGAATTTCTTCATCTTATGTTGGCGTCCATTCTGCTATGAACTCCGCCAATGCTCTGCTTTGGATAGTTGAAGTGCTCTCAAACTTGAGGCCAAAGCTTGACAGTTCCAGTGCCCACTCGACAATCCTACATGTTGCCTCTGGATTTTGCAATATCCTCTTCAGCGGAAAACGAGTGACGACTGTGATCTCATGTGCCCGAAGTAATGGCGCAGCTTTCTCGAGGCCATGAGGAGGCCGAAAAGCAATTTCTGCACACCGTAGTACCTGGACCTAGCCCCTGCAGAAGGGAACCGACAAAGTAAACTGGGCGCTGCACCATTCTTTTCTGCGTCTTCTCATGCGTCTCAAGCAGATCCGTCCTTGTCGGGACCAGAGCTTGCCGGTGAAGCCCTCGCTTGTCGCCGGATGCATCTCGCCATGGTTGCTAGCTCATCATCCGCCTCCCTCTCCGCTACTAATGCGGCACTAACCACTTTGATTGGTTGCCGCTATATATAGCAGCAACTTCTCTTGTGGCTTAGGTGCGACAAGTGTTGGAGTGGAGGACAGGTATCTCTTCAAGTCTCTGCAGCGCAGCCTCCGCTTCGAGTCCATTTCATCGGACCTGCCTTTTTCAAAATTTTGAAAATGGCAGGCTGGCCAGCAGACCTAGAGATAAACCTCTTTGAGAGCAGCCACGCAACCAGCAAGTCTTCGTACATCCTTGACGCTTTGGTGCTTCAATCTGCTCAATGGCCTTGATCTTGTCGGGATTGGCTTCAATTCCCCGCCGAGACGAAGAACCCGAGAAGCTTGCGGAAGGGACTCCAAACACACACTTCTCGTGGTTGAGCTTGAGGTTGATCTTGCGCAGATTTGCAAAGGTTTCGTCTAAATCTTGAATCGTGGTCGCCTTTGTCCTTGCTTTTGACCACTATGTCATCATATAGGCTTCCACATTTCTGTGCATTTGCGGCTCAAAAGCGTCATGAACTACTCTTGCAAATGTTGAACCAGCATTCTTTAACCCGAAGGGCATACGTACAAAACAGTATGTGCCGCATGGGGTGATGAATGCGGTCTTCTCCTCATCCTCTTCTGCCATGAAGATCTCGATGATATCTCGAGTATGCATCCAGAAATGAAAGCAAATCACATCCGGCCGTGGAGTCAACAATCTGGTCGATGCGCGGCAAGGAAATGGGTCTTTGGGACAAGCTTTATTGACATCGGTAAAGTCGATACAAAGCCTCCATTTCCGTTAGCCTTCGCATACAACTACAGGATTGGCCAACCACGTAGGATGGAGCACTCTTCCGGCAAGGCCACCTGCTTCCAATTTCTTGATTTCTTCGTGATGAACTCTTGGCGCTCCTTTGCCGCTTCACGACTTTACGCAGCGGGCGCGCGCATGAGGACAAACGGCAAGATGGTGCTCAGTTACTTTACTCGCAACACCGGGGATGTCAGATGGCAGCCATGCAAACACGTCGACGTTCGCCCGCAGGAAAGCAACGAGCGCGCCTTCCTATTTAGGGTCGAGAGTGGCACTGATGGTGAAGGTACCAACAGTGCCGTCCTCCTTGGCGGACACCTTCTTGGTCTCTGGTGGAGCTGCTATCGTCTTCTTACACTTGCTGGTGGAGCTCGATGGTGCGTCCTCAACAAGAGCGTGAGTACTCAAGAGGTGCGCTTGCCGGAGTGGGCATCGAGAGCTCTTGCGGACTTGGTCTTCTTCTTCGCCCGGAGCTTCAGCCGCAAGTGGCTTGCAATCTCTTTGGAGCTGCTGCTTCTGGTAGTAGATCTTGTCGGCGCAGATAAGAGCATCCTTCTTGTCGCCAGGGACAGAGATGACACTTATCGGGCCTGGCATCTTCAGCATGTTGTATGCATAGTGAGAGGTTGCCATGAATTTGGCAAGTGCTAGACGGCTAAGTATCCCATTGTAAGGCAACGAAAAGTCAGCAACGTCAAAAGTGACCCTCTCAGTCCTGAAGTTCAACTCGCTGCCAAATGTCACCGGCAACGTGATCTTTCCCTTCGGCTTGCTCCTTCCCGGATTGATTCCTTGGAATGTGCTGGTCTCTTCGAGCTCGCCATCAGGGATCTGGAGTTTCTGGAGCACCGCGGAGGAGATCAGGTTCAAGCCGGCCCCGCCGTCAACTAGCATCTTAGTGACCTTGAGGTTGCGGATAGTTGGTGAAACCAACATCAGCAAGCACCCGACCGCATGATTACGCGATCGTGGTGGTCCTCAATATCAAAGATGATAGGCGTCTTTGGACCATTTCGAGAGGATTGCGTGACTCAATGGATGGTTCTCGCGCATTGACTTCCCGCATCCACCGCTTGAGCTGGCGGTGTGAAGTATGCAGAGAAGCACCGCCACAACGCACAAGACCTCTGTGGCTACGGAGCTCCCGCTCATCGGTCTCATCATCATCCATGTCTTCATCATCGCCGTCGTCTTCATCCTTGTCGCGCCGCTGGAGGTCTGTCTCCTTGCCGCTGCTTGGCCATGCCGCGGCGTCCTCCTCGGCCGGACGCTTTCTTGCCAGCTCCTCCGGCACCTTCCTGGGCCTTCTCCTTGTCGCGTCGTTCGTATTCAGCCTTACGCTGCTCGACAAGCTGCTCGACCTTTGCAGCTCACGGAGGTCATGGCCCTTGGTGTGGTGGATCTTGCAAGATCTTGTTTGTTGGAGCCGTCACGCTTGTCGGCGACCGCCGCACTGGCGGTTGGTGCGGCGGCAACTCCTTGCCGGAGCTACCAGCCTTGGCTTTCTTGGCGCCACCTCCGTTGCCGGACTGCTCGACAACTAGCACATCTTTGCCTTTCTTCTTCCTATTGCTCCGCCGCCGGTTCTTCCTTGCCGGAGCGGTCTCCTCACTATCAGATCCTCCTGCTTCAGTATTCTCTCCGGGGAGTCTCCTCCCTTCCTCAGCACGTGCACACTTGTCGGCCAGTATATAGCTCACCGACGTCTTCGATCTTGCACATCGCCATCTCCTCCGCATCCTGCGGTTTCGACGCTCGATGGAACGCTGATTACCGCAGCAGGTGGACATCCGGGATGTTGTCTTTGTACACGGCTGAATCTTTGAATATACTTTGCGCAGGGCTCTCCGTCCTTGTGGGCGAGCAGATGAAGGTCGCTTTCTTGGCCATGGGGCTTGTGGCGGCCTGTTATGGCGCCGACATTCTGAGGGCATAGATCTGCCCAAGAGGAGCTGGAGTTGTCCGGCAAGTGCTTGAGCCAGATCGACATTGGGCTTGAGCACCGGCCGGAAGTAGTTGGCAGGATCTTGTCGTCTCGCCCCGCAGCTTGCACCGCTGACGGTGTAGATGCTTTGAGGAACTCCGACGGATGCGTCTTGCCGTCGCATTTCTGGTACATCCGGCTTGAAATTCTTCTTGCTGGGCCATTGGACTTGCCGCAGCTCACGAGTGAACGCAGGGCAACCTATCACAGACGGCAAGTCGCTGGTTCTTCGGGCGCATGCATGTCGACAGAGGGCCCAGCGCTGGTCGGATTGACGCCGCTTCTCTTGGCGCTTCGCGCAGTTCGAGCGTCTTCTTGCTGTCGTTCGTGAAGAACTTGGCGCTGATCACGACGAGCTTGTGGATCCGATGATGCGGTGGATCCGGCGAGTCGGCGATCTTGGCCTTCGGGGCGGAGAGTGCATGGTGGTTGCACCCCCACCGGTTTCGTCGCCACCGGCTCGTGTTTGGCGGTCTTGCCGCGGCAGCGATGCACTCGGTTGCCGCGAGCGTCGCCGCTGGCAAAGCCGATGAGACTACGAATGGTGGCCTCCATTCGCCGACCTTGTCGGCTGTTGGAGGGTAATCCAGAGCGATTGAGCTCTCGCCAAAGCTTCGCCGGAGTGGTGGGTGGCGATGGCGAACGGCGCGAGGAGCGAGATACGCTCCGACTTCTAACTATGTTAGAAGGAGCAGATCCCGCCCAGCGACCGTGCCTCGCTTTCGCCGCCTCAAAGATGTTGGCGCGCATGCCGGGTCTTGAGCATCCCGAGATCCACCAGCTCGATCTTGGTCCAACGGCGTATGGCGTTGTGAATGCCATGACGCTGTCGGTCCCGCGCCTCCTGAGACGGGCGTGGTGCATGTACGGACGCCGAGGTCTGCGCAGCCTTGTCCTTGGACTTGGCAGCACCGTGGGCTCCTCCGTCGACGTCCATTCTTCCGCTGGCGTCTACCCCACCACTCGTTTGCTCCGGTGGTGGTGGATTCGACGCGGACGGAGCGTCTGCCGCCGAAGCCTTCTTCTTCGGTGGCATGTCGATGAAGATGATGAAGAACTAGCTCGTGTGGACGCCGGATCAGGTTCACACAATCTCGACGCCCCCTACCTGGCGTGCCAAAGATGTCGGGGCAGGCTGATCTGACCCATGAACACCTATGGGACCGGCGGACCGAGCCCCTTTCGGTTCGGTAGGGAGCGGAGGTCGCACGAAGAGCAGATCGAGGCGACGCACACGAGAGGTTTACCCAGCTTCGGAGCTCTCCGGAGAGATAACACTCCTACTGCTGCATGTCTAGGTGTATTGAGTTCTTGCTCGGGAGCGCTTGAGTGCTACAAGACACACGAGCTGCTAACGAGACCGGCGTGGGGAACCCTCCCACGCTATGCGCATGGGCCTCCTTTTATATGCTCAAGGGTCTCCGACGGTGTGGCAACGTAGACAAGGGTAAAAATGGAAAAGGAGTGGTTGGTACAGCTACTTGTACAAAGGTACTGATGTATCATACCTAACTCGACGGTAGGGACAAAGGCATTAAATGCCGTCTACATCGCCTCTAACAAAGTGCAAACAGGGACCGTCAGGGCGCCACCGCTTGCCACGATGGCAATCTTGTCGGCGCCGCTTGCCACCTCGCACCGCTTAGCTGACCTCTCGCCACGCCGCGCTGGAAAGGTCCTGAGGCGACACGTTAGTGGATGTGCTGGAGCGCTGGTACTGTGTTGTGGTCTGCCGCGCGGCAAGCGCCTTTGCCGCGGTTGTTGTCTTGTCGCGTCCGGAAGCTTGTCGCTCATCAGGCCTTCGGCAAGCTCCTCTTGCCGGGCCTTGTCTCCTTGGTGCCTTGGGTGGCCTTCCTGGCAAGCTCCTCTTGTCGGGGCCTTGTCTCCTTGGCTTGAATACTTTGTTCTTGAATGGCTCCACAGGAACCACGGAGGACCTTGGCGGTCACTCGGTAAGCCTTGCCGCGGAGGGCTGCAACTGCTCGTGCACAAGTTCGGGATACTAGGGTACCCCTACTCTAGTACACCGACACTAGCTAACCAGGGTGGCATTGCAAAATTCACATATATGATGCCTGGCTAAACAAGATAGCATTGCATGATTCACATATACGATAAAGAAACTAAACAGACGGCATTCACACAAAGCATGTCTAGACTAAGAAGATGACATATTTGATGTATAAAGCAAGCAATGCAAGGCACCATATGCATGATATTACCAACAACAGCATGCCAAGTAAGAGCGAAGACCTCAGGGGGCAAATAGGAGTGGTCTTCTCCTTCTGAATCCCCCTCAGAATAGTTATGTTCCTCTTGATTACAATCCGAAATGGGTGGAGGGCGGCTGCCTTTGCGCCCACCATGGAGCAACGTCTGCATGAAATTTTATTGCCATGCAAGGCTCGTCTCTTTTGCTCTATATGTTCAGTTCCATTGTGTACAATAATTGACATGCATAGGAATAAAACATAGTGAGATTATGTAAGGAGTGCATGCACAAATCCAGAGTGATGGTAGCAAACTGTGGATATACCCAAAACCAATGATAGCAGGCAGATAATAACTTTAGTTAAAAAATACAGATAATGGCTCCTTTAATGTTTGTTTGCACCCAACATGAAACTCATAGTAGACACATGAGATTAACCAGAAAGTAGACAAATAGTACTGATTGCTGCCCCAATATGTATCCCAGAACCATTTAAAAACTCAAGTTTCAGCATTAGTTTGGACCTGACTCGGAGTTTAATAGGTGAACACGACGATAAAGTAGCATGTCATCATATTAAGCAATGCATAAAGTAAGCAGACACGGAAGAGCGCGGCCTCTCTTGCAGACCCGTGTAGCCCTCAAGGTCATCCACTCAGTTGATGATGGTAATGCAGTTGTCGTGGCTGCCGACAGCGGGGAAGAAGATCTGAAGTAGCGAAAGACAGTCTGGAGAGCGGATCCCTGTTGTGGCAAACCCTTCCGTTGTTGGAGCAGCTGAGCTGGGGTGGAACACAGCGCAGTAGGAGCGGGACAAACCACACAAGGTTTTCTTTGACACATATCTGTAACAGAAGTAATTGTGTAAGGGCTTGTTTGAATTTGAGGATTCTAACAATGCAGGGATAGGAAATACACAGGAATAGGATAGGAATGCACGTGCAAAACAGAGAATTTAAAAACACAGGATTTACGCTTAACTGGGTGTTTGGTTCACAAGAATTGGAAGATCACAGGATGCAAAAGGAGCATGGTGAGATTAAGTCAAACCACAAGAAAATGTATGGTTATAATGCTATTATGCTACTATCTCTTAGTCTTGTGCTTCATGAATAGGAATTTGGGAAGGAGGACAAGTGGATATTAAAAATTCCTATGGTTCTTCTTTCAAGGAGGCACTAAAGGAACAAATCCTACAGTTTTCCTTTGCTCCATTTCTTTGAACCAAATGCATGAATAGTAGTACCATAGGAAACTTTCCAATTCCTATGTTTTTCCTTCACTTTTCCTTTTAAGCACTGGCGATTCTAGTAGGCAGGCTTGAGCAAGGAAAATCCTACACTCAACTTTTTTTTGTGCTACTTCTACTACTTTGGACCTAGGCCACTGCCCTACTAGCTCAACTCCCAGGCCCATCGAAAATGCATAGCTCAAACGCGTATAGATAAACAATGATGGCGTTCAAGAGAGTCCATCACGGATAGCTAAGTTGCCTAGTACCTCATGATGACCCACAAGTATAGGGGATCAATTGTAGCTTTTCAATAAGTAAGAGTGTCAAACCCAACGAGGAGCAGAAGGAAATGACAAGTAGTTTTCAGTAAGGTAATGTATGCAAGTGCTGAAATTATAAGTAGCAAAGTAGTTTGATAGCAAGATAATTTGTAACAAGCAAGTAACAATAGTAGTAACAAAATTGCAGCAAGGTAGCCCAATCCTTTTGAGGCAAAGGACAGGCTAAAACGGTCTCTTATGATAAGCAAAGTGTTCTTGAGGGTACACGGGATTTTCATCTAGTCACTTTCATCATGTTGGTTCGATTTGTGTTCGCTACTTTGATAATTTGATATGTGGGTGGACCGATGCTTAGGTGTTGTTCTTACTTGAACAAACCTCCTACTTATGATTAACCCTCCCGCAAGCATCCGCAACTACGAGAAAAGTATTAAGAATAAATTCTAACCATAGCATTAAACTTACGGATCCAATCGGTCCCTTAGGGAATAGCACATAAACCTGGGGTTTAAGCTTCATCACTCGCAACTCCATCATCTAATTGCTACTCCACAATGCATTCCCTTAGTCCCAAATATGGTGAAGTGTCATGTAGTCAACATTCACATGACACCACTAAGGGAATCACAACATACATACTATCAAAATATGGAACACATATCAAGTTCACATGATTACTTGCAACATGATTTCTCCCGTGACCTCAAGAACAAAAGTAACTACTCAGAAATGATAAACATGCTCATGATCATAGGAGTATTAAATAGCATATTGGATCTGAATATATAATCTTCCACCAAATAAACCATATAGTAATCAACTACAAGATGTAATCAACACTACTAGTCACCCACAAGCACCAATCTATAGTTCGGTAACAAGATTGAACACAAGAGATGAACTAGGGTTTGAGATGAGATGGTGCTATTGAAGATGTTGATGGAGATTGCTCTCCCCAAGATTTGAGAGTGGTTGGTGATGATGAGGACGATGATTTCCCCCTCCGGGAGGGAAGTTCCCCCGGCGGAATCGCTCCGCCGGAGGGAAAAAGTGCTCCTGCCCAAGTTCCGCATCGAGGCGGCGGCGCTTCGTCCCGAAAGTCCTCCCCTTATTTTTTCTTGGTCAAAATGACCTATATACCAGAGATGGGCACTGGAGGTCGGCCTGGGTGAGCACAACCCACCAGGGCACGCCTGGGCTCCCTGGTGCGCCCAGGTGGGTTGTGCCCACCTGGTGGGGCCCCTCTGGTAGTTATTTGCTCCAATAATTCTTAAATATTCCATAAAAAAACTCCGTGAAGTTTTAGCTTGTTTTGAGTTGTGCAGAATAGGTGGCCCGACATAGCTTTTCCAGGTCCAGATTTCCAGGTGCCAGAATTCTCCCTCTTGGTGTGTACCTTGCAAATTATGAGAGAAAAGGTATTAGAATTACTCCAAAAAGCATTATTACGGATAAAAACATTATAAATAACAACAAGAAAACATGATGCAAAATGGACGTATCAACTCCCACAAGCTTAGACCTCGCTTGTCCTCAAGCGAAAACCAAAATCGAAAAACATGTCCACATGCTTTGAGAGAGAGGTGTCGATAAAAACAAAATACAGACATAGAAGCATCATGTTGATTATTATAACTGCAAAAAAATTAAACATATGACTTTTATCATAGAACTTTTATCATATACTTCTCATGAATAAGTAATAGTTCATCACACAATCGAAGTATAAAGCAAAAACTCTATTAAAACCAACAAACTATGTTCTCAGTCAACTTTGCAACTACAATTCATCATCTTTCCAGGAAGGGTCACGTATCGGAGCCTTTAGGCAAGTCCACATACTCAACCATCATATAGTCTTCTATGATTGCTAACACTCACCTCGTACCCATGAGCAAAGTGTTTCAACCGGACACATAGAAAGATAGGGGCTTAAAGTTTTACCTCCCAACATATTCACCTCAAGGGTGATGTCAACAATAATAACTCATGCTATCTATATTCAACTGGACATATGTGCCTAGATCTTTCCTCACCACATGATGCTTGCCAAAGGAGAAAAATAAAAAGGAATATAAGGAAAACTTTGACTCTTTGCATAAAGGTAAATACATAAAAGTAAAAGATAGGCCCTTCGCAGAGGGAAGCAGAGGTCGCCATGCGCTTATTTGTTTGTATGCTTAACCCCTTAGTGCAAAAGAACGTCACATTGTATTGCCCCTTAAGATGACAACCTTTATTATGCAGTATGTCGCTTTTATTCTTTGTCATCCAAGTTCGTACAATGCTCAATTTTCTCTTACACTAAATGATCTCACACTTTAGAAGAAATTTTTATTTCCTTTTTGCACCGATGACAACTTACTTGAGGGATCTTGCTCAATCCCTAGGTAGGTATGGTGGACACTTGAAAATAAGATTTGGGTTTAAGGGTTTTTGGATGCACAAGTAGTATCTCTACTTAGTGCGGAATTTTTGGCTAGCAAAGATAGGGGGCAAGCATCACATGTTAAAGGATCTATGACAATATGACTTCTATGTGAATATAAACAAACATAAACCATTAATTTGTCTTCCTTTTCCAACGTCAACAATTTTGGCATATAATATTTTGATGAGGGCTCACAATCACAAAAGATTTCTAGGATAGTATATTTATATGTGAATCTTCTCTTCCCTTATTAATTCTTTCATGAGTTGCATCATTGACTAATGCTATGTTTGTCAATCTCTAATAAAATTTTCTACTTATACTTTTCCTTATGTGGTGCTATCACCTACCATAGGATTAGTATATGATCTTATTGATTTATTTCCTTTCTTTTATTTATTTCCTTTCTCTTTTTCCTTCTTTATTTGCAACATGAAAGTAAAGAAAGCAAAAACTCCAACTAAACTTTATTATATAACTTGCACACGATTACAAGGATAGATCACTAAGCAAACTCTCAAGGAAGAAAGGATTGAACTAACTTTTATTTCATCTAATGCAAAAGATTGAACTAAATAAGTAAAGGCAAAAAGATAGTGGGATCATACGATACCGGGGCACCTCCCCCAAGCTTGGCGGAAGCCAAGGGGAGTGCCCATACCCGATACTCAATTCTCCTTTAGTGGTGAAGAAGATGATGGTGGTGATGAAGAAGAGATCTTGTCCTCGGATTTCCATGGCAGAGCTCCACCATCATAAGAGGAGGAGTGAGTCTCACGGGTCCTGCAACTAGCAGCCAAACTCATCCTTTAAACTTCGCCTCATATTCAAAGACTTGGTTTTGGAGGTCATAGATCTGTCTTTGGAGGAAGTTGATTTGCTTGTTGAGGGTGAAGACGATGTCCTTCATGGGCTTGCCATCCACCTTGAGATCACGGGAAAGGTCCGTGATCATGAGGTGATTGGCATTGAGCCCACGCTCCACCATCCCCTTGCACCGGAAGACTTCCTACTCCATGGCTTCAAGCCTGGCCTCCATGGTCCTCGTGCCCTTGGGACCTTGCTCATCGCGGATGTACAGCACCCCCTCATGCATTTGGATGGGTTGAGGGTGCTGCACCACCTCCCGCAGATATGGGTTGATGACGTTCTTGAAGAACTTATCCTTGGAGGAACTTGAAGAGGCCATGGTAGATGGGATCTGACAGAAAACAGCAAGAAAAGAGGACATAGGATTTCTTCGCGATACGGTGATCAACAGGTTCGGGAAGTATATATAGATTTTTTATCTTGAAGGACAAGCATACGGGAGAAAAACATAGTACAGAAGGTGTCCCAGGTGGGCACAACCCACCTGTGCGCGCCTGTCTTGTGCCCACCAGGGGACGCTTCCTGGAAGTTTCTTTATTTCCAAAATTCTTAAATATTCCAAAACTAATAAAAAATATTTTTGCAGATTTTTCGGAGTCCGTTTTCTTACCGTATCACGTACCTCCTTATTTTCACGAATCTGGAGTGTTCCGGAAGGACTCTTTTATGTGTTCTTCTGGTGTCAAAGTTTGGATAATATTACTTTCAACGTTAATGGGCGTACCTGAGATATGGTGATTTATTCGTTGCCCATTAACAACCTTCAGGTTAGTACCTTCGGGATTATTTATTTTGATGGCTCCAGACCGATAAACCTCCTCGATGACATATGGGTCTTCCCATTTTGAGAGGAGTTTTCCTGCAAAGAATCTGAAACGAGAGTTGTACAAAAGAACATATTCTCCGACTATAAACTCACGCTTTTGGATTCTTTTGTCATGCCATCTTTTAACTTTCTCTTTGAATAATTTTGCATTTTCATAAGCTTGGGTTCTCCATTCATCTAGAGAGCTAATATCAAATAACCTATTTTCACCGGCAAGTTTGAAATCATAGTTGAGTTCTTTAACTGCCCAAAATGCTTTATGTTCCAACTCAAGAGGCAAATGACAAGCTTTTCCATAAACCATTTTATAAGGAGACATACCCATAGGATTTTTATATGATGTTCTATAAGCCCAAAGTGCATCATCTAATTTCTTAGACCAATTCTTCCTGGACCTATTGACAGTCTTTTGCAAAATTAATTTTATTTCTCTATTCCTAAGTTCAACTTGACCACCAGACTGAGGATGATAGGGTGATTCAATTCTATTGTTAACATCATACCTGGCAAGCATCTTATGAGAAGCACCATGAATAAAGTGTGAACCACCATCAGTCATTAAATATCTAGGTACTCCAAACCTTGGGAAAATAACTTCCTTAAGCATTTTAATAGAGGTGTTGTGATCAACACTACTAGTTGGAATAGCTTATACCCATTAGAGGAAGGAAAAGGTCCCATGTAATCAAATCCCCCAACATCAAATGGTTCAACAGCAAGTTGATACGTCTCCAACGTATCTATAATTTTTTATTGCTCCATGCTATATTATCTATTGTTTTAGGTAATATTGTGCTTTATTATCCACTTTTATATTATTTTTGGGACTAACCTATTAACCGGAGGCCCAGCCCAGATTTGTTGTTTTATGCCTATCTCAGTGTTTCGAGGAAAAGGAATATCGACGAGTCAAACGGAACGAAATCAAGCTGGAGAAGTTATTTTTGGAAGGAAAGCCACCCGATGGACTTGGAGTGCATGTCAGAAAGAAGGGAGGTGCTCACGAGGGTGGGGCGTGCCCACCCCACAGGCGCGCCCCTACCTCGTGCCCCCCCTTCGGTCCATCGACGCACTTTGCACCCATATATACCTACGTATCGTAAAACTTCGAGCAGAAGATAGATCGGGAGTTCCGCCACGCAAGCCTCTATAGCCACCAAAAACCTCTCGGGATCCCGTTCCGGCACCCTGCCGGAGGGGGAACCCATCACCAGTGGCCATCTTCATCATCCCGGCGCTCTCCATGAAGAGGAGGGAGTAGTTCACCCTCAGGGCTGAGGGTATGTACCAGTAGCTATGTGTTTGATCTCTCTCTCTCTCTCTCGTGTTCTTGATTTGGCACAATCTTGATGTATCGCGAGCTTTGCTATTATAGTTGGATCCTATGTTTCCTCTCCCCCTACTCTCTTGTAATGAATTGAGTTTTCCCTTTGAAGTAATCTTATCGGATTGAGTCTTTAAAGATTTGAGAACACTTGATGTATGTCTTGTCGTGCGTATCTGTGGTGACAATGGGATATCACGTGATTCACTTCATGTATGTTTTGGTGATCAACTTGCGGGTTCCACCCATGAACCTATGCATAGGGGTTGGCACACATTTTCGTCGTGATTCTCTGATAGAAACTTTGGGGCACTCTTTGAGGTTCTTTGTGTTGGTTGGATGAATCTGAGATTGTGTGATGCATATCGTATAATCA
This sequence comes from Aegilops bicornis, assembly GCA_021605145.1. NCBI lineage: Eukaryota > Viridiplantae > Streptophyta > Magnoliopsida > Poales > Poaceae > Aegilops > Aegilops bicornis. Next base: position 254,920,074 of record CM038670.1, on the reverse strand, counting down.
TGCCCACGAATACTGGAGGTGACAATGGAGTATCTAGGTGACATTAGGGTTTTGGTTGATTTGTGTCTTAAGGTGTTATTCTAGTACGAACTCTTTAATAGATCGGTCCGAAAGAATAACTTTGAGATGGTTTCGTACCCTACCATAATCTCTACGTTTGTTCTCCGTTATTAGTGGCTTTGGAGTGACTCTTTGTTGCATGTTGAGGGCTTGTTATATGATCTATCTATGTTATTATTGTTGAGAGAACTTGCACTAGTGAAAGTATGAACCCTAGGCCTTGTTTCCTATCATTTGCAATACCGTTTATGCTCACTTTTACCGCTTGTTACCTTGCTGTTTTATATTTTCAGTTTACAAAAACCTATGTCTACCATCCATATTGCACTTGTATCACCATCTCTTCGGCGAACTAGTGCACCTATACAATTTACCATTGAATTGGGTGTGTTGGGGACACAAGAGACTCTTTGTTATTTGGTTGCAGGGTTGCTTGAGAGAGACCATCTTCATCCTACGCCTCCCACGGATTGATAAACCTTAGGTCATCCACTTGAGGGAAATTTGCTATTGTCCTACAAACCTCTGCACTTGGAGGCCCAACAACGGCCGGGGAGGCTAGGTAAGTGAAGGTATATCTTTAGATCTTGCAATCGAATCTTTTTGTTTCTTGTTTTAGCACTAGTCTAGTTTATAAAATAAAACTACAAAAAAATGGAATTGAGTTTGTCTCATACGCTTCATCTTTTTAATATCTTTCGTGAGTATGATGGAAAGGAAAATTGTGCCAAAGTGTTAAAAGAAGAATGCATTAAATTGTTTGGCACTAAATCTTTGAATGATGAGCATGATTGCAATGTTGTTAGTATGAACTCCTTGAATATCCATGATGCTAATGATATGCAAAGCCACAAGCTTGGGGAAGCTATGTTTGATGAATATGATATTTTTTGTCCCCCAAGTTTTGATGAGCAAATTTACTATGATGAAAGCATGCCTGCTATATATGATGATTATTGTGATGACACATACGCTTTAAATAATAATGATAACTATGAAACTTGTCATCTTGATCTTAATTCTCAATCATATGATAGTTATTTTGTTGAGTTTGCTCCCACTACTATTCCGAATGAGAAGAATTTTGCTTATGTGGAGAGTAGTAAATTTTCTATGCTTGTAGATCATGAAAAGAATGCTTTAGGTGCTGGTTATATTTTTGAATTCATTCATGATGCTACTGAAAATTATTATAAGGGAGGAATATATGCTTGTAGGAATTGCAATAATGTCAAGTTTCCTCTCTATATGCTTAAATTTTTGAAGTTATGCTTGTTTTGTCTTCCTATGCTTGTTGATTATTGTTACCATAAGTTGTTTGCTCACAAAATCCCTATGCATAGGAAGTGGGTTAGACTTAAATATGCTAGTCATAGTCTTCATGATGCTCTCTTTATGTTTCAATTCCTATCTTTTATGTGAGCATCATTGAAATCATCATGTCTAGCTAAAGGGGCGTTAAACGATAGCGCTTGTTGGGAGGCAACCCAATTTCATTTTAGTTTCTTGCTTTTTGGTTCTGTTTAGTAATAAATAATCCATCTAGTTTCTGGTTAGATGTGTTTTCATTTTTTAATTAGTGTTTGTTCCAAGTGGAACCTTTGGGAAGACTTGGGTGAAGTCTTTATGATCATGCTATAAAAAACAGAAACTTTAGCGCTCACGAGATTAGCTAGAACGTTTTACTGGAGAGTGCTATTTAGTTGATTCTTTTTGCAGATGATTACTAGACAAATTCCTCAGGCCCACCAATTTATTTTAGAATTTTTGGAGTTCCAGAAGTTTGCGTTAGTTTCAGATTACTACAGACTGTTCTGTTTTTGACAGATTCTGTTTTCATTGTGTTGTTTGCTTATTTTGATGACTCTATGGCTAGTAAAATAGTTTCTAAACCATAGAGAAGTTGGAATACAGTAGGTTTAACACCAATATAAATAAATAATGAGTTCATTACAGTACCTTGAAGTGGTGTTTTGTTTTCTTTCGCTAACGGAGCTCACGAGATTTCTGTTAAGTTTTGTGTTGTGATTTGTGAAGTTTTCAAGTTTTGGGTAAAGATTCGATGGACTATAGAATAAGGAGTGGCAAGAGCCTAAGCTTGGGGATGCCCCGGATGGCATCCCCTCTTTCGCTTTGTTCATGAGTAACTTTACTTGGAGCTATATTTTTATTCACCACATGATATGTGTTTTGCTTGGAGCGTCATTTTATTTTCTTTAGCTTAGCTAGCTGCTATTTAGAATAGTGTTTTGCATCTTTAGTTTCAATAAAAAAGTTAAGGATAGCCTTTGCCATGCTTATTTTGCTAGTATACATGTTGCTGTTTGAAAACATAAAGTTTACCGCTGTTGCAAAAATTCCCTAGAAAAGTCAGAGAATGGTATAATGTTGAATCTTTTTGCATATTGAGCTCTGATAAATTTATTACAGTGGGAATTTTAGTTCATAATTTTTGGAGTTAGGTAAGTATGATGAATCTTGCATTCTTTACAGACTATACTGTTTTGGCAGATTGCTATTATGGTTGCATTGTTTGCATATGTTTGTTTGTTTAATGATTCTATTTGATCATGGAAGTTCTAAATATGCAGAGGCATTTAGTATGCAATGTTGAATAATAATGTTAGTGATTTGTTAGAGTAGGAAATGATAAGGTTTTGCATTGGTTTATACTAACCTATCTCACGAGTTCTTGTTGAGTTTGTTGTGAATGAAGCTTTTGATAAAAAGAGAAACCATGATATGAGAGGAATTAAGGAGACACAAAAGCTCAAGCTTGTGGATGCCCCGGTAGGCATCCCACCTTTCTTATTCAACAACTATCGGTTAATATCGGTTGAGCCTAAGTTTTTGCTTCTTCACATGAGTTGTGCTATCCTTGCAATGTAGTTTTATTTCGCTTTGCTTGCTGTTTGGACACAAATACCAAGATCTGGAATTATTAAATGGGAGAGTCTTCACATAGTTGTATAATTATTCGACTACTCATTGATCTTCACTCATATCTTTTGGAGTAGTTTGTCAGTTGCTCTAGTGCTTCACTTAGATCTTTTAGAGCACGGTGGTGGATTTATTTTGTAGAAATTAATGAACTCTCATGCTTCACTTATATTATTTTGAGAGTCTTAAATAGCATGGTAATTTGCTTAAATAATCCTAATATGCTAAGCATACAAGATTTGTAAGAAATCTTATGAGTGTGTTGAATACTGTCGGGGCAGGCTGATCTGGCCCACGAACACCTATGGGACCGGCGGACCGAGCCCCTTTCGGTTCGGTGGGGAGCGGAGGTCGCACGAAGAGCAGATCGAGGCGAAGCACACGAGAGGTTTACCCAGCTTCGGAGCTCTCCGGAGAGATAACACTCCTACTGCTGCATGTCTAGGTGTATTGTGTTCTTGCTCAGGAGCGCTTGAGTGCTACAGTACACACAAGATGCTAACGAGACTGAGCGTGGGGGGAACCGACCCCCTCTACGTTGTGCATGGGCCTCCTTTTATATGCTCAAGGGGTCTCCGACAGGTGGCAACATAGACAAGGGTAAAAATGGAAAAGGAGTGGTTGGTACAGCTACATGCGATAAAGGTACTGATGTATCATACCTAACCCTGACGGCAGGGGACAAAGGCATTAAATGCCCGTCTACGTCGCCCTAACAGTGCAAACAGGGACCGTCAGGGGCGCCACCGCTTGCCACGATGGCAATCTTGTCAGCGCCGCTTGCCACCTCGCACCGCTGGCTGCACGACCTCTTGCCACGCGCGCCTGGAAAGGTCCCAGGGCGACACGTTAGTGGATGTGCTGGAGCGCAGGTACAGAGTGGTGGTCTGCCGCGGCAAGCGCCTTGCCGCGGTTGTTGTCTTGTCGCGTCCAGAAGCTTGTCGCTCACCGGGCCTTCCCGGCAAGCTCCTCTTGCCAGGGCCTTATCTCCTTGGCTTGAATACTTCGTTCTTGAATGGCTCCAAAGGAACCACGGAGGACCTTGGCGGTCACCGGGTAAGCCTTGCCACGGAGGGCTGCAACTGCCCGTGCACAAGTTCGGGATACTAGGGTACCCCTACTCTAGTACACCGATAGGAGCCCCCGGGCCTGGGCCACACACGGTGCTAGCGCTGTTGGCCAGGCCCAAAACAGGGCACGGCACGCGGCCCTGGGTCACGCCGTTACTCACCCCGACCCACCACGCCCTCCACGAACGGCACGCGTCGAGTGCGGCGTCGTGTGAGAGATCGTGGGCGAGATCGTGGGGGTTTCTTTATTCGGAAAAATGGAACGTCCGCCCCCTCCCTCTTTATAAGCAGGGGAAACAGGGGCAGGTCGCCTACCTTGCCAGTTGCTGTCCAATCTCGAGAAAACCACCGCTGCTCCCCCCTTCTTCCCAAGGCTGAAGAGAGCAGCGCTCCGCCCCCCATCGCCACCAGCATCACCAACGCCGCCGATCTTCCTCACCACCTCCGCTATGGCTCCAAAAGGCGACAAGGGAAGGCCGTGAAGTCGGCCGAGGCGCGATGGCTTCTTGGCGCCGCGAAGGAGCGGGCGATCTTCCCAGCTCGCCGCGAGGGAGCTGAGGGAGAACCACTACCTCTTCTGGTCGACGGAGACGCGAGCGCATCCGCGCACGAAGGTACTTCCAGCCGCTGCTTCCGAACTGGCTCCGAGCAGATATCCCTTCTTCACGCTCTTCTTCTACTGCGGGCTCTGCCCGCCTTTCTCTGAATTTTTCTGTGACATCATGAACACCTACGGGTTCTGCCTCCTTGATTTCACCCCCAATGCTGTCTTGACCATGGCAGTTTTCGCACATCTCTGCGAAATCTTTTTCGGAGTCCATCCAAATGTAGCCCTTTTCCGCCACTTCTTTATACCCCGAGTTGAGAGAGGGGAGCCTCTTGCCGAAGGAATTGCTTGGATCTCGAGGGTCGGCAAGAAGGAAGCCTATCTGGAGGGAGAGCTCCATAGCAAATGGGAGGAATGGAGGGCATATTGGTGCTGGATTGTCGAGGAGAACCCGCAGCCATTTACCGCCCAAATACCAAACCCCAAAGAGTGCGCGACAACGATTGGAGCAATCGGCCCCGGAAGACGCTTAGGCTGAAGATCGCGATCACCGAATCCTTCGCCTTAGACTTGCCGGGCTCATCAGAGGCACTGTTGGCACAGACTTTCTTCGCCGCCGCAGACGCCTTGCAGGAGAGGAGGAGACCCGCCTGGGAGTTTCAGAATGCGGCAGATATCATGAGGCTGCGCCCAGGCCTCAACTTCAACTTCACCGTCTTGGAACATGACGCGATGCTCTTGGAGCTGTTCAAGCCCGATCCTGATCATCCAGAAATGTTCAGGTTGTCGAGGCGCGTCGTTCCGCTGTGCAACAATTCCTCGCTCGACCGCATCCGTGCAATGATGCCGTTGTGCGACTCACATGGAATTGTTCCAACTTGGCAAGAGCCTGCAGATGACGTCGTGTGGTAGTTCTTTGATAATCTGGTAGAAATGCCTGTCCGCCCCGATGAACAGAGGGGCCTCACCCGCGACACCACCGATGATGAGATGCAGCGCATCGCCACCAGGCTAGAAGAGGCGGCAGTAGCCGCTGCCGCGAGCGAGTTCAGCTTCACCGTGGAGGAGGCAGAGGCAGCAGAGGTGGCAAGCCTTGTCGAGCGAAAGGAGTTTGCCGGCGAGGAAGAGCTTGCCGAGCCTGAAGCTGAGTCGAGCGAGCCCGCCGAGGGCGCCTCCTCCCCACCTTCAAGCGGCTTGTCATGGCGGAGCCCTGGCTCCACCAAGAAGGCGTCTTCGCAAGGCGGAGACGAGCGTGGCGGCAGACGGGCCAACAGCCGCAGCGCCCGCGCAACACGCTCCACCGCGGCAAGCACTTTGTTGTCGCGGAGCACCTCACGCCCGCTGCGGCAACTAGAGCGGGCCTCGCAGACCACCGCCTCCGCCTCGCCAAGCGGCCAAGGAAACCACCTCCGCCTCGTTGTAATCGGAGGCGGGCCAGACTTGATCTCTGCGCTTAGCTCCGACGAGGAAGAAGAAGAGTAAGATTCTTTACAACATTTGTAGTTCTTCGGCTTGTTGCTTTGTCTTGTATCTGACTTGCTTCATTCTGAACCCATTCCTTTTCAGGACGCTGGCCCAGAGGGTGTCGAAGAGGGCCATGACCCCGGTGATTGTCGCCGAGGCGAACCCATCGCGATGACAGGAGGCGCGTCGAGACCACCTTGCCGGATGCGGCAACTCTTCTTCAAAAGCAGCCCCGGCGCAGCCCTCGGCATAAGTATATGGTCTACTTCTTGCATCGGCGTGCATGGGTGCTCTTTCTTCTTGATATCATTTGTTGATTTGTGTAGGAGCAGAGCAGCCTCCTTCTACTTCGACTACGCCGCCAAGGGAGGATTCCCCGGCAAGGGAGCGTTCTCCAGAAAGGGAGCGTTCTTCGGCAAGGGAGATTTCTCCGGCAAGGGGCAGCTCTCCGGCAAGGGACAACACCAGCGATCCCCTGGCGGCGGAGACCATGACTGCGGATCCTAGCACAGGTAATCCTCTTGCCTGAAAACTTCCCTTGCGTTCTTCTTCTTCTGGTTTTCTTTTTGAATATTTGCTTGACTTTTCTTCATCCATCCGCCACAGAGCCAATGGAGACCGAGGTCGCCGGCGAGGAGGACGCGCGCGGCAATACTGATGACGCCGCTGCCACCGAAGAAGAAGCTGGCGCTGACGAGCCCGCCGGCGAAGAGGCCGCCAAAGCTGCCGCCGCAGAAGCTGGCGAGGGGTCCGGCGATCGCACTGACGACCCTGAGGCCGCAGGAGCGCCAGGCGCTACGCCGCCGATCCCTCTCCGCTGCTGCAGCGTCAGGCTCCAAGAGCCCCAGCCCGGCGCCTATTTGAAGGCCGGCGATGGCGTCTTCATCAAGCTCCCAGGGGCGTCGAGCTCCTGTGGCGCGGCGAAGGAGAAACTTTCGATGAAGAGCTGCTCGCCTCCAGGATCGACGCTGGTCGACGCGTAAGCAGCGGCAGCAGCGACTCTAAGGAAGAGCATTGCTGCGAAGCTTGTCGCTCTACCGCGCCCGACAAGCCAAGCTGGAGTCCTGGGAAGCGCTTGTCGTGAAGGCGGGAGCAGACATCGAGAAGCGCACGGAGGAGCTCCGGGGCCTCAACCAGGAAGCTCTCCGGGCCTTGGCGGAAGGCGGGAGCAACAGACGAGGAGCGCAAGGCCTTCCTCCTCGAGAAGGCTGAAGCTGAGGAGGAACAGCGGCTTGCCGCCGAGAAGCTATCTGCGCAGGAAGGCAAGTTGGCGCAGAGGAAGGTTAATCTTGACAGCCACGAGGAGGATCTTGCCATGCGCGAGCAAACATTTGGCGGGGCTCTCAAGGAAGCAAAGGATGCTGCCGCAGCTGCCGATTCCGCCAAGAAGGAGCTGGAGACGAAGGTGGCGCAGTTGGAGGCCAATCTCAAGGAGAGCGGCGAGGAGCTTGCCGCACTCAAGCACGAGCGCGAGAAGGACGCCTATACTCTTGGCGAGCTGCAGGGCCGTCTCGCCGAGAGGAGCAAGGAGCTCAGCGCCGCCAAGGACTCCAACGCAGATCTTGAGCTGAAACTGACCACCTTGACTCAGGCGCTGGACGGCGCCAGGGAGCAGGAGGTGGCCTTGAAGGAGAAGATCAAGGCCGACGAGGCGCCGGCTGGCGAGCCGCTGCCGCCCAGTGCCTTGAGGGAGAATGTGGAGCACCTGGACCGAGGGTCTCGTGAATGTTGCTGCAGCCATCAACGAGGAGGCGCAGGCTGGGATGGTGGATCTTGGATATCCCTCCGACGAGCACCTCCAACCCAGCGCCAAGCTTAGCTTGTTCTTCAATGGCGTGGTGATGGCCCTCCAGCGACTCTGGGAAGAAGTCCCAAAGCAGCTGGCCGAGGAGTCGCGCCAGATCTGCGCGGGGGCTCTTCAAAAGGTGCCGATGAAGGTGGCCTTCCGCAATCCAGGCCTCAACCTCACCAACGTCCTCAAGTCCTTGCCGCCGGATGCTGATGTGGAGGCGCTCAAGACCCTTGTCGCACCCATCGTGGACAGGGTGAGCGGGATCAAGAGGGTTGAGGGCGATCGCGTAGATTAGGCCGCCCGCTTTCTCTTTTTCTTGCCGCTGCTGGCCATGTGATAAGAACAATCCGTTAGAGCTGCGGCAAGCTATCTTGTAATATAACTCTATTTTGGGTATCAATTGCTATGTTATTTCCTTTACTTGATTCCTTCCTTTGTATGTTTTTGCCCTACGCTTTTAGAGAACTTGTCGGCGCAGGCACCTGGGCCGCGAGCGCTGTTCTGATGTGAATGAGGCCGGTCGTCTCCCCTTCCTACGGGTTCCCCTAGCCATCGAGCAACTGCGAGAAACACCACGCCCGTGCCCCCGTCGCTCCGGCGGGATGTCAGCAGCCTGCTGGCGGCGCCGCTTCCGACAAGCAACCTTGTCGCAACTAGTCGCAGCTCACTTAAGTTGTTGAGCGGACTCGAAACAAAGTAAGGGCGCAACTAGCTACGAGTTGGTTCCTCCGCGCACAGGTTTTCCATACAAAATAATGGTCGTTCGAGGAAGATAACTTGAAAATTTTAAGATTGCTCAAACTTTAGCAACTTAGCTTTACATCATTTGCTTCCCGGTAAGGCTAGACTTCCTTGAGCGACGCTTGGTCCACACCATTATCTTCTCCTTTCCCCCTGGCAAACTTGTGTGTGAGGGAACCTTCCCTTCTTTGAGAAAGAGAAAGAAGAGAAAATAAAGATATGGAGCCTTATGGCTCGTTATTGCTTACCGGGGGTAGGTGCTGCACAAAGTGTCAGATAACACATGCAAAATAGAAGTAAAAAGCATGAAATTGACAAGATGTGCGAAGCACGCTTAGCTTTACTTATGCATCGGGTCTGCATGGCTTTGTACAAAGGATTACATGCAACAGCGGCAAGACTTGTACAAAAGGTGGTTGCGGAACAGGTTAACCGCGCCTTCTGAGTAAAACTTACGAAGATGCTCAATGTTCCAGGAGTTGCTCACCGAAATGCCATCTTCGGTCTCAAAGGCGGACAGCGCAGCCTAGTGACTCGTTTCACCCGATAAGGGCCTTCCCACTTCGGCGTCAACTTGTTGGAATTCTTGGCGGACTGAACGCGCCGAAGAACAAGGTCGCCTTCCTCGAGACTTCTGGCGTTAACTTTGCGGCTATGGTAGCGGCGCAAAGCTTGCTGGTACCGAGCAGCTCGTCTGACGACACGAAGGCGATCCTCCTCAAGGAGCGGTAGCGTCATCTTGTCGCAGCTGCTCTTGCTCAAGCTCATCATAAGCGAGCACTCGAGGTGATCCAGATCACGAGTTCCGTGGGGAGAACTGCCTCTGCTCCATAGACTAGAACGAAAGGTGTCCGGCGGTGGCTCGATTTGGCGTCGTCTGATCGACCAAAGAACCACCGGCAGCTCCTCAATCCAGTTTCTTCCGCACTTGTGCAGCACAGCCGAAAGTTACGGTCTTGAGCCCGCAAGACTTCAAGATTTGCCCTCTCCGCTTGACCGTTGCTTCTCGGATGAGCAACGAAGCGAAAGCGGAACCTTGGCGCCAAGATCTTGGGCGTATTGCATGAAGGTGCGGCTCGTGAATTGCGTGCCGTTGTCGCGATGATCCCGTTAGGGATTCGAAATGGCAAACAATTGACTGAAGAACTTGATCGTATTTGTCTTGTCACCTTCCTCATCGCTTCCACTTCCGCCACTTTGTGAACTTGTCGATTGCAACGCATAAGAACTCAAAGCCCCGACAGCTTCGGGAAAGGGGCCGAGGATGTCGAGCCCGGCAATCAAAATGGCGAGGATAAAGGGATCGTCTGGAGAGCTTGAGCTGGCTGGTGTATCTGCTTGGAATGGAAGCACGCTTCACACTTGGTTACTTGTGCAGTTGCATCCTGGAGGGCTGTTGGCCAAAAGAACCCTTGCCGGAACGCTTTGCCGGCAAGTGCTCTGGCGCCAATGTGGTGACCACATATGCCTCCATGTATCTCTGCCAACAGCTTTTGCCCTTCTTCCCGGTGAATACACTTCAATTTCACACCGTTGAGTCTTCTTACATGCAGTGTGTTGTCGACAAACTGGTACATACTTGATTGCCGGGCTACTCTTTCCGCTTCTTCTTGCTCTTGGGAAGTTCCCTGTCTTCAAGGAAATGGACAATCTGCTGTGCCCATCTTTGGAGCTTGCGGCTCAACAACAAGGACTAAAGGCACATCTGCTGCTGCGGAACATCCGCTTCTCTGGCGGCGAGAACCTGCGGCTCAGCCGAGCTTAGCGTTCCCGGCAAGCTTGCCGAGCAAAACTTGTCGGAGCGTCCGCTTAACGAAACAAACCCTAGGGCTTGTCGGAGCAGATCGCTCCTCGACTGTTGGTGTTGATCTTGAGGACCTTCTTGGCGGCGGCTTCGGAAGCTCTGCCGAAAATAGTCACCAGAAATCAACTTCCTCTTCTTGCTCTGTCCGGAGTTGATGGCGTTCTGAGACGGTTGAGTCGACTTGAGCACAAAAATCCCTGGTTCCACAGGTAACTTAAGTGCGGGCGCACTTTGACAGACCATCGGCAATGTCGTTACGAGCTCTTGGAATATATTCCATCTCAGAGGCCGCCAAAGTGCTCTTCTAGCTTTCTCACTTCATCAACATAAGCTTCCATCAACGGACTCGATAATTCTTGTTCACTTGGCGGATGACAAGCTGTGAGTCACCACGACAATGAGCTTCTTGATCCCAAGGTCTCTTGCAATCTCGAGGCCGGCAAGCAAACCTTCATACTCTGCGGTATTTTTGTTGCTTGCTCCTTGGGAAAGTGCATCTGGACTACGTACTTGAGGTGCTCTCCGGTGGGTGCAACAAGTATGCACGCTCAAGACCGGGCGCCTTTGCAGCGAGAAGGCACCATCAAAGTACATCAGCCACTCTTTGCTTGCTTCCTTGACGGGATGCTTTCGTTTACGTAATTTCTTCATCTTGTGTTGGTGTCCATTCTGCTATGAACTCTGCCAATGCTCTGCATTGGATAGTTGAAGTGCTTTCAAACTTGAGGCCAAAGCTTGACAGTTCCATGCCCACTCGACAATCCTGCCTGTTGCTTCTGGATTTTGCAATATCCTCTTCAGCGGAAAGCGAGTGACGATTGTGATCTCATGTGCCCGGAAGTAATGGCGCAGCTTTCTCGAGGCCATGAGGAGGCCGAAAAAGCAATTTCTGCACACCAGTACCTTGACCTAGCCCCTGCGGAAGAGGCCCGACAAAGTAAACTGGGCGCTGCACCATTCTTTTCTGTATCTTCTCATGCGTCTGCGCAGATCCGTCCTTGTTGGGACCAGAGCTTGCCGGTGAAGCCCCCTGCTTGTCGCTGGATGCATCTGCCACGGTTGCTAGCTCATCATCAGCCTCCCTCTCCGCTACTAACGCAGCACTAACCACTTGATTGGTTGCCGCTATATATAGCAGCAACTTCTCTTGTGGCTTAGGTGCGACTAGTGTTGGAGTGGAGGACATGTATCTCTTCAAGTCTGCAGCGCAGCCTCCGCTTCGAGTCCATTGCATCGGACCTGCCTTTTTCAAAATTTTGAAAAATGGCAGAGGCGCTTCAGCAGAACCTAGAGATAAACCTGCTGAGAGTAGCTATGCAACCGGCAAGCCTTCGTACATCCTTGACGCGCTTTGGTGCTTCAATACTCAATGGCCTTGATCTTGTCGGGATTGGCTTCAATTCCCCGCTGAGACACGAAGAACCCGAGAAGCTTGCCGGAAGGGACTCCAAACACACACTTCTCAGGGTTGAGCTTGAGGTTGATCTTGCGTAGATTTGCAAAGGTTTCGTCTAAATCTTGAATCAGAGTCGCCTTGTCCTTGCTTTTGACCACTATGTCATCCATGTAGGCTTCTACATTCCTGTGCATTTGCGGCTCAAAAGAGTCATGAACTACTCTTGCAAATGTTGAACCAGCATTCTTTAAACCGAAGGGCATCCGTACAAAACAGTATGTGCCACGTGGGGTGATGAATGCGGTCTTCTCCTCATCTTCTTCTGCCATGAAGATCTGATGATATACTGAGTATACATCCAGAAATGAAAGCAAATCACATCCGGCCGTGGAGTCAACAATCTGGTCGATGCGCGGCAAAGGAAATGGGTCTTTGGGACAAGCTTTATTGACATTGATAAAGTCGATACAAAGCCTCCATTTCCCGTTTGCCTTGCGCACAACTACAGGATTGGCCAACCACGTAGGATGGAGCACTCCTCTGACAAGGCCTGCTGCTTCCAACTTCTTGATTTCTTCTGCGATGAATTCTTGGCGCCCAACGCCTACTTCACGACTTTACGCTTGACGGGCGCGCGATGAGGACAAGCGGCAAGATGGTGCTCAATTACTTTCACGGGAACACCGGGATGTCAGACGGTTGCCACGCAAAGACGTCGACGTTCGGCCGCAGGAAAGCAACGAGCGCACCTTCCTATTTAGGGTCGAGAGTGGCACTGATGGTGAAGGTACCACCAGTGCCGTCCTCCTTGGCAGACACCTTCTTGGTCTCTGGTGGAGCTGCCATCGTCTTATTACACTTGCCGGTGGAGCTCGATGGTGCATCCTCGACGGTAGCGCAGCACTCCGAGGAGGTGCGCTTGCCGGAGTGGGCATCAGAGCTCTTGCCGGACTTGGTCTTCTTCTTCCCCGGGAGCTTGATGACAAGTGGCTTGGAATCTATTGCAGCTGCCGCTTCCGGTAGATCTTGTCGGCGCAGATAAGAGCATCCTTCTTGTCGCCAGGACAGAGATGACACTTATCGGGCTGGCATCTTCAAAGATGTTGTATGCATAGTGAGAGGCTGCCATGAATTTGGCGAATCTTTGGACGGCCAAGTATCCCATTGTAAGGCAATGGAAAGTCAAGAACGTCAAAGGTGACCCTCTCGATTACGAAGTTCAACTTCGCTGCCAAATGTCACCGCAACATGATCTTTCCATTCGCTTGCTCCTTCCCGGATTGATTCCTTGGAATTTGCGGTCTCTTCGAGCTTCGCCATCGGGGATCTGGAGTTTCGGAGCACCGCGGAGGAGATCAGTTCAAGCGGCCCCGCTGGCCAACTAGCATCTTAGTGAACTTGAGGTTGCGGATAGTTGGTGAAACCAACATCGGCAAGCACCCGACCGCAGTTACGCGATCAGGGTGGTCCTCAATATCAAAGATGATAGGCGTGTTGGACCATTTCAGAGCCTGCGTGACTCGACGGATGGTTCTGCCGCATTGACTTCCCGCATCCACTGCTTGAGCTGGCGGTGTGAGGTATGCAGAGAAGCACCGCCATCAACGCACAGGACCCCTGTGGCTTTCTGGAACTCCTGCTCATCGGTCTCGTCATCATCCATGTCTTCATCGTCGTCGTCGTCGTCATCCTTGTCGCGCCACGGGAGGTGTGTCTCCTTTCATTGCTTGGCCTTGCCGCGGCGTCCTCCCCGCCGGGGCGTTTCTTGCTAGCTCCTCCGGCACCTTCACGGGCCTTCTCCTTGTCGCGTCGTCGTATTCAGCCTTCTGCTGCTCGACAAGCTGCTCGACCTTCTTGCAGCTCTGGAGGTCATGACCCTTGGTGCGGTGGATCTTGCAGTACTGTTTGTTGGAGCCGTCCTGCTTGTCGGCGACCGCCACAGCCTGGCAGTTGGTGCCAGCGGCAACCTCCTTGCCGGAGCTACCAGCCTTGGCTTTCTTGGCGTCATTTGTGTTGCCGGACTGCTCGACAACTAGTACATCTCTGCCTTTCTTCTTCCTGTTGTTACGCCGCCGGCTTTTCTTTGCCGGGGCGGTCTCCTCACTATCAGATCCTCCTGCTTCAGTATTCTCTCCTGGGAGTCTCCTCCTTCCTCAAAGACGTGCACTCTTGTCGGCCAGGGCATATAGCTCACCGACGTCTACGATCTTGCACATCGCCATCTCCTCCGCATTCTGCGGTTTCACACGTTCGATGGAACGCGCTGATTACATGGCCGGTGGACATCTGGGATGTTGTGTCAGACGCTGGCTGAATCTCCGAATGTACTTCTTGCAGGGCTCTCCTTCCTTCTGGGCGAGCAGATGAAGGTCGCTTTCTTGGCCATGGGGCTTGTGGCCGCCCGTAAAGGCGCCGACAAACTGATGGCATAGATCTGCCCAAGAGGATATGGAGTTGTCCGGCAAGTGCATGAGCCAGGATCTGACATTGGGCTTGAGCACCGGTGAAGTAGTTGGCAAGGATCTTGTCGTCTCGCCCCGGCAGCTTGCACCGCAATGGTGTAGATGCTGAGGAACTCCGACGGATGCGTCTTGCCGTCGCATTTCTTCGCACGTCGGCTTGAAATTCTTCTTCTTTGGGCCCTTTGGACTTGCCGCAGCTCACGAGTGAACGCAGGGCAACCTACCGCGTCACGGCAAGTCGCTGGTTCCTCTGGCGCATGCATGTCAACAGAGGGCCCAGCGCTTGTCGGATTGACGCCGCGCTTCTCTTGGTGCTCGATGCGAGTTCGGCGTCTTCTTCTTGTCGTTCGTGAAGAACTTGGCGCTGATCACGACGAGCTCGTGGATCCGATGATGCGGTGGAGTCATTGCCGAGGTGGATCCGGCGAGTCGGCGATCTTGGCCTTCGGGCGGAGAGTGCATGGTAGTTGCACCCCACCAGTCTCTGCCGCCACCGCCCGTGTTTGGCGATCCTGCCGCAGCAGCGATGCACTTTCGGTTGCCGCGGAGCGTCGCCGTTAAGCGGCCGATGAGACTCTGAATGGTGGCCCTCCATTCATCGACCTTGTCGGCCGTTGGAGGCTAATCCAGGAGCAGTTGAGCTCACGCCAAAGCTACTCCTGGAGTGGTGGGTGGCGATGGCGGCGGCGCAAGGAGCGGATATGCTCGGACTTCTAACTATGTTAGAAGGAGTAGTATCCCGTCCGGCGGCAATGCCTCGCTTCAGCGCCCGGCATGTTGGCGTGCATGCTGGTCTTGAGCATCCCGAGATCCACCAGCTCGATCTTGGTCCAACGAGCGTATGGCATTGTGAATACCCTGACGCTGTCGGTCTCGCGCCTCCTGAGACGGGCGCGGTGCATGCACGGACGCCGAGGTCTGCGCAGCCTTGTCCTTGGACTTGGCAGCACCGTGAGCTCCCCCGTCGCCGTCTATTCTTCCGCCGACGTCTACCCCACCACTTGTTTGCTCCGGCGGTGGTGGGTTCGACGCGGACGGAGCTTCTGCTGCCGAAGCCTTCTTCTTCGGTGGCATGTCGATGAAGATGATGAAGATCTAGCTCGCGTGGACGCCAGATCAGGTTCACACAACCTCGACGCCCCCTACCTGGCGCGCCAAAGATGTCGGGGCAGGCTGATCTGGCCCACGAACACCTATGGGACCGGCGGACCGAGCCCCTTTCGGTTCGGCGGGGAGCGGAGGTCGCACGAAGAGCAGATCGAGGCGAAGCACACGAGAGGTTTACCCAGCTACGGAGCTCTCCGGAGATAACACTTCTCTGCTGCATGTCTAGGTGTATTGTGTTCTTGCTCAGAGCGCTTTGAGTGCTACAAAGACACACAAGCTGCTAACGAGACTGGCGTGGGGAACCAACCCCTCACGTTGCGCATGGGCCTCCTTTTATATGCTCAAGGGGTCTCCGACGGTGGCAACGTAGACAAGGGTAAAAATGGAAAAGGAGTGGTTGGTACAGCTACCGCATAAAGGTACTGATGTATCATACCTAACCGACGGCTAGGGACAAAGGCATTAACTGCCCGTCTCGTCGCCCTAACGGTGCAAACAGGGACCGTCGGGGCGCCATCGCTTGCCACGATGGCAATCTTGTCGGCCGCTTGCCACCTCGCACCGCTGGCTGCTGACCTCTAGCCACGCAGCGCTGGAAAGGTCGAGGCGACACGTTAGTGGATGTCTTTGGAGCGCAGTCTGAGTGGTGGTCTGCATGGCAAGCGCCTTGCCGCGGTTGTTGTCTTGTCGCGTCCGGAAGCTTGTCACTCACGGGCCTTCCGGCAAGCTCCTCTTGCCGGGCCTTGTCTCCTAGGGTGCCTCGGTGGCCTTCCCGGCAAGCTCCTCTTGCCGTGGCCTTGTCTCCTTGGCTTGAATACTTCGTTCTTGAATGGCTCCAAAGGAACCACGGAGGACCTTGGTGGTCACCCGGTAAGCCTTGCCGCGGAGGGCTGCAACTGCCCGTGCACAAGTTCGGGATACTAGGGTACCCCTACTCTAGTACACTGACAAATACTAAGAGAAGTTTGATGCTTGATGATTGTTTTGAGATATGAAGATGGTGATATTAGAGTCATGCTAGTTGAGTAGTTGTGAATTTGAGAAATACTTGTGTTAAAGTTTGTGATTCCCGTAGCATGCACGTATGGTGAACCGTTATGTGATGAAGTCGAGCATGATTTATTTATTGATTGTCTTCCTTATGAGTGGCGGTCGGGGACGAGGGATGGTCTTTTCCTACCAATCTATCCCCCTAGGAGCATGCGCGTAATACTTTGCTTTGATAACTTCTAGATTTTTGCAATAAGTATATGAGTTATTTATGACTAATGTTGAGTCCATGGATTATACGCACTCCTCTTCCTTCCACCATTGCTAGCCTCTCTAATATCGTGCACCTTTCGCCGGTATCATACAACCACCATATACCTTCCTCAAAACATCCACCATACCTACCTATCATGGCATTTCCATAGCCATTCCGAGATATATTGCCATGCAACTTTCCACCGTTCCGTTTATTATGACACGCTCCATCATTGTCATATTGCTTTGCATGATCATGTAGTTGAAATTGTATTTGTGGGAAAGCCACCATTCATAATTCTTTCATACATGTCACTCATGAGTCATTGCACATCCGGTACATCACGGAGGCATTCATATAGAGTCATATCTTGTTCTAAGTATTGAGTTGTAATTGTTGAGTTGTAAGAAAATAAAAGTGTGATGATCATCATTTTTAGAGCATTGTCCCAGTGAGGAAAGGATGATGGAGACTATGATTCCCCCACAAGTCGGGATGAGACTCCGGACGAAAAATAAAAAAAAAGGGAAAAAAAGAGGCCATAAAAAAGAGAAAAGGCCCAAATAAAAAAAATAAAAAAAATGAGAGAAAAAGAGAGAAGGTACAATGCTACTATCCTTTTACCACACTTGTGCTTCAAAATAGCACCAATATCTTCATGATAGAGAGTCTCGCATTTTGTCACTTTCATATACTAGTGGGAATTTTTCATTATAGAACTTGGCTTGTATATTCCAATGATGGGCTTCCTCAAATGCCCTAGGTCTTCGTGTGCAAGTAAGTTGGATGCACACCCACTTAGTTTCTTTTGTTGAGCTTTCATATACTTATAGCTCTAGTGCATCCGTTGCATGGAAATCCCTACTCACTCACATTGATATCTATTGATGGGCATCTCCGTAGCCCTTTGGTACGCCTAGTTGATGTGAGACTATCTTCCCCTCTTTTTGTCTTCTCCACAACCACCATTCTATTCCACCTGTAGTGCTATGTCCATGGCTCATGCTCATGTATTGCGTGAAGATTGAAAAAGTTTTGAGAATGTCAAAAGTATGAAACAATTGCTTGGCTTGTCATCGGGGTTGTGCATGATTTAAATATTTTGTGTGGGGAAGATGGAGCATAGCCAGACTATATGATTTTGTAGGGATAACTTTCTTTGGCCATGTTATTTTGAGAAGACATAATTGCTTAGTTAGTATGCTTGAAGTATTATTATTTTTATGTCAATATTGAACCTTTGTCTTGAATCTTTGGAATCTGAATATTCATATCACAAGTAAGAAGAATTACATTTAAATTATGCCAAGTAGCACTCAGCATCAAAAATTATCTTTTTATCATTTACCTACTCGAGGACGAGCAGGAATTAAGCTTGGGGATGCGTGATATGTCTCCAACGTATCTATAATTTTTTATTGTTCCATGCTATATTATCTACTGTTTTAGGTAATATTGGGCTTTATTATCCACTTTTATATTATTTTTGGGACTAACCTATTAACCGGGGGACCAACCCAGATTTGTTGTTTTATGCCTATTTGAGTGTTTCGAGGAAAAGGAATATCAGACGGAGTCAAAATGGAACGAAATCAACTGGAGAAGTTATTTTTGGAAGGAAAGCCACCCGATGGACTTGGAGTGCACGTCAGGAAAGAAGGGAGGTGCTCATGAGGGTAGGGTCAGCCCCCCTGCCTCGTGGCCCCCTTCGTCCACCGACGTACTTTGCACCCATATATACCTACGTATCATAAAACTTCCGTAACAGAAGATAGATCGGGAGTTCCGCCGCAAGCCTCTGTAGCCACCAAAACCTCTCAGAGCCCGTTCCGCACCTGCCGGAGGGGGAACCCATAACCGATGGCCATCTTCATCATCCGGCGCTCTCCATGACGAGGATGGAGTAGTTCTCCCTCGGGCTGAGGGTATGTACCGGTAGCTATGTGTTTGATCTCTCTCTCTCTCTCTCTCTCTCTCTCGTGTTCTTGATTTGGCACGATCTTGATGTATCATGAGCTTTGCTATTATAGTTGGATCCTATGTTTCTTCTCCCCTCTACTCTCTTGTAATGGATTGAGTTTTCCCTTTGAAGTAATCTTATCGGATTGAGTCTTTAAAGATTTGAGAACACTTGATGTATGTCTTGCATGCGTATCTGTGGTGACAATGGGATATCACGTGATTCACTTGATGTATGTTTTGGTGATCAACTTGCGGGTTCCGCCCATGAACCTATGCATATGGGTTGGCACACGTTTTCCTCGTGATTCTCCGGTAGAAACTTTGGGGCACTCTTTGAGGTTCTTTGTGTTGGTTGGATGAATAAGAGATTGTGTGATGCATATCGTATAGTCATGCCCACGGATACTTGAGGTGACATTAGGGTTTTGGTTGATTTGTGTCTTAAGGTGTTATTCTAGTATGAACTCTTTAATATATCGATCCGAAAGAATAACTTTGAGGTGGTTTCGTACCCTACCATAATCTCTACGTTTGTTCTCCGTCATTAGTGGCTTTGGAGTGACTCTTTGTTGCATGTTGAGGGCTTGTTATATGATCTATCTATGTTATTATTGTTGAGAGAACTTGCACTAGTGAAAGTATGAACCCTAGGATTTTCTTCCTATCATTGCAATACCGTCTACGCTCACTTTTACCGCTTGTTACCTTGCTGTTTTTATATTTTCAGTTTACAAAAACCTATATCTACCATCCATATTGCACTTGTATCACCGTCTCTTCGCCGAACTAGTGCACCTATACAATTTACCATTGTATTGGGTGTGTTGGGGACACAAGATACTCTTTGTTATTTGGTTGCAGGGTTGCTTGAGAGAGACCAGCTTCATCTTACGCCTCCCACGGATTGATAAACCTTAGGTCATCCACTTGAGGGAAATTTGCTACTGTCCTACAAACCTCTGCACTTGGAGGCCCAACAACGTCTACAAGAAGAAGGTTGTGTAGTAGACATCACAAGTGAATAATTCATAGGAATTTCTTGACGCTTACCGATATTACCTATTCTTTGACATTCATCACAAGATAAGACGAACTTACGGGCATCCTTGAAGAGAGTAGGCCAATAAAATCCAGACTGCAATACCTTATGAGCAGTTCTATCTCCAGCATGATGCCCTCCATAAGCTTCGGAGTGACATTTCCGTTGGATTTCTCCCTGTGCATGCTCAGGTACACAACATCTAATAATACCATCTATTCCTTCTTTATAGGGATGTGGGTCATCCCAAAAGTAATGTCTTAAACCATAGAAGAATTTTTTTCTTTTGTTGGTATGTAAAGCTATGTGGTAAATATTTAGCAACAATGTAATTGGCATAATTAGCATACCAAGGAGTACTATGAGAAACATTTATTGCAGCTAACTGCTCATCAAGAAAAATATCATCAATAGGTAGTGGGTCATCAAGCACATTTTCAAGCCTAGACAAATTATCAGCTACGGGGTTCTCAGCTCCTTTTCTATCAATGATATGTAAATCAAATTCTTGTAACAAGAGAGCCCATTGAATATGTCTAGGTTTAGCATCTTTCTTTTCCATATGATATTTAATAGCAGCATGGTCTGTGTGAACAGTTACTTTGGAATCAACAATATAAGGTCTAAATTTATCACAAGCAAACACCACTGCTAAGAATTCTTTTTCAGTAGTAGCATATATAGTTTCTTTGAGCATTGTCTAGAGTTTTACTAGCATAATGAATAATATTCAGTTTCTTATCAACTCTTTGTCCTAGAACAACACCAACAACATAATCACTAGCATCACACATAATTTCAAAAGGCAAGTTCCAATCAGGTGGTTGAACAATAGGTGCAGATATTAAGGCTTTCTTGAGTGTTTCAACGGCTTCCAAACAATCATAAAAAAACAAAGGGAATATCCTTTTGCAAGAGACTAGTGAGAGGCCTAGAAATTTTAGAGAAGTCTTTGATAAATCTCCTATAGAAACCAGCATGACCTAGGAAACTACGAATACCTTTTATATCTTTAGGACATGGCATTTTCTCAATTGCGTCAACCTTAGCTTGGTCCACTTCAATACCCCTTTCAGAAATTTTATGACCCAAGACAATGCCTTCATTAACCATAAAGTGGCACTTCTCCCAATTCAAGAAAAGATTTGTTTGTTCACATCTATGCAAAACTCGATCAAGATTGCTTAAACAATCATCAAAAGACTTCCCATAAACAGAAAAGCCATCCATGAAAAACTCAACAATCTTTTCACGAAAGTTAGAGAATATAGCAGTCATACATCTTTGAAAGGTAGCAGGTGCATTACATAAACCAAAAGGCACACGTCTATAAGCATAGGTTCCAAAAGGACAACTTGTCAGATCACGGGTTCCGGCAAAACCCTCAAGGTTTGAACACTGGGGTGCGCATGAAGATTCCCCCCTACCGATCCACGTCCTAGATTCGCTAAGATCTCAAGGTTTAACTCGACGAACTCGCAACATGATGTCTACTATGCAACCTTCTTCTTGTAGACGTTGTTGGGCCTCCAAGTGCAGAGGTTTGTAGGACAGTAGAAAATTTCCCTCAAGTGGATGACCTAAGGTTTATCAATCCGTGGGAGGCGTAGGATGAAGATGGTCTCTCTCAAGCAACCCTGCAACCAAATAACAAAGAGTCTCTTGTGTCCCCAACACACCCAATACAATGGTAAATTTTATAGGTGCACTAGTTCAACGAAGAGATGGTGATACAAGTGCAATATGGATGGTAGATATAGGTTTTTGTAATATGAAAATATAAAAATAGCAAGGTAACTAATGATAAAAGTGAGCACAAACGGTATTGCAATGCTAGGTGTCGGTGTACTAGAGTAGGGGTACCCTAGTATCCCGTACTCGTGCACGGACAGTTGCAGCACCCCGCGGCAGGGTTTGCCTCGCCACCGCCAAGATCCTCCGTGGCTCCTTTGGAGCCATTCAAGAACAAAGTATTTGATTAAGAAAACAAGGCCCCGGCAAGAGGAGCTTGTCGGGAAGGCCACTCGAGGCATGCAGAAGACAAGGCCTCGGCAAGAGGAGCTTGCCGGGAAGGCTCGGAGCGCGACAAGCCTCCGGGCGCGATAAGGATTCGGCCGCGGCAAGGCGCTTGCCGCGGCATGCAACTTCTCTCCATCTCCGCTCCAGCTCATCTAGCGACGTGTCGCCATGGGACCGTTCCATGCGCGCGTGTCAAGCGGCTGTGCAGCCAGCGGAGAGCAGCGATAAGCGGCGCTGGCAAGCTTGCCATCGTGGCGGCGAGGCGCACTGACGGCCTCTGTTACCTTTGTTAGGCGAGGCCGACGGACATTTATTGCTTTTGTCCCTTGCCGTCAGAGTTAGGTATTTTGCACTATACACTGTTCAAGTAGGTGTACCAACTCCTGTTTTTACATTTGTACCCCCGTCTATGTTGCCACCTGTCGGAGACCCCTTGAGCATATAAAAGGAGGCCCATGCGCAACGTAGAAAGGGTTCGGCTCGTTCGGTTCATTCGACTCACTCGAGACCAGAGACACTCACGCTAGGTTTTGTAGCTCTCATCGCCCCCTGGCAAGAACACAATACATCAAACAAGCAGCAGAGGGAGTTTTATCTCTCGGAGAGCTCGAAGCTGGGTAAACTGCTCGTGTGCCTCGCCTCGATCCGCTCTTCGTGCGATCTCCGCCCCCCTCCGAACCACAAAGGGGCCTGGTCCGCCGGCCCCATAGGTGTCCGTGGGTACGATCAGCCTCCCCGACACTAGGAAACAAGGCCTAGGGTTCATACTTTCTCTAGTGCAAGTTCTCTCAACAATAATAACATAATTGGATCATATAACTATCCCTCAACATGAAACAAAGAGTGACTCCGAAGTCACTAATAGCAGAGAACAAACGAAGAGATTATTGTAGGGTACGAAACCACCTCAAAGTTATCCTTTCTAATCGATCTATTCAAGAGTCCGTAGTAGAATAACATGAAGCTATTCTTTCCGTTTGATCTATCATAGAGTTCATACTAGAATAACACCTTAAGACACAAATCAACCAAAACCCTAATGTCACCTAGATACTCCAATGACACCTCGAGTATCCGTGGTATGATTATATGATATGCATCACACAATCTCAGATTCATCTATTCAAACCAACACAAAGTACTTCAAAGAGTGCCCCAAAGTTTCTATCGGAGAGTCAAGACGAAAACGTGTGCCAACCCCTATGCATAAGTTCACAAACGGAACCCGCAAGTTAATCACCTAAACATACATCAAGTGGATCACGTGAATATTCCATTGTCACCGCAGATAAGCACATGCAAGACATACATAAAGTGTTCTCAAATCCTTCAAGACTCAGTCCGATAAGATCACTTCAAAGGGAAAACTCAATCCATTACAAGGAGTAGAGGGGGAGAAACATCATAAGATCCAACTATAATAGCAAAGCTCGCGATACATCAAGATCGTACCATCTCAAGAACACGAGAGAGAGAGATCAAACACACAGCTACAGGTACATACCCTCAGCCCCGAGGGTGAACTACTCCCTCCTCGTCATGGAGAGCGCCGGGATGATGAAGATGTTCACTGGTGAGGGATCCCCCCTCCGGCATGGTGCCGGAACAGGGTCCCGATTGGTTTTTGGTGGCTACAGAGGCTTGCGGCGGCGGAACTCCCGATCTATTCGGTTCCCCGAAGTTTTTAGGGTATATGTGTATATATAGGAGGAAGAAGTACGTCAGGGGAGCCACGAGGGGCCCACGAGGGTGGAGGGCGCGCCCAGGGGGGTAGGGCACACCTCCCTGCCTCGTGGCTTCCTCGAAGCCTCCGTGACGTCTACTCCAAGTCTCCTGGACTGCTTCCGTTCCAAAAATAACTCTCCTGAAGGTTTCATTCCATTCGGACTCCGTTTGATATTCCTTTTCTTCGAAACACTGGAATAGGCAAGAAAACAGCAATTTGGGCTGGGCCTCCGGATAATAGGTTAGTCCCAAAAAATAATATAAAAGTGTTTAGTAATGCCCATAAACATCCAAAACAGATAATATAATAGCATGAATACCTCATAAATTATAGATACGTTGGATAGTATCACAACATAGGGGACACAAGATTTATACTGGTTCGGGCCACCGTTGTGGTGTAATACCCTACTCCAGTGTGGTGGTGGTGGATTGCCTC
Organism: Aegilops bicornis; assembly: GCA_021605145.1. Classification (NCBI taxonomy): domain Eukaryota; kingdom Viridiplantae; phylum Streptophyta; class Magnoliopsida; order Poales; family Poaceae; genus Aegilops; species Aegilops bicornis. The sequence goes on along the minus strand of CM038670.1, from coordinate 254,896,261 downwards.
TCGGGCTGAGGATGAACAGTTACAAGGGGAAGAACAGCCTCTTGAGGTTGAGGTGTTCTTGTGCTCGGTGTGTGGCTAAGGGTAGGCTCAAGATCAGATGCCTCCTAGTGTGGTGGCTAGTCCTATTTATAGAGGCCCTGGTCCTCTCCCCAAATATTGAGCGGGAAGGGAGCCAACAACGGCCAATTTGAAAGGGGACAGCTAGTACAGCTTATCCTGACAAAAACGGTCATCGCCTGCAAAAGGCTCTGGTGGTGACGCCTCCTTGGGCTCCACGGTGACTTCCATCTTGCCGTCTTGCTGGTCTTGGTATCGTTGCACCGATATGGAAACATTTGCTTGATGCCTCGGTACTCCGCGCCTGCGCTCGCCTTCTTATCACCAAAGAGGAAACAAGGACACTGTGCACGCTGGCGCCCGCCTGATCTTGGTCGTCATGGCTTACGTCACGAGAACCTCGCGAGGTTTGCCTTGCCTTGATCTCTTCGCCCCTCACGAGCCAACCTGGTGAGGGTGCTCCCGAGGAGGTCTTGTGTAGTCCGCCTCGCGAGGCTTGGCCCCTCGCGAGGGTCTTGAGTGCTTGTCGGTGAAGATGGGCCGTACGGGCCTGCTCGCAGAGCCACACCATGGGCCGCAGGCAGGCAAGTCTGGGGACCCCCATTCCCAGAACGCCGACAGTAGCCCCCGGGCCCAAGGCGTGCTCGGGCTTGGCTTCGAGGCGAAGCCAAAGGGCAAGTGCGGAGCGCCGCGGGCCCCAATAGCCTGTGGCCTTGGTCGACGCGTGGCTGTTGATTGGACGTGGGCGTCTCCGCTTCCCCACGCTGCCTTGATACCCGCCTGGCTAGGCGGCCACCGCAACCTACACAGTTATTCTTCCATTGCCTGCGCCACACTCCTCCGATTCCTCTGCTTCCTTGGGACTCCGCCCCACTTTATCTGTGTAACATCCCAATTTTCCTAAATTAGGATGTTAATAGATCATTCATATGCATATCATATTTTTATTGCATTATTTGTCTTTCTGCAATATTCGAATCATTATGCAACTAAAGGCAATTTATTTGGAGTGGAGATAACATGACTTCTCCCCTATTTTAAAAATGTTCATAATGTGCAGAATATTATTTCCAGTTCATATGATATGTTCTGGTAATTTTTGTGATCTACAAAATATTTTATTTGTTTGTTTTATTGCTGTTTGAGTGGCCTATTGCATCAAAATTATTTTACAAAATTGCATTAGAATTGGAACTAGTGTTCCTGTACTTTATAGCTGTAGAGCCATTTTTACTGTGTGTCTAGGTATTTTTATTTAGAATTTATATTGTGTATTTTATTTTATTTATTTTTAGTTTTGCTGCTGTTGTTTACATTTTAAAAAGAGAACACCAGCCGGCCAGCCGAACCAGCCAGCCGACTAACGCCATGCGGCCCAGCTCCCGCCGCCGCAGCCCACCTACCCACCTAACCGAAGCGGTACGCCCGCTCGCTCGCGCCCGACCCGCATCACTCCAGCCGCTGACAGCGGGACCCACTCACGCCCCTGTTCGTCCCTCCCCGAGCCGGACACCACGCGCGCCACACGCGTGCACGCACGCCGAGTCCGAGCCGGATCACCCAACGCCCCTGGTACACCTCTAGCGCGCCCGACCTGCCGTACGCGAAGCAAAAACCCTAGGGGAGACCCCGCAGCTCCTGTCCCGATCCTTTTTGTTGCCGCATGCGCTGTTTGGCGAAAACGGATCTCGCCGTCGAGCTCCGAGGCCGCCGTCGTTCATCGTCCGAATCCACCGCCAGAAGAGACCGCAGAGTCGCTGCTGCACCCTCGAACCCCCACTCGACGAAGAACTCTTTTGACACCTCGAAGTACCCTCTGAGCACCGTAACGCTGCCGCCACCAACGTCCGTCGCCGCCGGAGCACACCGCCGTTCCTGTCGCTGTTGCTGCCCGCAGAGGACGCCCCGCCGCCGTTGAGCTCCACCACCGCCTCCGCCACTCACCGCCGCACCCGTCCGTCACCTCTCCTTCGCCGGAGACCCACCGGAGGAGCGCCGCCGCTAACGCCCGAGGCCGCCGTTGTTTTCCTCTGTTCTGGGTGAGCACACACGCCCGGCCAATCGGACGCCGCCACTTGGCACTTCGCTACAGGAGTTCGCTACAGGAGTTGCTACAACCCAGATGTTTTCTGTTGCTTTCTGTTTTATTTCCAGATTTCAACTCTAACTTCAATTAGCTATAACATTTATTGTATATGTCCAAAATAGGTGATTCTTTTTCCTATGCACTCACAAAAATCAGCACTTCATGACAGTACCAAAATTTCTCATGTTTGCACTGTTCAAATTTGAATTCATTTGAATTTGAATTAAATCTTCCGGAGGCCGTAACTCTCAAACCGTTTATCGGAATCGAGTGATTCTGTTTGCATTGTGACCGTAGTGCAATTTGGGTGCTGTTAAGCTTCTGTTGTTGAGTTTTAAAAATAATTTTCTTGCTGTTGGTTTTATTTTGGTTCTATTCGTGTTCCGGTGATTGATTTGTTGAATTGTGTGAAATGTGTAGATTGTCCGGAGTGCGACGCGAGCTATTGTCAGGAGTGTGACTTTCTGAACCAGAACCAAGGCAAGTTACATGTTGATCATCCTTTACCTATTGTTTTCTATGCATTGTAGTATATATCACACTATAACTTTATGCATTATAGGATTGTTATATTTTGAGCTATGCTGTTGAGCTATCTTCCCGTCTTTTGCAAACTGTGATAGTTGTAGTTGCTATGCTTTGTAGACGGGGGTGGTTCGTGTATTCATTGAGTTTATGTGAGGATTATATATATAACTAAAATGAGTAGTAATTAAGGATTTAATTCACCTCTGGCGGAAGTGGTATTGCTTGGTGTTGAGGAAGGGGGTCTTGCACCTTTTCTAAGGCCATGCGCTCATGAGGGTGCACCCTAAGTGGAATGCCGCCTGAGTTCAAAAAGATCGAACAGACTTAGTGACTAGTAGCTTCCATGTGCGGCCACCGGCTATATGGGCTCGACTTAGTTGATCGCTTGTTGGAACCCTTGCCTGCATAAAGGTCGATGAGATGTAGCATATGTAGGTGGGATGTGGCCGTCGGTGGTTAAGGGAACCTCTTACGAAAGACTTTGTCTAAATCTTCGGATTGGGTCCAGTGGGTAAAGCGTACAAAACTCTGCAGAGTATTAAAACTAATCATGATTAGCCGTACCCCCGGTTGTGGGTAAATTTGAGCCACTATGCCATTACAGTTGTTGGATGATCTTGACAGATGTGACACTTAATAATATTTGTGGGCAACTTAATAATGGGTAGGTTGGAGTTGATTTTGCCAACTCAACCTTGTGCATTTAATTAGTAATAAAAGAACTAAACAAAAATTTGACTACTAGGTAGTTATTAGGATAAAATCAGCTTTCTGCAAAATAAACCCTCAAGCTTTCCTTTGTTGTACTATGCATATACATGTAGGTCTGCTATATTATTACTCTTGTGTAACTTGCCAATACATTCCAAGTATTGACCTATATGGCTGCAACGTCTCATGTTGCAGGATACTCAGACGAAGAGTAAGGTACCGTTAGGGTCGCGAGTCTGCACTTTCGGCATCGCCGATGGGCTATGATGGGACTCATCGTTATTTTCTGCTACTTTCCGCTGTTTGATTGAATAAAGGTAGCCAAGTGCTATGCAGATTGTTTTATTTTATACATTCTGGATCATACATTGTAATAAATGATGCACTTGCTATTCTCGTATTCATCTATACTGTGTGTGCTAGCGAGTTCGATCCAGGGACTAGCACGGTAAGCACAGAGACACAAATCCTTCGAGGTTTGGTAAATTCTGAGATGGCATCGAGGCGGTGTGTTGGTACTGGGGCGTGACCCTAGAAAATGGATTAGAAAAGCCATAGGAGTGAAAGTTATTTTATAAACTAGTTATACTTCTTACTTTATTAGTTAACCCCTCAAGTATCTTGAGCAGTTAAGTAGGAACTAGTCTTTGAGACCACCATTCATGCTTGCTTTATATTGCCACGTTATCATGTTAGTGTATTCGATTATGCCCACTTTCGTGGTATGAAGATACTAGATTGTTTGCTTGATTGGTAGTTGTTTGTTAAATTGCTTAGTGTCGAAATTATTTGACTATATATATAATATTATCATATTGTTTGTTGTTTGTTGTTTGTTGTTTGTTTGTCGGTGTTATTCGTTGTTGTGTTTTTGTTGGCTTGATCATATTATGCATATGGGTAGAATATATTTATATATACATAGTCTTTGGCCCTATTATATCTATAACTCATCTATGCTTGCCCACCAGATGCCGCCGAGGCGTGATAATAGGCGTAATGCTGCAGGAGGAGACAACAATGACAATGATGTACCACCATACATGCAATGATTGCTTGAGGACAAGCTCGGTTGATCCGGCTTGCTTGTCCGTAACAGAACAACAACAATAACAACAACAATCCGCCGCCACCGCCACCAGTGGATATGCTTACCAGGTTCTTGAGGTTGAATCCTCAGAGGTTCTCCAGTTCCCCTGAACCTATTGTGGCTGATGATTGGCTCCGTGCAGTCAATAGGAACACAGAGACGGTTGGATGCACAGATGCGAGAGGGTGAGGTTTGCCTCACATTTGTTGGAGGGTCTCTGCAGCTTGGTGGGACAATTACTTGGTCACCTATCCCATTGCCACTATCACATGGCCTCGGTTTCAGGATGCTTTTCGTGCTGCACATGTGTCTGCTGGTGCTATGAGTCTTAAAAAGAAGGAGTTTCGCAGTTTGCGCCAGGGAGGTCGCACAGTTAATGCTTATGTGGAGGAATTTAATAATCTTGCACGTTATGCTCCTAATGATGTTAACACTGATGCAGCTAAGCGGGAGAAATTCTTGGAGGGCCTTAATGATGAGTTGAGCCTTGAGTTGACAGTGGCCACTTTTAGGAATTGTCGGGACCTGATTGATAAGGCTATTGTCTTTGGAGGGACAGCAACATGCCATAGAAAATCGCAAGAGGAAGTACAACAACAATAACAGGTATAATTCAGGACCACAGCAGAAGCCACGCACTTCATATCATGGTAATGGAGGTAATGGACATAATCATCATGGAGGTAATGGACATAATCATCATGGAGGTAATGGTCATAATCATCATGGAGGGAATGGCCACAACCATAATGGCCACCATCATCATAATGGGCACAAGACTAACAATGGCAATGGCAAAGGTAATGGTAATGGTAATGGCAATGGAGGGAACAATAACCAGAACCACCAGGTTACACGTGCGCCAAGGGATTTGAGTCAAGTGCAAGGCTTCGTGTGTAAGGCTATGGGGCACTATGCCAGAGATTGCCCGGGGGCGAAGAACTCGGGATCCAACAAGCCAAACCCCTTCCAAAAGGGTCATGTCAACCATGTTAATGTGGAGGAGGTTTACAATGAACCTGATGTAGTGATTGGTAAGTTCTTGATTAACTCAGTACCCACGCTTGTTCTTTTTGATACTGGTGCATCGCATTCATTCATTTCGAGGGTATTTGTTGATAAACATGGATTGCCAACCAAAACACTTAGCATGCCTATTAGAGTGAGTTCCCGGGAGCTGAGATGATAGCGGTGTTGGTTGCCATTAGTTGACTTTGTCTATTGGAAAGCATGATTTTCCTCACGGATTTGATTATATTAAAGTCACAAGGTCCGGATATTATTTTGGGTATGGATTGGTTGCGGTTATATAAAGGTCATTATTGATTGTGCGGTCGATCTATTACTCTCAAAGGCAATCGGGGAGGGAAGAGAATCAAATATACGTGTAAGTATAAGCGTAATCAGTGCGGTGAACTCTCTTAAGGGGGTAGCACGGAAGAGGTGCCAGCCAGAGAGATTATCCAGATGTGTTTCGGAGGAGTTGCGGTGTATGCCACGAGATAGAGATATTGAGTTTCTCATTGATTTAATACGAACCTTTGGACCTATTGCAAAGAGACCGTATAGAATGCCTCCTCAAGAGTTGGAGGAATTGAAGAAGCAGATAAGAGAATTGCAGGCACAAGGATTTATTCGCCCAAGTTCATCACCTTGGGGTGCCCAGCTTTGTTTGTGGAGAAGAAGGATGGGACCTTGAGGATGTGTGTTGATTATCGTTCTTCCGAATGAGGTAACCATTAAGAATAAGTATCCTTTGCCTATGATAAATGATCTGTTTGACCAGTTGGAAGGAGCTACTGTGTTTTCTAAGATTGATCTTCGTTCTGGTTATCATGAATTAAAGATTCGTGAGCAAGATATTCCAAAGACTGCTTTTACTATGAGGTATGGGTTGTATGAATATACTGTTATGTCATTTGGATTGACTAATGCTCCTGCATACTTCATGAATATGATGAACAAGGTGTTTATGGAGTTCTTGGATAAATTTTTGGTTGTTTTCATTGATGATATATTGGTGTTCTCCAAGAATAAGCAAGAGCATGAGGTGCATTTGCGTTTGGTATTGGAGAAATTGAGGGAACATCGGTTGTATGCCAAGTTCAGCAATTGTGAGTTTTGGCTGGATGAGGTAGCATTCCTTGGACATGTTGTGTCGTGTAATGGAGTTGCAGTTGATCCATCTAAGGTTGCTGCGATTCTGAGTGGGAGACACCCACAGCTTGGGGAGATTCCCAGCTTTTTGGGCCTTGCGAGGTTATTACAGGAGGTTTATTGAGAACTTTTCGAAAATTGCAAAGCCTATGACTGAATTGTTGAAGAAGGAGAAGAAGTTTGTTTGGGTGATGAATGTGAAGCCAGCTTTCAGGAATTGAAGCGGCGTTTGGTTACTGACACCAGTTTTAACTCTGCGGACATACATAAGGACTTCGGTATATTGTGATGCTTCTCGTCAAGGACTTGGGTGTGTTTTGATGCGGGAAGGTAAAGTTGTTTCTTATGCTTCACGTCGACTTAAGAATCATGAGCATAATTATCCTACACATGATTTGGGGTTAGCCTCAGTTGTGCATGCATTGAAGACTTGGAGGCCATATCTTATTGGTAATCATTGTGATATATTTACTGATCATAAGAGCTTGAAGTATATTTTTACTCAGAAGGATTTGAACCTCAGGTAGAGGAGATGGTTGGAGCTTATTAAGGATTATGATTTGAATGTGCAGTATCATCCTGGTAAGGCTAATGTTGTTGCTGATGCATTGAGTCGTAGGAGCCATGCTAATGCAATTAATATTGATAATATGCCACCCGAGTTATGTGAACAGTTCAGGAATCTCAGATTGGAGATGGTTCCTAAGGGATATTTAGCAACACTGGAGGTAAAGCCTACTTTGCTTGACAGGATCAGGGAAGCTCAAAAGGGTGATAAGGAGATTGTTGAGATAAAAGAGAATATGGCTAAAGGTAAGGCAGAAGGTTTCCATGAGGATGAACATGGAGCCATATGGTTTGAGAAGCGTATTTGTGTACCTCAAGATGCAGATATCAGGAAGTTGATTCTTCAGGAGGCGCATGATTCACCTTATTCTATTCACCCGAGGTAATACTAAGATGTATTTGGATTTGAGGGAAAGATTTTGGTGGCCTAGCCTCAAGAGGGAAATTGCTGGGTATATTGCAACATGTGATGTGTGCCGAGAGTTAAAGCAGAACATCGAGAGACCAGCAGGTTTGTTACTGACCATTGCCTATCCCTGATTGGAAGTGGGATGAGATTGGTATGGATTTCATTATGAGTTTACCGGGACTCGGTGGGGTTATGATTCTATTTGGGTAGTTGTTGATCGTTTGACTAAGGTTGCTCACTTCATCCCGGTAAAGACAACTTATACCAAGGTTTCAGCTAGCAAAGATTTATATGTCTAAAATTGTTTGTCTGCATGGAGTTCCAAGGAAGGTAGTGTCTGATAGAGGTACTCAGTTCACATCTAAATTTGGCGTCAGTTGCATGAATCCTTGGGCACCAGGCTAGAGTTCAGTACAGCTTTCCATCCATAGACAGATGGGCAGACAGAGAGGGTAAATCAGATTTTGGAGGATATGTTGAGAACTTGTGCTTTGGACTATGGGTCCAGTTGGGATGATAATTTACCTTATGCAGAGTTTTCATATAATAGTTGATTATCGAGCTAGTCTCAAGATGGCACCATTTGAGGTATTGTATGGCGAAAGTGCAGGACACCGTTGATGTGGGATGAGGTTGGAGAGCGTCAGTTCTTTGTACCAGACTTGATCAGAGATGCTGAGGAGAAGGTCAAGTTGATTCGTGACAGGCTGGAGATAGCACAGCCCAGTGTAAGAGTTATCTGATGCAAAAGCGTAAGGAGGTGACATATGAGGTAGGAGACCGTGCATACCTTCGAGTTTCACCACTTCGTGGAATTAAAAGGTTTGGAATCAAGGGTAAGTTAGCACCACGTTTTGTGGGACCTTACAAGATCTTGGAGCGTAGAGGAGAGGTAGCTTATCAGGAGTTCATGATGTGTTTCATGTATCTCAGTTGAAGAAGTGCCAAGCAGAGATGATGGATGTTCCATTGAGGGACACAGTGCCACTTGAGGCAATTTAGTTGGAGAGTGATTTGACATATGAGGAGAATCCTATTAAGATTCTGGAGACAGCAGAGAGAGTTACTCGCACCAAGACAATCAAGTTATGCAAGGTTCAGTGGGATCATCATACAGAGGAGGAAGCTACCTGGGAACGAGAGGAAGATCTCAGGCAGGATCACCCGCACCTATTTGCTAGCCAGCCCGAATCTCGAGGGCGAGATTCATCTTAAGGGGGGTAGGTTTGTAACATCCCAATTTTCCTAAATTAGGATGTTAATAGATCATTCATATGCATATCATATTTTTATTGCATTATTTGTCTTTCTGCAATATTCGAATCATTATGCAACTAAAGGCAATTTATTTGGAGTGTAGATAACATGACTTCTCCCCTATTTTAAAAATGTTCATAATGTGCAGAATATTATTTCCAGTTCATATGATATGTTCTGGTAATTTTTGTGATCTTCAAAATATTTTATTTGTTTGTTTTATTGCTGTTTGAGTGGCCTATTGCATCAAAATTATTTTACAAAATTGCATTAGAATTGGAACTAGTGTTCCTGTAGTTTATAGCTGTAGAGCCATTTTTACTGTGTGTCTAGGTATCTTTATTTAGAATTTATATTGTGTATTTTATTTTATTTATTTTTAGTTTTGCTGCTGTTGTTTCTGTTTAAAAAAAAGAGAAACACCAGCCGGCCGGCCAGCCAGGCCAGCCAGCCAGCTAGCACTGCCCGCGGCCCAGCTCCCGCCGCCGCAGCCCACCTACCCACCTAGGGCAGTGCGCCCGCTCGCTCGCGCCCGACCAAGATCGCTTCCAGCCCGGCTGACAGCGGGACCCACTCACGCCTGTCCGTCCCTCCCGAAGCCGGACACCACGCGCGCGCCAAGACGCTACAAGACGCACGCCGAGGCCGAGCCGGATCGCCCAACACCCCTGGTACACCTCTAGCGCGCCCGACCTGCCGTACGCGAAGCAAAAACCCTAGGGGAGACCCCGCAGCTCCTGTCCCGATCCTTTTCGTTGTTGCACGCGCTGTTTGGCGAAAATGGATCTCGCCGTCGAGCTCCGAGGCCGCCGTCGTTCATCGTCCGAATCCACCGTCGTAAGAGACCGCAGAGCCGCGCTGCCTGCACCCCTCGAACCCCCACTCGACGAAGAACTCTTTTGACACCTCGAAGTACCGTACAGAGCACCAGAACGCTGCCGCCACCGACGTCCGTCGCCGCCGGAGCACACCGCCGTTCCCGTCGCCGTTGCTGCCTGCAGAGGACGCCCCGCCGCCGTTGAGCTCCACCACCGCCTCCGCCACTCACCGCCACACCCGTCCGTCACCTCTCCTTCGCCGGAGACCCACCGGAGGAGCGCCGCCGCCAACGCCCGAGGCCACCGTCGTTTTCCTCTGTTTTGGGTGAGCACACATGCCCGGCCAATCGGACGCCGCCACTTGGCACTTCGCTACAGGAGTTCGCTACAGGAGTTGCTACAGCCCAGATGTTTTCTGTTGCTTTCTGTTTTATTTCCAGATTTCAACTCTAACTTCAATTAGCTATAACTTTTATTCTATATGTCCAAAATAGGTGATTCTTTTTCCTATGCACTCACAAAAATCAGCAATTCATGACAGTACCAAAGTTTCTCATGTTTGCACTGTTCAAATTTTATTTCATTTGAATTTGAATTAAATCTTCCGGAGGCCGTAACTCTCAAACCGTTTATCGGAATCGAGTGATTCTTTTTGCATTGTGACCGTAGTGCAATTTGGGTGCTGTTAAGCTTCTGTTGTTGAGTTTTAAAAATCATTTTCTTGCTGTTGGTTTTATTTTGGTTCTATTCGTGTTCCGATGATTGATTTGTTGAATTTTGTGAAACGTGTAGATTGTCCGGAGTGCGACGCGAGCTATTGTCGAGTGTGACTTTCGAACCAGAACCAAGGCAAGTTACATGTTGATCATCCTTTACCTATTGTTTTCTATGCATTGTAGTATATATCACACTATAACTTTATGCATTATAGGATTGTTATATTTTGAGCTATCTTTGTTGAGCTATCTTCCGTCTTTTGCAAACCGTGATAGTTGTAGTTGCTATGCTTTGTAGACGGGGGTGGTTCGTGTATTCATTGAGTTTATGTGAGGATTATATATATAACTAAAATGAGTAGTAATTAAGGATTTAATTCACCTCTGGGCGGAAGTGGTATTGCTTGGTGTTGAGGGAAGGGGGGTCTTGCACCTTTTCTAAGGCCATGCGCTCATGAGGGTGCACCCTAAGTGGAATGCCGCCCAGGTTCAAAAAGATCGCATGACTTAGTGACTAGTAGCTTCCATGTGCGGCCACCGGCTATATGGGCTCGCTTAGTTGATCGATTGTTGGAACCCTTGCCTGCATAAAGGTCGACAGATGTAGCATATGTAGGTGGGATGTGGCCGTCAGTGGTTAAGGGAACCTCTTACGAAAGACTTTGTCTCAATCTTGGATTGGGTCCGATGGGTAAAAGCGTACAAAACTCTGCAGAGTATTAAAACTAATCATGATTAGCCGTACCCCCGGTTGTGGGTAAATTTGAGCCACTATGCCATTACAGTTGTTGGATGATCTTGACAGATGTGACAATTAATAATATTTGTGGGCAACTTAATAATGGGTAGGTTGGAGTTGATTTTGCCAACTCAACCTTGTGCATTTAATTAGTAATAAAAGAACTAAATAAAAATTTGACTACTAGGTAGTTATTAGGATAAAATCAGCTTTCTGCAAAATAAACCCTCAAGCTTTCCTTTGTTGTACTATGCATATACATGTAGGTCTGCTATATTATTACTCCTGTGTAACTTGCCAATACATTCCAAGTATTGACCTATATGGCTGCAATGTCTCATGTTGCAGGATATTCGAAGAGTAAGGTACCGTTAGGGTCATGATACGCACTTCGGCATCGCCGATGGGCTATGATGGGACTCATCGTTATTTTCTCGCTACTTTCCGCTGTTTGATTGAATAAAGCTAGCCAAGTGCTATGCAGATTGTTTTATTTTATACATTACGGATCATACGTTGTAATAAATGATGCACTTGCTATTCTGGTATTCATCTATACTGTGTGTGCTAGCGAGTTTGATCCAGGGACTAGCACGGTAAGCACAGAGACTCAAATCCTTCGAGGTTTGGTCGTTACAATCTGACCTGAGCTCTGCTCACCCCATCGCCATGGCGCCGAAACAAGCGGATAAGGGGAAGAAGCCTCTGTCTTCGACAAGTGCGCCTCCAGCCGTCGAGCTCGCAACTGGCCGATCGCTGGTGCTCAACGATGAGGCCATGGGCAAGGTGCGTCCCATGCTCGCCTCCAGCTTCAATGAGTGGGGGAAGATGGTGGCTTTGCCTGCGTCTCGTGCTCTCATTGACCGGGCAGCCACCAAGGTCCCGTTCTTCATCGACGCCCTTTGGGTCGGCCTGATCCCTCCTTTCTCCGCCTTCTTCAACGCAGTGCTTGAACACTACCAGATCCACATGCTGCATCTAGATCCCCAATCCGTGACCCTTCTTGCCATCTTCGCCTTCGTGTGCGAGGCCATGGTGGGCATTGCCCCTTCCCTGGCCCTTCTTTGCCACTTCTTCTCGTTGCATCTGATTGACCCCCGGCAGAGCTCGGGATGCCTGAGCTTCCAGGTTGTGGCTGCGGCGGCAGGCGGGGGGATCAACTTCGAGCTTCCTCCGTCCACGAGCGGGTTCCGGACACGGTGGGTGTTCGTTGATGTCAGAGTGCTCAGCCCTCTGCTCCATCCTTCGTCGGCGCCTGCCGTCCCCAACTCCGGTTGGAGTCATGAGAAGCTCGTGAGCCCCTGCCTCGTCCCCGTTTGGCTCAGGCTGAAGAGGCTGAAATACCGTGGCATGACCGCGCCTATGGTGGTGAAGGAGTTTGTCCGACGCCGAGTTGCTCCGCTTCAGCGCCATTTTCGGCCGATGTGGGCCTTGCTTAACAGCAAGGACCATATGAGGCTTCAGGAGTTCGGGCTCCCTCTTGAGACGCGGCAGATGGTGCTTGGGGTCTTGGCGGACGTGCCGTTGCCAGACGACATGCCTGGGAAGAGTTGTTCGTTGTACCGTTGCTCGAACAAGGAGGAATTTGTGGAGCACATGCCTTCCTTTGACGAGTGGGGGCTGCGCCCAGACGGCCTGGTGGGGCCCAGCGAGAACCCCGTCGACGTGGTTCCCTTCTTCGTTGCTGGCACCAAGCTCACCCCGAGTGTGGAAGCGGGGGGGCGAGCACCGTTCGAGGCCGGTGGCCCTAGCACCGAGGTGCTGATGCTGCCTGGGGCTCACGAGGCGTTGTCCTCGGGAGTCCGTGATCCTTGTCCTGGGGCGGCAGCTGCGGGGGCGACGCAGCGCACGGCTCCTGAGGCTGAAGCTCCTGAGACCTCGACAGGTCACTGCGAGATGGCGCCCAACGGCTCTTCTCAGCCCGACGCCCCTGAGGATGTCCCTTCAAGCGCTTATCCAGCCGCACCTCATGCTGGCCGCCATGTTCAACGCTTTGGTCGGCTCTGCATGGACTTAGAGGAGCTCCGGAAGAGGGAGAGGTCCCCGAGCGGCAGCGATGGCATCTTCGGGCCATTGAAGCGGAGGAAGTACATCGCCATTGACAAGTAAGTATTGTATCTTTGTGGCTTCTTGAGTGCTGCTTTCCTCCCTGATGTTGGCTCTTCAGGGTCCCTTCCGCCACGGCTGCGGAGTCTCCCGAGAAGCAATCTCCTCTCTCCTCGTCTCCCTCGCTGACCCTAAGCGCGGGGTTGGTTGCAGGGGCGCGCTCGCCTTGAGCTTACGCCCCCGTCGTCCCTCCTCCACGGCCTTGCCTGGAGCTTGGCGGGCGTGCCGAGGGCTCCTCCTCTGATCATGGATGGCGGCTGGGTGGCCTCGGTCTTTGGCAGCTCCTCAGGCAGCGGGCCCCAACTCATCCGGGCTCCTTGCGAGGCCTGGCTGAACTCCTGGCATGCGTCAGCCCCCAGCCCCCTGCCGGGAGGGGGCGTGCCGCTTTGGGCTCCGCCTGCAGCCCCCGCGGTGGAGGACGAGATGGGCCGTGCGCTTGAGTTCGAGCACGGGCAGAGCGTTGTTCGTCATGAGCTCTTCCAAGAGGCGATGGGCGCGATGAACCGTCTTGGTGAAGAGCTCGCAGGTGTCGACACGTGCCTCGAGGCCGAGGGTCTTCGGTTGGCGGAGGAGCGGCATAAGTTGAAGGTGGCCATCAACCTCGGGCGTCGCCAGCGCGAGCTTGATAACGCGAAGGCTGAAGCTTCTCTCGCAACCTCGCGTGAAGCCTCCTCCCAAGCCCTAGAAGAGGCCCGAGAAGCTGACCGCTGCTGCGAGGCCGCTGATGTCTACTACGCAACCTTCTTCTTGTAGACGTTGTTGGGCCTCCAAGTGCAGAGGTTTGTAGGACAGTAGCAAATTTCCCTCGAGTGGATGACCTAAGGTTTATCAATCCGTGGGAGGTGTAGGGTGAAGATGGTCTCTCTCAAACAACCCTGCAACCAAATAACAAAGAGTCTCTTGTGTCCCCAACACACCCAATACAATGGTAAATTGTATAGATGCACTAGGTCGGCGAAGAGATGGTGATACAAGTGCAATATGGATGGTAGATATAGGTTTTTGTAATCTGAAAATATAAAAACAGCAAGGTAGCAAGTGATAAAAGTGAGCGTAAACGGTATTGCAATGCTAGGAAACAAGGCCTAGAGTTCATACTTTCACTAGTGCAAGTTCTCTCAACAATAATAACATAACTGAATCATATAACTATCCCTCAACATGCAACAAAGAGTCACTCCAAAGTCACTAACAGAAGAGAACAAACGAAGAGATTATGGTAGGGTATGAAACCACCTCAAAGTTATTCTTTCCAATCAATCCGTTGGGCTATTCCTATAAGTGTCACAAACAGCTCTAGAGTTCGTACTAGAATAACACCTTAAGATACAAATCAACCAAAACCCAAATGTCACCTAGATACTCCAATGTCACCTCAAGTATCCGTGGGCATGATTATACGATATGCATCACACAATCTCAGATTCATCTATTCAACCAACACATAGAACCTCAAAGAGTGCCCCAAAGTTTCTACCAAGAATCACGACGAAAATGTGTGCCAACCCCTATGCATAGGTTCATGGGCGGAACCCACAAGTTGATCACCAAAACATACATCAAGTGAATCACGTGATATCCCATTGTCACCACAGATACGCACGGCAAGACATACATCAAGTGTTCTCAAATCTTTAAAGACTCAATCCGATAAGATTACTTCAAGTGGAAAACTCAATCCATTACAAGAGAGTAGAGGGGTAGAAGAAACATAAGATCCAACTATAATAGCAAAGCTCGCGATACATCAAGATCGTGCCAAATCAAGAACACGAGAGAGAGAGAGAGAGAGATCAAACACATAGCTACGGGTACATACCCTCATCCCCGAGGGTGAACTATTCCCTCCTCATCATGGAGAGCGCCGGGATGGTGAAGATGGCCACCGGTGAGGGTTCCCCCCTCCGGCAGGGTGCCGGAACAGGGTCCCGATTAGTTTTTGGTGGCTACAGAGGCTTGCGGCGACAGAACTCTCGATCTATTCTGTTCCCTGAAGTTTTTAGGGTATATGGGTATATATAGGAGGAAGAAGTACGTCAGGGGAGCCACGAGGGGCCCACGAGGGTGGAGGGCGCGCCCTGGGGGGTGGGCGCGCCCCTCTGCCTCGTGGCTCCCTCATTTCTTTCCTGACGTGCACTCCAAGTCTTTCGGGTAGCTTTCCTTCCAAAAATAACTTCTCCAGTTGGTTTCATCCCGTTTCGACTCCGTTTGATATTCCTTTTCTTCAAAACACTGAAATAGGCAAAAAACAACAATTCTGGGCTGGGCCTCCGGTTAATAGGTTAGTCCCAAAAGTAATATAAAAGTGGATGATAAAGCCCAATAATGTCCAAAACAGTAAATAATATAGCATGGAGCAATCAAAAATTATAGATACGTTGGAGACGTATCAAGCATCCCCAAGCTTAATTCCTGCTCGTCGTCGAGTAGGTAAATGGTAAAAAGATAATTTTTAATGTGGAATGCTACTTGGCATAATTTCAATGTAATTCTCTTTATTGTGGCAACAATATTCAGATCCATAAGATTCAAGACAAAAGTTTAATATTGACATAAAAATAACAATACTTCAAGCATACTAATTAAGCAATTATGTCTTCTCAAAATAACATGGCCAAACAAAGTTATCCCTACAAAATCATATAGTCTGGCTATGCTCTATCTTCACCACACAAAGTATTTAAATCATGCACAACCCCGATGACAAGCTAAGCAATTGTTTCATACTTTTGATTTTCTCAAACTTTTTCAATCTTCACACAATACATGAGCGTGAGCCATGGACATAGCACTATAGGTGGAATAGAATGGTGGTTGTGGAGAAGACAAAAAGGGATATGATAGTCTCACATCAACTAGGCGTATCGACGGGCTATGGAGATGCCCATCAATAGATATCAATGTGAGTGAGTAGGGATTGCCATGCAACAGATGCACTAGAGCTATAAGTGTATGAAAGCTCAAAAAGAAACTAAGTGTGTGTGCATCCAACTCGCTTGCTCACGAAGACCTAGGGAATTTTGAGGAAGCCCATCATTGGAATATACAAGCCAAGTTCTATAATGAAAAATTCCCACTAGTTTATGAAAATGATGACATAGGAGACTCTCTCTATCATGAAGGTCATGGTGCTACTTTGACGCACAAGTGTGGTAAAAGGATAGTAGCATTGTCCCTTCTCTCTTTTTCTCTCATTTTTTATATATTTTTTATTCTTTTTTGGGCCTTTTCTCTTTTTTATGGCCTCTTTTCTTTTTTTCGTCCGGAGTCTCATCCTGACTTGTGGGGGAATCATAGTCTCCATCATCCTTTCCTCACTGGGACAATGCTCTAATAATGATGATCATCACACTTTTATTTACTTACAACTCAAGAATTACAACTCAATACTTAGAACAAGATATGACTCTATATGAATGCCTCCGTGATGTCTTAGGATGTGCAATGAATCATGAGTGACATGTATGAAAGAATTATGAATGGTGGCTTTGCCACAAATACGATGTCAACTACATGATCATGCAAAGCAATATGACAATGATGGAGTGTGTCATAATAAACAGAACGGTGGAAAGTTGCATGGCAATATATCTCAGATTGGCTATGGAAATGCCAAGATAGGTAGGTATGGTGGCTGTTTTGAGGAAGGTATATGGTGGTTGTATGATACCGGCGAAAAGTGTGCGGTATTAGTGAGGCTAGCAATGGTGGAAGGAAGTAGAGTGCGTATAATCCATGGGCTCAACATTAGTCATAAATAACTCATATACTTATTGAAAAAAATCTACAAGTTATCAAAGCAAAGTATTACGCGCATGCTCCTAGGGGGATAGATTGGTAGGAAAAGACCATCGCTCGTCCCCGACCGCCACTCATAAGGAAGACAATCAATAAATAAATCATGCTCCGACTTCATCACATAACGGTTCACCATACGTGCATGCTACGGGAATCACAAACTTTAACACAAGTACCTCTCAAATTCTCAACTACTCAACTAGCATGACTCTAATATCACCATCTTTATATCTCAAAACAATTATGAAGCATCAAACTTCTCATAGTATTCAACACACTCATAAGAAAGTTTTACAAATCTTGAATACCAAGCATATTAGGATTATTTAAGCAAATTACCATGCTATTTAAGACTCTCAAAATAATCTAAGTGAAGTATGAGAGTTCATCTATTTCTTCAAATTAAATCCACCGCCGTGCTCTAAAAGATATAAGTGAAGTACTAGAGCAAACAACAAACTACTCCGAAAGATATAAGTGAAGATCAATGAGTAGTCGAATAATTATGCAACTATGTGAAGACTCTCCCATTTAATAATTTTAGATCTTTGTATTTTATTCAAACAGAAAGCAAATCTAAAGAAAATAAAATGATGCTCCAAGCAAAACACATATCATGTGGTGAATAAAAATATAGCTCCAAGTAAAGTTACCGATGAACGAAGACGAAAGAGGGGATGCCTTCCGGGGCATCCCCAAGCTTAGATGCTTGGTTATCCTTGAATATTACCTTGGGGTGCCTTGGGCATCCCCAAGCTTAGGCTCTTGCCACTCCTTATTCCATAGTCCATCGAATCTTTACCCAAAACTTGAAAACTTCACAACACAAAACTTAACAGAAAACTCGTAAGCTCCGTTAGCGAAAGAAAACAAAACACCACTTCAAGGTACTGTAATGAACTCATTCTTTATTTATATTGGTTTTAAACCTACTGTATGCCAACTTCTCTATGGTTTATAAACTATTTACTAGCCATAGATTCATCAAAATAAGCAAACAACACACGAAAAAACTAAATAAATTTTTGGTTTAGTAAACAGAACAATCAAAAACAGAACAATCTGTAGTAATCTGCAGCTAAGGCAAACTTATGGAACTCCAAAAATTCTAAAATAAATTTGTGGACCTGAGGAATTTGTCTAGTAATAATCTGCAAAAAGAATCAACTAAATAGCACTCTCCAGTAAAAAGTTTTAGCTAATCTCGTGAGCGCTAAAGTTTCTGTTTTTTACAGCATGATCATAAAGACTTCACCCAAGTCTTCCCAAAGGTTCTACTTGGCACAAACACTAATTAAAACATAAAACCACATCTAAACAGAAGCTAGATGGATTATTTATTCCTAAACCGAACCAAAAATCAAGAAACTAAAATAAAATTGGGTTGCCTCCCAACAAGCGCTATCGTTTAACGCCCCTAGCTAGGCATGATGATTTCAATGATGCTCGCATAAAAGATAAGAATTGAAACATAGAGAGAGCATCATGAAGAATATGACTAGAACATTTAAGTCTAACCCACTTCCTATGCATAGGGATTTTGTGAGAAAACAACTTATGGGAACAGTAATCAACTAGCGTAGGAAGGCAAAACAAGCATAACTTCAAAACTTTAAGCTCATAGAGAGGAAACTTGATATTATTGCAATTCCTACAAGCATATAATCCTCCCTCATAATAATTTTCAGTAGCATCATGAATGAATTCAACAATATAACCAGCACCGAAAGCATTCTTTTCATGATCTACAAGCATAGAAATTTTATTACTCTCCACAAAAGCAAATTTGTTCTCATTCGGAATAGTGGGAGTATCATAAGAGACTTGAATACTATAATATGTTTCCACATTAAAAGAGTAATGTTCAGAAAAAGGGTAATCACAATCATGATAAGTTTTATAAATATAATCATCACTACTTTTTATAGCATAAGTTTTATCACAATAATCATCATAAGTAGCAACTTTGTTTTCATCATAATCGATTGAAACCTCTTCTGAAATAGTGGGTACATGACTAAATAAAGTCATGACCTCTCCAAATCCACTTTCATAAATATTATAAGATTCAAAATCCTCCAAGATAGTGGGATCATTACCTCCTAAAGTTGACACTCTTCCAAACCCACTTTTATCAATATAATCATCATAGGTAGAAGGCATGCTATCATCATAACAACTTTGCATATCAAAACTTGGGAAGCTAAAAATATCATCATTATTAAACATAGCATCCCCAAGCTTGGGACAAACATTAATTGCAGCAAATATATTCTCAAATATGTCATCCTCATCAAACATAGCTTCCCCAAGCTTGGGCCTTTTCATATCATAAGCATAATCACTCTCATCATCAATAGTATGGATAGCACCAATAGTATAGCAAACATTATTATCATATTCTTCCAAGCAAGTGACAAAAAGATTTTCAAGATCATAAGAAGTATCACTATCTTCCCAATCATAATCATGACAACAAGCAATAGGCATAACGAGATCATCATCAAGTGCATCATCTTCCACAATTATTTTTGATTCATTTTCATGAGGCACAACAATAATAGTAGCAACTTTATTTGGGAGAGATATCTTTTTACCTCTCTTCCTTTTTCTTTTCTTATTCTTCACCTCATCATGTGTGGGTTCAATCCTCTTTTTGGAGCTCCTTATTAATGAGATTGGTTGAATAGAAGGCTCCTCTTGTTACCTGATTCATCATAAGAAATAATAGGAGGATATTGGGAAGTCTCTTCCCTTTCATTAGTATTCTCTTCATCTTCTATTTGTTTTCTTTTCTTTATGTAGTTGGCAATATAAGGATTTTCAATGCAATTCACCGCACAATACATATAAACCTTCTCTAGATCAATATCGAGGAATTTCTCAAGGTTATATTCTGGAATATGCTTAGTTTGACGTTTCAATTCTTCATAACCCAAAAGCAAACTTAGTTCATTATAATGCTAAGGAAATCAAGTCATCACAATTTTTGGACACGATTCGATCACGAAACAATTTGCATTTGATATTTAAATGACCATGTTCACTGCAAAGTTCACAAGTACGGTAAAGATATTTTAAATTTTCAGCACTAACATTTAGCCTTTCTTGCAACCATTTAGTTTCTAAATACTTATGCCTCTTGCAATATCTATCTTCCCTATTTGGTGTGTGCTTGCAAACCCAATGCACTCTACAAAAATTGACATGTTTGTAGGAGAGATTTTCATCGTAACTAGTGCAATCATCATTAGTACTATGGATATTCAAGGAGTTCATACTAAAAACATTGCAATCATGCTCATCATTCAAAGATTTAGTGCCAAACATTTTAATGCATTCTTCTTCTAACACTTTGGCACAATTTTCCTTTCCATCATACTCACGAAAGATATTAAAAAGATGAAGCATAAGTGGTAAACTCAATTCCATTTTTTTGTAGTTTTCTTTTATAGACTAACTAGTGATAAAACAAGAAACAAAAAGATTCAATTGCAAGATCTAAAGATATACCTTCAAGCACTCACCTCCCCGGCAACGGCGCCAGAAACTGCTTGATGTCTACTACGCAACCTTCTTCTTGTAGACGTTGTTGGGCCTCCAAGTGCAAAGGTTTGTAGGACAGTAGCAAATTTCCCTCAAGTGGATGACCTAAGGTTTATCAATCCGTGAGAGGCGTAGGATGAAGATGGTCTCTCTCAAACAACCCTGCAACCAAATAACAAAGAGTCTCTTGTGTCCCCAACACACCCAATACAATGGTAAATTGTATAGATGCACTAGGTCGGCGAAGAGATGGTGATACAAGTGCAATATGGATGGTAGATATAGGTTTTTGTAATCTGAAAATATAAAAACAGCAAGGTAGCAAGTGATAAAAGTGAGCGTAAGCGGTATTGCAATGCTAGGAAACAAGGCCTAGGGTTCATACTTTCACTAGTGCAAGTTCTCTCAACAATAATAACATAATTGAATCATATAACTATCCCTCAACATGCAACAAAGAGTCACTCCAAAGTCACTAATAGCGGAGGACAAACGAAAAGATTATGGTAGGGTACGAAACCACCTCAAAGTTATTCTTTCCAATCAATCCGTTAGGCTATTCCTATAAGTGTCACAAACAGCCCTAGAGTTCATACTAGAATAACACCTTAAGACACAAATCAACCAAAACCCTAATGTCACCTCAAGTATCCGTGGGCATGATTATACGATATGCATCACACAATCTCAGATTCATCTATTCAACCAACACATAGAACCTCAAAGAGTGCCCCAAAGTTTCTACCGGAGAATCACGACGAAAACGTGTGCCAACCCCTATGCATAGGTTCATGGGCAGAACCCGCAAGTTGATCACCAAAATATACATCAAGTGAATCACGTGATATCCCATTGTCACCACAGATACGCACGGCAAGACATACATCAAGTGTTCTCAAATCTTTAAAGGCTCAATCTGATAAGATTACTTCAAGGGGAAAACTCAATCCATTACAAGTGAGTAGAGGGGGAGAAGAAACATAAGATCCAACTATAATAGCAAAGCTCGCGATGCATCAAGATCGTGCCAAATCAAGAACACAATTGAGAGAGAGATCAAACACATAGCTACTGGTACATACCCTCAGCCCCGAGGGTGAACTACTCCCTCCTCGTCATGGAGAGCACCGGGATGATGAAGATGGCCACCGGTGAGGGTTCCCCTCCGTGAGGTCTTGAACAGGGTCCCGATTGGTTTTTGGTGGCTACAGAGGCTTGCGGCGGCGGAACTCCCGATCTATTCTGTTCCCCGAAGTTTTTAGGGTATATGGGTATATATAGGCGGAAGAAGTACGTCAGGGGAGCCACGAGGGGCCCACGAGGGTGGAGGGCGCGCCCCCCTGCCTCGTGGCTCCCTCGTTTCTTTCCTAACGTGCACTCCAAGTCTTTCGGGTAGCTTTCCTTCCAAAAATAACTTCTCCAGTTGGTTTCATTCCATTTCGACTCCGTTTGATATTCCTTTTCTTCAAAACACTGAAATAGGCAAAAAAACAACAATTCTGGGCTGGGCCTCCGGTTTATAGGTTAGTCTCAAAAGTAATATAAAAGTGGATAATAAAGCCCAATAAGGTCCAAAACAGTAGATAATATAGCATGGAGCAACCAAAAATTATAGATACGTTGGATACGTATCAGCCGCGGAGCAGCGCGCGTGGGAGCTCCAAGCCTGGAGCGCCTCCTTGGAGCGGCAAGTGGAGGCGCGCAGAGCCTCCCTTGCGTCGCTGAGGGGGTCGCCCGCCGAAGAAGAAGAAGAGATCCGGAGGCGCGAGGAGGCGTTGGCACTGGCAGCCGTTGAGCGTAGCCTCGAGCTTGAGCGGTTGGAGACGAGGGAGCATCAAGTTGCCCAAGCGGAAGATGTCGTTTGTGCACGCGAGGACAAGGCTCAGGAGGAGGTCGATCGCCGGGTGGCCGAGGTTTGCGCGGGTCTTGAGGGTAGGCATGACCTGAAGCTGCAGCTTCCGGAGACGGAGGCTGTAGGTAGAGCCGATGCCCTTAGGCCCAGGCTATCCGAGGTAGAGAGGCGCGAGGAGGCCACGGCAGCCGCCTTGGTCACGATGCAGGCGGAACTGGCTTCCGCCCATGCGAGCTGCTCTCTCTTCAGAAACGGGTTGCTGTCGCCGAGGCCATCGCACGGTAGAACATGGAGGAAGTGCTTCAGCGGCGGACATTGGAGCGCGAGCACGCCCCCATGCTCCAGGGTCTCAGGAACAGGGCCAACACCGCACTGGGCCATATCTGCGACGAGAATGCCCCTCATCCTCATACGGACGACTACGCCAGCCATCTTCGCTTCTTCACCGAAGTGGTGACGTGCCTGGAGAGCCGTTCCGAGAGGGCTCGCCAGCTTGTCAAAGAGAGGAGTCGCAGCTTGCTCGGGCGCGCGTTCTCCCGTGACTTCAGCCATCTCCAGAACACCTACCAGGATGTTGACTTTGACACCGCCATCGCTCCAGTTCCGCAGGCCATCCGAGGCGACCTAGCATGGTGGGTGGAGGACAATGTGGACGCGCTGGTTAGGGCCTTCGCTACCAAAGACGACGCGGTGGCGGTCGCGGCAGATGAGGGCGACGTGGTCGACGACGGTGATGGTGGCGCCGTCGAAGGCGATGATGATGCTGGCGAAGGTGACGACGATGCCAGCGATGCGTCTAAAGGCGATGCGGCGAGCGACATGTCCGACTGATCCCCGCGTTTCCCAGCTGTTTGTCTTGCACGCAGAGGCTCGGGCGTGGCCCTAGAGGTTGTAAGAGCATTTTGAGAGGGGGGGGGGCTTGTGTAAACAAACCGCAGCCTTTATTCTTTTATGTCTAGCTGAGTGTGCGCCTTTGAGAATCCACGGGTCTGGCAGCAAGTTTGTTGTTGCGGCTTACCTCAGCCGGGTAAGCCCCGAACTGGATCATTAGGTCGTGAGCTCTCGAGGAACTCCTGAAGAGTCTGTTGATTCGCCCGAGAGGGCCTTGCGAGAATCAGGCGCCAATCATGGTGTCGACTGCTATGTCTTGAGCTTGCGTTTGTTTTCCTCGAAGAGGAGAGGGTGATGCAGCAAAGTGTAGCGTAAGTATTTCCCTCAGTTTTGAGAACCAAGGTATCAATCCAGTAGGAGGCTCCTCAAAAGTCCCATGCACCTACACAAACAAACAGAGAACTCGCAACCAACGCAATAAAGGGGTTGTAAATCCCTTCACGGCCACTTGCGAAAGTGAGATCTAATAAAGATAGTATGATAAGATAAATATATTTTTGGTATTTTATAATATAGATGAAAAAAGTAAAGATGAAAAAAAAAGTAGATTGGAAGTAAATATGATAAGAGATAGACCCGGGGCCATAGGTTTCACTAGTGGCGTCTCTCAAGATAGCATAAGTATTATGGTGGGTGAACAAATTACTGTCGAGCAATTGATAGAAAAGCGCATAGTTATGAGATTACCTAAGCATGATCATGTATATAGGCATCACGTCCATAACAAATAGACCGACTCTTTGCATCTACTACTATTACTCCACACATCGACCGCTATCCAAAGCATGCATCTAGAGTATTAAGTTCATAAGAACAGAGTAACGCATTAAGCAAGATGACATGATGTAGAGGGATAAACTCATGCAATATGATATAAACCCCATCTTGTTATCCTCGATGGCAACAATACAATACGTGCCTTGCAACCCTTTACATCCTTTGGGTAAGGACACCGCAAGATTGAACCTAAAGCTAAGCACTTCTCCCATGGCAAGAAAGATCAATCTAGTAGGCCAAACCAAACTGATAATTGAAGAGACTTGCAAAGATAACTTAATCATACATAAAAGAATTCAGAGAAGATTCAAATATTATTCATAGATAAACTTGATCATAAACCCACAATTCATCGGATCTCGACAAACACACCGCAAAAAGAGATTACATCGAATATATCTCCACAAGAGAGGGGAGAACATTGTATTGAGATCCAAAAGAGAGAAGAAGCCATCTAGCTAATAACTATGGACCCGTAGGTCTGTGGTAAACTACTCACAACTCATCGGAGGGGCAAGGATGTTGATGTAGAGGGCCTCCGTGCTTGATTCCCCCTCCGACAGAGTGCCAGCGAAGGCTCCAAGATGGGATCTCGCGGATACAGAAGGTTATGGTGGTGGAAATTGTGTTTCGTGGGGCCCCTGGATGTTTTCGGGGTGCGTAGGTATATATAGGAAGAAGAAGTACGTCGGTGGCTGCCCGAGGGGCCCATGAGACAGGGGGCGCACCCTATAGGGGGGGCCCTCCTATCTCGTGGAGGCTCCGGTTGCTTCTTGACATGCACTCCAAGTTCTCTGGATCACGTTCGGTGAGAAAATCACGTTCATATTGACATAAAAATAATAATACTTCAAGTATATTAACTAAGCAATTATGTCTTCTCAAAATAACATGGCCAAAGAAAGTTATCCCTACAAAATCATATAGTCTCGCTATGCTCCATCTTCCCCACACAAAATATTTAAATCATGCAAAACCCGATGACAAGCCAAGCAATTGTTTCATACTTTAACATTTTCAAAACTTTTTCAATCTTCACGCAATACATGAGCGTGAGCCATGGATATAGCACTATATGTGGAATAGAATGGTGGTTGTGGAGAAGACAAAAAAGTAGAAGATAGTCTCACATCAACTAGGCGTATCAACGGGCTATGGAGATGCCCATCAATAGATATCAATGTGAGTGAGTAGGGATTGCCATGCAACGGATGGACTAGAGCTATAAGTATATGAAATCTCAACAAAAGAAACTATGTGGGTGTGCATCCAACTCGCTTGCTCACGAAGACCTAGGGCATTTGAGGAAGCCCATCATTGGAATATACAAGCCAGTTCTATAATGAAAAATTCCCACTAGTATATGAAAGTGACAAAATGAGAAACTCTCTATCATGAAGATCTTGGTACTACTTTGAAGCACAAGTGTGGTAAAAGGATAGTAACATTGCCCCTTCTCTCTTATTCTCTCATTTTTTTCATTTTTTTCTTTGGGCCTTTTCTCTCTTTTTTTATGGCCTCTTTTTTTTCGTTCAGAGTCTCATCCCGACTTGTGGGGGAATCATAGTCTCCATCATCCTTTCCTCACTGGGATAATGCTCTAATAATGATGATCATCACACTTTTATTTACTTACAACTCAAGAATTACAACTCGATACTTAGAACAAAATATGACTCTACATGAATGCCTCTGGCGGTGTACCGGGATATGCAATGAATCAAGACTGACATGCATGAAAGAATTATGAATGGTGGCTTTGCCACAAATACGATGTCAACTACATGATCATGCTAGCAATATGACAATGATGGAGCGTGTCATAATAAGCGGAACGGTGGAAAGTTGCATGGCAATATATCTCAGAATGGCTATGGAAATGCCATAATAGGTAGGTATGGTGGCTGTTTTGAGGAAGATATATGGTGGGTGTATGATACCGGCGAAAAGTGTGCGGTATTAGAGAGGCTAGCAATGGTGGAAGGATGGGAAGAAGTGCGTGTAATCCATGGACTCAACATTAGTCAAAAAGAACTCATATACTTATTGCAAAAATCTAGAAGTTATCAAAGCAAAGTATTACGTGCATGCTCCTAGGGGGATAGATTGGTAGGAAAATACCACCGTCATTCCCCGACCGCCACTCATAAGGAAGACAATCAATAATTAAATCATGCTCCGAGTTCATCACATAACGGTTCACCATAATGCATGCTACGGGAATAACAAACTTCAACACAAGTATTCTTTAAATTCACAACTACTCAACTAGCATGACTCTAATATCACCATCTTCATATATCAAAACAATTATCAAGCATCAAACTTTTCTTAGTATTCAACGCACTCAAAAGAAAGTTTCACATATCTTGAATACCAAGTATATTAATATTTAAGCAAATTACCATGCTATTAATGACTCTCAAAATAATCTAAGTTAAGCATGAGAGATCAATTGTTTATTTAAAACAAATATACCACCGTGCTCTAAAAGATCTAAGTGAAGCACTAGAGCAAAAATTATCACACTCAAAAGATATAAGTGAAGCACTATGAGCAAAACTATCAAGCTCAAAAGATATAAGTGAAGCACATAGAGTATTATATCAAATTCCAATTTATGTATGGCTCTCCCAAAAGGTGTGTACAGCAAGGATGGTTGTGGTAAACTAAAAAGCAAAGACTAATACGACGCTCCAAGCAAAACACTTATCATGTGGTGAATAAAAATATAGCCCCAAGTAAAGTTCCCAATGAACGAAGATTTAAAGAGGGATGCCTTCCGGGCATCCCCAAGCTTAAACTTTGGCTATTCTTGAATATCTTGGGGTGCCATGGGCATCCCCAAGCTTAGGCTCTTGCCACCCTTTATTCCATAGTCCATAAAAGCTTTACCCAAAACTTGAAAACTTCACAACACAAAACTCAATAGAAATCTCGTGAGCTCCGTTAGAGAAAGAAAACAAAAGACTACTTTAAGGTACTGTAATGAACTCATTCTTTATTTATATTGGTATTAAACCTACTGTATTCCAACTTCTATATGGATTATAAACTATTTTACTAGCCATAGATTCATCAAAATAAGCAAACAACACACAAAAGACAGAACAGTCTGTAGTAATCTGTAACTAATGCAAACTTCTGGAACTCAAAAAAATCTACCAAAATTAGACGACCCCGACAATTTGTTTATTGATCAGAAGCAATTGGAATCACTATTTTATCACGTTCTGGTGATTTTTAACAATTCGAGTACTGAGCGCAAAGTTTCTGGAAATTACAGCAAGATCAAATAACTATCATCCAAGAAGATCCAATAGGTTTAACTTGGCACAAACACAAATTAAAAGATAAAACCACATCTAAACAGAAGGTAGATTGATTATTTATTCCTAAACAGAAACAAAAACAAAAAACATAAAGAAAATTGGGTTGCCTCCCAATTAGCGCTATCGTTTAACGTCCCTAACTAGGCATAAAAGTGAAGATAGATCTAACGAGTGCCATCTTTGGCACTAAACTCATAAGTAGCACGCATGATAGATTCATAAGGTAATTTAACTTTCTTTCTTGGAAAGTGCTCCATGCCTTTTTTAAGGGAAATTGGAATCTAATATTCCTTCCTTCATATCAATAATCGCACCAATCGTTCTAAGGAAAGGTCTACCAAGAATAATAGGACATGAAAGATTGCAATCTATATCAAGAACGATAAAATCTACGGGCACCAAATTTCTATTTGCAACGATAAGAACATCATCGATCCTTCCCATATGCTTTTTAATGGTGGAATCCGCAAGGTGCAAATTTAAAGAACAATCATCAAGATCATGGAAACCTAGAATATCACATAAAGTTTTCGGAATCGTGGAAACACTAGCACCCAAATCACACAAAGCAAAACAGTCATAATCTTTAATTCTAATCTTTATAGTAGGTTCCCACTCATCATTAAGTTTTCTAGGTATAGAAACTTCCAAATTAAGTTTCTCATCATAAGATTGCATCAAGGCATCAACAATATGCTTGGTAAAAGCTTTATTTTGACTATAAGCATGAGGAGAATTAACAACGGCTTGCAACAAGGAAATACAACCTTTTAAAGAGCAATTATCATAATTAAATTACTTCAAGTCCGAGATAGTGGGTTCAACATTATTAGAAGTTGAGGATTCTCCAATCTCACTTTTACCAAATTTATCATTAAGATCAAAAGATTCCGAATTCTCGGGACGCCTTCTAGGCAATGTTGATTCATCATCAGTCCCATAATCATCAAAGTTCATATTGCAAAACATAGATCTAATTGTAGATGCATCAATAACTTTAAGATCCTCATCATTTTTCATGTAATTTTTCTGGTTTAGCGGCCATCTTATTGACTAAGGTGGCTTGCTTGTCAGAAATTTTGGCTATAGCATTTTCAAGCCGGGTAATTTGAGCGTTAACACCATAAAATTCTTTATTCATATCATCAAGCTCTTTGTTCATAAACCCCCAAAAACTTTTTTGTTCCTTGAGCTCTTTTCTAAAGAAATTATTATGCTCAAATTGCAAATTCATGAAGCTCCTAATATTTGATTCAATCTCATCCATCCTTCTGAGAAGGTGGTCAGGACCCTTAGGCGCAGCCATAAGGTCAAACAAGCAAACAAGCACACAAAAGAAGGCAAGCGAAGAGAGAGGAGACTGGAAAGAGAGGGCGAATAAAGCGGCAAGGGTGAAGTGGGGAGAGGAAAACGAGAGGCAAATGGCAAATAATGTAAATGCGAGGGAGATTGGTTTGTGATGGGTACTTGGTATGTCTTGACTTGAGCGAAGACTTCCCAGGCAACGGCGCCAGTAATCCTTCTTGCTACGTCTTGAGCTTGCGTTGTTTTTCCTCGAAGAGGAGAGGGTGATGCAGCAAAGTGTAGCGTAAGTATTTCCCTCAGTTTTGAGAACCAAGGTATCAATCCATTATGAGGCTCCTCAAAAGTCCCACGCACCTACACAAACAAGCGAGAACTCGCAACCAACGCAATAAAGCGGTTGTCAATCCCTTCACGGCCACTTGCAAAAGTGAGATCTAATAAAGATAGTGTGATAAGATAAATATATTTTTGGTATTTTATAATATAGATGCAAAAAGTAAAGATGCAAATAAAAGTAGATTGGAAGTAATTATGATAAGAGATAGACCCGGGGCCATAGGTTTCACTAGTGGCTTCTCTCAAGATAGCATAAGTATTACATTGGTGAACAAATTCTTTGTCGAGCAAGCTGACGGAAAAGCATAGGTATGAGATTATCTAAGCATGATCATGTATATAGGCATCACGTCCATAACAAATAGACCGACTCACCTGCATCTACTACTATTACTCCACACATCGACCGCTATCCAGCATGCATCTAGAGTATTAAGTTCATAAGAACAGAGTAACGCATTAAGCAAGATGACATGATGTAGAGGGATAAACTCATGCAATATGATATAAACCCCATCTTGTTATCCTCAATGGCAACAATACAATACGTGCCTTGCAACCCTTTCTGTCACTGGGTAAGGACACCGCAAGATTGAACCTAAAGCTAAGCACTTCTCCCATGGCAAGAAAGATCAATCTAGTAGGCCAAACCAAACTGATAATTCGAAGAGACTTACAAAGATAACTTAATCATACATAAAAGAATTCAGTGAAGATTCAAATATTATTCATAGATAAACTTGATCATAAACCCACAATTCATCGGATCTCGACAAACACACCGCAAAAGAGATTACATCGAATAGATCTCCACAAGAGAGGGGGAGAACATTGTATTGAGATCCAAAAGAGAGAAGAAGCCATCTAGCTAATAACTATGGACCCGTGGAGTGCAGTGGTAAACTACTCACAACTCATCGGAGGGGCAAGGATGTTGATGTAGAGGCCCTCCGTGCTTGATTCCCCCTCGTGAGTGCGGTGAAGGCTCCAAGATGGGATCTCGCGGATCTGAGAAGGTTACGGTGGTGGAAATTGTGTTTCGTGGTGCCCTGGATGTTTGAGTGCGAGGTATATATAGGAAGAAGAAGTACGTTGGTGGCTGCCCGAGGGGCCCACGAGACAGGGGGGCGCGCCCTATGGGGGGGGGGGCTCCCTCCTATCTCGTGGAGGCTCCGGTTGCTTCTTGACTTGCACTCCAAGTTCTCTGGAACACGTTCGGTGAGAAAATCACGTTCCCGAAGGTTTCATTCCGTTTGGACTCAGTTTGATATTCCTTTTCTTCGAAATACTGAAATAGGCAAAAAAACAACAATATGGGTTGGGCCTCCGGTTAGTAGGTTAGTACCAAAAATGATATAAAAGTGGAAAATAAAGCCCAATAAAGCCTAAAACAGTAGATAAAGTAGCATGGAGCAATCAAAAATTATAGATACGTTGGAGACGTATCGACGCTGCAAGGCGTCTGTGGCGTAAGCTGCCTTGACCCGCTCGCGAGGAGCCCATGAGGGGAGGCGGCGTGAGCTCCGGGATAAGGCAAGAACCAGATAGCAAGAAACCGCTTGAGCGAGAAAAGGCACCCCCTTGCGCATCAATGAAAATTCAACTTCAACTCAAATCCAAATCCAGAAGGCAAATCTACAGAAAAGAGATCCAAAGCAAATGGCCGCGTCCGGCACCTAGTCTAGTCTTCTTGTCTTCGAGTCTTCTCACCAGCGCGGAGCTAAGTGCTGCCACTAGGACGTGGGAGGGAGCCCTCGAGGCCCGAGGGCGGCACTCCTGACACTCCGAGGCGTGTACAGCCCCACTCCTTATTACGTGAGAGTGTCACGGGTGGCGACCTTCACAGGCGTAAACCTTACTTCATATCGCCAGACGAGGGGACCGCCTTGCGCCACCTTCCACCACCGTTGGGACGACCGAAGACCAGGACTGCACCAAAGGGTCAGAGGGGACGCCAGCGGCGCCCTCGGCGACCACGGGTCCTCTGCCGGGGTAGGGCTCGCCGGCGCCTCCCCGGCAGAGGGCCTACCTCCGGGTAACGCCTTGCTCCGTGCGACGCGGGGAGGGGCCTTGCTCCTGGCTCCTCCCGCGCAGCCCCCAGTGGGTCTCTCCTGATGGGGCGGACATCGCCGTGCCGGAACCATCGCCTGGTGCTGTGACCTGGTTCACCTGTGACTCATGGTTAGCGTAAGCTTGCCCCTGAGGGATTAGTGGTACCCTGTATCTGCTGTCGTTGGCGCGGTTGGTGGGGCTCTCTGGCGGCTCCTGGAAGGCTTCAGCTCCTAACGCCTCCTCCTCCCAACCTGGTCCGAGTAACGATTCGGGGTCGTCCTCCAGTGTGTACTCCTGGTCCATCATGCGGGGCACGTAGTCCTCCGAGGCCGCTGCCCCGAAGACCTCGCCGAAGTGCCCCACGCTCCATGTCGCCCGGCCTGTCACGCCGTCCTAAGGATGGCAGGGCAGTGCTCCGATGGGGCTGTATGCGGCAACCCTCGCGTCCGCACCCATCTGGGGTGGTGCGGGTGCCATAGGGCGCCCTCCACCGTGGATCGTGTTGATGTCGACGAGGCCCCTGGGCGCACCAGGGAGCACGCGGGCGCGGCGAGGCCTGCCGTGGGATCCAGCCGCTGCCTGGGGCATGAGATGATAGCAGAAGGGCGGCGCTCCTGTGGCCGCTGCGTCCAGTAGCTCGGCGACGCGTTCCAGCAGCGCATCCCGGCCGCTCTCCATCAGTCGGCACCGCAGCAGCTCCCGCGCCACTGTAAGTGCCGCCCGCATGTTTGCCTGCTCCCGCCGGGTGTGTGGCACCGTTGCCGCGGCGTGGCTTGCGGCCCTTGCAGCGGCTCGCTCTTGTCATGGAGTAAAGGTGGACGGCGCCTGGCCACGCCGCCCGCGCCCAACAACGTTAGGTGGCGCCCGTATCACACTGAGCGGGTTGAGGTCTTCTGCGGCGACGCCGCCCAAGGACTAGGCTGCCAGCGATGCGTCGACCCTCGGTCGCCGGACATCGGAATCGCGGGGCGTCGGTGGATCAACTGATGGGGAAAAGGCTTCGGCGCACCCCTACCTGGCACGCCAAATGTGGGATCACGGGTTCCGGCAAAACCCTCAAGGTTCGAACACTAGGGTGCGCACGAAGATCTCCCCCTACCGATCCATGTCCTAGCTTCGCTAAGATCTCAAGGTCTAACTCGACGAACTCGCAACACAAGGGACACAAGATTTATACTGGTTCGGGCCACCGTTGTGGTGTAATACCCTACTCCAATGTGGTGGTGGTGGATTGCCTCTCGGGCTGAGGATGAACAGTTACAAGGGGAAGAACAACCTCCTGAGGTTGATGTGTTCTTGTGCTCAGTGTGTGGCTAAGGCTAGGCTCAAGATCAGATGCCTCCTACTGTGGTGGCTAGTCCTATTTATAGAGGCCCTGGTCCTCTCCCCAATATTGAGCAGGAACGGAGCCAACAACGGCCAATTTGAAAGGGGACAGCTAGTACAGCTTATCCACGACAAGCGGTCTTCGCCTGCAAAAGGCTCTAGTGGTGACGCCTCCTTGGGCTCCATGGTGACCTTCGTCTTGCTGTCCTGCTGGTCTTGGTCTCGTTGCA
Organism: Aegilops bicornis; assembly: GCA_021605145.1. Lineage (NCBI taxonomy): Eukaryota > Viridiplantae > Streptophyta > Magnoliopsida > Poales > Poaceae > Aegilops > Aegilops bicornis. The sequence goes on along the minus strand of CM038670.1, from coordinate 254,863,575 downwards.
CCGATATGGAAACCTTTTCTTGATGCCTCGGTACTCCGCGACTGCGCTCACCTTCTTAGCACCAAAGAGGAAACAAGGACACTGTGCGCGCTGGCGTTAATAGGTCTCCAACGTATCTATAATTTTTGATTGCTCCATGCTATATTATCTACTGTTTTGGGCAATATTGGGCTTTATTATCCACTTTTATATTATTTTTGGGACTAACCTATTAACCAGAGGCCCAGCCAGATTTCTTGTTTTATGCCTATTTTAGTGTTTCGAGGAAAAGGAATATCGACGGAGTCGAAACGGAATGAAATCAAGCTGGAGAAGTTATTTTTGAAAGGAAAGCCACCGGATAGACTTGGACTCTACGTCGAAGATACGGGCTGCCCACGAGGGTGGGGGGCGCGCCCACCCCCTAGGGCGCGCCCCCTGCCTCGTGGGGCCCCCGTAGCTCCACCGACGTACCCCCTGCACCCATATATACCTACGTATCGTAAAACTTCCAGAACAGAGAATAGATCGGGAGTTCCGCCGCCGCAAGCCTCTGTAGCCACCAAAAACCAATCGGGACCCTGTTAAGACCCGACGTGAGGGGGGAACCCTCACCGGTGGCCATCTTCATCATCCGGCGCTCTCCATGATGAGGAGGGAGTAGTTCACCCGCGGGGCTGAGGGAATGTACCAGTAGCTATATGTTTGATCTCTCTCTCTCTCGTGTTCTTGATTTGGCACGATCTTGATGTATTGCGAGCTTTGCTATTATAGTTGGATCTTATGTTTCTTCTCCCCCTCTACTCTCTTGTAATGAATTGAGTTTCCCCTTGAAGTAATCTTATCGGATTGAGTCTTTAAAGATTTAAGAACACTTGATGTATGTCTTGCCGTGCGTATCTGTGGTGACAATGGGATATCACGTGATTCACTTGATGTATGTTTTGGTGATCAACTTGCGGGTTCCGCCCATGAACCTATGCATAGGGGTTGGCACACGTTTTCATCGTGATTCTCTGGTAGAAACTTTGGGGCACTCTTTGAGGTTCTATGTGTTGGTTGAATAGATGAATATGAGATTGTGTGATGCATATCGTATAATCATGCCCACGGATACTTGAGGTGACATTGGAGTATCTAGGTGACATTAGGGTTTTGGTTGATTTGTGTCTTAAGGTGTTATTCTAGTACGAACTCTAGGGCTGTTTGTGACACTTATAGGAATAGCCCAACGGATTGATTGGAAAGAATAACTTTGAGGTGGTTTCGTACCCTACCATAATCTCTTCATTCGTTCTCCGCTATTAGTGGCTTTGGAGTGACTCTTTGTTGCATGTTGAGGGATTGTTATATGATCAAACTATGTTATTATTGTTGAGAGAACTTGCACTAGTGAAAGTATGAACCCTAGGCCCTGTTTCCTATCATTGCAATACCGTTTACGCTCACGTTTATCACTTGTTACCTTGCTGTTTTTATATTTTCAGATTATAAAAACCTATATCTACCATCCATATTGCACTTGTATCACCATCTCTTACATGAACTAGTGCACCTATACAATTTACCATTGTATTGGGTGTGTTGGGGACACAAGAGACTCTTTGTTATTTGGTTGCAGGGTTGTTTGAGAGAGACCATCTTCATCCTCGCCTCCACGGATTGATAAACCTTAGGTCATCCACTTGAGAGAAATTTGCTACTGTCCTACAAACCTCTGCACTTGGAGGCCCAACAACGTCTACAAGAAGAAGGTTGTGTAGTAGACATCAAGCTCTTTTCTGGCGTCGTTGTCGGGGGGCTAGGTAAGTGAAGGTATATCTTTAGATCTTGCAATCGAATCTTTTTGTTTCTTGTTTTAGCACTAGTCTAGTTTATAAAAGAAAACTACAAAAAAATGGAATTGAGTTTGTCTCATACGCTCCATCTTTTTAATATCTTTCGTGAGTATGATGGAAAGGAAAATTGTGCCCAAGTGTTAAAAGAAGAATGCATTAAAATGTTTGGCACTAAATCTTTGAATGATGAGCATGATGGCAATGTTGTTAGTATGAATTCCTTGAATATCCATGATGCTAATGATATGCAAAGCCACAAGCTTGGGGAAGCTATGTTTGATGAAGATGATATTTTTTGTCCCCCAAGCTTTGATGAGCAAATTTACTATGATGAAAGCATGCCTCCTATCTATGATGATTATTGTGATAACCATGAAACTTGTCATCTTGATCTTAATTTTCAATCATATGATAGTTATTTTGTTGAGTTTGCTCCCACTATTATTCATGAGAAGAAATTTGCTTATGTGGAGAGTAATAAAATTTCTATGCTAGTAGATCATGAAAAGAATGCTTTAGGTGCTGGTTATATTGTTGAATTCATTCATGATGCTACTGAAAATTATTATGAGGGAGTAATATATACTTGTAGGAATTGCAATAATATCAAGTTTCCTCTCTATGTGCTTAAAGTTTTGAAGTTATGCTTGTTTTACCTTCCTATGCAAGTTGATTCTTGTTCCCATAAGTCGTTTCCTCACAATATCCCTATGCATAGGAAGTGGGTTAGACTTAAATGTGCTAGTCATATTCTTCATGATGCTCTCTTTATGTTTCAATTCTTATTTTTTATGTGAGCATCATTGAAATCATCATGCCTAGCTAGGGGCGTTAAACGATACGCTTGTCGGGAGGCAACCCAATTTTATTTTAGTTTCTTGCTTTTTGGTCCTGTTTAGTAATAAATAATCCATCTAGCTTCTGTTAATATGTGGTTTTGTGTTTTAATTAGTGTTTGTGCCAAGTAGAACCTTTGGGAAGACTTGGGTTAAGTCTTTATGATCATGCTGTAAAAAAACAGAAACTTTAGCGCTCACGAGTTTAGCTAGAACTTTTTACTGGAAAGTGATATTTAGTTGATTCTTTTTGAAGATGATTACTAGACAAATTCCTCAGGTCCACCAATTTATTTTAGAATTGTTGAAGTTCCAGAAGTTTGCGTTAGTTACAGATTACTACAAACTGTTCTGTTTTTGACAGATTCTGTTTTCATTGTGTTGTTTGCTTATTTTGATGAATCTATGGCTAGTAAAATAGTTTATAAACCATAGAGAAGTTGGAATACAGTAGGTATAACACCAATATAAATAAATAATGAGTTCACTACACTACCTTGAAGTGGTGTTTTGTTTCGCTAACGGAGCTCACGAGTTTTCTGTTAAGTTTTGTGTTGTGAAGTTTTCAAGTTTTGGGTAAAGATTCGATGGACTATGGAATAAGGAGTGGCAAGAGCCTAAGCTTGGGGATGCCCAAGGCACCCCAAGGTAATATTCAAGGATAACCATGCATCTAAGCTTGGGGATGCCCGGAAGGCATCCCTCTTTCGTCTTCGTTCATCGGTAACTTTACTTGGAGCTATATTTTTATTCACCACATGATATGTGTTTTGCTTGGAGCGTCATGTCATTTTATTTTGTTTTGCTTGCTGTTTGAATAAAGTATCAAGATTTGAAATTCTTAAATGTTAGAGTGTCTTCACATAGTTGCGTAATTATCCGACTACTCATTGATCTTCACTTATATCTTTCGGAGTAGTTTGTCATTTGCTCTAGTGCTTCACTTATATCTTTTAGAGCATGGTGGTAGTTTTATTTTGAAGAAATAGATGAAATCTCATACTTCACTTATATTATTTTGAGAGTCTTAAATAGCATGTTAATTTGCTTAAATAATCCTAATATGCTAGGTATTCAAGAATAGTAAAAACTTTCTTATGAGTGTGTTCAATACTAAGAGAAGTTTGATGCTTGATAATTGTTTTGAGATATGGAGGTAGTAATATTAGAGTCATGCTAGTTGAGTAGTTGTGAATTTGAGAAATACTTGTGTTAAAGTTTGTGATTCGTAGCATGCACGTATGGTGAACCGTTATGTGATGAAGTCGGAGCATGATTTATTTATTGATTGTCTTCCTTATGAGTGGCGGTCGGGGACGAGCAATGGTCTTTTCCTACCAATCTATCCCCCTAGGAGCATGCGCGTAATACTTTGCTTTGATAACTAGTAGATTTTTGCAATAAGTATATGAGTTCTTCATGACTAATTTGAGTCCATGGATTATACGCACTTTCCCCATCCTTCCACCATTGCTAGCCTTTCTAATACCGCGCACCTTTCGCCGGTATCATACACCCACATTATCCTTCCTCAAAACAGCCACCATACCTACCTATCATGGCATTTCCATAGCCATTCCGAGATATATTGCCATGCAACTTTCCACCGTTCCGTTTATTATGACACGCTCCATCATTGTCATATTGCTAGCATGATCATGTAGTTGACATCGTATTTGTGGCAAAACCACCATTCATAATTCTTTCATACATGTCACTCTTGATTCATTGCATATCCAGACACCACCGGAGGCATTCATATAGAGTCATATTTTGTTCTAAGTATCGAGTTGTAATTCTTGAGTTGTAAGTAAATAAAAGTGTGATGATCATCATTATTAGAGCATTGTCCCGGTGAGGAAAGGATGATGGAGACTATGATTCCCCACAAGTCGGGAAGAGACTCCGGACGAAAAAAAAAGAAAAAAAGAAAAAAAGAGGCCATAAAAAAGGGAGAAAAGGCCCAAATAAAAAATGAGAGAAAAGAGAGAAGAGACAATGTTACTATCCTTTACCACACTTGTGCTTCAAAGTAGCACCATGATCTTCATGATAGAGAGTCTCTCATTTTGTCACTTTCATATACTAGTGGGAATTTTTCATTATAGAACTTGGCTTGTATATTCCAATGATGGGCTCCCTCAAAATGCCCGAGGTCTTCGTGAGCAAGCGAGTTGGATGCACATCCACTTAGTTTCTTTTGTTGAGCTTTCATATGCTTATAGCTCTAGTGCATCCGTTGCATGGCAATCCCTACTCACTCACATTGATATCTATTGATGGGCATCTCCATAGCCCGTTGATACGCCTAGTTGATGTGAGACTATCTTCCCCTCTTTTTGTCTTCTCCACAACCACCGTTCTATTCCACATATAGTGCTATATCCATGGCTCATGCTCATGTATTGCGTGAAGATCGAAAAAGTTTTGAAAATGTTAAAGTATGAAACAATTGCTTGGCTTGTCATCGGGGTTGTGCATGATTTAAATACTTTGTGTGGTGAAGATAGAGCATAGCCAGACTATATGATTTTGTAGGGATAGCTTGCTTTGGCCATGTTATTTTGAGAAGACATAATTGCTTAGTTAGTATGCTAGAAGTATTATTATTTTCATGTCAATATGAACTTTTGTCTTGAATCTTTCAGATCTGAATATTCATACCACAATTAAGAAGAATTACATTGAAATTATGCCAACTAGCATTCCACACCAAAAATTATCTTTTTTATCATTTACCTACTCGAGGACGAGCAGGAATTAAGCTTGGGGATGCTTGATACGTCTCCAACGTATCTATAATTTTTGATTGCTCCATGCTATATTATCTACTGTTTTGGGCAATATTGGGCTTTATTATCCACTTTTATATTATTTTGGGACTAACCTATTAACCGGAGGCCCAGCCTGATTCTTTGTTTTATGCCTATTTTAGTGTTTCGAGGAAAAGGAATATCGACGAGTCGAAACGGAACGAAATCAACTGGAGAAGTTATTTTTTGAAGGAAAGCCACCGGATAGACTTGGACTCTATGTCAGAAGATACGGGAGCTGGCCACGAGGGTGGGGGGCGCGCCCACCCCCCTAGGGCGCGCCTCCGTGCCTCATGGGGCCCCCGTAGCTCCACCGACATACCCCCTGCACCCATATATACCTACGTATCGTAAAACTTCCAGAACAGAGAATAGATCGGGAGTTCCGCCGCCGCAAGCTTCTAAAGCCACCAAAAACCAATCGGGACCCTGTTTCGGCACCCTGCCGGAGGGGGAACCCTCACCGGTGGCCATCTTCATCATCCCGGCGCTATCCATGACGAGGAGGGAGTAGTTCACCCTCGGGGCTGAGGGTATGTACGGTAGCTATGTGTTTGATCTCTCTCTCTCGTGTTCTTGATTTGGCACGATCTTGATGTATCGCGAGCTTTGCTATTATAGTTGGATCTTATGTTTTTCTCCCCCTCTACTCTCTTGTAATGAATTGAGTTTTCCCTTTGAAGTAATCTTATCGGATTGAGTCTTTAAAGATTTGAGAACACTTGATGTATGTCTTGCCGTGCGTATCTGTGGTGACAATGGGATATCACGTGATTCACTTGATGTATGTTTTGGTGATCAACTTGCGGGTTCCGCCCATGAACCTATGCATAGGGGTTGGCACACATTTTCGTTGTGATTCTCCGGTAGAAACTTTGGGGCACTCTTTGAGGTTCTATGTGTTGGTTGAATAGATGAATCTGAGATTGTGTGATGCATATCGTATAATCATGCCCACGGATACCCTACCATAATATCTTCGTTCGTTCTCCGCTATTAGTGGCTTTGGAGTGACTCTTTGTTGCATGTTGAGGGATTGTTATATGATCAAACTATGTTATTATTGTTGAGAGAACTTGCACTAGTGAAAGTATGAACCCTAGGCCTTGTTTCCTATCATTGCAATACCGTTTACGCTCACGTTTATCACTTGTTACCTTGCTGTTTTTATATTTTCAGATTATAAAAACCTATATCTACCATCCATATTGCACTTGTATCACCATCTCTTCGCCGAACTAGTGCACCTATACAATTTACCATTGTATTGGGTGTGTTGGGGACACAAGAGACGCTTTGTTATTTGGTTGGAGGGTTGTTTGAGAGAGACCATCTTCATCCTACACCTCCCACGGATTGATAAACCTTAGGTCATCCACTTGAGGGAAATTTGCTACTGTCCTACAAACCTCTGCACTTGGAGGCCCAACAACGTCTACAAGAAGAAGGTTGTGTAGTAGACATCAGGCGCCCACCTGATCTTGGTCGTCATGGCTTACGTCACGAGAACCTCGCGAGGTTTTGCCTTGCATTGATCTCTGCGCCCCTCACGAGCCAACCTGGTGAGGGTGCTCCCGAGGAGGTCTTGCGTCGTCCGCCTCGCGAGGGTCTTGAGTGCTTGTCGGTGAAGATGGGCCACTCTGGGCCCTTTCATGAGAACCACGCCGTGGGCATGAGCGAGCAAGTCTGGGGACCCCCGTTCCCAGAACACCGACACAACTAAAAGTGGTCTTTTCTTGATCAGGTTGAGAAACAGGTATTTGTGAAAACCAGAATATCCATCAAGGAACCAAAAGTGTGTGTGCTTAGATAATCTTTCAAGCATTTGATCAATAAAAGGCAAAGGGTAATGATCTTTTCTAGTTGCTTTGTTTAATTTTCTAAAATCAATTACCATTCTATAGCCTTTAACAATTCTTTGTGGAATAAGTTAATTCTTATCATTAGGAACAACAGTTATACCTCCCTTCTTAGGGACACAATGAACATGACTTACCCATCTACTTTCAGCTATAGGATAGATTATACGTGCTTCCAGAAGTTTTAATATTTCCATTCTACCACTTCTTTCATCTTCGGATTTAATCGACGTTGGTGATTAACAACGGGTTTAGCATGAGGTTCCATATTAATTTTGTGCTGACATAGAGTGGGACTAATGCCCTTTAAATCATCAAAAGTATATCCAATAGCAGCTTGGTGCTTCCTTAGAACTTTCAATAATCTTTCTTCTTCATGTTCTAAAAGGTTAGCACTAATAATAACAGGATATATCTTCTTTTCATCAAGATAAGCATATTTCAAAGTGTCTGGCAATTGTTTTAATTCAGACACAGGATCACCTTTAGGTGGAGGAGGACCTCCTAGAGTTTCAATAGGAAAATTGTGTTTAAGCAGAGGACGTTGTTCAAAGAATATTTTATCTATTTCATTTCTTTCATGCATATGTAAATTATTTTCATGGTCTAGCAAATATTGTTCTAAAGGATCAGTAGGTGGTACAACAATAGAAGCAAGACCAATTAATTCATCCTTACTAGGCAATTCTTTTTCATGAAGCTTTCTACTAAACTTGGAAAAATTAAACTCATGAGACTCATCACCAAAACTAACACCGACAGTTTGTTTCTCACAATCTATCTTAGCATTAACGATGTTCAAGAAAGGTCTACCTAAAATAATGGGACAAAAGTCATCTTGTGGGGAACCAAGAACAAGAAAATCAGTAGGATATTTTATTTTCCCACACAAGACTTCAACATCTCTAACAATCCCAATTGGAGATATGGTGTCTCTATTAGCAAGTTTAATAGTAACATCTATGTCTTCAATTTCTGCGGGTGCTATGTCATTCATAATTTCTTGATATAAGGTGTAAGGAATAGCACTCACACTAGCACCTATGTCACATAAACCATGATAAAAGTGATCTCCTATTTTAACTGAGATGACAGGCATGCCAACAACAGGTCTATGTTTATCCTTTTTATCAGGTTTAGCAATTCTAGCTGCTTCTTCACAGAAGTAAATAACATGCCCATCTATATCTTCTTCTAAGAGATCTTTAACCACAGCAATACTAGGTTCTACTTTAATTTGTTCATGAGGTTTAGATATCCTAATATAGCTTTTGTTAACCATAGTTGAAACTTTAGCATGTTCCTTTATCCTAACAGGGAAAGGTGGTTTCTCTATATAAGCAGAAGGAACAACTGGATCAACATTATAAAGTATAGTTTCTTTGTTAACTGGTACTAGTTCTTTAATTTCTTATTTAATAGGTGGGTGATATTTAAACCACTTCTCTTTAGGGAGTTCAACATGAGTAGCAAATGATTCACAGAAGGAGGCTACTATCTCTGAGTCAAGTCCGTATTTAGTGCTAAACTTTTGAAAAGCATCGGTATCCATAAAAGATTTAACACAATCATACTTAAGTTTAATACCTGACTCTTTACCTTCATCGAGTTCCCAATCTTCAGAGTAGCGTTTAATTATTTCCAAAAGATCCCACCAGAATTCAATAGTATTCTTCATAAAATAATCAGCACAAGAAGTATCAAGCATGGTTTGATCATTACGAGAAAGCCGAGCATAAAAATTCTGGATAATAATTTCTCTTGAGAGCTCATGATTGGGGCATGAATATAACACTGACTTAAGCCTCCCCCAAGCTAGAGCGATACTTTCTCCTTCACGAGGCCAAATATTATATATATAATTTCGATCACGATGAACTAGATGCATAGGATAATTTTTTTGGTGGAACTCCAATTTCAAACGATTCCAATTACATGATCCAATATCATCGCATAGCCTATACCATGCCAATGCTTTTCCCTTCAAAGATAAAGGGAAAACCTTTTTCATAACTTCATCCCTAGGTAAACCTGCAAGCTTAAACAATCCAAAAATTTGTTGTACATATATCAAGTGCATATCAGGATGTTCAGTTCCATCTCGTGCATAAGGATTAGCTAGAAGTTGTTCTATCATACCCGAAAGAATTTCATATTCAATATTTTCAGTAGGTGTAGTAGATTTAGGGGTAGCTAATTGTGGTTCCGGACGAGGTGAAGATACCCTGAACAAACCCCTCAAAGGATTGTTTTCCATAGTAACAAGTGACAATAAATTTCAGCACACTATATAAATGTTTCCTTACCAAATTCCACTTACCAAAGGCGCTTCACTCCCCGGCAACGGCGCCAGAAAATATCCTTGATGACCCACAAGTATAGGGGATCAATTGTAGCTCTTTTCGATTAGTAAGAGTGTCGAACCCAACAAGGAGCAGAAGGAAATGACAAGTAATTTTCAGTAAAGTAATGTCTGCAAGTGCTGAAATTGTAAGTAGCAGAGTAGTTTGATAGCAAGATAATTTGTAACGAGTAAGTAACAATAGTAGAAACAAAATTGCAGCAAGGTAGCCCAATCCTTTTGAGGCAAAGGACAGGCCAAAACGGTCTCTTATGATAAGCAAAGTGTTCTTGAGGGTACACAAGATTTTCATCTAGTCACTTTCATCATGTTGGTTCGATTTGTGTTCTGTGGGTGGACCGGTGCTTAGGTGTTGTTCTTACTTGAACAAACCTCCTACTTATGATTAACGCTCCCACAAGCATCCGCAATAACTTTTGGATCCAATCGCTCCCTTATGGAATAGCGCATAAACCGGGGTTAAGCTTCTGTCACTCTCGCAACCCATCATCTAATTGCTACTCCACAATGCATTCCCTTAGGCCCAAATATGGTGAAGTGTCATGTAGTCGACGTTCATATGACACCACTAAGGGAAGCACAACATACATACTATAAAAATATCGAACACATATCAAGTTCACATGATTACTTGCAACATGATTTCTCCCGTGACCTCAAGAAAAAAAGTAACTACTCACAAATGATTATATGCTCATGACCAGAGGAGTATTAAATAGCATATTGGATCTGAACATCTAATTTTCCACCAAATAAACCATATAGTAATCAACTACAAGATGTAATCAACACTACTAGTCACCCACAAGCACCAATCTATAGTTCCGGTAACAAGATTGAACACAAGAGATGAACTAGGGTTTGAGATGAGATGGTGTTGTTGAAGATATTGATGGAGATTGCCCTCCCCAAGATGGGAGAGTTGTTGGTGATGATGAGGACGATGATTTCCCCCTCCGGGAGGGAAGTTCCCCCGGCGGAATCGCTCCGCCGGAGGGCAAAAGTGCTCCTGCCCAAGTTGCGCCTCGAGGCGGCGGTGCTTCATCCCGAAAGTCCTCCCCTTATTTGTTTCTAGGTCAAAAGGGCATATATACCAGAAGATGGGCACCGGAGGTGGGCCTGGGTGAGCACAACCCACCAGGGCGCGCCTGGGCTCCCTGGCGCGCCCAGGTGGGTTGTGCCCACCTGGTGGGCCCCCTCTAGTAGTTATTTTCTCCAATAATTCTTAAATATTCCATTAAAAATCTCCGTGAAGTTCAGCTTGTTTGGAGTTGTGCAGAACAGGTGGCCTGACGTAGCTTTTCCAGGTCTAGATTTCCAGCTGCCGGAATTCTCCCTCTTAGTGTGTACCTTGAAAATTATGAGAGAAAAGGCATTAGAATTACTCCAAAAAGCATTATTATGGAAAAACATTATAAATAACAGTAAGAAAACATGATGCAAAATGGACGTATCACCTCACTGCTTGTCATATAGTAGAAGAAACTAATCGTATTTCACGTTACTATGTCTGCTCAGTGGACAATATATATAACATGTAGAGTAAAAAAGAGATGCAATAAGTGTACAACCTCTTTGGCGAAGCCATGTCGATCTCAGCATCATTGGGTTGGTCGGTGAGGATGCTCCGACTAACTTGGCTGTCGAAGGAGGTTAAGAAGATCTTAGGCGTCTAGAAATGGAGCCCGGGGTACTGATACGTCTCCAACGTATCTATAATTTTTGATTGCTCCATGCTATATTATCTACTGTTTTGGACCATATTGGGCTTTATTTTCCACTTTTATATTACTTTTGGGACTAACCTATTAACCGGAGGCCCAGCCAATTCTTATTCTTTTTGCCTATTTCGGTGTTTCAAGAAAGCGGAATATCAAACGAGTCCAAAGCGGAATGAAATCTTCGGAACGTGATTTTCTCATCGAGATAAGATCCGGAGACTTGGACCCTCGGTCAAGAAAGGAGGAGGCGGCCACGAGGTGGAGGGCGCCCCCTAGGGCGCGCCCGCCTCGTGGGCCCCAAGCTCCACCGACGTACTCCTTCCTCCTATATATACCACGTGCCTCAACAGATCGAGATCACGGAGCCAAAAACCTAATTCCACCGCCGCAACTTTCTTTATCCACGAGATCCCATCTTGGGGCCTGTTCCGAGCTCATGGGAAGGGGAATCCACCACGGAGGGCTTCTACATCATCATCATAGCCTCTCCGATGAAGTGTGAGTAGTTTACTTCAGACCTTCGGGTCCATAGTTAGTAGCTAGATGGCTTCTTCTCTCTTTTTGGATCTCAATACAATGTTCTCCCCCTCTCTCGTGGAGATCTATTTGATGTAATCTTCTTTCTACGGTGTGTTTGTTGAGACCGATGAATTGTGGGTTTATGATCAAGATTATCTATGAGCAATATTTGAATCTTCTCTGAATTCTTTTATGTATGATTGGTTATCTTTGCAAGTCTCTTCGAATTATCCGTTTGTTTTGGCCAACTAGATTGGTAGTTCTTGCAATGGGAGAAGTGCTTAGCTTTGGGTTCAATCTTGTGGTGACCTTTCCCGATGTGATGGGGCAGCAAGGCACGTATTGTATTATTGCCATCTAGGATAACAAGATGGTTTTTTATCATATTGCATGAATTTATCCCTCTACATCATGTCATCTTGCTTAAGGCGTTACTCTGTTTTCATTAACTTAATACTCTAGTTGCATGCTTGTTAGCGGTCGATGAGTGGAGTAATAGTTGTAGATGATGGCAGGTGTCGGTCTACTTGTCTTGGACGTGATTCCTATTTACATGATCATACCTAGATACTCTCATAACTATGCTCAATTCTGTCAATTGCTCAACAGTAATTCGTTCACCCACCGTAAAATACTTATGCTCTTGAGAGAAGCCACTAGTGAAATCTATGCCCCCCGGGTCTATTCTCATCATATTAATCTTCCATCACTTTATTATTGCTTTGCTTTCTACTTTGCCTTTTATTTTACTTTGCATCTTTATACCAAAAATACCAAAAATATTATCTATCATATCTATCAGATCTCACTCTCGTAAGTAACCGTGAAGGGATTGACAACCCCTATTCGCGTTGGTTGCGAGGAGTTATTTGCTTTGTGTAGGTACGAGGGACTTGCGCATGGCCTCCCTCTTGGATTGATACCTTGGTTCTCAAAAACTGAGGGAAATACTTACGCTACTCTGCTGCATCATCCTCTCCTCTTCGGGGAAAACCAACGCAAGCTCAAGACGTAGCAAGAAGGATTTCTAGCGCCGTTGCCGGGGAGTCTATGCAAAAGTTAACATACCAAGTACCCATCACAATCCCTTATCTCCCGCATTACATTATTTGGCTTTGCCTCTCGTTTTCCTCTCCCCCACTTCACCCTTGCCGTTTTATTCGCCCTCTCTTTTCGTTTGCCTTGATGTCTTACTTGGCTTGTTTGCTCGTTTGGTTGAAGTAGTTGAGTATTTATTCCTAAAAAAATAAGCCAATATATATGGATCCTCATCAGCTTGCCAATCTTTTTAAGAGATCGAGTTACGATGAACCAATTCCTAGTGATTTTGATGCACTAGATTATCTTTATAAGGTTTTGCCTTAAATCCGTAAATCTGAAAATTGTGATGAAGTGCTTTATGAAGTGATTCACGATAGATCTTTGAATAAAAAGCTTGATTACAATGATTTTATTATAAATTCTATTGATGTAAATTATGCTAATAATATGCAAAACCCTAAGCTTGGGGATGCTAGTTTTGCTATGTCCAATAGTCATGATTGGGGAGATTCTTCTTATGATCTTGAAAGTTTATTTAAGCCCCATGATGAATATAAGATTGATAATAGTGTTTGCAATAATATTGAAAGTGAGTTTGGAAGAGTGTCAACTTTAGATCCCACATATTTGGATAACATTCAATCTTATGAAATTTTTGATAAAAGTGGGCTTGGAGAAATCATGACTTTAGTTAATGATTATCCCACTATTTTGGAAGAGTGTCAACTTCACATGCATGTGGATCGTGTTGAGAATATGTTATGTGATAGCTATATTGTTGAATTTCTTATGATTCTACATGTAATTATTATGAGAGAGGAAAATATGGTTATAGAAATTTTTATGTTACTAAATTACCTCTCGTTATGTTGAGATTGCTACTGTTCCTTTCCGCTTCCTTGCATATGCTAGTTTTGCTTGCTACGATAATTTGTTTGCCTATAATATGCCTATGCATAGGAAGTATGTTAGACTTAAGTGTGTTTTTCACATGTTTTATGCTGCTCTCTTTGTGCTTCAATTCTTGTGAGCATCATTGAAATCTCAATGCCTAGCTAAAAAGGCTTTAAAGAAAAGCGTTTGTTGGGACACAACCCAATATTTATCCTTGCTATTTAGGAATAAATAATCCATCAACCCTCTGTTTAGATGTGGTTTTATGTTTAGTTAGTGTTTGTGCTAAGTTAAACCTATAGGATCTTCTTGGATGATAGTTATTTGATCTTGCTGTAATTTCCAGAAACTTCAGGTTCACGAAAACAATTGTTAAAAATCACCAGTACGTGATAAAATAGTGATTCCACTTGTTGCTGATCAAAAAACAATTTTCCTAGGTCGTCCTATTTTGTCTGAATTTTTGGAGTTCCAGAAGTTTGCGTTAGTTACAGATTACTACAGACTGTTCTGTTTTTGACAGATTTTGTTTTTCGTGTGTTGTTTGCTTATTTTGATGAATCTATGGCTAGTGAAATAGTTTATAATCCATATAGAAGTTGGAATACAGTAGGTTTAACACTAAAATAAATAAATAATTAGTTCATTACAGTACCTTGAAGTGGTCTTTTGTTTTCTTTCACAAAGGGAGCTCACGAGATTTTTGTTGAGTTTTGTGTTGTAAAGTTTTCAAGTTTTGGGTGAAATCTTTTGATGGATTATGGAACAAGGAGTTGCAAGAGCCTAAGATTGGGGATGCCCATGGCACCCCCAAGATAATCCAAGGACACCAAAAAGTCAAAGCTTGGGGATGCCCCGGAAGGCATCCCCTCTTTCGTCCACTTCCATCGGTAACTTTACTTGGAGCTATATTTTTATTCACTACATGATATGTGTTTTGCTTGGAGCGTCTTGTATTGTTTGTGTATTTTCTTTTTAGTTTACCACAATCATCCTTGCTGTACACACCTTTTGAAAGAGCCATACATGAATTGGAATCTGTTAGAATACTCTATGTGCTTCACTTATATCTTTTGAGCTTTATAGTTTTGCTCTAGTGCTTCGCTTATATCTTTTAGAGCACGGTGGTGGATTTGTTTTATAGAAACTATTGATCTCTCATGCTTCACTTAGATTATTTTGAGAGTCTTAAATAGCATGGTAATTTGCTTAATAATAATATGCTAGGTATACAAAATAGTAAAAACTTTCTTATGAGTGTGTTGAATACTAAGAAAAGTTTGATACTTGATAATTGTTTTGAGATATGGAGGTGATAATATCAAAGTCGTGCTAGTTGAGTAGTTGTGAATTTGAGAAATGCTTGTGTTGAAGTTTGCAGGTCCGTAGCATGCATTATGGTAAACGTTATGTAACAAATTTGAAACATGAGGTGTTATTTGATTGTCCTCCTTATGAGTGGCGGTCGGGGACGAGCGATGGTCTTTTCCTACCAATCTATCCACCTAGGAGCATGCGCGTAGTGCTTTGGTTTTTGATGGCTTGTAGATTTTTGCAATAAATATGTGAGTTCTTTATGACTGATATTGAGTCCATGGATTGTACGCACTCTCACCCTTTCATCATTGCTAGCCTCTTCGGTACCGTGCATTGCCCTTTCTCACATTGAGAGTTGGTGCAAACTTCGCCGGTGCATCCAAACCCCGTGATATGATACGCTCTTTCACACATAAACCTCCTTATATCTTCCTCAAAACAACCACCATACCTACCTATTATGGCATTTCTATAGCCATTCCGAGATATATTGCCATGCAACTTTCCACCATGCCGTTCTTCATGACACATTCATCATTGTCATATTGCTCAGCATGATCATGTAGTTGGCATAGTATTTTGGCAAAGCCAGCGTTCATAATTCTTTCATACATGTCACTCTTGATTCATTGGATATCCCGGTACACCGCTGGAGGCATTCATATAGAGTCATACTTTGTTCTAGTATCGAGTTGTAATCATTGAGTTGTAAATAAATAGAAGTGTGATGATCATCATTTTCTAGAGCATTGTCCCAAGTGAGGAATAAAATAATAATCAAAAGGGAAGGCCATAAAAAAAGAGAAGGCCCAAAAAATGAGAGAAAAAGAGAGAAGGGACAATGTTACTATCCTTTTTCACACTTGTGCTTCAAAGTAGCACCATATTCTTTGTCAGAGTAATTGGACACGGATACCTCGAAGACGGCGAGACAATAAATCAAGACATCGCGGCTAGCAAAGCCCCTCAGTCCGACTGCCCGGCCGCTCCTGCCGGCTCCCCGTCCGACTGCTCATTGCTGCCGGCTACTGCCAACCAGCCGGCTGCCGACTGCAGCCCGACCCGACACCGACAAGACCCCGACAAGACGGTCGTACCGCAACGTCATCTATAGTGTATCTGTCCCTGAGCACTGTTTTATATAGTGCACCAGGGACCATGAGGCATGCACATCATGTACACACTCTATGGGCATGGTGCCCCATGCCCACTTGCCCCCCACGCCACTACCAAGCTTACATGCTAAGCTACCATGCCCACTCCACAATATATATATAGCCATCCATCCATCCATCCATAGGGGGACTCACACTCTCACGCACACACTCATTCGGCCAGAGGCCACGGCCACCACGCCACTAGCTAGCTAGCTCATTGCTACTACTCTCAGTCCAATACAGCTCCAAGAGCACTTTGTATTGCCTGATGTACATGAATATATACTCGGACATGCGAGGAGTAGGGGTGTTATCTCTCGGAGAGCCGAACCTGGGTAAACTAGCGTGCATACTCGCATACCCGTCCCTGGATATTCCGGCAGCAGTCTTGCCCTCACATGAAGCCACCATGTGGCATATGTCGTCTTGCACCCCCCGTGAGAATACCACGACATTTGGCACCCACCGTGGGGTGGTATTATGCTACCGCGCTGCTGCTGCTTTCACAGTCTGGGCGGGACCATCTTCGTCATCTCCGCCGTGACGTCGCCGTCGTCTCTCCGGTAGCGCTCGGGGGCCCGACATCAACACACCCCAGAGCGGCCGTGAGGGGCGGTGCGTCCTCGCCGTCGGCCTCGCCATCATCACCATCACTGCGACGTCGCATCCGTCTCTCCGGCACCGGTCAGGGGCTCGACATCAGCATGCCTCCGGCGCGACCGTCTTTGGGCCAGCGGCGTCGTCGTCGCCGCCTTCGATGCGCTTCGCAGCTTCCGCCCTACTCCGCGGCTGTCCCAAGCTCGCTCGTCCTGTCGTGCCGCAGCGTTTGGGCCTAAGCTAGCTAGCTAGCCAGCCAGCAAAGCCGATGGATTCGGCTGCGTAGGCTTGCGTAGCTAGCTAGCACGGTTCATGTGCACGCAGCAGTACACGACGCGCGCCTCTGCTCTTCTCCGCTCGCGCGGGCGCGCGGCTATGCTGGCTCGCCTCCGCTTCCCCGCGCCCGTCCATCTCCAAGCTGCTCGCCGCCACGCTCGTGGACGCCGCGTCCGCATGCTCGTGCACACCGGCTGCTGTCCGGCGCCCACTCCGCGCCCGAGCACCGCCGTGGCCTCGTCGGCGCGCACCTCAAGCCCAGCTCCGCTCCGTCCAGCACCGCCCGGCCAGCGCCGGCTGCATCCGCCTACGCCTACATCGGGCCCGCGCCACTCGGCCTTCCATGCTCGACCTCTGCTCCACGACCGGTCGGCTCCTCGGTTCCGCCGCGTCTGCGTCCGCCCGCCCGCACCTCCGCTGCGCCCGGCATCGCCTTGGTCCTCCCGCGCTGCTCCGCCGTCTCCGCCCGCAGCGCCAGGTCCGGCTCTTCCCGCACCGCTGTGCCGAGTCCGGCTCCTCCCGCCCCGCTCCGGCCTCTCCCGCGCTGATGCGCCGGGTCCGGCTCCTCTCAAGTCGCCTGCCGGGTCGCCACGCTCCTGCCCCGCGCCCCGTCCTGCCGCCTTCGCCCGCGGCGAGAGCTCAACTTCCGCCGGGTCCGCTCGCGTGCTGGCTCCGCCCTCCCGCGCAACCGACCGCTACCGCGCCCCTCGCCAGCTCCCGCTTCCGAGCACCCTGCTGCTCCCCTCGCCGGCTCCGGCTCCCGAGCACCCGGCCGTTGTCGCGCCCCTCGCCGGCTCCGGCTCCCGAGGACCCGGCTACTCCCCTCGCCGGCTCCGGCTCTTGAGCACCCGTCCGCTACTGCGCCCCTCGACGGCTCCGGCTCCCGAGCACCCGGCTCCGGCTTGAAAGCACCCTGTTGCTCCCCTGCGCCGCTCCAGCTCCTGAAGCACCGGCCGCTGCGCCTGCCGCTTCGGCTCCTGCGCACCCGGCCGCTGCCGCGTCCCTCGCCGGCCCGGCCCCAGGCGCCGCGCAAGGCACCGGGTTTTTCGCGTCCTGGCGCGGCTCCTGGCCAGCGTCCAGTTGTGGCCGGCTGCTCCTGCAGGAGAAAGGCCGGTTGCCCATCCGGCTTTGATAGAAAAAGACAAAGAGAAATAAAAGAAAGAAGGGTCCGGCTCCCCGTGTGGAGTCGGACAGAAAGAGAGAAGAGAAAAGAAAGGGCCGGCTGGGGCAACGCAGAGCGCCGACTGCCTAGTAGCCGGCTGGAAAAAGTGGGCTGACTGCCCACAGCCGACTGCTGAAAAAAAAGAAAGAAAAGAAATATGTGTCCGGCTGCCCACGGCTGGACAAAGAGAAGGAGAAAGAAAACAAAGTAGTTGCCGGGCTACACCTGGTGGGTGCACTGAGGCGCCCCCGCGAGGAAGAAGACAAAGTAGTTGCCGGGAGATCCGGCCGCCTTTCGTGATCGGCCCAGTCTTGGGCTACACCCGGTGGGTCTTGGCGCGCCCATGGAAGATCGCAAACAAGAAGAGTTTTGTCCGGCTGCTAGCAGCTGGCATAAGAGAAAAGAAGAAAAAGGGCGCTACAAGACGCCTCGCCGCCTGGCTGGTCGAGCCTGACCGGCTGGGACCCCCCTTCGAGCACCCGGAGGCTCAAAGACTTCACCCAGCGGGTGCGCCGACGCGCTCCGCAAGCGCCGAGTCGCGCCGGTTGTCTTCGACGACCGCGACTACACGAAAATCAATGTGAGCTCCTCACCCGCATATTTTTGCACCACGCAAGCACGGATAACCCCGAGCGTTGCTCGGGGAACTATCTCCGCATTTCATTACAGTTACATCACTGTTCGCCCCGGTGCCAGCCAGAGTTGGCCCGGGGGCTGGCCGCTTGGCCTGAGACGTTAATTCCCGCAGACGGCTTAGTAGCGTGCGCGGTACCAAAGGCACACTCTTAGTCACAGACCGCAGAGCGGCTGTCCGACTAGCAAGAGTGAACGATGGAGGCCACCCATGCGAAAAACGTCCGGGAAGAAAAACGGATCAGGCGATCCGGCCGTTTCCTTTACAATTATCTGCTTGGTCGAATCTTCTCCCAGACTACAGTAATCTTGTACACTCCACTTCACATCCCACTCTCGACCCACTGCATCGCAGAGCGGCTGTCCGGCGAGCGAGAGCACAAGCCAAAAAGCGGAGGGAACACGAAAAAGATTAAGGGGGCTCGGACGAAACCGAGTCGGCACCCTCCGCATAAAACTTGCAATGCTAAAAGCAAACATTTGATATATCTGCGTGGAATAACTTTTTCTTTTTCATGATCATTTCCATGAACACTCGCCAAAAAACCTCCGCCCAACTTTGCCAAGTTGCCCGGAGGCTTGGGGGCTACTGTGGGAGTAATTGGACACGGATACCCCGAAGATGGCGAGACAATAAATCAAGACATCGGGGCTAGCAAAGCCCCTCAGTCCGGCTGCCCGGCCGCTTCTGCCGGCTCCCCATCCGACCGCTTTCTCGCTTGCCGGGCCATTGCCGGCTGCCGATCGCCAACCAGTCAATGCCGCCCGACCCGACACCGACAAGACCCCAACAAGACGGTCGTACCGCAACGTCATCTACAGTGTATCTGTCCCTGGGCACTGTTTTATAAAGTGCACCAGGGACCAGGAGGCATGCACATCACGTACACACTCTCATGGGCATGGTGCCCCATGCCCACTTGCCCCCCACGCCACTACCAAGCTTACATGCTAATCTACCATGCCCACTCCACAATATATATATATATAGCCATCCATCCATCCATCCACAGGGGGACTCACACTCTCACGCACACACTCATTCGGCCAGAGGCCACGGCCACCACGCCACTAGCTAGCTAGCTCATTGCTACTACTCTCAGTCCAATACAGCTCCAAGAGCACTTTGTATTGCCTGATGTACATCCCAGATATATACTCAGACATGCAGGAGTAGGGGTGTTATCTCTCCGGAGAGCCCCGAACCTGGGTAAACTAGCGCGTGCTACTCGCATACCCGTCCCTGGATATTCCGGCAGCAGTCTTGCTCACCTGCGAAGCCACCATGTGGCATATGTAAATCTTGCACCCCCGTGAGAATACCACGACATTCTTCATATAGCAAGTCTAATATATTGTGCTTCAAAGTAGCACCATAATCATCATGATAGAGAGTCTCTTGTTTTTCACTTTCATATACTAGTGGGAATTTTCATTATAGAACTTGGCTTGTATATTCCAACGATGGGCTTCCTCAAATGCCCTAGGTCTTCGTGAGCAAGCAAGTTGGATGCACACCCACTTAGTTTCTTTTGTTGAGCTTTCATACATTTATAGCTCTAGTGCATTCGTTGCATGGCAATCCCTACTCCTTGCATTAACATCAATTGATGGGCATCTCCATAGCCTGTTGATTAGCCTCGTTGATGTAAGACCTTCTCCTTTTTTGACTTCTCCACATAACCCCCATCATCATATTCTATTCCACCCATAGTGCTATGTCCATGGCTCGCGCTCATATATTGCGTGAAAGTTTATAGGTTTGAGGTTACTAAAGTATGAAACAATTGCTTGGCTTGTGATCGGGGTTGCGCATGATGAGAGCATTCTTGTGTGACGAAAATGGAGCATGACTAAACTATATGATTTTGTAGGGATGAACTTTCTTTGGCCATGTTATTTTGAGAAGACATGATTGCTTCGTTAGTATGCTTGAAGTATTATTATTTTTATGTCAATATGAACTTTTGTCTTGAATCTTTCGGATCTGAATATTCATACCACAATTAAGAAGAGTTACATTGAAATTATGCCAAGTAGCACTCTGCATCAAATATTCTCTTTTATCATTTACCTACTCGAGGACGAGGAATTAAGCTTGGGGATGCGTGATACATCTCCAACGTATCTATAATTTTTATTGCTCCATGCTATATTATCTACTTGTTTTGGACCATATTGGGCTTTATTTTCCACTTTTATATTACTTTTGGGACTAACCTATTAACCGGAGGCCCCGCTTGATTTCTTTTTTTTGCCTATTTCGTGTTTCAAGAAAGCGGAATATCAAACAGTCCAAACCGAATGAAATCTTGAGAACGTGATTTTCTCATCAGATATGATCCAGGAGACTTGGACCCTCGATCAAGAAAGGAGGGAGGCGGCCACGAGGGTGGAGGGCGCCCCCCAGGGCGCGCCCCCTGCCTCGTGGGCCCCCAAAGCTCCACCGACGTACTCCTTTCTCCTATATATACCTACGTACCCCCAACAGATTAGATATGGAGCCAAAAACCTAATTCCACCGCCGCAACTTTCTCAGATCCATGAGATCCCATCTTGGGGCCTGTTAGGAGTTCACGGAAGGGGAATCCACCATGGAGGGCTTCTACATCATCATCATAGCCTCTCCGATGAAGTGTGAGTAGTTTAGTTCAGACCTTGGGTCCATAGTTAGTAGCTAGATGGCTTCTTCTCTCTTTTGGATCTCAATACAATGTTCTCCCCCTCTCTCGTGGAGATCTATTTGATGTAATCTTCTTTCTACGGTGTGTTTGTTGAGACCGATGAATTGTGGGTTTATGATCAAGATTATCTATGGGCAATATTTGAATATTCTCTGAATTCTTTTATGTATGGTTGGTTATCTTTGCAAGTCTCTTCGAATTATCCGTTTGGTTTGGCCAACTAGATTGGTAGTTCTTGCAATGGGAGAAGTGCTTAGCTTTGGGTTCAATCTTTATGTGTCCTTTCCCAAAGGATGAGGGGCAGCAAGGCACATATTGTATTATTGCCATCGAGGATAACAAGATGGGGTTTTTATCATATTGCATGAATTTATCCCTCTACATCATGTCATCTTGCTTACATGCTACTTGCTTTTCATTAACTTAATACTCTAGATGCATGTTGGATAGCGGTCGATGATTGGAGTAATATTAGTAGATGCAGGCAAGAGTCGGTCTACTTGTCTCGGACGTGATGCCTATATACATTATCATACCTAGATACTCTCATAACTATGCTCAATTCTGTTAATTGCTGAACAGTAATTCGTTCAGAAGCCACTAGTGAAATCTATGACCCCGGGTCTATTCTCATCATATTAATCTTCCATCACTTTATTATTGCTTTGCTTTTTACTTTGCCTTTTATTTTACTTTGCATCTTTATACCAAAAATACTAAAAATATTATCTATCATCTCTATCAGATCTCACTCTCGTAAGTAACCATGAAGGGATTGACAACCCCTATTCGCGTTGGTTGCGAGGAGTTATTTGCTTTGTGTAGGTACAAAGGACTTGCGCGTGGCCTCCTACTGGATTGATACCTTGGTTCTCAAAAACTGAGGGAAATACTTACGCTACTCTGCTGCATCATCCTCTCCTCTTCGGGGAAAACCAACGCAAGCTCAAGACATAGCAGGTACTACTCCGCTGTGATGGAGGGTTTCGTTATTGGAGCAGCTCTGGTGAGTTGTACGACGCCAAGGCTGAAGCAGGACAAGAGAGGCAATGTTAACCTGAGTAGAATTATAATAGCATCTCCAATAGATGACGTAAAATACATAACCACAAAGTGCTAGATGCAAAATACATCAGCCGCTCATCTCTGAACTTAACTGTCGAAACTAAATTTAACTATCGAAACTGAACTTAACTGTCGAAACTGAATTTTGCTGTCGAAGCTGAATTTTACTGTCGAAACTAAACGCACTAGTAGCAGAAAAGCAGTAGTAGCAGCGCATGCGAGAGTCGAGGCAGCTGGTCATGTACTCGCATCAGGGTGAGGCTACACGTCAGCCGACTGACTTTTTCATCTCTGGTCAGTCGATTTTCCTGCCGTTGGATACGAAATCAAGGGCCTGCAGTTCATCTTCAACCTCCACCCCCCCTGAGACGCCAGCCACCACCGGCCAAACCGCCGCCCCCCGCCGCCCGCGACCGATGGTGCGCCGCCCCAAAACCACTCCCCACCGCCAGTCCGCTGCCGCCCCGGCCATCCCTCTAGGCCCCCCCGTGCCAAGCTTTTTCTCCAGCGATGCCCACGCCCCACCACCGCCCCACCCTGAACCCTAAGATAGATAGTGGGGTACCTCTCCGACGAGCCCCCCTCCCCGTTGCGGCTGGTTCTTCCTTAACTCCCATGAGCCCCCTCTGCTGCTGTCAAAACCGGCGGATCTCGGGTAGGGGGTCCCGAACTGTGCGTCTAAGGTCGATGGTAACAGGAGACAGGGGACATGATGTGTACCCAGGCTTCGGGCCCTCTCTATGGAGGTAATACCCTACTTCCTGCTTGATTGATCTTGATGAATATGAGTATTACAAGAGTTGATCTACCACGAGATCGTGATGGCTAAACCCTATAAGTATAGCCTGTATGACTACGGTAGTGAGTATCTGTCCTTTCCGGACTAAGTCCTCCGGTTTATATAGGCACGGGAGGATCTAGGGTTACACAAGGTCGGTTACAAAGGGAAAGAATCTACATATTCGGTCGCCAAGTTTGCCTTCCACGCCAAGGAGAGTCCCATCCGGACACGGGTGCAGTCTTCGATCTTCGTATCTTCACAGCCCATTAGTCTGGCCCATGGCTAACAGGCCGGACGCCCGAGGACCCCTTAGTCCAGACTCCTCAAGAGCCCTCGAACCTGGCTTCAATGACGAGGAGTCCGGCGCACAGATTTGTCTTCGGCATTGCAAGGCGGGTTCCCTTCTTTCCGAACTCCAAGATAGTCTCCAGACGTGATGATTGTATCCGGACCTATTACACACCACACACATCCGCAGAGATAATATAATTTTACACGAGTCCAGTCCGCTGATGACGTCATATCTCTCCAGTCGCAATTTCGAACCGTTTTTCGTCTGCCGTTCCACGTTCCGAGACGCGGTTGTCATTGACACGTCTTGTCAAAGCAGAGATCGTGTCCCCTCGTTACGAGATTCTCATTAATATGGGCGTGGGTAACCCAACCGTGCCGTTTACACAACCCTTGTGAATAGGCGAGTTTTAGGGCGAGCGGGGAGGCGTTTGACATCTGCGGCCTTTATAAGGGGTAAGGATTCGTCCTCGTTCAACTATGCCTCCTCCTTCCTCTGCCCATCCATTCTTCAGCTCCAGCACCCAAGCTCTAGCTTTCCCTGCCCGAGAAATCACTCCAACCATGTCCGGATCTAGAGCTGGAGGCAAGTGGATGGCCTCCTCTGTTAAGAAGAGAGATATAAAGGAACTTCGAGAGGCCGGATACCTGGCCAAGGAGATCGTTCACCGACTCCCGGCCAAGGGACAGATCATCCCTACCCCCGAGCCTCATGAGAGGGTGGTATTCCTCGCGCATTTCGTCCGCGGGCTGGGATTCCCTCTCCACCCGTTTGTCCACGGACTGATGTTTCACTACGGGCTAGACTTCCATGATCTAGCCCCCAACTTTATCCTCAACATCTCGGCATTTATAGTCGTGTGCGAGGCCTTTCTCCGCATCCCACCTCACTTCGGCCTGTGGTTGAAGACCTTCAATGTGAAGCCGAAGGTGGTGAGCGGTCAACAAGCAGAGTGCGGAGGTGCCATGGTGGGCAAGATGCCCAACATCATCTGGCTCGAAGGCTCCTTTGTGGAGACGGTGAAGGGGTGGCATTAGGGTGGTTCTACATCACCGAGCCGCGCGATACCAACTGGGTGGCGGCCCCCGAATTCCGATCTGGAGTTCCGATGCGGCTCACCTCCTGGCAAGAGAAGGGCCTAACCTGGGGTTCTTCAAACAAGCTGACTGGGCTCCAGACGTGCGTCCAAAACATGATAACTAAGAAGATCAAACTTGTCAACGTGATCCAGGTTATGCTCATTTGCCGGATCCTTTCGTGCCAACGCCGGACCTGTTATTTGTGGCAGTTCGATCCGGGCAAGCACCAGACGTTGCTACAGCTCTTCGGCACGACGCACGAAGACATCTAGAAAGTGCTCTTTAAGGTCGGCGAGACACCGCCGCCTACGACCGTGGATCGTGGGCTTAGCTTAAAGCGACAGGCTAGTTCGGTAAGTTCTTTCATGTTCTCAAGGTATAGCCTTTACTGGCATATTTTGAGGAAGGAGTCTAAGCCTTCCTATCAATTTCTTTTAGGCCTGGACCGACATAGCGGGGCGGATTAATTGTCCAGCTCCGCTATCCGAAGATGAAGAAACCCCACTCCGGACGAAGATGTTGTTTCCGGCGCCTTATGATGTGCCGGAGAAGAAGGCCGAGAAGACGACCAAAGGGACCACGAGTGGCCTTTGCCGAAAGGGTACTTCGGACATGTCGTCCAAAGACGAGACTGACTCTTCGGCCGCCGAAGACGACGGCGAGGAGGAGGAAGAAAGAATCTCCCCCCTGAGGGGGGGAAGGAAGAAAAGGGGGCCGCCACAAATCTGGAGGCGAAGGCGCCCAAGAGGGGGAAGGGCTCCCTTGCGGATAACTTCGCGTGGGATGTCGATAGTAGTCCGGAGCGAATGCCCCAGACCAAGCCTCGGGCTGCCTCGTAAGTACCCCAAATCTTATACACATCAGATGCCTGGTCTTTCCGCTTTGTAATATTAATATGTTTAAATTGTGCCATTGCAGTCCGGCCCGCGATAGCTCCCCGCGATCCTCAACAGAGGGTTCGCTGGACTCAAAGGAGATGGCTAGCATGTCACCGCCGCCCGCTCACTCTGTCTCGCCCAAGGGTGATGACGAGGTGGTGTCCCAAAGGACCATCCCAGGCCGGGGGGAGGTTCTGTAGATCGTCAGGGTGGCGCCCAAGGATGACTCCTCAGCCGCCGGACACGTGGGGGAAAAAGGCCCCACAGGGACTGGTGATGGGGGCCAAGTTCCATTCGGCCCTCACCCGGATACCATTCCGGAGACCTACACGGCTCCGGAGTTCAGCGAACGGCCTTCCCCGAAAGGAGGAGATGTGCATGTTCCGCCGGTGACCTCTGTCCATCTAAAGGCACCGGATAATCTGCTGGAAGCGCTGCGAGGCGCCTCCATTGTGGATGAACACCGTGCCCTTATGGGTACGGTGATCGAAAAGGTTCAGTCCGCTAAAAGCGGACTGACCGAGGCCTGTGTTAGCCTTTTAACAGGCTTTGAGGTAATAATCATAGAAATAATATCACAGTGTAGACAGTAGCCCCTGATGCTCTGTTTGGTGTTCCGAAAGAAAAAGCCGAACATAGGATCAAAACCATTTTTGCAGGAGTCTAACATAATATGTCTATGTGAATAAGTAGGCGTCGCTGTTGGCTGCTGCCGCTCATACCGCGGAGGTCTCCGGCCTAAAGCAGAGGCTGGAGCTGGCCAATGAAGAGCTCGGCCTCGTAAAGAAGCAGCTGGAGGACAGCCAAGGTATGCAGTAACATGCACGTATATTTTAAGAAGAATGAATGTTTTGTGCGGACTTTAAAGTGTCATGAACTTTTTTAGGGGCCACGACCGAGGTGGCGGCCCTCAAGAAGGCGTTAGCCGAGGCCGAGGACAAAGCGACCAAGGAGCACGCCACACGCGAGAAGCACGAGGCCCGGGTCGACGAGGTCCAGCAAGAGCTCCAGGACGCCGTCAAGAAGTACGAGTCCTTGGAGCGTGATTCTAAGACGCAAGCATCTGAACTTGCGAAGGCCCGCCAGAGCGCACGAGATGCCCGAGCTGAAGCCCAGAGCGCCCTCCAGGAAATCCAGGCGGCCAAGAAGATCGCGGCGGGTAAGGCTTTCATTATGCAAAGCAAGTCTGTGAAGGAAACATTCCTTTTACTTACCCGAATTTGGAGCTCTCCAGGGGCGTTTACGGATTTGCCGCGCAACATATCGGATGCTGCCGAGTTCTATCAAGCCGAAGAAGGGAGTTCTTCGGAGAAACTGTTCTGGTCTCAATACCTCGGACCAGAACATCTGGTGCCCTTCAGCGACCAGCTGAAACAGCTGGTTGAGCTGCACAAGGCGGCCGAGCTAGCCATGAAGGACCTAATAGTCCGGCTATGGCCTGCCGAGCCTATGCCTAGCAGCTACTTCGGACTTGTGAAGCGGCTTGTTAGTGCCTGCCCGCGGCTTGAAGTCATAAAGCGGTCGGTCTGCATTGAAGGTGCACGGATGGCCTTTGCCCGCGTCAAGACGCACTGGGTGAAGAATGATGCCAAGAAGCTGATGACCGAAGGGCCGCCTGAGCGCAAGGAGCACCGCCGACCCGAGCTATATTTTGATGGTGTCCTGGAGGGATGCCGCCTTGTGGTGGAGCAATGTGCGAAGGATGTTATATTCCCATGAAAACATTCATGTTATCCTGTCTTTTAACATGAAACAAGGTCGTTATGTCATATAATGCTTGTGACTCTTAAAATTTTACCTCCTGTGCGGCTGTTTATGTAATCTGAGGGTTAACCAGTCGTTGGCTTCTGCCCCCACGTAGATACTACGGGGTTGTTCGGGATAAATCTAAACACTCTTTACTCCACATTCTGGTCCTTAAAGGAGGTGTTTAGCGCAACGAACAAGGCAATCGGACTATACGGCTTTTATCGCCCTCACGTAGCCATAGGGGACAAAGAATCTTGGCGAAGCCCCTGGTATTAGGAAGACCGAGCTAGGGGCGCTATACACGCCTGGTCGGATAAAAACCGATTCCTCGCATAAAGCGGAAAAAATCTCTAAGGATTTGAAACCTCTCGAACAGCTGACCAGCTCTCGCCACATCATGACAGTCAGTTTTCGGCTTTCTCTACTGAGGTGCTCGTCCGGAAGAACGGGGATACAATCGTAGTAGTTCTCCCTTTACTACCCTAGCCGATATAGCGGAACGTAAGGTAGTAAGCACAGGAGCCGGGCAACCCAACTATTGACCAAAGACATGATTCGGAGCCGATGCATATAATGCTATAAGTTCGGGGTGCTGAGCTATACTATTAAAAGTGTTCGGACTTTATTGTCGTGATGCGGGGTGTGATGAAGGCCCTGGCAAAGTGATACGTACCAGGGGGTACGGGTTCGATGAGTAATAAGTACAAAGGTAAGGAGAAAATCAAGTAATAAGTTGATGCTACCATTTATTTACCATTGTAATGTGATTAATACGTCGAGGCGTACATGTACAAGAAATGCGATAAGCAAGTAAGGCTATTTATCATGCCATGACCAAGGCGAGTTGCGTGCGGGTATGTAAAACAGGTATAGCAATCGTTAGCAGAGACCACCTGGAGATTCCCTTGTACGCCAAAGATCCTTGCCTCCTTGATGTTTTTATCCTTTGACAGGATCGGTGGTCGGGCCGTCGAAGAAGGCCTACGTAAAATAAACCTGGAAAAGGAAAAAGGAAATATTGACTGTATATGTGTGTCCGGGGTCGGTCGAGCCAAACTTTGGACCACAAGCTAGTTGTGCCTCAGTCGACGGCCATGGGATTTTTAGTGTGTAATTATGTACGGGTGGTACAAATGCCACTGCCTGATCGGGTCTGGGATGGAGGCCAAATTGCTAATCGAGTTCTTGACGAGCCAAGCTGTCCTGTTGCAGCGTAGTCCGGACCTTCTTAACGGTGTCCAGGGGCTCGCAGCCGGATTACGGTTCTACTTGAGAAGGCCATTCTGTACTTCTGCTGCTAGGGCGGCGGTGTGCTCCTTTGTACGGAGGGAGCATTCGGTATTTCCATTGACCGTGATGACGCCGCGTGGACCAGGCATCTTGAGCTTAAGATAGGCATAGTGTGGCACTGCATTGAATCGAGCCAATGCGGTTCGTCCGAGTAGTGCGTGGTATCCGCTGCGAAAGGGGACGATATTGAAGATTAACTCCTCGGTTCAGAAGTTATCCGGAGATCCGAAGACAACTTCTAGTGTGATTGAGCCCGTACAGCAGGCCTCTACGCCTGGTATGACTCCCTTAAATGTAGTCCTTGTAGTTTTGATCCGTGATGGGTTAATGCCCATTTTTCATACTGTGTCCTGATAGAGCAGATTGAGACTGCTGCCATTGTCCATGAGGACTCGCGTTAGGTGGAATCCATCGATGATTGGGTCTAGGACTAGTGCGGCTGATCCGCCGTGCCGGATACTGGTCGGATGATCCCGACGATCAAAAGTGATCGGGCATGATGACCATGGGTTGAATTTTGGGGCGGCTGGCTCTATCGCATAAACGTCCCTTAGTGCACGCTTGCGCTCCCTTTTGGGGATGTGTGTAGCGTATATCACGTTTACCGTTTTGACTTGAGGGGGAAACTTCTTACATCCCCCGTGGTTGGCTGCAGGGGCTCCTCGTCGTCGTCCTCGCTCTGCGATCCCTTTTCCTTATTCTCGGTGTTTAACTTGCCGGCTTGCTTAAAAACCCAGCAATCTCTGTTGGCATGATTAGCTGATTTATGCGGGGTGCCATGAATTTGGCATGGATGATCAAGTATGCGTTCCATGCTAGATGGTCCCTGATTGTTTCTTTGATACGGCTTTTTTCGCTGACCGGACTTGCAGCCGCTGAATCCGGCGTTTACGGCAGTTTCATCGGTGCTATCGCCATTGCTTCGGCGTTTGTGTCTGCTGCGTCGGGGCTTGCTGTTGCTGTTTTTGGCCTCGGAGGGGCCTGCCTCGCTGGCCGTATTTTTACTACGAGCCAACCAGCTGTCCTCACCCGCACAAAAGCGGGTCATGAGGGCCGTGAGGGTGGCCATAGATTTCGGCTTTTCTTGGCCGAGGTGGCGGCGAGCCATTCGTCGCGGATGCTATGTTTAAAGGCCGCTAGGGCTTCTACATCCGGACAATCGACGATCTGGTTCTTTTTAGTTAGGAACCTAGTCCAGAATTTCCTGGCTGACTCCCCGGGCTGTTGAACTATGTGACTTAAGTCATCGGTGTTTGGAGGCCGGACGTATGTACCTTGGAAGTTGTCAAGAAAGGCTTCTTCCAAGTCCTTCCAACTGCCAATGGAGTTTTCAGGCAGACTGTTTAACTAGTGCCGAGCTGGCCCTTTTAGTTTTAGTGGGAGGTATTTCAGAGCATGGAGGTCATCTCCGCGGGCCATGTGAATGTGGAGAATAAAATCCTCGATGCATACCGCGGGATCAGTTGTTCGTTCGTATGATTCAATATTGACGGGCTTGAACCCTTCAGGGAATTCATGGTCCATTACTTCATCATTGAAGCAGAGAGGGTGTGCGGCGCCTCTATATCGGGCCGCGTCGCGATGTAGCTCCGATGGAGTCCATCTATGGTTATCAGCTCGAGTGTGACTAGGTTTGTCACGTCCGAATAGATAGCCATCATCGCGTGTCGAGGCACGTCCTCGTGATCCGTAGATCGATCTTGTATGTCCTGCTCTACTGCCCCAGTGTTTGCCGGAGGTCGTATGTATGACCTCGAACTGTTTTGTCTCTATTTTTCCATGGCGGCGGGATCGGCTGTTCGGCTCGAATTGCCGCTCTATCCCGACCACGAGGTTGTCGATCCGCGTACTGTCCTGACCGCGCAGTGTTCGGTCGGCCGCGTTACGCGAGGGAGGTATGGGCTCCGGCGCCTCTTCATCGAACTGAAGTAGCAACCTTCGCTTTGGGTAACTCTTGGTTGGGCGTCTGAGGCCGTATTCTTCGGCTACCAGGACATCAGTCCATCTGTCGACGAGCAGATCTTGGTCAGCTTGAAGCTGTTGTTGTTTCTTTTTCAGGCTCCTTGCGGTGGCTATTAGCTGGCGCTTGAAGCGCTCCTACTCTAGGGATTCCTCAGGCACGATGAAGTCTTCATTGCCGAGGCTCACCTCCTCCTCAGAGGGCGGACGGTAACTACCGTCCTACGAGTCTTCTTCTATGGCCTGTTCGTCAGGGCTGGCGTGCCCTGATTCCCGATTGTCTTGTTCGGCAGTTTGTTCATCGGGTTCTTCTATGTCTTCGGCACCATCCGGAGTGTTGTCGTCTCCTGTGCCGGTGTTACTATCCCTGCTGCGGCTGGATTTAGAGCGGCGCCGCTGACACCGCCACTTTGGTTGTGTTTCAGGAGGGTCCTCCTTTGCTGGGTTCTCCTTGTCATCGCCGCTATTATTTTTCGTCGTATCTACCATGTAGACGTCATATGAGGAAGTGGCCATCCATCATCCGGTGAACGGCGGGTTTTGGGCCTCTTCGTCTCCGGCATCGTCGTCCATAGCGTCGATGTCTTCAGTGTCATATTCAAGCGTGTCGGTTAAGTCTTCGACAGTGGCTATGAAGTGGGTGGTGGGTGGGAGGCGAAATTCTCCCCCATCATCAGACTCCAGCTCGAACCGGACATAATTCGGTTGTGAGTCCCCCACCAAGGACAGATTTCTTAACGAATTTAGCACATATCCCAAGGGCGAATGCTGGAAGATGTCTGCGGCTCTGAACTCAAAGATAGATAAGCGATCCAGGTCGGCGTCCGCGGATGCACATGGCTCGGAATTTATGACCAGAGACGAGTCCGGAGTTCCGGTGACAAAGACGTCATGTGACTTTAGGTCTATGTTCGGCTCCAACGTTGTGGAATCTGCGGCCTCCGTGGTGGGGTTGAGCCTCCCGTCCTTGGTCAGTGCAATATGCTCCGGATCTACGGCCAGAAAGCGATTCTGAGAGCAATCTCCTGGATGCGGCCCAATGACAGATTTAGGTCATGTTTATCGGGGTGACTAGGAGCGGTCGTCGCGGTCTCAAATCCAGCGAAGATCAAATCTCCACGGATGTCCGCGACGTAATTCAAGCTCCCAAATCTGACCTGATGGCCAGGGGCGTAGCTGTCGATCTGCTCCAGGTGGCCAAGCGAGTTGGCCCGCGGTGCGAAGCCGCCGAACACAAAGATCTGTCTGGGAAGGAAGGTTTCCCCTTGGACAGTATTGTTGTTGACAATTGAAGGGGCCATCAAACCTTTTGGGGACGGCACAGTGGAACTCTCAATGAAAGCACCAATGTCGGTGTCAAAACCGGCGGATCTCGGGTAGGGGGTCCCGAACTGTGCATCTAAGGTCGATGGTAACATGAGACAGGGGGCATGATGTTTACCCAGGTTCAGGCCCTCTCTATGGAGGTAATACCCTACTTCCTGCTTGATTGATCTTGATGAATATGAGTATTACAAGAGTTGATCTACCACAAGATCGTAATGGCTAAACCCTAGAAGTCTAGCCTGTATGACTACGGTAATGAGTATCTGTCCTTTCCAGACTAAGTCCTCCGGTTTATATAGGCACCGGGAGGATCTAGGGTTGCACAAGGTCGGTTACAAAGGGAAAGAATCTACATATTTGGTCGCCAATCTTGCCTTCCATGCCAAGGAGAGTACCATCCGGACACGGGTGCAGTCTTCGGAAATCGTATCTTCACAGCCCATCAGTCCGGCCCATGGCTAACAGGCCAGACGCCCGAGGACCCCTTAGTCCAGGACTCCCTCACCCCCACCCCCTGAAAATTGATTGACCCAAAAGTCAATTCAATCGACTAAAGTGTAGATAAATCGGAGCATCATCGCAAGCAAGAGCAAGAGCGAGAGCAGCAGCGCGAGCAGGAGAAAGAGCAGACCAGTCAGGGGACCGAGAGCAAGAGCAGAGCAGCAGCGCTAGCGAGAGCTAAAGCAGCAGTAGCTCCTACTGATGTGGACATCGCTACCGAGGGAGTGACACCGTGGAGGAAGTGGCTAGCGCCGCCGCCGTGGATGGAGCCGCGCCATGTCGGCTCGGGACCGAGCGCAGGCAGCACCGTGAGATCGAATCAAGAAGAAAATGCGGCGATTAGTGTACAACCTCTTTGGTGGCGCCAATTAGGCCTCAGCTTCATCCGAGGAAATAGTGATGATGCTGCTCTTCCAGTGGTACAGGTGAAGATGGCGGTGTGGGAATGGAAGTGGCGCGAAAGACGAGGGGAACGTCGGGGAAGCTCCATGGAGGTAGAGGACGGGGTGTCTGAACCGGCGGGAAGACGAGATCGACGGCGGATCCTCATCCGGTACGATGGATGAGGGACATCGAGTTGTTGTTGTGGAGACGTCGTCGGGGAAGAGGCTTCCGCTGGGTGGCGGATGGAGGAGGGTGTGGGGCTTCGCGGGTTTTCGCGGCCTCGGTGTATGAATGGGTGGGCGGATGGGATGGGAGTGGGGAACCATGGCTTAGGGACGCGCTTGGCCGAAATGTGGGGTAAGTTATGAAAGTACCCCCACCGATTTGAGCTAGGCGGTTCTTTCGGTTCAGGGGTATCACGGGCATTTCACGTGTCAGGATTTCGCATGAGGTGGGAGTTTTCGCGCGCGTTGTACTTTTGGGGTAGCAAGGTGCGGGTTGAGATGGAGGGAGTTTTTGGAGCACAACGAGACAAAGATATATCTTAAATATTTCAGGGTAACAAGGCGCGGGTTAAAGAGGCGGGAGTTTCGCAGCACGATAGACAGAGATGTTAACTTGAAATTTCGGCATAACAAGGCGCGGCTTGAAATTTCAGGAGAACAAGCTTAACGTGTACCAAAAAAGACAATTCGCATCTCATCACTAAAGAGAGCCATGTCCCGTTTTACTATATTACTAGAAATGCATTCAAATACAACAACAAAAAAACTAAAAAAATCGGGACAACAAACATAACGTGTACAGTAACAAAACAATTTGCACTTCCCTCAACAATAAAAAAACAGTATGTGTTGTCTAGCATATGGAATAATTTGAGTACATTTTCCCTGTTTGAATGGGATTGTACTCGGGTTAGTTATACAACCATCTAAATATTATCTTCACAACACATGACATGAATATAGGAGAAGTAAATTCCTATATAAATACGAACCACATGTACATACGATCTCAAATTCAAATATATGTATCCATTTTATGTTGAATTCAAATCGTAGTACATGTATGCTCTAGCTAGATGTTCAGAATCTAAACCATGTATGATACTACGTACAATGTGTACACGCACAACACACACAAAAACACCATTTAGACTATTAAGGTACACGTGCATTGCACGCAGGAGATTTGGCAACCAAATTATGAATAAATACCACATTATAGCATGTAAGCTTTGAGTCATGTATGCATTATGTAGATGTTCATTTAATTCTTATAGTTCATTTCATTCAAAATCATCTAGTTTTTATAAGAAAGCTAATCTATTTTAAGATTCATGGAATTGTGCGTTGTAAAGCATAAAGTAAAAACAAATAATGGAAATCATGTAGAAATACATTTGGGCAATTCTGATACAGAAGATTTTAGAACAAAGAAGAAGTGCTTGTGTTTTGAGGTTTGTGCATTATGCTTAAGTTCAACCATGGAGGCTTCTAGATTGTACATGTGGCAAAATCTGGTGGAATCTTGATGATATCCAATGGCCAGTAGTGCTCGAATTTGCCATCTCTGCACCATCGGATTGGCTTCATCCAACGACCATCTTTCAAAGTTAAAGTTATCCACACACTATATAAAAATATAAAATATAATATATAGGGGTATAGATATAGATATGTGATGCGAAAGCCACCCATCATCTCCAATTAGAATATGTGTCCATGCACGGATGCAATGTGGCCAAACGATGTCTGCCATCGGTATCTCAAATCCAAATCAGTCTGACCTTGTTCAATGTGTATACTGAAGGAAATATGCCCTAGAGGCAATAACAAAGTTGTTATTTATATTTCCTTATATCATGATAAATGTTTATTATTCATGCTACAATTGTATTAACCGGAAACTTAGTACATGTGTGAATACATAGACAAACAGAGTATCCCTAGTATGCCTCTACTAGACTAGCTCATTAATCAAAGATGGTTTAGTTTCCTGACCATAGACATGTGTTGTCATGTGATAAATGGGATCACATCATTAGAGAATGATGTGATGGACAAGACCCATCCGTTAGCTTAGCACAAATGATCGTTTAGTTTTATTGCTATTGCTTTCATCATGACTTATACATGTTCCTCTGACTATGAGATTATGCAACTCCCGAATACTGGAGGAACACCTTTTGTGCTATCAAACGTCACAACGTAACTGGGTGATTATAAAGATGCTCTACAGGTGTCCCCGATGGTGTTTGTTGAGTTGGTATAGATCGAGATTAGGATTTGTCACTCCGTGTATCGGAGAGGTATCTTTGGGCCCTCTCGGTAATGCTCACCACTATAAGCCTTGCAAGCAATGTGACTAATGAGTTAGTTGCGGGATGATACATTACGGAACGAGTAAAGGGACTTGTCGGTAACGAGATTGAACTAGGTATGATGATACCGACGATCGAATCTCGGGCAAGTAACATACCGATGACAAAGGGAACAGCGTATGTTGTTATGCGATTTGACCGATAAATATCTTCGTAGAATATGTAGGAGCCAATATGAGCATCCAGGTTCCGCTATTGGTTATTGACCGGAGATGTGTCTCGGTCATGTCTACATAGTTCTCGAACCCGTAGGGTCTGCACGCTTAACGTTAGATGACGATTTGTATTATGAGTTATATGTGATTTGATGACCCAAGTTTGTTCAGAGTCCCAGATGAGATCAGGGACATGACGAGGAGTCTAGAAATGGTCGAGACATAAAGATTGATATATTGGACGATGTTATTCGGACACCGGATGAGTTCCGGGAGGTACCAGATAAATATCGGAGTGCCGGAGGGTTATCAGAACCCCCCGGGGAACTAATGGGCCTACATGGGCCTTAGTGGGGAGAGAGAAGGGCCACAAGGGGCTGTCCGCGCGCCCCCCATGGGTCCGAATAGGACTAGGGGAAGGGTGATGTCTACTACGCAGCCTTCTTCTTGTAGACGTTGTTGGGCCTCCAAGTGCAGAGGTTTGTAGGACAGTAGCAAATTTCCCTCAAGTGGATGACATAAGGTTTATCAATCCGTGGGAGGCATAGGTTGAATATGGTCTCTCTAAAACAACCCTGCAACCAAATAAAAAAGAGTCTCTTGTGTCCCCAACATACCCAATACAATGGTAAATTGTATGGGCGCACTAGTTCGGCGAAGAGATGGTGATACAAGTGCAATATGGATGGTAGATATAGGTTTTTGTAATCTATAAATATAAAAATAGCAAGGTAGAAAGTGGTAAAAGTGAGATTAAAAGGTATTGCAATGCTAGGAAACAAGGCCTAGGGTTCATACTTTCACTAGTGCAAGTTCTCTCAACAATAATAACATAATTGGATCATATAACTATCCCACAACATGCAACAAAGAGTCACTCCAAAGTCACTAATAGTGGAGAATAAACTAAGAGATTATGGTAGGGTACGAAACCACATCAAAGTTACTCTTTCGGATCGATCTATTCAAGAGTCTGTAGTAAAATAACACGAAGCTATTCTTTCCGTTCGATCTATCATAGAGTTCGTACTAGAATAACACCTTAAGACACAAATCAACCAAAACCCTAATGTCACCTAGATACTCCAATGTCACCTCAAGTATCCGTGGGTATGATTATAGGATATGTATCACACAATCTCAGATTCATCTATTCAACCAACACAAAGTACTTCAAAGAGTGCCCCAAAGTTTCTACCGGAGAGTCAAGACGAAAACGTGTGCCAACACCTATGCACAAATTCACAAACGGAACCCGCAAGTTGATCACCAAAACATACATCAAGTGGATCACGTGAATATCTCATTGTCACCACAGATAAGCACATGCAAGACATACATCAAGTGTTCTCAAATCCTTAAAGACTCAATCCGATAAAATAACTTCAAAGGGAAAACTCAATCCATTACAAGAGAGTAGAGGGGGAGAAACATCATAAGATCCAACTATAACAGAAAAGCTCGCGATACATCAAGATCGTGCCACTTCAAGAACACGAGAGAGAGAGAGAGATCAAACACATAGCTACTGGTACATACCCTCAACCCTGAGGGTGAACTACTCCCTCCTCATCATGGAGAGCGTCGGGATGATGAAGATGGCCACTGGTGACGGATCCCCCCCTCCGGCAGGGTGCCGGAACGGGTCTAGATTGAGTTTCGGTGGCTACAGAGGCTTGCGGTGGCGAAACTCCCGATCTAGGTTTCTTTCTGGAAGTTTGGGTATGTATAAGAGGTGTTGGCGTCAGGAACAAGTCAGGGGGGGTCCCCGAGGCGGCCATGAAGCAGAGGGGCGCGCCCAGGGGGTAGGACGCGCCCCCCACCCTCGTGGTGGCCTCAGGACTCCCCTAGTCCATCTCCGATGCTCCGTGGCTTCTTCTGGTCCAATAACAATCTCATTCAAATTTCAGGTCAATTGGACTCCGTTTGGTTTTCTTTTTCTGTGAAACTAAAAAACAAGGGAAAAACAGAAACTAGCAATGGGCTCTAGGTTAATAGGTTAGTCCCAAAAATCATATAAAATATCATATAAATGCATATAAAACATCCTCGATGGATAATATAATAGCATGGAACAATAAAAAATTATAGATACGTTGGAGACGTATCAGCATCCCCAAGCTTAATTCCTGCTCGTCCTCGAGTAGGTAAATGATAAAAACAGAATTTTTGATGTGGAATGCTACCTAACATATTTTCGATGTAATTTCCTTTATTGTGGCAAGAATATTCAGATCCATAAGATTCAAAACATTAGTTTAATATTGACATGAAAACAATAATACTTCAAACATACTAACAAAGCAATCATGACTTCTCAAAATAACATGGCCAAAGCAATCTATCCCTACAAAATCATATAGTCTGGCTATGCTCTATCTTCATCACACAAAGTATTTAATTATGCACAACCCCAATGGCAAGCCAAGCAATTGTTTCATACTTTTGATCTTCACGCAATACATGAGCTTGAGCCATGGACATAACACAATAGGTGGAATAGAATGGTGGTTGTGGAGAAGACAAAAGAGGAGAAGATAGTCTCACATCAACTAGGCGTATCAACGGGCTATGGAGATACCTGTTAATAGATATCAATGTGAGTGAGTAGGGATTGCCATGCAACGGATGCACTAGAGCTATAAGTGTATGAAAGCTCAACAAAAGAAACTAAGTGGGTGTGCATCCAACTTGCTTGCCCACGAAGACCTAGGGCATTTTGAGGAAGCCCATCATTGGAATATACAGGCCAAGTTCTATAATGTAAAGTTCCCACTAGTATATGAAAGTGACAACATAGGAGACACTCTATCATGAAGATCATGGTGCTACTTTGAAGCACAAGTGTGGTAAAAGGATAGTAACATTGCCCTTCTCTCTTTTCTCTCATTTTTTGTTTTTTTTTGGCCTTTCTCTTTTTTGATGGCCCCTTTTATTTCTCTTTTTTTTATTTTTAGTCCGGGGTCTCATCCCGACTTGTGGGGGAATCATAGTCTCCATCATCCTTTCCTCACTGGGACAATGCTCTAATAATGATGATCATCACACTTTTATTTACTTACAACTCAAGAATTACAACTCGATACTTAGAACAAAATATGACTCTATATGAATGCCTCCGGCGGTGTACCGGGATGTGCAATGAATCAAGAGTGACATGTATGAAAGGATTATGAATGGTGGCTTTGCCACGATTTTTTTTTTGAAACTATGATGATTTTTATAGCAAATTCGGAAACTATACACCCTAATGGAGAAAAATCAAAAGTATCACCCCGTCAGCCTCCTGTTGGCCGAAAAGGGGGACTTTTCGGCCTCCAGTTGGCCAAAAAGGACTTTGCGGCCAACTGTTGGCCAAAGAGTCCCTCTTCGGCCAACACCTGCTCTACCTTTTAGAAAATTCATATCAAATAGGAGTTTTAGTATTTTAATTTGATTCTTTTTTCACTAGATTAGAAATTTTATGAAGTTTCTGCAGATATCAAGTTTGACTAGATTTGAAAGTTTGAATTTGAATTTTCAGTAATTTTCTCGAATCACTAGATTGCCTATAATTTGAGCTAGGAGTATTCTTTTTAGATGATTCTTTTTGCTACTGGTTCTTTGTGACTTTGTTTATCAGTAGTAATTAATTGGTGAATTTTAGGATTATTTAAAATTAGGTTTTTACGCCATTCTCTCCCTCCATTTTCTCCCGCCATTTTATTTCCCGCCATTCTCTCCCTCCATTTTCTTTCCCGCCATTCTCTCCCGCCATCTTCTTTCCCGCCATCTTCTTTCTCGCCATCTTCACTTTTCAACTTATAAAACGAGCCTCATGGTGTCCATGGTCGTGGATAACATCGTCTGACACGGTCTGTGTCTCCTGCGTCGGTGCTGGTGGTGGAGTGTGAAACACTGTCTGAGAGAAGTCATAAGTGTTTGCAGCTTCGTCATCATCATCGGAGAGTGTTTCACACTTATGACTTCTCTCACACAGTGTTTCACACTCCACATGAACGCATCATCATCATCCACCGTCGATGCAGCACTCCTTAGTGTGGCGGGAGAGAATGGCGGGAAAGAAAATGGCGGCAAAGAAAATGGAGGGAAAAAGAGCGGGAAAGTAATTTTTTTCATGTATAAAATGGCAATGGTTGTACAGGATTTACAAGGCACTTTTAAATATAAGCTCCTATGAAGCTCAAAACAAGTTTTCTAGTAGGATAAAAGAAATAAAATACAAAAAATACTACATATAAAATAGCTACTGATAACTAAGCGAAACAAAAAGAATATGTCAAAACCAAAGAAAAAATTTAAAGCAAATAAAATTAAAAGAAATAGCATAAAACCTTTAAAACACTAAAACATAATTGTTTTCATAAAAACCTAATTTTAAATAATTATAACATTCGCCAATTAATTACTCTTGATAAACAAATTCACAAAGAACCAAAGAGCAAAAGGAATCATCTTAAAAAATACTCCTAGCTCAAATTATAGGCAATCTAGTTATTTGAGCAAATTCATGAAAAATTCAAATTCAAACTTTCAAATCTAGTCAAAGTTGATATCTACAGAAACTTCATAAAATTTCTAATCTAATGCAAAAAGAATCAAATTAAAATACTAAAAATCCTAATTGATATGAATTTTCTAAAACAGTAGAGCATGTGTTGGCCGAAGAGGGACTCTTTGGCCAAATGTTGGCCGAAAAGTACTTTTTGGCCAACGGTTGGCCGAAAAGTCCTTTTTGGCCAACGGTTGGCCGAAAAGTCCCTCTTCGGCCAACAGGAGGCCGAAAAGTCCCTTTTCGGCCAACAGGAGGCCGACGGGGTGATACTTTTGATTTTTCTTCATTAGGGTGTATAGTTTTTGAATTTGCTATAAAATTCATCATAGTTTCAAAAAAAAAATCCTTTGCCACAAATACGATGTCAACTACATGATCATGCAAAGCAATATGACAATGATGAAGCGTGTCATAATAAACGGAACAGTGGAAAGTTGCATGGCAATATATCTCGGAATAGCTATGGAAACGCCATAATAGGTAGGTATGGTGGCTGTTTTGAGGAAGGTATATGGTAGGTGTATGGTACCAGCGAAAGTTGCACGGCACAAGAGAGGCTAGCTATGGTGGAAGGGTGAGAGTGCGTATAATCCATGGACTCAACATTGGTCATAAAGAACTCACATACTTATTGCAAAAATCTATTAGTTATCGAAACGAAGTACTACGCGCATGCTCCTAGGGGGATAGATTGGTAGGAAAAGACCATCGCTCGTCCCCGACCACCACTCATAAGGATGAAATGACAATCAATAAATAAATCATGCTCCGACTTCATCACATAACGGCTCACCATACGTGCATGCTACGGGAATCACAAACTTTAGAACGAGTATTTCTTAAATTCACAACTACTCAACTAGCATGACTCTAATATCACCATCTTCATATCTCAAAACAATTATCAAGTATCAAACTTCTCTTAGTATTCAATGCACTTTAAAGATTTTATCTTAGATGCCTATCATATTAGGACTAATTTTATAACCAAAGCAAATTACCATGCCATTCTAAAGGACTCTCAAAATAATATAAGTGAAGCATGAGAGATCAAATATTTCTATAAAATAGAACCACCGCCGTGCTCTAAAAGATATAAGTGAAGCACTAGAGCAAAAACTATATAGCTCAAAAGATATAAGTGAAGATCAATGAGTAGTCGAATAATTATGCAACTATGTAAAGACTCTAACATTTAAGAATTTCATATCTTGGTATTTTATTCAGACAGCAAGCAAAAAAAAAGAAAAGAAAATGATGCTCCAAGCAAAACATATATCATGTGGTGAATAAAAATATAGCTCCAAGTAAAGTTACCGATGAACGAAGATTTAAAGAGGGATGCCTTCCGGGGCATCCCAAGCTTAGGCTTTTGGTTGTCCTTGAATTTTACCTTGGGGTGCCTTGGGCATCCCCAATCTTAGGTTCTTGCCACTCCTATTCCATAGTCCATCGAATCTTTACCCAAAACTTGAAAACTTCACAACACAAAACTTAACAGAAAACTCGTAAGCTCCGTTAGTATAAGAAAATAAATCACCACTTAGGTACTGTTGTGAACTCATTCTAAATTCATATTGGTGTAATATCTAATTTATTCCAACTTATCTATGGTTCATACCCTTCGATACTACTCATAGATTCATCAAAATAAGCAAACAACATATAGAAAACAGAATCTGTCAAAAACAGAACAGTCTGTAGTAATCTGTATCAAACGCAAACTTCTGGAACTCAGAAAAATCTGCCAAAATAGGAAGACTTAGATAATTTGATTATTGATATACTGCAATTGGAATCAGTATTTTATCACTTTCTGGTGATTTCTAACAATTGTTTTCGTGACCAGAAAGTTTCTGTCTTTTTCAGCAAGATCAAATAATTATCATCCAAGAAGATCCTATAGGTCTTACTTGGCACAAACACTAATTAAAACATAAAACCACATCTAACCAGAGTCTAGATGATTTATTTATTACTAAAAATGAGGAAAAGAAAAGAGCAAAAATAAAATTGGGTTGCCTCCCAACAAGCGCTAACGTTTAACGCCCCTAGCTAGGCATGATGATTTCAATGATGCTCACATAAAAGATAAGAATTGAAACCTAAAGAGTGCATCATGAAGAATATGACTAGAACATTTAAGTCTAACCCACTTCCTATGCATAGAGATTTTGTGAGCAACCAACTTATGGGAACAATAATCAACTAGCATAGGAAGGCAAAACAAGCATAACTTCAAAACTTTAAGCACATAGAGAGGAAACTTGATATTATTGCAATTCCTACAAGCATAATGCTCCTCCCTCATAATAAACTTCAGTAGCATCATGAATGAATTCAACAATATAAACATCACACAAAGCATTATTTTCATGATGCATAAGCATAGAATTTTTATCACTCTCCACATAAGCAAAATTCTTCTCATTCGGAATAGTGGGAGTATCATAAGAGACTTGAATACTATAAATTGTTTCCATATTAAAAGAGTAATTCAGAAAAAGAGTAATGTTTAGGAAGGACCTTCAAGCACTAACCTCCCCGGCAACGGCGCCAGAAATGAGCTTGATGTCTACTATGCAACCTTCTTCTTGTAGACGTTGTTGGGCCTCCAAGTGCAGAGGTTTATAGGACAGTAGCAAATTTCCCTCGAGTGGATGACCTAAGGTTTATCAATCCGTGGGAGGCGTAGGTTGAAGATGGTCTCTCTCAAACAACCCTGCAACCAAATAACAAAGAGTCTCTTGTGTCCCCAACACACCCAATACAATGGTAAATTGTATGGGCGCACTAGTTCGGCCAAGAGATGGTGATACAAGTGCAATATTTTTATGGTAGATATAGGTTTTTGTAATCTGAAAATATAAAAACAGCAAGGTAGCAAGTGGTAAAAGTGAGCTTAAACGGTATTGCAATGCTAGGAAACAAGGCCTAGGGTTCATACTTTCACTAGTGCAAGTTCTCTCAATAATAATAACATAATTGGATCATATAACTATCCCTCAACATGCAACAAAGAGTCACTCCAAAGTCACTAATAGTGGACAACAAACAAAGAGATTATGGTAGGGTACGAAACCACCTCAAAGTTACTCTTTCAGATCGATCTATTCAAGAGTCTGTAGTAAAATAACACGAAGATATTCTTTCCGTTCGATCTATCATAGAGTTCGTACTAGAATAACACCTTAAGACACAAATCAACCAAAACCATAATGTCACCTAGATACTCCAATGTCACCTCAAGTATCCGTGGGTATGATTATACGATATGAATCACACAATCTCAGATTCATCTATTCAACCAACACA
Organism: Aegilops bicornis; assembly: GCA_021605145.1. Classification (NCBI taxonomy): domain Eukaryota; kingdom Viridiplantae; phylum Streptophyta; class Magnoliopsida; order Poales; family Poaceae; genus Aegilops; species Aegilops bicornis. The sequence continues at coordinate 254,820,175 of CM038670.1, read as the reverse complement.
AAGTACTTCAAAGAGTGCCCCAAAGTTTCTACCGGAGAGTCAAGACGAAAAAGTGTACCAACCCCTATGCATAAGTTCACAAACGGAACCCGCAAGTTGATCACCAAAACATACATCAAGTGGATCACGTGAATATCCCATTGTCACCACAGATAAGCACATGCAAGACATACATCAAGTGTTCTCAAATCCTTAAAGACTCAATCCGATAAGATAACTTCAACGGAAAACTCAATCCACTACAAGAGAGTAGAGGGGGAGAAACATCATAAGATCCAACTATAATAGCAAAGCTCGCGATACATCAAGATCATGCCACCTCAAGAACACGAGAGAGAGAGAGAGAGAGAGAGAGAGAGAGAGAGAGATCAAACACATAGCTACTGGTACATAGTCTCAGCCCCGAGGGTGAACTACTCCCTCCTCATCATGGAGAGCATCGGGATGATGAAGATGGCCACCGGTGACGGATCCCCCCCTCCGGCAGGGTGCCGGAACGGGTCTAGATTGGTTTTCGGTGGCTACAGAGGCTTGCGGCGGCGGAACTCCCGATCTAGGTTTCTTTCTGGAAGTTTGGGTATGTATAAGAGGTGTTGGCGTAGGGAACAAGTCAGGGGGGGTCCCCGAGGCGGCCACGAGGCAGGGGGGCATGCCCAGGGGGTAGGGCGCGCCCCCCACCCTCGTGGTGGCCTCGGGACTCCCCTGGTCCATCTCCGATGCTCCGTTGCTTCTTCTAGTCCAAAAACAATCTATTTTAGGTCAATTGGACTCCGTTTGGTTTTCCTTTTCTGCGAAACTCAAAAACAAGGAAAAAACAGAAACTGGCACTGGGCTCTAGGTTAATAGGTTAGTCCCAAAAATCATATAAAATAGCATATAAATGCATATAAAACATCCTAGATGGATAATATAATAGCATTGAACAATCAAAAATTATAGATACGTTGGAGACGTATCAAAGGGGGCGGTGCCCCCCTTTCCTTCACTTCCTCCTCTCCCTTCCTCCTTCCCCCTTCTACCAAGTGGAATCCTACTTGGACTTGGAGTCCTAGTAGGACTCCTCTCCTTGGCATGCCCTACAGGGCCGGCCAGCCTCCCCCTCTCCTCCTTTATATATGGGGGGCAAGGGGCAACTTAGAACACATGTGATCAATTGTCCTAGCCATGTGCGGTGCCCCCCTCCACAGTTACACACCTCGGTCAATCGTTGTAGTGCTTAGGCGAAGCACTACTGCAGGTTGCTGCTAACGCGACACTACGATCAGAGACACTTTGAAGAAACTGTGTGTGATGCCATAATCGCAAACGGTGGTGTAAAATAACCGTCAAAAAAGGTGCAAAACGTTTGCGATGGAGGATGCATCAAACACGGTTCAGATTTTAGTTGCGTGTGTGATGCAGGGCATACAGTTCAGCTCAATTAACTATTTGCGATGAGGAGGGACAAAAGAAACGGGCAACCAGATGAAGGTGTGTGCGATGTACGGCATACGGTTCACTCGGATGAACTGTTTGTGATTAGGCAACACAAAAGAAATGGTCAGCCCGATCAAGGTGTGTGCGATGTATAGCATATGGTTCACTCGGATGAACTGTTTGTGATTAGGCAAGAGAACAGAAATGGTTCAATATAACAAGATGTGTGTGATACGCGACAAACATGTCTGTAATCAGAAATGTGTACGAAGACCGATAATAACACAGACGATTGCCTCTAATAAGACGTATGCGATATGCTCTGTCTACACAACATCTATTGGCCAATGTGGGACGAGCGGTCATCCGGATACGCCATAAGGATGCGAAGAGGCATTCCTATTATCAAGGACTAGCTGTTCCACCAGTAGCTCATGTAAGAAAACTATCAAGTTAAGTGTGCTCAGGCTGGAGCAGCCATCAGATGGGTGACTGGATGGGAAGTTGTGTTGATGTTAAATTAACTGATAGGATGGGTCATTTCAGTCAAATGACCGAAATGTCTCGTTCCCTCAGCTAATTCAACCTCGAGGTCCTTGTTTTTATTATTTTTATTTTTTAACTCATGTTAAAGAAGGTCTACCGCATTACTTTTTGACAATGTGCGATACATGGCATACAGTTGATCCATCCGACTTGTTTGTGATGGAATAGGCTGTGTGTGTTGTGGGCAAACGCTTGCTAGTATTCAACCGTTTAGGATTGATGAATTCATCACCGACGGGTTCCCTAGTGTGGTCCATGTTCATCTGATCATCATCTACTTCTTATGCTAGCTCGATGTTCCTTCTATGCTAAGTTTCCATTAATTGATGGCGTTTTATGAACACGCCACCATTTCCCTCCATTTCCTCACATGTTTCCCGCCACCCTGCTATATTGCGCATAGGCGGCGCGTGACGCACGGAGGCGACAAGCGCAGCCTATAGCACATCCACATTTTCCAAGCATGCCAACCCGCCAAAGCGCCGCCTCTGCCATTAACCTCGTCGACAAGGAAACGAGCAGGTGCCACGGCCCGTCGAGGCCGAGGCGCTCCCCGGCAACGCGATGGACGACATCGTGATGCGCGTCATCGCCAGGGTTGAGCAGACCTTTGGCGCATGGAACTTGAGCGCCACGGATCAAGATAGGCATGTCAGCACCGACAGGTTGCAGCTCGCCGCACAACATGATAGATGGCGCACCGCAGAGCAAGCTAAACGCGTCCCGTGCCGATGAAGCTCTTGACTTTCGCCGCCTGGCGAGTTGGAGTCTAGAGAGTGAAAGCGGCGGCGCGCCTCACAGCAAGAGCGGATCCATCGGTGCTTGCCTGCTGTCGACACAGCGTCGCAGGTGGGTACACATTCGTCATCAGACATGCATTGTTACCTCTTAGAACCACGAACCTTCTAGCGAGTTGCTCCGGTTTGTGAGGGGTGTGTGTCCAAAATTTCGTCAAACATGCCAATTTCTTTACCACATCATCTTGGTGGCATGACATTACATCAACCAAGGTTTCATGTGTTTCTGATATTTTTTTGGAATTAAAATGCCATGTCGCTCCATGCATAGGTATGCATGCATGTGTCCATGTCGTGAGACAAATATGTTTGAAAATTCCTTCTATTTTACTGCACATGGAATTAACTTGCACAAAAGTACACAAATATGATTTTTCAAACCGTTTTGGTTTGGCGTTGTATGTAGATGTAGTTCAAATTTGAATTACGGTCAGTAAATGGCTAGAAAATCACTTAAATGTCTCTAAAAGGTCAAACGACCCCTAGAATTTTCAAAAAAATCACATTACAGTTGTAGTAGTGCACGTTAGACATAGAAAAGATTGAAGGCCATAAGAGGAAGCTATCTCCCATTTGTCATCAAACATGCATTGTTCCCTCTCGGAACCATGAGCCTTCTAGTGATTTGCTCCCGTTTGTGAGGGGTGTGTGTCCAAACTTTCGTCAAACATGCCAATTTGTTTACCACATCATCTTGGTGGCATGACATTACATCAACCAAGGTTTCATGTGTTTCTGATTTTTTTTATTTTTTGGAATTAAAATGCCATGTCACTCCATGTTTAATTGTGCCATAGCCGTTAGACCAATATGTTTGAAAATTCCTTTCAATTTACTGCACGTGGAATTAAATCGCACACAAGTACACGAAATATGAGTTTTCAAACCGTTATGGTTAGCGGTTGCATGTACGTGTAGTTCAAATTTCAATTACGGTCATTAAATGGCTAGAAAATCACTTAAATGTCTTAAAAGGTCAAATGACCCCTAAATTTTTCCAAAATTTGACATGACAGCTGTATTAGTAATACAAAATTTCTCGTTCATTTAAAGCACCATCCGTTGGCACTTTACTCCAAATTCGTCTTTCACAGCTAATAAAAAATATCTACAACATCACACACAGTTGTTTTCTAGGAACCGTTTGCGATGAAAATATCTGGGTCTATTTAAGTCTCCCTCCTTAAGCTTCGCCGGCTCGTCTACTCTAGTGCCGGCAACCCCCGAATCCATGAATCCCGATCCCCATTCCCGCACCCTCTTCTTGGAAAGATGACGCCATGGAAATGCTTCGTGAAGGCCCGTACGATGGCCGCCCCCCCCGAAAAGTGCCGCCGTCAAGGCCGAGAGCACGGCCGCCATGCCGAGAGTGTCGCCAAGATCCGCATTGAGCGCAGCCGCCTGGCGAGAGAGGGCTCGGGTAGCCGACAGGCAGCTGCAGAGCTCAGACGGCCGCAGCCGCCTCGCGACGGGCGGGCCGCAAACACCGAGAGCGCCGAGCCGGGCCAGTCTGCGGTTACCGATGTCGCCTCGCCCGGTCGAGGCTATCCATGCCAAGATCGAGGATTCACACGCCAAGATATTCCAGGCCACCTCGGACTCCGGCATGCAACCCACGTCTGAAAAGGCGGCGGTGGCCATGGAGCACCTGCTTCCTCATGAGGTCGCCGAGCGGGAGCTGGAGATGCAGGAGGCGGTGGAGATCGAGGAGCGCCGGGAGGAGGAGTTGCACATGGCAGAGGTCGAGGTAGAGAAGAGTCTGTCCATCGAGGAATCTGTGGTGGAGTACCAACGCGAGCCACTACTACGAGTACTACAACCTTGAGGGCAGCGCCGAGGACGAGACGCGGTCGACTTCAGTAGGGGGGACGCGGAGTCCACCAACGGCGGCATGTCGCCAGGACAAGTCATCGACGTCTCATCTCACACCGGCGATGCATAGGCCGGCGCGGCGGTGGATTTGTTAAAATTATGCATTTTAGGCTTTGTTTTTAATCTTTGGTCTTTTGTTAGAGCAATGTTTAGGTAAACCGGCTCTGTTTAATTACTAAAATTGCTCGATTCAAGAAGTGTGGTGCATGCTGTATGCTCTTTTGTGTGCCCAAATTAGCAAGCGATGTTAAATTATGCAATGGCGTACCTGGGGAAATTTCCGCCAAAATTTGAATTATCAAACTCATCCCATGCGTGTAAAGCAGAAGAATCGTTTGTGATGCACACGATCGTTCAAAGTGAATGGTCCGGCGGCACCGCGCGCAAAGTTTCCCTCCACATTTCCAAAATTTTGGCCTACCGCCAAAATATCTACGTCCGCCCCCCCTTCCCCCCTTCCCCAACCCCTTTTCTCCCTGACCACAAGTCACATTTCCCCTCTTTCCTCCTTCCTTCCTTCCTTCGTTGCTAAGCTATAGCCGCTTCCTCACTCTCGCTGTCTCGCATCCTACCGCCGGGGTCGCCATGGTCTTCTTCAAAGACCTCTCCAGTGGTTCCTCCTCTGGCGACTACTCCTTCACCACCCGGGTATGCCTCTCCTCTCTCTCAGGCTATGACTTGGAATGAAGGATTTTTACTCGGCGGTCGATTTGAGTCATTTCTTCCTCTTGTATCTCCCTAGGACCATCAGTGGTAATGAATGGAGCAGGGTGGCTGAAGATCTATCTGCTCATTGTCACAATCAATCTCCATGCGTGAAGCTAGTTGCGTTTGATTCTGTGGACAGTGAGAGGAAGTTTCTGGCATGTGCAGAGAAAGTTAGACCCTCTTTCATTGTGACAAATCATTTGTTAGATGTGATTCAGACACTGTCACGGTCCCAACCCATTCATACCACACCTTCAACCAGACGCATCCTAAGACAGTGTCACAGTTTGTACCTAGTATATTAAATTGTTGCCATCTCATCAGCGGTGTCATTAGAAAATTATTTGGCACCGCTTCAGCAATTTTGGGCAGCCAACTTTGGTCCACACATCCGAGCAGCCAATCAGTAAAATACTAAATCTTTATGGCACGAAGGAACTGGGCATCGGAGCAACTGCGTGCTCCGGAGTCCGGGTCCCTGATTTTTTTCCGCTGCATCGGCTCGCCAAAGGCAGGCACCTTGCGAGATGTAGGAACAGTTGTCTTTACCCCAGTTTTGGCATACATAGTGGACAGCCTTAGTGCTATTAGTTCTATGTTACTAAATTTGTGCATGTACACACATGTTAGTATCAATTTGTTGTCATCCAAACACTGTCGCTATGTTGTTGCAGTTATATTTACCTTCCTCATAAAATGTTCAATTTGTTATTTATTGTACATGAGTAAGAACTTGTAGCGTCGTTGTAGTTAATTATAGCTTCTGATGTTCTAGAATTTGGTTGTTGTCTCAGTACCAATTATTTCATTTGCACATTGATCTTTTTGAGAAGATATGTCATAATTAACATGTTTCTTTAGTTTTTCAAAATAAGCATTGGTGATTTTCTATGTTGCTATAAACCCATTTCCCCTACAATTGTTACTGATCTAGGTTTAAATATTATAGGATGAACGGAAGTGTTCTTACTTGGAGTGGGTTGATCAAGACTGGCCACAGTCTTTGAAGATGTGCCTAGCGAAGCTCTGGAGCATGTACGAGGAAGAGAACACACGTAGGCTTAGAGAAAGTCTTGTCAACGCTAAAGCATACTTCAAGATGCGGGATAAAAAGTTGAAGGTGGAGAATGAGCTCAGATTTTTTAAATCAAACATTGCTAAGATGGTGTTGGCAAAGGAGGAGGCACTTTCCCAGTTGGCCCGTGCAAAACGGGTTCTTACTGAACTGAAAGCAGAGGTTGATAAGACGAGCCTGGATGATCTCGATTAGGGAAATGAATATATTGTTCTTATGAAGTTGAACTAGCTATATGTTGTACTATGTTGTTTTCATGTAGCTACCGTACTGTGATGTTATAATATATTTATGTGCACGATATGAAATTGGCAAACAAACATTCGATATGAAATGTGAATTTGCGTAATATTAAGTGTAAACTAATAAACTCGCTAAAGGTGTCATGGACCTTGCAAACGGTTCTAGCAAAGAAAACGCCATGGCGATGGATAGCCCAATGCCACATAGTTTTCTTCATCAAATCGTGTGTGATATAGTTGATAAGAGCAAACAGTTAACCAAGGCAGACCGTGTGTGATAGTTACACCTTTCACACACGAGCCTACACATAAAACTATGTGGGATGTACGTCTGATACGTCTCCAACGTATCTATAATTTTTGATTGTTCCATGCTTTATTATATTCTGTTTTGGACATTATTGGGCTTTATTATACACTTTTATATTATTTTTGGGACTAACTTATTAACCGGAGGCCCAGCCCAGAATTGTTGTTTTTTTGCCTATTTCAGAGTTTCGTAGAAAAAGAATATCAAACGGAGTCCAAACGGAATGAAACCATCGGGAACGTGATTTTCGAAACGAACGTGATCCAGAGGACTTGGACCCTACGTCAAGACATCAACCAGGAGCGCACGAGGTAGGGGGAGCGCCTACCCCCCCGGGCGCGCCCTCCACCCTCGTGGCCCCCCTGTTGCTCCACCGACGTACTCCTTCCTCCTATATATACCTACATACGCCCAAACTACCAAAAACGGAGCCAAAAACCTAATTCCACTGCCGCAACCTTCTGTACCCATGAGATCCCATCTTGGGGCCTGTTCCGGAGCTCCGTGGAGGGGGCATCAATCACGGAGGGCTTCTACATCAACACCATAGCCTCTCCGATGATGTGTGAGTAGTTTACCTCAGACCTTCGGGTCCATAGTTATTAGCTAGATGGCTTCTTCTCCCTTTTTGGATCTCAATACAATGTTCTCCCCCTCTCTCGTGGAGATCTATTCGATGTAATCTTCTTTTGCGGTGTGTTTGTTGAGACCTATGAATTGTGAGTTTATGATCAAGTTTATCTATGAACGATATTTGAATCTTCTCTAAATTCTTTTATGTATGATTAGTTATCTTTGCAAGTCTCTTCGAATTATCAGTTTGGTTTGGCCTACTAGATTGATCTTTCTTGCAATGGGAGAAGTGCTTAGCTTTGGGTTCAATCTTGCGGTGTCCTTTCCCAGTGTGATGAGGGGCAGCAAGGCACGATTGTATTGTTGCCATCAAGGATAACAAGATGGGGTTTATATCATATTGCATGAGTTTATCCCTCTACATCATGTCATCTTGCTTACAGGCGTTACTCTATTCTTATGAACTTAATACTCTAGATGCATCTTTGGATAGCGGTCGATGTGGAGTAATAATAGTAGATGCAGGCAGCAGTCGGTCTACTTGTCTCGGACGTGATGCCTATATACATGATCATACCTAGATATTCTCATAACTATGCTCAATTCTGTAAATTGCTCAACAGTAATTTGTTCACCCACCGTACTACTTATGCTCTTGAGAGAAGCCACTAGTGAAACCTATGGCCCCGGGGTCTATTTCCATCATATTAATCTCCCATCAATAAGCTATTTTCGTTGCCTTTTATTTTGCTTCTATTTCACTTTGCATCTTTATCATAAAAACACCAAAAATATTATCTTATCATATCTATCAGATCTCGCTCTCGTAAGTGACCGTGTAGGGATTGACAACCCCTTATCGCGTTGGTTGCGAGGATTTATTTGTTTGTGTAGGTGCAAGGGACTCGTGTGTGGCCTCCTCTTCGGATTGATACCTTGGTTCTCAAAACCGAGGGAAATACTTACGCTACTTTGCTGCATCACCCTTTCCTCTTCAAGGCAAAACCAGCCTTGATGCTCAAGAGGTAGCAAGAAGGATTTACGGCGCCGTTGTCGGGAGGCTTACGCAAGGTCAAGTCAAGATTTGGACTCCGACAACGAGCCATTTCTGGCGCCTTTGTCAGAGTCTCACATAAAAGTCAACGTACCAAGTACCCATCACAAACTCTTATCTCCCACATTACATTATTTGCCATTTGCCTCTCGTTTTCCTCTCCCCCACTTCACCCTTGCCATTTTATTCGCCCTCTCTTTTTAGTTCGCCTTTTTTGTTTGCTTCTTGTTTGCTCGTGTGTTGGATTGCTTGTTTGTCACGATGGCTCAAGATAATACTAAATTGTGTGACTTCACCAATACCAACAACAATGATTTTCTTAGCACTCCTATTGCTCCTCTTACCGATACTGAATCTTGTGAAATCAATGCTACTTTGCTGAATCTTGTCATGAAAGATCAATTCGCCGGCCTTCCTAGTGAAGATGTCGCTACCCATCTAAATAGCTTCCACTAGTAGAAAAAGGGTCAAATGTGAGACACATTAGTCCCGGTCTGTAATAGAACCGGCACTAATGTGTCCATTAGTGCCGGTTCCAATGGCTAGGCGGGAGGAGATCTTTAGTACCGGTTCGTGGCGAAACTTTAGCACCGGTTCGTGCCACGAACCGGTACTAAAGAAAGTGGTGGCAGGATGTTGTCACAGTGGGGCCCTTCCAGCACCTTTAGTACCGGTTCGTGGCACGAACCGATACTAAAGGTCGTCCTATATAAACCCTTCGTCCACCCGCACTCTGTTCTTCCCCCTTTCCCCTCTCCCTCTCCTCTGTTCTTACCTTCTTCCTCTCGAGTTCATCACAAAATTTGCCCCAAATTTGTCAAGATTTGCAGGCCCCCATCCATTCAAATGATCACAAAGGTTAGCAACTTTGTCCTGTCATCTCTCATTGCTAGATTAGCTCTTGCATTGGTTTATATAGTGATTAATTGTGGGTTTTAGTAATTTGGGAGGAATTATATGTGGTAGTATTTGATTTATATGCAATTTGAGGTCAAAATATCACTTAGTTTGCATATGTAGGTGTGGTTTACTTAGTGCCTTCTAAATCTCCGTCAGAATTCACCGGCCAATCGCCTGCACTTCTCCGTCAGCTGCACCACCTTGTGGTGAGCCTCTTGTTCATGAAATTCTATATAAAAAATTGATGTTTGTGTGATTTGGATATATAGTTACTCGTAAATTATCTTACCCGTACGTTGTTTGTTACACATAGTGCCATGGTTTTGATATCCGTCCCTGTCGGCCCTCGTCCTTGTTATGATTCGGATGTGGTATATTCTCTTTTAGAACTATTTGTTGCATTTCCTGTTTATGACAAATTATGCCCATCAAGTTGACATAGATATTTTTATCTAGGAGGTATGTGAACCGGAAATTCCAACCGACCCTATTGTCGAGAGGTTAAATTTAGTTGAAAGAGAAAACGAGTATTTGAAAGAAAAATTGAAAAGAATTGAGGGGGAGAAGATGGAATTGGAGTTGCATGTTGCCGATGTCGTCGATCATCACAAGATCAAGATGGAGAAAGTGCGCTTGAAGATTAGAAAGATTAGAAAATATGCCATTGATAGTGAGGCTTGGTATCATTATGCCGTTGGATCAATTGTTACCTTAGTTGCGATCTTGATTGCATTTGTTGTTGCATTTAAATGCTTTAGCTAGAGAGTTATTTGTTTGTTGCATTTAAGTGTTGTATGAACTTTATGTATTGTATTAATTTGGTGTTTTCGATTGTTGTGTATTGAAGATGAGCCGCAATGGATGTAGGATGACCGATACTCTCCGAGTTCATTAATGGCGTGCAAACTTTTCTCGCTTCTTTGAGGCAAACAAGCGGGCGGATGGTTTTATGCCTTGTCCATGTGCTCGCTGTAAGAATGAATTAAATTACTCTAAGTCAAGAACCATTCACGTCCACCTATTTAAGTCCGGTTTCGTGCCCCACTATAATGTTTGGACCAAGCATGGAGAAAGAGCGGTTATGATGGAAGACAATGAAGAAGAAGAGGACGCATTTACATCTATCCCGCCATGGGTTCCTGAATACGATGATACAACAATGGGGAAGAAGTCGAGCCGTAATGCGGAAGAAGCTAAGCCGGCAATGCGGGAAGAAGCTGAAGAAGAGGCATCAGATGAGCCCGTTGATGATCTAGGTTGGGCCATTGCCGATGCAAAGAGAAACTGTGCAAGTGATTTGGAGAAGAAGAAGTTGCAGCGCATGTTAGAGGATCACAAAAAATTGTTGTACCCAAATTGCGCAGATGACAAGAAAAAGCTGGGCACCACACTGGAATTGCTGCAATGGAAGGCAGGAAATGGTGTATCTGACAAGGGATTTGGAAAGTTGCTGGTAATGATAAAGAATATGCTTCCAACGGACAACGAATTGCCCGAGAGTACGTACGAAGCAAAGAAGGCTGTCTGCCCTCTAGGGTTAGAGGTGCAGAAGATACATGCATGCCCTAATGATTGCATCCTCTACCGCGGTGAGTACGAGGATTTGAATGCTTGCCGGTATGCGGTGCATTGCGCTATAAGATCAGCCGCGATGACCCTGGTGATGTCGAGGACGAGCGCCCCAGGAAGAAGATTCCTGCCAAGGTGATGTGTATGCTCCTATAATACCACGGTTGAAACGTTTGTTCCAAAACAAAGAGCATGCCAAGGCGATGCGATGGCGCAGAGAAGACCGTAAGAAAGATGGAAAGTTGAGAGTACCCGCTGATGGGTCGCAGTGGAGAAAAATCGAAAGAAAGTACGGGAAGGAGTTTGCAGATGACGCAAGGAACGTATGGTTTGGTCTAAGCGCAGATGGCATTAATCCTTTTGGGGAGCAGAGCAGCAACCATAGCACCTGGCCTGTGACTCTATGTTTGTATAACCTTCCTCCTTGGTTGTGCATGAAGCGGAAGTTCATTATGATGCCAGTGCTCATCCAAGGCCCTAAGCAACCCGGCAACGACATTGATGTGTACCTAAGGGCATTAGTTGAAGAACTCTTACAACTGTGGAATGGAACAGGTGTACGTGCGTGGGATGAGCACAAACAGGAAGAATTTGACCTAAAGGCGTTGCTATTCGTGACCATCAATGATTGGCCTGCTCTCAGTAACCTTTCGTGATGCATAAACAAGGGATACCGCGATGCACGCCTTGTTTGGATGATACCGACAATATATATTTGGACAATTGTAGGAAGAATGTGTACCTGGGACATCGTCGATTTCTTTCGAGCAGGCATCCCGTAAGAAAGAAAGGCAAGCATTTCAAAGGTGAGGCGGATCACCGAACGAAGCCTCGCCACCATATTGGAGCTGATGTACATGATATGGTCAAGGATTTGAAGGTAGTCTTTGGAAAGGGTCACGGTGGACAACCTGTTCGAATGACGCCGACGGACGCGCACTCATGTGGAAGAAGAAATCTATATTTTGGGACCTGCCTGTTGGAAAGACCTAGAGGTCCACTCCGCAATCAACGTGATGCACGTGACGAAGAATATTTGTGTGACCCTGCTTGGCTTCTTGGGCGTGTATGGGAAGACAAAAGATACACCTGAGGCACGGGAGGACCAACAACGTATGCACGGAAAAGACGGCATACATCATTGTCATGCAAGCTACGCTCTTACCAAAGAAGAGAAGGAAATCTTCTTTGAATGCACCTTTCGAGTATTAAGGTACCGTCGGCTTCTCGTCGAATATAAAGGGAATAATAAACATGGCAAAGAAAAGTTCCGAACCTAAAGTCTCATGGATCGCCACATGATTATGATGCAACCGCTTCGTTGCATTGAGGGGCTTCTATCGAAAACGTCACGATTAGCCATTGTGAAGCTATGTGCATTCCTCAATGCAATCTCTCGAAAGGTAATCGATCCAGAAATCATACCAAGGTTAGAGAATTATTTGGTGCAATGTCTTGTCAGTTTCGAGTTGGTGTTCCCACCATCCTTCTTCAACATCATGACGCACGTCCTAGTTCACCTATGCGAATAGATGAACGTTATGGGTCCTGTATTTCTACACAATATGTTCCCCTTTGAGAGGTTCATGGGAGTCTTAAAGAAATATGTTCATAACCATGCTAGGCCAGAAGGAAGCATCTCCAAGGGCCATGAAAATGAGGAGGTCATTGAGTATTGTATTGACTTTATTCCTGACCTTAAGCCGATTGGTGTTCCTGAATCGCGGCATAAGGGCAGACTCGATGGAAAAGGCACGCTAGGAGGGGATCAAATAATATGTATGGACGGCCATTCTCTCACTGAAGCACTCTACACAGTTCTACAGAACTCCGCCTTGGTGGCTCCGTATATGGACGAACACAAGAATTTTCTATGCTCCAAACACCCGGAGCGGTCTGATGACTGGATTACACGTGAACAAACCAGGAGTTTCGCCAGCTGGTTGCAGACACGTACCATGCATGAAGCCTCTATTGAAGATGACATGTACTTGTTGTCTCAGTTACCATCTTCGAATATAATGACTTTCAAAGGGTACGAGATAAATGGTAATACATTTTACACGATCGCCCAAGATAAGAAGAGCACCAACCAAAACAGTGGTGTCCGCTTTGATACAGCAACCAAGACAGGAAAGAAAACATACTATGGTTATATACAGGACATATGGGAACTTGACTATGGACGTGGTTTGAAGGTCCCTTTGTTTCGGTGCAAATGGGTCAATATGACACGAGGCGGGGTAACGGAAGACCCACAGTACGGAATGACAATAGTGGATCTCAACAATCTTGCGTATGCAGATGAACCATTCGTCCTAGCCAATGATGTGGCACAGGTTTTCTATGTGAAGGCCATGTCTACCAAGCCGAGAAAAAGAAAAGATAAGGAAGCGAATGCATCATACGATGAGCCAAAGCGGCACATAGTTCTTTTTGGGAAGAGAAACATCGTGGGAGTGGATGACAAGACAGACATGTCAGGAGATTATGAAAAGTTTGATGAAATTGCTCCATTCACAAAGTGAATATTGACCCGAGCATCCCGTTAAATGATGAAGATTTTCCATGCTTACGAGCGCAAGAAAGGGACACACGCGAAGAAAAAGTTTCACACCCAAAGATCTAGGATGTGATCGGCTTCACTATCATCACTTTCTTCTGTGTTTCACACCCAGGAGGGAATCTCTGTAATAGTTAGGGTAGTTATGTGTTTTGGCATTTGAAACGCAAAGAAATTTATGTGCAAACAAATTCTTTCATGCATTTACTGATTTTTTCAGCTAAATTGAAAAACACTTCAAATGAACTCCGAAAATGTTGAAAGTTGGCATGGTATCATAATTTCACCCACATAGCATGTGCAAAAAAGTAGAGAGGGTTACGGCAAAAACTGGATGCACTTCGTGTACAAAATGGACAATTTCTTTCGAACTATCAGGGTATCGGACGAAAACTCATCTGTTACAAAGGCATTTCATTTTTTGAATAACCTAAGCATTACCAAATTGAATATAATGATAAAACACACTAATATTAAACATAATAAAAAAGAATCACTGAAAAATGTATTTTTAAAGTTAAGTTATTCACAAACTAGTGATTCACACAAAATTCAAATAATTCAAAATTTAAACTATTCAAATTTGAAAACTACCGGCACTAACTGAAAGTTTCTAATTTTTTGTACCTAAAGCAAAAATATTCACAAAGAAACTCTAAATACAACAAAAAACAACTAAAAAATAAAATAAATAAATAAAGCAAAAAAGAAAAAACTAAATGAAAAAAAGCCCACCTACTGGGCCACAGCGGCCTGCATACGACTAGAAACCCAAATTCTAATTGGGCCAGGATGCAGGCCCGCTAGCCCAATAGGCCCATCAGGGCATAGCAGCAGATGTAGGCCTGGAAGGCCTGCTTAAAAGAGGAGCTCGAGAGAGCTACCGCAGTGGGGCTTATAAACCAGTGCGGGCGCCCCCCGGCTAGCGAGGTGGGACTAAACTTGTCAAGATTGCACTTGCGCATGGCGCACCACCTTTAGTACCGGTTGGGGGCTGGACCGGGTACTAATGGGTGGGTCTTTAGTACTGGTTCCAGCCACCACCCGGTACTAAAGGTGTGCTCTCGCCGCTTGGCTCGGCCAAATTTGACCTTTAGTACCGGGTGGTGGCTCCAACCGCACTAAAGGCTCCTCCTATATATATAGCACTTACGAAATATTTCGCCGCTTCTCCCACTTCTCTCGCTTCATCGCCACCGCCCGTCCAAGGCTTGCCGCTGCTGCGCCGTCTGGCCCTGTCGACCACGCGCCGTCGCTGCCGTCACCGGCCCGTCCCGTCCCGTCTCGGCCCACATCGCCCGTCGCCGTCACCACGACCTCGCCCGCACTGTGAGCCTCAGTCCCCCCTCTCCTCCCTCCAATCGACGCCGCTGCATGGCCACGGGCGTCGATCGCTTGGTTTCGCCGTCGCAAGGCCCCTGCCCCCGCACCGTCGCCTGCACACACAACACATACACACACATACAGAATTTTTGTTCTGTCTTTAGTTTTTAGTTTTTAGTTTTCTGTTATTAGTTATTAGTTTTTAGTTTTTCTATATTAATGTTATAGAAATGTTAGTTATATATAGAAATGTTAGTTTTTTTCTGTATTAATGTTGTAGAAATGTTAGAAATGTTAAAGAAAAAAATTGTTATAGAAATGTTAGAAATGTTAGTTTTAGATATGGTCAATGTTTTTTTAGTTTATTATATTTTTAGTTATAAAATTTAGAATTTGCATATATGAAATCACAATCCATCATTTAAAAAATGTTACTTTACTTTTGCGGCATATAGTATTTGTTGTCGACGATGCCCGGCCCGCATCCTCGCCGTCAATTCGCTCACGACGACGCCCCGCTGTGAGGACCCATGTCCGGACTGGGCTCCGCCGGGCTGGCACCGGGAGGTGCTACCTTTCAGAGCGCTGACGCTTGGTGAGGAACCCGGCCTCGGGTCCCGCGTCGACCCCGATCTCCTTTGGTGGCGTTCGCATGGGCCACTTTCGTGCAGAGGAGCCGGCCTCACGGAGGTGGTACGTCGCTGTGTCGTGGAGGAGGGCGAGCACGCCCATCGCTACATGGCTGCTATGGACGCCAGGTTCTCCAATACCGGCAGTTCCTTGGGGAGATCACCCGAGCTATGATCCAGTGATGGTTCCTTCACTTTGTTTGTCCACCGCCTGCGCCTCAGGAACCGCGAGTGGCCTAGATTACTCTTTAGTATTCGATCTTTATTAGCTAGCTAGCTAGCTAGTGATGTATTTGTTATATAATATTCGAGATGATTTATTCGAGATTATATATATTATTCGAGACGATGTATTCGAGATTATATCTATTATTCGAGACGATGTATTTGAGATTATATTCGATGATGCTTATTATGTACTATGATTGATTCAGTTTTTCCTTATTAATTGATTGCATCATGCATTGCAATTTGAATACTAAATTGTTTTATATTTCTTTTGGATTAGTTAAATAAAAGCTATGGCGGACAATACCGGCAGAGAGGGAGAAGAGGCCCTGTTCGATAACACACGCCATCCTCGCGGGCCAGATGATGATCAGAATGAAAAAGATTATGACGGCTCCGAATTTCTAAACAACACCGGGGAGGGTGATATGATATTCGATCGCGACGACCGAATTGATGAAGTCATGAACTATGATTATGATGATGACGAAGAAAATGTTGATCTTGAAACAACAAAGACAAGCGAGGTATATTTATATAAGCAGGCATCTTGTGATCATCACATGTTTTAAATGACTTGAAGGTATATTAACGAATCGATCTTTCTTCTTTCAGCCATCCGGATCGAGCAAATCTTCAGGCAGCAGGACAGTACGAGGCCCGAACAAAAAGTTGAAGGAGGGTGTAAAGTACAATATCGAGGCCATCAAACCTAATGGCGAACCATTAGCGCCTAAGAAGATTGCGGACAAGTTCATTCGTCAGTGCGGAGTTCTTGTGAAGGACCAACTCCCGATCTCCCATCAAGAATGGAGAGAGCCAGCAAAGCCACGTCCAGATCTTACTTTTGTTGACGATGCATAAAAAAGTTACGCTTTGGGAAACTCTCATGGAACATTTCACCCTACGGATCATTTCACGATGCAGTATGTGGAGAAAGTCAAGGACGCTGCTCTTAGGAAGATGGCGGTTGCATTCAACAACCACAAGAAACGTGTATGGGACAAGTACATCAAGGGAGGAAGGAAGACTCCAGTATTCAAGGGAACACTAGAGAAGCAAAGTGCTCATTGGGACGATTTCGTGAAATTCAAGGAATCGGAATTATCTAAGGAACGGTCGAGAATAAACAAGGCCAATGCCACAAAAAAGGATAAGTTCCATAAGCTGGGGCCAGGTGGCTACGCGGTGGCAATGCCTAAGTGGGATAAGTCTGAGAAAGAGATGGAGGATGCAGGTGTCACTCCAGTTACATTGAGCTGGCCCCCCAGGTGCAAGACTTGGTTTTATGCGCATGGGGGGGGGAGTTGGACCCGAAGACAGGCAAAGTTTCGAAGAAGGCATGTCTGAACGGAGCTGAAGGTAAGATACTTGTTGCAATAGAAGAGGCTCGATCGGGGGTGTTCCAGCCCAACAGAGAGAACGACGAGCTTACGCTGCGTTCTCGGGAAATCCCGAACACCCGGGAAGAACACGAGGCAAGGGCATTATTCCGTGGTATGAGGGGTTTTCGGACTGGAACACCGACTACAGAAGCCGTACGAGAAGGAATATTGCGGAGGAGAAGAAGAGGAAGATGGAGGAGGAGCAGAGGAAGCTGGACTATGAACGCCTTCAAGGCCTAGAATCAGCAAGACGCGACTTGGCGATCAAATTCCAACGGCAACAGGAGCAGATCGACTCACTTAGCCAGCAAAGGGGTCTCGGCGGCAAAGCAGCCTAGCGGATGATCCAAAGCATTGGATAGCACTGCTCCATCCATGCCGAGAAGCAGCGTGGGTTCCGCCGGCGATGCAATGCTGGATAGATACCCCGTGGATGACATCATGGAGAACACTAATCATGAGCTACACTTCAAAATGAAGAACATATCCATGAAGGTGGCAGACGCTGCTTTTTACAAATCCCCGAGGCAACCTTCCATTGCAACCCGATTCCAGCGGGCTATGCTCGTGTCTTGGTTGATGAGGTGGTGGACCAATATTCGGGGCTAGAGCTTGACATTCCTGGAGGTGACGAGGAGCACACACTGGGAGAGGCCAAACATCGTATCATCCTATGGAGAAAGGATTGCAACATCTTTCGAAGGCCACCGACACCAGATCAGCCGACTCCTTGTCGAAGTCCGCCACCGAGTCAGCAGACTCCCGCTCCTCCAAGTCCACCAACGCGTCAGGCCACTCCTCCTCCTCCAAGTCCGGCAAAGCGTCGGGCCACTCCTCCTCCAAGTCCGACACAGCCGACCACTCCTCCTCCAAGTGCGGCACAACTTCAGCCACTCCTCCTCCAAGTCCCAAGCACAGCTTGAGGCCCTCCTCCTCCTCCAACTCAGCCACGCCACTGCCTCCGCCGCCTCAGCAATCACGGAAGAGAGTCGCCACAGCTATGGTGCATAGCGGTACAAGTCGAGGTAGTATGGGAGGTACAGGCGGAGGCAAGCGATTTCAATATGGTCCAAGCCTCGCGCCTCTTCCGCAGAGGCCTTACGACAAGTCCGAGGAGGAAAACACAGCCATAGTGAAGGCCCAGGTGGAAGCCTATTTTGCACCGAAACCGCCACCGCCGCCAACGGAGAAAGTGCCTGAGGAAAATATTGACCACTTCATTCGTATGGATAGAGCACCAGCTCCCAAGCACATTGACACACTATCATCGCCACCTCGGGAAGTTAAATCGAGCACGCCTACAGAATGAGGCGAGCTCGAGCTCGAGCAAATCAGCTGGCAAAATGCGGTAAAACCGTTCCCCAACTGGGAGAACAGTGGCGTAATCAACCCCCGCTTGTTGTGCCAACAACACATAAGATCTGTACGCTACCAATATTATTGTGGGCAAACCGTTAACGTTGCCCACCGGGCAATGTGGTAATAACCGAGGAGCATATAACGCAGTGAAATCCTCAAGACCATCATTGGACAACTCCTCGAGATCGAGCCCATGTCTCCGCTTAGAGAGGAGGAAATAAACGGAAATATGTCCGGGCCAACCTTTGGTCGAGCCAGACGAGGTCAAGAAGCTCCCAACGAGAATGTATGAATTGCATCAATGGTACATGAACATTACCAAGATTTCCAATCGAGAGTCCCTCATGGTGAATGTCAAGAAGGATCATTACTTCCATGAGAAAGTTGTGTCCGTTGAGTATTCAGAACTATTTTAGTTATACAATCAAGATGCACTCGACAAATCTATCGTCA
This sequence comes from Aegilops bicornis, assembly GCA_021605145.1. Classification (NCBI taxonomy): domain Eukaryota; kingdom Viridiplantae; phylum Streptophyta; class Magnoliopsida; order Poales; family Poaceae; genus Aegilops; species Aegilops bicornis. The sequence goes on along the minus strand of CM038670.1, from coordinate 254,801,173 downwards.
GTTGCTATTGTCTGTAAGTGATTTCTTTCTGTAATTTAAGTCTCAAGCTAGCTGTAGTGATCATTTTGATCAATCATTGCCTGTAATTATCCTCACTATATTCTTTTCTGTGGTATTATGCAGGATGAAGATGTATGAAATGAAAAAAGGTGGACTCTATGGCATTGGGTTCATTGACCCAAATACCATTAATGAATACACATGGAAATTAGATGCATATTATCAAGCAAGTGTAGAGGAAAGCATGCTAGAGTTCTTCAAGCCTCAATACCAATGAAGATATACTACTTCCTTACAACTTCCTCGTGAGTCACACTGTCTTGTACTACAAATTCTGTTTTGCCTACTAGCTAGCTACATGTTTTTGCTTACATATGCCCGCTTAATTAAGACATGCAAACCTGTGTGCATGCAGTTTTCAATCGGATCTTGTTAATCATTAAAGTTGATGAAGGAACAGTTGAAGTAATCTTGGACTCACTACTTAAGAAAGAAAGTGACTACACCATCGTGAAGGGGATAGTCGACAGGTACTTTCAATCATTATTAACTATATCTCGGCCTATTTAATTAGTTCGTCATTTCCTGATAACAACTATTTAATAATCCCTTTATTCATTTTCTTTGTCGGCGGGCAGGGCTTGGGCAAAGTTCATCAACGTCACTCCAGGCCAATGGAAACAAAAGTTGAAATGGTATCGACCCAAGGTAAGTAATTAAGTAGTACTAGCTAGCTAGTTGTCATCTCTTTAATTATCATGCTTGATTAATTATTATCTGATCAAATTCCATTCTCGTAAAGGCCCTGAAGAAGGCGCCGGGGAATGATATGTGTGCATACTACGCTTATGCAGAACATTCGCATGATGGCGTCCGAAAGGAGCAGATCTCAAAGACAAGACTGGGTACGCTTTGTCGTAACACTATTCACAATTTTACACCATTATCGATATCTAGTCACACAACTAATACACATGCATATCGATCTCCTTCTTAACAGTTCAGAGAGGTGCGGGAGAAGCTCCTACCAACGGAGCGCATACAAGCAATTCAAGAGGAAATAGCGGGATTTTTGCTCGACCAGGTCATAGATCCCAAAGGATAATACTATTACCCGCTACCGCCCCCATGAACCACTTCCAATTGTCATCGTGCTCTGAAAGCACCAATTAGGATAATGCCATTCGCTCCGAAGGCACCAATTAGGATAATGCCACTCGCTCCGAAGGCACCAATTAGGAGAAATTGTATATAGCTAGCTAATTGTATATATATATATATATATATATATATATATATATACACATGTGTGTATGTGTGAATTAATGGTGGGTGTCAGACATTTGACGATATATATATATATATATGTGTTTGTGTATATATATATATATATATATATATATATATATATATATATATATATGCATAACATGCATGTACAATATGATCGGTTCTACTACAATATATATATGATCGGTTCTACTAGAAATTCTATTTATATATATGCATAACGTGTACAATATGTATTATCGTAAAATACCAGCAAATGAAAAAGAATTAAATGGAAAACACAAAATTAAATGAAAAAGAAATCATAAACCCAAAACCCCCAACCTTTTAATACCGGTTGGTGTCACCAACCGGTACTAAAGGGCTCCCTGGCCCCGGAGCTGGCGCGTGCCACGTGGTTGCCCTTTAGCACCGGTTCATGCGGAACCGGTACTAAAGTGGGGACCTTTAGTCCCCACACTTTAGTGCCGGTTACCGAACCGGCACTAAAGGGCCTTACGAACCGGTGCTATAGCCCGGTTCTGCACTAGTGTTTGTTGATTTGTGTGATATGCAAAAGAAGAAAGATGTGGACAATGATATTGTTAAATTAAAGCTATTTCCTTTTTCACTTAGAGATCGTGCTAAAGCTTGGTTTTCATCTTTGCCTAAAAATAGTATTGATTCTTGGAATAAGTGCAAAGATGCTTTTATCTCTAAATATTTTCCTCCCTCTAAGATCATCTCTCTTAGAAACGATATTATGAATTTTAAGCAACTTGATCATGAACATGTTGCACAAGCTTGGGAGAGGATGAAATTAATGATACGTAATTTCCCTACGCATGGTTTGAATTTGTGGATGATTATACAAAAAAATTATACCGGATTGAATTTTGCTTCTAGACATCTTTTAGATTCGGCCGCGGGAGGCACTTTTATGGAAATCACTTTAGGAGAAGCTACTAAACTCCTAGATAACATTATGGTTAATTATTCTCAGTGGCACACTAAAAGATCTACTAATAAAAAAGTGCATGTGATAGAATAAATTAATGTTTTGAGTGGAAAGATGGATGAACTTATGAAATTATTTGCTACTAAGAGTGTTTTCTGATCCTAATGATATGCCTTTGTCTACTTTGATTGAGAATAATAATGAACCTATGGATGTGAATTGTGTTGGTAGGAATAATTTTGGTAACAACGCGTATAGAGGAAACTTTAATCCTAGGCCTTATCCCAGTAATTCCTCTAATAATTATGGTAATTCCTACAACAATTCTTATGGAAACTTTAATAAGATGCCTTCTGAATATGAGACTAGTGTTAAAGAATTTATGAATTCGCAAAAGAATTTCAATGCTTTGCTTGAAGAAAAATTGCTTAAATTTGATGAATTGGCTAGGAACATTGATAGAATTTCTCTTGATGTTAATTCCTTAAAACTTAGATATATTCCTCCTAAGCATGATATCAATGAGTGTCCCAAGGCCATGAGAATTTCCATTGATGAGTGCAAAGAAAGAACCGCTAGGATGCGTGCTAAGAAAGATTGCTTTGTGAAAGTGTGCTCTTCTAATTTTTATGAAAACAAAGATGAAGATCTAAAAGTTATTGATGTGTCTCCTATTAAAATTTTTTTTTGCAATATGAATATTGATAATGATGAGACTGAATATGATCCACCTTTACCTAGAAGGCGTTCAAAAAATTCGGAGTTTTTAGACCTTGATGCTAAAATTGATAAAAGTGGTAATGAAGAGGTCAAAACTCTAGATATTAATGAATCCACTATTTTGGATTTCAAGGAATTTAATTATGATAATTGCTCTTTGATAGATTGTATTTCCTTGTTGCAATCCGTGCTAAATTCTCCACATGCTTATAGTCAAAATAAAGCCTTTACCAAGCATGTCGTTGATGCTTTGATGCAATCCTATGAAGAAAAACTTGAGTTGGAAGTTTCTATCCCTAGAAAACTTTATGATGAGTGGGAACCTACTATTAAAATTAAAATTAAAGATCACGAATGCTATGCTTTGTGTGATTTGGGTGCTAGTGTTTCCACGATTCCAAAAACTTTATGTGATTTATTAGGTTTCCGTGAATTTGATGATTGCTCTTTAAACTTGCACCTTGGATTCCACTATTAAGAAACCTACGGGAAGAATTAATGATGTTCTTATTGTTGCAAATAGGAACTATGTGCCCGTAGACTTTATTGTTCTTGACATAGATTGCAATCCTTCATGTCCTATTATTCTTGGTAGTCCTTTTCTTAGAACGATTGATGCAATTATTGATATGAAGGAAGGGAATATTAGATTCCAATTTCCGTTAAGAAAGGCATGGAACACTTCCCTAGAAATAAAATAAAATCACCTTATGAATCTATTATGAGAGCCACTTATGGATTGCCTACCAAGGATGGCAATACCTAGATCTATCCTTGCTTTTATGCCTAGTTAGGGGCGTTAAACGATAGCGCTTGTTGGGGGGCAACCCAATTTTATTTTTAGTTTTTTGCTTTTTGCTTATGTTTAGGAATAAATGTTTGATCTAGACTCTGGTTAGATGTGTTTTTATGTTTTAATTAGTGTTTGTGCCAAGTTAAACCTATAGGATCTTATTGGATGATAGTTATTTGATCTTGCTGTAAATTCCAGAAACTTTCTGTTCACGAAAATAATTGTTAAACATCACCAGAGCGTGATAAAATATTGATTCCAATTGCTGCTGATCAATACACAAATTTTCTAGGTCTTCCTATTTTGGCTGATTTTTTGGAGTTCCATAAGTTTGCGTTAGTTACAGATTACTACAGACTGTTCTGTTTTTGACAGATTCTGTTTTTCGTGTGTTGTTTGCTTATTTTGATGAATCTATGGCCAGTAAAATAGTTTATAAACCATATAGAAGTTGGAATACAGTAGGTTTAACACCAATATAAATAAATAATGAGTTCATTACAGTACCTTGAAGTGGTATTTTGTTTTCTTTCGCTAACGGAGCTTACGAGATTTTCTTCTGAGTTTTGTGTTGTGAAGTTTTCAAGTTTTGGGTGAAAGATTTGATGGATTATGGAACAAGGAGTGGCAAGAGCCTAATCTTGGGGATTCCCATGGCACCCCGAGATAATCTAAGGACACCAAAAAGCCAAAGCTTGGGGATGCCCCGGAAGGCATCCCCTCTTTCGTCTACTTCCGTCGGTAACTTTACTTGGAGCTATATTTTTATTCACCACATGATATGTGTTTTGCTTGGAGCGTCTTGTATTATTTGAGTATTTATTTGTTAGTTTACCACAATCATCCTTGCTGTACACACCTTTTGAGAGATTCACACTTGATTCGGAATTTATTAGAATACTCTATGTGCTTCACTTATATTTTTTGAGCTATATAGTTTTTGCTCTAGTGCTTCACTTATATCTTTTAGAGCACAGTGGTGGATTTGTTTTATAGAAACTATTGCTCTCTCATGCTTCACTTATATTATTTTGAGAGTCTTAAAATAGCATGGCAATTTGCTTTAATTAATATCATGAGAAATTTGATGCTTGATAATTGTTTTGAGATATAAAGGTAGTAATATCATAGTTGTGCTAGTTGAGTAATTGTGGAATTGAAAAATACATGTGTTGGAGTTTTTGATTCCCGTAGCATGCACGTATGGTGAACCGTTATGTAACGAAGTCGGAGCATGAAGTATTTGTTGATTGTCTTCCTTTATGTGGCGGTAGGGATCGCGCGATGGTTAACTCCTACTAACCCTTCCCCTAGGAGCATGCGTAGTAGTACTTTGCTTCGAGGGCTAATAAATTTTTGCAATAAGTATATGAGTTCTTTATGACTAATGTGAGTCCATGGACTATACGCACACTTACATTTCCGCAATTTTCTAGCCTCTTCGATACCGCGCATTGCCCTTTCTCACCTTGAGAGTTGGTGCAAACTTCGCCGGTGCATCCAAACCCCGTGATATGATATGCTCTATCACACATAAACCTCCTTATATCTTCCTCAAAACAGCCACCATACCTACCTATCATGGCATTTCGCATGATCATGTAGTTGACATTGTATTTGTGGCAAAGCCACAGTTCATAATTCTTTCATACATGTCGCTCTTGATTCATTGCATATCCCGGTACACCGCTGGAGGCATTCATACAGAGTCATATTTTGTTCTAAGTATTGAGTTCTAATTCATGAGTTGTAAGTAAATAAAAGTGTGATGATCATCATTAGAGCATTGTCCCAAGTGAGGAAAGGATGATGGAGACTATGGTTCCCCCACAAGTCGGGATGAGACTCCAGACTAAATAAAAAAAATAGGCCATAAAAAAAGAGAAAAGGCCCAAAAAAATGAGAGAAAAAGAGAGAAGGGACAATGTTACTATCCTTTTACCACACTTGTGCTTCAAAGTAGCACCGTGATCTTTATAATAGAGAGTCTCTCATTTTGTCACTTTCATATACTAGTGGGAAATTTCATTATAGAACTTGGCTTGTATATTACAATGATGGGCTTCCTCAAATACCCGAGGTCTTCGTGAGCAAGCAAGTTGGATGCACACCCACTTAATTTCTTTTTGAGCTTTCATACACTTATAGCTCGAGTGCATCTGTTGCATGGCAATCCCTACTCCTCGCATTAACATCAATTGATGGGCATCTCCATAGCCCGTTGATTAGCCTCGTTGATGTGAGACTTTCTCCTTTTTTGTCTTCCCACATAACCCCTACCATTATACCTTGTTCCACCATAGTGCTATATCCATGGCTTGCGCTCATGTATTTCATAAGTTGAAAAGGCTGAAGCGCGTTAAAAGTATGAACCAATTGCTTGGCCAAAAACGGGGTCGTACATGATATGAATATTTTGTGTGGGGAAGATGGAGCATAGCCAGACTATATGGTTTTGTAGGGATAACTTGCTTTGGCTATGTTATTTTGATAAGACATAATTGCTTAGTTAGTATGATTGAAGTATTATTGTTTTTATGTCAACATTAAACTTTTATCTTGAATCATATCAAATCTGAACATTCATGCCACAAAAAGAAGAATTATATTGGAATTATGCCAAGTAGCATTCCACATCAAAAATTCTGTTTTTATCATTTACCTACTCGAGGACGAGCAGGAATTAAGCTTGGGGATGCTTGATACGTCTCCAATGTATCTATAATTTTTTATTGTTCCATGCTTTATTATATTCTGTTTTGGACATTATTGGGCTTTATTATACACTTTTATATTATTTTTGGGACTAACTTATTAACCGGAGGCCTAGCCCAGAATTGCTGTTTTTGCCTATTTCAGAGTTTCGCAGAAAAAGAATATCAAACGGAGTCCAAACGGAATGAAACCTTCGGGAACATGATTTTCGGAATGAACGTGATCCAGAGGACTTGGACCCTACGTCAAGACATCAACCGGGAGGGCACGAGGTAGGGGGCGCGCCTACCCCCCTGGGCGCGCCCTTGATGTCTACTACACAACCTTCTTCTTGTAGACGTTGTTGGGCCTGCAAGTGCACGGGTTTGTAGGACAGTAGCAAATTTCCCTCAAGTGGATGACCTAAGGTTTATCAATCCATGGGAGGCGTAGGATGAAGATGGTCTCTCTCAAGCAACCCTGCAACCAAATAACAAAGAGTCTCTTGTGTCCCCAACACACCCAATACAATGGTAAATTGTATAGGTGCACTAGTTCAGCGAGGAGATGGTGATACAAGTGCAATATAGATGGTAGATATAGGTTTTTGTAATCTGAAATAATAAAAAAAGCAAGGTAACAAGTGATAAACGTGAGCGTAAACGGTAGTGCAATGATAGTAAACAAGGCCTAGGGTTCATACTTTCACTAGTGAAAGTTCTCTCAACAATAATAACATAGTTTGATCATATAACAATCCCTCAACATGCAACAAAGAGTCACTCCGAAGCCACTAATAGCGGAGAACAAACATAGAGATTATGGTAGGGTACGAAACCACCTCAAAGTTATTCTTTCGGATCAATCTATAAAAGAGTTCGTACTAGAATAACACCTTAAGACACAAATCAACCAAAACCCTAATGTCACCTAGATACTCCATTGTCACCTCAAGTATCCGTGGGCATGATTATACGATATGCATCACACAATCTCAGATTTATCCAACCAACATAAAAGTACTTCAAAGAGCGCCCCAAAGTTTCTACCGGAGAGTCAAGAACGTGTGCCAACCCCTATGCATAGGTTCATGGCGGAACCCGCAAGTTGGTCACCAAAACATACATCAAGTGGCACATGATATCCCATTGTCACCACAGATAAGCATGGCAAGACATACATCAAGTGTTCTCATAAAAGACTCAATCCGATAAGATAACTTCAAAGGGGAAACTCAATTCATCACAAGAGAGTAGAGGGGGAGAAACATCATAAGATCCAACTACAATAGCAAAGCTCGGATACATCAAGATCGTGCCATAGAGGGAACACGAGAGAGAACACGAGAGAGAGAGAGCTCAAACACAGAGCGACTGGTACATACCCTCAGCCCCGAGGGTGAACTACTCCCTCCTCGTCACAGAGAGCGTCGGGATGATGAAGATGGCCACCGGAGATGGATCCCCCCTCCGGTAGGGTACCGGAAAGGGGTCCCGATTGGTTTTTGGTGGTTCTGGAGGCTTGCGGCGGCGGAACTCCCGATCTATCTTCTGTTCTGGAAGTTTTAGGGTACATAGGTATATATGGTCGAAAGGAGTACATCCGTGGAGCTACGGGGGGCCCCCGAGGCAGGGGGGCGCGCCCAGGGGGGTGTGCGCGCCCCCCACCCTCGTGAGCACCTCCCGTATCTTCTGACATGGGGTCCAAGTCCATCAGGTGGGTTTCCTTCCAAAAATAACTTCTCCAGTTGATTTCGTTCCGCTTTGACTCCGTCGATATTCCTTTTCCTCGAAACCGAAATAGGCATAAAACAAAGAAATCTGGGCTGGGCCTCCGGTTAATAGGTTAGTCCCAAAAATAATATAAATGTGGATAATAAAGCCCAATATTGCCTAAAACAGTAGATAATATAGCATGGAGCAATCAAAAATTATAGATACGTTGGAGACGTATCAAGCATCCCCAAGCTTAATTCACGCTTTCGTCCTCGAGTAGGTAAATGATAAAAAAGAATTTTTGATGCGGAGTGCTACTTGGCATAATTTTAATGTAATTCTTCTTACTTATGATATGAATATTCAGATCCAAAAGATTTAAGACAAAAGTTCATATTGACACAAAAATAATAATACTTCAAGCATACTAATCAAAGCAATCATGTCTTCTCAAAATAACATGGCAAAAGAAAGTTCATCCCTACAAAATCATATAGTTATGTTATGCTTCATTTTCGTCACACAAAGATGTTCCCAACTTCTATACCCCCGATGACAAGCCAAGAAATTGTTTCATACTCAAATAATCTCAAACTCTTTCAACATTTACGCAATACATGAGCGCGAGCCATGGGTATAGTACTATGAGTGGAATAGAATATGATGATGGGATTGTGTGGAGAAGACAAAAAAGGAGAAAGTCTCATATCGACGAGGATAATCAACGGGCTATTGAGATGCCCATCAATTGATGTCAACATGAGGAGTAGGGATTGCCATGCAACGGATGCACTAGAGCTATAAGTATATGAAAGCTCTACAAAAGAAACTAAGTGGGTGTGCATCCAACTTGCTTGCTCACGAAGACCTAGGGCACTTTGAGGAAGCCCCTCATTGGAATATACAAGCCAAGTTCTATAATGAAAAGTTCCCACTAGTATATGAAAATGAAAAAATGAGAGACTCTCTATCATGAAGATCTTAGTGCTACTTTGAAGCACAAGTGTGGTAAAAGGATAGTAGCATTGTCCCTTCTCTCTTTTTCTCTCATTTTTTGTGGGCCTTCCCTTTTTTGGGCCTTTTCTCTTTTTTTGGCCTCTTTTTTTTTGTCCGGAGTCTCATCCCGACTTATGGGGGAATCATAGTATCCATCATCCTTTCCTCACTTGGGACAATGCTCTAATAATGATGATCATCACACTTTTATTTCTATTACAACTCAACAATTACAACTCGAAACTTAGAACAAAATATGACTCTATATGAATGCCTCCGTGGTGTAATCGGGATGGTGCAATGAATCAAGAGTGACATGTATGGAAAATAATGCATGGTGGCTTTGCCACAAATACGATGTCAACTACATGATCATGCAATGGCAATATGACAAAAGTAATGTATGTCATAATAATGATGATGGAAGTTGCATGGCAATATATCTCGGAATGGCTATGGAAATGCCATGATAGGTAGGTATGGTGGCTGTTTTGAGGAAGATATAAGGAGGTTTATGTATGATAGAGCGTATCGTATCACGGGGTTTGGATGCACCGGCGAAGTTAGCACCAACTCTCAAGGTGAGAAAGGGCAATGCAGCATCAAGAGGCTAGCAAAGGCGGAAAGGTAAAAGTGCGTATAATCCATGGACTCAACATTATTCAAAAGAACTCATATACTTATTGCAAAAATTTAGAAGCCATCAAAAATCAAGTACTACGCGCATGCTCCTAGGGGGATAGATTGGTAGGAAAAGACCATCGTCATTCAATGCATCGCCACTCATAAGGATGCACAAGCCAGGTAGACTTCATGTTTCAAATTTGTTACACAACTTTACCCATACGTGCATGCCACGGGACTTGCAAACTTCAACACAAGTATTTCTCAAATTCACAATTATCAACTAGCACGACTTTGATATTATCACCTCCATATCAAGCATCAAACTTATCTTAGTATTCAATTCACTCAAAAAGAAAGTTTCACATATCTTGAACACTAAGTATATTAACATTAAGCAAATTACCATGCTATTAACGACTCTCAAAATAATCTAAGTGAAGCATGAGAAATCAAGTTTCTTTAAAACAAATCCACCACCGTGCTCTAAAAGATATAAGTGAAGCACTAGAGCAAACAACAAACTACTCTGAAAGATACAAGTGAAGATCAATGAGTAGCTAAATAATTATGCAACTATGCGAAGACTCTCTCTCATTTAATAATTTCAGATCTTGATACTTTATTCAAACAGAAAGCAAAGCTAAATAAAACTATATTGCAAGGATAGCACAACTCAAGTGAAGAAGCAAAAACTTAGGTTCAACCGATACTAGTCGATAGTTGTTGAAGAAGAAAGGTGGATGCCAACGGGGGCATCCCCAAGCTTAGATGCTTGAGACTTCTTGAAATAATATCTTGGGGTGCCTTGGGCATCCCCAAGATTGAGCTTTTGTGTCTCCTTAATTCCTCTCATATCATGGTTTCTCTTTTTATCAAAAGCTTCATTCACAACAAACTCAACAAGAACTCGTGAGATAGGTTAGTATAAACCAATGCAAAACCTTATCATTTTCTACTGTAATAAATCACTAAAATTATTATTCAACATTGCATACTAAATTCCTCCGCATATTTAATACCCCTATCCTTAAATAGAATCATTAGACAAGCAAACATATGCAAACAATGCAAACATAACAGCAATCTGCCAAAACAGTACAGTCTGTAAATAATGCAAGAGTATAAATACTTCCCTAACTCCAAAAATTATGAACTAAAATTCCCACTGTAATAAATTTATCATAGCTCAATATGCAAAAAGATTCAACATTATACCACTCTCTGACTTTTCTAAGGAATTTTTGCAACAGCGGTAAACTTTCTGTTTTCAAACAGCAACATGTATACTTGCAAAATAAGCATGGCAAAGGCTATCCTTGACCTTTTTATTGAAACTAGAGATGAAAAACACTAATATAAATAACAGCAAGAAAATACTAACAATAGAAAATGACACTCCAAGCAAAACACATATCATGTGGTGAATAAAAATATAGCTCCAAGTAAAGTTACCGATGAACGAAGACGAAAGAGGGGATGCCTTCCGGGGCATCCCCAAGCTTAGGCTCTTGGTTTTTCTTGAATATTACCTTGGGGTGCCTTGGGAATCCCCAAGCTTAGGCTCTTGCCACTCCTTATTCCGTAGTCCATCGAATCTTTACCCAAAACTTGAAAACTTCACAACACAAAACTTAACAGAAAACTCGTGAGTCTCCGTTAGCGTAAAGAAAACACAACACCACTTCAACGTACTGTAATGAACTCATTCTTTATTTATATTGGTGTTAAACATACTGTATTACAACTTCTCTATGGTATATAAACTATTTTACTAGCCATAGATTCATCAAAATAAGCAAACAACACACTGAAAACAGAATCTGTCAAAAACAGAACAGTCTGTAGTAATCTGTAACTAACGAAAACTTCTGGAATTCCAAAAATTCTAAAATAAATTGTTAGACCTGAGGAATTTGTCTAGTAATCATCTGCAAAAAGAATCAACTAAATAGCACTCTCCAGTAAAAAGTTCTAGCTAATCTCGTGAGCGCTAAAGTTTCTGTTTTTTACAGCATGATCATAAAGACTTCACCCAAGTCTTCCCAAAGGTTCTACTTGGCACGAACACTAATTAAAACATAAAACCACATCTAACCATAGGCTAGATGTATTATTTATTCCTAAACAGAACCAAAAAGAAAGAAACTAAAATAAAATTGGGTTGCCTCCCAACAAGCGCTATCGTTTAACACCCCTAGCTAGGCATTATGATTTCAATGATGCTCACATAAAAGATAAGAACTGAAACATAAAGAGAGCATCATGAAGAATATGACTAGAACATTTAAGTCTAACCCACTTCCTATGCATAGGGATTCTGTGAGCAAACAACTTATGGGAACAATAATCAACTAGCATAGGAAGGCAAAACAAACATAACTTCAAAACTTTAAGCACATAGAGAGGAAACTTGATATTATTGCAATTCATACAAGCATATATTCCTCCCTCATAATAATTTTCAGTAGCATCATGAATCAATTCAACAATATAACCAGCACCTAAATCATTCTTTTCATGATCTACAGGCATAGAGAATTTACTACTCTCCTCATAAGCAAAATTCTTCTCATGAATAATAGTGGGAGCAAACTCAACAAAATAACTATCATGTGATTGAAAATTAAGATCAAGATGACAAGTTTCATGGTTATCATTATTCTTTAAAGCATACGTGTCATCACAATAATCATCATAGATAGGAGGCATGCTTTCATCATAGTAAATTTGCTCATCAAAGCTTGGGGGACAAAAAATATCATCTTCATCAAACATAGCTTCCCCAAGCTTGTGGCTTTGCATATCATTAGCATCATGGATATTCAAGGAATTCATACTAACAACATTGCAATCATGCTCATCATTCAAAGATTTAGTGCCAAACAATTTAATGCATTCTTCTTCTAACACTTTGGCACAATTTTCCTTTCCATCATACTCACGAAAGATATTAAAAAGATGAAGCGTATGAGACAAACTCAATTCCATTTATTGTAGTTTTATTTTATAAACTAGACGAGTGCTAAAACAAGAAATAAAAGATTCGATTGCAAGATCTAAATATATACCTTCACTTACCTAGCCTCCCGACAACGGCGCTTTAAAAGAGCTTGATGTCTACTACACAACCTTCTTCTTGTAGACGTTGTTGGGCCTGCAAGTGCACAAGTTTGTAGGACAGTAGCAAATTTCCCTCAAGTGGATGACCTAAGGTTTATCAATCCATGGGAGGCGTAGGATGAAGATGGTGTCTCTCAAGCAACCCTGCAACCAAATAACAAAGAGTCTCGTGTGTCCCCAACACACCAAATACAATGGTAAATTGTATAGGTGCACTAGTTCGGCGAAGAGATGGTGATACAAGTGCAATATAGATGGTAGATATAGGTTTTTGTAATCTGAAAGAATAAAAACAGCAAGGTAACAAGTGATAAACGTGAGCGTAAATGGTATTGCAATGATAGTAAACAAGGCCTAGGGTTCATACTTTCACTAGTGCAAGTTCTCTCAACAATAATAACATAGTTTGATCATATAACAATCCCTCAACATGCAACAAAGAGTCACTCCGAAGCCACTAATAGCGGAGAACAAACGTAGAGATTATGGTAGGGTACGAAACCACCTCAAAGTTATTCTTTCGGATCAATCTATAAAAGAGTTCGTACTAGAATAACACCTTAAGACACAAATCAACCAAAACCCTAATGTCACCTAGATACTCCATTGTCACCTCAAGTATCCGTGGGCATGATTATATGATATGCATCACACAATCTCAGATTTATCCAACCAACATAAAAGTACTTCAAAGAGTGCCCCAAAGTTTCTACCGGAGAGTCAAGAACGTGTGCCAACCCCTATGCATAGGTTCATGGGCGGAACCCGCAAGTTGGTCACCAAAACATACATCCAAGTGGCACATGATATCCCATTGTCACCACAGATAAGCACGGCAAGACATACATCAAGTGTTCTCATAAAAGACTCAATCCGATAAGATAACTTCAAAGGGGAAACTCAATTCATCACAAGAGAGTAGAGGGGAGAAACATCATAAGATCCAACTACAATAGCAAAGCTCGGGATACATCAAGATCGTGCCATAGAGGAACATGAGAGAGAACACGAGAGAGAGATCAAACACATAGCTATCGGTACATACCCTCAGCCCCGAGGGTAAACTACTCCCTCCTCGTCATGGAGAGCGCCGGGATGATGAAGATGGCCATCGGAGATGGACCCTCCTCCCAAGGTACCTAAAGGGGTCCCGATTGGTTTTTGGTGGTTACGGAGGCTTGCGGCGGAACTCCCGATCTATCTTCTGCTCGGAAGTTTTAGGGTGCGAGGGTATATATGGGTGAAAGGAGTACGTCGGTGGAGTTACGGGGGCCCCACGAGGCAGGGGCGCGCCCAGGGGGGAGGGCGCGCCCCTCACCCTCGTGAGCACGTCCCGTATCTTCTGACTGGGGTCCAAGTCCATCAGGTGGGTTTCCTTCCAAAATAACTTCTCCAGCTTGATTTCGTTCCATTTTGACTCCGCCTGATTTTCCTTTTCCTCGAAACCTTTGAAATAGGCGTAAAAGCAAAATGAAATTTGGGCCTCCGGTTAATAGGTTAGTCCCAAAAATAATATAAATGTGGATAATAAAGCCCAATATTGCCTAAAACAGTAGATAATATAGCATGGAGCAATCAAAAATTATAGATACGTTGGAGACGTATCAGCCCTCCACCCACGTGGGCCCCCTGTTGCTCCACCGACGTACTCCTTCCTCCTATATATGCCTACGTACCCCCAAACTACCAGAAATGGAGCCAAAAACCTAATTCCACCGCCAAGAACCTTACATGCCGTGAGATCCCATCTTGGGGCCTGTTAGGAGTTCACGGAGGGGCATCGATCACGGAGGGCTTCTACATCAACACCATAGCCTCTCCGATGATGTGTGAGTAGTTTACCTCAGACCTTTGGGTCCATAGTTATTAGCTAGATGGCTTCTTCTTTTTTGGATCTCAATACAATGTTCTCCCCTATCTCGTGGAGATATATTCGATGTAATCTTCTTTTGCGGTGTGTTTGTTGAGACCGATGAATTGTGGGTTTATGATCAAGTTTATCTATGAACAATATTTGAATCTTCTATGAATTCTTTTATGTATGATTGGTTATCCTTGCAAGTCTCTTCGAATTATCAGTTTGGTTTGGCCTACTAGATTGATATTTCTTGAAATGGGAGAAGTGCTTAGCTTTAGCTTCAATCTTGCGGTGTCCTTTCCCAGTGACAGTAGGAGCAACAAGGCACATATTGTATTATTGCCATCGAGGATAAGAAGATGGGGTTTATATCATATTGCATGAGTTTATCCCTCTACATCATGTCGTCTTGCTTAAGGCGTTACTCTGTTCTTATGAACTTAATACTCTAGATGCATGCTGGATAGCGGTTGATGTGTGGAGTAATGGTAGTAGATGCAGTGTGAGTCGGTCTACTTGTCTCGGACGTGATGCCTATATACATGATCATACCTAGATATTCTCATAACTATGCTCAATTCTGTCAATTGCTCAACAGTAATTTGTTCACCCACCGTAATACTTATGCTCTTGAGAGAAGCCACTAGTGAAACCTATGGCCCCCGGGTCTATTTTCCATCATATTAATCTCCCATCAACAAGCTATTTCTGTTGCCTTTTATTTTGCTTCTATTTTACTTTGCATCTTTATCATAAAAACACCAAAAATATTATCTTATCATATCTATCGGATCTCACTTCGTAAGTGACCGTAGGGATTGACAACCCCTTATCGCGTTGGTTGCGAGGATTTATTTGTTTGTGTAGGTGCGAGGGACTCGTACGTGGCCTCCTACTGGATTGATACCTTGGTTCTCAAAAACTGAGGGAAATACTTACGCTACTTTGCTGCATCACCCTTTTCTCTTCAAGGGAAAACCAACACAGTGCTCAAGAGGTAGCAACGTCCGAACGGAAAGGTTTTCCCTAGATTGACTGTGTGGGATGTGCATAAGAATGGAAACGTATTCCTTGGATTGACTGTGTGTTATATACATACGAACGGAAATGTTTTTCTAGGATTCACCATGTGGGATGTACATACCTACGGAAATGTTTTTCTCGGATTACCGTGTGGGATGTACATACCTACGGAAATGATTGGGTTTCGATGCCTCACCCGATCACACACGGCCCCAGCCTGGGTCCCAGGAGGGCCTATCCCCGATGATTTCTGGGTCGTGTGGGAAGGACTCCCCTATCGCCCACACTCACTTGGCGACGATTCCAAATGCTGTCCCGGAAAGGGGTAAAAAACCGTTTGTTTAGGACCAACTAGATCAAGAGATCGAGGGACGTCATCGAGTTGAACGTGTGTTGAACGCGGAGGTGTCGTACGTTTGGTACTTGGATCGGTTGGATCGCGAAGACGTTCAACTACATCAACCACGTTACTAAACGCTTACGCTTTCGGTCTACGAGGGTACGTGGACACACTCTCCTCGCTCTTTGCTATGCATCTCCTAGATAGATCTTGCGTGATCGTAGGTAAAATTTTGAAATACTGCTTTCCCCAACATATACAGTACAACATGCTCGTTTCCGAACCACACCGCGCATATCTCAGTTATATTCATGCATGCATGGGTTTCAAACATCATGATCTCTTATTCAAATATTTGAATTCAACTTTACATCGATTATGACCTCACCTAGTCTTTTACACCCACACAGTCATCTTCTCTTTATAATTGTACCACTAACTTTCTCTCATGCATGCATGGCACACACACTACCACTCGGCATTATCCATCGCACATGTGCAATCTTTTTCTTCAGGTCGGTCTCCCATGCATGCACACACACACACACACACACACACACCTCCCCCTCTTCATCATATCGGGCATTCTTTATCTCTCACGTGCATGTGCAACGATCGATGTTCCTCTATGTGTGTGTGTATATAGCTAGGTCTTTCCCAGTTTTCCACACAAACCGATCAATCTATATATCTAGTGAGGTCTCACCCTCTTTCCCACATACACATCGATCAATCTATACCTCTCTATATAGGATTACATAGCTAATACACCCACATTAATTATATATCCATTGTCCCCCTCTCATCATCCATGCCTTCCGCTTCATCTCTCAGACACGCCAAGACAAGGCGAAGACAGGGGCAGCAAGGGCCCTGCCCCCCTAACATCACTATATATTGAGGCTAATATGAATGTGATCATTAGATCAATTGTTGGTAAAATGGTTTAAGTTGATGAATTGGCCCTCCTCATAAAGGATTAGCAATGTTTGGCCCCCTAGCTCATTTATTTTTCATGGCTCCGCCATTGCGCGCGACAGCGCACGTTCTCGCCCCCTCTCTTTAAATATCGATCTCGCACTTGTGCACTCCTTCATAGTCTCCTTCCACTTGGCCCCTCACACCATCTTCTAGCCCCCACCGGATTTGCCACATGTACAATCTAGCAGACTCCATGGTTGAACTTAAGCATAATGCACAAACCTTAAAACACAAGTGCTTCTCCTTTGTTCCAGAATCTTCCGTATCATAACTGCCCAAACTTTTTTTCTAGTTGAATTGCCATTATTTTTTTACTTTATGCTTTACAACGCACAATTCCATGAACCATAAAAAGATTAGGACTTCTTTGATTCAAAGGACTCTCAAAGGAATTTTGGAGGATTCTAATCCTTAGGAATTTTTCCTATCTTGGTTGTTTGATTCGTTGGATTGTAAACCATAGGAATTTTTCCATAGGATTCTTTTGCACTAAATTTCATAGGAAACATTCCATCCACTCAAGCCTCTTTGAAAGAATCCTATGTTTTTTATGCACAACCAAACACTCGTACAATCCTGTAGGGATTCAAGACGACATTCGACTCTAATCCCATGTTTTTCCTATTCCCGGGTTTTGGAAATCCTACGAATCAAAGAGGCCCTAGCTTTTTTATAAAAACTAATTGATTTTGAATGAGATGAACTACAAAAATTAAACGAACGTCTACATCATGCATATATGACTCAAAGCTTACATGCTATAGTGTGGTATTTATTCATAATTTGGTTGCCAAATCTGATGCGTGCAATGCACGTGTACCTTACTAGTACTTCGAGTATGTGCAGAACACGTAGATTAGAATTCCAATGGCACGCTACATAGTGTCTCTCTTTCGGTTCATGAAGCCACGTGGCACATGTGGAGGCGTTGTCGCGACCTCCTTGTGTGGATTGATCACAGTGACGTGCTGCTTGTTCCAGAAGAATGTACTCGTCCTCTCTGAGGCACACTGGTAGTACATGCACGAAGCAAAGATGTGCACGCACGCCACGCACACACTCATTCCCTCGCACGCACACGCGTGTACACGGGGGGACACATTTTTGTATGAAGATCCACCCCATGTGATAATTTGACGCGTGTAAAGTCCTTCACTTCATTGATGGTCAATTAATACAACTCATGCAAATTGAGTGGACGTGAGGGAGGAAGTAGTTGAGAAAGACATTACTACTCCACTGCGTGCATGCGAGTAGCTAAATCATGGGTTGCTACTTCCATTGGTCTCATTCGTATTTTGTGCCAATTTTTGACCATATTTTTAAGTAACATAATATTTATGCATGTCATAAAAAATGGCACAAAAAAAGGGGCCAATAAACCAGGACGCAGCAAAAGATGGTCAATTTTTGCTGTGGCTACTGTTGGTGGCCTTTGTATTTAAATATGGACGGAGTGGAGTAGTACTATCTTTATCTTAGCCTCGTAGGGCTCTCCCAGCGCCTAGGCTCGCCTCCCCGCCTCGCCCACCGGATCCCGCCATGGAGGATCCCACCACCAAAACCAAGGAGTTTGTACGGGCAAGGAGATCGCCTACTTCGTGAAGATCTACCCTAGTGAGGCAAGTCCTTCATGGGCGATGGCCATGGTGGGATAGACAAGGTTGCTTCTTCGTGGACCCTTCATGGGTGGATCCCTCTGTGGACTCGCACAACCGTTATCCTTCGTGGGTTGAAGTCTCCATCAACGTGGATGTACGATAGCACTACCTATCGGAACCACGGAAAAAATCTTCGTGTCTCCAATTGCGTTTGCACACTCCAATCCCATCCCTTTACATTCTCGCAAATTGCATGCTTTACTTTCCGCTGCTCATATACTCTTGACATGCTTGCTTGAATGTATTGTGAATGTTTAAACTTGTGCTAAAACTCCACCCTAACTTGAAGAAATTAAAAACTGCTACTTTTCGTTGTTAAGCGTATATTCACCCCCCCCCTCTAGACACCTCTTCTCGATCCTTTCAGAGGGTGATGGTCGATGGCGACGACGACGCTCGGGGCTTCTCTCATTCGGCGGAGAGGACGAGGGGCGAGGGGAGAGGAGAGAGCGGGAGTGGAGGGGAGTGGAGGTAGGTGGGGGAGGAGCTCGAGTCGTTGGGGATCGGCGCCCTTATCTTCCCAGGGCGTCGCCGGTGAGGCGATCCGACGGGGACGCACCCCTGTAGCGGCGCGGTCGGGGGAGCAGTGTACGGGGAGAAGGAGGAGTCCGGGAAAAAAAGATGGTCGGGCCGGCCTGGTGGGGGAAGGCCCAGGAGGAATAGGGGGGAAGGCCCTTTTCTTTTTATTTTTGCTTTCTTTTGCTTTTCTTTTTATTGTTTTCTATTTTTTATTTCTTTTTAAAACAAATTAGTTTTATAAAATATCAAAACTTGCACCTAAATTAGTGTTATAAAATAGGTCACTGCCACAAAAAAATTGGCACTTAAATAAAATAGTTTGAATTTTTTATAATTTAAAAAGCATTTAAATCATTGTTGTGGCCCCTGTTTTAATTATTTTAGGGCAGTTAAACACCTTATAAAATTCTCAATGGATTATTTGCCACATTATGGAGAATTTAGTTTTATCGGTTGAAGAAATAATTTATTTGACTTTATTCTAGATTTGAAAATGGATTTGATTTTATCAAGTAGCAATTTAGCTTAGTTAAATATGATGACATGGCACCATTAGTATGAGATCATTGTAGCATGACACTGGGGGTGTTACACATCCGCCGGGGGCATCAGGAGGGCGCAAGGTGGTCTGTAGCGGCGCTGGCGATGAGTAGTGGCGGCGGCCGGAAGTGGGGCTCGACAAAAACGATAGTATGGCACAAGATCAAGCAAACTACGCGCGCACGCGACATCTAGGTGACGCACTAAGCTTGGCAGTGAGCTTGCCCGGCCAACTGATGGACCAAAATGACGGCGCGAGCTCGACATCGACGTCGGAGCAACGACAGCAGCAGCAGCACGAGGCAGCAGATCAAGGATCCCCCCCCGACACCACAACCTGCACCCTCTGCCACCAAGAACCCGAAACCATGCATCGCATACTGCAGGCTGCCCCTTCTCTAGGTAGGTTTGGCACAAGATTCTAAGTTGGGTGAGAGCTACGGTTAACCTACCAGATGTTGGCATGACATTCCAGTCATGGTGGACTACATCATGTGACCACACCCCTTTGCTTCCTCTTTCAAGGGCTTATCCTCCCTCATCATCCTTACTTCCTGGTGGCTATGGAAGCACCGCAACAGATGCATCTTCGATGAGGACCGACCATCGATCTCTGGCATCTGCTCTACCATGAAGGATGAGGCGCGCCTATGGGCTAAGGTTGGCACCAATGGGCTTAAGAACATCCTGCATGAGACATAGACCATGCTTGTTTTTCGGGGTTGAGCAACCCCGTTGTACTCTATTTTTCTCCTTCGATCACTAACATGCGCCTCTATGCGAACATGGCCATCTGAACGGTTGTAATCCCATGTTGTGAACTCTCCTTTCTATCAATGAAAAGATATGCATCCTTTGCGTACTCGCCAAATAAAAGTAATCCCTGGTCCTAGTGTATTGCCACCCTTTGATCTCCTTGCACAATCTTAACAACTTTGTTCTTAACCCTGTAGGCCATATGAGTGGAGATCTCAACTCCATACTTGATCTTCATATTTTGCATAATTTTAGCTATTGATGTGTTAAGGCATGTTATAATTGTCTCCAAAACCTCATGTGTGAACCACTTTGTAGTCACCTTGGTGCTCTTTGCTACAGCTGGACATGTGTGCACCAAATTTGTTTTCCTAATACAGAAAGTCCTCTGATTTGCCACCACAGAAGCTACAATGAAGAAAGGGCAGTCCTCATGTGTGCACACAACTATAATTTTGTCATTGCAATCCCTATAAAACTCATAGTTTCTGTTTTGTGATATGTGAAATGTGAGAAGTGACCTTCTAAATTAGTACACATCATCAAAACATAATTTCTTAGCAAACTGTAGCTCCAGGCTCTCTTTATCCTCAGCATACCTTATCCTTGGTTTTTTTGGCCCCACTCTTCTTGCCAAGCATGTATGCTAGGGGTAGAGACCCATTGTCGGTGTTAAAACCGGCGGATCTCGGGTAGGGGGTCCCGAACTGTGCGTCTTAGGATCAATGGTAATAGGAGACAAGGGACATGATGTTTTACCCAGGTTCGGGCCCTCTTGATGGAGGTAAAACCCACGCCCCGCTTGATTAATATTGATGATGTGTGTTACAAGAGTGGATCTACCACGAGATCAAAGAGGCTAAACCCTAGAAGCTAGCCTATGGTATGATTGTTGTATATTGTATATATGTCGACTAGCCCGCCCTGGTTTATATAATGCACCAGAGGCCTAGGATAACAAGAGTCCTTGCCGAATACGCCGGTGGGGAGGAGTCCTTGCCTTGATCACCAAGTCTTGTGGAATCTTCCTTGTATGCGGCAAATCGTCCGGATCGCCCATGAGTATATGGCCATGGGGATCCTTGGCTCAATCCAACTGATCGGGAGACGACGTGGTGAGTACCCCTAGTCCAGACACCGTCAAGAGCCCCTCGAACCGGTCTTCGTTGGGGCGTTCCTCGATTCTTCCGAACTGTTCTTCATCTTCGATCGTCGGTCTTGAAAACTGGTTCAACAAATCTTCTCATCTTCGATCTTGAGGATCGCCGAAATGCATTCAACGAGTTTACACGTCGGGTATCCGAGGAGCCCCTTTAAGTTTCCGGCCTTTATTAATGCCTTGTTATTTTTATGCCACACCTCGGGCTTGAAATTGTTCCCGGGCGGCAGTGTCCTCTTGCGTCCGAGCTCCAATGTCGGACTGCATTCGAGGTATCTTTTGCAGCCGAGCACCAATGCCGGACTGCTTCCCAGCTCTAACGCCGGACTATGTATCCGAGCTCCAACGCCGGACTATGTATCCGAGCTCCAATGCCGGATCAGATCCGAGCTCCAACGCCGGACTATGTATCCGAGCTCCAACGCCGGACTATATCTCGAGGCGTCAGAAATCACCTTGGTTCAAAGAAGTTTGAAGGAGTTTAGCCGAGCTTAATGCCGGAAATGCCCTCTAAGGAGCCAGCCACTTGCATCCGAACTATATGCCGAATTGCTTCCGAGGTGGTGCACCACCCGAATGTGGGCTGATTTTTGGTCAATATTTTTTATTGATGCAATCTATTCTTTGACGAGATATATAGCCAGTAGCCCTCGTGGTGTGTGTATCGGTCTAAAACCCGAGATGCACCGATGGATGACATAAGACCGCCGATCCCAAGAATCACCGAGACTCGTGTTGATTTGCAAAATCGCCCGAGGATCAAGTCCTAGCTCGGCGTAATACTTTGGGACGCAAAAAGCGGCGTGCTCGCACCTCGAGACTCAAAGTTGGGTGCGGCCGACCAGCCCGAGGATCAAAATCTCTCGAAATCAGATTGCACTTAAAATTTTCGCAGATAGAACAAGCAATGCAAGAGCCCTCGAGACATCGGGTCGGGTGGCAACACCGCATCAGGGGATCAATGTGCCCTTTAATATTTGTAAATAATAAGCCCGAAGCCTAGTAGTTCTCGAGCCTTAATGCGGCACGGGTGGTCAATTAAGGATCGATATCCATAGTAAAATCACAAATTATGTGTAATGACTCAATGTATCCAAGTACTTTATGTCATTAATGCTCAAATCCGCATTGTACAAAACTTTGTTGACCGACCATCGATTTCAACCTCCTCGCCAAGAGTCGAGGAGTGTTTATCCTACTTTATAAAGCCTTTATGAGGGCAAAGATTTACGACAAACAAGGCAATCTGCCATACGGTTTTATAAACAAAGGTACGCAAAGAGATATGTTATATTCTTGCTTAATGTAAGAAATGTCTTCCAAAGAAAATAGTCCCGCTTATCGGTTCCTTTCTTTGGGTTGTCATGCTAAGCATGACCATGAAACCTCAGCTCCAATGTAAGAGCAAAATGTTGAGGATTTAGTTTGGGAGGCCATTACTAGCCCCGGTAGTGTTCGGGCGACAATGAGGTCAAGCCGAAACACTTCGCCAATGTTATGAATGGCCCGTCATTTAATATAGTCATCGGATCGCTGACCAGTTTACACCTATTGTGACAGTCATTTTTGGCTTTCTCCATCGAGGTGCTTGACCATGCGAAATGGAAGCACAATTGCAGTGGTTCTCCTTTGCACACCTAGCCGAACAAAGCGGAACGTAGGAGGCAAGCGTGGGAGCCAGCAACCCAACTATTGGATCAAGACACAATTCAAATCGATGCATATATAGCAATATCCGAGAATGTTTTTGCCGAATCTCTAAAGGTGTCCGGCGTTGATCATGAGACTTGTGCTGAAAACACACAAATAGTTTAAAAGTGCCAAAAGCTTGAAAACCCAAAAACGCCAAGAAAACATGACGTCCAACAAGATCAAGTGTTTGATGCCAATCCGAAAATTGGACTTTAGAAAAAAAAGTGCTTGCCGTGCTTTAACATGACACATCCTATCTCAAGACTTCAAGCTGGTCAGCCACGGCTTCGGTCTCCCATCTCAAGGCGGAGTACTTCTCATTAGGCCGCTTTAGAAGACTAAACTCTAACGGTTTTGAGAGAGAAATTAGGCTCCCGGCTAGTGACCGCACACTCGTGGTTTAGAAAAGGAGTGATAAATAATAATAAAAACTCTGCAACGACTAAGAAGAAAAACACTTAGTATAAAACGGCTCAAATAAACATAAGAGCCCCCAAGTGGCTTGGGTGAAAGTTGACTATATAATGTAAGGTGACATGTAAAATGCCTTCTAGTCGGATTGTAGATCGTTTGTCGTAGCGGACCTTTTCGCTTCAACCTCTGGACCCAATAGTCCGGAGTGTGTCCGAATACCCTCGCGGTTATAAAAACCGGGCATGCGTGGAGACCGGCGTAGGGGTCATTAGTGCTTTATCGCATAAGTGCCCAACTAGTTATGTTATATTACATGGTTAGTAAGAAACATCTTCCAGGAGAATAGTTCCGTTAGGGTTCCTTTCTCGGGAGGCATGCCCTAAAGTGCATGTCCTGGATCAAAAAAGAGCGTAAAAACATCCGGGGCAGGTAAATGAATAGGTAAGAAATCATCTTTTAGTTAACCGACCGAGTATTCCCTTAAGAACGCTTAGCTTTCGGCTTCACCTGGGCCTCGAGGTACACATCCGGTCAATTCGGCAAGAATAATCGCAGAGGTGCTCCTTTACCACCTAGCCGAACAATCGGGAACGTAAGGGTAAGCATGTGAGCCAGCAACCCAGCTTGGCCAAAACTTAAGTCATATCGATGCATATAATGGTGAATAAAAGGTACATGCGGAAGTGTGACACATGTGTTGGGCATAAAGCTCAGATTAATAAGCTTCATTAGAGAAGCCCCAGTATAATGAGCGCGGTAGCGCGTCAAGTGTAAAAGCGAACAAAGTTTGACGAGGAATATTTTTACAAGCAACTTTTTTCCAAAAAGTATAATGCTTGGTCGAGCCGAACACAAGTTAAAATTTAAAACTTTGAGCATGAAGGCAACTTAGCTGGTTAATGTGTTCGGTATTGACGGGCGCTGGTCCGAGCTTGATGCGTGACAAGGTTCCATCCCCAAGCCGGTCCCGAGGTGGCGGAGCAAAGAGCTCGGCCCTCAAGTGGTGACATAGCACGGTCAATACAGACGGCAGAGTGATGCCAAGTCCCCGCATGGGGTAATGAAGTGTTGACGAAGCCCTGGCCCGTACCGAGGTGACGCCAAAGGTTATAGTCCTACCGATCATTTTCCTGTGCACAAAAAATAGTGCAGACCGAGGATAATAGTAATAATAAGATAAAAAAATGTTGCATAATAATAATTTATGCAAAGTGAGTAATAAAAGAAATATGGCCTGGCGCCGAAGTCAATGTCGATGCAAGTCATCGGCGTAATGCAATAAAGGCGTGGCAAAGCCTGAATTCATGTGTCGGTCCGAAGTTCGATGCGGCGTCACGGACTATGTACGGAAACCGACCGAACCACCATGCGATCGTCGTTACACGCGGCCACCATTTGATGGACTGCATGATATATGATGCACAAACCAGAGTAATAATTCCTTGGGAAAAATGAACCCAAACAAGCAAAAAATATTGGGATTAATAGCACTGGTTTATTTGTTGTAGCAATCAAGGAGGTGATTCCCAAAATTGGGACTCGATCCGCAAGACCCATTGCTTGGTCGGCTAGTGACGCCAAGTGTCCGGAGTAGGCTGATGAAGAGATGGCGAAGCCCCGGTCCAGCCGAGATGTCGAAGTAGGTCGGCGTGATGGACACCAAATTGAAGAAGCAATAGTGCAGCCCCGCCGATGCGTGTCGTGACGTGGTCGATGCCGCTTGATGAAGCGACCGCGGCGGCGATGCCGGTATGCCCACTCCGTGTAATCCATGGGGCGGCGATGTTGGTGATGATTTATCCTTCGTGATGCCGGACTCTTGTTCGGCTTGCCGAGATGATGATCCGAAGAAGTTGAGTTCGGCTCAACAAAGTGACGACGTGTCTAGCGCAGGTCGGCACCGTGGAGCAATATTGCCGGACCGGTTTGACACCAAAGATGATGTTGAAGATCATGTTCAAAAGATCTTAAAGTTAGTGGGATGTGTTCGGGAACAAAACACAATACCCGCATACAAAACTTCCTTCAAAAGGATGTCCAAATCCCGCTCATAAACAAGATGAACTTCGGTCGGATTCGCTGCTACAGAAAACAGATCCGAAAAGTGATGCACTAATCGGAAGGTTCCCGGAGTTTGGACGGTCGGATCGAGCTGAAATTTTGAGGGGTGGTAGATATAGGAATTCCGCAGCCGATCAACGGTTGAATCTTCCAAAGGGAGTCCGAGCTAAAAGTTGGACACCACGCCCTAAACTCGTCCGGATTCTCGTCCAGATTCAATGCGGCTCCGGTATATCAGAGATTGCCAGAGATTCCTCCATCGGAACTCGACGAAATTTTCCAGGGTTGTTGTAGACTCAATTCCACACAATTCCACCGAAACAATCGTTAAAACGACGCTTGAGGAGGCGGTGGCGGCGGACACAAGTCCGCTGTCCAGAAAAACAAGACGGCCGTTCGAGGAATGTTGACGTTGAGCCCCCGGACTCCCTGGATGATTCCTCCATGATCTTGATAGAGATCGGAGTTGATGTTGATGAAGGACCTCATCCGAACATGACGATCGGAGGTAGGACGTAGTCCTTGGTCGAACCAAGGTGACCAGTCAAGTTGGTGACGAAGAAGCCGACGTCGTAGTTGACCTGCAGTCGAGCCATTGATCCTTTCGCCGATCACACAGCGGAACTCTCAATGAAAGCACCAATGTCGGTGTCAAAACGGGCGGATCTCGGGTAGGGGGTCCCGAACTGTGCGTCTTAGGATCAATGGTAACAGGAGACAAGGGACACGATGTTTTACCTGTGTTCGGCCCTCTTGATGGAGGTAAAACCCTCACGCCCCGCTTGATTAATATTGATGATGTGTGTTACAAGAGTGGATCTACCACGAGATCAAAGAGGCTAAACCCTAGGAGCTAGCCTATGGTATGATTGTTGTATATTGTATATATGTCGACTAGCCTGGCCCTGGTTTATATAATGCACCAGAGGCCTAGGATAGCAAGAGTCCTAGCCGAACACGCCGGTGGGGGAGGAGTCCTTGCCTTGATCACCAAGTCTTGTGGAATCTTCCTTGTATGCGGCAACTGTCCGAACTGGCCCATGAGTATATGGCCATGGGGATCCTCGGCCCAAGCCAACTGATCGGGAGACGACGTGGTGAGTACCCCCTAGTCCAGGACACCGTCACCCATCATCTTCCTCCTCCTTCAAATCACCAGTATTTGGATCCTCATCAGATGATGGTACCCACACATCCTCAAACTCTTGCTCCATACTAGCATGTGATCTTGTGGTTGGCCCTTTTCTTAATCTCAACTTCTTCCTCTGTTGCCCCCGTGGTATCACCTCTTCTTCCAACTCCCCATCCTCTCCATGCTCCTCTTGCTCTCCCTGCTCCTCTTGCACTTCCTCTTCTTCTAGCTCATAAATTTCTTCCACATTAGTGTCACCTTCAAGTACAAAAGTGGGTCCTCTATCTGCCTCTCTGCCTCCTCATCTCATCCATCCTAGCTCTAATATCCTCATCTTCCTCCAAGTCAGAGTCATCTTCAGTTACTAGTACGGGAAGTTTTATTTTAAGTGCTTGCACCCTCTCAACACTATTCTAATGCTCTCTTAAACCTCTGAATTTTAGTTCTCCTCTTAATCTCCATAGTTCTTTCCAACTCCTCTTGCTCCAAATCAACATCTCCTGCATTGCCTTGATCCATATCAACATCTCATGCATTTTGCCTAAGCAAATGTGTGCTCTGTTGTGTGGAGTAAAAGTGGATTGGTTGTGGCTCCTGCTCCTCAACTTGTGTAGCTCTCTTTGTTATTTTGGATGGCGACATGTACACCACACCAGCATCACTGACCTCATATATATAGTGGTCTCTCCAACATTGCCTATAGGAACCTGCTGATCACAAACATAACCTATGTTTAAATCTGCAGGTCTAGGCTCACTACCCCTAACTACAGTCAAGTTTACCATGTTCTCATCTCTGTTGGCAATGTGGTCCAGTATCTCATCAACCTTGTCATCATCACATATCTCTTCCAAACCTGCTATTCCCAACCCAGCACCCCTCGCATAATACATGTAGTTTTTAGATCCATATCCTGCTGATTCTATGAGTGTTAAAAGATTGAGAATGTGATGGCAAAAACACACATAGTCCTTCCCAAATTATCCCTGTCATGAAAGTGAAGTCTAACTTCCCAAAGATCCTCGGACAAACTACAAACAAAGACACTATACATTAATTAAACGGTCCATAACAACTAATTAAATTTCTAATAATTAATTACAGTGCGTAACTACTACAAACAAAAATAGTGAATATTATACTATCTAATTGACAGTGTACACTATGTAATTATACTGTCTAAATTAGACTATCTAATTTGATGGGTACACTATCTAATTATATTAGACTGTCTACTAAACAGGGTACAAAGTGTATTTCAAATTATACTGTCCACTAAATTTCTTCAGATTAACGGTAAACACAGTGGAGGTTAAACTGGACTAAATAAGTTTGCAAACCAAAAAACCTAACAACCAAATTGTATTAAACCCTAACCCTAGAGGTCCTCGGTTAGGAAATGTAGTGCTTGGCCGAGCAGAAACCCCCAATTTGGTTTAGAACCCTAACCCTAGAATCGACAGAAGGGGGCGGGGGGGACTTACTCCACACTGCCGAATGCAGATGCCCAATAGTGGCTCCCCGTCGGAGTCGCCCGCACATCACAGGCGAGAGCGCATGCGGCACGGTACTCGAGCGACGACGCTCTCATATGAGGCCTGGCTAGGGTAGAGCTGCCGCAGACCTCCAGTGGCTTTGGATCTCCACGCCAACCAACCCTCCCGCAAAGATCGCCGGAGTCATCCACTCCGCCGCTGCCAGGCTCGGCCAGAGCCATGGACGGACGAGAGAGACCAAAGAGAGCGGGGAAAGGGGGGAATGAAAAGATGGAGGAAAAAAAGAAACATGAGTCGGTTATGACCTAGCTACACTGTTTTACGTCGCCAGATCGCGTCCATTATGCCACGCCATGAAAAAGGGCCCCACATGTCATAATCGAGGTTAAATTGTCTAAAGCGACGGGTTAGTGCTTTCTGGAAAAGATTAAGCTTCAGTGCTTTTCTGGCAGAAATTCAAAGAACTGTGTTTTCTGTAAACCTAGGCTTCGATGTGGTGATTTTGTGCAATTCACTATGTTAGAGTAACACCACAATACAATTGGAGACCAAAAGCGAGCCCGATTGCAAACGATTAAAAGCTAGTCGCAATTTGAATTTGTTATCCGGAGGGGCGAATGAGTTGTATTTGTCCGCCAAGAGCAGGTGCAGTGCTCCCTATATGATCTCGTAAGAGAATTTTAATTTTAGTGTCGTATATTGGTGATGCCAAACCAATCAACAATGGTAGCAATAAGTACTCTAATTGCCAAGCTTGACTAGAGCAACAAGGAGCTGGAAGCTCAAACGATGGCATGGCATCGGCCAGTAGACGACTCGAAGACCTGGGATTAGGGCGACAGGAGGGCCTCTGCACCATCTTCCCCGGTCGCCTGGATCGGGCCCCCACCTCACCTCGCTCATGTTGGGTGTCTCGACGAACGCCATGGTGAACTCACCCACCTTCTTCAAGGCCCTCGCTTACCAGCCCGTAGGGAAGAGCTTGTTGCCCCTACCGTAGGGAGAAGATGCCGCCAGAGCCACACGATGTCCCCTGCTCGGCGCCGCAGACTCGGTGCCCCACAACAGAAATGCACCGCCGCCGCCTCGTCCGGCCACCAAAGTGACAAGCATGTCTCCTCCTCGCCAGGCGCTGCTTTCCATGGACTGAACGGGCGCCTTTGTCGACCACGATGAACTTCATGTTCACGGGGTTGGTCGATGGAACAAGGTCCTTAAGCTTCACCTCCATCCCGCCGCCGCCAACAGTTGCTTCGCCTACAATATGTTGTTAACACCCAGAGTAAGCGCACCATGAACCATAACTAAGTTTGCATTGCAAAAATTCTGGTCTCATTTGTCGAATTCATGCTCAGTGTTATTGACAAAGCATCGTTCAGTCTCCACCGGGCATTTCAACGAATACGTTAGTGGCGGAGGTAGGATTAGAGTAAAACCCGGGCCAAATTCTTTTTTCGACAACATGAAAAAACTACTTTCCACAACTACCCATGTGAGAACATAGTACAAAATATGGTTCAGTTGCTCAATAATTTTATGATTTATTTGCTACTCTTTTGTACCGTCAATACAAATTTGAAATATGTGCCTCCCAAAATACATTATCATTGGTACTAATATGAAATCTGTGCCTCCCAAAATATAATTATCATTGGCACAAATATGAAATCTCAGTAGCGTCTCTTCATCTTCTATTTCTACAAACAATAAATGGTATCAAATGCAACAATTCGAGTTCGATCAATACATAAACGTAGTTCTATTTCAGTTCAGTTTGAGCTGGCTATGGTTTAGAAATACTACTATAGAAGTTACCCTGTCCTCTGTCCGGCTGTGAGCGCTCCTCTCCTCCGAAAATTCAGAAGAGCAGCCATCGTCAGGCGAAGTCGGCGAGCAACAAGCGGCGGGGAGCAGCCGAGCAACAGAGGGTGGCCGGCCGGTGGCCAGCAGTGAAGCCGGGAGGCACCGCCGTGCGGTGGGGGCCTGGGTGGGAGAAGCCGGGAGGGGGAGCAACGGAGCGGGGGGAGGGAGGTGGGGCGGCGCTGTCAGGCTCTCTCTACCTTAGTCTATCCGCTGCTGCTGTTCGTCTGATCTCCATCGGGTGGCTGAGATCCAATCACTGCTCCCACGTTTTGACTGTCTCAGCTCATGTCGCTGTCAGCTCTGTAACTTTACTTTCAGTAACTTTTCCCCTTTATAAGGACCTCGATTCCCTTCGGGCGAGGCATCAAATGTAAATTGGGGTTGAACCCTAGCCGCCACTGGAGTGGTTGGCCTACTTTCCTCTTCTTGTAAGAACCCTAGTTCAATCCCTCTGAAATTGATGTGAAAAGTGTATGAATTTCCTTGAGTTCTTGTCTGACAGTAAGCTAGAGCCTGTCAATTGGTACCAGAGCCTTCGGTTCTTGGCGGCGTGTTGGATTTGGGGACGCGGAGGAGTTGGACTCCGGCCCTGGATCCCGGCGGCGGCGCGACAGCTGGTGGCGGTAGACTGTTAGAGTGCAGGTTTGGGGTTGGGAGTGGTTGCTCCAGAACACTTCTGCAGCAGTAAAATCCCACCCACCCACCCCGTTCCCGGTGCACATCGGTGGCGGGCACAGGCGGCGGTGTTGGCGGCGGCAGAAACAGGAGCGCAGGTCCGGTTGCCACTTTGTGGTCGTAAAATCCCCTCCTCACCCTCCCTGTTTAGTACCTTCTTTGCTAGGTGTGCAAGCTCTCTGCTTCCATAAACCCTACAGAGAATCATGTCCCTGCCTTTTGATTCCTCGAACACGGATCTCCTCAAGCTCAAATCACTCCAGCTTGACGTCAGGACGCTCCAACAGCAGCGTGCGGCTGACCGTCAAGAGTTCATCGAGTTTACTAACTCGGTCAACCAGAATTTCGCTGATCTGCATAGCAGCTTCTCCAAAGTTCAGTCCAGTCTAGACATGTTTTTTTCTGAACAGCCAAATCTGGGTAAGCGTATAATACACGAAGGACCTCCGGGCACTCCTGAAGTGCTCCCAGCCAACAGAGACGTGGGCATTTCCCTTGGGCAAGGCAGTATTAACCAAGCAGCTCCAAAAGTACATGGCTTGGTGACCACTGTTATCCCAGACCACACCAACAAGGACAACCCAGTCGACCACACCGTCAGACACCCTTACAGGCACCCCAATTATGGCCAGCAACAACAACTGGTGGCACAGCCCCAAAAGCAAGACAACCAGGTGTACCTGAATGAAGAGGACGGTGGGGAACATGGGAACAAACATGTAAGAACCAGAAGCATCAGTCCACATGATGCAAGGAGAGGGTTTGCTACTGTCAAGCCGGCCAAACTGCATATACCTGAATTTTCTGGAGATGATACCGAGCACTGGATTCAGACTATGGAGCAGTACTTTGACACATCAAGAACACCCTTGGAACAGAGGACGGAAATTGCTGTATCTTACCTCAAGGGCACTGCTGTGCAATGGTGGAGAGGTACTGGTTTCCATGCCCACACCCTTCCCTGGCATAGATTTTGCAGATACATTGGAGATAGGTTTGCAGAAAGCTCAATTTGTGACAATGTTAAGCAATTTCACGCTCTCTCTCAAAGTGGGATGGTTGGCCAATATATTGAGCAATTTGAAAGATCCCTCAACCTCATGAGGAGAGATAATCCAGGTCTTCCAGATGATTACTATACAAATAGTTTTGTGGCCGGGCTATCTGATTACATACAAGCACACTTACAGTGCAATAAACCCAAAGACTTGCAAGATGCTATGTGGATGGCCAGAAGGCTGGAACAGGCAGCCAATATTAGAAAACCTGCCTTCACCCCAATTTCTGAAAAAATCCTTCACCTGCAACAATTGCCCTCCTGAAATTCAGAGCATCCTTCAGGAAAATGCAGACCTATTCAAAGAATCAACAACTCTCCCCCCTGCCAGATTCTGTGATCACGCCATCCCACTAGCACCTGATGCAAAAATTGTCAACCAAAGGGCCTACAGACTCCCACATCACTAGAAGGATGCATTGGAAGGGATTATCAACAACCTTCTGATGAGACACGTCATACAACATAGCTCCAGTCCATATTCCTCCCCGGCCATTTTAGTTAAGAAAAAAGATGGAACTTGGAGACTCTGTAATGACTATAGGAAGTTGAATGCCATGACCGTAAAAAATAAATACCCAATCCCTGTCATTGAAGACCTCCTTGATGAACTCCACGGAGCCAAATATTTCTCCAAGATTGACTTGAAGAGTGGATATCACCAGATCAGGATGAAACCTGAAGATATGGCAAAAACAGCATTATCCACTCACATGGGACATTATGAATACATTGTTATGCCGTTTGGTCTCACAAATGCTCCTGCTACTTTCCAATCTCTCATGAACTACCTCTTTGCCAAGTACAACAGAAAATTTGTGGTGGTCTTCTTTGATGATATCCTGGTTTTCAGTGAAACATTAGAAGAGCACAAAGAGCATCTGAGGGAGGTATTTAAAGTACTCCGAGAAAACCAGCTCACTGCTAATTTGGACAAATGTTCTTTTGCCCAGACCAAAATTGAGTACTTGGGTCATGTCATCCAAGCTGATGGAGTGGCCACTGACCCCACCAAAATTGCTGCTGTCACCAATTGGCCTGCCCCCTCAAACATCACGGAACTAAGAGGTTTTCTTGGCCTAGCTGGCTACTACAGAAGATTCATCCAGGGATATGGGATTGTGGGCAGACCACTTTTTGATGCTTTGAAGAAAGACTCCTTCCAATGGTCTGCTGCTCAAGAACAAGCCTTCCAAGAACTCAAACAGAGATTAACAAATGCCCCTGTCCTGGCCCTTCCAAATTACTCCAAGCCCTTTGTACTTGAGGCTGATGCTAGTGGCTATGGACTGGGTGCAGTCCTCATGCAAGAGGGCAGGCCCCTTGCTTACCTGAGCAAATCCCTAGGGCCCAAGGCACATACAATGAGCACTTATGACAAGGAAACTATGGCCATCCTTGAAGCCCTGAAAAAGTGGAAACATTACTTTGCTGGTTCCCCCCTGATCATCAAAACAGACCAGGAAAGCCTGAAGTACATTCATGAACAAAAACTCACTCAGGGTATCCAACATAAATTGCTCGTCAAACTTATGGGCTACAACTACAACATTGAATACAAGAAGGGCAGAGAAAACAAGGCAGCTGATGCACTTTCTAGAGTCAGACAGTTTGTTGGATCACTAACTGCTAGCTCTGCTGTTCCCCTTTGGATTACTGAAGTGGTCAAATCTTACTCCCTGGACACCAAATACAAAGACATTATAGCTGAACTAGCTGTAGATGCTCAGGCTCATCCCCAGTACACTTATAAGCATGGAATTCTCAGATACAAAAACAGAATTGTTATTGGCAAGAACACCTCCTTGAGACAGGATTTGATCCAGACATTCCACAAATCAGAACTAGGAGGACATTCTGGAGAGAGAGCCACCTACCAAAGAATACACTTACTGTTCCACTGGTCAGGTCTGCAGCAAGATGTCATTTCATTTGTCAAAGCTTGCCTAGTATGTCAAATCAATAAGTCTGAACATACTCCCTACCCTGGACTTCTACAACCCCTGCCCATACCAGATTTTGCTTGGTGCCATATTAGCATGGACTTTGTTGAGGGGCTGCCAGTTTCTGAAAACAAAAACTTGATTCTAGTGGTGGTAGACAGGTTTACCAAATATGCTCACTTCCTCTCCATGAAACACCCCATCACTGTCCAGTCGGTAGAAAGATTGTTCTCTGACCATATCTTCAAACTGCATGGCCTACCCAGTGTAATTGTGACTGATAGAGATAAAATTTTTACTAGCTCCTTATGGCAAAAACTATTCAAGACCTTGGGAATTAAACTACACATGAGCACCGCCTATCACCCACAGTCTGATGGACAGACCGAGAGAGTGAACCAATGTCTGGAAAATTACCTCCGTTGCATGGCATTCCAGCAGCCCACCAAGTGGCATTCCTGGCTTGCATTGGCTGAATGGTGGTACAATACCACCTTCCACACTTCCCTGAAGATGACACCATTCCAAGCTTTGTATGGTTTCAAACCCCCAATGATTGGTGAATCCAGTTTGCCTGATTTTCTCTGTGAAGACAATCCTGATCTACTTCTCAACAGAGACTTGGCACAACAGGTGATCAAATAGAACTTGCAAAAAGCTCAGGAAAGAATGAAGCACTTTGCTGATAAGAAGAGGAAGGAGAGAGTATTTCAAGAAGGTGACATGGTTTATTTAAAAATTCAACCATACAGACACACCTCTCTCAGTCTTCACCGACATATCAAACTCCACTCCAAGTACTATGGGCCATTTAGAATTCTGAAGAAAGTGGGCAACCATGCTTATCAGCTCGTACTCCCAGAAGGGTGTAAATTACACCACACATTCCATGTGAGCCAGCTCAAACAGCATATAGGCCCCCATGTCATTCCAACTAAGCACCTGCCCCTGGTTGATGATCACGGCCAAGTACTGTTGTACCCAGAGGCAGTGCTGGAAAGAAAGCTCATACCAAGACCCCAAGGCGATATCTCTATCCCTGTTGTTAGGTGGCTGGTCAAGTGGATTAACCTTCCCCCAGAAGAAGCAACATGGGAGGACTCAGCATTCATCCAGAAGATCTTCCCAAATTTCCAGCCTTGAGGACAAGTCCGGTCTTTCACGGGGGGTATTGTCAGGCTCTCTCTACCTTAGTCTATCCGCTGCTGCTGTTCGTCTGATCTCCATCGGGTGGCTGAGATCCAATCATCGCTCCTGCGTTTGGTATCTCGGCTCATGTCATTGTCACTCAGAACTTTACTTTCAAGAACTTTTCCCTTTATAAGGACCTCGATTCCCTTCGGGCGAGGCATCGAATGTAAATTGGGGTTGAACCCTAGCCGCCACTGGAGTGGTTGGCCTACTTTCCTCTTCTTGTAAGAACCCTAGTTCAATCCCTCTGAAATTGATGTGAGAAGTGTCTGAATTTCCTTGAGTTCTTGTCTGACAGTAAGCTAGAGCCTGTCAGGCGCCTGGGCGTCTGCTCCCGGCTTTTGTTGGGTCGGAAGTCGGAACCCGTTTCGTCCGACCGGGCCGGGTCCGTCAGACGAACCGCGTCCCGCTTCCACGGCTCCACCCCGTCTAGCCCGAGCACGACTCCCCACCTTGCTCCACCCCTCCGCAACTCCGTCCACTATCGCCTTCGCCGCCGGCCGCCGCAGCTGCAGCCGCCCTCCGTCGGAGATCTGGGCTCATCCGGTATATATTCATCACCTCACCTCTCTCCCCTAAACCTCAGCCGATCCGAGCGATCCCGCGCTATCCTTACGCCCTCGCGCTCACGACTAGATCCGGCGCGGGCGATCGGAAACGAAACCGACGTGGACATTGATGTTCAGAATTTCGATAGGGTAGCTCTTGCTTAGCGTTCGGTGGTGGTTGGGAAATGACCAGATGGACGGATGAGTTTTGCATAGCTGTAGATGATTTCATTCGTAACTCGCTTACTTAGCTTTGCAGATCGAATGTTAGCTCAGTTCAGTTGGATGCTGCCTGAGCAAACCACCATAGTCATAGGTACAGAGGTACAGATCACATTGGAGCTTGAATGAACTTTTTTTTTGAGCAAGAGAGAGGGGGGGGGGGGGGGGGGGGGCTCCGATTTAATTAAAGAAAACACCACGAATTAGTTCGCTACAGCGCCACCTAATTAACTACCATCTTCCAACGATAAAGGAGCTTGAATGAACTATGCTGAATTCTGGTCATCTTCGAAAAATTCCTTTTCCCCTTGCTCGGATGTTGACTAATTCACTTGGAGCTTACATCTTGCTGTCATTCTTAAGCTCCCCTCTTTAGTTTTGTAGCAGGAGTGCTCAGCCGATTTCACGCGGATAATCAAAGTGGACAAATTACAATAGAGTGCATGGTTGTTTCTAGCAATGAAGCGCTTTGTCTACATAAATGACGAATCATACCAGAATGACTACTGTGATAACCAGATTTCTAACACAAAGTATACCTTATGGAACTTCCTGCCCAAGAATCTATGGGAGCAATTCAGGTTCGTATTTTCTATTAGCATTCATCTGTAATGACTTCAGAAATGTGAGTACATTTCTGGCTTTCTTGGTACAGAAGCCCTGACTGAAGTTGTGTTGCCTGTACTTTGTAGAACTAATGCTTGATTTGGTGTTTCAGGCGTTTCATGAATCAATATTTCCTATTGATAGCATGTCTCCAACTGTGGTCACTTATTACTCCTGTAAATCCTGCAAGCACATGGGGCCCACTTATAGTAATTTTCACTGCTTCGCAACCAAAGAGGCCTGGGATGACTATAATAGGTACATTTCAGACAAGCAAGCGAATGAGAAGAAAGTGTGGATTGTAAAGAATGGTGCACTTAAACATGTATGTTTTTCTTGGAGACTTTTGGTTACATTGTAAGCATAAAATTATTACAAATACCACTTGGATAGCCAGGGAATGCTTCCTTAGGGGTAGAACATGAGACTAGAGCTATGGATGAACCTGTTTATTCTTAGTTTTTCTTAATGCCAAGTATTGCAGTAGGCCTTATTATAAAGATGGCTCGCCTGAAAGATTTAGTAAGACCAGTCTAATAATAACTTACCTAACTAATAGATAAGATAGCAACTAAAGAGATAAGATGCTAACTAATGCAATCTCAACTTGGTTACAGAGTGGCTGCTGCCGCTGGCCCTAGCCAGTGCAGTTGTGGGTGACATATATCGTGAAGCGTTTAATTGTATTATGCAAATACTGTAGAAATGGTGTACGTGTATCCAAATTTGAAAATAATTTGTTTGAGATGTCTGATATTCTTGCAAACTCAATACTTGTTTTGGTTCACACTGTTTAACAGTATAGATGTAGATCAAGATGCATACCTATTTGTCTATAACCACTACTGTATGTTTACTTTTTGTTGTCATTTCCAAGTGTATGGACTGGGTACTATTTTGAAACTTGCACCTGTGAATATGGTGTTCTCCAATTCTTTTATGTAGATTCAGGCACAAGATATCCGTGTTGGTAACATAGTATGGATTCGAGAGAATGAAGAAGTTCCATGTGACCTTGTTTTAACAGGAACTTCTGAACCACAAGGCATTTGTCATGTTGAGGTAAAACACGCGGTGAAGCCAACAGTGCTTAAATTCCACCTCCCACCTTTGTTTTATGATTAACCTTTAACTGCATTCAACTTTTGGACTTGAGTAACCTAAATGCATTTTGCTTAAAAAAGGGAATTCTGTTGTGTATGCGAACTGATATGCATGCTATATGTCCAACTCGATATTCCAATGTGAAGTGCTGTCCATGTCTAACTTAGTCTGTACGAGAATAGTGGGTATTCTCTCAGCTGAGGTGAAGCACCTCAAGTTGTTCAGTGAATTTTTTTGATGTACAAATGATGACTGATGCTTGTGAATTCCACTATTATAATGTGTTTGGTAAGTTTTTGTTTTCAATTGCCCTCATGTTAAATCTGCATGTTGATGGGAACATTGTAGGGAGGCCTCCATAGTATATATTTTATTTACAATAAAGGAGCATGTTTACAAGAGTATCTACAAACAGGCAGCAAGAATAGCCAGTGCCTACAAAGAAGCAGTGCAAAAGATATACAATAGATTTGCTCTAGAGAGTATCTAGAAAAGGAAAGGAGTCCTAGACTCCTAAATCATAGAACTGGATGTTTGCATAGCTTTTATTTCTGTTTCATGAAATAGTCTTCATGTAACTCGAGATAAATAGTTTATAGTTCAATTCAAATTTTACAGTGTATTGGTAGAACACACTCTGTTCATGTTCAGCCTATAAATTGTTAGAATAATCCTGCAGTGTTGCTTTTTGTTTGAGTTTAAATGGTAGCTTGGATTTTGCTTTCTATGATGTGCAATCTGACTGACCCAACGTTATTCTCGATATAACCGAGGTTAATTTGATGAACAATGTTAGCCCTTCCTGTATATTTTGTGGTAGCCACATTTTAAACTTCATTTGTGATATCCTGAATTCCTGATGATTTTATTCCTTGTCTAGTACCTAGCTATATTTCAAATCTTGTTGTGTACAAAATAAAACACAGTAGATGAATGTCTATTGTAAACCTAACACTCTTGAGTTTTGTTTATTTTGTAGACAGCTGCCCTTGACGGGGAAATTGACTTGAAAACAAGAGTAATCCCAACAACATGTATAGGACTGGACTCTGAACAATTGCACAAAATAAAGGTTCTGGCATTTTTGTTTCTGCATGCCTATGATTCTGCTTTTATTTATTATTTCTCACTACCTGCATGCATTAATTGAACACAGGGTGTCATTGAGTGCCCAATCCCAGACAAAGACATAAGAAGATTCGATGCAAACATCAGGCTGTTTCCTCCATTTATTGATAATGATATTTGTCCATTGACTATTAATAACACATTACTACAATCGTGCTACTTGAGAAATACAGAATGGGCTTGTGGAGTGGCAGTTTATACAGGTAAGTTTTGAATTAATTTTGTCATGACCTTGTCTACCACTACACCAAACCAGATTGTAGTTCAAACATGTAGTATGTTTTTCTTACACTTTTGCGTCAGTGTTAGTATCGGTTCACTTCATAGTTCATACTCAGTTCTCTCTGGAGGGCAAACATGTTGACAATGTATGTTTGAAGGAAAGACTGTGTCTACTAGATAACACCCTGTGTGTTGCTGTGGAAATTTATAGCAATGAAATTATCAAAATAATAATAATTAGAATACATGAAAATAATACCGCACCATGTTCTCACCATATGAGCGCTAACAAACCTAGAGGTAAATAGATTGTGGATGCATGTTATATTGCCTTGTGACATTCAAGTTCAGTTATTTGTTACTGAAAAAATAAAAAATGATGATGTGGAGGGCTTGCATGTGCTTGATGATGTAGAGGGCTTGCATATGATGGAAAGTGGAAACTGAACAGTGAAAGGGTTGCATGTGTTTGATGATGCGGATGGCTTGCAAGTGGTGGGAAGTGAAAAGTGAAAAGTGGAAGGGTTGCATGCTCTTGATGATGTGGATGGCTTGCATGTGCATTTAAATGGGATCATTTACTTAGATATATAGGAATCGTTTACTTAGATATATAGGATTAGTAAGATAGAGTTTAACACTAATTACATAGGTATGAATGTGGAACCAGGTGGACAGTTTTCTATTCTAATCCTGACTGATCCATATGACAATATTTGAGAAAGTTTATCTTATCTTGATATTTTATTTCTCTTGAGATTATAAGCCCGACCGTTTATTTATCTCAACTTTGCAGGCAATGAGACTAAGTTGGGGATGAGTAGGGGAATCCCAGAGCCCAAGCTTACTGCCATGGATGCAATGATTGATAAGCTTACTGGTGCGATATTCTTATTTCAACTTGCAGTTGTTGTCGTTCTTGGATCTGCAGGCAATGTTTGGAAGGACACTGAAGCTCGGAAGGTAAATTTGCTGTCAATCTCAGCTTCCATATTTCTACTGTTAATATATATATATATATATATTACTATTTCCTAGGAACCTATGATGAATTATCTTGTATAATGCAAGTATCTTCTCACAAACATGTAGCAAAAGTCATGTCTGTGTGCAAGCCTAAGAAACACCTCTTTCCACATGCTCTACGTTTTAGGACCTGAAGATTATAAGCAACTTTTCAGATTTTCTTGTGTAACTATTCAAGAACATGCACATTCCATATTCCTTAACTGGGGCTATTTCTATGTTTTAGTGCACTTTCACGGGGGACGCCAACCTGAGTACACTTTTCTCCGCATGGTTCATAACCAACCAAAACATTCCAGGCTGTATCATAGAAAAGAAAAGATTTTTAGATTGGCCTTGACATGTATCTGCATTCTAGTTCTGTAAGCCTGGCACTATGGTTATTTTTGAAGCAATTGGGCTTTCTATTTTCGTGGGTTTCTGTAATGGTTTATATGCTTTTAATCATTGAGTTAATGCTTTGTGTTCTGGATTGGACTGATTCCTAATCACCATTGCCCTTAGCCAAATGATCATTTTCATTAGTATTCCTCTTCTTCTTTTCGTCCTTTCTAGAAATTAGCATAACAACAGTCTTGATCTTAAGCAGCACTAGCACACTAGTCACTAACTAGCAATAGAATCTGCACATTCAAGACAATTTTTTGTTCCTGAAAACCTTTAGCTCAACCGTTATAGTGCAGCAATGCAGATCTAAGAAATGATCACTAACCCAGTTCTGTACATATCCTCCCCCATCACCACCTTCCAGATTAGAGCTAAAACCCGCATGAAGAATCTCTAACCCAAACCTCCTAGCGGGAATCAAACACATGGCTTCATTTATTATTTTGTAAGCTCCATATATCTTCATGAATAATATGAGCCTTCTGTTTTCCTTTTCTGCTCCTCTGCACCTATTAGCCTGTCCTTTTGGCGATCATGTGCCAGTTACAGTTATGCACTTTTTATATAATCATCTGACAATGCTTCGCATCATTTCTTAGCAATGGTATGTCAAGTATGATGATGATGAACCATGGTATCAGATTTTGGTTATCCCTTTGCGGTTTGAGCTATTGTGTTCAATTATGATTCCCATTTCAATAAAGGTATTACTCTGCCAGTCCATCTAATTCTGATATAATTCCTTCTCTTCTGCTATGTGATTATGCAACTATTTTCTGTCTCATGTTAATAATTTCGTGGTTTACTATTTGCACCATCAAGTTAGTCAAATAAACAAGTCCACCTTTGAAACACAGCTGAGTGCATGGGGTAAACCATAATTTAAATTTGAATCAAGCAATGGAATAGTCGGAAGACAAACTAAATCCCCATAGCCTCTTAACCATGGAGTCATAGATAAGGGCAAGTTCCCTATCTTTGGACTCTTACCAACGGCAGCACATGAAATTTTTGTTTTAGTAGAGTAAAACGGGCCTCCACCGAGGTTGATGTCTTCCCCTGTTGAATCAAAAGCACTGATACCGAACTTTGTTAGAGTATGCTATATACTCCCTCCGTCCCGAATTACTTGTCTTGGATTTGTCTAGATAAATGTATCTAGACATGTTTTAGTGTTAGATACATCTGTATCTAGAAAAATCTAAGACAAAGTAATTTGGGACGGAGGTAATAGTATATTGCACTGGGTACTAGCAAAGAAGCAAGCATATGAAGATAACAGGACCCTATCCGTTTTTTTGCTAGTTGTACTAGTGTTTGAAATCCCATGGTGCTAATGAGTCATGAATTCCCAACCCAGATTAGGATCTCAAAGCAAGTTTATTCAGTGAAAAATAGAAGAAATTTGAACTGAAATACATATATTTGGGGTTCTGCTAGGGACTTTTTCTTGAGTCAAATTTGAGTTTAGTTTAGAAACCAATGAAGTCCTTGTTTGTTTTAGCATAAGCTGGGGGCTACTTAATTTCTGCTAAATGCTTCCTCAAAGTAGTACGTAATACATAGTTGTAAATGCTAATATTTCTTTTAAGTTTTTAAAGGAAGTTTTGAGCAAGTTTTTAAAGGAACTTTCTATGTGTCATGTAGGTTTCACTGGACTTCGTTAAGAGTATGTATGCAAAGTTCATAGATTGGGACGAGGAGATTTACGACCAGGAAACAGATACACCTGCTCACGCAGCAAAGTAAGTGAACATCTGCATTTTTTTGGAAAGTAAAATGTTTTCCCTTTTTTTGTTTTCTAAATCTAATCATCTCACATTAACTTTCAGCACAGCAATTAGTGAAGACTTGGGACAAGTTGAGTATATTTTGACAGATAAAACTGGGACTCTGACTGAGAACAAAATGATCTTCAGGAGGTGCTGTATTGCGGGCACCTTGTATGGGAATGAAAGTGGAGACGCGCTTAAAGGTCATATTTAATCTCTTATAAAGATTTTCTTCTTGATTCTGCCAGTAAAAATCTCATAAAACTAGGGCCCTGATCATGTTTATTAAAATGATTGTCTTTTGAAGTATGATTTCATCAGTGAGCTTAGCATTGAATTCAAGGGGTTGTGAATAGTAGGGTGTGTTTATTCTGATCACTAAGTCTCTAAAGGTCTTGTTATTAACTAGTAAATCGCTAACCATGTCTTATAAATTACTTTTCTGCTGAATTTGGTTAATTGCATCCATCCTCTTAAAAGCAGTATTGATGTAACCACTGTGTACTGATGTCATTTTCTCTCTTTAGATATTGAACTGCTGAATGCTGTTGCCGATAATTCGCCCCATGTCATTAAATTCTTGACAGTCATGGCACTTTGCAATACAGTTATTCCTATAAAAAGGTTATATCTTTGCCTGTGCGATAGTGACACTCCACAATCCATCTTCCTTCCGTTTACCTTACCTTTACCTGTTTTTTGCACTTCAGTCCTAGCGGAACAATATCATATAAAGCTCAGTCCCAGGATGAGGATGCTCTTGTTAATGCAGCATCTAATTTGCATGTGGTGCTTGTCAGCAAAAATGGAAATAATGCTGGTAATTTCTGTACATTTCACCATGATCTCCTGACTTATACTTGTTTGTTTCTTGTCCTTGTGGTTGTTATGGATAAATAATAAGGAATGCTTTAAGCAGAAATTCACTTCAACAGACGGGTGATTCAATATGAGATACTTGACATTCTAGAATTCACCTCTGATCGGAAAAGAATGTCTATTGTAATATCGGATAGTCAAAGTGGCAAGATTTTCCTCTTGTCCAAAGGCGCAGATGAGGCTATTCTTCCTTTGGCTTATTCTGGTAATCACCCTTTTTGTTCTTTATTCATTGACTTGGTATCTTACTCTGCATATGGATGCTAATCCATTATGTCTTGACTCTT
The DNA here is from genome assembly GCA_021605145.1 of Aegilops bicornis. NCBI lineage: Eukaryota > Viridiplantae > Streptophyta > Magnoliopsida > Poales > Poaceae > Aegilops > Aegilops bicornis. Next base: position 254,757,739 of record CM038670.1, on the reverse strand, counting down.
TGCCTCTGTAGAAGCATATAACATAGAAAACTACATAGCTTTGTCAGCAACTCAATCACTTCCACATGCATTGACCATTAGATTTAATGATCTTAATTTTTCAGGACAGCAAATAAAGACATTTGTTGACGCGGTTGACAAATATGCTCAGCTGGGATTACGCACACTCTGCTTGGGATGGCGCGAGCTAAGTTTGGAGGAGTACCTAGAATGGTCTCGGTTATTTAAGGAGGCCAACAGCGCGTTAGTTGACCGGGAGGTAATTATCATACTCCCTCCGATCCATATTAATTGTCGCTGGTTTAGTACAACTTTAGTACAACCTTAGTTCAAAGCTGAGACACTTTTCTCCGCTCGGAGGGAGTAGTAGTTATTTTCTTTATTTACATACGCTTATACTGAAACTAAAAACAGTAGTGCTTCATTTTCGTAGTGGAAAGTTGCTGAGGTTTGCCAGAAATTAGAGCACACCCTGGATATACTTGGTATCAGTGCGATAGAGGATCGGCTCCAGGTGTTACCTTTGCTTTGATTTCCTCTCTTGTGAAGTATGCTAATATCGTTCATTTGTTTTTGGCATTTTCTTACCCTGTGTCCCTGTCTTCTGGCTTGTTCTGACTATAGGATGGTGTGCCAGAAACTATTGAAATACTGAGACAGTCAGGAATCAATTTTGGATGTTAACTGGAGATAAACAAAGCACTGCTATTCAAATAGCTCTTTTGTGCAATTTAATTTCTTCAGGTAGCTGTCCTTTACTGAATAGTTTCACTACCTAGAAGGTTCTTTGGGCTCATCACTTAATAGTTTACTGTTTATTTGGGTGTTGCACTGGTGGTATTAGGTGGAACTTGCCAACCCACTGCACAACTATGAACTATCTCTGCCTATTGGTTTGAAATTTTGTGTGATGAAGCCTCTCTATCACTTGACATGTGACATTATAATCTTCTATGTGACTAAGCCCATATATTAGATCAAGAAGTAAAACATGACACTGATAAGATTCAAATCATATAAAATGTCTGATGGCACAAATTTCAGGTAGATTATTGATTCCACGAAATTGCTCTGTGTGGGTGTGTTTGTGTGGGCGAAGGTGTGTGTGTGGGCGAAGGTGTGTGTGCATGCGTGGGTGGGTAAAGCAGCACAAGGTTGTGGAGGAGCAATTCCACCTTGCTGCTACGAAGTGTACAGCACAATTGGTGAAGGAACTACTTCAGCGTGCTGCGCTAGATATCGCTTGAGGCAAATATAGACCGATATGGCAGCAGGAGTTCACAATCCAGAACTCCTAGTGCACAAGATCTAGTCCAAGATCCTTAGATAAGAACACCAAGTTCTATTATAGGTAGTGGGGTACATAGTCTGGTTATAAAGTAGCGGTGAGGACCTCTATTTATAGGCTTTGGGAAGCCTTCACATCTCAACTTCTACTTATAGCTAGAACACTCTAGAAAACATTACTTAAGATACAATATTCCACCCATAGCTAGAAGACTCTAGAGAACGGTAGCTAAAGCTAAGAAAACAAGCAAGTACTAGATTGGAGTAGAAGTATCTAGAGGTAGTCAAATGGATTTCACTTCTGATTTTATTTTTATTTTCCTTCTCTATTGTTCCTCATCAGTGGGGCGATTGCACTAGTTTAGGTGCAATAACTCAGTTTGAACGAGAGTCCTTAAATCCAAAAAAAAAAAAAATCATGTCGAAGGGAACTAATAGAAGACGAAACTGTTGCGTGACTTTTGTTCCATTGTCTTAGAGCCCAAGGGTCAACTCTTGTATATCAATGGGAAAACCGAAGATGAAGTTGCCAGGAGCTTGGAAAGAGTTCTACTCACTATGCGGATAACTTCTTCTGAACCTAAGGTTAGTTAACTTGTTGTAGGTAAAAGTAATTAGTACCCTGAATGCCTTTCGGTGAAATAACACCCTGAAGAAATTTATTATATTCCCTTCATGTCACAATTCATGTCGCTTTTGGACGTTGGCAGGGTCTCCAAGGCTACACTTTGCCCATCGGTTTCTGTTAAATGTGTTTCTTCAAATAAAATTATTTTTACAGTATGAAAGTATATTTTATGGTGGTTCTAGTCTTATCAATTTGGTATTGGAGATGTTGGCAAAACTTTCTATTTGATGGTCAAACACTCAATATGTTTAACTAATGACATGTATGTGACACGGAGGGGGTATTCATCTTTTGTTTAATTTGTTGATTGATGTAGTTTTTTGCTTGGAGCAGGAGTTAGCGTTTGTTGTGGATGGATGGGCTCTTGAAATTATTCTAACACGCTACAAGGAAGCTTTTACGGAACTAGCAGTTCTTTCAAAGACAGCAATATGCTGTCGTGTTACACCTTCACAGAAAGCACAGGTAATTTTTTGCTGCTGGAATTTTCATGTTTACCTGAGCCAAGTATATAATCACTATTGGCTATTTGACTAATAGATCTAATAAGTAAAAAAAATGCAATACATCAATTGTGTCATGTCCTTTCTAAATGAAGTTTGGAAAAGAAGAGAGAGAGAATCAACTGGTGGATCTCCATGTCTTTGTTTTGAGGAGGAGGCTACGCAATTACCTCCTTATTGTCTAGCACTGAGCAATTATTTCATGTGTTCTATATACCACCCACAGCCAGTAATTTGTTCTGTAAGAAGCAGATCAATGTGCACGATCACTCATAATATATCCATCTGTAATCTACCTGGGCCCTATTTTTCCTATTCAATATTCTGCATATTCGCCCAGATTTTTTCTCCATGTGTTGATCATCTTTCATTTCTGGGTAGCTTGTCAAGCTTCTAAAGTCATGTGACTATCGAACTTTGGCAATTGGCGATGGTGGGAATGATGTCAGGATGATACAGCAGGCTCACATTGGTGTAGGGATTAGTGGTAGAGAAGGTCTTCAAGCAGCAAGGGCTGCTGACTATAGCATCGGCAGTAAGTCGTCTTCATATTTGACCTTCATGTTCTCACTATTTTTACATTGATTACATTATTGCTTTGTAGAATTTTCACCTCATCTCGTTTCTATACAAAAAACAATCTACCACGTGTTGTCATATTTTCTTCATTCTTCTGGATAATAAATTGATTAAACAATTCTGGGTAATAAATTGATTTCAACAAATGCACTAACCAAATGCCATTGGACCTTGGTGTTCTGATTGTGCCCATTATGTCCTACATGCAAATTAATAATGAAATGAGCCCCCCCCCCCCCCCCCTCTCTCTCTCTTCCATTCCTTCTCTCCCGTGATACCTACTCCCGTTCTTCCTTGCCGGTGTCTCTCCCTTGACCGCTGGATGTTTGGTTGCGGAAGTGGGACATGGGAACATTCGCTTCTGTGGTGGAGCTTCAAATCGATGGGTGTTAACCAGTTGGTAGTACTGACTATTGTGATGCAAGCAATTTGGGTAGAAGTTGGCTGGAGTGGCTTCACAGTGGAGGGGGTGCATGATCGTCTTTGTACTCAGCGGCGACGAAAACATGAGCGAGAATGGGGTCGGAAGAAGAGCTGTAGCATCAGCAAGATGAGGAAAGGCTGTTGTTATTGGCTAAAACGTACTCCCTCCATTCCAAAATAATAGAAGTTCTAGGATTATCCTAAGTCAAGCTTTTAGAAATTTGATCAAGTCTATAAACTATCTACAAAGATCTACAATATCAAATATATATATATATATATATATATATAAAAATTAAAATATATTTCGTAATAGATCTAATGAAGCAAATTTGGTGTTGTAGATGTTGATATATTTTTATATAGACTTGGTTAAAATACTGAAGTTTGAGTTAGGTCAAATTACAGCGGAAGCCGCCCTCTGGGCTGGGGCTGGGGCCTCAGGCCTTAGGCTGGTACTCCCAGCCATCTGGGACGTCCATTAAAACCTTTGTAATGCTCTCTGTAAACCGTCTCCTAGGAGGCATGTTACTTTTTCCCTACCTTTTCAAGAAACACAAAGTCTTTGTGTTTTCTTGAGAAAAGAACTTCAATTATTTTGGAACGGAGAGAGTAGCAGTTTGATGGCCTCGCACCATGCGATCTAGTCATGGACGTCTGCGGCAAATCTTAGAGGTGCATTTGACTGGTAGATTAAGCACAGCCGGAGGAAGAGGAAGGCTATTCGGTGGCAGATGGGACCTATTGTTTTTGTAGCGAGAGCAGGGGTATTTGCCTGCTCCCAAGTGTACATGGCAAGTTTGTACTGGACAGTCCTGGGTTAAATGTCCTTACAAACCACCTAAGGGGGGTCAAGTGGACAAAAATCAATACTTCAGGAGGGATAATAGATGGTTTCATTCCTGGGAGTTGTGTATGCTCTCTCCTTAAATTATCACTGGGCCATGTTTTAGTTTCTTGAGATGTTTCACATGTAAACGGAGCTAACAGAAGATTTAGCAAAGCCAAAATTATATCCTAAGCTGTGTTGAACGTCTGAGCTGTCACAAAAAAACAGGTATGAATAGGTACTTTGATACGGAGCAAATAGCAAAAGCAATCTCTGCTGCCCGGTGTATCCTAAGGAAAAGGTTGCATCGATGAAACTCTCAAGTATACTTATGAGGGTATGTAGGCAATACCTTTCTAAAGGCAAGAAATTACAAGCAACCCTACTACTCCCTCCGTCCCATAATATAAGAGCGTTTTGTGTTAAAAACGCTCTTATATTATGGGATGGAGGGAGTACTAAATAAAGATAACATGCTATGAGGTATGTATATGAACCCTGTATCTAAAGAATACGTCTGAAGGGTTTAAAAGAATAATCAGAAACTATTGGACACTTACTAACACGATGATGTGCATAACAATGAGAGCTTCCCCTGAAATTTTAAAAATACAATCGAAGTTGTGGGCAAGAGTTTGATAATATGGTGTCCCTAGATAATTTTCGTGTTTTATGAAATTTCTCGACTGACGGTCTCATAATTTGACTACATAATGGTTGTTACAGTGAAATTTCTGATGGCTTTCTACTTCTGCTTTTCCTTCTTGGCAGAGTTCAGGTTCTTGAAAAGGCTCATTCTTGTCCATGGACGATACTCATACAACCGTACTGCCTTTCTTTCGCAGTATTCATTCTACAAGTCATTGTTAATTTGCTTTATTCAGATACTGTAAGTCACGACGAAACATCATTTTGGTCGCCTTCTTATTTTACCTTGAGCTCTTATATGTAATATCTTTCTCATATTCCATTTCTCGTTAAAAGCATATTGATAATAGTTGCTCTTGTCAGCATTCTCATATTATATGCGTGCAGTTTTTCTTTTGTTTCAGGTATTGCCGGAACAAGTTTATTCAATTCAGTTAGTTTAATGGCCTATAATGTCTTCTACACAAGCATTCCTGTTTTAACTACTGTTCTGGACAAGGATTTATCTGAAAAGACAGTGACACAAAACCCAGAAATTTTACTATACTGCCAGGCTGGAAGGTAAATTTATACCTCCTTTCATTTGTTGTTGACGGCTTCCACAAGTTCTATATGTCCTGTTAGTATATGCAATAAATTATCTGTAACTTTTTAGAATCAAGTTTGTGTTGCTTCACTAATATGTACATTTTTTAGGCTTTTGAATCCAAGTACTTTTGCTGGTTGGTTTGGTCGATCGTTATATCATGTGAGTACATCTTTGTCCCCCCATGCTGTGCTTCTAGTCTGCAAATGCCAGTTGCAAAAAACATGAAAATAAATTTCATGCATTTCACTAGAATTTGTAATGCCCATGCACAGGTGTTGACGTGCCTGATGAGAGCTTCTTTTCTTGGTTGATTTCAGGCAATTGTTGTTTTCTTAATCACCATTCATGCTTATGCCAACGAAAAAAGTGAGATGGAGGAGTTGTCAATGGTTGCTCTCTCAGGAAGTATTTGGTTGCAGGCTTTTGTCGTGACACTGGAGATGAGGTGAGAAATCAAAACTCGAATCATAATGCTTATAACGTCTACATTGTACACTGTACTTGTTCTGACCTGTCTTTCCATTTTTCAGTTCTTTCACTTTTCTGCAGTTTCTGGCAATATGGGGAAACTTCGCTGCTTTCTACGTCATAAATCTCTGTATCAGCACTATACCAACTGCTGGGATGTACACCATCATGTTTCGCCTTTGTAGACAGCCGTCATACTGGATAACAATGCTGGTAAGCATTACTATAATGTTCTTTTGCTTGGTTTATTATTGCACACACGATCCTCACGACGATGTGATATCAATGTTTCAGCTAATCAGTGGAGTTGGCATGGGTCCTGTATTAGCTCTGAAATATTTCAGATACACGTACAGTCCGGGTGCGATTAACATTCTTCAGAAGGCCGAGCGATCTCGTGGGCCAATGTACACCCTGGTAAATCTGGAATCTCAACTCAGATCAGAGCAAGGCAATTCGACCAACTCCATTTTGACGGCGCCAGTCAAGAATAAGAACTCAGTTTACGAGCCCCTACTGTCTGATTCTCCTATGGCATCCAGGAGATCACTAGCATCGTCATCATTTGACATCTTTCAGCCAGCTCAATCAAGGGTTCCTGCTGCTTATCCCAGAAATATTAAAACCAGTTAACCTTTGGTTGTCATTGTAGCACAGGTTACATATACCCTCGACAAAGAAAAATGGAATGACAAATAATAGAGGTCAGTTGAATTAGATGTGTGGTATAGCCAGTAGGAAAAAAAGGTTGTGTTGTATACTTGTATAGCGCCGTTAAGGACTTGCTATATATTGCCCAGAATATAAATGTGAAACTGATTATATCTACCTGCATTTTACTCAAAATGATAAAAAAAGATTTATTGCAAAGATGAGGCTAATGGTACTAATATGGCTTTATATATAATAACTAATTTTCTCCTCGATAAACTTGGTTAAAGATTCAGAAGTTTGACTTTCCAAAAAACTAATGCACCTTATATATTTTTTACTTTGAAATGGAGGGAGTAATAATTTGTTGGGAAGAGAAAATTATCTAAGTTGCATGATTCATTACCTTTCAAAAAGTTGTTTGAGTGGATGCAAACAATATAGAAGGGTCACACTTGTGCATGTAAACAAAAGCCTGAAGATAAAATGACTGATTATGATATGTGCACTTTCTTGAACTAAAACCATGACATTTATTTGGGACGTAGGGAGTAGATGCCCCCAAGAATATTGTTCAAAATAAATAAAAAACGAAACCATTTAGGACTAGCCCTTGGAGGTATATTTTTCTAGAAGAAAATCTCTAAGCACCCTGTTCTCAATGTTGTTCGAAATCATTTCACATCAATTGGTTGTATCCATTCGTGGACTATGCAAACAAATTCTTGAGGTTGCAAATTTGAGATGTCTTGGAATTGTTTTGCGGGTTGGCTCAAACTAATGAAACAATAAAGGACCTGCATCGTGTCGGATGGATCAACTTGCTACGATGACGCGCAGCGTTTGTTAGCAGTTTATGTGTATGGTGTGCCACCTGTGACGGCAGCGGGCTGGCCGGAGAAGAAGCTGCACGGCCGTCCTAGCCATGACAGGTTCACGGTTAGGCGAAGCTGGCGTCGTCGAGATCGTCGGTCCTTCCCCTCTCATTATTCCTCACGGGCACGGCACCACCGGCCATATGGCTGTGCGGCGTTAACTCTGCCTTGGTACCTCTTGGAAGATTTTGGTCCTTCTGAGTGCATATGTTCAACGTAATTATCTTATTTCAGGTACTCTAGACTCTAGAGCGGACCACTGGAAGGAGAAAAGGCAAAACAAAAAAAGCTTGAGCATCGTAGGTAGGCTGTTGGTGGATCGGTCCATGCAGGGATTAAAGCCTTGTCTGGTCATGGCCGGTTTTTAATCTCGGAGTCGGAGGTACTAGTACTACGGCGGCAATGAATACGAACACGACTAATGATGTAGACCAACTGTTATGGGATCACCGATTTTTTGGAGGCCATCATCAGCATTCAGTCAGGGCGTTAATGGTGCCAGCAAGCCCAGCATGGGTCGTCTCTCCTCCTTAAATTCTCTTGGGAGTACTATGAACCGGGGCACAACATTTTTTCGTAGGATCAAAGAAAATATGTAATCAAGGGCAACAATTTGGTCGAAATGATTACCCTAAAAAAATGGTCGAAATGATATACCGTCATGTTTATATAATTATAGTACATACGCCAATAGTCAGCGAACTTTTGCTGCGACGGAGATGCAATTGCGAACGGTTTAGATGCCAAGTTTAGTCGTACGAGAGTGGCAATTCTTTAGGAAACGCATGATAGTTTCTGAAAAGAATAAAAAATTGCGGGAGAAAAGACAGGATTTGCCATTACCAGTACGTACTTGCCACAAAAAACGTTCGCTTGCCATCTCGTTCGTTCGTTAGTTATCATTTTCGTTTAATTAAAGACGGAACATGCGTCGTCCATCTGTCACCCGCGACAGCCCCACGCTTGAATGCCCTTCCGTTCGTGGCATGTTTCGTTAGGTTTGGCAATGGCACATGACGAACTACCGGCGTTTTAGGTTATCATGTGCCGTGTACTGCAATACAATGATGCCCTCCCATACTTGCGGTCCTTGCTTATGACATCGGGGCCCGTCGCTATCTCTATGCCATCGTCTCGGAAACTTGATCAGTGTCTGCAAATCATTAAGGTGCAAGTTTGAAACGAAAATACTCGTATGATTAAGAAATTATGCGAGTTTCACGCTGCAACATATTCACCTCACACAAAATTCTGAAATGTGTGAGTATGCGATGGCCATGTACAATGATAGGGGCGCTGAAAACAACACAAGTCGATCGGTGTAGGACTGTCAGTAGGTGTCGCTGCGTCAGTTTAGGCCAGTTGCCCAATGTCACTGCGGCTGTGCTGCACCACTCATCACCCCAACTAATCAACGGAATCAACAGATTTGTCCGTGTACTACTAAACACGGCTCAAAACCGTGGCTAACTCGCAGGCCCGATTACTTAGCAAGGAAGTCTCAAACCACAAACAAGTACTCCTACAGTATCAACCTAGTGCGTACATGCACGAGAGGAAACGGTTTTTGCGAAAGCCAAATGTGAGGCAGGCATTAATGCCGTGGCAGTCGCCTGGCTGACATGCCCTGCTGCCTATCCATCACCTAATTAAGTCCAAACCAACCTCTGCCAGGCAACCTACGCCCCGCCCCTGTCCTCCTACCGCCCCAACCCATACCTTTTCCTCTCCAAACAGACACCCAAACAGCCATAGTTGTTGGCTGTGGCAGGGGAACAAGTTGAACAACACCGTCGGTCCATCGCATGCCTCGATCTTTCTGGGTAGATTCTTAGTCTAGGATCAAAACTCCCATCGTGTGTGGTGGCGCTGTTGCACGTCAACGTGCAAGCAACGTGAACCGTCAATGGATGTCTGTGCGTAACCACACAATGGTGAAAGGTTTCCTCTCAGATGCGATGGACGGATGAGACTACTAGTTAGAGCACCTACATCTGAACTTGGCAAATCTGACCCTTCAAACACCCACACGCGCGTCCGCGGACAGTGACTTTATGTCTCAAAAAATGAATTTTACATCCGGATACCTTAAATTAGAAATCTCAAATTCATATTGTTACATGCAACGTGAAATCTAATCTAAACGGAGCTCATTCGATGTCGCTCCCCGCTTGCCCGGCTCTGCCCTGACCATGCCCGGCGGCCGGCTGCGCTCCTCAGAATGTGGGTCCGGTCGCCAGCAAGGTAGAGTAGGGCATGGGACACGAGCCGGCACACGAGACTCAATGCGCCGCTGTCTCCCATGCCCTACTCTTCCTCGTCGGAGCCCGGAGCCCGAAACTCATTGGGTGCCGGTGGACGTCGGATCGATGACGGATCCGTCCTGGGACGAGCCGCCGACGTCCACCACAATGCGGTTGCGTCGCCCGGACTGCTGCCCCATACGGGGCGCTGGAGAATGGGACTCCGCCGCCGCGAGGGCCGCCACCGCCTCCGGTGCCCGGTGCTTTGCACGGCGGGCACACCGTGCCATGGCCTCATGGGACGATGGTGCGTCCCAAATATCGGCGCGCCAACGGAGGGGTTGCACGCTCGGACATCATACAGACCGCAGGGCCTCCGGTGAGGCAGCTACGGTTGGCATAACGCCGGATCCATGCGCCATTTAGGCGGACGCAATGAATTCTCGACAGATGGAGTCCGAGCGCAGCCGTGCACGGGCCTCCTCCCGGGGCACGGCGGAGCGCAAGCCGTACGACCATCTCCTCCTCGGGGGTCGCGTGGGATGAGCTCGGGATCGATAGATCTGGAGGTGAAGGACTCGGATCCGCTGCCCGCCATGCCGGAGACGAGTTTGGGTGGCAGAGGGGAGTGGAGGGGAGGGGAATGAAGTGGCTAGGGTTTGGTCCGGCGAGCGGATAGGGAGGAATTTATGTGGGGTCGGGTGGGCCAACATGGGCCGGTTCCGACGTGGCGGGCGTGTCCGGACGCACCTAGGCGCCCCATATTTGGGTTGGATATGGGGGTGCTGGTCAGCCCGAGCGTTTGTGGGGTGTTTGAAGGGCCGTCTGATCAAAAAATCGTGTACATGCTGCTCTCGAGGGGAATAAGATGAAAGCCTGTTGGACTCTCTGGATCAGGTAGGCTAGATGATCCGTGGTAGTTTACGGTCATTTTGTGCCGATGAACCCGCCATGGGGGGGGGATGCATGGTAGATGGCTACGACGATGATGGCAGAGAGTGGACGCGGTGGTGGTCATGGCGTCGGTGGGCTTCCATCGCTTCAGCGCCCCCCTCTCGATCGTATTAGGGTTAGGAGTGAGGAACAGCGGCAGCTATGAGCCTTGTACCTTGTGCCGTGGTCCCCACCTCCTCTATATGACACTGCACGACAGAGGCCCATCAGCCTTGTTTGGGCTAGACACCTCCGATCAGAGCGCGGGTCAAGGGCCCATTGAGGAAGAGATCAATATAACAAAGCCATCACGGTGAAAGTGAAGGAAACATCCCCTCAAAGAATTACTGCAGTATAGTAATACGATCCACTTGGCGCCACGGATCTGGGAGATCGACTCGGACCACACGCCGCTCTGCGGCGAGGTTAAACCAAACCAGTGGTCTGTGCCTGCCTGTTTTTGTCTACCCCGTGCGTACGTATACTTGCTCCGTCGCACACAACAGACTTAGTCAAGAAGCATACGCTTGGCAGGGACGACATTATGGCCACCCCTAACCGCCACCTTCCCCACCACCGTGAGCGCCATCAATGCCGTCCTCGCCCCGCCTTAAATCCCTCCTCCTACCCCCTCCCCTCCCTCCCTCCATCGCACATTGCCTGCTTACTGGCTCCCCGCCATTGCTGACCAGCGACCGCAACCACCACCTCGCGTCCGCGCCCCACCGCTATATATATACCCCCCGCGCGCGCTGACGCAGTGACAAATCGCACGGGCGGCGCGGGGCTTAGCTGTATTGCACTGTCCACCATCACCAGCATCAAATATCTCCGGCGAGAGTTTCCGCGATATTTCTTTCCGGAGAGCTTGCCGGGAAGGGGGAGGAGGAGGAGCGGCGGCGGCATGGTGTTCTTCTGCTTCCTGGTGGACCAGCGGCGGAAGGTGCGGAGCAGCAAGCCGGCGGCGGGGATCTGCTCGCGCTGCGGCGGCTGCGCCAGCGTGGCGGACATGGAGACGGCCACGCGGCTGTGCTACCTCCTCACCGTGCACCGCGTCACCTGGCGCGCCATCATCTGCACCTTCTGCGGCGCCATGCTCAAGTCCTACCGCCACTACCGGCTCTACTAGACAGGCGGCCGGCGGACGATGCTGATTGATCTGCGCGCGCGACGACCGGCCGGCCGGCCACCGTCTCCACCCGCGTCCCGTTTCCTGACGGCCGGTGGACTGGAGGCTGCATGTATGTGCTAGCTAGTTTTGTTTGCTCGATCTGCTTAATTTGTGTTTCAGGCATGCTCTCTAGCTTGAGCTTGGAGATTGTTGCACTAGATTCTTGTGATCTTTATATGTACATATACGGGGTAGTATTATGCAAGACGGCAAGTCTTCTTGATTAGTTATTTAATTTCCTCCGAAATAAGGTTGCATTGCCTTGTCTTCTCACTCTCCGTCGAGCTCGAGACTGTAAAAACCGAGAAAGGGTTTTGCTCCGTGCATACATACAATAGGTGCCGGCTCCTCTGTTTATATATGCATATGCACAGCAAGGAGGTTGTTGCGTCCACAATCAAGAGCTAACGACCAGATTACAACAAACTGAATCTTATGGCTTTACAACTTGATACGCAAGTCTAGCTAACTACCTGGACTCTCTAATCGTTATCTGCACAACATATGCACGTATCTTAACAGACCCATATGATTAGTTAGTGGGATCTCATGCAGGAGAGAAGGGGGAAAGTGTCAGAATCTTGTTATCCATCACTAATTAGCTCCTCCTGTAATAGTAGCATGGCTGTTCATACATTTCCCCTCTCCTCTCCACGGCATTAACGTGTGGTTCCTCACACTTTTCATATTTCTTTGTTGTTTGAGAAAATCACACTTTTCATCTGACAAGGCCCTATTGTCTGCTACTACTATGAGATATTTCGAAATAAACAAGACGGGGGATATTTGTGTGGCGTTGTTGTTAAAACTTGTTCTGTCAATTCCTGCGATCCTTTTTGTTCTGTCAAAATTTTGGTCCCCTGGAGGGGAAAGCAACAGCGTTTGAAAATTGAAACCCCATGGCAGGCCGACCACCAACAAGTGAGCATTAACTGCATGTGCATGCATACGAGGACATATGGCACATGGATGTGGACAGCCCATACCAAACTACTCCTACTCTGGTGTAAATTTCGTTGGCGCACGACGTACAATGTCTGCGCCACGACGTACAATGTCTGCGCCAGCTGGTGTATGTTGAAGGAAGTGATTTATTACAATTGTCGCCAGAGCCCAGATGTCGTCGACAGGCTATTTTTTTTTCCAAGAGTACGCCAAAGGCGTATCTTACTTTTATAGAAGAAAGAAAGAAGCGAACTAAGTACAAAGGGTTTTAAAATGGAAGCGAACTTCCATCGGGGACACACACCCTACCGCATCCTACGAATTACCCTATACCTACACTCTCACAAAACATTGCAAAACCTCTTCCTCCCAAACCCGCCAACCTCCACTCTTTGAGCTCCCCTAGGATGGCAAGGGCCAGATCCGGCGCCGTCTTCTGCTGCTGAGTCCGATGGAACACTCGGCGTTGCGTTGCTTCCATAGAGCCTGTGTGGTCGCAATAATCACCGTATCGAAGCCACGCTTGGCGCCCTTCTTAAAAAGCGCTCTCCTAGCCAACCACCACTCCAACAGGCAATCGCTCGGCTCCGGGATGTTGCCTTGCACTCTCAAAGCCTCGAAGATGTAGTGCCAAACTTCCCTAGCGTAGACACATTGGACAAGGATGTGTTCGCGTTATCCTCCTCTTGAAGACACGTAGCAAGCGGAAGGAGAATCACGAAGGCCATGCCTTGCTCTTCCGCCGACGTCCAGATCCGATGTTGTACTGCCAACCACACGAAGATTTTGCATTTGAGTAAAGCCCAACACTTCCAAATGCAAGAGCCAAAAGGGTCCCTCTCGTTACCCATACAGAGCCTGAAGTAGGTGGATTTGGCAGTGTAGCTGCCCGTCGGGTCCGCCGGCCAGGAAAAGGAGTCATCGCCGGAGGGGTTGCGAGTGACCATGCTGATCGCAAGATTAAGGTGCAAGAGTTGCATATGGGCACCAAAGTTTACAACACCAACAATGTCAAGCAACCATCTCGTGTTTTCCAAGCCCTCCTCCACCGTGCGGCGATTGATCGTTCTAGTGTTCACCATAGCATGGATGCTTGGTGCAATGTCTTTAGCCGCAAAGCCGTGGATCCATCGGTCTCGACAGGCCATTTCTATGGTCATGGTAATTGAGCACCCGGCACAGTGCACATGTGCAATTAATAATGTACAACTATTGTCAAGCGAGTACTCTTCAGGAACCCCGCAAGGGTCATTTTTAATGGACGGGGAATGCGCCTGGCATGCTCTCAGCCGTTGCCACGTGTTGCGTTTTGAACGCTTCCTCTGAATTTTTTTTATTTTTCTGTACATGTTTCTGGCATTTAGATGGATTTTTTGTTTTTTGGCTTTTCGGTTTTTCATCGGTTTTGGCAAAAAAAAAGCAAACAATGTGTTTTTTTACTTCTTCCGGAGGCACAGGTTTCCTTCTGCGATAAAAAAATCGTTTTCTTTTTCCTTTCACAAGAGGCACATATTTACTTTTCGTGGATGCACATATTTGCTTCCTCAAGATGCATAGGCGTGTCTCTCGGAAAAGGAGAAAAACATTTTTTTGGTTTTTTCCTTCTTTTTGTGAGAGGCACAAATTATTTCTCATGTAGGTACGAATTTGTTTCCGTGAGATGGACAGTCGTGCCTTTCAGAAAAGAGGAAAAAACACATTTTTTCCTTCTACGAGAGGCATAGATCTATTTCTCATGGAGGCATGGATTTGTAGTCGTGCCTCTCGAAAAAGGAAAATAGGGGGGGGGGGGGTTTCTTTCTTTCATGAGAAGTACGTCTCCTGGAAAAGGGAAAAAATATGTTTCTTTTTTTATTCCATGAGAGGCACAAATTTACTTCTCATGGAGGCACGGATTTGCTTCCGCGAGAGGCATAGCCGTGCCTTTCGAAAAAGAAAAAACACCTTTTTTTTTCTTCCGCGTAAGAAACAGATCTATTTCTTGTGGAGGCATGGATTTGCAGTCGTGCCTCTAGAAAAATAAAAAAGCGTGTTTTTCTAAAAGAAAAATGTTTTTTTATTCCGTGAGAGGCACAGATTTACTTCTCATGGAGGCACGGATTTGCTTCTATGAGAGGCATAATCATGTCTCTCGGAAAAAGAAAAAAAATGTGTTTTTTAATTTTTTCACGAGAGGCACATATTTACTTCTGGTGGAGGCAATGATTTGCTTCCTTCAAAGGCACAGCTGTGGCTTTTCGGATAATGGAAACACGTGCTCCCAGTTCAAGTTTTATGGAAAAATTTCTCCCGCCCTGCTGCCGCTACTGTTGGGGAACGTTGCATAAAAAACAAAAACAAAATCTGCGCACACGCAAGATCTATCCATGGAGATGCATAGCAACGAGAGGGGAGAGTGTGTCTACGTACCCTCGTAGACCGTAAGCGGAAGTGTTTATTAACGCGGTTGATGTAGTCGAACTTCTTCGCGATCCAACCGATCAAGTACCGAACGTACGACACCTCCGCGTTCAGCACACGTTCAGCTCGGTGACGTCCTCGCCTTCTTGATCCAGCAAGACGGGCGAAGTAGTGGATGAGTTCCGGCAGCACGACGGCGTGATGACGGTGGTGGTGATGCTATCTCCGCAGAGCTTCGCCTAAGCACTACGAAAATGTGACCGAGGAACGAAACTGTGGAGAGGGGCGCCCCACACGGCTAAGAGATTGTCATCGTCCTTGTGTGGCACCCCCTCCCACAAATATATAAGTGGGGGGGGGGGAGGGGAGGCAGCCAGGAGGCACCCCAAGGGTGGCCGAATCCCCTTTGGGCTCCTGCCCTTGGCCGCCCCACCCCCTTTCCTTGTATGTGCGCGGGAGGAAGGCACGAGGAGGTGCACCCCCCTTCCTTTCTCTTATGAGGAGGGAAAGGCGGGAGGGGCCAACTCCCCCCTTCCTTCCCCTAGGGCCGGTGGCTGGAGAGGCACACCAGCCCCTTGTGGGCTGGTGTGTTCCCCCTTTGGCCCATTAAGCCCATATAGTCTCCCAGGGCTTCCCGGAACCCCTTCCGGTGATCCGATGATTTCCCGGTACCTCCCGAAACTCTTCCGGTGTTCAAATATCATCGTCCTATATATTTATCTTTACCTCCGGACCATTCCGGAGCTCCTGGTCATGTCCGTGATCTCATCCGGGACTCCGAACAACATTCGTTCACCAAATCATATAACTCATATAACACTATATCATCAACGAACGTTAAGCGTGCGGACCCTACGGGTTCGAGAATTGTGTAGACAAGACCGAGACACCTCTCCGGTCAATAACCAATAGTGGAACGTGGATGCCCATATTGGTTCCTACATATTCTACGAAGATCTTTATCGGTCGAACCGTTATGACAACATACGTAATTCCCTTTGTCTGTCGGTATGTTACTTGCCCGAGATTCGATCGTCAGTATCTCCATACCTAGTTCAATCTCATTACTGGCAAGTCTCTTTACTCGTTCCGTAATACATCATCTCGTAACTAACTTCTTAGTCATTTTGCTTGCAAGCTTCTTGTGATGTGTATTACCGAGAGGGCCCAGAGATAACTCTCCGATATACTGAGTGACAAATCCTAATCTCGATCCATGCCAACTCAACAGACACCTTCGGAGATACATGTAGAGCATCTTTATGATCACCCAGTTACATTGTGACGTTTGATAGCACATAAAGTATTCCTCCGGTATCCGTGAGTTGCATGATCTCATAGTTGAAGGAATATGTATTTGACACTAAGAAAGCAATAGCAATAAAGTGAACGATCATATGCTAAGCTAACGGATTGGTCTTGTCCATCACATCATTCTCCTAATGATGTGATCCCGTTATCAAGTGACAACACATGTCTATGGTTAGGAAACCTTAACAATATTTCATCAACAAGCTAGTCTAGTAGAGGCTTACTAGAGACACGGTATTTGTTTATGTATTCACACATGTATTTAAGTTTCCGATCAATACAATTCTAGCATGAATAATAAACCTCTATCATGAATAAGGAAATATAATAATAACAACTTTATTATTGCCTTTAAGGACCCGATGCACTGGGTATTACACCCAGATCGGATATGAACTCCTTCATCCAGACTCCTTCATGCGCTGCTGATACGTCTCCGTCGTATCTACTTTTCCAAACACTTTTGCCCTTGTTTTAGACTCTAACTTGTATGATTTGAATGGAACTAACCCGGATCGGCTTTGTTTTCGGAGAATTGCCATGGTGCTTTGTTTTATGTGCGAGAAAACAAAAGTTCTCGGAATGACCTGAAACTCCACGGAATATCTTAGAGTAAATAATAAAAAATCCTCGCCAAAGATGAAGACCAGGGGGCCCACACCCTGTCCACGAGGGTGGGGGGCCTCGTGGGCCCCCTGGTGGCCCTCCGACGCCAACTCCAACTCCATATATTGGCTTTCGAGGAGAAAAAAATCAGAGAGAAAGTTTCATCGCGTTTTACGACACGGAGCCGCCGCCAAGCCCTAATCTCTCTTGGGAGGGCTGATCTGGAGTCCGCTCGGGCTCGGAGAGGGGATTCGTCGCCGTCGTCATCATCAACCATCCTCCATCACCAATTTCATGATGCTCACCGCCGTGCGTGAGTAATTGCATCATAGGCTTGCCGGACGGTGATGGGTTGGATGAGATTTATCATGTAATCGAGTTAGTTTTGTTAGGGTTTGATCCCTAGTATCTATTATGTTACGAGATTGATGTTCTTTGTGACTTTGCTATGCTTAATGCTTGTCACTAGGGCCCGAGTGCCATGATTTCAGATCTGAACCTATTATGTTTTCATGAATATATGTGTGTTCTTGATCCTATCTTGCAAGTCTGTAGTCACCTACTATGTGTTATGATCCGCAACCTCAAGTGACAATAATCGTGACCACTCCGGTGATGACCATAGTTTGAGGAGTTCATGTATTCACTATGTGCTAATGCTTTGTTCCGGTTCTCTATTAAAAGGAGGCCTTAATATCCCTTAGTTTCCAATAGGACCCGCTGCCACGGGAGGGTAGGACAAAAGATGTCATGCAAGTTCTTTTCCATAAGCACGTATGACTATATACGGAATACATGCCTACATTACATTGATGAACTGGAGCTAGTTCTGTGTCACCCTATGTTATGACTGTTACATGATGAACCACATCTAGCATAATTATCCATCACTGATCCGGTGCCTACGAGTTTTCCATATCTTTGGTTTACGCTTATTTAGTTTTCCGTTGCTACTGTTATCATCACTACAAAATACCAAAAACATTACTTTTGCTGTCTTTTACTTTTGTTACCGTTACCACCACTATCATATTACTTTGCTACTAAACACTTTGCTGCAGATATTAAGTTTCGGTGTGGTTGAATTGACAACTCAGCTGCTAATACTTGAGAATATTCTTTGGCTCCCCTTGTGTCGAATCAACAAATTTGGGTTGAATACTCTATCCTCGAAAACTGTTGCGATCCCCTATACTTGTGGGTTATCAAGACCTTTTTCTGGCGCCATTGCCGGGGAGCATAGCTCTATTCTTTGATTCACTTGGGATTTATATCTGCTGGACACTATGAAGAACTTGAAATACGCTAAGACAAAAATTTATCCCTCAACTACGAGGGGAGGTAAGGAACTGCCATCTAGCTCTACACTTGATTCACCTTCTGTTATAAGTAAGCTAGCGACACCTAAACCTCGCTTCGCTATTCGTTCCGATATGTCGCATGTTATTGATGATGCCACTACGCTATGCATGATACTTATGATGAAACTACTTCTATGCTTGATACTCTTGTGCCACTTGGTGATCTTGATGAGCAAATTGCTAGGTCTAGAGAAAGAGAAATTAGTGAACACGAACACGATGATGTGAGTGATTATGAACCTATGCCTGCTATTCCTGAGGGTTATCTTTTTAATGTTGAATCTATTGAAGCTGTTCTTGCTTGCCAGGATAGTCTTGAACGTAAGAGGTTGCTAATTAAGTGGAGTAAAGAATCTTTTAGAGGTAGGATGAGACCCAACCCTGCTTTTGCTACTTCACCTATCTGTGTTCCTGATCAGGATTATTATGAATTTTCTGTCGATCCAGATATAATTACTTTGGTTGAATCTGGTCCTTTTTATGGCTATGAATCTGAAACTGTTGTGGCACATCTTCGTAAGTTAGATGATATAGCTGGCCTGTTTACTAATAATCAGAGATCACGCCACCTTTATTTACTCAAAATATTTCCGTTCTCATTAAAGGGTGGTGCTAAGAAATGGTTTAATTCTCTTGATCCTGGTTGTGTGCAAAGTCCCCAGGATATGATTTATCACTTATCTGCTAAATATTTCCGTGCTCATAAGAAACAAGCTGCTTTGAGGGAAATATACAATTTTGTGCAAATTGAAGAGAGAGTCTCCCACAAGCTTGGGGGAGGCTTCTCAAGTTACTTAATGCTTTGCCTGATCATCCTCTTAAGAAACCTGAAATATTTGATATCTTTTATAATGGACTAACTAATGCTTCCAGAGATCACCTGGATAGTTGTGCTGGTTCTCTTTTCAGGGAAAGAACACCGGATGACGCTGAAATTTTATTGAATAATATGTTGGCAAATGAAAATAATTGGGCACCTCTGAGCCAACTCTGAACCAACTCCCCGAGCCAGCTTCTCGAGCCACCATCGAGCCTATTCCTAAACCAACTCCGAGGAAGAGAGGTGTTCTATTTCTCGATCCGAAGATATGCAAGAGGCAAAGAAATCTATGAAAGAAAAAGGTATTAAAGCTGAAGATGTTAAGAATTTACCTCCTATTGAAGAAATACATGGTCTTAATTTACACTTTGTTGAAGAAGTATATGATCTCAATTACTTATTTACTGAAGAACCTCCTGATATCCCGACACATGTAGTAAAGGTAAATTCTCTCTATAGATATGATAAAGCTGAAGTCCCTCCTACTAAAATTGCTAGTTAGTGCTTGGATGAGTTTGATGACTTTATGTTTAAGCAAGATGACTTTAATGCTTATTTTGGTAGACAATTAAAACAGAATACCTTTATGATTAAACGCTTGAGTGATTATATGGCTGATATTAGAGGTGAACTTAAACTTGTTAGCAAACATGCTTCTATGGTTACCACTCAAGTAGAACAAGTACTTAAAGCTCAGAAAGAAATACTAGATGAAATAAATAGTAAGAAAAATGATTATGTTGTTATAGTGGCTACTAGAACTGGTAGAATGACTCAGGAACCTTTGTATCCTGAAGGCTACCCTAAGAGAATCGAGCAAGATTCTCAAAGAAATAATATTGATATGCCTAGTTCTTCTAAGAGGAAGAAAAAGAAAAATGATAGAACTATGCAAACTTCTAGTGAACCTATTGCTGAACCACCTGATAATCCAAATGATATCTCTATGTCTGATGTTGAAACACAATCTGGTAATGAACATGAACCTAGTGATGTTAATGATGATGTTCATGATAATGCTCAACCTAGTAATGATAATGATGTAGAAGTTGAACCTGCTGTTGATCTTGATAATCCACAATCAAAGAATCAACGTTATGATAAAAGAGACTTCGTTGCTAGGAAACATGGTAAAGAAAGGGAACCATGGGTTCAGAAACCCATGCCTTTTCCTCCGAAACCATCCAAGAAAAAGGATGATGAGTAATTTGAGAGCTTTCTTGAAATGATTAGACCCATCTTTTATGTATGCGATTAAGCGATGTGCTCAAAACAAATCCTTATGCTAAGTATATGAAGGATATCATAACAAATAAAAGAAAGATACCTGAAGCTGAAATTTCCACCATGCTTGCTAATTATACTTTTAAGGGTGGAACACCAAAGAAACTTGGAGATCCAGGAGTACCTACTATACCATGCTCCATTAAAAGAAATTATGTTAAAACTGCTTTATGTGATCTTGGAGCGGTGTTAGTGTTATGCCTCTCTCTTTATATCGTAGACTTGACTTGAATAAGTTGACACCTACTGAAATATCTTTGCAAATGGCTGATAAATCAAGCTGCTATACCTGCCAAGATTTGTGAGGATGTGCCTGTTGTGGTTGCAAACGTTACTATTTTAACAGACTTTATTATTCTTGATATTCCCGAGGATGATAGTATGTCTATTATTCTTGGAAGACCTTTCCTTAATACTGCAGGGGCTGTTATTGATTGCAACAAAGGCAATGTCACTTTTCATGTTAATGGTAATGGGCATACGGTACACTTTCTGAGGAAACAACCTCAAGTTCATAGTATCAACCCTATTGGAAAAATTCCATCGATTATATTTGGAGGTTTTGAATTTCCTCTCCCTACTGTTAAGAAGAAATATGATATACTTATTATTGGGGATGTCCATATCCTCGTTGAGGTAACATAGTGTTATTCGAAATTTCTCCGGTTCCATGTTAATCGGAATGAGTTTGTTAACAAGACTTGATCAACCTTGTTAGTGGATTCTTTTTGATGAGCATGAAATGGATGAAACTAGAAGCACAACCTTCTGTATCCTCTTTATATTTTCTATTATTTAGTAGAAATAAAGTAAAAATAGTATTTTTCTGTTGGTTTCCTGATTTATCCGTGCAATATAAAAATATCCCGAAAATAAAAGTCCTCAGAATGCCATGCCAATTTAATCTGATTTTTTCGGGAATATTTGAGGATTTTTAGTGCAAAAATTACATGGGAGCTGCCACACAGTCACGAGGGTTGAGGGCGCCCCCGCCTCGTGGGCCCACGGTGGCCCTCCTCCACTTATCCCTGCACCCATCTTCTTCCTCTGCCTCACACAAACACGAAAAACCAACTCAAGCACGAGTTCCACTGTTCTTTGCGATTTTCGATCTACTTGCTCAAAGCACCTCTCGCAAAACTGCTTGGAGAGATTGTTCCTTGGTATGTGACTCCTCCATTGGTCCAATTAGTTTTTGTTCTAGTGCTTTATTCATTGCAAATTTGTGCTGCATAGGTGACCATGTTCTTGAGCTTGCATGTCAAATATATATGGTTCCAAGTAGTCCTAATGCTTGATATAGGCTCTAGGCACTTGTGGGAGTTGTTGCTATCAATTTTATTGAAGTTGGTTGACTTTTGTTTGAAGTTACTAAAAATTTCAGAATTATTTTTCAGAGAAAACAATATGCTTAGGAAGATGTTCCAAGGTGGTTCTTCAAGGAAGCAAGGTCCCAGGCTTGCAATGCGTGATGGTGACGAGGAACCACCAAGAGATGCTCTCGTGAGGTCCTGTGAATGGCCTTCGGAAAATTTTACGAATCAAGTGGGAATTAAAGAAGAATTCTACGCATATTTGCGTAATGCCGGTCTTGAGGACTTTGAAGCTGATAAATGCCCCCAGTATCGTGATCTCACAAGTTCATTTGTGGGGAGGTTTGATTTTTCATCTTCGCGTAATTCTCCTTCACCATGTTTGACCTTTATGACAAATCTTATACCATGGACTTAGAGGATTTCACTCTTGCATGCAAACGTCCATCTTGGGGTAGTATCGAGGATCCCCTAAATCTGAATATAGAGACTTTCTTGCTAGAATAACTGTGGGGGAATCTAGAGATATAGCGCAGGCCACTATAGGGAGCATCCACTTTCCTGCTATACATTATTTTGCTCTCTTCATTGGTAGATGCATAACTGCTAAGGATGAAGCATGTCACATGTGTGCCCCTGATCTTAGCATTCTCAGAAGTGCTGTGTTAGGGGACCAATCTTATCATTTGGGAGCCATTGTAGCTCGTAGGTTGCATCAGAATAGGCATAACGGAGATTTCTTTGGAGGAATTTATGCAACCCGCTTAGCTAATTTTCTTGATGTAGACATTTGTGAGGGTGATATGGAGTTACCCTCTTCTTATTTAGATCTTGATTCTATGTTTTCCCACCAGTTCATTGAGAGGACTGGACCACCTTACCAGTATCGACTAATCTTAACAAACGGCATGTGGTCCGTGTTGCTCTTACTGCTCCTGCCTTCTTTGGTTTTCAGACAAGAGGAAGATATATTATTACCAGAGAGGAGGCAGATGAGTACGAGAGGGGAGCGGAGGCAGCTCGACGCCACGCCGCTTTGCTTTCGGTGGTAGCTTGTTGCATCCGCGATCACGACCCGGCTACACCTACGGGTATCAGCCAGGCTATCCATGGCAATCGACCAACTTAGGCCAAAAGCCCTAAGCTTGGGGGAGTACGTATTTCCCACCGACATTAAATTTATGTTCACACACACTCATTGCTAGATGTCGGTGCTCATACTCTTTCACTGTAATATCCATGTTAGTTTAAATTTCTTTTTCCTGCTTTCTTCTTGTGTGTTTGATAAACCTTAAGAAAAACCAAAAAAATTGTAGTAGTTTATTCTTCCTGCTGTAGTAGTAATAATTAAAAAGAAAACCCAAAAATATTTCCCGTTCTTCTTTTACTTGTTGGGAGCTTTCCCGTGTAAATAGTTTTTATTTCTTTTCCTTTCTTTGGGGGTCGAGAAGACTATATTGAAAATGCTTAGTGGTTCTCATATGCATTATTGTTTATCTAACTTAGAGCCCATATTACTTGTCTTCTCTCTTGAGTTGAATGCTTGCAGATTCCAGCTTAGTCCAATGCACGTGCACTCTTATTATTATACACACCGTTCGGTCGTGCAAGTGAAAGGCAATAATGATGATATATGATGGACTTATTGGGATGAGAAAAGTTGGTATGAACTCGACCTCTCTTGTTTTTGTAAATATGATGATCCATCGTTCCTGATTCAGCTATTATGAAGTAAACATATTTACAATGACATTTAGAGATTATAGTTGCTTGTGCCATGCTTGATTAGCTATGGGTTATAATGGTTTACCTTGCGTGCCAACATGCTATTGAGATGATTATGATGTGGTATGATAGGATGGTATCCTCCTTTGAATGAATTGAGTGACTCGACTTGGCACATGTTCACGCGTGTAGTTGAATCAAATCAACATAGCCTTCATAATATTTATGTTCATGGTGGATTATATCCTACTCATGCTTATATTCGGTGTAAATTAATTTTAATGCATGTTTACACTGTTGTCGCCTCTCTCGATTGGTCGCTTCAGCCTTTTGCTAGCCTTCAGTTGTACTAAGTGGGAATACTGCTTGTGCATCCAAACTCCTTAAACCCCAAAGTTGTTCCATATGAGTCCACTATACCTTCCTATATGCGGTATCTACCTGCCGTTCCAAGTAAATTTGTATGTGCCAAACTCCAAACCTTCAAATGAAATTCTGTTTTGTATGCTCGAGCAGCTCATGTGCAACTAGGGCTGCCTATTGTTGGAAATATGCCCTAGAGGCAATAATAAAAGGATTATTATTATATTTCCTTGTTCGTGATAATTGTCTTTTATTCATGCTATAATTGTATTATCCAGAAATCGTAATACATATGTGAATACATAGACTACTATATGTCCCTAGTGAGCCTCTAGTTGACTAGCTCGTTGATCAACAGATAGTCATGGTTTCCTGACTATGGACATTGGATGTCATTGATAACGGGATCACATCATTAGGAGAATGATGTGATGGACAAGACCCTATCCTAAGCATAGCACAAGATCGTGTAGTTTGTTTTGCTAGAGCTTTTCCAATGTCAAGTATCTTTTCCTTAGACCATGAGATCGTGTAACTCCCGGATACCGTAGGAGTGCTTTGGGTGTACAAAACGCGTCACAACGAATCGGGTGACTATAAAGGTGCACTACAGGTATCTCCGAAAGTGTTCATTGGGTTGTCACGGATCGAGACTGGATTTGTCACTCCGTGACACGGAGAGGTATCACTGGCCCACTCGGTAATGCATCATCATAATGAGCTCAAAGTGACCAAGGGTTTGGTCACGGGATCATGCATTACTGATGCAGTAAAGTGACTTGCGAACGAGATTGAACGAGGTATTGGGATACCGACGATCGAATCTCGGGCAAGTAACATATCGATTGACAAAGGGAATTGTATACGGGTTGCTTGAATCCTCGACATCGTGGTTCATCCGATGAGATCATCGAGGAGCATGTGGGAGCCAACATGGGTATCCAGATCCCGCTGTTGGTTATTAATCGGAGAGCCGTCTCGGTCATGTCTACATGTCTCCGAACCCGTAGGGTCTACACTTAAGGTTTGGTGACGCTAGGGTTGTATGAATATGAGTATGCAGCAAACCGAAAGTTGTTCAGAGTCCCGGATGAGATCCTGGACGTCACGAGGAGTTCCGGAATGGTCCGGAGGTAAAGAATTATATATGGGAAGTCGAGTTTCGGCCATCGGGAAAGTTTCGGGGTCCACCGGTATTGTACCGGGACCACCGGAAGGGTCCCGGGGGTCCACCTATCCCGGAGGGCCCCATGGGCTGAAGTGGGAGGGGAACCAGCCCTTGGTGGGCTGGTGCGCCCCCCCCTGGGCCCCCCTCTGCGCCTAGGGTTGGGAACCCTAGGGGAGGGGGCGCCCCACTTGCCTTGGGGGGCACTCCAACCCCCTTGGCCGCCGCCCCCCTAGGAGATCCCATCTCCTAGGGCCGGCGCCCCCCTGGGGACCCTATATATAGAGGGGGGGGGAGGGAGGGCAGCCGCACCCTTGCACTTGGCGCCTTCCTTCCCCCTTGCTACACCTCCTCCTCCCGAAGTCGCTTGGCGAAGCCCTGCCGGAACTCTGCTGCATCCACCACCACGCCGTCGTGCTGCTGGATCTTCATCAACCTCTCCCTCCTTGCTGGATCAAGGTGTGGGAGACGTTATCCGCTCCGTACGTGTGTTGAACGCGGAGGTGCTGTCCGTTCGGCACTTGGTCATCGGTGATTTGGATCACAACGAGTACGACTCCCTCAACCCCGTTCACTTGAACGCTTCCGCTCGCGATCTACAAAGGTATGTAGATGCACTCCTATCACTCGTTGCTAGATGAACTCATAGACGGATCTTGGTGAAACCGTAGGAAATTTTTTATTTTCTGCAACGTTCCCCAACAGTGGCATCATGAGCTAGGTCTATGCGTAGTTCTCTATTGCATGAGTAGAACACAAATCTGTTGTGGGCGTAGATGTTGTCAACTTTCTTGCCGTTACTAGTCTTATTTTGCTTCAGCGGTATTGTGGGATGAAGCGGCCCGGACCGACCTTACACGTACGCTTACGTGAGACAGGTTCCACCGAATCGACATGCACTAGTTGCATAAGGTGGCTAGCGGGTGTCTGTCTCTCCCACTTTAGTTGGAGCGGATTCGACGAATAGGGTCCTTATGAAGGGTAAATAGAAGTTGACAAATCACGTTGTGGTTTTTCGTAGGTAAACGTTCTTGCTAGAACCCTATTGCAGCCACGTAAAAGATGCAACAACAATTAGAGGACGTCTAACTTGTTTTTGCAGCAATTGCCTTGTGATGTGATATTGCCAAAAGTTGTGATGAATGATAAATGATATATTGTGATGTATGAGATCATGTTCTTGTAATAGGAATCGCGACTTGCATGTCGATGAGTATGACAACCGGCAGGAGCCATAGGAGTTGGCTTAATTATTGTATGACCTGCGTGTCATTGATTCAACGCCATGTAATTACTTTACTTTATTGCTAAACCGTTAGCTATAGTAGTAGAAGTAATAGTTGGCGAGCAACTTCATGGAGACACGATGATGGAGATCATGATGATGGAGATCATGGTGTCATGCCGGTGACAAGATGATCATGGAGCCTCAAGATGGAGATCAAAGGAGCTATATGATATTGGCCATATCATGTCACTACTATATAATTGCATGTGATGTTTATTATGTTTATGCATCTTGTTTACTTAGAACGACGGTAGTAAATAAGATGATCCCTTATAATAATTTCAAGAAAGTGTTCTCCCTAGCGCGCCGTTGCTTAAGTTCGTTGTTTCGAATCACCACGTGATGATCGGGTGTGATAGATTCCTACGTTCACATACAACGGGTGTAAGAGAGTTTTACACATGCAAAACACTTAGGTTAACTTGACGAGCCTAGCATGTACAGACATGGCCTCGGAACACAATAGACCGAAAGGTCGAACATGAGTCGTATGGAAGATACGATCAACATGGAGATGTTCACCGACGATGACTAGTCCATCTCACGTGATGATCGGACACGGCCTAGTCGACTCGGATCATGTAACACTTAGATGACTAGAGGGATGTCAAATCTGAGTGGGAGTTCATTATATAATTTGATTAGATGAACTTAATTATCATGAACATTAGTCTAAAATCTTTGCAAAATGTCTTGTAGATCAAATGGTCAACGCTCATGTCACCATGAACTTCAACGCGTTCCTAGTGAAAACCAAGCTGAAAGATGATGGCAGCAACTATTCGGACTGGGTCCGGAACCTGAGGATCATCCTCATAGCTTCCAAGAAACAATATGTCCTAGAAGCACCGCTAGGTGAAGCACCCATCCCAGAGAACCAAGACGTTATGAACGCTTGGCAGTCTCGTGCTGATGATTACTCCCTCGTTCAGTGCGGCATGCTTTACAGCTTAGAACCGGGGCTCCAAAAGCGTTTTGAGCAACACGGAGCATATGAGATGTTCAAGGAGCTGAAAATGGTTTTCCAAGCTCATGCCCTGGTCGAGATATGAAGTCTCGACAAGTTCTATAGTTGTAAGATGGAGGAAAATAGTGTCGGTGAGCACATACTCAAAATGTCTGGGTTGCACAACCGCCTTTGTCCCAGCTGGACATTAACCTCCTGACGAGGCGGTCATTGACAGAATCCTTGATCGCTCCCACCGAGCTACAAGAGCTTTGTGATGAACTACAATATGCAGGGGATGGTGAAAACTATTCCTGAAGTATTTTCAATGCTGAAGTTAGCAGAGGTAGAAATCAAGAAAGAACATCAAGTGTTGATGGTCAATAAAACCACTAAGTTCAAGAAGGACAAGGGTAAGAAGAACTTCAAGAAGGACGGCAAGGATGTTGCCGCGCCCGGTAAGCTAGTTGCCGGGAAGAAGTCAAAGAATGGACCCAAGCACGAGACCGAGTGCTTTTATTGCAAAGGAAGGGTCACCGGAAGCGGAATCGCCCCAAATACTTAGCGGACAAGAAGGTCGGCAACACTAAAGGTATATTTGATATACATGTAATTGATGTGTACCTTACCAAGATTCGTAGTAACTCCCGGTATTTGATACCGTGTCGTTGCTCATATTTGTAACTCACAGCAGAGCTGCGGAATAAACGGAGGCTGGCGAAGGGCGAGGTGACGATCTTGGCGTCGGGAATGGTTCCAAGGTCGATGTGATCGCCGTCGGCACGCTACCTCTAGATTTACCTACGGGATTAGTTTTAAACCTCAATAATTGTTATTTAGTGCCAAGTTTGAGCATGAACATTGTATCGGGATCTCGTTTAATACGAGATGGCTACTCATTTAAATCCGAGAATAATGGTTGTTCTATTTATATGAGAGATATGTTTTATGGTCATGCTCCGATGGTCAATGGTTTATTCTTAATGAATCTCGAACGTAATATTACACATATTCATAGTGTGAATACCAAAAGATGTAAAGTTGATAACGATAGTCCCACATACTTGTGGTAATCGCCGCCTTTGGTCACATTGGTGTCAAGCGCATGAAGAAGCTCCATTCGATGGACTTTTAGAGTCTCTCGATTATGAATCATTTGACACATGCGAACCATGCCTCATGGGCAAAATGACCAAGACTCCGTTCTCGAAACAATGGAGCGAGCAACCAACTTATTGGAAATCATACATACCGATGTGTATGCGGTCCAATGAGCGTTGAGGCTCATGGAGGATATCGTTATGTTCTCACTCTCACTGATGACTTGAGTAGATATGGGTATGTCTACTTGATGAAACACAAGTCTGAGACCTTTGAAAAGTTCAAGGAATTTCAGAATGAGGTAGAGAATCAACGTGACCGAAAAATAAAGTTTTTACGATCAGATCGTGGAGGAGAATATTTAAGTCACGAATTTGGTACACACTTAAGGAAATGTGGCATCGTTTCACAACTCACACCGCCTGGAACACCTCAAATAATGGTGTGTCCGAACGTCGTAATCGCACTCTATTGGATATGGTGCGATCTATGATGTCTCTTACTGATTTACCGCTATCATTTTGGGGATACGCTCTAGAGACAGCTACATTCACTTTAAACAGGGCACCGTCTAAATCCGTTGAGACGACATCGTATGAATTATGGTTTGGGAAGAAACCTAAGCTGTCGTTTCTAAAAGTTTGGGGATGCGATGCTTATGTCAAGAAACTTCAACCTGAAAAGCTCGAACCCAACTCGGAAAAATGCGTCTTCATAGGATACCCTAAGGAAACCATTGGGTATACCTTCTACCTTAGATCCGAAGGCAAGATCTTTGTTGCGAAGCGGATCCTTTACGAAAAAGAGTTTCTCCCGAAAGGAATAAGTGGGAGGAAAGTAGAACTCGATGAAGTACTACCTCTTGAACTGGAAAGTAGTGCAGCTCAGGAAAATGTTCCTGCGGTGCCTACACCGACTGGAGAGGAAATTAATGATGATGATCAAGGTACTTCGGATCAAGTTGCCACTGAACTTCGTAGGTCTACAAGGACACGTTCCACACTAGAATGGTATGGCAACCCTGTCCTGGAAATCATGTTGTTAGACAACGGTGAACCTTCGAACTATGAAGAAGCGATGGCAGGCCCAGATTCCAACAAATGGCTTGAAGCCATGCAATCCGAGATAGGATCCATGTATAAAAACAAAGTTTGGACTTTGACAGACTTGCCCGATGATCGGCGAGCGATAGAAAACAAATGGATCTTTAAGAAGAATACGAACGCGGATGGTAATGTCACCATCTATAAAGCTCGACTTGTCGTTAAAGGTTATCGACAAGTTCAAGGGGTTGACTACGATGATACTTTCTCTTCCGTAGCGAAGCTGAAGCCCGTCCGAATCATGTTAGCAATTGCCGCATACTATGATTATGAGATATGGCAAATGGACGTCAAAACGGCATTCCTTAACGGCTATCTTAAGGAAGAAGCGTATATGATGCAGCCGAAAGGTTTTGTCGACCCTAAGAATGCTAACAAGGTATGTAAGCTCCAAATGATCCATTTATGGGCTGGTGCAAGCATCTCGGAGTTGGAACATTCGCTTTAATGAGATGATCAAAGTGTTTGGGTTTATGTAGACTTATGGAGAAGCCTGCGTTTACAAGAAAGTGAGTGGGAGCTTTGTAGCATTTCTCATATTATATGTAGATGACATACTTTTGATGGGAAATGATATAGAACTTTTGGACAACATTAAGGCCTACTTGAATAAGAGTTTTTCAATGAAGGACCTTGGAGAAGCTGCTTATATATTAGGCATCAAGATCTATAGAGATAGATCAAGACGCCTCATAGGTCTTTCACAAAGCACATACCTTGAAAAGATATTGAAGAAGTTCAAAATGGATCAGTCCAAGAAAGGGTTCTTGCCTGTATTACAAGGTGTGAAATTGAGCTCGGCTCAATGCCCGACCACGGCAGAAGATAAAGAAGAGATGCGTGTCATCCCCTATGCCTCGACCATAGGATCTATTATGTATGCCATGCTGTGTACCAGACCTGATGTAAACCTTGCCGTAAGTTTGGTAGGAAGGTACCAAAGTAATCCCGGCAAGGAACACGGACATCGGTCAAGAATATCCTGAAGTACACGAAAAGGACTAAGGACATGTTTCGTTTATGGAGGTGACGAAGAGCTCGTCAGAAAGGGTTACGTTGATGCTAGCTTGGCACAGATCTGAATGACTCTAAGTCACAAACCGGATACGTGTATATGTTGAATGGTGGAAGCGATGGCTGGTGCAACCGCAAGCGAAGGCGTCGTGGCGGGATCTACATGTGAAGCGGAGTACATGGCAGCCTCGGAGGCAGCGCGTGAAGCAATTTGGGTGAAGGAGTTCATCAACGACCTAGGAGTCATACCCAATGCGTCGGGGCCGATCAAACTCTTACGTGACAACACCGGAGCTATTGCACTTGCCAAGGAGCCTGGTTTCACAAGAAGACCGAGCACATCAAGCGTCGCTTCAACTCCATTCGTGAAAATGTTCAAGATGGAGACATAGAAATTTGCAAAGTGCATACAGATCTGAATGTCGCAGATCCGTTGACTAAACCTCTTCCATGAGCAAAACATGATCAACACCGAACTCTATGGGTGTTCGATTCATCACAATGTAACTAGATTATTGACTCTAGTGCAAGTGGGAGACTGTTGGAAATATGCCCTAGAGGCAATAATAAAAGGATTATTATTATATTTCCTTGTTCGTGATAATTGTCTTTTATTCATGCTATAATTGTATTATCCGAAAATCGTAATACACGTGTGAATACATAGACTACTATATGTCCCTAGTGAGCCTCTAGTTGACTAGCTCGTTGATCAACAGATAGTCATGGTTTCCTGACTATGGACATTGGATGTCATTGATAATGGGATCACATCATTAGGAGAATGATGTGATGGACAAGACCCTATCCTTAGCATAGCACAAGATCGTGTAGTTCGTTTTGCTAGAGCTTTTCCAATGTCAAGTATCTTTTCCTTAGACCATGAGATCGTGTAACTCCCGGATACCGTAGGAGTGCTTTGGGTGTACCAAACGTCACGACGTAACTGGGTGACTATAAAGGTGCACTACAGGTATCTCCGAAAGTGTACATTGGGTTGTCACGGATCGAGACTGGGATTTGTCACTCCGTATTACGGAGAGGTATCACTGGGCCCACTCGGTAATGCATCATCGTAATGAGCTCAAAGTGACCAAGTGTTTGGTCACCGGATCATGCATTACGGTACGAGTAAAGTGACTTGCCGGTAACGAGATTGAACGAGGTATTGGAACCGACGATCGAAATCTCGGGCAAGTAACATACCGGTTGACAAAGGGAATTGTATACGGGGTTGCTTGAATCCTCGACATCGTGGTTCATCCGATGAGATCATCGAGGAGCATGTGGGATCCAACACGGGTATCCAGATCCCGCTGTTGGTTATTGACCGGAGAGCCGTCTCAGTCATGTCTACATGTCTCCCGAACCCGTAGGGTCTACACACTTAAGGTTCGGTGACGCTAGGGTTGTATGAATATGAGTATGCAGCAAACCGAAAGTTGTTCGGAGTCCCGGATGAGATCCCGGACGTCACGAGGAGTTCCGGAATGGTCCGGAGGTAAAGAATTATATATGGGAAGTCGAGTTTTGGCCATCGGGAAAGTTTCGGGGTCCACCGGTATTGTACCGGGACCACCGGAAGGGTCCCGGGGGTCCACCGGGTGGGGCCACCTATCCCGGAGGGCCCCATGGGCTGAAGTGGGAGGGGAACCAGCCCCTGGTGGGCTGGTGCGCCCCCTGGGCCCCCTCTGCGCCTAGGGTTGGGAACCCTAGGGGGGCGCCCACTTGCCTTGGGGGCACTCCACCCCTTGGCCGCCGCCCCCCCTAGGAGATCCCATCTCCTAGGGCCGGCGCCCCCCCTGGGGACCCTGTAGATAGAGGGGGGAGGGTGGGCAGCCACACCCTTGCACTTGGCGCCTCCCTTCCCCCTTGCTACACCTCCTCCTCCCGTAGTCGCTTGGCGAAGCCTGCCAGAACTCTGCTGCATCCACCACCACGCCGTCGTGCTGCTGGATATTCATCAACCTCTCCCTCCTCCTTGCTGGATCAAGGCGTGGGAGACGTCATCCGCTCCGTACGTGTGTTGAACGCGGAGGTGCTGTCCGTTCGGCACTTGGTCATCGGTGATTTGGATCACGACGAGTACGACTCCCTCAACCCCGTTCACTTGAACGCTTCTGCTCACGATCTACAAAGGTATGTAGATGCACTCCTATCACTCGTTGCTAGATGAACTCATAGACGGATCTTGGTGAAACCGTAGGAAATTTTTTATTTTCTTCAACGTTCCCCAACACCTATATCTTCCATGCTAGGTGGGTTATTGGGGAGTGGATTCCGCTCCTCATTCACGAGAAAGGGCCGGTAACCGGGATGCCCAGTCCCATGATTTAAAAGATCAAAGCAAATCAAAATAATTAAACAAAACTCCCCCTGGGACCCGTTGAATGTTGGAGGCACTCGTTGTTTCGAGCAAGCCATGGATTGATGCTTGTGGAGGAGGGGAGTATAAACCTTTACCATTCTGTTTGGGAACTGCCTATAATGCATGTAGTATGGAAGATATAACCATCTCATAGTTGTTGCGTTGACAGTGAAAGTATGCCGCTCAAAATATAATTTATCTCTATTTCAAAATCGAGCTCGGCACCTCTACAAATCCCTCGCTTCCCTCTGCGAAGGGCCTATCTATTTACTTTTATGTTGAGTCATCACCCTTCTTATTAAAAAGCACTACCGGAGAGCACAATCTGTCGCTTTGCATTCATTATAATTGGTTTATATTGGGTATGACTTGATTGGATCTCTTTTACCATGAATTACAATGTTTAGTCAGTCCTTGATCTTTAAAGGTGCTCTGCATTTATGTTTTGCGGTCTCAGAAAGGGCTAGCGAGATACCATTTCGTTATATCATGTTATGATTATTTTGAGAAAGTGTTGTCATCCGAGTTTTATTATTATGGCTCGCTAGCTGATTATGCTATTGATATGAGTAATTGTGAGACCTACGTGTTATTGTGAGTATGGTTAGTTCATAATAATTGCTGAAACTTGAATGCTGACTTTTCATGTTTACAACAACAAGAGCAAATAGAGTTTGTAAAAGTTTTTCTTTTTCTCTTTCAGTTTGTCAACTTAATTTCTTGAGGACAAGCAAGGGATTAAGCTTGGGGGAGTTGATATGTCTCCCTCGTATCTACTTTTCCAAACACTTTTGCCCTTGTTTTGGACTCTAACTTGTATGATTTGAATGGAACTAACTTGATCGACGTTTGTTTTCAGCAGAATTGCCATGGTGTTGTTTTATGTGCAGAAAACAAAAGTTCTCGGGATGACTTGAAACTCCATGGAATATCTTAGAATAAATAATAAAAAATCCTCGCCAAAGATGAAGACCAGGGGCCCACACCCTGTCCACGAGGGTGGGGGGCGCGCCTCCCCGGGCGCGCTTCTACCTCGTGGGCCTCGGTGGCCCTCCGACGCCAACTCCAACTCCATATATTGGCTTTCGGGGAGAAAAAATCAGAGAGAAAGTTTCATCGCGTTTTACGATACGGAGCTGCCGCCAAGCCCTAATCTCTCTCGGGAGGGCTGATCTGGAGTCCGTTCGGGGCTCCGGAGAGGGGGATTCATCGCCGTCGTCATCATCAACCATCATCCGTCACCAATTTCATGATGCTCACCGTCGTGCGTGAGTAATTGCATCGTAGGCTTGCTGTACGGTGATGGGTTTGATGAGATTTATCATGTAATCGAGTTAGTTTTGTTAGGGTTTGATCCCTAGTATCCATTATGTTCTGAGATTGATGTTCTTTGTGACTTTGCTATGCTTAATGCTTGTCACTAGGGCCCGAGTGCCATGATTTCAGATCTGAACCTATTATGTTTTCATGAATATATGTGTGTTCTTGATCCTATCTTGCAAGTCTATAGTCACCTACTATGTGTTATGATCCGGCAACCCCAAGTGACAATAATCGGGACCACTCCGGTGATGACCATAGTTTGAGGAGTTCATGTATTCACTATGTGCTAATGCTTTGTTCCGGTTCTCTATTAAAAGGAGGCCTTAATATCCCTTAGTTTCCAATAGGACCCGCTGCCACGGGAGGGTAGGACAAAAGATGTCATGCAAGTTCTTTTCCATAAGCATGTATGACTATATACGGAATACATGCCTACATTACATTGATGAACTGGAGCTAGTTACATGTCACCCTATGTTATGATTGTTACATGATGAACCACATCCGCATAATTATCCATCACCGATCCGGTGCCTCTGAGTTTTCCATATCTTGGTTTATGCTTATTTAGTTTTCCGTTACTCTGTTATCATCACTACAAAATACCAAAAACATTACTTTTGCTGTCTTTACTTTTGTTACCGTTACCACCACTATCATATTACTTTGCTACTAAACACTTTGCTGCAGATATTAAGGTGTGGTTGAATTGACAACTCAGCTGCTAATACTTGAGAATATTCTTTGGCTCCCCTTGTGTCGAATCAACAAATTTGGGTTGAATACTCTACCCTCGAAAACTGTTGCTTTCCCCTATACTTGTGGGTTATCAGCTGCTTCCGAAGCAACTATGTACTCTGCTTCACACATAGATCCCGCCACGACGCTCTGCTTGGAACTGCACCAACTGACAACTCCACCATTCAATATAAATACGTATTCGGTTTGTGACATAGAGTCATCCGGATCAGTGTCGAAGCTAGCCTCAACGTAACCATTTACGATGAGCTCTTCGTCACCTCCATAAACGAGAAGCATATCCTTGGCCCTTTTCAGGATGTTCTTGACCTCTGTCCAGTGATCCACTCCTGGATTACTTTGGTACCTCCCTGCCAAACTTATGGCAAGGCACACATCAGGTCTGGTACACAACATAGCATACATGATAGAACCTATGGCTGAGGCATAGGGAATGACTTTCATTTTCTCTCTATCTTCTGCAGTGGTCGGGCTTTGAGTCTGACTCAATTTCACACCTTGTAACACAGGCAAGAACCCTTTCTTTGGCTGATCCATTTTGAACTTCTTCAAAACTTTGTCAAGGTATGTGCTTTGTGAAAGTCCTATTAAGCGTCTCGATCTATCCCTATAGATCTTGATGCCCAATATATAAGCAGCTTCACCGAGGTCTTTCATTGAAAAATTCTTATTAAGTATCCTTTTATGCTATCCAGAAATTCTATATCATTTCCAATCAACAATATGTCATCCACATATAATATCAGAAATGCTACCGAGCTCCCACTCACTTTCTTGTAAATACAGGCTTCACCGTAAGTCTGTATAAAATCATACGCTTTGATCACCTCACAAAGCGTATATTCCAACTCCGAGATGCTTGCACCAGTCCATAGATGGGTCATTGGAGCTTGCACACTTTGTTAGCACCTTTAGGATTGACAAAATCTTCTGGTTGCATCATATACAACTCTTATTTAAGAAATCCATTAAGGAATGCAGTTTTGACATCCATTTGCCAGATTTCATAATCATAAAATTCGACAATTGCTAACATGATTCGGACAGACTTAAGCATCGCTACGCGTGAGAAAGTCCCATCGTAGTCAACCCCTTGAACTTGTCAAAAACCTTTTGCGATAAGTCGAGCTTTGTAGACAGTGACATTACCATCAGCGTCCGTCTTCTTCTTGAAAATCCATTTATTATCAATGGCTTGCCGATCTTCGGGAAAGTCCACCAAAGTCCACACTTTATTCTCATACATGGATCCAATCTCAGATTTCATGCCTCAAGCCATCTGGGCTCATCATATCTTCTTCATAGTTCGTAGGTTCGCCGTGGTCTAATAACATGACTTCTAGGATATGGTTACCGTACACTCTGGTGCAGAACGTGTTCTGGTTGACCTACGAAGTTCAGTAGTAACTTGATCTGGAGTTTCATGATCATCATCATTAGCTTCCTCTTTAGTTGGTGTAGGCATCACGGGAACGGTTTTCTCTGATGTGCTACTTTCCAATTCTAGAGAAGGTACAATTACCTCATCAAGTTCTACTTTACTCCCACTCACTTCTTTCGAGAGAAACTCCTTCTCTAGAAAGGACTCATTCTTAGCAACAAAGATCTTGCCTTCGGATCTGTGGTAGAAGGTGTACCCAATGGTCTCTTTAGGGTATCCTATGAAGACGTACTTCTCCAATTTGGGTTCGAGCTTATCACGCTGAAGCCTTTTGACATAAGTGTCGCATCCCCAAACTTTAAGAAATGACAGCCTTGGTTTCTTGCCAAGCCATAGTTCATATGATGTCGTCTCAACGGATTTAGACGGTGCCCTATTTAACACGAATGCATCTATCTCTAATGCATAACCCCAAAATGATAGTGGTAAATCAGTAAGAGACATCATAGAATGCACCATATCTAATAGAGTACGGTTACGATGTTCGGACACACCATTACGCTGTGGTTTTCCAGGTGGCGTGAGTTGTGAAACTATTCCACATTGTTTTAAATGAATGCCAAACTCGTAACTCAAATATTCGCCTCCGCGATCAGATCGTAGAAACTTTATTTTCTTGTTACGATGATTCTCCACTTCACTCTGAAATTCTTTGAACTTTTCAAACGTTTCAGACTTGTGTTTCATCAAGTAAATATACCCATACCTACTCAAATAATCTGTGAAGGTGAGAAAATAACAATACCCGCCGCGTGCTTCAACACTCATTGGACCACATACATCGGTATTTATTATTTCCAATAAGTCATTAGCTCGCTCCCTTGTTCTGGAGAATGGAATTTTAGTCATATTGCCCATGAGGCATGACTTGCAAGTATCAAATGATTCATAATAATTTGATTCCAAAAGTCCATCGGCATGGAGTTTATTCATGTATTTTACACAAATATGACCTAAATGGCAGTACCACAAGTATGTTGCACTATCATTATCAACTTTGCATCTTTTGGCATCAATATTATGAATATGTGTATCACTACGATCGAGATTCAATAAGAATAGACCATTCCTCAAGGGTGCATGACCATAAAAGATATTACTCATATAAATAGAACAACCATTATTCTCTGACTTAATGAATAACCATCTCGCATTAAACAAGATCCAGATATAATGTTCATGCTCAACGCTGGCACCAAATAACAATTGTTGAGGTCTAAAACTAACCACGAAGGTAGATGTAGAGGTAGCGTGCCGACGTCGATCACATCGACCTTGGAACCATTCTCGGCGAGCATCGTCACCTCGTCCTTAGCCAATCTTTGTTTATTCCACAGCTCCTGTTTCGAGTTACAAATATGAACAACCGAACCATTATCAAATACCAGGCGCTACTACGAGCATTAGTAAGGAACACATGAATAACATGTATGTCGAATATACCTTTGTTCACTTTGCCATCCTTCTTATCCGTCAAATACTTAGGGCGGTTCCGCTTGCAGTGACCACTTCCTTTGCAGTAGAAGCACTCACTTTCAGTCTTAGGTCCAGCTTTAGCTTCTTCACGGAAGCGACAACTTGCATGCCATTCTTATTGAAGTTCCCTTTCTTTCCTTTGCCCTTTTTCTTGAAACTAGTGGTCTTGTCAACCATCAATACTTGATGCTCCTTCTTGATTTCTACCTCCGCCGATTTCAGCATCGCGAGAGCTTGGGAATTGTTTTCTCCGTCCCTTGCATATTATAGTTTATCACAAAGCCTTTGTAGCTTGGTGGCAGTGATTGAAGAACTATGTCAGTAACACTCTCAACTGAAAGATCAATTTCCAGCTGAGTCAAGTTGTTATGATACCCAGACATTTTGAGTATGTGTTCACTGATAGAACTATTCTCCTCCATCTTGCAGCTATAGAACTTGTTGGAGACTTCACATCTCTCAACCCGGGCATTAGCTTGAAATACCAACTTCAGCTCCTCGAAGATCTCATA
The DNA here is from genome assembly GCA_021605145.1 of Aegilops bicornis. Taxonomy (NCBI): domain Eukaryota; kingdom Viridiplantae; phylum Streptophyta; class Magnoliopsida; order Poales; family Poaceae; genus Aegilops; species Aegilops bicornis. Next base: position 254,719,288 of record CM038670.1, on the reverse strand, counting down.
TGTTTTGTGACGTTCAAAACGTCTTTGAAGTCCCGGTTCTAAGCCGTAAAGCATGGCACACTGAATTATTGAGTAGTCATCAGATCGAGTCTGTCAGACGTTCATAACATCTGCAGTAGCTCCTGCAGCAGGTTTGTCACCTAGCGGTGCATGTAGGACATAATTTTTCTGTGCAACAATGAGGATAATCCTCAAGTTACGGACCCATTCCATGTAGTTGCTACCACCATCTTTCAACTTAGCTTTCTCTAGGAACGCATTAAAATTCAGGGGAACGGTAGCACGGGCCATTGATCTACAACATAGATATGCAAAACTATTAAGACTAAGTTCATGATAAATTAAGTTCAATTAATCAAATTACTAATGAACTCCCACTTAAATTAACATCCCTCAAGTTATCTAAGTGATACATGATCCAAATCAACTAACCCATGTCTGATCATCACATGAGATGGGGTAGTCATCAATGGTGAACATCTCTATGTTGATCATATCTACTATGTAATGTTCGACATTTCGGTCTCCAGTGTTCCAAGATCATGTCTGTACATGCTAGGCTCGTTAAGTTTAACCCAACTATTCTGCTTGTGTAAAACTGGCTTACACCCGTTGTATGTGAATGTAGAGTCTATCACACCCGATCATCATGTGGTGCTTCAAAACGATTTAACTTTAGTAACATTGCATACTTGGGGAGAACACTTTTATCTTGAAATTTAGTGAAGGGATCATCTTATAATGCTACCGCCGTTCTAAGCAAAACAAGATGCATAAAGGATAAACATCACATGCAATCAAAATATGTGACATGATATGGCCATCATTATCTTGGTCTTTTGATCTCCATCTCCAAAGCATCGTCATGATCTCCATCTTCACCGGCTCGACACCTTGATCTCCATTGTTGCGTGGGGGTCGTCTCGCCAACTATTGCTTCTACAACTATTGCTAATGCATAGTGATAAAGTAAAGCAATTACATGGCGCTTGCATTTCATACAATAATTAAGAGAAAACCCTAAGGCTCCTGCCGGTTGTCGATATTAAAAACATGATCATCTCATACAACAACGTATATCACATCATGTCTTGACCATATCACATTACAACATGCCGTGAAAAAACAAGTTAGACGTCTTCTACTTTGTTGTTGCAAGTTTTACGTGGATGCTACGGGCTTCTAGCAAGAACCGTTCTTACCTACGGCAAAACCACAACGGTGATTTATCAAGTTTGTTGTTTTAACCTTCTTCAAGGACCAGCTGTAGTCAAATTCGATTCAACTAAAATAGGAGAAACAGACACCCGCCAACCACCTTTATGCAAAACAAGTTGCATGTTAGTTGGTGGAACCGGTCTCATGTACATGGACATGTAAGGTTGGTCCGGGCCGCTTCATCCCACAATACCGCCGAAACAAAATAAGACGTTGGTGGTCAGCAGTATGACCATCATCGCCCATAACTCCTTTGTGTTCTACTCGTGCATATCATCTACGCATAGATCTGGCTCAGATGCCATTGTTGAGGAACATTGCATGGAAAACAAAAAAATTCTACGCACACGCAAGATCTATCCATGGAGATGCATAGCAATGAGAGGGGAGAGTGTGTCTACGTACCCTCATAGACCGTAAGCAGAAACGTTTATTAACGCAGTTGATGTAGTTGAACTTCTTCGCGATCCAACCGATCAAGTACTGAACGTACGACACCTCCGCATTCAACACACGTTCAGCTCGATGACGTCCTCGCCTTCTTGATCCAGCAAGACGGGCGAAGTAGTGGATGAGTTCCGGCAGCACGATGGCGTGGTGGCGGTGGTGGTGATGTTATCTCCGCAGGGCTTCGCCTAAGCACTATAAAAATATGACCGAGGGACGAAACTATGGAGAGGGGCACCCCACACGGCTAAGAGATTGTCGTCGTCCTTGTGTGGCGCCCCCTCCCACATATATATTGGTGGGGGAGAGGGGAGGTAGCCAGGAGGCGCCCCAAGGATGGCCGAATCCCCTTTGGGCTCCCGCCCTTGGCCGCCCCCCTTGCCTTGTATGTGCGCAGGAAGAAGGCAAGGGGAGGTGGCGCCCCCCCTTTCCTTTCTCTCATGAGGAGGGAAATGCAGGAGGGGCCAACACTCCCCCTTTCCTCCCCCTAGGGCCGACGGCAGGGAGAGGGGCGCACCAGCCCCTTGTGGGCTGGTGTGTTCCCCCTTTGGCCCATTAGAGCATTACTAGTAGAGCCCTCAAACCCTCAAACCCCTAAAAATAACTGTTTTTTTGCAGTTTTCGTCAAAAAAAGCCGTAGACTAGAACCCCTTAACCCTCAAACCCTCAAATTTTTTTAAAGGTCCAACCCTCAAACCCTCTCCCAATCCTTAAAAGTAAGGGTTGGGGAGCAAAACTCACCCAACCCTCATTTGGCGGTTATCCTCGCTGGGAGGAAAAATCCTCCCAACTCCCGCGCCCACGCCCGCGACCGCCGTTGCTAATCGCCCCCGTCGCCGGCGGCCACCCCGTCGACCTCCCGCGCGCTACGACAACGTCGTTCATGGGGAATATTCCGTTATAAGGGTTGGGTTTGAGGGTTCTAATCTTTGCCCCTGTTTTTCAACCTGTAAAAGTGCACAAAAAGATCATTTTTGGACCCTTAAAACGCTAGTGAAGGTTTGAGGGTTTGAGGGTTCTACTAGTAATGCTCTTAAGCCCATGTAACCTCTTGGGGCTTCCCGGAACCCCTTCCGGTGACCCGATGACTACCCGGTACCTCCCGAAACTCTTCCGGTGTCCAAATATCAGCGTCCTATATATCGATCATTACCTCTGGACCATTTTAGAGCTCCTCTTCATGTCCGCGATCTTATCCGGGACTCCGAACAACATTCAGTCACCAAATCATATAACTCATATAACACTATATCATGAACGAACGTTAAGACCCTACGGGTTTGAGAACTATGTAGACATGACCGAGACACCTCTCCGGTCAATAACCAATAGCGGAACCTGGATGCCCTTTGTCTGTCGAAGATCTTTATCGGTCGAACCGTTATGACAACATACGTAATTCCCTTTGTCTGTCGGTATGTTACTTGCCCGAGATTCGATTGTGGTATCTCCATACCTAGTTCAATCTCGTTACCTGCAAGTCTCTTTACTCATTTCGTAATACATCATCTCATAACTAACTCCTTAGTCATTTTGCTTGCAAGCTTCTTATGATGTGTATTACCGAGAGGGCCCAGAGATACCTCTCCGGTATACAGAGTGAAAAATTAAAATCTCGATCCATGTCAACTCAATAGACACCTACGGAGATACATGTAGAGCATCTTTATGATCATCCAGTTACGTTGTGACGTTTGATAGCACATAAAGTATTCCTCCGGTATCCGTGAGTTGCATGATCTCATAGTCGAAGGAATATGTATTTGACATTAAGAAAGCAATAGCAATAAACTGAACGATCATATGCTAAGCTAACGATGGGTCTTGTCCATCACATCATTCTCCTAATGTTGTGATTCCGTTATCAAGTGACAACACATGTCTATGGTTAGGAAACCTTAATCATCTTTGATCAACGAGCTAGTCCAGTAGAGGCTTACTAGGGACACGATATTTGTTTATGTATTCGCACATGTATTTAAGTTTTGATCAATATAATTCTAGCATGAATAATAAACCTTTATCATGAATAAGAAAATATAATAATAACAACTTTATTATTGGCATATTTCCATCAGCTACTGCTGGAAAGCCTTTGGATCCCCTACAGGACTGTCATGAGCCCCTACAAGGAGTCAAAATAAAGCCAAAACCAGATACAAGAAGTGTTGACCCATCGAGACCTATCAACATGGGATCTAATTTTGAAGATCTCGACACGAGGAATCCAACGGTAAAAACAGTTCAAGGTTTGGACGCACGGTTTAAGAAATAAAACATTTTGAATAAGTGAATCTACGAAAAAAGGGAAACCACCGAATTTCGACAAGTGGTGCACATGCAGTGCGCCACTTGTCGCAACCTGGAGAAGTGGGAGTGATCTTTGCAAATAGTACTCCTTAGTTAGTGATTTAGATATTTTTCCAATGTAAAAAAGCAAACATACCCATTGTGATCGGGTGCTGCTCTCGCTGGGAACAATAAGGCCCGCGTCGCCTACAGTCCGCGTTCGACCGCTAGCATGGTGGGCCGGCCCATTAGGGCACCTACCAAGGACCTTCAGTGATGGGATCTCCTATACACCGCTCTGCGGCAAATTTTCACCCGCATGCATAGGCGGGTCTCCGACTGGGACAACCCATGAAGCAATGCAAATAAAGTAGCCAGTGCGAAGAATCAAATCGAGGATCTCATGATATAGTCGACATGCTACTACCAGTTCAGCTAGGGAGAGACCTTCTTTTCCAGCAACACAAAACTTTAATATAACACCAACGTAGATCTGAATACTTTTTAAAACTTCAAACACAAAACATTGTTTTTGAAAAAATGAATATTTTATGAATCACGAGCCCTGTTTAGATTCGTGATTTTTTAAGAAAACGGGAACATTTTTTGAAATCATGAACAATTTTTGAAATGCAAACATTTAAAAAAAATCATGTACAATTTTTAAAATAAGAACATTTTTTCAAAACATGAACATTTTTTATAGTAACAAAACATATGGAAACACGAACAATTTTTAGAAACATGAGCATTTGAAACTCCCATTAAAAAACATTTTAAAGAATGTTTGAAATAGGAACATTACACGAACATTTATTTATTTATTTTTGAACAATTTCTGGAAACAGGAACATTGTTTGAAACCGCCGAACAAAATTTGAAGTCACATGCATTTTTTGAAATCCTAAACATTTTTCTCAAATTTTGAAAAGTTGAGCAACGACATTCTGAACAACTTTTGGAAAATACAAACATTTATGATATTCCCAAACAATTTTTGAAATGTGCGATTTTTTTTGGATTTTATGAACAAAATTTTAAAACATGATCTTTTTTGAAAATTTTGAATAATTTTCAGAAATGTGAACATTTTTGGTCAAAAACTTGGAAAATCAAAGAAACTAAGAACAGAAAAATGAAAAGCAATAGAATAGGGAGCAAGAAAAAGAAATGGAAAAAGGAAAAGGAAAATGTAACTAAAAGACCGGTTCGGGAACCTTCTAGAAACTTCCCAAAACCAGGAAAAAAGAAGGGGTTCCCAAAACTGGAATGTGAAAGCTTTATATGGGAATACTCAAAATGGCTCGCTCCGGTTGCTTGTGTGTGCGTTTCTCCGACATTTTGACGCGGAATGCGTCAAACAGGAAAGCCGTTCAATGATACTTCTTCTGTTCCATATTAGTTGTTGCTAATTTAGTACATTGTTGAACTAAATCAGCAACGACTAATATGGAATGGAGGGAGTAGTTCTTAGTGGCATTACTGACCCCACAATTCTTGAGACTCTAGCTTGTGGGTGGCATCGTCACTTGCAGAGGACTTGGGCGTGTAGAAACTTTGGACCACCTCAGATTGTCATGGTGTCATGAAGGATATCACACAACGCTCAGGGGAAAACATGGTGCGATTCTACGTGAAATAACGGAGTGTAGAGAGGCGTTTGAATCTTTTTATTTTTGAATATAGGAACTTTAATTTTGGAGCTCACAATCTCACCAAGTTTGCATGTAACTTACCTATAGGTCGTCATGTATGGTTAGGGAACACTTATGATCCAAACCTATCCCTATGAATATTTTGATGCATTCATAAAGTTGCACGAGAATTCTACAAAAAAACCTGGACAATCATGTTTTCCTGTTTTATTTCATAAAAAAACTCGTTGGTATTTTTCCTTCCATTCTGTTCACAAATTTGTTTTTTATGAAGTTCGGAAAAGTGCACGAATTTGTAAAAAAATGTGAATTCAAAAAATTCATTACATTTTCCATAGGAACATAATTTTGAAAAATGTTCATGAATTCAGAAAAGTTCAAGAAACGCGAACATGAAAACACGGATATTTGAACAAAATCAGAAAAAGGAAATTTTATATATTTTCTTAAATTCTGAGTGAGTTTTTAAAGACAAAAAAATTATATGAAATTCCCAAACATTTTTTGAAAACATGAAGATTTTTTGTATTTGAAGAAAATTTGGAAACAAAAGAATTTTGAAACTTCGAACAACTTTTGAGAATGCAAACATTTTCTGTATATGAGGAAATTTTTTGAAAATGGGTCATTTTTTGTATGTGAACAATTTTCGGAAACAAAAAGATTTTCAAAACTGTGAAGAACTTTTGAGAATGCAAATTTTTTGGGTATATGAGGACAAGTTTTGAAAATTGGAACATTTTTTGTGTGTGACCAATTTTGGAAATAAATTATTGTTAAAACTTTGATCAAATTTTGAGAATGTGGACATTGTTTTGTATATGAGCACAAATTTTTAAAATGGGAACATTTTTATGGAATTCGGAACAAATTTTAAAAATTTGTTTTTCTGACATTAGTTAAACACAATCATTTTGATAATACCTGAAGAAAATTTAAAAATGGGATTATTATTTTTTGAAATTTTTGAAAAAAAGAAACAAACTAAAAAAATAAAAAAAGGAAGGGAGAAAATATGGAAAAAGAAAATAAAACAACAAAAAATCAGGAAAGGAAAAAGTTGCTGAAGGTTCCTAAAACCATTCAAGAAGCTACTAGAAGGTTCCTTTTTTAGGGGTTCTAGAAGGTTCCTTTGTTGTTAAGGAATCTCCAGAAGGTTCCTAAAACTAGTCCTCAAGCTCACTTCGCTTTGGTTCTAATGGGCTGGACCATCTTCTTGGTGTAGTGGTTGATCATAGCCTTAACGCTCGCAGTGAGCGATACACAACATTTGTCATTGTGATCTTGCTCATGAATTCATGGTCGTACTAGGCCTGGCTGGCACTGGTGTCGGGCGGTAGGAAAGTGGGAGGAGATGCTATTTGCCACGCCACCTGATGGAGTGGGAACTGCCGGCTGCTGGTGCCGCCCATTAAAAAACTTAGATGTAAGTTTTCCCTTTCTTACATACCTCAAAATTTCTCTAATAATTGGTAATTTAGTTCAAAAATAGGGAAATAAAAAATCGTGTTAAAAAAGGAAACACTTTATAACAAAATATTGATATGTTTTTTATTCAATAAGTTTTTACTAAAATCAATTTAACAACAGAGTATATATAAAATTCAAAATGTTTTCACATACGTATCTAGAAAGAAAATTTTAAAATATATTGGAAATATAGGTATATAAAAACTATGTAATATATACGAGAATAGTTGCTATACATGTTAAATATATGTTCATAAAAATTTGAAAAAGAATGGCACATATTTGCCAAAAAAGGGAAATGGAAAACATAGCAAAAAAGATAGAAAACAAATAACCGAAGAAGGAAAAAAATATTCGTGTGTCATATATATAAAAGAAATGTTCAACTTGTATTTAAAAATTGTCAGCTACGTACAGGAAAAATATTCATGTATTAAAAAATCATGCATTTGAAGTAATTATTCATGTGTTATAATATATATGATCTAATGACCATGTACTTTTAAAAATATGGTTACATATTTTCCCATAATAAAAGTAAATAGGAAAATGAATAGGGAAACAAAAAATGAAAAATGAAACAAAAAATATCCCATCGAGGTGGACGGGGACTCTCTTGGCTGGGATCCATTTGGCTAGGACACCTTGATGATTAGGACAAAGACTCTTCGGCGGTACCCCGGTGACGATGATGGATGCTCCCTTGGTGAGGTCCTCTTGGCAACACATGAGTGGTCCAGGCGAAGTGTCATTAGTGGAGGCCGGATGACAAGGACGGAGAGACTCCATCGAATCCCGCTTGGTGGAACTTCCATGATGAAGACATGGGTCCTTAACAACTCACAAAGGCTACCCCATGATGTTTAGCAAGTAACTATGTCTTAGTCCTTAACAAGTAATTAGCCGTGCTAAGAAGATTTTCATAGTAAATCACTTCAGTCGGACACAAATGAAGATTGAAGTTCAGCAAATCCTTAGCTTCTTACTTACTCATGTCAAGGACAACGTCAACAATAATACATAAAAATGATTTTGAAAGGACCTAGATGTCGCCTAAAGGAAGGGGGTGAATAGGCATTTTGAAACCAGATCGGCTTTATTCTAATGCGGAATTAAACTAAGCAGATATTTTTCAAGCACAAAATCCTAATATGCTCGGCTCAACCAAGTGCATCAATAGTCTATGCTCAATGAGATAGGCACTTAAAGTAAATTAGCAAGCACAAACTATATCACAATGTGGAATGAAAAAATACAACTAAGCAATTCAAACTAGCATAAGATACATTAATATGAGCAAGTATGAATTGCATAAAGTAAAAGGAACAAGGGACAACCGTTGTTTTCCCGAGTTCAAGTATCCATTGATACTCTACACTCTTTTGGAGAGGTGCCGAAGTCAAAGCTCCCGAGCGTCACCAAGTGGCTCACCTTATTCCCTTTGATCACTCCTAATGGATGATCCTTCCCAACGGAAAGGTCTCATCCACTATGGTTAGCTTCTTCCATCACTCCGGAGATGGCAAGCTCCAACCCACTTCATAAAGACCACCAAGGCCTCTTCACAAACTTCTCCAAGAAATCACCAACTCAACACCACCAAACCGTCTAGGAATTGGTGACCTCCAAGCGTAATAAACTCATGGGCTCTCAATCAAATAAATCGATGTGGGTAGCTCAAACCAATGCAACAAATACAAAGCTTGGTCAAGTAATGTATGCTCAACTCACTATATCAATCCCACAAGAAGCAACTCAAGAAAATAGGAGATTAAAGAGAGGGAAACAATGAAGAAGATCAACAAACGGCTTCAAGATCCATCCACAACCCCCACCCACCCCCCACCTCACTTAGAGGGGAGATAAGGATTTGCGGGAGTTGGTTTGTGGCACAGAATAATGGTAGAAACATGTAAGATTTGTCCGCAAAAGCGACGTGGAAGAATGACCCTTAAATAGCTAACGCCGAAAAGTTAGTTGTTGGACTCGAACGACACTTTGCTAGACGCCCTCCCATGGGCATGGTACAACCCCGTGGGAATGGGACGCCCCGTGCATGAGAATAAGCTCATTCAAAACACTAGGATAAAACTGCAGAGAACATTAATCCTTCTGCATGAAAAGAAAAAAGGACATCACTAACTAGTGAACGCCCATTTTTAAGCAATCCCAACCAATGCCTAGGGCTGCCAGATCCCGATCAAACGCATGGCAATTATTCTGGGCAGCTTTGCAATTTTCTGCCAATTTTCACACTATATGTCAATTTTCGTTTTAGAGCATGACAAATCTTGTACAACATCATGGCAATTTTATTTGTTTTCACACAGCAATTATGGGCATTCGCTGGGAGATGTAAAAATACCAAAGCAAAACTAAAAAAATCCAACGTCAGATCTTTAACATTTTTGAAAGGGAAGTGTTTTGAAGCGGTCCTTGCCCGGCCATGATCTTCCATTTTTCCATTGGGAAGTCATCGTACTAATATACTAAGCTTAGGTGCTCCTCTGCGACGCCCGCAACTCCATATGAAGCAATACTAAGCTTAGGTGCTCCCGTTTTTCCATTGGGACAGGATCTTCCGGGACCACCTAAGCTTAGGTGCTCCTGTGCGACCTCGGCCGTTGGATCTCAAATCCAACAGCTCCTATGAGATGGTGAACATTTTTGCAAGAAAGCCCTCATAGAATCTAAAAAATGCGCGCAAGTACAACAGCTACAGCAGCTTCTCATACATCGTTGAATCTGAGATCCGATGGCCCAAAAGCCCGTATCTGGGAGCATCTAAGCTCCCGTATCACAGGATACTCTCCCCTGGAGTTGCGTATGCTCATTTGTTCTTTTTCGAAGAAGGCGACGTATTCGGCAGGCTGTACCTTCGGTGGCAAAGCTGATGCAATTTGGATGCGACCAAAGCCAGGGTAGCACTCGAACTTGCCGCATAAAATAAGGGGCCTGGCATGATCGCCTCAAGAGGGTCCGTCCAACTCGTCCAACGCAGAGCTCGCCACTGCTGACCAAAATTCCAAGTGCCATTGTGTCCACTCAAGTCCATCAATGTCGTGTCGCCCAACCGTGGTCCTCGTCCCGAGCTGGGGATCCGGCCACTTCATGTCTGCGCTCGAAGCCGGCAAGAGGCTTCTCGCCACCGGCCGGGGCGCCTTCACGCTGACCGTGCTCGTCATGCACGCGCCATCGGAAGCAATGGCGTCGGAGGTCGAGGGCCACGTGCGCCGGGAGGCAGCTTCCGGCCTCGACATCCGCTTCCTCCAGCTCCCCGCCGTCGAGCGTCCCACCGGCAGCGTGGACCCTGTTGAATTCGCGTCCCGGTACGTCCAGCTCCACGCGCCCCACGTCAAGGCGGCCATCGCGGGCCTCAGGCCGTCGTCCCAGGTGGCCGCGGTCGTCGTCGACCTCTTCTTAACTGCCCTATTCGACGTTCTCCACGAGCTCACCGTGCCGGCGTACGTGTACTTTGCCTCCCCCGCCGCGTTCCTGGCGCTCATGCTGCGCCTGCCTGCGCTCCGCGAGGATCTGACGGGCGCCGGGTTTGAGGCGATGGAGAGCACGGTGGACGTGCCCGGGCTGCCGCCGGTGCCGCCGTCTTACATGCCGGCATGCCTTGTGAAAGCAAAGATCCAGAGATACGACTGGTTCGAGTACCACGGCCGCCGCTTCATGGAAGCCAGGGCGTCATCGTGAACACCTCCGTCGAGCTCGAAAGTTCGGTTCTCGCGGCGATCCAGGACGGCCGCTGCGTCCCCGGACGCCCTGCTCCGGCTCTCCACGCGATCGGCCCGGTTGTCTGGTTCGGCTCGACGGACGACGAGCAGCCGCACGAGTGCGTGCGGTGGCTCGACGCGCAGCCGCTGGCTTCGGTGCTTTTCCTCTGCTTCGGGAGCATGGGGTCCCTCGACGCGGCACAGGCGAGGGAGGTAGCCGCCGGCCTGGAGCGCAGCGGCCATCGCTTCCTGTGGGTGCTACGAGGCCCGCCCGTCGCCGGCACGCGGCTCCCGACGGACGCGAACCTGGACGAGGTGCTCCCGGAGGGGTTCTTGGAGGCGACAGCGGGGAGGGGGTTGGTGTGGCCGGCGTGGGCGCCGCAGAGGAAGATCCTGTCCCACGCCGCCGTGGGCGGCTTCGTGACGCACTGCGGGTGGAATTCCATCCTGGAGAGCCTGTGGTCCGGCGTGCCGATGATCCCGTGGCCGCTGTACGGGGAGCAGCACCTGAACGCGTTCGAGCTCGTGGCCGGCGTGGGCGCGGCGGTCGCGTTGGAGATGGACCGGAGGAAGGGATTCTTCGTGGAGGCGGCCGAGCTGGAGCGAGCGGTGCGGAGCCTGATGGGCGGCGCGTCGGAGGAGGGGAGGAAGGCGAGGATGACGGCCGCGGAGATGAGCGCCGCGTGCAGGAAGGCCGTCGGCGAGGGCGGCTCGTCGTGCACCGCGCTGCAGAGGCTCGTGGGCGAGATTTTGGTTTTGCCGACGGAGGAAATGATTCCCGCTAGCTATGCAGCAAGTGCCGTGGTGCGCAGTGTATCCATTCTGCGAGTCGCTTTCTTCTGTGGAACCATCGTTCGGCTCCCCGGCTCCATTTGCATAGCAAGAAACCATAACGTTCACATAAGATTCAGACCAGCCGGCGGCCAAAGCCAAACCAAGGAAAATAGAAACATGCTATACAAACCTAAAAGTAACTCTAGCAGACCCTTTATATCGCCCTGATCCGTAAAATAACCGCCAGTTTACGGTTTTGGACCTAAAAAGCGACCCGAACAGAATCCTTATACACGTCCGACCCTTAAATTTTTTTGAGGGGCGCGGTAAATCGACCCCTGCGACCCGCGAATATCCAGTCCCTCCCCCACCCCTCCACCCCCCGCCCCGTCAGTGCCCTGTATCCCGCGGAAGCGGTTGGCCGGAGGGACATTTCAGCGCGCGCGCTCCCCACTCGCAGCCACCCGCCACCGCCGCCTGCGATTCCGGCTATTTTCGCCAGCGGAATCACGCCGCCGGGCCACAGTACGCCCGGGTCCACTCGCCGACGCCCCAGATCCGTCGAGCCGAGCCTATCCGCCGCCAGATCGACCACCACCCGAGTCGCCGCCCGCCCCGGATCCGCCGAGCCGCCCCCGGTCGTCGCCGCTCCGGTGAGCCCCTTGTCTGCCCCTTGTAGCTCCACCTCTCGTCAAACTCCGGTGATGCGAACTCGGATGCGTTTGTTTTTTAGATGGATTTGAGCCTGATACGTCTCCAACGTATCTATAATTTATGAAGTATTCATGCTATTTTATTATCATTATTGAATGTTTTACAACCATTTTATAGCAACTTTATATCATTTTTGGGACTAACCTATTGACCCAGTGCCTAGTGCCAGTTGCGTTTTTTGCTTGTTTTTTACATCGCAGAAAATCAATATCAAACGGAGTCGAAACACCGCGAAATTTTTTGTGGATTTTTTATGGACCAGAAGACATCCAGTGGGCCAGAGCAGCACCTGGGGGTGCCCCGAGGGGGGCACCCACTAGTAGAAAAACACCTATTAGTCCCGGTTCATGAACCGGGACTAATGAGTCGTTACTAATACCTCCCCCTTTAGTCCCGGGTCTAACACGCACCGGGACCGTTGGTCCTCCACGTGGCGGTGCGCCGAGCCCAGCGAAGGCCTTTGGTCCCGTTGGTAGCACCAACCGACCAAAAGGCATCCACGCCAAGATTCCAAAGGCTGGGGTTTTTGTTTTTTTGAAAGGGGGGTTGGGGGTTTTGGGGGTTAATTTAGGTGTTTCATATATTGGGTTCGCTAGCTAATTAATAGAGAGAAGTGTCCTCTCTTTTGTCCGTGCTTGGTCGAGGCTACATACTATACATACGTATAGAGAGGACTAGCTAGACACGCTAGCTAGCTAGTAAGCAAACGAAGGAAACAGAAGATCGTCATGAACATATATGCATACAGAGGGAAGTGATATCGACCACCTCTCCTTCTCCGAGAGATTGGTCGAACAACAAGTTCTCGTATATCTATCCGACACTACCGGCTACATATATACAATAATTATCTTTTACAAAAATAATCTCCTAACATACCTGGACGCTGCGTGGTCCACATAGTATTCTCCGCCTTCAGCGATCACGTGGTCAATAAAGAATGCCGACAATTCCTCTTGTTTTTCTCGCTGGCGATCTGGTGATAGTAGTTCATCCCGCATCCGAAACATCTAATTTTAAGAAGGGGGTCAATACACACACACACACACACACACACACACACACACACACATATATATATATATATGAATGAATGAAACTCAACATAAATGATGGTAATAAAATAAAATTGTGAATATTGTTATTTACGCACTTCATATTGTTTGTCAGAGTAGCCCCGCTCACAGGTCGTGTGGCGGATGGACTCGCAAATGTAGTATCCACAGAAATCATTCCCTTGTTCCTGCCACAACCACTTTACAAGAAACAGAGGTCAATCAAACTGATAATTAGCAAGCATGTTAAATGGTATTGATGAAACTAGCGCTTGAATCACTAGGAGATGCGTGGAATATGCTACTATAGTACTTACTTTTGGGTGTCTAAATTGCAGCTTCTTCGGCAGTCCCGGAGCTTTTTTGGTGAATTTTCTCCAAACCCTGCCATACAAAGAAAACAATTACTTGATATCAGAAATGAACAAAGTTGCTGATATGGTGGATAATGATCGATTTAACTTCTCGAGCATTTCAGTCATGTTCGCATACTCCTTGAGATCTTTTTGTTTGGAGTCTAAGACAGTTACTACTCCCTGCTCAAGCTTAATCTCTAGTAGAATATAGTGGTACCTGCGCATGCATGCATAACTCATCAATATTACATTACTATAACCTGGACTAATAAGGGAAACCGAATATGCCACAAGACAAAGAACACTCACTTGAAGTTGTAAGGAAAGAGTATTATATCCTTGTGTTCATTTATTACCAACGATTGTAGCAAGTTGGCCTCGGTATTTTCGGCATGAAATTCAACCTCGCTTGCATCTATGAGATATGTGTTAATGAACCCAATGGAACCCATTTGTCTTTTTCTTCAATTCGCGATCTTCAATCTGCATAATATAGTGAGGATAATTATAAATACATGCAATGAAAGAGCTGAGTTATATAGAGAGACTTAATGATGAAGTAGTACTACTTACACATAGTAGCAGGTGACCGTTGCTTTATCGAGGGCCAATTGATTGAAAACTGATAGAACTCCTCAAATGGAATAGGCAGCAGCTCAATTCCAACGAGGTCATGCTCCTTTTAACTCTCACATACAAAGTACTCCTCCTCGGACTCTCTGCAGGTTTTCATGTACCAATCATGCAATCTTCGCATCATCGTTGATAGAGAGCTTTCATCTTTGACGAGAGGCTTCCCGCATCAGATCTTTGTATCTCGCACCTCCAAGAAATCATAATGTACATCGTCGGGCAGGTAATCTTCAGGATTGCCATAACCGGGCACCATCCTCGGATCGACGATGTCGCTAGCGGTGCACCTTGAGCGGGGGCACGATTGCTTGGCTTGTTCGCCGAAATGGGCAATTTGTTTCCCAGCTCGTCGTTCTTTCATTCTTTGATCACTTTTAGTACGTCCCGACCTCTCCGCTTCGGCAAATGCCTTTCCAATAATGCGCTCATAGTTGCCTTTCGGCGGAGACTTGGGTGGTTTCCTCAGGGCAGAGTGCGCTTCGCTTTCACCGGATCTACCTTCTCCTCCGGAGGTGGACGTCTCTTTGCTTTCAACCCTGCAAACCAGTCATCCACTTCGGTCTGCGTGATCTTTGCATTTTCCTCCTCGGTCCTCTCATACGGTAACTTCTCTGGAGTCTTCAGAGAAGGACCGTATCTGTATTTCCTCCCTCCTTTGGCTGTACTGCTAGACGCCGGTAGAGCAGACGGAGCGGATGTCTTCTTTTTTGCTTGCTTACGAGGCGGAGGAGAAGGACTACGATGCGCCGGAGCAGCCGGAGTGGCGGCGGGTCTCTTCCGCCCTTGCTGACGAGGCGGAGAAGGAGGAGGCTGGCTGCTCGGGCGCGCCGGCGCAGGCGGAGAAGGAGGCGGAGTGCCGCCACACGCCGAAGAAGGAGGCAGAGTGCCGCCTGCGTGCCACGATTGCCACTCGCCCGGAGGAGGAGGCGGTGGAGGAGGCGGAGTGCCCGACTCACGGAGGAGGAGGAGGAGGCGGAGGCGCCCAGTTCGGAAGGTTGATGAGCTCCTTCCGCCATAGGCATGGAGTCTTGAGCGTAACCCAGCCTAGTCTCCCCTTCACCGGTAGGGTGGTCAAGCGGGAGGTCCTCAAATTCCTCCGTTATTTCATCCACCATCACCTTAGCATATCCTTCGGAATCGGCTGGCAGTGATAAGTTGTGCCGGGTCCACTAGGATAAACTTGGCCAACAGCCGCCTTGACCTTCAAAGTCATCCATCGCGCCATAATATGGCAACTTTGAGACTCCGTGATACCATCCACGGGATAGCTGGCAGGAGCCGTCAAAATATGCTCCGGTTGAAGCAGCTCGGTGGAAGCCACGCTGCTTCTCCGCTGAGATGGCGGGGTAGCTTTGGGGGAAGCTTCGGCAGGTCGTTTGCTGCGATCTGCTGCTTCTTGTTCCTCTTCTCGTTCCTCTAGCCCCATTACCCTTTCATGCAGCGCCTGCAGTTGGTCCTGCTCCAGTTCCTTCCTCCTCTCGTGGGTTTTGTAACCCCCTGCGTCCGGAAAACCAACCTTCCACGAAAGGGAGCCTGGCGTGCCTCGTGTCCATCCAGGGTGCTCGTGGATTCCCAAGGGCCATTGTGAGCTCGTCCTTCTCCCTGTTTGGAAGGAACGTCCCTCGCTGCGTTGCATCGATATAGTGTCGAAGCTTCCGACCGGTATTTGCAGTTGCTCGTCTGCCCATCGGCACTTCCTTACAGGGTCCAAGGTTCCGCCAGCCCGAAGAACCAAGTCCGCAACGGTCTGCCAAGACATTGTCTCTGGTTCCATCCCTTTTTCAAGGCACCATGCTCAGCCTTGGACCACTTAGGCCGGGCTTTGAGGTAGCCACCGACCCGCATGCGATGGTGAAGCTTCTTCTTCGCATCATTTTGCTTATTTGTCGCCGACATCTTCTTACTCTTTTTCGATGTCTTGTGGGCCACAAATGCGGGCCAGTGATCTTTGATCTTCTCATATTTGCCGATGAATTCTGGTGTCTTATCTTTCTCGACAAACTGGTTCAGCTCTTTCCTCCACCTCCTCATTAGGGTTGCCATCTTCTTAAGAGCACAAGACTTGATTAATTGCTCTTTAACTGGCTTCTCCGGATCATCCTCTGGCGGTAGGGTGAAATTTGCCTTCAGCTCAGTCCAAAGATCTTCTTTCTGCATATCATTGACATAAGACACCTCGTGGTCTTCCTCCTTAGGCTTATACCATTTATGGATGCTTGGCCGGATCTTGTCCCTAACAAGAACCCCGTGACCGAGCGTAAAATGCCTTCCTTGTCCGCATGGGTTCAATCGGTTCGCCGTCGAGCGCGATTTCTATGATCTCAAACTTTTCATCCGAGCTCAACTTTTCTTGGGCCTCGTCTCCTTACCGAAGTTGTGCTCGATCCGGAGGGCTAGAAATTATAAGGAAGAAAGACGAGAGTAATTAATATGTGTACATATACCAAAAACAATGGATGCATCAATTAACTAGTCAAGACGGGCTTAACTAATATATATATACCTGGCCGGACTCGGTTCGGTCACCGGAGCAACAAGACGGTCTCCTTCGCTTGTACCTCCATTGTGTCACCGGAGCCATCATGAACATAATCCTCTTCTTGTACCGCATTAATGGGTTGAAGCCATCATGAACATAGCCCTCTTCTTCACCCAGTCCGGTGTCGTTGAGAAATGACGCAACTTCATCACTTCCTTGTGCGATTATGTGCCCCAACATCGCTTCTGTTTCTTCATCTCGGGAGTGCTCCATAGTTTCTTGCAAATCACAATAAGGAATCATGTTAGTTTGGGTGGCCTCGAGAGAGTTAATTTGTCGGGTAGGGGCGCGGCGGGAGGGGGTAGGAGACCAACATCGTTTTCTCTCTTGGTTTTGGGGGCGCCTCGACACAACGCTTCACGGGTTATTTTGGGTGGCCTCGTGATATTTAATTTGTCGGGTAGGGGCGCGGTGGGAGGGGGAGACCAACATCGTTTTCTCTCTCGGGTTTGGGTGTCCTCGAGAGTTTTGGTCGAGCGAGAGGGCGGAGGGGGGTGCTGTCGTTGTATAAGTTATCACGGTCGAGAGGGGGTATATATATCGACCGCCCCTCATGTCGAAGTTATCTCGAGGGGTTATATCGACAACGACGACATACATATACATGGGAAAATAATGTTATCGGGGAGGTATCGGTACCCCCTCGTGTTGAAGTTTCTTCTTTCTCCTCTATTCCTTTCTTCTTCTTCTACTCTTCATTTTCTTCTTCTCATGAGAAAGGAAAATAAGGAAAAGGAAGAAAGAGGAAGAAGAAAAAAGAAGAAAAAAGAGGAGGAGAAGAAAGGAATAGAGGAGAAGAAGAAAAATAGAAATTTTCTATTTTTCTTCTTCTCCTCTATTCCTTTCTTCTTCTCCTTTCTTCCTCTTCTTATTTTCCTTTTTCCTCTCATTCTTTTAGTATTGCTTGTTTAAAAAAATGTTCAAATAGAAAATTTTGAAAAAAACAAAGGTTTTGCCTAATGCATTGTTCATATGAATATACAAACATTTGCATATTTCTAAAATAATTAATATCACCAAAAAAAAAATCTAAGAACAGAAAAAAAAACCTAACTTTTCTAAAAATCTATCTTTTGCATATATGAAAACATTAATACACATATGAACAAAAAATACATATATGAAGAAAAACATGCTCGAACAATTTTTTATACATTTTGAACATCTACATACACATAGGCACATACATACACATATACATTATATATATATATATATATATGAACAAAAAATTAAACTAATAAAAGTGAAAAAAAGCAGAGCTGCAGTGCTGGGCGGCTCACAATGGGGCAAGCTAGATGACGATGGCGACGGTGGCGGGCGAGGGCGGCCGGGCCAGGGGCGGACGACGGGCAGGGCTCGGGCTGGCGCGAGGCGGGCGCTGGCTCGGGGAGGCCGGGCGACGAGATGGCGCGGGCTCGGGGAGGCCGGCGACAAGGACGGCGCGGGTTGGGGGGCGACGGCGAGGTGGAGCAGCCTGGCGGCGTCGAGGAGGGTCGGCGTCGTCGGGGGGGGGGGGCAACTGGCGATGAGATTCTGAATTTTTGCAAAGTGTTTGATTATATAGCAAAGCCTTTGGTCCCGGTTCTTGAAACCAACCGGGAGTAATGCACCCTTTAGTCCCGGTTGGTGCCACCAACCGGGACCAAAGGCGTCTTTTTCGGCAGCCCAAAGGGCGGGAAGCGGCGGCCTTTGGTACCGGTTGGTGCCACGAACCGGTACCAATGCCACCCATTTAGTCCCGGTTGGTGCCACCAACCAGGACCAAAGGCCCCTGTGCTGCACGCGTCGGGGCCAAAGTTTAGTCCCACCTCGCTAGTTGAGAGGGGCGCGCAGTGGTTTATAAGCCCCACCGCCGCACCCTCTAAACCTCCTCTCCATTGCAGTGCTTACGGGCCTACTTGTTACTGCTATGTTCGATGGGCTGCTTGGCCTGCTGGCTCCTGAATCTGGCCCATGGATGGGTTTCTAGTCGTATTCAGTGTGGTGGCCCAAAGAGGGTGGCAATTTTTTGTTTTTTGTTTTCTTGACTTATTGTTGATATTTTTAATTTTTTCCAGTTTTTTGTTTTGTTTTCTGCATTATTTATTTTCTTTTGTTTTTTGCTTTATTTTTAATTATTTTTGCTTTTAGTTTTAGGAAAATTATAAACTTTCTCGTTAGTGCCATTACTTTTCAAATTTGAAAACACTTTTTTGTTGTTTTGTTTTCTTTCTTGCTTTATTTATTTTATTTTGTTTATACTTACAACAAAATACTTATTGTTGTTTTTTTGTTTTGATTTCTGCATTATTTATTTTCTTTTGTTTTTTGCTTTATTTTTCAATTCCTTTTGCTTTTAGTTTTAGGAAAATTATAAACTTTCTGTTAGTGCCATTAGTTTTCAAATTTGAAAACACTATTTTTGTTTTTTTGTTTTCTTTCTTGCTTTATTTATTTTATTTTGTTTCTACTTACAACAAAAAACTTATTGTTGCTATTTTTAATTATTACGAGGGCCGAACCATAAGACATTAAAGCATTTCGAATGAACTCTGAAAAAGTTGAAAGTTGGCATGGTATCATACTCTCAGCGTCATTCGGAACACCTAGTCCGCCGGGACCCTTTCCAAAGATTACTTGTAAATCATTGACCATAACAAGTACGTGATCACCGGTACGCATGGCGGGCTTCTTCCGGTGATCTGCCTCGCCTTTGAAATGCTTGCCTTTCTTTCGACAGTGATGGTTGGTCGGAAGAAATCAATGATGGCCCAGGCATACATTCTTCCTGCAGCTTGCCAGGTATATACTACCGGTGTCAAGTAAACAGTGCGTGCATGCGTGGTATCCCTTGTTTGTCTGTCCTGAAAGGTTACTGAGAGCGGGCCAATCATTGATGGTCACGAACAGCAACGCCTTTTAGGTTAAATTCCTCCTGCTTGTGCTCATCCCACGACGCATACACCGTTTCCATTCCACAGCTGTAAAAGTTCTTCAACTAATGGCCTTAGGTACACATCAATGTCGTTGCCGAAGTTGCTTAGGGCCTTGGATGAGAACTGGCATCATAATGAACTTCCGCTTCATGCACATCCAAGGAGGAAGGTTATACATACATAGAGTCACGGGCCAGTGCTGTGATTGCTGCTCGCTCCCGAAAGGATTAATGCCATCCGTGCTTAAAGCAAACCATACGTTCCTTGGCTCACTTGCAAACTCATTCCAAAGATTTCTCTCAATTTTTCTCCACTGCGACCCGTCGGCGGGTGCTCTCAACTTCCCGCCTTTCTTACGGTCCTCATCGTGCCATCGCATCAACTTGGCATGCTCTCCGTTTACGAACAGACGTTTCAACCGTGGTATTATAGGAGCATACCACATCACCTTCGCAGAACCCTCTTCCCGGGGGCTCGCCGACAACATCACTGTGGTCATCTCGTTCGATCTTATACCGTAATGCACCGCATACCGGGCATGCGTTTAGATCCTTGTACGCACCGCATGTAGAGGATGCAAATCATTAGGGCATGCATGTATCTTCCGCACCTCCAATCCTAGAGGGCATACGACCTTCTTTGCTGCGTATGTACCGTCAGTAATTCGTTATCCTTTGGAAGCTTCTTCTTCAATATTTTCAGAGCTTCTCAAATCCTTTGTCAGCACAGATTCTCTCGCCTTCCATCGCAGCAATTCCAAGACGGTACCGAGCTTTGTGTTGCCATCTTCGCAATTGGGGTACAACCCTTTTTTGTGGTCCTCTAACATGCGATCGAACTTCAGCTTCTCCTTTTGACTTTTCGCATTGCGTCCTTGCATCGACAATGACCCTGCGGAGATCATCATCATTGGGCACATCGTCTGGTTCCTCTTAATCTTCAAGCAGCTTACTCGCCTGCAAAGATCATCGTGCACATCGTCTGGTTCCTCTTGATGTTCAGTAGCATCACCGTATTCAGGGGGCACATAGTTGTCATCGTACTCTTCTTCTTCGCCGTCTTCCATCATAACCCCTATTCCCCCGTGCCTCGTCTAAACATTATAGTGTGGCATGAAACCCTTGTAAAGCAGGTGGATGTGGAGGATTTTCCGGTCAGAGTAAGACTTCGTATTCCCACATATAGGGCATGGACAACACATAAAACCATTCTGCTTGTTTGCCTCAGCCACTTCGAGAAAATCATGCACGCCTTAATGTACTTTGAGGTGTGTCTTGAACCGTACATCCATTCCCGGTTCATCTGCGTGCATTATATATAATTAAGTGTGTCAAAAATCATTACAGAACATCATGAATAGATAATTAAGTGACCAAATTAATAGAAGTTCATCATCACATTAAAACCAAAGTACATACATAGTTCTCATCTAACAACATAAAGCTCTACAGAGCATCTAAATTAATTAAACCATACATCGAAACTATGTAAAACATTTCAATGCGAAAACAAATGCGATCATAATCGCAACCGTTGTAAATAACCGATCCAACGGCATAATGATACCAAGCCTCGGTATGAATGGCATATTTTCTAATCTTTCTAATCTTCAAGCGCATTGCATCCATCTTGATCTTGTGATCATCGACGACATCCACAACATGCAACTCCAATATCATCTTCTCCTCCTCAATTTTTCTAATTTTTCCTTCAACAAATTGTTTTCTTCTTCAACTAAATTTAACCTCTCGACAATAGGGTCGGTTGGAATTTCCGGTTCAACAACCTCCTAGATAAATAAAATCTATGTCACGTTGGTCGACATAATTATCATAAACAATAAATGAACCAATAGTTATGAAAAGATAATATATACCACATCCGAATCATAGACAGACGAGGCCGACGGGGCGGATACCAAAACCATCGCACTATATAAGATGCAATAATAAAAGTAAGAAAATTATACAAGTATCTATATAAACATACAAGTAAGAATTTTTTTTCCTTTCAGAAAGAAGATAAGATAAGAACAAGAGGCTCACCACGGTGGTGCAGGGGCGCGGGCGATCGACGGCGGTGAAGACGGGGACGGGATGTGACAGACCGCTAAACCTAGACAAATATTAAGGAAAATGGAGCTTGGAGGTCGAGCTTGGAGAGGAGAAAGCTTAAGTAGTGTGGCTCGGGCATTCCATCGAACACCTCGTGTGCATAGAGGTGAGCTAGAGCACCATTAAAGCTCTCCTCGCCTCACATTTAAAAAAGCAGAAAGTAATCGGAGTGCTCGTCATGGCGAGGGGTATATATATGCAACTAATTGGTCCCGGTTGGTGACTTGAACCGGGACTAAAGGGCAACCTT
Organism: Aegilops bicornis; assembly: GCA_021605145.1. NCBI lineage: Eukaryota > Viridiplantae > Streptophyta > Magnoliopsida > Poales > Poaceae > Aegilops > Aegilops bicornis. The sequence goes on along the minus strand of CM038670.1, from coordinate 254,697,134 downwards.
TGGTCCCGGTTCATCCCACCAACCGGGACCAATGGTGGTGGGCCAGGAGCGAGGCTCATTGGTCCCGGTTCGTCCCACCAACCGGGACCAAAAGGTCCAGACGAACCGGGACCAATGGCCCACGTGGCCCGGGCCGCCTGGGCTCATTTAACCGGGTCCAATGCCCCATTGGTCCCGTTCTGGATTGAACCGGACTAATGGGCTGGCCGGGCCTGGACCATTGCCTGCTTTTCTACTAGTGACTCAGCACGCCCGGTGGGCTGTGCCCACCTCGTGGCCTCCTGCACTTCGCTCGCCTCTAAATCGTCAAATATTCCAAAAAACCCTCGGGGTAACCCTAGATCAGAAGTTCCGCCGTCGTAAGCCTCTGTAGCCATGAGAAACCAATCTAGACCCCGTTGCGGCACCCTGTCGGAGGGGGGAATCATCACCGGCGGCCATCTTCATCATCCTGGCGCCCACCATGATGAGGAGGGAGTAGTTAACCCTCGGGGCTGAGGGTTTGTACCAGTAGCTATGTGTTTAATCTCTCTCTCTCTCTCTCTCTCTCTCTCTCTCGTGTTCTTGAGATGTCACGATCTTGATGTATCGCGGGCTTTGTTAATATAGTTGGATCATATGGTGTTTTCCCCTCTCTATCTTGTTGTGAGGAATCGAGTTTTCCCTTTGAGATTTCGTCTTATCGGATTAAATACTTTTATGGATTTGAGAACACTTGATGTATGTCTTGCGTATGAATACTCGTGGTGACAATGGGGTATCATATTGATTCACTTGATATGTGTTTTGGCACTCAACTTGCGGATTCCCGAGGTGACATTGGGGTAATCTATGCATAGGGGTTGATGCACGTTCTTGTCTTTGTTTCTCCGGTAGAAATCTTGGGGCACTCTTTGAAGTTCTTTGTGTTGGATTGAATATTATGAATCTGAATTTGCTTTGGTGTTATTTTAGTACGGACTCTTGGTTAGATCGATTGGAAAGAATAGCTTGGTGTTATTTTAGTACGAACTCTAGGATAGATTGATCAGAAAGAATAGCTTTGAGGTTGTTTCGTACCCTACAAACAATTCCATCTTTTGTTCTCCGCTAGATAGGAACTTTGGGGTGATTCTTCATCGCACTTTGAGGGATGGTTATATGATCCAATTATATTAGCATTGTTGAGAGATTGCACTAGCGAAAGTAAAGACCCTAGGCCTCATTTTCAAGCATTGCAATACAGTTTGTGCTCACTTTTATCGTTCGTTACCTTGCCGTTTTTATTTATTCAGATTATAAAAATATATTTCTACCATATATATTACACTTTTATCACCATCTCTTCGCCGAACTAATGCACCTATACAATTTGCCATTGTATTGGGTGTGTTGGGGACACAAGAGATTTCTTGTATTTAGTTGCAGTGTTGTTTGAGATAGACCATCTTCATCCTACACCTCCCACGGATTGATAAACCTTAGGTCATCCACTTGAGGGAAAATTGTTACTGTCCTACAAAACTCTGCGCTTGGAGGCCCAACACGGGTCTACAAGAATAAAGTTGCGTAGTAGACATCAGAGCCCTGCCCAACAATTTTTCTCGAGGATTCGTCCTCGTCCAACGACTCAGGCGTGGAGTCCATGCTCGAGTGCCATCGGTAGCAGATGGTGGTGGTGGTCCTGACAATGAAGGAGGTCAAGGATCGAACCCGCAAGAGACAGCGAGGATCGACCGTCGGCCGTCTTTGCACCCCTCGCAACCGCATTCTCAGGAACGAGATGTTGATGCAGGACTACTTCACGGACAATCCTACCTATCCGCCACACCTCTTCCGGAGAAGGTATGGAATGAGCGGACCCCTCTTCGTAAAAATTATGCAAGCTTGCGAGGCCAATTCTTGGTTTTTTACTTAAAGGTGAAACATCGCAGGCTTGTTGGGTTTTAGTGCATATCAAAAAATCTCCGCAGCCATGCAGGTGATTGCATATGGAATTCCAGCTGACTATGCCGACGAGTATCTTCCCATTGGCAAAGATACTATAATTGAGTTAGTGCGCAGGTTCGCCAAAGTGATCATCCGCGTCTTTGATCATGTCTATCTTCGTGCACCCAACAAGGAACACACCAAAAACTTGATGGCAGCAAATGAGAAACAAGGTTGGCCTCCATGCTAGGAAGTATTGTCTGCATGCATTGGACTTGGAAAAACTGCCCGAAGGCATGGCACGGGCAGTATTGTGGCAAGTCTCACGATGCAACAATTGTTCTAGAAGCCGTTGCATCCGAGGATTTATGGATTTGGCATTGGTTTTTCCGTATGCCGGGTACTCCCAACGACATCAATGTGTTGCAACGGTCTCATTTGTTTTCTAGACTTGCTAGTGGTGATGCTTTTGCTTGCAACTTCACGGTGAATGGGCATGAGTACACAAAAGGGTACTATCTTGCAGATGGTATTTACCCTTCTTGGTGTACATTTGTGAAGAGCATCAAAAAGCCCAAAACTAGAAAGCATATTGAATTTGCAAAGGTACAAGAGGCTGCCCGAAAAGATATTGAAAGAGCCTTCTGGGTTTTGCAGTCTAGGTTTGCCATTGTTCGTGGTCTTGCTCGTTTTTGGGAAAAGCCAACCTTGAAGAACATCATGACATGTTGTGTGATTCATCACAACATGATCATCGAAGATGAGAGGGAAATGAACTTGGAGTTCTTCTATGGCTAATGTCGGTAGCTGTGTCAAACCAGCCAGAGACCCTGGTCACATACAAGCATTCCTTCAGACATACCGACAGATTGAAGATGCAAACACCCACCATCAGCTTCAGGAGGATCTCATTGAGCACCATTGGCAGAGGCATGGTCAAAGGAATTGAGCACAATTGACAAAGGCACCGACCAATTTTACATTCAATTCATTTAATTCATGTCTGATCGGTATCATTGTTGTAATCTAGACAATTGTTGTATTGAATTATTAGTTTACTTCCGTGTTTGAATAATTATTGTAATTTGGATTCATAATATTCAAATTTTATGTTATTTAAAATCATATTTATGTGTGACATTTGAGTTATGTGTCAATTTCAAAAAACGTGTTTTGCAGGCTCGCGCGAGCTGCGGCGGAACAGACCCCGCTCATACGTCCATTTTGCATCATGTTTTCCTACTGTTATTTATGATGTTTTATGCATAATAATGCTTTCTGGAGTAATTCTATTGCCTTTTCTCTCATAATTTGCAAGGTACGCACAAAGAGAGAGAATTCCGGTAGCTGGAAATCTGGACTTGGAAAAGCTACGTCAGGCTACCTATTCTGCAGAACTCCAAACAAGCTGAAACTTCACGGAGAATTTTTATGGAATGTTTGATGAATATTGGAGGAAATAAGTATCAGGGGAGGCCCACCAGGTGGGCAGAACCCAGGCGCGCCCTGGTGGGTTGTGCTCACCCAGGCCCACCTCCGGTGCCCATCTTCTGGTATATAAGTCATTTTAACCTAGAAAAAATAAGGAGAGGACTTTCGGGACGGAGCGCCGCCGTCTCGAGGCGGAACTTGGGCAGGAGCACTTTTGCCCTCTGGCGGAGCGATTCCGCCGGGGGAACTTCCCTCCCGGAGGGGGAAATCATCGTCATCATCATCACCAACAACTCTCCCATCTTGGGGAGGGCTATATCCATCAACATATTCAACATCACCATCTCATCTCAAACCCTAGTTCATCTCTTGTGTTCAATCTTTTTACCGGAGCTATAGATTGGTGCTTGTGGGTGACTAGTAGTGTTGATTACATCTTGTAGTTGATTACTATATGGTTTATTTGGTGAAAGATTATATGTTCAGATCCAATATGCTATTTAATATCCCTCTGATCTTGAGCATGATTATCATTTGTGAGTAGTTACTTTTGTTCTTGAGGTCACGGGAGAAATTATGTTGCAAGTAATCATGTGAAATTGATATGTGTTCGATATTTTGATAGTATGTGTGTTATGATTCCCTTAGTGGTGTCGTGTGAACGTCGACTACATGACACTTCACCATATTTGGTCCTAAGGGAATGCATTGTGGAGTAGCAATTAGATGATGGGTTGTGAGAGTGACAGAAGCTTAAACCCCAGTTTATGTGCTATTCCGTAAGGTACCGATTGGATCCAAAAGTTTAATGCTATGGTTAGAATTTATTCTTAATACTTTTCTCGTAGTTGCGGATGCTTGTGGGAGGGTTAATCATAAGTAGGAGGTTTGTTCAAGTAAGAACAACACCTAAGCACCGGTCCACCCACATATCAAATTATCAAAGTAGCGAACACAAATCGAATCAACATGATGAAAGTGACTAGATGAAATTCCCGTGTACCCTCAAGAACGCTTTGTTTATTATAAGAGACCGTTTTGGCTTGTCCTTTGCCTCAAAAGGATTGGGCTACCTTGCTGCACTTTTGTTACTATTATCATTACTTGCTCATTACAAATTATCTTGCTATCAAACTACTCTGCTACTTAGAATTTCAGCACTTGCCGACATTACCTTGCTGAAAACCACTTGTCATTTCCTTCTGCTCCTTGCTGGGTTCGACACTCTTACTTATCGAAAAGAGCTACAATTAATCCCCTATACTTGTGGGTCATCAGCGAAGAGCAACGAGTCGGTGTCCGGTGCCTCCGCGTCCGCCGCCATCATCGAGGAGAAGTAGAACACGGGAGTCCGCCACCGCTTGGGTCCCATGAAGGCCACCGCCTAGGCGACACCGGCGTACACAGCCGGTGCCTTGCCCGGTTCTTCTCTTTCGAGGAACTCTGTTGATCCCACATGGGCTTCACGGAAGTGGAGGTGCCGCCTTCCCCTCCTGCTGAAGCATCAGCCGAGGGTTCCACTTTGATGAGTGGCAAGGAAGCAAGTCGTCCTTTGCGCTGAAGCATATACCTTCGGGGCTCCCGGCAGTCCGATGATCGGGCTGCCGGACATGAGGAAGACAAAGGGATCTGCAGGCGGCGATTTAGATTAGGTATTAATTATACCTTCAGAGCCGAACTAGCATCGTTGATGTAAATGTACTGAAATCTGTCATGTTTATATGAAAATTTGGCTTTTTTACATGAAATCCGGCCATGTTTGCACGAATTTCGTCCGGTTGGTTTGAGTTCTTGTGAAAATGTATGCGGTTAGTGTTGGATGGCTACCTCCCACATCCGTGTCCGCGGACTGGTTCTGTTGCTCGTATTTGCAACTCAAAACAGGGGGTATGGATTAAACGAAGATTGGCTAAGGACAAGGTGATGATGCTCGTCGGAAATGGTTCCAAGGTCGATGTGATCGCTGTCAGCACGCTACCTCTACATCTACCTTCGGATTAGTTTTAGACCCGAATAATTGTTATTTGGTGCCAGCATTGAGCATGAACATTTGAACATTATATCTGGATCTTGTTTGATGCAAGACGGTTATTCATTTAAATCAGAGAATAATGGTTGTTCTGTTTATATGAGTAATATCTTTTATGGTCTGCACATGAGTGGTCTATTTTTTTGAATCTCGAACGTAGTGATACACATATTCATAATATTGAAGCCAAAAGATGCAAAGTTAATAATGATAGTGCAACTTATTTGTGGCACTGCCGTTTAGGTCATATTGGTGTAAAGCGCATGAAGAAACTCCATGCTGATGGGCTTTTGGAATGACTTGATGCTTGCTAACCATGCCTCATGGGCAAGATGACTAAGACTCTATTCTCTGGAACAATGGAGTGAGCCACTGACTTATTGGAGATAATACATACTGATGTATGCGGTCCGATGAGTGTTGAGGCTCGCGGCGGGTATCGTTATTTTCTAACCTTCACAGATGATTTGAGCAGATATGGGTATATCTACTTAATGAAACATAAGTCTGAAACATTTGAAAAGTTCAAAGAATTTCAGAGTGAAGTGGAAAATCATTGTAACAAGAAAATAAAGTTTCTACGATCTGATAGTCGAGGTGAATATTTGAGTTATGAGTTTGGTCTTCGTTTAAAACAATGTGGCATAGTTTCACAACTCACGCCACCTAGAATACCACAGCGTAATGGTGTGTCCGAACGTCGTAACCGTACTTTATTAGATATGGTACGATCTATAATGTCTCTTACCGATTTACCACTATCGTTTTGGTGTTATGCTTTAGAGACGGCTGCATTCATGTTAAATAGGTCACCATCTAAATCCGTTGAGATGACACCATATGAACTATGGTTTGGCAAGAAACCTAAGCTGTCATTTCTTAAAGTTTGGGGTTGCGATGCTTATGTGAAAAACCTTCAACCTGATAAGCTCGAAGCCAAATCGAAGAAGTGCGTCTTCATAGGATACCCAAAAGAAAGTGTTGGGTACACATTCTATCATCGATCCGAAGGCATGCCATTTGTTGCTAAGAATGGATCCTTTCTAGAGAAGGAGTTTCTCTTGAAAGAAGTGAGTGGGAGGAAAGTAAAACTTGATGAGGTAATTGTACCTTCTGTTGAATTGGAAAGTAGTTCATCATAGAAATTAGTTCCAGTGATGCCTACACCAATTAGTGAGGAAGTTAAGAATGATGATCATGAAACTTCAGATCAAGTTACTACCGAACCTTGTAGGTCAAGCAGAGTACGTTCCACACCAGGGTGGTACGGTAACCCTGTTCTGGAAGTCATGTTACTAGACCATGACGAACCTACAAACTATGAGGAAGCGATGATGAGCTCAGATTCCACGAAATGGCTTGAGGCCATGAAATCTGAGATGGGATCCATGTATGAGAACAAAGTATGGACTTTGGTTAACTTGCCCGATGATCGGCAAGCCATAGAAAATAAATGGATCTTCAAGAAGAAGGTTGATGCTGACGGTAATATTACTGTCTACAAAGCTCGACTTGTTGCGAAAGGTTTTCGACAAGTTCAAGGAGTTCACTACGATGAGACCTTCTCACCCGTAGCGATGCTTAAGTCTGTCCGAATCATGTTAGCAATTGTCGCATTTTATGATTATGAAATTTGGCAAATGGATGTCAAAACTGCATTCCTTAATGGATTTCTTAAAGAAGAGTTGTATATGATGCAACTAGAAGGTTTTCTTGATAACTAAAGGAGCTAACAAAGTGCGCAATCTCCAGCGATCCATTTATGGACTGGTGCAAGCCTCTCGGAGTTGGAATATATGCTTTGATAGTGTGATCAAAGCATATGGTTTTATACAGACTTTTGGAGAAGCTTGTATTTACAAGAAAGTGAGTGGGAGCTCTGTAGAATTTCTAATATTATATGTGGATTACATATTGTTGATTGGAAATGATATAGAATTTCTGGATAGCATAAAAGGATACTTGAATAAGAATTTTTCAATGAAAGACCTCGGTGAAGCTGCTTATATGTTGGGCATCAAGATCTATAGAGATAGATCAAGTCGCTTAATTGGACTTTCACAAAGCACATACCTTGATAAAGTTTTGAAGAAGTTCAAAATGGACCAGTCAAAGAAAGGGTTCTTGCCTGTATTACCAGGTGCGAAGTGATGACCCACAAGTATAGGGGATCTATCGTAGCCCTTTCGATAAGTAAGAGTGTCGAACCAAACAAGGAGCAGAAGGAAATGATAAGCGGTTTTCAGCAAGGTATTCTCTGCAAGTACTGAAATAAGTGGTAACAGATAGTTTTGTGATAGGATAATTTATAACGAGCAACAAGTAACAAGAGTAAATAAAGTGCAGCAAGGTGGCCCAATCCTTTTTGTAGCAAAGGACAAGCCTGGACAAACTCTTATAATAGGAAAAGCGCTCCCAAGGACACATGGAAATATCGTCAAGCTAGTTTTCATCACGTTCATATGATTCGCGTTCGGTACTTTGATAATTTGATATGTGGGTGGACCGGTGCTTGGGTGCTGTTCTTACTTGAACAAGCATCCCACTTATGATTAACCTCTATTGCAAGCATCCACAACTACAACAAAAGTATTAAGGTAAACCTAACCATAGCATGAAACATATGGATCCAAATCAGCCCCTTACGAAGCAACGCATAAATTAGGGTTTAAGCTTCTGTCACTCTAGCAACCCATCATCTATTTATTACTTCCCAATGCCTTCCTCTAGGCCCAAATAATGATGAAGTGTTATGTAGTCGACGTTCACATAACACCACTAGAGGCTAGACAACATACATCTCATCAAAATATCGAACGAATACCAAATTCACATGACTACTAATAGCAAGACTTCTCCCATGTCCTCAGGAACAAACGTAACTACTCACAAAGCATATTCATGTTCATAATCAGAGGAGTATGAATATGCATAAAGGATCTGAACATATGATCTTCCACCAAATAAACCAACTAGCATCAACTACAAGGAGTAATCAACACTACTAGCAACCTACTAGTACCAATCCCGGACTTAGAGACAAGAATTGGATACAAGAGATGAACTAGGGTTTTGAGAGGAGATGGTCTTTGGTGAATATGTTGATGGAGATTGCCTTCTCCCGATGAGAGGAGGATTGGTGATGATGATAGTGATGATTTCCCCCTCCCGGAGGGAAGTGTCCCCGACAGAACAGCTCTGCCGGAGCCTTAGATTGGTTCCGCCAAGGTTCCGCCTCGTGGCGGCGGAGTTTAAATCTGAAAGGTTGCTTCTGATTTTTTCCTCGACGAAAGACCTCATATAGCAGAAGATGGGCATCGGAGGGCCACCAGGGGGCCCATGAGGTAGGGGGGCGCGCCCAGGGGGGTAGGGCGCGCCCCCACCCTTGTGGCCAGGTGGGGCCCCCTCTGGTGAACTTCTTCCGCTGGATATTTTTTATTATTTCCCAAAATGACTTTCGTGGAGTTTCAGGACTTTTGGAGTTGTGCAGAATAGGTCTCTAATATTTGCTCCTTTTCCAAATTTCTGTAATTCCAAATTACACGGCATTCTCCTCCTTATGTAAACCTTGTAAAATAAGAGAGAATAGGCATAAGTATTGTGACATAACGTGTAATAACAGCCCATAATGCAATAAATATTGATATAAAAGCATGATGCAAAATGGACGTATCATGAAGTTGAGTGAAACTCAATGCCCGACCACTGCAGAAGATAGAGAAAAAAAATGAAAGTCATTCCCTATGCCTCAGCCATAGGTTCTATCATGTATGCAATGCTATGTACTAGACCTGATGTGTGCCTTGCTATAAGTTTAGCAGGGAGGTACCAAAGTAATCCAGGAGTGGATCACTGGATAGCGGTCAAGAACATCCTGAAATACCTAAAAAGGACTAAGGATATGTTTCTCGTTTATGGAGCCATGGAGGTGACAAAGAGCTTGTCGTAAATGGTTACGTCGATGCTATCTTTGACACTGATCCGCATGACTCTAAGTCGCAAATCAGATACATATTTATCGAATGGTGGAGCTGTTGGGGAACGTAACAAGTAATTTCCAAAATTTCCTACGATCACGCAAGATCTATCTAGGAGATGCATAGCAACGAGAGGGGGAGAGTGTGTCCACGTTTTCGGTGTCAAAACCGGAGGATCTCGGGTAGGGGGTCCCGAACTGTGCATCTAAGGTCGATGGTAACAGGAGACAGGGGACACAATGTTTACCCAGGTTCGGGCCCTCTCTATGGAGGTAATACCCTACTTCCTGCTTGATTGATCTTGATGAATATGAGTATTACAAGAGTTGATCTACCACGAGATCGTAATGGCTAAAACCCTAGAAGTCTAGCCTGTATGACTAAGATAATGAGTATATCCCTCTCTACAGTCCTAGCCCTCCGGTTTATATAATCACCAGAGGGATCTAGGGTTACATCAAGTCGGTTACAGAGAAAGGAATCTTCATATTTGGTCGCCAAGCTTGCCTTCCACGCCAAGGAGAGTCCCATCCGGACACGGGTGAGAGTCTTCAGTCTTTGTATCTTCACAGCCCATCAGTCCGGCCCATGGCTAACAGGCCGGACGCTCGAGGACCCCTTAGTCCAAGACTCACTCAGTAGCCCCTGAACCAGGCTTCAATGCGAGGTGTCCGGCGCGCAGATTGTCTTCGGCATTGCAAGGCGGGTTCCCCTTTCCCAATACTCTAGGATAGTCTTTGGACGAACGTGTCCGGATCTTCAACACAAGTACCACTCACAACCGCAGAGAGTATAATATTTCACGAGTCCAATCCGCTGACACCTTTTTGCAGCGTGATGCCATGTCACCACCCGGTCATTATTTTGAACCGTTTTCTGGCCTGCCGCTCCATGTTTTGAGACGCGGTTTTATTGGCACGTCTTGTCAAAGTAGAGATCGTGTCACCTTATTATGGGATTCTTATCAACGTGGACGTGGGTAATCCAACCGTCTCTTTGGTATGATTCCTTGGGAATAGGCAAGTTTTAAGGCCTATGAGGAGGCGTTCGATATTCACAACTTTTATAAAGGGGTACAGACCCGCCTTTCTCCCCACGCCTTCTTCTTCCTCAACCTTTCCTACCTCGAGCTCCAACACCCATGTTTCAATCGCCACGAGCCTGAGTCATGTCCGGATCCAGCCTTCAAGGCCGGTGGGTGGCCTCTTCTGTTACAGAGGAGGATATCATGAAGCTCCGGGCGGCAAGATATCTGACCGCGGAAATCCTCCACCGGCTCCCCGCGGAAGGGCAGGTTATCCCCACCCCCAAATCCGGCGAGAGGGCCGTGTTCATCTCCCACTTCTTCTGAGGGTTAGGGTTCGCTCTCAATACCTTTGTTTGCGGGCTTATGTTCTACTATGGGCTATATTTTCACGATCTGGCCCCGAACTCTTTTCTTCTCATCTCGGCGTTCATCGTCACGTGTGAAGCCTTCCTTCGAATCCCTCCACACTTCGGCTTGTGGCTCAAGACCTTCAATGTGAAGCCGCAGGTGATCGAGAGGAAACCGGCGGAGTGTGGTGGTGCCACAATGAGCAAGCTTACTAGCGCTCTTTGGATAAAAGGATCCTTCACAGAATCCTCCAACTTATGGCAGCAGGAGAGGTTCTATATCACCGAGCCCCGTGGTTCCAAGTGGGCAGCTGCACCCGCATTCTGATCCAGCCCTCCGATTCAGCTTGCATCATGGATCAATAAGGGGTTGGACTGGGGATCAATTGATGAAGTGCAGACTCTGCAGAGCTACATCCGGAGCCTCCATGAGAAAGACATCGATCTTATCAATGTGATTCAAGTAATGCTAGTCCGCCGAACCCTGCCGTGCCAGCGACGACCTCTCCGCATGTGGGAGTTTAATCCGGAAGGGCCACGGACTCTTCAACAGTTCTTTGGCACGACGCACAAAGGAATGTGGAAATTGTTTTTCTGGACACGAAAACAGTGGTCGTACACTGGCGTCGATTGCAACCGTCTGGATACCTCGGTAAGCACTCGACTTCCGAACACCTTTTAGTCAAGTATCCTGTAATAAGATACTGAGTAAACTATCTTCTTCCAGGGCTGGATAAAGAAAGCGGAGTGAATTAGGTGTTCGGCCCCCCTTCCCGAAGACTCAGCGAGTCCCATGCTAACAAGGATGCTGGCCCCGGCACCGTACCAGGTGCCCATGCAGGAGGGCAAGGCGGAGAGCAAGAAGACAAAAGGTGGCCTCCATTCCGAAGGTATATCAGACACTGTGCCCGAGGGGATCAGAGTACCCTCGTCTGAAGACAAAAGTGAGGGAGAAGCCAACATCTCCTCTCCTCATGGTAAGAAAAGGGCCGCCTTCGAAGGTTGGGAGGAAAAGGTTCCCAAGAGAGGCAAGATGCCACCGTCGGGCGGCTCGGGTTTGGAAGACGACGTTGTCGCGCAGTTCCACAGTGAGGACAAGCCTTTATCCAAATCGTAAGTGAACATGGGTGTTTTAAACATATCCCGTTCCTTTCTGTTACCAAGGTAACATCTAGAATATATATTTTTGCAGTTCGGCACACAGTTTTCTTCAACAATCCTCTTAATTGGGAGATCTTCTCCCGGAGATGATGGAAAGCGAGACGCCTCCACCGGCCTCCTCGCCCAACAAGGCGGACGACTTCGAGGTGTCGTCACGGAGGGTCTCTCCCGATCAACAAGTGGTGCGAGGGATGAAGACATTACCCGAAGGTGACACTTGATTTGCCCGAGTTCGGAGGCCAACAATAAAGGCCCCGAACTATCCAGTTTATGGCCGGAGACGACTCTAGGGACGAATAAATGGATCCCTTCGAAGGAAGGCCGTACTCCTTCAGCGGCTTCTGGAGACCCAGAAGTGCCGGATACCTTGACGAACATGCTGCGACAAGCGTCCATCTCAGAGGAACATCATACCTTGATGGGTACGGTGGTTGAGAGGGTTATGTTTGCGAAAAGAGGATTGAATGAAGCCTTCACGAGCCTTCTAAGAGGCTTCGAGGTTTGTAATGTAATATTTTCAATTGTGCTTTATTTACAAAATGCACCTGTGTATAGATAGTAGCCCCTGAGACTCGGATTGGCTTCCGAAGGGAGGCGATCAGAGGATCAAAAAAAGGATATGCCCAAGAAATAATCTGATTAATTGGAACACAGGCTGTTACCTCCCTGGCGACTGCCCGGACTACAGAGGTTGCAGATCTGCAGCAGAAGCTTGATGTGGCGGATGATGACATTACGCTTACAACAGGCGTCTTGACGAGGCGCAAGGTATGTATTTGGGGCAGTCATTACATGCATTAATCATGACGCTAAGGATTGTATACTGAGATATGCGTGACTGCAGATGGTGCCGCCATAGTTGAGATCCTTCGGGCTGAGCTAGCCTGGGCCAAGGAGCAGGCCCGGATTAGTAATGCGGCTGCCGAAAAGGCATATGCAGAGTTAAAGGCTGAACAGGCTGCTCGGCGCCAATACGAGGAGAGAATATCCACGATGGCGCGTGAGCTAAAGGATGCCGCTAGCCGCTGCGAATTCCTCGAGAAGGATAATAAAGCCAAAACAGCTGATCTTGACAAGGCCTTACGAGAAGCAAAATAAGCGCGGTCCGAATCTGGAGCGGCCCGGGAGGAGATCCGGCAAGCTGGGGAGATCGCGGCTGGTAAGCCCTTTTTATTACAAATGAAGTTCAGCGATCCAAACTATGCCCCGCTTAATCAAGTGTGGAGTTCTCCAGATGCGTTATTGGATTTGCCAAAGAGTGCTTCCGATGCGGCGCAGTTTTACCAAGCGCAAGAAGGGTATGCAATGGAGAAGCTTTTCTGGTCACAATTCAGTGTGTCAAAGCGCCCGCTGTTGCTGAACAAACAGATGACCCAATGGGCCGAGCTCCACAAGATATCCGGTTCTGTCATGAAGGACGTCGTGGTCAAGCTGTGGCCGACCGAGCCAATTTCGGATAGTTATTTTGGGTTGGTGCGGTGACTTGCTTATGCGGTGCCGCGTATCGACGCCGTTAAGCAATCAACATGCATTGAAGGTGCACGGATGGCCTTTGCCCGTGTCAAGACATACTGTGCAAAGATGAAGGCCGCCGATGTTGCAGCGAAGAGTCCACCCAAGGGCAAGGACCATCACGCACCAGAGCATTATTTCGAGGATGTCTTAGAGGGTGCCCGCTTGATAGAGGGTCAATGCTCTAAAAACATGATATTCGAGTGAAATGTATGGAAATTGTAAAAGACAATATTATAATAAGTCTATTTTCTTTTTAGTTTCGCCTAAATTTTTTTGTTCCTCCCGTGTGGCCGTTTTTGTATAATCTGAAAGTTTTCCAGTCTTCGGCTTCAGCCCCGTCGTATAAAATATGGGGGTGTTGGAAAAGCATTTGATCACTCTTAACCCAACGTCTTGGTCCATTAAGGAGGTGTCAATGCAGCGAACGAGGCAATCGGAATATAGGGCGTTAACACTTCCACTTAGCCATAGGAGTTTTATGGTGGGTCTATGATATAGCCCCTGGTATGTACGCGGCTTATTTCAATATGATGCGTTACATATATGACCTGAAGAAAAGGTCCTTCGTATAATACGAAGGGAATCGCGAAAGATTCTGATAAGTCATCGAGTGGTTGACCAGCTCTCGCCGCATCATGACAGTCAGTTTTCGACTTTCTGTACGGAGGTGCTTGACCATATGAACCGGAAGCACAATCGTAGTAGTTCTCCCTTTACTACCCTAGCCGATAGAGCGGAACGTAAGGTAGCAAGCACAGGAGCCGAGCAACCCAACTATTGACCCAAGACATGATTCGGAGCTGATGCATATAAGGCCTAACTCGCGACGCTGAAGTATGCTATAAAGCTGTTTGGACTTGTCGGCAACTCATTTGTTCCCATACCGATCCCCTGGCAAGTTATGCTAAGGTGTGTGCAACAACCAAAGGAGCAAAATTCAGTTCTTTAGAAAAAAGCGAATACTGAATATGTATTATGTTCACTGGGACCTGAGTGATATGCCAATCGTCATTTTACAAATAACAACGCCACAACCCCGGCTATTTGACATGCCAGGGGTCGAAGGCTGAGGGAAAATGCACTTTACAGGCTCGAAATAGAGAGTGCGGTCTACAAAAAGTTATTTTGGACCTCCTGTCGCACGTCTGCGCCGCCTTTCCTCGGTAAAGGGACTCCTTGACAGGAATAGCCTTTGGGTGAGTATACAAACCCGAACTCCGACAGAGTCCGTGAGATGACTAGTCTTCGAGCCACCTGCGGAAGGTATAATAAAAAACAAAGAGTAGTTAGAAAAAGGTGGGTTATGGGAGTACTTGTAGGTCCGCCCGTATTGTGCTTCCGCCGATGCCCAGGGTATTTTGAGTGCATAACTATGTATGCATGGTACAGACTCACATGTATATGAGGCGAACGGCGGAAGCCGAACTGCTAGTCCCGCGTTGACATTGACCGATCCTGTTGAATGGAGACCGGCGGCTTAACGGGCGACGAGGTATGCGGTTTGATAAGGCCGCTGCATACTTCGGCTGAGGTAGCCGTAGTATGATCTTCTGTACGGAGGGGGCGTTCCGTGTGCTCCCCTGTAGGGGTGTGTGTCACGTATATCATGTTCACTGTTTTTACTTCGGGGGTAAACTGCTTCTGACCCCCGGTGTTTGGTTGGTGAGTCTCTTTGTCATCGCTGTCACCGGGCAGCCTCTTCCCCTTGTGATCGGCATTTAGCTTGCCAGCCTGTTTGAAGACCCAACAACTTCTGTTGGTGTGATTAGCTGGTTTATCGGGGTTGCCATGAATCTAGCAGGGCCGATCCAATATCTTGTCTAAATTGGATGGTCCGTCTCTATTTGCCTTAAATGGCTTTTTCCGTTGACCGGGTTTGGGGCTGCTGAATTCGGCGTTGATCGATGTGTCGTGCGTTCCTTCATTATTATTGCGACGTTTGTGTTTATTGCGTCGTGGCTTCCCGTTGCCGTCTCGAACTTCAAAAGTGTCCAGATCGTTGGCGTTGTTGCTTCTACGAGCGAGCCAGCTGTGTTCTCCCACGCAAAAGCAGGTCATCAGAGTGGTAAGGGCTGACATGGATTTTGGTTTTTCTTGACCGAGGTGGCGGGCGAGCCACTCGTCCCGGACGCTGTGTTTGAAGGCCTCTAGGGCTTCCGCGTCTGGACAGTCGACAATTTGGTTCTTTTTAACTAAGAACCTAGTCCAGAGCTTCTGGCTAACTCTCCGACTCTTTGGGACGATGTGACTTAAGTCATCGGCATCTGGTGGCCGGACATATGTACCTTGGAAGTTGTCGCAGAAGGCGTCTTCCAAATCCTCCCAGCTGCCAATAGAGTTTTCCGGCAGACTGTTTAACCAGTGCCGAGCTGGCCCTTTGAGTTTTAGTGGGAGGTATTTGATGGCGTGAAGGTCATCTTCACGAGCCATATGAATATGGAGAAGAAAATCCTCGATCCATACCGCGGGATCAGTTGTTCCATCATATGATTCAATATTCACGGGTTAAACCCTTCTGGGAATTCATGCTCCATTACTTCGTCAGTGAAGCAAAGTGGGTGTGCGGCGCCTCTATATCGGGCCACATCGCTACGTAGCTCAGGTGGAGTCTGTCTGCGGTTTTTGGCCCAGGCGTGACTAGGCTTGTAATGTCCGAATAGATAGCCGTCATTGCGCGTTGGGGCGCGCCCTCGCAATCCGTAGATCGATCTGGTATGTCTGCTCTCATCCGTGTCCTGCCGAAGGTCATATTTATAACCCCGAGCTGTTTTATCTCTGTTTTTACGCTGAGGTGGGGCGGGCTGCTGTTCGGCTTGAGTAGCCGCTTTTTCCCGACCACGTGGTGGTCGGTCAGCCGCATTGTCCCGACCGGATGGTGGTCGGTCAGCCGCATTGCGCGATGGTGGTACGGGCTCCGGCGCCTTGTCATCAAACTGAGGTAGCAATTTGCGCTTTGGGTAACTTTTGGCTCGGCTGCCAGGACATCAGTCCATCTGTCATTGAGAAGATCTTGGTCAGCTTGAAGCTGCTGCTGCTTCTTTTTCTGGCTCCTTGCAGTGGCTATTAGCCGGCGCTTGAAGCGCTCCTGCTCGAGAGGTTCCTCAGGCACGATGAAATCCTCGTTGCCGAGGCTCACCTCATCCTTGGAGAGCGGAAGATAATTACTGTCCTCCGAGTCGTCTTGTATGGCCTGTTCATCAGGGCTAACTTGCCTGTTTTCCCGTTCCTCCTGTTCGGAGGTTGCCCCAACAGGGTCTTCATTGTCTTCGGCATTGTCCGGAGTATTATTTTCTCCGGTGCCGGTATTGCTATCTTTTGCATGACGTAACTTAGAGCGGCACCGCTGACGCCGGCGTCTGGGCTGTGTCTCAGGAGGTTTATCCTCGACTGGATCTTCTTTGTCATCGTTGTTAGTTTCTTTAGGTGTATCCGCCATGTATACGCCGTATGAAGAAGTGGCCGTCCAGCGTCCAGTAAACGGTGGGTTTTGGCCCTGATCCTCATCGGCATCGTCGTCCATACCGTCGATGTCCTCGGAGCCGTAATCAAGCATGTCGGTTAAGTCCTCGACAGTGGCTATGAAGTGGGCGGTGGGTGGGAAGCGAAATTCTCCGTCATCAGCCTCCAGTTCGAACTGGATATAATTCAGTTGTGAGTCCCCCGCTAAGGATAGATTTATTAATGAGTTTAGCACGTCGCTTAAAGGCGAGTGCCGGAAGATGTCTGCGGTGCTGAATTCGACGATCGATGACTGATCAAGCTTGACGTATGCGGACGCACATGGTTCAGAACTTATAGCCGGAAACGAGTCCGAGGTTCTGGTGACACAGATATCACCCGAGGTTAGGTCTGTGTGTGGCTCCAACGCCGCGGAGTCTGCGGCTTCCGTGGCGGGGTTGAGCTTCCCGTCCTCAGATGGCGCGATCTGCCCCGGATCTAAGGCCAGAGCGGTTACAGGTGCAATTTCCTGGGTATGGTCCGATGACAGATTTAAGTCATGTTCATCGCGGTGACAGGGAGCGGCTGCCGTGGTCTCGAATCTGTCGAAGATCAAGTCTCCACGGATATCCGCGATGTAGTTCAAGCTCCCAAATCTGACCTGATGGCCAGGGGCGTAGCTGTCGATCTGCTCAAGTTGGCCCACAATGCGAAGCCACCGAATACGAAGATCTGTCCGGGGAGGAAGATATCCCCTTGGACAGCATCGTTGTGGACGATTGAAGGAGCCATCAAACCTTTTTGTGGACGACACAATGGAACTCTCAATGAAAGCACCAATGTCGGTGTCAAAACCGGCGGATCTCGGGTAGGGGGTCCCGAACTGTGCGTCTAAGGTCGATGGTAATAGGAGACAGGGGACACAATGTTTACCCAGGTTTGGACCCTCTCGATGGAGGTAATACCCTACTTCCTGCTTGATTGATCTTGATGAATATGAGTATTACAAGAGTTGATCTACCACGAGATCGTAATGGCTAAAACCCTAGAAGTCTAGCCTGTATGACTATGATAATGAGTATATCCCTCTCTACGGACCTAGCCCTCCGGTTTATATAAACACCGGAGGGATCTAGGGTTACATCAAGTTGGTTATAGAGAAAGGAATCTTCATATTTGGTCGCCAAGCTTGCCTTCCATGCCAAGGAGAGTCCCATCCGGACACGGGTGAGAGTCTTTGGTCTTTGTATCTTCATAGCCCATCAGTCCGGCCCATGGCTAACAGGCCGGACACCCGAGGACCCCTTAGTCCAGGACTCCCTCACACATACCCTCGTAGACCGAAAGCGGAAGCGTTAGTTTAACGCGGTTGATGTAGTCGAACGTCTTCACGATCCAACCGATCAAGTACCAAACGTACGGCACCTCCGAGTTCAGCACACGTTCAGCTCGATGACGTACCTCAAACTCTTGATCCAGTAGAGGGTCAAGGGAGAGTTTCGTCAGCATGACGGCATGGTGATGTTGATGGTGACGTGATCCACGCAGGGCTTTGCCTAAGCACTACGACGCTATGACCGAAGGAGTAAACTGTGGAGGGGGCACCGCACACGGCTAAGAACAATTGGTGTGTCTCCAAGGGTTGCCCTGCCCACGTATATAAAGGAGGGAGAGGAGGAGGCCGGCCACCAGGGGGCGCGCCGTGAGGGGGGGAGTCCTACTAGGACTCTAGTCCAAGTAGGATTCGGACCCCCCTTTTTTTCCTTCTCATGGAGGGGGGAAGAGGGAAGGAGAGGGAGAAGGGGAAAGGAAAGGGGGGCCACGCCCCTTCCCCTAGTCCATTTCGGACATCCCATGGAGGGGACACGCGCCACCCCTTGTGGGCTCCCCTCTCTCTCCCCTATTGCCCATGTTGGCCCATTACTTCCCCGGGGGGGGGGGGGGTTCCGGTAACCCCTCGGTACTCCGATAAATATCCGAAACGTCCCGAAACCATTCTGGTGTCCAAATACTATTGTCCAATATATCAGTCTTTACCTCTCGACTATTTCGAGACTCCTCATCATGTCCGTGATCTCATCTGGGACTCCGAACAATCTTCGATCACCAAAATACATAACTCATAATACAAATCGTCATCGGAAGTTAAGCGTGCGACCCTACGGGTTCGAGAACTATGTAGACATGACCGAGACACATCTCCGATCTATAACCAATAGCGGAACCTGGATGCTCATACTGGTTCCTACATATACTATGACGATCTTTATCGGTCAAACCGCAATAACAACATACATCATTCCCTTTGTCATCGGTATGTTACTTGCCCGAGATTCAATCGTCGGTATCCTCATACCTAGTTCAATCTCGTTACCGGCAAGTCTCTTTACTCGTTCCGTAATGCATCATCCCGTAAATAACTCATTAGTCACATTGCTTGCAAGGCTTATAGTGATGTGCATTATCGAGAGGGCCCAGAGATACCTCTCCGATACATGGAGTGACAAATCCTAATCTTGATCTATGCCAACCCAACAAACACCTTCAGAAACACCTGTAGAGCATATTTATAATCACCCAGCTACGTTGTGACGTTTGATAGCACACAAGGTGTTCCTCTGGTATTCGGGAGTTGCATACTCTCATAGTCAAAGGAATATGTATGAGTCATGAAGAAAGCAATAGCAATAAAACTTAACGACCATTATGCTAAGCTAAAGGATGGGTCTTGTCCATCACATCATTCTCCTTATGATGTGATACCGTTCATCAAATGACAACACATGTCTATGGTTAGGAAACTTAACCATCTTTGATTAACGAGCTAGTCTAGTAGAGGCTTACTAGGGACACTGTGTTTTGTCTATGTATCCACACATGTATCAAGTTTCTGGTTAATACAATTCTAGCATGAATAATGAACATTTATCATGACATAAGGAAATATAAAATGACAACTTTATTATTGCCTCTAGGGCATATCTCCTTCAGTCTCCCACTTGCACTAGAGTCAATAATCTAGTTCATATCACCATGTGATTTAACACTAATAGTTCAATCTTTATGTGATTAACACCCATAGTTCACATCGCCATGTGATCAACACCCAAAAAGTACTAAGGTGTGATCATGTGTTGCTTGTGAGAGAAGTTTAGGCAACTGGACTGCCACATTCAGATCCGTATGTATTTTGCAAATTTCTATGTCTACAATGCTCTGCATAGAGCTACTCTAGCTAATTGCTCCCACTTTCAATATGTATCCAGATTTAGACTCAAAGTCATCCAGATCGTTATCAAAGCTTGCATCGATGTAACTCTTTATGACAAACTCTTTATAACCTCCATAACCAAGAAATATCTCCTTAGTCTTCTCAGGATAATTTTGACCGCTGTCCAGTGATCTACTCCTGGATCACTATTGTACCCCTTTGCCAAACTCATGGCAAGGTACACAATAGGTCTGGCATACAGCGTGGCATACTTTATAGAACCTTATGGCTGAGGTAGAGGGAATGACTTTCATTCTCTCTCTATATTTTGCCGTGGTCGGGTTTTGAGTCTTACTCAACTTCATACCTCACAACTCAGGCAAGAACTCCTTCTTTGACTGATCCATTTTGAACTCCTTCAAAATCTTATCAAGGTATGTACTCATCGAAAGTTTTATCAAGCGTCTTGATCTATCTCTATGGATCTTGATGCCCAATATGTAAGCAACTTCACCAAGGTCTTTCTTTGAAAAACTCCTTTCAAACACTCCTTTATGCTTTCCAGAAAATTCTACATCATTTCCGATCAACAATATGTCATTCACATATACTTATCAGAAATGCTATAGAGCTCCCACTCACTTTCTTGTAAATATAGGCTTCTCCAAAAGTCTGTATAAAACCATATGCTTTGATCACACTATCAAAGCGTATATTCCAACTCCGAGAGGCTTGCACCAGTCCATAAATGGATTGCTGGAGCTTGCACACTTTGTTAGCACCTTTAGGATCGACAAAACCTTTTGGTTGCATCATATACAACTCTTTTTTAAGAAATCCATTAAAGAATGCAATTTTCACATCCATTTGCCAAATTTCATAATCATAAAATGCGGCAATTGCTAACATGATTCGGACAGACTTAAGCATCGCTACGGGTGAGAAGGTCTCATCGTAGTGAACTCCTTGAACTTGTCGAAAACCTTTCACAAAAAGTCAAGCTTTGTAGACAGTAACATTACCGTCAACGTCAGTCTTCTTCTTGAAGATCCATTTATTTTATATTGCTTGCCGATCATCAGTCAAGTCAACCAAAGTCCATACTTTGTTCTCATACATGGATCCCATCTCAGATTTGATGGCCTCAAGCCATTTCGCGGAATCTGGGCTCATCATCGCTTCCTCATAGTTTCAAATGAAGACTAAACTCGTAATTCAAATATTCGCCTCCGTGATCAGATTGTAGAAACTTTATTTTCTTGTTATGATGATTTTCCACTTCACTTTGAAATTCTTTGAACTTTTCAAATGTTTCAGACTTATGTTTCATCAAGTAGATATACCCATATCTGCTCAAATCATCTGTGAAGGTCAGAAAATAACGAGACCCGCCGCGAGCCTCAACACTCATTGGACCGCATACATTAATATGTATTATATTCAACAAGTCTGTGGCTCGCTCCATTGTTCCAGAGAACGGAGTCTTAGTCATCTTGCCCATGAGGCATGGTTCGCAAGCATCAAGTGATTCATAATCAAGTGATTCCAAAATCCCATCAGCATGGAGTTTCTTCATGCGCTTTACACCAATATGACCTAAACGGCAGTGCCACAAATAATTTGCACTATCATTATTAACTTTGCATCTTTTGGCTTCAATATTATGAATATGTGTATCACTGCGATCGAATTCAACAAAAATACACCACTCATCAAGGGTGCATGACCATAAAAGATATTACTCATATAAATAGAACAACCATTATTCCTTGATTTAAATGAATAACCGTCTCGCATCAAACATGATCCAGATATAATGTTCATGCTCAATGTTGGCACCAAATAACAATTATTTGGGTCTAAAACTAATCCCGAAGGTAGATGTAGAGGTAGCGTGCCGACGGCAATCACATCGACCTTGGAACTATTTCTGACGCGCATCATTACCTCGTCCTTAGCCAATCTTCGTTTAATCTGTAGCTCTTGTTTTGAGCTGCAAATATGAGCAACAGAACCAGTATCAAATACCTAGGCGCTACTACAAGCATTAGTAAGGTACACATCAATAACATGTATATCAAATATACCTTTCACTTTGCCATCCTTCTTATCCGCCAAATACTTGGGGCAGTTCCGCTTCCAGTGACCAGTCCCTTTGCAAGAGAAGCACTCGGCCTGTGCTTAGGTCCAGACTTGGGCTTCTTCCAGGGAGCAGCAACTTGCTTGCTATTATTCTTGAAGTTCCCCTTCTTTCCTTTGCCCTTTTTCTTGAAACTAGTGGTCTTGTTAACCATCAACACTTGATGCTCCTTCTTGATTTCTACCTCCGCAACCTTAAGCATCACGAAGAGCTCGGGAATTGTCTTTTCCATACCTTGCATATTACAGTTCATCACGAAGCCTTTATAGCTTGGTGGCAGTGATTGAAGAACTCTGTCAATGACACTATCATCCGGGAGATTAACTCCCAGCTGAGTCAAGTGGTTATGGTACTCAGACATTCTGAGTATGTGTTCACTGACAGAACTGTTCTCCTCCATCTTGCAGCTATAGAACTTGTTGGAGACTTCATATCTCTCAACTCGGGAATTTGCTTGAAATATTAACTTCAACTCTTGGAACATCTCATATGCTCCATGACGTTCAAAACATCGTTGAAGTCCCAATTCTAAGCCGTAAAGCATGGTACACTGAACTATCGAGTAGTCATCAGATTTAGCTTGCCAGATATTCATAACGTCCGGAGTTGCTCCTGCAGCAGGCCTTGCAACTAGCGGTGCCTCCAGGACGTAATTCTTCTGTGCACCAATGAGGATAATCCTCAAGTTACGGACCCAGTTCGTGTAGTTGCTACCATCATCTTTCAACTTAGCTTTCTCTAGGAACGCATTAAAATTCAAGGGAACGGTAGCACGGGCCATTAATCTACAACAACATAGATATGCAAAAACTGTCAAGACTAAGTTCATGATAAATTTAAGTTCAATTAATCATATTGCTAAAGAACTCCCACTTAGATAGACATCCCTCGAGTCATCTAAATGATCACGTGATCCATATCAACTAAACCATGTCCAATCATCACGTGAGATGGAGTAGTTTTCAATGGTGAAAATCTCTATGTTGATCATATCTACTATGTGATTCACGTTCGACATTTCGGTCTCAGTGTTCCGAGGCCATATCTTTATATGCTAGGCTCGTCAAGTTTAACCTGAGTATTCTGCACCTGCAAAACTGTCTTACACCCGTGATACGTCCATTCTGCATCATGTTTTCTTACTGTTATTTATGATGTTTTTATCCATAATAATGCTTTTTGGAGTACTCTCAAAATTTGCAAGGTACACAACAAGAGGGAGAATTCCGGCAGCTGGAAATCTGGACTTGGAAAAGCTACGTCAGGCCACCTATTCTGCACAACTCCAAACAAGCTGAAACTTCACGGAGGATTTTTATGGAATATTTGAGGATTATTGGAGCAAATAACTATCAGAGGGGGCCCACCAGGTGGGCACAACCCACCTGGGCGCGCCAGGGAGCCCAGGCTTGCCCTGGTGGGTTGTGCTCACCCAGGCCCAACAACGGTGCCCATCCACTGGTATATAGGTCATTTTGACCTAGAAAAAATAAGGAGAAGACTTTCGGGATGGAGCACCGCCGTCTTGAGGCGGAACTTGGGAAGGAGCACTTTTGCCCTCTGGCGGAGCAATTCCGCCGGGGGAACTTCCCTCCCGGAGGGGGAAATAACCATCATCATCATCACCAACAACTCTCCTATCTTGGGGAGGGAAATCTCCATCAACATCTTCAACAACACCATCTCATCTCAAACCCTAGTTCATCTATTGTGTTCAATCTTGTTACCGAAACTATAGATTGGTGCCTGTGGATGACTAGTAGTGTTGATTACATCTTGTAGTTGATTACTATATGGTTTATTTGGTGGAAGATTATATGTTCAGATCCATTATGCTATTTAATACCCCTCTGATCTTGAGCATCATTATCATTTGTGAGTATTTACTTTTGTTCTTGAGGTCACGGGAGAAATCATGTTGCAAGTAGTCATGTGAACTCGATATGTGTTCGATATTTTGATAGTATGTATGTTGTGATTCCCTTAGTGGTGCCATGTGAACGTCGACTACATGACACTTCACCATATTTGGGCCTAAGGTAATGCATTATGGAGTAGCAATTAGATGATGGGTTTCGAGAGTGATAGAAGCTTAAACCCCAGTTTATGCGCTACTCCGTAAGGGACCGGTTGGATCCAAAAGTTTAATGCTATGGTTAGAATTTATTCTTAATACTTTTCTCGTAGTTGCGGATGTTTGGGGGAGGGTTAATCATAAGTAGGAGGTTTGTTCAAGTAGGAATAGCACCTAAGCACCGGTCCACCCACATATCAAATTATCAAAGTACCAAACACAAATCAAACCAACATGGTGAAAGTGACTAGATGAAATTCCCGTGTACCCTCGAGAACACTTTGCTTATCAGAAGAGACCATTTTGGCCTGTCCTTTGCCTCAAAAGGATTGGGATACCTTGCTGCACTTTTGTTACTACTATCTTTACTTGCTCGTTACAAATTATCTTGCTATCAAACTACTCTGCTACTTACAATTTCAGCAGTTGCAGACATTACCTTACTGAAAACTACTTGTCATTTCCTTCTTCTCCTCATTGGGTTTGATACTCTTACTTATCGAAAAGAGCTACAATTGACCCCATATACTTGTGGGTCATCAAGGCTATTTTCTGGCACCGTTGCCGGGAGTGAAGCGCCTTTGGTAAGTGGAATTTGGTAGGGAAACATTTTATAGTGTGCTGAAATTTATTATCACTTGCTACTATGGAAAACAATCCTTTGAGGGGTTTGTTCGGGTATCTTCACCTCGTCCGAACCACAATTAGCCACCCTCAACCCATCGCACCTACTGAAAATATTGAATATGAAATTCCTTCGGGTATGATAGAACAACTGCTAGCTAATCCTTATGCAGGAGATGGAACCGAACATCCTGATACGCACTTGATATATGTGGAACAAATTTGTGGATTCTTTAAGCTTGCAGGTTTACCCGGAGATGAATTTATGAAAAAGGTTTTCCCTTTATCTTTGAAGGAAATAGCATTGGCATGGTATAGGCTATGCGATGATATTGGATCTTGGAATTGGAATCGATTGAAATTGGAGTTCCATCAAAAAATTATCCTATGCATCTAGTTCATCGTGATCGGAATTATATATATAATTTTTGGCCTCGTGAAGGAGAAAGTATCGCTCTAGCTTGGGGGAGGCTTAAGTCAATGTTATATTCATGCCCCAATCACGAGCTCTCAAGGGAAATTATTATCCAAAACTTTTATGCTCGGCTTTCTCGTAATGATCAACCCATGCTTGATACTTCTTGTGTTGGTTATTTTATGAAGAAGACTATTGAATTCCGGTGGGATCTTTTGGAAAGAGTGAAACACAAATCTGAAGATTGGGAACTCGACGAAGGTAAAGAGTCAGGTATTAAGCTTAAGTATGATTGTGTTAAATCTTTTATGAATATCGATGTTTTTCAAAAGTTTACTTCAAGTTTACTACAACCGGATATTAACAAATTCCCATCTGCCACATAACCGCGGGCACGGCTTTCGAAAGTTTATACCCTGCAGGGGTGTCCCAACTTAGCCCATGATAAGCTCTCGCGATCAACGAAGGATATTCCTTCTCGTGGAAGACCCGATCGGTCTGGAATCCTCGCTACAAGACATTTCGACAAAGAATAAAACAAGACCAGAAGACCTCCGGCGTGCCGACATCCTCGATAGTAGCCGCACAGATCTCGCCTCAAAGCCACGACCGGATGAGCAAAGACGCATAACTAGAACCAGCCCTCAAGTTTCCCGAGGTGGCGCTGCATGTGGCTCTAGTTTGGACCAACACTTAGACAAGCATTGGCCCGGGGGGGCTAAAATAAAGATGACCCTTGGGATGCGCGACTACCAAGGGAAAAAGGTAATAGGTGAGGCAAATGGTAAAACCAATGTTGGGCCTTGCTAGAGGAGTCTTATTCAAAGCGAACTGTCAAGGGGGTCCCATAAATCACCCAACCGCGTTAGGGACGCAAAATCCGGGAACATAATACCGATATGACGGAAACTAGGGCGGCAAGAGTGGAACAAAACACTGTGCATAAGGCCGAGCCTTCCACCCTTTACCAAGTATATAGATGCATTAATAATATAAGAGATATTGTGATATCCCAGCATAAACATAATCCAACATGGAGCAATCTTCATCTTCACCTGCAACTAGCAACGCTATAAGAGGGGCTGAGCAAAAGCGGTAACATAGACAAACAACGATGTGCTAGGAAGGGTGACAAAGGTTAGAGGTTCATGGCAATTTGGGAGGCTTGAGCAGCAAGTGATAGGTAGCGCAGCATAGCGAAAGAACGAAGCAACTAGCATAGCAATGATAGTAATGAGATCCAAGGTGACGGTCATCTTGCACGAAATCCCGCAAGGAAGAAGAACGAGTCCATGAAGAAGACGAAAGGGAGTAGTCGAACGAATCCTCACAATCGCAACATTACCGGAACATGGAAGCAACACCGGAAAGAAACAAACAAAATGGTAAATGCACAAGCATAAACATGGCATGATGCATGTCCGTTTTAATGAGGCATGGCAAAGTGCAACAAACAATACTACCAATTAAGTGAAGTTCAATATGCAACGAGTTGCATATTGACAAAACACCACATGCAAGTTATTTAGTTCGCTCTCATTTAGGTACACAACAATATTAAATGTTGTTTAACATGGCAAGGGGTGAAGCATAAGTAAACTAACTATTTAGGCAAGTTTAAATGAGGCTGGAACAACAAACAACAATTCCGGAAAATCCTCATGTGCATATTTCAAATTTGGTACTGTTCTGCCCTAAACCATATTTTAATGTTGTTAAACAGGAAAATAAAGTGCACCATGTTAAACTAGGCATTTTTCTACCCCATTTACATATAAAGTTTATTTAAAACCGAGCTACGGTTATTTAGTTATGAAATAAAGCATTTTAACATGGCATTTGAGCAAATTTAAACAAACAACATTTTAAACATTTTAAACATGGATGAAAGTGGCATATTATGAAACTAGATGAAATTCTAAGCATTTTACATATTTAAACCATTTTAATATGATGCACGGTTCATGAGTTATTATATGCATGAAGTTCAAGGGTTTTTCTGCAAAACTGTAATACTCTGGATAATGTCTAAATTCGCAGCAGGGGAAAAAACACAACAGGCTGAATCTGGTTGGCCCAATCGGTGAAAAAAACAGAGAGGCGCTGGGGGCTGCTCACCCATGGGCTTCGGCCCGGACCGTGGAGAGGGCGCTGAAGGGGGGCTGGGTTCGGGCGCGACTCCACGCTACCGGCTGTGCAGTGGAGGACGGGTCAACGCGGGCGAAGGGCGGCGAGGCCGCTGCTCGCCCTCAAGAATGTAAACAGCAAAGACGCCAAGACGCCGATGGGGGTCATGGCGACGGGTCGTCGGGAACCGCCGGAACGAAGCGGATCGAGCCGTCCGGCGCCGGTTCCCGCAACGGTGTGACGAAGCTTCAAGGCTGGGCTCAGCCATCCATGGCGGCGGGGTCTCCCTGTTCGAGGCAAAGGGGAGAGACAGAGAGATCGTGAGCGAGAGAGCACCAGAGAGGGAAAAAAAGAAAGAAGAGATAGAGGGAGGTGCGGGCGTGGTCACGGTGGAGCTGCTGCTCACCTAGTTGACGACGACGAGGGGGGCGCCCAAGGCATGGGTTTGAGCAGAGGAGGAAAAAGGGCGCGACAGGTGAAGAAGTGGAGGACCGAACGACGATGGCGCGACTGGAAGCAGAGGTGGCTGGATCCGGGGCGAGGAAGCTCGAGTTCGTCCGGATCCGGCCGGTCTTGGTGGCGGACGGTGCTAGGATGACAAGAACGCCTGCGAGCTTGCTCCGGGACGAGGCGGCCATGGCGGGGCATGTTCCCTTCGTCCTGAAGAAAATAGACAGAGGCCGTGAGGTGAGGGAGAGAGAAGAAACAGGGGAAGGAGAGAGGCGACGGGGAGCTGCACAAGGGCCGGCCTTGGAGCACTGATGCCCAGGAGGACGAGCATCAGGGAGGCAGGAGGCTTCGGGCGCCGGGCATCCACGAGCTCGGGAAGGCGCTGGATCGAGTGAGGTGGAGGGCGAGGGGATCTGGAGGCTGTTTGTGGCGAGCGATGGTTGGTGAGGGATGGATCCCGAGGGGAATTTGGTTGGCGACGGGACAAGCTCCCGAGGAACATGGGTGGCGGCGGCGGGAGGATTAGATGGGACATGACTAGGGTTAGACTGCTACTTATAGCACTGGAATTTTGGTTAGGGCTATTTGGAACCTCCGATTGAAATCAAACGACCGAAAATAAATAGGTTAGGGAGTCCAAATAAGAAAACGGAGATGTTTTATAGACGTTTGGGGATGATCCGGATCCATCGGTAACGACAGACCGGTTCGGGTTCGGGTAAGTTTCGGACGCCTGCGAGGGGTCTGAGAGAGGTCGACGAAGACAAGGGGGGTTTTGTTGGTCTCGGAGAAAGAGAGAAGAGAGGGGTCCAATTGGTCTGAGAGAAGGTCAACAAGGACAAGCGGTCTGACAACAGGTCAATGAAGACAAAGAGAGAAGCGGTAACTACGAACGGCTACGAGGTTTTATGAAAACATGCGGATGCAATGCGGATGATGCTATGAGATGAGATGCATGACATGAAACACAATGCAAAACAAAAGACAAAACCCAACCATGGAGGAAATAAAATATCGCATCTTCGGAAAAGGCAAGAGTTGGAGCTACGAATATGGAAAGTTGTATCCGGGGCGTTACAACACTCCACCACTACGAGAGGATCTCGTCCCGAGATCTAGGATGGCGCCGGAGAGAAAATGGAAGAGGAAGAGAGGAGGTAAAACTAAGTTGCTTCTTCGACCAATGAGTGAAACCAAAGAACCGACCAAGATTGCAAACAATTCGTTGGACAAGAGGAACAAGGAATATGATGATAACCAAGAGGTTTAGTGATAAGATAGATATTGAAATCACTCCGGTTAAAACTAGATAGAGAAGGAATGAGATTGATATAATTTGGGCAGCACTCCGACTAAAAGAAGAAGGAAAACTAGAAAAGATGATAAGAACTTGAAGAGATGACAGAACACTCCGGTTAAATGGATAAGCAAGGAAAAGAACACGATCCTCACAATTCGAGATGTTGAGTGAAGAGAGCAACATCACCATGCCTCCGGAAGAAAGAATAGAAGCTAGATCACTGAAATAAAAGAATGGAGAAGAAAATGCCAACTTTTGCCACAAATGAGCTTGGAAAGCACCCTTCCAAGAAGGTTATAACGGAGTTGTTGGAAAACCAACAATGAAAATAATAAGCTTGTAGTGGGCTTATGGAAACATCTCAACACTTGAGGTGAAATTATGCCACTAACGAAAAACAATTGCTTGTTTGAGATCAAAGATGAAAACTTCTTTTCACGAGAGGATAGGAGAAAACTCGGATCATTGATAAGCACCACAAATAGCAACATTCCTTAGGGAAGGCTTTAGGTGAAATCTATACCAAGATAACTCCAAAGAAGAGATTGATGGATTTAAAATACCTCATTCTTGACAATATGTGAATCATGAAGCACGAGGAGAAATTGCCAAGGATGACATAACACCATCTCAAAAGATAAGGTAGAAAGAATTGCACTTCGAAATGCAAAAGAAGAATACTTGAACTCCTCAAAACAAAACATGTGTTGAGCACCATGTTTAATTTTGAGTATAGCTTGGCGGATCATAACTTCGAGAAAATGTTGAAGAACAATTGAAGAATGAAAAGAATCCTTGACAAACCATCATGTAGAGCCTCCATGAAGAACTCCGGTAATAAAAGGATGATAAAAAGAAAGAGAAGTTGAAGACACAAGGTGAAACCTTGCAATGATTTAGATGGAGCTTAGCGATTACATAACCGAGAGGACTTGGAACTCCGGAAAAGAAAAGATGAAAACACTTAACTAGAATTACTTCATCATGAACAATCTCCTAAGAAAAGAATTAATCAACTCGAGGAAATAAGAATAAGATTTATTGTATGCTTATCCTTCATCAAATTAAATTGATGACAAGCAATGGATTTGGCATACTACTTATTCCCATAGAAAGGATTAAGAGAGATATAGCGCAAACTTGAGAAGGTATTGATGGAACCACCGGTGGAATTTGGAAACAGCGAATGAATTAATATGATAACGAAGGAAGTGAAATCTTGAACGAACCGCCATAAGAATTGAAAATGAACATAGCAAAGGCACAATTCACCGGGAAGAATTGGAAAGCGAATGAAGATGCTTGAGAGAATTTAGATACAAGAGAATGAAGAGATCATGAACTGATTAGAGGATATTTGAACGATTCACCGGTAAGATTTGGAGAATGATAGCTACACGCTGAGAATGAAGAATTATGACATGATGGCCTTCGGAGGAAAGAAATGGAAACAACTCATGAAATGCTCCGGATGGGTGAAAAGAATTCCCACAATCGAAAAAATTATGAGAGAATGGCATCAAGCTAGAACCATGAATCTTGAAGAGAATGGAGCAAGATTTAAGAGAAACTCTTCTTCGGTCTTCAAATGTTGAGAATGACGATGAAAAACATCACCATGAATTGTTGAGGCACCCCGGAATGAAAATTAGAAAGGTTGAACCAACGATGAAAAGAATTTGGAAGATCTTGGAGAAAGACATTTGACTGATGAAAATTCATTCTTACGTCAAACTTTGAAAAGAATTTTAGAAGCTCCGGGAAAATTAGAAGAGTCTGGTGATCCTGGAAAAAGACCTGTGGGTTAGGGCCCACTCGAAAGAAACATCGTTGAAGGATTTTAAAGAGAGGTTGCACCGGTTGAATTAAATGGCTTGAATGAGATAATAATCTCCAACTAGCTTGAACAGATCTTGGAAGAAAAGACGAGCCTTCTGAGATATCTTCAGCACTCTAGGACAAATGAATAGCGAGAAGTGAATGATTAAGAGGTGCATCGGCATGAGAAATCATTAGAAACGAGGAAAGGAATATGATGAATATCGAAAGCTTGAATTGGATCCACCGGAGAAGAAACAACAATGAAGGATGATGAACTTGAAACTGTTGAGCATCTTCATGGGAAATCACCGGATAAGAACATTGAAAGAAAAGAATGAAGAGACTTCCCACAAATAAAAGGATACATGATTAAGAAATCCGAGTCCTTGAAGAAAAGGGTGGGAGGGTGGGAAAACAAAGACAACTTGGGATGGATGAAACAAACACCGTTGAGAAAACTTAGAATTGATCTCGCAGATGTTGAAAATGATCGGATCCACTTGAAGAGAAGCACGCCGGTTGGAAAAGAATTAACATGACGACCTCGATGATCAAAAGGATTAGTATTCATATAGCAATATGAGAACACCGTTTAGGAAAGGTATGGATTCAACATTTGACTTCGAAGCAACTCGAATACCACAAATAAAACAAAACAAAGGATTTGGCTTGCAGAATAAGCCGGAATAAATACATATGATAGAGATTTACCCAATCTCATATCATGCATCTGTCGGAAAGATATTCTAGGAGCTACTTGAATACCCACCTATAAACTCCCGAAACTTTCTGGTTATGCAATCTGGTGTTGGGGATACAGGGACACAAAATATATCACCCAAACTAACAATACCTAGATCCATTTGTATCCATCCGTCAACACATAACCAAGAAAACTCCGAAATCATGTACCTCAACCTTGAAAAGCATCCGTTATCTGAGTTATGGCAATACTCCCGAACTCCCGATCTTTGGGTGGCGTCGAGGTTATCTCACCAACAACTGCATAAAAGAGATTTTCGATGTCGGCAAAACTCAGGTATTCCAGAACTGCAACGATAAAATTGTGACGACAACACCTCGGAGCTCAACTCCCCGAGACACTGCCACAACCCCTAAATGTCAGGAGGCACCAAGAACAATGTTCTCGTCACAAGACTATTGGAACGATCCCAAGATACCCGCGTGATCCTAAAAAAATTCGTGAAATTTGAGGAGAGAAAAGACAAAACATCTACGTCAGGAGGCCTCACCAGAGCGACGAAGGGACTGAGGAGTAAAAAGAATCCTACTCTCCGATATATATAATCCTAAGACTCAAAATAGTTTTCTTCTAGACACAACAACGGCCAACAAACAAGGGGGCTCCTATGGTCGGTCGAGGCTCTGATACCAACTTGTCACGCCCAAGATGCGACCCTATCCTAAAGGAACTCGAAGGTCCCACCAAGGATAGAAGCGCATCTTGAAGACGCTTTTGCAAGGTGGATATCATTACATCAACATTACATAATAGATGGGGATACATACATAAGGCATACAATGTCACATGAATACATAAATACATCATACAAGATCAACATCCGACTACGGATGAAACATAAACAGAAACTCAAACAAAAATCCACCCTGCTAGCCCAGGCTGCCGACCTGGAACCTATCCCCGATCGAAGAAGCGTAAGAAGAACTCCAAAACAAGCAACATCGCTCTCGCGCCATGATCATCGCAAACCTGTACTGCAATCGGTGGTGTAGTAATCTGTGAGCCACGAGGACTCAGCAATCCCATTACCATGGGTATCCAGACTAGCAAAACTTGATGGGAAAGGAAGGGGTAAAGTGGTGAGGTTGCAGCAGCGGCTAAGCATATATGGTGGCTAACATACGCAAATGAGAGCGAGAAGAGAAACAAAGGAACGGTCGTCAACTAGTAATGATCAAGAAGTGATCCTGAACTCCTATTACGCCGACATAACCCGTAAACCGTGTTCTCCTCTCGATCAACCCGAAAATAGACACTCACGGTTACGCATTACGGTTGGTGTATTTTAGAAGAGTTTACTTCAAGTTTACTACAGCCGGATATTAACAAATTCCCATACGCCACATAACCGCTGGCACGGCTTTTCGAAAGTTTATACCTGCAGGGTGTCCCAACTTAGCCCATGATAAGCTCTCGCGATCAATGAAGGATATTCCTTCTCCCCGGGAAGACCCGATCAGTCTCGGAATCCCGGCTACAAGACATTTCGACGGCAATAAAACAAGACCAGCAAGACCTCCCGGCGTGCTGACATCCTGATAGTAGCGAACTGGAGGAGTCTTATTCAAAGCGAACTGTCAAGGGGGTCCCATAAATCACCCAACCGCGTTAGGGACGCAAAATCCGGGAACATAATATCGATATGACGGAAACTAGGGCGGCAAGAGTGGAACAAAACACTAGGCATAAGGCCGAGCCTTCCACCCTTTACCAAGTATATAGATGCATTAATAATATAAGAGATATTGTGATATCCCAACATAAACATAATCCAACATGGAGCAATCTTCATCTTCACCGCAACTAGCAATGCTATAAGAGGGCCGAGCAAAAGAGGTAACATATCCAAACATCGGTGTGCTAGTAAGGGTGACAAAGGTTAGAGGTTCATGGCAATTTGGGAGGCTTGAGCAGCAAGTGATAGGTAGCGAAACATAGCGAAAGATCGAAGCAACTAGCATAGCAATGATAGTAATGAGATCCAAGGTGACGGTCATCTTGCCCGAAATCCCGCAAGGAAGAAGAACGAGTCCATGAAGAAGACGAAAGGGAGTAGTCGAATCTAATCCTCACAATCGCAACATTACCGGAACATGGAAGCAACACCGGAAAGAAACAAACAACATGGTAAATGCACAAGCATAAACATGGCATGATGCACAATCAAGTATGATGCATGTCCGTTTTAATGAGGCATGGCAAAGTGCAACAAACAATACTACCAATTAAGTGAAGTTCAATATGCAACGAGTTGCATATTGACAAAACACCGCATGCAAGTTATTTAGTTCGCTCTCGTTTAGGTACACAACAATATTAAATGTTGTTAAACATGGCAAGGGGTGACGCATAAGTAAACTAACTATTTAGGCAAGTTTAAATGAGGCCAGAACAACAAACAACAATTCCGGAAAATCCTCATGTGCATATTTCAAATTTGGTACTGTTCTGCCCTAAACCATATTTTAATGTTGTTAAACAGGAAAATAAAGTGCACCATGTTAAACTAGGCATTTTTCTACCCCATTTACATATAAAGTTTATTTAAAACCGAGCTACGGTTATTTAGTTATGAAATAAAGCATTTTAACATGGCATTTGAGCAAATTTAAACAAACAGCATTTTAAACATTTTAAACATTTTAAACATGGATGAAAGTGGCATATTATGAAACTAGATGAAATTCTAAGCATTTTACATATTTAAACCATTTTAATATGATGCACGGTTCATGAGTTATTATATGCATGAAGTTCAAGGGTTTTTCTGCAAAACTGTAATACTCTGGATAATGTCTAAATTCGCAGCAGGGGAAAAAAACACAACGGGCTGAATCTAGTTGGCCCAATCGGTGAAAAAAACAGAGAGGCGCTGGGGGCTGCTCACCCATGGGCTTTGGCCCGAGACTGTGGAGAGGGCGCTGGAAGGGGCGCTGGCTCAAGGCGACCCACGCTACCGCGCCAAAAGCGGTGGAGGACGGGGTCAACGCGGGCGAAGGGGCGGGCGAGCTGCTGCTGCTCGTCCCTGAAGAATAGAAACAGCAGTACGTCAAGACGCCGACAGGGGGGTCATGGCGACGGGGTCGTCGGGAACCGGCCGGAACGAGCGGATCGAGCCGTCCGGCGTCGGGGCAACGGCAGTGGCGAAGTTTCGGGCGCTGGGCTCAGCCATCCATGGCGGAGGAGTCTCCCTGTTTGAGGCAAAGGGGAGAGACAGAGAGATCGTGAGCGAGAGAGCACCAGAGAGGGAAAATAAGAAAGAAGAGATAGAGGGAGGCGCAGGCGAGGTCGCGGTGGAGCTGCTGCTCACCTAGTTGACGACGACGAGGGGGCGCCCAAGGCATGGGTTTGAGCAGAGGAGGAAAAGGGCGCGACAGGTGAAGCAGAGGAGGACCGAACGGCGATGGCGCGACTGGAAGCAGAGGTGGCTGGATCCGGGCGAGGAAGCTCGAAGTTCGTCCGGATCCGGCCGGTCTTGGTGACGGACGGTGCTAGGATGACAAGAACGCCATGAAGCTTGCTCGGACGAGGCGGCCATGGCGGGGCATGCTCCCGTCGTCCTGAAGAAAATAGACAGAGGCCGCGAGGTGAGGGAGAGAGAAGAAACAGGGGAAGGAGAGAGGCGACAGGGAGCTGCACAAGGGCCGGCCTAGGAGCACTGATGCCCGGGAGGACGAGCATCAGGGAGGCAGGAGGCTTCGGGCGCCGGGCATCCACGAGCTCGGGGAGGCGCTGGATCGAGTGAGGTGGAGGGCGAGGGGATCTGGAGGCTGTTTGTGGCGAGCGATGGTTGGTGAGGGATGGATCCCGAGGGGGATTTGGTTGGCGACGGGACAAGCTCCCGAGGAACATGGGTGGCGGCGGCGGGAGGATTAGATGGGACATGACTAGGGTTAGACTGCTACTTATAGCAATCGAATTTTGGTTAGGGCTATTTGGAACCTCCGATTGAAATCAAACGTCCGAAAATAAATAGGTTAGGGAGTCCAAATAAGAAAACGGAGATGTTTTATAGATGTTTGGGGATGATCCGGATCCATCGGTAACGACAGACCAGTTCGGGTTCGGGTAAGTTTCGGACGCCTGCGAGGGGTCTGAGAGAGGTCGACAAAGACAAGGGGGGTTTTGTTGGTCTCGGAGAAAGAGAGAAGAGAGGGGTCCAATTGGACTGAGAGAAGGTCAACAAGGACAAGCGGTCTGACAACAGTTCAATGAAGACAAAGAGAGAAGCGGTAACTACGAACGGCTACGAGGTTTTATGAAAACATGCGGATGCAATGCGGATGATGCTATGAGATGAGATGCATGACATGAAACACAATGCAAAACAAAAGACAAAACCCAACCACGGAGGAAATAAAATATCGCATCTCCGGAAAAGGCAAGAGTTGGAGTTACGAATCTGGAAAGTTGTATCCGGGGCGTTACACATAGGTGCTAGTGTGAGTGCTATTCCTTACACCTTATATCAAGAAATTATGAATGACATAGCACCCGCAGAGATAGAAGACTTAGATGTTACTATTAAACTTGCTAATAGAGACACTACATCACCAATTTGGATTGTTAGAGATGTTGAAGTCTTGTACGGGAAAGTAAAATACCCTACTGATTTTCTTGTTCTTGGTTCCCCACAAGATGACTTTTGTCCCATTATCTTTGGCAGATCTTTCTTGAACACTG
The DNA here is from genome assembly GCA_021605145.1 of Aegilops bicornis. Classification (NCBI taxonomy): domain Eukaryota; kingdom Viridiplantae; phylum Streptophyta; class Magnoliopsida; order Poales; family Poaceae; genus Aegilops; species Aegilops bicornis. Next base: position 254,660,693 of record CM038670.1, on the reverse strand, counting down.
TTAATGCTAGAATAAACTGTGAGAAACAAACTGTCGGTGTTAGTTTTGGTGATGAGTCTCATGAGTTTAATTTTTCCAAGTTTAGTAGAAAACTTCATGAAAAAGAATTGCCTAGTAAAGATGAATTGATTGGTCTTGCTTCTATTGCTGTGCCTCCTACTGATCCACTAGAACAATATTTGCTAGACCATGAGAATGATTTACATATGCATGAAAGAAATGAAATAGATAAGATTTTCTTTGAACAACGTCCTCTGCTTAAACACCATTTGCCTATTGAAACTCTAGGAGGTCCTCCTCCACCTAAAGGTGATCCTGTGATTGAATTAAAACAATTGCCAGACACTTTGAAATATGCTTATCTTGATGAAAAGAAGATATATCCTGTTATTATCAGTGCTAACCTTTCATAACATGAAGAAGAAAGATTATTAAAAGTTTTAAGGAAGCACCGAGCTGCTATTGGATATACTCTTGATGATTTAAAAGGCATTAGTCCCACTCTATGTCAGCACAAAATTAATATGGAACCTGATGCTAAACCCATTGTTGATCACCAACGTCGCTTAAATCCGAAGATGAAATAAGTGGTAAGAACGGAAATATTAAAGCTTCTGGAAGCAGGTATAATCTATCCTATAGCAGATAGTAGATGGGTAAGTCCTGTTCATTGTGTCCCTAAGAAAGGAGGTATAACTGTTGTTCCTAATGATAAGAATGAACTCATTCCACAAAGAATTTTTACAGTCTATAGAATGGTAATTGATTTTAGAAAATTAAACAAAGCAACTAGAAAAGATCATTACCCTTTGCCTTTTTATTGATCAATTGCTTGAAAGATTATCTAAGCACACACATTTTTGCTTCCTTGATGGATATTCTGGTTTTTCACAAATACCTGTTTCTCAACCTGATCAAGAAAAGACCACTTTTAGTTGTCCCTTTGGAACTTACGCTTATAGACGTATGCCTTTTGGATTATGTAATGCACCTGCTACCTTTCAAAGATGTACAACTGCTATATTCTCTGACTTTTGTGAAAAGATTGTTGAGGTTTTCATGGACGATTTCTCAGTTTATGGGAAGTCTTTTGATGTAACATCCCAAATTTTCAATTTGGAACGTTATACATAGGTCATTCATGCATATCATATTTTATTGCACCTTCGTTCCGCAATCCTCGAAATCCTAAGCAACTCAAGGACCCTCGGTGAGAGTTGGGAATTTTCCGGTTTTCATATTTGATTTTTATCAAATAGTGAAAACGAGGATTTTTTATTTTAATTATTTTTGTCTCTAGAAAAATATTTCATATAAAATAAATAAATGAGGGGAGATAATATGACTTCTCCAAAACAATTAAAATATTGGAGGAAAAATGTTAACATCATTTGTTGGATTTTATTTGATTTTATTTGAATTTTATTTGTGTTAGAAAAATTGCACGTTTTAAAAAATTGCATTTTAGGGCCAAGAAAATGTTCATCTCGTTCTAAATATGTCATTTAGAAGGTGAAAATTTGTTTTGGCATTTTTAGATTTTTATTTTTATTTTATAGGAGTTTTTCTGTCGGCGGAATATTTAAAAAAAAAATCCCCGCGCCCGACCGGGCCTAGGGCCCAGCCAAGGCAGCCTCCAAGGCTGGCCATGCCGCCGACCCGGACTCCGCCTCCGCCGCCACCTTGCCCTCCTCCAAGCCGAGCCCCTCTCTTAAATAGCCACCCCCGCCGCCACCACGATCCACCACCACCACCGCCACTTGCCGGAAGCCGCCCAGTCGAGCCGCCCGTCTGCGCCGCCGCCGCCGGTGTCGCCGCCGCCTCCCGTCGCCGCCGCACCACCCCACGCCCCGCCGGAGCCCCGCCTCGCCAGACCCCTCGTCGGAGGTATCCGCCGAATCCGGGACCGCCGGTTTTTTTAAAACCGTTCGGTTTAATTTTTTTCGAAACCCTAGTTTTCGTTTTTTTATAGATCGGTTTTCTCCGGTTTATTTATTTAGCGAGCATTCGCTCGTTCGTTCGTTTTAACGGACGTGTCCTTCGTTTAGGTTCAGATAACGAACGTTCGTTCGTTAAGTTGTTCGTCGTTTTTCTTTTTCTCGGATTTATTCCGTGATTTTTCTGATCGCGATTTCTGATCCGATTTTCGTTCTAGTTTAACTTTTCGCTCGTTTATCAGAATCAGGCGATTCAAGCGCCTAGAGTTTCGTCTCGAAACCCTCTTTCCGAATAATCAACTCAAACAAGTTTTTGCCTCTGTAAAATTTGACCCTAGTCTAGATTAGTAAACGGAACTAGTTTCTTTCGCCGTTAGAGTATCGTAGATCCGTTTGGATTGATTCTTTTTGCGAACCGGAGTTCTTAAGTTGAACCCTCCGGTCAACCTCTTTTATTTGAGTTTTGCTTGTGCATCTTTGCTTGTTGCTTATGTATGTTATTGTTTGCTTGTGATAGAATTCCCGGAATGCGAAGCGTGATACTACGAGTCTCTAGGATTCACGGATCGTCAGCAAGGCAAGTAACACTTTGATCATACTCTTTTCATACCCAGTTTTTATGCATTAGCTCAATCCTCAAACATTGCATGATTAGGATGTCATTAACTTGTGGGTTGGGAAGTAGTAGTTGAGGTAGAACCTATTGCCCTGTTATTATCAAAACCTTGGGAGTTACTTCTACGTGATGCTTATATTGCTATGCTATGCTCGTAGACGTGGTTGGGTTTGAGTGAATCCATGACAAATGTGAGATTGTTAATTAATGGTTTAATTTAAGGTGGCAACTTTAATACACATCTGGGTGGATTGAGGCACTTGGGGAACCGAGTGTTGTCTCTGCTTTTATTTTGGAAATCCTGGGTACCGTGTGATCTTCCTATGTACCGCCACCCAGGCTCAAAGGGAACTGAGATTATTCATGCTAGAAACTTCCATGTGCAGCCACAAGCTACTATGGGCTCTAGCATAGTTGAGTAAGTTACGTGAAGCTCTTGAAGAGGTAGATCAGCAGGTAGTAGGTTTTGTAGGTTTGGTATGGTCTACCCGGAGTAGAGAGTTAATGTTTCTAAAAGACTATGTCTCGGTCATCCATTTCTCAAACGCCATGTAGTGCGAGAAATCAACAGAGGCGATCGGGTCTTGTGGGGAAAAGTGCGCAAACCTCTGCAGAGTGTTGTGACGCCCCAGATTCAATCGTACACTAATCATGCACGCAAACGTGTACGATCAAGATCAGGGACTCACGGGAAGATATCACAACACAACTCTAAAACATAAATAAGTCATACAAGCATCATAATACAAGCCAGGGGCCTCGAGGGCTCGAATACAAGTGCTCGATCATAGACGAAGTCGTGGAAGCAACAATATCTCGAGTACGGACATAAGTTAAACAAGTTTGCCATAAGATGGCTAGCACAAACCGGGATACAGATCGAAAGAGGCGCATGCCTCCTGCCTCGGGATCCTCCTAACTACTCCGGTCGTCGTCGCCGGGCTGCGTAGAAGTAGGTGCCTCGGTGTAGTAGTCGTCATCGACGGTGGCGTCTGGCTCCTGGGCTCCATCGTCTGGTCGCAGCAATCGAGTAGAGATAGGGGGAAAAGGGGGAACAAGGCAACCGTGAGTACTCATCCAAAGTACTCATCATGACGTCAGCAGTCAACAGGGGTGTTGACTGGTCAACTGACGTGTGGGTCCCGTTCGTCATTGCCTAAGACTAATTAACAGTAGTTAGGTTATCTTAGTAGGTTAATTAGGTTTAATTAGTTAATTAACAGAATTATTTTAACTTAATTATTAATTAATTAATATTATTATTCTTTTTATTATTTTCATTTTACGTTCTGGGGCGTGGGGCCCCCTAGTCAAGGCTCAGAGGGCGAGCGATTCGGCATCGCCGGTATAAGTGGCATGGTTACGGCGCAGGCACCACCCGATTGGGAAAATGCCCAGATCGACAGGGCGCCCGGCCACGGCAACAAGCCCGGACGACGCAGGCGGCGGTGGGCGAAAGCACGCAACCTGTGAGCCTCAAAGACGGGCGTCAGCGAGTGTGCACGGGAAGGCGAGCACAGGGGGACGGGCGAGGCGCGACGGCAGTGGCCGTAGGCCACGGTGGCGCAGCGCCCGTAGCGGTAGCCGTCGCAGAAGAGCAGCACGAGGGGGAGCACGGGGCCAACAGCGGCCGTGTAGCAAGGGCGCAGGGGGCGACCGTCGTGATCGGTGCAGGGAGGCAGCGCACGGCGAGGATGACTCGGGCACGGGGGGGGCGGCAGAGGGCGCTGGGCACCTGAGCTGCGTGCTCACTCATGGGCGTGTGGGGGCGTCTACCGTGCGGTGACCGCGAGCGAGACGGGAGGCAGAGAAGGGGAGAGGCCCAGGGCCTCACCAGCGTTGATGGGGAGAGGGGGCGCCGAGGCTTGCTGGCGGCCGGCGGGGAAGAGGCCGAGGACGCGAGGTCCGGCGAGGAGGGGGTCGAGGTGGCGTCCGACGCGGGGCAGGGCGTGGCGACGCCAGCGAAGACGGTGGGGCGGCAACGGGCGACGGGGCCGGGGCGCGCTGGGGTCGCGCAGGGCGAGCGATGGGAGGATCCCTGATCCAGATCAGGGGGAGGGGGGAAGTGGGAGGACGAAGGGATTGGGCTAGGGTTTGGTGAGGATCGGGGGATTAAGGGGAGTGGGGTGAGGCCGGATGGGCCAGGTGGGCCGGCCTGGTCCAGGTGGGTCGGTGGGCCGTGGGGGGGAGGTTTCCTTTTTATTTTATTTTGTTAATTTTAGTTTTTGTTTTATTCCTTTTTATCTCATTTATTTTCTGTTTTAATTCCTTTTAAATATTTAGGCCTTTTATAAAAGCACGGTTCCTTCACCATAATTACCTAGGCATTTATTTGCACACACCGAACATTTTTGTTTTAATGTTTGAAAACTTTTGTTGTTTGCCATATTTCAATTCAATTTTTGAACCAACTTTGAACTAACGAGATATTAGCAACGGTAACGGAGGTGACGTGTCATCATTAGCAAAGTTTCACTGTAGCTTAATTACCCGGGCGTCACAATTCTCCTCCACTACAAGAAATCTCGTCCCGAGATTTAAGAGGGGAGTAAGGGGGAAAGTTCTGATTACGAAATTCTAACGAATCTTCTCGGTCTTGGTTGCTCTTCTCGAAGAGGTCGATCCATACCGTTGATGTTTCCATTCCTATGCATCAATGCATCATGATGAAGTTGTCGTCCTTCCTTCAGGATCTTCACCGTACTTACGAAAGGATAAGAAGGGAACTCCGGGAGAACGGACCCTTGCAAGGTTGACTATCTAGTAGATAACAACGGTAAGGTGGCGGAAAGTAACTCTCGAATTGAAACTTAAGAAATTATCGAGAGCAAAGTAAGGAGGTGCAAATTAGAAGTTTCAAGTGCTTAGGCAATCGTTCGTTGCCTAAAACGAAGTGTGAAAGAGGGTTCAAAGCAATGGGAATAAGTATTGCGTCTGATACCATAATACATCACTAGGAAGGTGGCCCGTGAATTACATACGAAGTCAAACATGGGGAATAACTTTGACAATAGGTTGTACAGGAGAGTCAGGTTTCGATCCTGTGGAACTGTGGGTTATGGGCCCACCATGTGGGTTAAAAGTAGGAAAGGAGGTGACGTCTTGCACCATCATGTAAGCAAGGCAGGTCAGAGGATAGCATGTCGGTTAAGTCGGCAACAATGTCTGTACCAAGGGCGAGGGACGAAGAGAACCATTTTCCTGCTCGTTGAATGAGGCGGACCATTAGGCAAAGTTCTCGTCCATCTGCGGCTACCGGAATGCTATCAACAAAAGCAACAGGGTATTACTGACACGGTTGTACACCAAGGTGTTTTACATAAGTAGAAGAATGTTACTGCTTAGATCATATAGATCACCAGAAACGTTAAACCAACCAATGGAAAGGAAAATATGATTGTCAGATTAAACAGAACAATGGAAAGGAAAATGTGTTTAAACACATATTTCAAGGGTATATTCTTCCCAAGGACAAGCAGAGTATGATATCCATGACAGGATATAATGTAGAAAACCTTTTAGGTAGGGGAGAGAAATTTCATGACATTACCCATACAACGATGTTTGGATAATTGAGCAAGAAACATTTAACATTGGGCTTCAAATTTTCTTGTTGAAAATTGGAGTACCATAGACATGCTTCGAGATAGCATTGACATGGCCAACAGGTGAAGATCAGACTTTGGAAACACAAAGGATTCATCAGGAATAACTTATCGAATAAGTCTTACAATTCCCTCATGGAAGAATGGTTAACCTTGCCAAAAAGGAACAACTATAACAATAGGTCCTCCGGCCAAGGGTGCTAGGCATGACATTACCTTACCGGGTCTTATGAAGACTAGCGTTATAACTCTTGTAAATATGTTCCAACCATCATATCTGATGGAGATTCAGATATGATTGGTGTCAGGATACCTCAGGCTCAGGATGCCTGAGAAGAAAGGTGCAACACAAATTGACGGGATGACACTGTAAGATTCTCGGGAAATGAACTATGAAGTGATTTCCGTTAACAAGAGTTCATCATTAACCCAAGGAGAGGTCAAGGAGGTGTCTGGTGAACTCAACGACAATTCATCGAGATTCCCAAAAGATGGATTTCCACAATTAAGTGAACAAGGAGATAACATTTATCAGATCAAATGATATAAGGAAATATGCTCGAGGAAAACATACACAATTAAACATTGGTTGAAAGGTGCGCCCGAAATATGGGTTGGGTTGCACGACCAATGTCAGAATGGTGATTAAATAATCAATAGCCTAAGAATGAACTTTCGACCATTAACTTCAAAGAAATAGGGTTGCTAGAAGGAAATAATCCAAACAACACCGTTCACTTGTTGGAATTAACACGGGGACCAAGAAAGAATGGTGATGGTGAGAAGTATTTCTATGTCAAGAATTCTCAAGAGGTGGAACAAATCTCAGAACATTCTTGACATAAAGGATGGTAATACTCCAAGGTAAAGAAGAACAATTGCTGGATAGCAAGGAACTCAAGGTATAACATCAAACACGAACAAGTTTGTGTTGAACGGAAGGCAATAAAGTGGTCGATGATAACTCAAATCATCGAGGGAAAGGAAGGTATTTCTCATTATGAATTCAATAGATACCCTGGAAGAGCTCAGAGTGCTGATGATGATCATGACACATTTGTCAAGAGATTTCATGAAGAGCAAATCGATCGGCGATGATATCAAGTCAAAGGAATGATGAAGCAAAATGTTATTGGAACCAAGGGTACGACAAAAACTCGAAATCAAGTTTGTTGGTCAAGGAGGAATGGTATGACGAGGAAGATCAACGTAAGATTAGCTCATCATCGAAAATTGTGCTTCGAGAAGAAGGACCAGGTAGCATAGTTAAAAGGTGCACGATAATGATATAGCCGATCAAGCTATGAATAACTTGAAGGATTATTAAACTCATAAGCAATGAAAATTACTTAGAGTTATTGAATCGGAGTACGGAATCGATCCACTTATCGGTGTTCTCGGTTGACTAACAACCCAGAACCCATTAAGTGACATTGACATGGGAAAAGGCACTACTTCATCAGAAATGATAATATGTAGTGCAATCGGTTGATATCCTCGAGATACTAGGGGGAATACTCGAAGGTAGATCAAAATAGAGGTTGGGCTAGGGTATTGCTCTGCAGAAGACAAGTGCTTAAACTTGCACGAGAAAAGGTATTTAAAGGAGAACATGGTCGGAACCACGATTGCAAAAGGCAGGATCCCAGATATAAGAACTTATACGGGGAAAAATTATTTTTAAGAGAAGCTTTCATGATAAGATCTACATCGTGTCTATGGGCATGAACACAAAGTTTAAGGTCAACTCCCACTTCTCCAATGTATAACCTTTCAATCACTTCTCGCTTTCGATGAAGTTGTAGTGTTGAAATTATATCTGGCAAAACACCAGAAGAGTATGACTCGTGAAAACTTTCGAGTTCACACATATTAAGGAAGGCATAGGTTCAAGCCATCGGGGCATCTTGGGAACATATACAAGAAACTTCATAGTAAACATCACCAGCTCGAGAGCAGAGCATGGTTGGCCAAAACAGAGAATAAGATTTATCAATGGTATTATGTATCAGGGAAAGAACTTCTCGAGATTTATGGATACGAAGGCACTGTCGGATGATAATTCGTCAAAGGACCCCGACGGTCCATAACAGAGCTGATGTGAGCATCGATACTCAACCAGAAGAAGAGAGAATGCAAGGAGATCAGTTTGTAGAAACAACTGACTTCTTCAAAGCTCAATTGCAAAGAAATTATGAATTCCAAGACAAGGGATCAGGAGCAAATGCTGTGATCAAGGATGGATAACTTGAATAGACTCAGGGGTACAATCGATGGCAATTTGATTGGTCGAGATCCAGATCATGTTTAAAATGACGTCTGAGCCGAAAGGATGAATTCTAGAATCTGATTGAGGATTGCGAGCATTCGCAACATATTGAATCAACGGACTCAAAATGATAATGACAAAGGATGTCAATAAGACTACGAGACTTATGGGATTAACCATAATGCAAGCAAGCAAGAATTTCAAGAGCCAAAGGCTCCTGAGGATTTTTTTGGAAGATCGAATGGTATTTTGAAGATTTGTGACATACATGAATCAACTGGGGATGAGTGGATACTCGATAAGTGCGAGAAATTATCCGTAGGGATATTCATGTGGCAAGATCTGCAAGGCAGTGAGCTCAAAGGATTCTCGGGACAACAAAGAGTATTTTGGGACATCTTGTAATAACAAGATCAACGGGGAATGATTGCATGAATGGCAAATGTATGCAGTTTTCATAGGGGTTGACGGTGGAAGGAAATCACAAATGCGATGGCACAAAGACTCGAGAGAACATCGTAGAGTAACTTCGGAATGCAGCAGGCGATCATCTGAAGTGAGGGGCTCTCCGGGAGAAAGTACTTGCGAGAACCTAAAGTTAGTTTTGTTTTAGCAAAATCATTTAACCCGAGTAGAAGAGAGCTCGAGTCCCGAGTAAAGATCGAGGAGTAAAAGATCCTAATACCACCCAATGGCGGCGTGCCCGTAAGACACACAACCATGTTAGTAAAAGTTTTGCAATGTCTAGACTCGACTTCGCCAAGGAGTTGGAAAGGGGATTCCTACAAAATCGGCTCGATACCAACTTGTGACGCCCCGATTCAATCGTACACTAATCATGCACACAAGCATTAATACGATCAAGATCGAGGACTCACGAGAAGATATCACAACACAACTCTAAAACATAAATAAGTCATACAAGCATCATAATACAAGCCAGGGGCCTCAAGGGCTCGAATACAAGTGCTCGATCATAGACGAGTCAGCGGAAGCAACAATATCTGAGTACAGACATAAGTTAAACAATTTTGCCATAAGATGGCTAGCACAAACTGGGATACAGATCGAAAGAGGCGCAGGCCTCCTGCCTGGGATACTCCTAACTACTCCTGGTCGTCGTCAGCGGGCTGCACGTAGAAGTAGGCGCCTCCAGTGTAGTAGTCGTCATCGACGGTGGCGTCTGGCTCCTGGGCTCCATCATCTGGTCGCAGCAATCGAGTAGAGATAGGGGGAAAAGGGGGAACAAGGCAACCGTGAGTACTCATCCAAAGTACTCGCAAGCAGGGAGCTACACTACATATGCATGGATATATGTGTAAAGGGCCATATCAGTGGACTGAATCGCAGAATGCCGTAATAAGAGGGGATATCTAATCCTCGTCAAGACTACGCTCGCAGCCTCCGTCTTGCAACATGTAGAAGAGAGTAGATCAAGTCCTCCAAGTAGCATCGCATAGCATAATCCTACCCGGCGATCCCTCCTCGTAACCACGAGAGAGAGCTACCAACGGGTTGTATCTGGCACTTTGAAGGGTGTTTTTTATTAAGTATCCGGTTCTAGTTGTCATAAGGTCAAGGTATAACTCCAAGTCGTCCTGTTAACGAAGATCACGGCTATTCGAATAGTTTAACTTCCCTGCAGGGTGCACCACATAACCCAACACGCTTGATCCCATTTGGCGGACACACTTTTACGGGTCATGCCCGCCGCGAAAGATCAACACGCCGCAGCCCGACCTAGGCCAACAGAGCGATCAAGACGCCGGTCTAAACCTAAGCGCCAGTGGGTTCAGGGCCCATCGCCTTAGCACACAAGACGTTGCCAACGCGGCCGGAAGCAGACCTAGCAACCTCCATTACAAAGGAAGTCACGTTACGCGGTCCAATCTGGCGCGCCGCTTCGGTCGGCCGACGTCCACGAAGGCCGGCTGATACCACGACGCCGGGATACCCATAACTACTCCCGCGTAGATGGTTAGTGCGTATAGACCAAATGGCCAGACTCAGATCAAATACCAAGAACTCGTTAAGCGTGTTAAGTATCCGCGAACGCCGAACAGGGCCAGGCCCACCTCTCTCCTAGGCGGTCTCAACCTGCCCTATCGCTCCGCCACAAAGTAACAGTCGGGAGCCGTCGGGAACCTAGGCCCACCTCTACCGAGATGGAGCCACCTATCCTTTCAGCCCCCATCTCCAAACAGTATGACATGTAATGTAACAGTGTAAAGTATATAGTATATGCCCGTGATCACCTCCCGAAGTGATCACAACCCAGTAGTATAGCATGGCAGATAGACAATAATGTAGGGCCACTGATGGAACACTAGCATCCTATACTAAGCAGTAGGATAGCAGATAAAACTAACAACAGTAGTAGCAAGGACAGGCTATGCAGCAGTATAGGATTAACTGAAAGCAGTAACATGCTACACTACTCTAATGCAAGCAGTATAGAGAAGATTAGGCGATATCTGGTGATCAAAGGGGGCTTGCACAGTTGCTCAGACAAGGAGGGTAAATCGGTGACGTAGTCGACCACGAGGGGCATCAAGATCGTCATGGGGTCTACCGGAGAGAAGAGGGGGAGAAACAGTAAATACATAGCAAGCAAGTGCATAACAGGACAACAAGCAGAGCTAGATGTGTTCTAACGCGGTATGAGGTGATACCGGTGAAGGGGGGAAAACATCCGGGAAAGTATCCCCGGTGTTCCGTGTTTTCGGACAGATGAACCGGAGGTGAAATGTTGCAGGTTCACTGTGCTAGGGACGCGTGGCGGGCGAACGGGCTGCGTATCCGGATTCGTCTCATCGTTCTGAGCAACTTTCATGTAGAAAGTTTTTCCATCTGAGCTACGGTTTATTTTATATTAATTTTTAAAGTTTTAAACATTTTTAGGATTAACTTAAATATTTTAATTCAACATTATCCAATTAAAGGTTCTGCCGACGTCATCATGACGTTAGTGTCCGCCGACGTCAAAGATGACGTCAAGATGACGACAGCAGCAATGTGGGTGTTGACCGTCAACCGACGTGTGGGTCCTGCTCGTCATCGCCTAAGACTAATTAATGTAGTTAGGTTATCTTAGTAGGTTAATTAGGTTTAATTAGTTAATTAACAGAATTATTTTAACTTAATTATTAATTAATTAATATTATTATTCTTTTTATTATTTTCATTTTATGTTCTGGGGCGTGGGGCCCCTAGTCAAGGCTCAGAGGGCCACAATGATTCGGCATCGCTGGTATGGTAGCTGCTGGTTACGGCGCAGCACCCGACCCGATTGGGCAGATGCCCAGATCGACAGTGGCGCGCCACGGCACGGCAAGCCTCGACGACGCGGCGTCGGTGAAAGCACACGGCGTGGAGCCTCAAAGACGGGCGTCGGCGAGTGTGCACGTGAAGGCGAGCACGGGGGGACGGGCGAGGCGCGACGGCAGTGGCCGTAGGCCACGGTGGCGCAGCGCCCGCAGCGGTAGCCGTCGCAGAAGAGCAGCATAGGGGGAGCACGGGGCCAACAGCGGCCGTGTAGCAAGGGCGCAGGGGGCGACCATCGTGATCAGTGCAGGGAGGCAGCGCACGGCGAGGATGACAGAGAAGGGGAGAGGCCCAGGGCCTCACCAGCGTTGATGGGGAGAGGGGGCGCCGAGGCTTGCTGGCGGCCGGCGGGGAAGAGGCCGAGGACGCGAGGTCGGACGAGAAGGGGGTCGAGGTGGCGTCCGACGCAAGGTGGCGTGGCGACGCCAAATAAGACGCGGCAACGGGCGACGGGGCAAGGCTGGCTGGTTCACAGTAGGCGAGCGATGGGCGGATCCCTGATCCAGATCGGGGGGAAGTGGGAGGACGAAGGGATAGGGCTAGGGTTTGGTGAGGATCGGGGGATTAAGGGGAGTGGGGTGAGGCCGGATGGGCCAGGTGGGCCGGCCTGGTCCAGGTGGGTCGGTGGGCCGTGGGGGGGGGGAGGTTTCCTTTTTATTTTTTTGTTGTTAATTTTAGTTTTTGTTTTTATTCCTTTTTATCTCATTTATTTTCTGTTTTAATTACTTTTAAATATTTAGGCCTTTTATAAAAGCATGGTTCCTTCACCATAATTACATAGGCATTTATTTGCACACACCGAACATTTTTGTTTTAATGTTTGAAAACTTTTGTTGTTTGCCATATTTCGAATTCAATTTTTGAACCAACTTTGAACTAACAAGATATTAGCAACGGTAACGGAGGTGACGTGGCATCATTAGCAAAGTTTCACTGTAGCTTAATTACCCGGGCGTCACAAGTGTACAATCTAATCATGGTTAGCCGTGTCCCCAGTTATGGACAATTCTGAGTATCGAGTACTTGAGTTATCACATGTATCTCATCACTCTTAATTAATATTGTTGGGTTGTTAACTACTTTAATTGGGATTGAGATGGGGTTATACCTTCTCAATGTTTCAACCACCATGATAGTTAAATTAAAATCTATTCCTTTGTTGTAGGGAAAAATTGGCTTTCCGCAAAACTATAACCATAGAGCTTTCCACCAGCCAAATATGCATGTAGTGATAGCATTATTTCTGTTCCTGCTCTATTGTGTTATATTGCCAGCATATTCCATGTGCCGACCCATTCTCGGACTGCAACGTATTATGTTGCAGACTTTTCAGACGAGGAGTAAGGTTCGTTGGGTCGTTGCCGTGCAGCTCAGCTATGCCGTTGGAGTTGATGGACTCACTTTATCTTCCAAGCCTTCCGCTGTTATCGCATTAGATGGCCTTAAGCCATATTATTGTAATAAGTTCTCTTTTGGAGACATTCGATGTAATAAGTGTGTGATTGCTACTCTGTTATAAATCCTTGAGTCTTGTGTGTGTCAAGACATCGATCACAGGATGACACTGAGACACAGAGACTTGACCATCTGAGGTCGGGTCGCTACATTTGATGATTGTCTAAGCAATCTTGATCGAGTTTTGCAGAGATGTGAACAAAAAAAATCTTGTCTTGAATTGGGAGAAGTGCCACTTTATGGTTAATGAAGGCATTGCCTTGGGTCATAAAATTTCTGAAAGAGGTATTGAAGTGGACAAAGCTAAGGTTGATGCAATTGAGAAAATCTCATGTCCTAAAGATATAAAAGGTATTCGTAGTTTCTTAGGTCATGCTGGTTTCTATAGGAGATTTATCAAAGACTTTTCTAAAATTTCTAGGCCTCTTACGAGTCTTTTGCAAAAGGATATTCCTTTTGTTTTTTATGATGATTGTTTAGAAGCCTTTGAAACACTAAAGAAAGACTTAATTTCTGCACCTATTGTTCAACCTCCTGATTGGAACTTGCCTTTTGAAATTATGTGTGATGCTAGTGATTATGTTTTTGGTGTTGTAATACGACAAAGAGTTGATAAGAAACTGAATGTTATTCATTATGCTAGTAAAACTTGAGACAGTGCTCAACGAAATTATGCTACTACTGAAAAAGAATTCTTAGCAGTGGTGTTTGCTTGTGATAAATTTAGACCTTATATTGTTGATTCCAAAGTAATTGTTCACACCGATCATGCCGCTATTAAATATCTTATGGAAAAGAAAGATGCTAAACCTAGACTTATTAGATGGCTTCTCTTGTTACAAGAATTTTATTTGCATATCATTGATAGAAAAGGAGCTGAGAACCCGTAGCTGATAATTTATCTAGGCTTGAAAATGTGTCTGATGACCCACTACCTATTTATGATAGTTTTCCTAATGAGCAGTTAGCTGCAATAAATGTTTCTCATAATACTCCTTGGTATGCTGACTATGCTAATTACATTGTTGCTAATTATTTACCACCTAGCTTTACTTACCAACAAAAGAAAAAAATCTTCTATGATTTAAGACATTACTTTTGGGATGACCCTCCTCTTTATAAGGAAAGAGTAGATGGTATTATTAGACGTTGTGTACCTGAGCATGAACAGGGAAAAATCCTACGGAAATGTCACTCCGAAGCTTATGGAGGGCCTCATGCTGGAGATAGAACTGCTCACAAGGTATTGCAATCCAGATTTTATTGGCCTACTCTCTTCAAGGATGACCGTAAGTTCGTCTTATCATGTGATGAATGCCAAAGAATAGGTAATATCGGTAAGCGTCAAGAAATGCCTATGAACTATTCACTTGCTGTTGAACCATTTGATGTTTGGGGATTTGATTAAATGGGACCTTTTCCTTCCTCTGGGTATACACATATTTGGGTTGTTGTTGATTATGTTACTAAATGGGTAGAAGCTATTCCAACCAGTAGTGCTGATCACAACACCTCTACTAAAATGCTTAAGGAAGTTATTTTCCCAAGGTTTGGAGTCCCTAGATATTTAATGACTTATGGTGGTTTACACTTTATTCATGGTGCTTTCCGGAAAATGCTTGCCAAGTATGATATTAACCATATAATTGCATCACCATATCATTCTCAGTCTATTTGTCAAGTTGAACTTAGCAATAGAGAAATAAAATTAATTTTGCAAAAGACTGTCAATAGGTCCAGGAAGAATTGGTCTAATAAATTAGATGATGCACTTTGGGCTTATAGAACAACATATAAAAATCCCATGGGTATGTCTCCTTATAAAATGGTTTATGGAAAAGCTTGTCATTTGCTTCTTGAGTTAGAACATAAAGCATATTGGGTAGTCAAAGAACTCAACTATGATTTCAAACTTGCCGGAGAAAAGAGGTAATTTGATATCAGCTCATTAGATGAATGGAGAACCCAAGCTTATGAAAATGCAAAGTTATTCAAAGAAAAAGTTAAAAGATGGCATGACAAAAGAATCCAAAATCGTGAGTTTAAAGTCGGAGAATATGTTCTTTTGTACAACTCTCGTTTCAGATTCTTTGTAGGAAAACTCCTCTCAAAATGGTAAGGCCCATATGTTATCGAGGAGGTTTATCGCTCTGGAGCCATCAAAATAAATAATGCCGAAGGTACTAACCCGAAGGTTGTCAATGGGCAACGAATAAGACATTATATCTCAGGTACGCCTATTAATGTTGAAAGCAATATTATCCAAACTTTGACACCGGAAGAACACATAAAAGAGTCCTTCCGGAACACTCCAGAATCATGAAAATAAGGAGGTACGTGATACGGTAAGTAAACAGAATCTGAAAATCTGCAAAAATATTTTCTGTCAGTTTTGGAATATTTAGAAAAATAGGAAAATAAGAAACTTCCAGGAAGCGTACCCTGGTGGGCACAAGACACCAGGGCGCGCCACGCTTACCTGGCGCGCCCAGGTGGGTTGTGCCACCTGGGACACCTTCTGGAGTCTGTTTTTCTTCCGTATGCTTGTGCTCCAAGATAGAAAATCTATATATACGTCCCGAACCTGTAAACCACCGTATCACGGAGAAATCCTTTGTTCTCTTTTCTTGTTGTTTTTGGTCAGATCCATCAAGCCAGGCATAATGTCTTCCTCCTCCTCCTACAACATGGAAGAAGATGCCTGGTTGATGAAGATCAAACTGAAGAGCGAGCATCCTATGGATGCCACCAAGGGAGACAAGGGCAAGGAGGCTACCGTAGATCCACCCTCGGTGGCAGAACAAGCACTACCGACCGAGGAGGAAGAAGAAGATATCCTCAAGCCTTACCTTACTCACCTTACTCCTTTCGCATCATTGAAATAGTTCGCATACAAAATAAGTATCTTACTCGTGAAAATATTCTGCATCAAGAGCATATCATCCATATCCGGAGCGTCATCCGTCGATTGGAGAATCTCTTGATCCTTAAGGACATGATCACTTCATCACCACCATCATCTTCTTCATCACCAAAGGAGAATTAAGTATCGGGTATGGGCACTCCCCTTGGCCTCCGCCAAGCTTGGGGGAGGTGCCCTGGTATTGTATCATCCCACTATCTTTTTACCTTTACTATTTTAGTTCGATCTTTTGCTTTAGAAGAATAAAAGTTTAGTTCGATCCTTTCTTCTTTGAGAGTTTGCTTAGTGATCTATCATTGTAATCGTGTGCAAGATATATAATAAAGTTTTGTTTGAGTTTTTGCTTTCTTTACTTTCATGTTGCAAATAAAAGAAAGGAAATAAGGAAGAAAAAGAGAAAGGAAATAAATTAAAAGATCATATACTAATCTTATGGTAGGTGATGGCACCACATAAGGAAAAGTAGAAGTAGAAGATTTTATTAGAGTTTGACAAACATAGCATTAGTCAATGATGCAACTCATGAAAGAATAAATAAGGGAAGAGAAGATTCACATATAAATATACTATCCTAGAAATCTTTTGTGATTGTGAGTCCTCATCAAAATATTATATGCCAAAATTTTTGACGTTGGACAAGGAAGACAACTTAATGGTTTATGTTTGTTTATATTCACATATAAGTCATATTGTCGTAGATACTTTAACACATGGTGCTTGCCCCCTATCTTTGCTAGCCAAAAATTCCGCACTAAGTAGAGATACTACTTGTGCATCCAAAAACCCTTAAACCCAAATCTTATTTTCAAGAGTCCACCATACCTACCTAGGAATTGAGCAAGATCCCTCAAGTAAGTTGTCATTGGTGCAAAAAGGCAATAAAAATTGCTTCTAAATGTGTGAGATCATTTAGTGTAAGAGAAATCTGAGCGTTGTACGAACTTGCGATGGTGAAGAATAAAAGCGACAGACTGCATAATAAAGGTCCCTATCACAAGGGGCAATGCAACGTGACGTTCTTTTGCACTAAGGGGTTGAGCATACAAACAAATAATGCATGGCAACCTCTGCTTCCCTCGGCGAAGGGCCTATATTTTACTTTTATGTATTTACTTTTATGCAAAGAGTCAAATTTTTCCTTCAATCCCTTTTTATTTTTCTCCTTTGGCAAGCATCATGTGGTGAGGAAAGATCTGGGCACATATGTCCAGTTGAATATAGATAGCATGAGTTATTATTGTTGAGATCACCCTTGAGGTGAATACATTGGGAGGCGAAACTACCAGCCCCTATCTTCCTATGTGTCCGGTTGAAACGTTTTGCTCATGTGTACACGGTGAGTGTTAATAATCATAGAAGACTATATGATGGTTGAGTATGTGGACTTGCCTAAAGGCTTCGATATGTGACCCTTCCTGAAAAGATGGTGAACTGTAGTTGCAAAGTTGACTGAGAACATAGTTTGTTGGTTTCTAATAGAGTTTTTGCTTTATACTTAGATTATGTGATGAACTGTTACTTATTCATGAGAAGTATATGATAAAAGTTCTATGATAAAAGTCTTATGTTTAAATTTGTTGCTGTTATAATAATCTACATGATGCTTCTATGTCCGTATTTTGTTTTTATCGAAACCTCTCTCTCAAAGCATGTGGACATGTTTTTCGATATCGGTTTTCGCTTGAGCACAAGCGAGGTCTAAGCTTGGGGAGTTGATACGTCCATTTTGCATCATGTTTTCTTACTGTTATTTATGATGTTTTTATCCGCAATAATGCTTTTTGTAGTAATTCTAATGCCTTTTCTCTCATAATTTGCAAGGTACACACCAAGAGGGAGAATTCCGGCAGCTGGAAATCTGGACCTGGAAAAGCTACATCATGCCACCTATTCTGCACAACTTCAAACAAGCTGAAACTTCACCGAGATTTTTTATGGAATATTTGAGGAATATTGGGGCAAATAACTACCAGAGGGGGCCCACAAGGTGGGCACAACCCATCTGGGCGTGCTAGGGAGCCCAGGCACGCCCTGGTGGGTTGTGCTCACCCAGGCCCTCCTCCGGTGCCCATCTTCTGGTATACAGGTCATTTTGACCTAGAAAAAATAAGGAGAAGACTTTCGGGACGGAGCGCCGCCCTCTCGAGGCGGAACTTGGGCAGGAGCACTTTTGCCCTCCGACAGAGCGATTCCGCCGGGGGAACTTCCCTCCCGGAAGGGGAAATCATCGTCATCATCATCACCAACAACTCTCCCATCTTGGGAGGGCAATCTCCATCAACATATTCAACAACGCCATCTCATCTCAAACCCTAGTTCATCTCTTGTTTTCAATATTGTTACTAGAACTATATATTGGTGCTTGTGGGTGACTAGTAGTGTTGATTACATCTTGTTGTTGATTACTATATGGTTTATTTGGTGGAAGATTATATGTTCAGATCCATTATGCTATTTAATACCCCTCTGATCTTGAGCATCATTATCATTTGTGAGTAGTTACTTTTGTTCTTGAGGTCACGGGAGAAATCATGTTGCAAGTAGTCATGTGAACTTGATATGTGTTCGATATTTTGATAGTATGTATGTTGTGATTCCCTTAGTGGTGTCATGTGAACGTCGACTACATGACACTTCACCATATTTGGGCCTAAGGGAATGCATTGTGGAGTATTAATTAGATGATGGGTTGCGAGAGTGATAGAAGCTTAAACCCCAGTTTATGCGCTATTCCGTAAGGGACCGATTGGATCCAAAAGTTTAATGCTATGGTTAGAATTTATTCTTAATACTTTTCTCGTAGTTGCAGATGCTTGCGGGAGGGTTAATCATAAGGAATAGGTTTGTTCAAGTAAGAACAACACCTAAGCACCGGTCCACCCACATATCAAATTATCAAAGTACCGAACACAAATCAAACCAACATGGTGAAAGTGACTAGATGAAATTCCCGTGTACCCTCGAGAATGCTTTGCTTATCATAAGAGACCATTTTGGCCTGTCCTTTGCCTCAAAAGGATTGGGCTACCTTGCTGCACTTCTGTTACTACTATCGTTACTTGCTCGTTACAAATTATCTTGCTATCAAACTACTCTGCTACTTACAATTTCAGCACTTGCAGAGCGTTACCTTCTTGAAAACTACTTGTCATTTCATACGCTCCTCGTTGGGTTCGATACTCTTACTTATCGAAAAGAGCTACAATTGATCCCCTATACTTGTGGGTCATCAACCGGTTGTATGTGAACACAGAGCTTATAACACCCGATCATCACGTGGTGTCTCGGCACGACGAACTGTAGCAACGGTGCATACTCAGGGAGAACACTTATACTTTGAAATTTAGTGAGGGATCATATTATAACGCTACCGCCATACTAAGCAAAATAAGATGCATAAAAGATAAACATCACATGCAATCAAAATATGTGACATGATATGGCCATCGTCATCTTGTGCCTTTGATCTCCATCTCCAAAGCACCGTCATGATCTCCATCATAGCGTCATTGTCGTCTCGCCAACTATTGCTTCTACAACTATCGCTATCGCATAGTGATAAAGTAAAGCAATTACATGGCGATTGCATTTCATACAATAAAGCGACAACAATAAGGCTCCTGCCAGTTTCCTATAACTTTTACAGAACATGATCATCTCATACAATAAATTATATCACATCATGTCTTGACCATATCACATCACAACATGCCCTGCAAAAACAAGTTAGACGTCCTCTACTTTGTTGTTGCAAGTTTTACATGGCTGCTATGGGCTTCTAGAAAGAACCATTCTTACCTACGCATCAAAACCACAACGATTTTTCATCAAGTGTGCTGTTTTAACCTTCAACAAGGACCGGCCGTAGTCAAATTCGATTCAACTAAAGTTGGAGAAACATACACCCGCCAGCCAGCTTTATGCAAAACAAGTTGCATGGCTGTTGGTGGAACCGGTCTCATGAACATGGTCATGTAAGGTTGGTCTGGGCCGCTTCATCCAACAATACCGCGGCATCAAAATAAGATGTTGGTGGTAAGAAGTATGACTATTATCGCCCACAACTCTTCGTGTTCTACTCGTGCATATCTTCTATGCATAGACCTGGCTCGGATGCCACTGTTGGGGAACGTAGCAAGCAATTTCAAAAAAGTTCCTATGATCACGCAAGATCTATCTAGGAGATGCATAGCAACGAGAGGGGGAGAGTGTGTCCATGTACCCTCGTAGACCGAAAGCGGAAGCGTTAGTTTAACACGGTTGATGTGGTGGAACATCTTCACGATCCAACCGATCAAGTACCGAACGTACGACACCTCCAAGTGTAGGACAGGTTCAGCTCGATGACGTCCCTCGAACTCTTGATCTAGCAGAGGGTCTAGGGAGAGTTTCATCAGCACGATGACGTGTTTACGATGATGGTGATGTGATCTGCGCAGGCCTTCGCCTAAGCACTACGACGCTATGACCGGAGGAGTAAACTGTGGAGGGGGCACCACACACGGCTAAGAACAATTGGTGTGTCTCCAAGGGGTTCCCTGCCAACGTATACAAAGGAGGGAGAGGAGGAGGCCAGCCACGAGGCGGCGCGCCATGAGGTGGGATTCCTACTAGACCTCCAGTCCTAGTAGGATTCGCCCCCCTTTTTTTTTCCTTCTCATGGAGGGCGAAAGAGGTAAGGAGAGGGAGAGGGGGAAAGGAAAGGGGGCCGTGCCCCATTCCCCTAGTCCAATTCAGACAGCCCATGGGGGGGTGCGCGCCACCCCTTGTGGGCTCCCCTATGGCCCATGTTGGCCCATTACCTCCCCGGGGGGTTCCGGTAACCCCTCGGTACTCTGATAAATATTCAAAACATCCCGAAACCATTCCGGTGTCCAAATACTATCGTCCTATATATGAATATTTACCTCTTGACTATTTAGAGACTCCTTGTCATGTCCGTGATTGTAACACCCCAAAAATTTAACCATGTTTTGTTTATTAAAATTTTGCCAGGAAATTAAATTTTCATTATTCTGGAAATTAAATTTAACCATGTTGTGGAGTTTTCACCCCAAGTAAAAACTTCTCAATTATTATTGGGCTTGTTTACCCTCTCAAATAAAACAATTCTTTTATCAGTGGGATTATTTATATAATTATTTTTCCCTAAGCTTTATTTCTCTAAAATGGGTTTTCATAAGTTTTATGGTCCCATTTGCACTCCAAACCTTTGATTAATTCATTTAAAAATCCCACCAAAATTTGGAGATGACATATGATGTCCCTAAACCACTTTTGTGCAAAAATATTCCTTAGTCATTTGGAGATTTTGAGTTTTACCACAAGTTTTTAAATCTGGTCCAGTTGCACTTTTGCACTACAACCTATTTAAAGATTTCTTTAAAACTTCCACCAAAATTAGGGGATTTCAGTAGGAGTATGTTATTCAACTTTGTGCAAAAACCCACTGGTGTTCTTTGAAAATGTTGAGCAAATCATCCTCTTTTGCTCTCTGGTCTAGTTTGGCATTTTCTACTGCAACCATATTTTAACTTGCCTTTTTTCCCTTAATTCTTTTTCCTTCTTATAGTCCTCCCTACAAAACCCTTAAGTCCAGGAGAATGTACCTATTGGAGTGATTTTGGTCCATGGAGTGATAGCCTTTAGTTTCTGTCCAGAATTGGTTTTCTCAAAAACTTACACTAACAAGTTTTTGTTTTTGACAAACTAACCTTGCCACCCTCCTTTTCATCTAGCAGACAATCGGTCTGGAGTTTTTAGCCACCCAAGAATTGCCTAGATGCCCCTGACATTCTATCAAACACTTTGTGTGCATGGCCAGTTCTGGCTTGGTTTTTAGTTTGCACTATGGATTTGATCTCCTGACCGAGCCACCATGTCTACTGAGCTCCTAGCTAAACCTAACCCAGGCCTGCTAACCCCCAGCCTCATCCTAGCCCTCTAGCATGCGCTGGCATTATGTCGAGCATGTAGCGTGCGTGCTCTGGGCATGCCCAGGGCGCATGTTTTGCACGCGCGCGTGCAACCGAGCCGTCGCGTTCACTCGCCCCGCGCCCCTGGCCTTTGCTCGCCCTCAGAGCCACGCCCCGCCCTTGACCACTCGCCAGAACACTCCAAGCTGCCCTGGCACCCTACAACACCGCCGTCAGGGCCCTCTTGGCGGCACGCCGGCATCCACAGTGCGCCTTTGCCATGTACGGCGCCGACCGAGCCACAACTTCTCGCCAGCTACCCTCGTGAGCAGGCCGTCCTTATCTCCAAGCCCGTCCGCTAGCACCGACCCTGCTCCGGCCATCGCCACGTCGCTCTGCCGCAACAAAAGCAGTCGGCCGGCGATCTTATCCCCAGCAGCAGCGGAACCGACCTTCCCTGGCTATAAATGGCCCCAGTCCTCGCTCGAGCATCCTCAGGCAAGCTGTAGAGTGCACCCCCCTGCTCAAATTCTTCTGAAACCACCGTCTTCCCCGCCTCCGGCAACTTCGGCCGTTGCCGTCCCTCGGCTAAATTCGCCGGAGCCGGAGCCCCCTAGTCCTTCCAACGCCACCATACGACTCCCCTCGATCTCGCGGAGCCGCCCAACACCTCAACTTCGACGGAGAGCCACCGTAGCCCAAACCCCCAACTCACCCGAAGCCGCCGTCCGCTGTGGAGCTCGCCGCCGGCGACTCCCTCCACCCCCGCCACCCCCTCGACCACCGGGAGGACCGCCCTGGTCTGGCGGATCCATCCCCGCCCTCAGAACCCCGCTAGGAGCCGCCAATCGCCGGCGACGATCGCCGGAGCCCCGCCTCTGTTCGGCCAGAGGAGGAAGGAGGCGGGGGCGATTGGTCAAACCTGACCAGTGGGCCCCCTGGACCCACTGTCAGTGACCCAGCGCCGGTCCACGCAGGCGTAAGTGGAGGCGTATTCCCAGAGTACGTCTTCGACGTGTATTTATTTCAAAACATTTTTCCTTTTTCTGTTTTATTTAAAAACATAATTTTGACCAAACTTTGACTGGCTATAACTTTTTAAATATAACTCCAAATGAGTTGATTCGTTTTCCTACCTCTCTCAAATTTAGTCTAGTTTATTTTAAGATTTATTTGAAAAAAATTCAGACAACTTTTTTGTACTGTTTTGAAACTATGGGTTAATTTGAATATTTTCAAAAATAGGATTTTTGGAGATGAAGAAAACTTTCAAAAGTTTTGGAATGCACCCTGCCTCCCCACAACTTGAAGGCAATCATTCTGAACTCTGGCATAATATTTTTGTGTGTCGTTTAAATGCGGTTACAACACTCCTTGTCTTGGAGTTTCGTTATTTTATGTGATGATATGAGCATACTCATAAGTGCATATCGATGATTCCGTGCTACTGAAATTTGATACGTTGTGATAGTAATCACCCTCGTATGCCTTTCATGCATACCGTAAGGAAGCTGAGAAAGTCTCTGTCTTGGGTAGACACGAGCTTGTCCCTAGTTCCTCGTCGAGACGGTTGTGTCCGGTATGGCATGACGGGGTATGATGAGTGGTGATTCTGTCTGTTGGTTAAAAATATATTTGTTATGCTAATCATGCAGGGAATATTAAACCTCCTGAGTCGGCCGTAGATTGAGTCTTGTTCCGGTAACCCCCATACTTGTTTTGTACTACCACGTGTCCCTGCCATAGGTAGGGTACGGTTCAGTAAGTTATCAACCCCTTCCTAGCACACACCGTACAGAGAGGCCATGGTGGAAGATACCGGCTGCATCTGGTAGGCATGCCACCTGGTCAGGGGCATGGGTGTTTCGGTTGGGACGAGAGGGGCACCTTAGAGCACGCGATATAAATTTGATCCCATGATACGCGAGGTTGTAGCCTCCCACTTAGAGTTTAAACAACGGTGTCATGGGTGATTCGGACACCGGTAAGTTAAGCTGGTGTGTGCGGTCAGGTGTGTTTTCAATTAAAAGACCGTAAATGGAATTAGTCTCGATGGACTAAAGGAATCCATTACTCGTGGGTAAAGAGTATACCCTCTGCAGAGGTTAAATCTATTCGAATAGCCGTGTCCATGGGTAAGGATTACAGTCTGGGATGGGTCAAGTGTCGGTCTTAGTGTCGGTCTTCGGAGGAGAAACTGCTAAACCAGAACATGGATCATGACTTGTGACTTATGGTGATTATGATTATTATTATATTGGACTAACCTTTTTTTTATTACTTGAATTATTGAGTATCCCTGGGACGGTTCTACCTCCTGGATATTCATGGTGATTACTTTCTTTATAAGCCCTTTATGTGGTGTCGCTCAGACGCCCGACTGTGGCATGCTTGTCGATTGTTTACCTTATAAGCCCTTCCTGTGGTGTCGCTCAGACGCCCGACTGTGGCATGCTTGTTGATTGTTTACTTTATAAGCCCTTTATGTGGTGTCGCTCAGACGCCCGACTGTGGCATGCTTGTTTCTTTTGTTTACTTTATAACCCTTTATGTGGTATCGCACAGACGCCCGACTGTGGCATGTTTGTTACTTATTTTACCTATAAACCCTTTATGTGGTGTCGCTCAGACGCCCGACTGAGGTATGCTTTATATTATTATCCTTTTGAGGCGTCGCTTCAGACACCCGATCGGTGCATTCTATTTCTACTCTGATTGCATATGCATGTTTTATATAAACAACCTGCTTGCGTGCATCATGGATTTATATTTCATGACTGACATTGTGATCATAGAATATTTCAGAGCATGATTATCATTTGTTATATTATACCCGTGTTCATAATGTTTGCGAGTACATTCAAAGTACTCACTGGCTTGTCCCTGGCTATTGTCTTGGCCAGATTTCTTGCTTGGAGAGGAGCGTTGCGATGACAGCCCCGGAACCTAAGCAATGGTGGTAGCAGCCTCGCGAAGATAGGAGTTATCCAGGTCAGCTGTTCCTGTGGGAGATGGAGTCCCATAGGCGCTGATGATCCGCAAACAGCTTCCGCCTTCAACCACTAGAAACCATTTGTTGTACTCATAGGCCAGAATGGTCTTGTACTGCATATTATGTACTTTGCTTGGAATTTCTGTATCGAGTTGGTGCCTCATCGCCTACTTGATAATCCTGGGGCTGATGAGCACAAGGGCCATTTTCTGGGAAATTAATATCCCGAAAATCCGGTCCTGACAGCGATCTCATCCAGGACTCCAGACATTCCTCGGTCACCAAAGCACATAACTCATAATACAAATCGTCATCGAACGTTAAGCGTGCAGACCCTACGGGTTCGAGAACTATGTAGACATGACCGAGACACATCTCCAATCAATAACCAATAGCGGAACCTGGATGCTCATATTCCTTCCTACACATTCTACGACGATCTTTATCGGTCAAACCGCAATAACAACATATGTCATTCCCTTTGTCATCTGTATGTTACTTGCCCGAGATTCGATCGTCAGTATCCTTATACCTAGCTCAATCTCGTTACCAGCAAGTCTCTTTACTCATTCCTTAATGCACCATCCCGTAAATAACTCATTAATCACATTGCTTGCAAGGCTTATAGTGATGTGCATTACCGAGAGGGCCCACAGATACCTCTCCGGTACACGGAGTGACAAATCCTAATCTTGATCTACGCCAACCCAACAAACACCTTTGTAAACACCTGTAGAACATCTTCATAATCACCCAGTTACGTTGTGACGTTTGATAGCACACAAGGTGTTCCTCTGGTATTTGGGAGTTGCATAATCTCATAGTCAAAGGAATATGTATAAGTCATGAAGAAAGCAATAGCAATAAAACTTAACGACCATTATGCTAAGCTAACAGACGGGTCTTGTCCATCACATCATTCTCCAAATGATGTGATCCCACTCATCAAATGACAACACATGTCTATGGTTAGGAAACTTAACCATCTTTGATTAACGAGCTAGTCTAGTAGAGGCTTACTAGGGACACTGTGTTTTGTCTATGTATCCACACATGTATCAAGTTTTCGGTTAATACAATTCTAGCATGAATAATAAACATTTATCATGATATAAGTAAATATAAAATAAAAACTTTATTATTGCATCTAGGGCATATTTCCTTGAGGTTTGTCGGTTAGTGCAGTTCCAAGCGAGGCGTCGTGGCGGGATCTACGTGTGAAGCGGAGTACATAGCTGCTTGAAGCGACAAATGAAGGAGTGCGGATGAAGGAGTTCATATCCGATCTAGGTGTAATACCTAGTGCATCGGGTCCAATGAAAATCTTTTGTGACAATACTGGAGCAATTGCCTTAGCGAAGGAATCCTGATTTCACAAGAGAACCAAACACATCAAGAGACACTTCAACTCCATCCGCGATCAATTCAAGGAGGGAGACAAAGAGATTTGCAAAATATATACGGATCTGAATGTTGCAGACCCGTTGACTAAGCCTCTTCCACGAGCAAAACATGGTCAACACCAAGAATCCATGGTGTTAGAATCATTACAATGTAATCTATATTATTGACTCTAGTGCAAGTGGGAGACTGAAGGAAATATGCCCAGGAGGCAATAATAAAGTTGTTATTTATATATTTCCTTATATCATGATAAATGTTTATTATTCATGCTAGAATTATATTAACCGGAAACTTGATACATGTGGGAATACATAAACAAAACAAAGTGTCCTAGTATGCCTCTATTATACTAGCTCATTAATCAAAGATGGTTAAGTTTCCTAACCATAGACATGTGTCGTCATTTGATGAACGGGATCACATCATTAGGGGAATGATGTGATGGACAAGACCCATCCGTAAGCTTAGCATAATGATCGTTAAGTTTTATTGCTTTCTTCATGACTTATACATATTCCTCTGAATATGAGATTATGCAACTCCCGAATACCGGAGGAACACCTTGTGTGCTATCAAACGTCACAACATAACTGGGTGATTATAAAGATGCTCTACAGGTGTCTTCGAAGGTGTTTGTTGGGTTGGCATAGATCAAGATTAGGATTTGTCACTCTGTGTATCGGAGAGGTATCTCTGGGCCTTCTCGGTAATGCACATCACTATAAGCCTTGCAAGCAATGTGACTAATGAGTTAGTTATGGGATGATGCATTATGGAACGAGTAAAGAGACTTGCCAGTAACAAGATTGAACTAGGTATGAGGATACCGTCAATCGAATCTTGGACAACATACCGATGACAAAGGGAATGACTTATCTTGTCATTGCGATTTGACCGATAAAGATCTTCGTGCAATATGTAGGAACCAATATGAGCATCCAGGTTCCGCTATTGGTTATTGATTGGAGATGTGTCTCGGTCATGTATACATACTTCTCGAACCTGTAGGGTCCGCACGCTTAACGTTCGATGACGATTTGTATTATGAGTTATGTGTTTTGGTGATTGAAGATTGTTCGGAGTCCCGGATGAGGTCACGGACATGACGAGGAGTCTCAAAATAGTCGAGAGGTAATGATTGATATATTGGACGATGGTATTCGGACACCGTAATGGTTTCGGAGTGGTTCGGGTATTTTTCGAAGAATCGAGGGGTTATCGGAACCCCCTGGGGGAAGTAATGAGCCTCAATGGGCCATAGGGGAGAGAGGGAGCCATGAGGTGGCACCCCCCAAGGGAGTCCGAATTGGACAAGGGGGAGGGGGCGCGCCCCCTTTCCTCTTTCCCTCTCCCTCTCCTTCCCTTTTCCTCCACCGAAAGAAAGGAAAGGGGGGGGGGGGCGACGAGGTTTGGGGGTCCAAGTCGGTTTACCCCCGATTGCGCGCCCCGTGGCCGGCCTGCTCCCTCTCCTCCTTTATATCTGAGGGCAGGGGCACCCCAAAGAACAATAGTTATTCTCTTAGCCATGTGCGGTGCCCCCCTCCACAGTTTACTCCTCCAGTCATAGCATCCTAGTGCTTAGCCGAAGCCTTGCGCGGATCACATCACCATCACCGTCACCACGCCGTCGTGCTGACAAAACTCTCCCTCGACACTTTGCTGGATCAAGAGTTCGAGGGACGTCATCGAGATGAACGTGTGCTGAACTCGGAGGTGCCGTACGTTCGGTACTTGATCGGCAGAGTACGTGGACACACTCTCCCCCTCTCGTTGCTATGTGTTGTAAATATGCCCTAGAGGCAATAATAAAATGGTTATTATTATTTTTCCTAGTTCATGATAATTGTCTATATTTCATGCTATAATTGTATTAACCGGAAATCATAATACATGTGTGAATACATAGACCACAACATGTCCCTAGTAAGCCTCTAGTTGACTAGCTCGTTGATTAATAGATGGTTGTGGTTTCCTGACCATGGACATTGGATGTCGTTGATAACAGGATCACATCATTGGGAGAATGGTGTGATGGACAAGACCCAATCCTAAGCATAGCACAAGATCGTGTAGTTCGTTTGCTAGAGCTTTTCTAATGTCAAGTATCATTTCCTTAGACCATGAGATTGTGCAACTCTCGGATGCCATAGGAATGATTTGGGTGTATCAAACGTCACAACGTAACTGGGTGACTTTATAAAGGTGCACTACAGGTATCTCCAAAAGTGTCCGTTGGGTTGGCATGAATCGAGACTGGGATTTGTCACTCCGTATGACGGAGAGGTATCTCTTGGCCCACTCGGTAATGCATCACCATAATGAGCTCAATGTGACTAAGGAGTTAGCCACGGGATCATGCGTTACGGAACGAGTAAAGAGACTTGCCGGTAACGAGATTGAACAAGGTATAGGGATACCGACGATCGAATCTCGGGCAAGTAACATACCGATGGACAAGGGAATTGTATACGAGATTGATTGAATCCTTGACATCGTGGTTCATCTGATGAGATCATCGTGGAACATGTGGGAGCCAATATGGGTATCCAGATCCTGCTGTTGGTTATTGGTCAGAGAGGTGTCTCGGTCATGTCTGCATGGTTCCCGAACCCGTAGGGTCTACACACTTAAGGTTCGGTGACGCTAGAGTTGTAATGGGAATTGTATGTGGTTTCCGAAGGTTGTCCAGAGTCCTGGATGAGATCCCAGACATGATGAGGAACTCCGGAATGGTCCGGAGGTGAAGATCGATATATTGGACGAAGGGTATTGGAGTCCAGAAGTGTTCCATGGTTACCGGGCTATGGCCAGCATGACCGAAAGGTGTTTCGGGGCCCCCTGCAAGTTTGCAGGGCCTCATGGGCCAAGGGGAGGGGGGAAACCAGCCCACTAAGGGGATGTGTGCCCCCACACCCTTTCCCACGTTGCTTGGGGAGGTGGGGCGTCTCCACCTGACTTGGGAGGCAAGCCTCCACCTGGCTTGGCTTGGGGGGCAAGTCTCCCTAGGGTTTCCCTAGGAAGATCCAATCTTCCTTGGCCACCGCCCCCTAGGGGAAACCCTAGGGGTGCCATCCCCTCCTCCCTTCCCCTATATATAGTGAGGGAGAGGGAGGGCAGCCGAACCTCAGCCCCTGGCGCAGCCCTCCCCTTCCTACACCTCCTCCTCCTCCGTTGAGCTTGGCGAAGCTCTGCCGGAGAACCACAAGCTCCACCACCACGCCGTTGTGCTGCCGGAGTTCTCCCTCAACTTCTCCTCTCCCCTTGCTGGATCAAGAAGGAGGAGACGTCCCCAGGCTGTACGTGTGTTGAACACGGAGGCGCTGTCCGTTCGGCGCTTGGATCAGATCTTCCATGATTTGAATCGCCGCGAGTACGACTCCATCAACCGCGTTCTTGTAACGCTTCCGCTTAGCGATCTTCAAGGGAATGAAGATGCACTCCCTCTCTCTCTCGTTGCTTGCATCTCCTAGATTGATTTTTGTAACACGTAAGAAAATTTTGAATTATTACTACGCTCCCCAACAGTGGCATCATGAGCTAGGTCTATGCGTAGATTCTATGCACGAGTAGAACACAAGTAGTTTTGGGCGATGATTTTTTCAATTTGCTTACCGTTACTAGTCCTATCTTGATTCGGTGGTATTGTGGGTTGAAGCGGCCCAGACCAACCTTACATGTACGCTTACGTGAGATAGGTTCCACCAACTGACATGCACTTGTTGCATAAGGTGGCTAGTGGGTGTGTGTCTCTCCCACTTTAGTCAGATTGGATTCGATGAAGAGGGTCCTTATGAAGGGTAAATAGCAATTGTCATATCACCGTTGTAGCTTTTGCGTAGGTAAGAAATGTTCTTGCTAGAAACCCATAGCAGCCACGTAAAACATGCAACAACAATTAGAGGACGTCTAACTTGTTTTTGTAGGGTATGCTATGTGATGTGATAAGGCCAAAAGGATGTGATGTATTATATATGTGATGTATGAGACTGATCATGTTCTTGTAATAGGAATCACGACTTGCATGTCGATGAGTATGACAACCAGCATGAGCCATAGGAGTTGTCTTAATTTATTGTATGACCTGCGAGTCAATGTAAATGCCATGTAATTACTTTACTTTATTGCTAACCGTTAGCCATAGTAGTAGAAGTAATAGTTGGCGCGACAACTTCATGAAGACGCGATGATGGAGATCATGGTGTCATGCCGGTGATGATGGTGATCATGCCGCGCCTCGAAGATGGAGATCAAAAGCGCAAGATGATATTGGCCATATCATGTCACTTTATGATTTGCATGTGATGTTTATCATGTTTACATCTTATTTGCTTAGAACGATGGTAGCATAAATAAGATGATCCCTCACTAAATTTTCAAGAAATGTGTTCCCCCTAAATGTGCACTGTTGCGAAGGTTCGTTGTTTCAAAGCAAAACGTGATGATCGGGTGTGATAGATTCTAATGTTCGCATAAAATGGGTGTAAGCCAGATTTACACATGCAAAACACTTACCTTGACTTGACGAGCCTAGCATGTACAGACGTGGCCTCAGAACACAGGAGACCGAAAGGTCGAACATGAGTAATATAGTAGATGCGATCAACATGGAGATGTTCACCGTTGATGATTAGTCCGTCTCACATGATGATCAAACACGGCCTAGTCGATTTGGATCATGTATCACTTGGATGACCAGAGGGATGTCTATCTGAGTGGGAGTCCATTAAATAATTTGATTGGATGAACTTAATTACCATGAACTTAGTCTAAAACTTGTCTTTACAATCTATCTTGTAGATCCAATGGCCCATGCTAATGTTGCCCTCAACTTCAACGCGTTCCTAGAGAAAACCAAGCTGAAAGACGATGGAAGCAACTATACGGATTGGGTCCGTAACTTGAGGATCATCCTCATAGCTTCCAAGAAAGCATATGTCCTTGAAGAACCGCTAGGTGATGCACCCATTTTCCTAGCAACTCAAGACGTTATGAACACACGGCAGTCGCGTAGTGATGATTACTCCCTGGTTCAGTGCGGCATGCTTTACAGCTTAGAATTAGGGCTCCAAAAGCGTTTTGAGCAACACGGAGCATATGAGATGTTCCAAGAGCTGAAAATGGTTTTCCAAGCTCATGCCCGGGTCGAGAGATATGAAGTCTCCGACAAGTTCTACAGTTGTAAGATGGAGGAAAACAGTTCTGTCAGCGAGCATATACTTAAAATGTCTGGATTGCACAACCTCTTGTCTCAGCTGGAGTTAATCTTCCAGATGACTCAATCATTGATAGAATCCTCCAGTCGCTTCCACCTAGCTACAAGAGCTTTGTGATGAACTACAATATGCAAGGGATGGAGAAGTCCATTCTCGAAGTTATATTCGATCTTGAAATCAGCAAAGGTGGAGATCAAAAGGAACATCAAGTGTTGATGGTAAATAAGACCACTAGTTTCAAGAAAGGCAAGGGTAAGAAGAACTTCAAGAAGGACGGCAAGGGAGTTGCAGCGCCCGATAAGTCGATTGCGGGAAGAAGCCAAAGAATGGACCCAAGCACGAGATCGAGTGCTTTTATTGCAAGGAAATGGTCACTGGAAGCGGAACTGCCCCAAGTACTTAGAGGATAAGAAGGCTGGCAACATCAAAGGTATATATGATATACATGTAATTGATGTGTACCTTACCATCGCTCGTAGTAGCTCCTGGGTATTTGATACCAGTGCGGTTGCTCACATTTGTAACTCAAAACAGGAGCTGCGGAATAAGCGGAGACTGGCGAAGGACGAGGTCACGATGCGCATCGGGAATGGTTCCAAGGTCGATGTGATTGCCATCGGCACGCTACCTCTACCTCTACCTTCAGGATTAATTTAAACCTCAATAATTGTTATTTAGTGCTAGCTTTGAGCATGATCATTGTATCTGGATCTCGTTTAATGCGAGATGGCTACTCATCAAAATCCGAGAATAATGATTGTTCTATTTATATGAGAGATATGTTTTATGGTCATGCCCCGTTGATCAATGGTTTAATTTTATTGAATCTCGAACGTGATGTTACACATATTCATAGTGTGAATGCCAAAAGATGTAAGGTTGATAATGATAGTCCCACATACTTGTGGCACTGCCGCCTTGGTCACATTGGTGTCAAACACATGAAGAAACTCCATGAAGATGGACTTTTGGAGTCTCTTGATTATGAATCATTTGACACGTGCAAACCATGCCTCATGGGAAAAATGACCAAGACTCCATTCTCCGGAACAATGGAGCGAGCAACCAACTTGTTGGAAATAATACATACTGATGTATGCGGTCCAATGAGCGTTGAGGCTCGCGGTGGCTATCATTATGTTCTCACCCTCACTGATGAGTTAAGTAGATGTGGGTATATCTACTTAATGAAACAGAAGCCTGAGACCTTTGAAAAGTTGAAGGAATTTTAGAGTGAGGTAGAGAATCAACGTGACAGGAAAATAAAGTTCTTACAATCAGATCATGGAGGAGAATACTTGAGTCACGAGTTTGGCACACACTTAAGCAAATGTGGAATTGTTTCACAACTCACGCTACCTGGAACACCTCAGCGTAATGGTGTGTCTGAATGTCATAATCGCACTCTATTGGATATGGTGCGATCTATGATGTCTCTTACCTATCTGCCGCTATCATTTTGGGGTTATGCTTTAGAGACTACCACATTCACTTTAAATAGGGCACCGTCTGTCGGTGTTCTGGGAACGGGGGTCCCCAGACTTGCCTGCCTGCGGCCCGCGGCGTGGCTAAGCCAGCAGGCCGTACGGCCCATCTTCATCAACAAGGCATCCAAGACCCTCGCGAGGGGCCAAGCCTCACGAGGCAGATGATGCAAGACCTCCTCAGGGGTGGCCTAGTCAGGCAGGCTCATGAGGAGCGGAGATATCAAGGCGGGGCAAACCTCACAAGGCTCCCGTGATGTGAGCCATGACGATCGGCACCAGGCGGGCGCGAGCGCACGCAGCGTCCTTGTTTCCTCATTGGTGCTAAGGAAGCAGGCGCAGGCGAAGAATACCGAGGCATCAGGTAAAGGTTGCTATATCGGTGCAACGAGACCAAGACCAGGAGGACGGCAAGACAGAGGTCATCGTGGAGTCCAAGACGGTGTCACCACCAGAGCTTTTCACAGGCGAAGACCGCTTTTGTCAGGATAGCTTGTACTGGCTGTCACCCTTCAAATTTGCCCGCCGTTGTTGGCTCCCTTCCCACTCAATATTTGGGAAGAGGACCAGGGCCTATATAAGTAGAGCTAGCCACCACAGTAGGGGGCATCTAGCAATTCTTCCAGCTCTCACCCACTAATTCACCAAGCACAAGAACACCTCAACCTCAGGAGGCTATTCATCCCTCTGTACTGTTCATCATCAGCCCAAGAGGCAATCCACCACCACCACACTAGAGTAGGGTATTACACCACAACGGTGGCCCAAACCAGTATAAATCTCGTGTCTTTCTACGTTGCGAGTTCATTGAGTTCGTCCGCGAGATCTTAGCGAGCTAGGGCGTAGATCGGTAGGAGGGAAAGACTTCGCGGGCACCCCAGTGTTCGAACCTTAAGGGTTTGCCGGAACCCCACATCCGACATTTGGCACGCCAGGTAGGGGTGCGTCGTAGCTTCCCTTCCATCAGTTCGTCGATCCGTCGCTCCGTCGTCTCCATGGCGGACGCTCGCCGTGCTCGAGCTAAGCGCTGGGCTGCCCTCACCGCTCGCGTTGCTCAGATGGCTCCCGTGGGCGAGCCACCTCGTCGCTCTCCGTCTCCTGCCGCCAACGCTGCCACCGGCCCGGCGAGGAACGAGCAGCAGGCGTCCTCGTTGCATCCTTCGGTACGGCAGGACGGCCGCACCGCCACTCCATCGCTGACCCCAGCCGGTTCCTCGTCTCACGCATGCCGCCCTCCCATGGAGGCGCGGGCCACACTCCTCACCGCAAATGAACTCCTGCGCTACCGCCCATTCAACGACCTCTACGAGGAGTGGATCGACCGCGTCGCTGAGCTCGTCTGCGCCGCAGGGGGCTCTCCGGCGCCGTCCCTCTCTCTACGTCACCCTCAGCCAGCCACGGGCGACGAGGTTCATGGCGCGCCTCCACCACCTCTGCCCCAAGATGGTGCCTTGGCACCAAGGCGCGTGGCCCCGCGGCGTGATCCGCCACACCCGGTGCTCGCGCGCGAAGAGAGAAGCTGCCAAGAAATCCCTCGGCCGTGAGAAGCTGCACCCGCGCTTCCCTCACCGCCTCGTCAAGACCGCGCACCGCCCGCAGCGGCGCCGCACGGACCTCATAAAGACCAAGCTCCACCTCCAAAGCGGGCCCCAGCAACCACGGCTGGCTGCCGCGCCTTCACTCCTGAGCTGCGTAGCGTCGCCTGGCCAGGCAAGTTCAAGCCGGATCTGCCTCCTCACTACGAAGGCACCGCCGACCCCCCGGAGTTCCTGCAGCTCTATGAGCTGAGCATCGAAGCGGCCAACGGCGATGAGAAATTCATGGCGAACTGGTTTCCCATGGCTCTCAAGGATGGGGCCCGCTCACGGCTCCACGAACACTGCAGCACGGCTCGATCTCCTCCTGGGACGAGATGCGCGACCGCTTCGTCGCCAACTTCCAGGGCACTCGCGACCGCCCGCCGTCCGTGGGCGACCTGCGCCGCATGAAGAAACAACAAGGAGAAGCCCTCCAGAAGTACATCCAGCGCTTCAACAACACCCGCCTCAAGATTCCCAAGGTCACGGATGAGGCCATCATCTCCGCGTTCTCCGACAGCGTCCGTGACGTCAAGATGAAGGAAGAGCTCGCTATCCACGAGGAGCTCTGCACATCTCAGGAGCTGTTCAACCTGGCGACCAAGTGCGGAAGAGTTGAGGAGGGGCGCCTCTCCCTCCTCGAGCTGCCAGCTGCGGGAGCGGAGGAGAAGAAGGCCAAGGCAAAGGACGTGAAGCGCAAGGAAGCAGCAGTGCTCGCAGCGGAGCCCGACACCAAGCGGGGCAGAGATCAACCCGAGTCATCCAAGAACAGCCGACCGTTCTGCGCCTTCCACAACCTGAACACCCACAACACCAGCGACTGTCAAGAGCTCAGAGCCATACGAGAAGGACGTTTCGGTCGACGCCCCGAGCGTAGCGATGATACGTCCATTTTGCATCATGCTTTTATATTGATATTTATTGCATTATGGGCTGTTATTACACGTTATGTCACAATACTTATGCCTATTCTCTCTTATTTTACAAGGTTTACATAAGGAGGGAGAATCTTAAATTTGGAATTACAAATTTGGAAAAGGAGCAAATATTAGAGACCTATTCTGCACAACTCCAAAAGTCCTGAAACTCCACGGAAGTCATTTTGGGAAATAATAAAAAATATCCAGCGGAAGAAGTTCACCAGAGGGGGCCCCACCTGGCCACGAGGGTGGGGGGCGCGCCCTACCCCCCTGGGCGCGCCCCCTACCTCGTGGCCCCCCTGGTGGCTCTACGATGCCCATCTTCTCCTATATGAGGTCTTTCGTCGAGGAAAAAATAAGAAGCAACCTTTCGGGACGGAACTCCGCCGCCACGAGGCGGAACCAATCTAGGGCTCCTAGAGAGCTGTTCGCCGGGGACACTTCCTCCGGAGGGGAAATCATCGCCATCATCATCACCAACGCTCCTCTCATCGGGAGAGGGCAATCTCCATCAACATCTTCACCAGCACCATCTCCTTTCGAAACCCTAGTTCATCTCTTGTATCCAATTCTTGCCTCTAAGTCCGGGATTGGTACTAGTAGGTTGCTAGTAGTGTTGATTACTCCTTGTAGTTGATGCTAGTTGGTTTATTTGGTGGAAGATCATATGTTCAGATCCTTTATGCATATTAATACTCCTCTGATTATGAACATGAATATGCTTTGTGATTAGTTACGTTTATTCTTGAGGACATGGGAGAAGTCTTGCTATTAGTAGTCATGTGAATTTGGTATTCGTTTGATATTTTGATGAGATGTATGTTGTCTAGCCTCTAGTGGTGTTATGTGAACGTCGACTACATAACACTTCACCATTATTTGTGCCTAGAGGAAGGCATTCGGAAGTAATAAGTAGATGATGGGTTGCTAGAGTGACAGAAGCTTAAACCCTAGTTTATGCGTTGCTTCGTAAGGGGCTGATTTGGATCCATATGTTTCATGATATGGTTAGGTTTACCTTAATAATTTTGTTGTAGTTGTGGATGCTTTCAATAGAGGTTAATCATAAGTGGGATGCTTGTTCAAGTAAGAACAGCACCCAAGCACCGGTCCACCCACATATCAAATTATCAAAGTACCGAACGCGAATCATATGAACGTGATGAAAACTAGCTTGATGATATTCCCATGTGTCCTCGGGAGCGCTTTTCCTATTATAAGAGTTTGTCCAGGCTTGTCCTTTGCTACAAAAAGGATTGGGCCACCTTGCTGCACTTTATTTACTATTGTTACTTGTTGCTCGTTACAAATTATCCTATCACAAAACTATCTGTTACCACTTATTTCAAAGTATTTGCAGAGAATACCTTGCTGAAAACCGCTTATCATTTCCTTCTGCTCCTCGTTGGGTTCGACACTCTTACTTATCGAAAGGACTACGATAGATCCCCTATACTTGTGGGTCATGAAGACTCTTTTATGGCACCGTTGCCGGGGAGTGAAGCGCCTTTGGTAGGTGGAATTTGGTAAGGAAAAATTTATATAGTGTGCTGAAATTTACTGTCACTTGTTACTATGGAAAGTAATCCTCTGAGGGGCTTGTCCGGGGTATCTTCACCCCGACCAGTAGAGCAAATAGTTGCTCCTCAACCTACTGAACATGAAAATATTCCTTTTGAAGTTCCTTCGGGTATGATGGAAAAACTGCTAGCTAATCCTTTTGTAGGAGATGCAACAAAGCATCCTGATGAGCACCTAATATACGTGGATGAACTTTGTGGACTATTTAAGCTTGCAGGTATACCCGATGATGTTGTTAAGAAGAAGGTATTCCCTTTATCTTTGAAGGGAGATGCATTGACATGGTATAGGCTATGAGATGATACGGGATCATGGAACTATAGAAGATTGAAATTGGAATTTCATCAAAAGTATTATCCTATGCATCTTGTTCATCGTGATCGCAACTATATATATAATTTTTGGCCTCGCGAAGGAGAAAGCATCGCTCAAGCTTGGGGAGGCTTAAATCAATGTTGTATTCATGCCCCAATCATGAGCTCCCAAGAGAAACAATTATTCAAAATCTTTATGCTCGGCTTTCTGAAAACAATCGCACCATGCTCGATACTTCTTGTGCTGGCTCTTTTATGATGAATACTATTAAATTTAAATGGGATTTATTGTATAGAATTAAACGCAACTCTGAAGATTGGGATCTCGATGAAGGTAAGGAGTCAGGTATGACACCTAAGTTTGATTGTCTTAAATCTTTTATGGACACCGATATTTTCTGTAAGTTTAGCACTAAATATGGACTTGACTCTAAAATAGTAGCTTCTTTCTGTGAATCTTTTGCTACTTATGTTGATCTCCCTAAGGAGAAGTGGTTTAAATATCATCCTCCCATAGAAGTAAAAGTAGCTGCACCTATTAAAGTTGAAGAAAAGACTGTCACTTATAATGATCCTATTGTTCCTACTTCTTATGTTGAGAAACCACCCTTCCCTATTAGAATAAAGGATCATGCTAAAGCTTCAACTGTTGTTCGTAAAAGTAATATTAGAACTTATACACCTCCTGAGCAAGTTAAAGTAGAACCTAATATTGCTATTGTTAAAGATATCTTGGCTGATAATATTGATGGGCATGTTATTCAATTCTGTGGTGAGACTGCTAGAATTGCTAAACCTGGCGCTAAAGATAAACATAGACCTGTGGTAGGCGTGCTGTTATTTTAAGTTAAAATAGGAGATCATTGTTATCATGGCTTATGTGATATGGGTGCTAGTGCTAGTGTTATACCTTATACTTTGTACGAAGAAATTAAGCATGAAATTGCACCTGCCGAGATGAAGGTATTGATGTTACAATTAAAATTGCCAATAGAGATACTATATCAGCTGTGGGAATTGTTAGAGATGTTGAAGTCTTGTGTGGGAAAACTAAATATCCTGCTGATTTTCTTGTTCTTAGTTCCCCACAAGATAGCTTTTGTCCCATTATATTTGGTAGACCCTTCTTGAATACTGTCAATGCTAAGATAAATTGCGAAAAGAATGTTGTTACTGTTGGCTTGGATGATATGATTCATGAGTTTAATTTCTCTAAATTTAGTAAACAACAACGTGAAGAAGAATTGCCTAGTAAGGATGAAATTATTGGTCTTGCTTCTATTGCCGTACCTCCTAATGATCCTTTAGAACAATATTTGCTAGACCATGAAAATGATAGGTTTATGAATGAAAGAAGGGAAATAGATGAAGTATTCTTTAAACAGGAACCTATTCTGAAACATAATTTGCCTGTTGAAATCCTAGGGGACCCTCCTCCACCCAAGGGTGATCCCGTGTTTGAGCTTAAACCGTTGCCTGATAATCTTAAATATGCTTATCTTGATGAAAAGAATATATATCCTGTTATTATTAGGTGCTAACCTTTCAGAGCATGAAGAAGAGAGATTATTGAAAACTCTGAAGAAGCACCATGCTACTATTGGATACACTCTTGATGATCTTAAGGGCATTAGTCCCACTCTATGTCAACACAAAATAAATTTGGAAGAAGATGCCAAACCGGTTCGTGATCATCAACGAAGGTTGAATCCTAAGATTAAATAAGTGATAAGAAAAGAAATACTAAAGCTTTTGGAGGCAGGTATAATTTATCTCTTTGCTGATAGTCAGTGAGTAAGTCCTGTTCATTGTGTCCCTAAGAACGGAGGTGTTACTATTGTTCCTAATGATAAAGATGAATTGATTCCACAAAGAATCATTACAGGTTATAGGATGGTAATTGATTTCCGCAAATTAAATAAAGCTACTAAGAAAGATCATTACCCCTTACCTTTTATTGATCAAATGCTAGAAAGA
Source organism: Aegilops bicornis (assembly GCA_021605145.1). NCBI lineage: Eukaryota > Viridiplantae > Streptophyta > Magnoliopsida > Poales > Poaceae > Aegilops > Aegilops bicornis. The sequence goes on along the minus strand of CM038670.1, from coordinate 254,621,187 downwards.
TTATGCAAACATACACATTATTGCTTTCTAGATGGTTATTCTGGTTTCTCTCAAATACCCGTGTCGGCTAAGGATCAATCAAAGACTACTTTTACATGCCCTTTTGGTACTTTTGCTTATAGACATATGCCTTTTGGTTTATGTAATGCACCTGCTACCTTTCAAAGATGCATGATGGCTATATTCTCTGACTTTTGTGAAAAGATTTGTGAGGTTTTCATGGACGACTTGTCCGTCTATGGATCCTCTTTTGATGATTGCTTGAGCAATCTTGATCGTGTTTTGCAGAGATGTGAAGAAACTAATCTTGTCTTGAATTGGGAAAAGTGCCACTTTATGGTTAATGAAGGTATTGTCTTGGGGCATAAAGTTTACGAAAGAGGTATTGAAGTTGATAAAGCCAAGGTTGATGCTATTGAAAAGATGCCATGTCCCAAGGACATCAAAGGTATAAGAAGTTTCCTTGGTCACGCCGGATTTTATAGGAGGTTCATTAAGGACTTCTCAAAAATTTCTCGGCCTCTGACTAATTTATTACAAAAAGATTTACCATTTGTCTTTGATGATGATTGTGTAGAAGCATTTGAAATACTTAAGAAAGCATTGATATCTGCACCTATTGTTCAGCCACCGGATTGGAATTTACCCTTTGAAATTATGTGTGATGCTAGTGATTATGATGTAGGTGCTATTCTAGGGCAAAGAGCTGATAAGAAATTAAATGTTATCCATTATGCTAGTAAAACTTTAGACAATGCTCAAAGAAACTATGCTACTACTGAAAAAGAATTCTTAGCAGTTGTATTTGCATGTGATAAGTTTAGACCTTATATTGTTGATTCTAAAGTAACTATTCACACTGATCATGCTGCTATTAAATACCTGATGGAAAAGAAAGATGCTAAACCTAGACTTATTAGATGGGTTCTCTTGCTACAAGAATTTGATTTGCATATTGTTGATAGAAAAGGAGTTGAGAACCCTGCTATGCGGACAACTTGTCTAGGTTAGAAAATGTTCTTGATGACCCACTACCTATTGATAATAGCTTTCCTGATGAGCAATTAAATGTCATAAATACTTCTCGTAGCACTCCATGGTATGCTGATTATGCTAATTACATTGTTGCTAAATTTATACCACCTAGTTCACATACCAGCAAAAGAAAAGGTTTTTCTATGATTTGAGACATTACTTTTGGGATGACCCACATCTTTATAAAGAAGGAGTAGATGGTGTTATTAGACGTTGTGTACCTGAGCATGAACAGGAACAGATCCTACGCAAGTGTCACTCCGAAGCTTATGGAGGACACCATTTGGAGATAGAACTGCACATAAGGTATTGCAATCCGGTTTTTATTGGCCTACTCTCTTCAAGGATGCCCGTAAGTTTGTCTTGTCTTGTGATGAATGTCAAAGAATTGGTAATATTAGTAGACGTCAAGAAATGCCTATGAATTATTCACTTGTTATTGAACCATTTGATGTTTGGGGCTTTGATTATATGGGACCTTTTCACGCCTCTAATGGATATACACATATTTTAGTTGCTGTTGATTACGTTACTAAGTGGGTAGAAGCTATTCCAACTAGTAGTGCTGATCATAACACCTCTATTAAAATGCTTAAAGAAGTTATTTTTCCGAGGTTTGGAGACCCTAGATATTTAATGAGTGATGGTGGTTCACATTTTATTCATGGTGCTTTCCTAAAATGCTTGCTAAATATGATGTTAATCATAGAATTGCATCTCCTTATCACCCACAGTCTAGTGGTCAAGTAGAATTGAGTAATAGAGAACTCAAATTAATTTTGCAAAAGACTGTCAATAGGTCTAGAAAGAATTGGTCCAATAAACTTGATGATGCTTTATGGGCTTATAGAACTGCATATAAGAATCCTATGGGTATGTCTCCATATAAAATGGTTTATGGAAAAGCATGTCACTTACCTCTCGAACTAGAACATAAGGCATATTGGGCTATTAAAAAGCTCAACTATGATTTCAAACTTGCCGGTGAGAAGAGGTTATTTGATATTAGCTCATTTGATGAATGGAGAACCCAAGCTTATGAAAATGCCAAGTTGTTTAAAGAAAAAGTTAAAAGATGGCATGACAAAAGGATACAAAAGCGTGAGTTTAATGTAGGTGATTATGTATTGCTATACAACTCTCGTTTAAGATTTTTTGTAGGAAAACTTCTCTCTAAATGGGAAGGCCCTTACGTTATCGAGGAGGTCTATCGCTCCGGTGCCATAAAAATCAACAACTTCGAAGGCACAAATCCGAAGGTGGTAAACGGTCAAAGAATCAAACACTATATCTCAGGTAACCCTATAAATGTTGAAACCAATGTTATTGAAACCGTAACCCTGGAGGAATACATAAGGGACACTTTCCGAACGTTTAGGACTCAAAAGGAGTAGGTATGTGGTACGGTAAGTAAACCGATCCAAAACAATTTTAAGGCAATATTTCTCCGTTTTGGAATATTTAGAAAAATAGAAAAATAAGTAGCGGTCCGAAGGACACGAGGGCCCCACAAGGGTGGAGGGCGCCCTACCTCGTGGGCACCTCGTGTGCCTTTCGGACTCCGTTTTCTTGCTCGATACGTATTTTGGTCAGTAAAAATCCATTATATATTCTCCCGAAGGTTTTGACTCCTGTATCACGCAAATCTCCCCTGTTCTTGTTTTGAGCTATTTTCTGACAGATCTAAATTATCATGGCGTCCCCAAGTGCTTCCAAGGACAAGTTCTTCGAGAAGGTCATCAACCCTTACCTCGCAGAGGTGCTGCGACACCCTCAAACCATTGAGTTGCGTGATGGGTTGCTGCACATCCGCGATGAAGAGGGACCAAAGGGGACCGGAAGCGTGGAGACGAGGCTCGAAGCAATGGAGCAAAAAGTTTTCAAGTGTCAAGGGATGGTGGAACATGGACTCAACTCCAACCACATGATGATCGCGGAGTTCACTAGCAACCACAAGTTGGATGCCGACAACATCGGGGAAGCCATCTTCAAGCTTCATGAGAAGATCGAGCACCTTCAAGCCCAAATCTATGACCTGCAAAACCAAAACTGTGAGTATGAATATAGATTCAAAAGGATGAGTTTGGCTGCAGATTTGAGGATCCCGGAGACTCGATCATCCTTCTATTATGGTGAGCCTATGCCTTGGAAGATGGATGACAACCCGCATCATCGACAACACCTCCACCTTCTTCACCAACAAAGGAGACATAATTACATGGGTATGGGCATTCCCCTTGGCAACTGCCAAGCTTGGGGGAGGTGCCCCGGTATCGTATCACAACCACATCTCCCATCTTTACTGTTTTTCTTAGTTCAATCCTATTAGTAATATCTTGATCTAGTAGAATAAAGTTTATGACATGATCTAGTTTTAGAGTTTTTGCTTTATGATCTCTCTATGTAATCGAGTCCGTGAGCTATATAATAAAGATTAGTGTTGAGTCAAGGGCTTGATTATTTTGCCATGATCTTGAGTGAATAAAAGAAAAAATAATATTAAAAAGAAACAAAGAGTTCATATTGATCTTATTGAGAGTAATGACTTCACATAGAAAGGGTATGATGATTGAAAGTTGTTGGGAGTTGGCAAACATAGTTTTGGTCATCGTTGCAATTAATAGGAAGTAATAAGGAAAGAGAGGTTTCACATATAGATATACTATTATTGACATCTTTTATGACTGGGAGCACTCATTAAAATATGACATGCTAAAGAGTTGATGTTGGACAAGGAAGACAACGTAATGGCTTATGTTTTCTTATATCTGAGATAAAGTATATTGTCATGGATCTTCCGACATGTTGAGCTTGCCTTTCCCGCTCGTGCTGGCTAAATTCTCAGCACCAAGTAGAGATACTACTTGTGCTTCCAAAAACCCTTAAACCAGTTTTGCCATGAGAGTCCACCATATCTACCTATGGATTGAGTAAGACCCTTCAAGTAAGTTGTCATCGGTGCAAAGCAATAAAAATTGCTCTCTAAATATGTATGGTTGATTGGTGTGGGGAAATAAGCTTTATACGATCTTGTGATGTGGAAGAAATAAAAGCGATTTAACTGCATAATAAAGGTTCATATCACAAGGGGCAATATAAAGTGACATTCTTTCGCATTAAGATTTTGTGCATCCAACCATAAAAGCGCATGGCAACCTCTCCTTCCCTCTGCGTAGGGCCTATCTTTTATTATTATCTTCTACCTTATGCAAGAGTCATGGTGATCTTCACCTTTCCTTTTTACATTTTATCCTTTGGAAAGCACAATGTGTTGGAAAGATCTGATTGATATATCTAATTGGATGTAGGGGGCATGAGTTATTATTTTGACATTACCCTTGAGGTAAAAGGTTGGGAGGTGAAACTATAAGCCCTATCTTTCTCAGGTCCGATTGAAACTCCGTAACCACAAGTATCACGTGAGTGTTAGCAATTATGAAAGACTAAATGATAGTTGAGTATGTGGACTTGCTATTAAGCTCTAACATAGACTCTTTCCGATGTTATGATAAATTGCAATTGCTTCAATGACTGAGATTATAGTTTGTTGGTTCTCAAAAGTTTATGATTCGTACTCTGCATTGTGAATGGATTATTACTTGAACATAAGAAATCATATGACAATATCTATATATGTTGCTGTTATGAGAATAATCATGATGCCTTCATGTCCGTATTTTGTTTTTATCGACGCCTCTACCTCTAAACATGGGGACATATTTATCGTTATCGGCTTTCGCTTGAAGACAAGCGAGGTCTAAGCTTGGGGGAGTTGATACATCCATTTGCATCATGCTTTTATATCGATATTTATTGCATTATGGGCTGTTATTACACGTTATGTCACAATACTTATGCCTATTCTCTCTTATTTTACAAGGTTTACATAAGGAGGAGAATGCCAAATTTGGAATTACAGAATGGAAAGGAGCAAATATTAGAGACCTATTATGCACAACTCCAAAAGTCCTGAAACTCCACGAAAGTCATTTTGGGAAATAATAAAAAATATCTAGCGGAAGAAGTTCACCAGAGGGGGCCCCACCTGGCCACGAGGGTGGGGGGCCCGCCCTACCCCCCTGGGCGTGCCCCCTACCTCGTGGGCCCCCTGGTGGCTCTCCGATGCCCATCTTCTCCTATATGAGGTCTTTCGTCGAGGAAAAAATCGGAAGCAACCTTTCAGGACGAAACTCCGCCGCCACGAGGCGGAACATTGGCGGAACCAATCTAGGGCTCCGACAGAGCTGTTCTGCCGGGGACACTTCCCTCCGGGAGGGGAAAATCATCACCATCATCATCACCAATGCTCCTCTCATCGGGAGAGGGCAATCTCCATCAACATCTTCACCAGCACCATATCCTTTCAAAACCCTAGTTCATCTCTTGTATCCAATTCTTGTCTCTAAGTCCGGGATTGGTACTAGTAGGTTGCTAGTAGTGTTGATTACTCCTTGTAGTTGATGATTGTTGGTTTATTTGGTGGAAGATCATATGTTCAGATCCTTTATGCATATTAATACTCCTCTGATTATGAACATGAATATGCTTTGTGATTAGTTACGTTTGTTCCTGAGGACATGGGAGAAGTCTTGCTATTAGTAGTCATGTGAATTTGGTATTCGTTTGATGTTTTGATGAGATGTATGTTGTCTAGCCTCTAGTGGTGTTATGTGAACGTCGACTACATAACACTTCACCATTATTTGTGCCTAGAGGAAGGCATTGAGAAGTAATAAGTAGATGATGGGTTGCTAGAGTGACAGAAGCTTAAACCCTAGTTTATGCGTTGCTTCGTAAGGGGCTGATTTGGATCCATATGTTTCATGCTATGGTTAGGTTTACCTTAATAATTTTGTTATAGTTGCGGATGCTTGCAATTCTAACATATAAGAAGGCTACCAACCCGCTCACCCGAGGCTTCCTCGATTTTACACCGGTTGTGTTCGTTCGATTGACTCTGGTCAGGTCAACGTGCATGTGCTGGCCGTTCGATTTTCACGGGCTGTTTTGACTCGGCAGTCCTGCATGGATGCGTATGACCGGTGGGCTCGATGAGTTCTCTGGTTGGCTGGGTTCGATTCCTTGACTGGCCACTCCTGCCGCGTCATGGCTGTTTCAATACCGACCGCGCCAAATGAACGACGGGTTGGCCGACGCATGCGCAGTCACATGGTGCGCCCTCCTCACGCTGGCATGTGGGCCAGTGCTTTTGCTGGCCCCACTCGCCGGCTGCGCTGGCTCGGTTCGGCTCCTCGCAGGATGGGTTCGCGCGGGCGATCGTGTGTCCTTGCACAGGGACCCACACAGGATGGGCTATACGCGGGCGGTCATGCCTCGTCGCGCGTCGCGGAGTGGATGGGCTGGAGCGTGGAGGCAGCGGTTTGCTGCTGAGGATATACCCGTTGATTCTTTGCATGGGATGACGTGTGGGGCACCATGTTCTTCCGGTCCCACGCTACGGGCGGGTGGTGTTTGTTGGTCCTGTGGTCCAGCTTTTTCGTCCGGGGTTAGAGGCGCTTGTTGGCTTGCCTCAGATTCCGTCATGCGAGGCTGACATGCGCGTGCCACGCCGTGGACCCCGCCCCGCCTCTACGTCGCGTGCGGTGTGGCTGATGCACGGCTCGACCAGCCGGACATGCGGTCGCCGCGTCGTGGACCGCGCCTCTGCGTCGCGTGCGCTGGTCCTGCGCGTCTCCCTCTTGCGCTGGTGGCTTTCACCTGCTGCCCTGGTTTCTGTATGACAGTGGCCAGGGATGGCCCGCTTAGGACGCGTGCCTTCGCCGCGGTGGTGGGTCTGTTCCCGTGTGCGATGCTGCCTGCTGCGGGGAGAGGCCGCGCCCGTCCCTTTCTTATTCATCTTTCCTTCGTCTCTCCTTTTCTCTCCCCCGCTCTCCATTTTCGCTATCCGTCGTTCGCCTGCTTCGCCCCACCGCGCTTCACTTCCTCTCGGACCTGGCGGCTAACTTCTTCGCCGTCAGTGTGCGTGGCCGTTGTGAGGGCTTTTGTGCGTTCGGTCGGTGCTGCTGGTTAAGGTCAGTGCTTGCCTGGCTTGGTGTGTCCTCTTCGCCTTTACTTAATGCGCAATGCGCCCTGCTTACCTCTGTGTTCTTCCTCTTGCGTGCTGCATGTGCAGCCCAATTTCATCTTGTCTCGCGCCGCCGTCGCGCCGTCCTGCCGTTTGCATTGAGGTTCGTCTTCCTCCCGTTTGCCTGCATGCAACGTGTTCGGCAGAATGCCTCTGTGGTAACCCGACCATGTTTCTTGTCAGGCTATTCGTCTGCTGATCCACCTTCGTTGGCTCGCCGCTGTCCTGGTTGTGCTACTTGGTTCTGGTAATGTGCTATTCCTTACCTTATTTCTTTGCATTTTTTATTACTGGAGAGCTATGCAGTTGGTAACGGAGTGAAAAATTACGCTTGAGAAGATAAGTGTTCTGTCTATTTTAGTTGCTTACTGCCTCTGCAATTGATGTCTAGGCTTTATTTTCTTGGCGATAGAATGGTGTGCTTCCTTTTCTCTAAGGTTTGGTTGTGTGCATGTGCCATGTAATCGCCTGCTTGTGTGTTGATGAGGATGTTAGTATGGTGTGTTCTATTCTCTCTTCTAGAATGCCTTAGAATCATATTGTTGCGGTTGAGGTGGCTAGATACTTCATGCTGCTAATGTCTATTAATTTTCCTGAAAGCAAACCGTATGAAGTGAGTTGATGAGCATCTTCTTGGGTTTCTGCATGTCGAGAAGAGGATCATAGAACTCACAAGTTAAAAGCTTATGTGATTTTCAAGAAAAAGATGCTCTGAATATAATGTATAGTGGTTTAATATAATGAAAAATATTAATTCCTTTGGTTGAAAGAATTGGCTTAGTATAGTAATCAATATTAACTGATTTGTTTGGTGAATGGGTTACGGTGCCCTTACATTGCTCTCGCATCTATTGAATGGGCTTTGATATGTGTTTTACTGGGTTGATAGAATAGATGTCTTATGTGCCTACATAGTTATGCTCGTGTTCTTATGGTTCTATCTGCGTTTATTTTGCAGGTTGGAAGAGCTGCTCGCTTCGTGATTCGCACTGTGAGCTCGCCGTCAGCTGCCTCGCTACTCAAGGTTTGCTCTCCTTTTCAATCGCATGTGCCTTGTTTATCGCTTCAACATGTATTTATCTCTTGGTGCCCTGGGTTTATGGGGTCGTCTTCTTCAACTCGAGGCTACATTCTGCGGCCGCTGCTTTCAGTTCAAGGTAGATTTCATTCCATCCCTATTCCTCTAAGCTGAGTCGTTGCACCTGTATTCTTAAATCCAATCGTCTTTTCTCAGCGCCTAAGCTAGCGAAGTGGTTTAGCCTAAACGGTTTTATAATCTGCTAGGTATTTTAGAGAGGACTAAACCATGCAAAACAAATTCATCGCAAACATGGCTTTAGCATGCCTCTGCGCCATTTGGCGCAAAAAAACACATTATCCTGCCTTTGTTTTTACATCGAGGTGTAAATATTGAGAAGTATATTATTCGATTGATAGTAGTTTGAGGAGCACTACAAAGGATCGCTGCCAAGAATTTGAAGGAAATGCCCCGCCAATCTGGACTCCATCACATAACTTTGGGTTCTATCGGTTGTGTGGCACATACATTTGGAAAGAAGTGAACTATATTTGCAACTCTAAATATTTCTCTCATGCATGTAACTCGAGCGACATGTATATTATGGTCTTGCTAAATTGATCCTATATCCGCCTTTATCCATGTGTTAACTGTTTAAGATTTGGTTGCGTGGCCTATAAAGAATTTGTTGGATTTCTAAATTGATCCTATCTTTGCCTCATCCATGTGTTAAATCTTTAAGATTTTTATGTGTGGCATGTCATGCACTTATAGGATAATCAAGTGACCTTTTATTAACTTATTTGGAATACGACTTTCCTGATTTTGTGCTTCCTTTGAACCCTCGTGAGTTCATGGTTGCCATGAACACCAAACTTTTTAATCTTTTAGAAGAGTGCAAATTCCATAATATGATATGAAACATGATATTTTGTTAAGGCCTTTGCATTTTAACTATGACGGTGACCTTTGTAGTCACATGCATTAGTTGAAAAGCTTTTGGTTTCTCTCTTCTCTCCTGCTTAGGAAGTTTTCTTCTTTGGTTTTCCTAGGTATTGTTTCTAATTTTACCTACAAAGGCAAACCTTTTCAAATCACATCAGGTTTCATTATTAGAAACGCTCTTAGTATGGTCAAGTTTCATGCACTTATTTCAAGTACCCTGCCTTGGGTGTGTGCGTGTGTTGTGGTGGCGTGCGTTTATACCGAAGTTGTGGATCGTGCTTTATATATAAAGCGGGCGGAAGCCTTTTTCGGTAATAACTCGTGGTTTGAAATGGGACCTTTGCTATTTGGCGAACGGGTAATGTTATTGTACTTTTTTTGTAGACAAAGAAGCCTCCATTTTTATGGTAGGCAGCGAGCCTCCATTCTGTTACAACATGTGCTTGCCCATAACTAAACTAACTGATACATGTGTCTTTTTTCAAAGCACATATGGACTCAACGGGTCTCTGCGCCATTAGGCGCAACGGGTCAACTATTCTCTATAAATTCATTTGCAAAGTTATTTCAGATATTCATATCGATTCAATAACAAGGTTACTATACCAAGAACATCGTTGTTCATTCGTAAGTTAAGCAAAATAGTTTTATTTACTTCTTCGTTTGAATCGCGCTTTTGCGCCATTTGATGCAATGGGTTCTTCTCTCAAACCTTTGTGCTTGCTGAAACCTAAAGTTTCTAAAAATATCAATATTTTAAATGCGGTCATGGTTTTAAATGGGACTAAATAGCAGATGACTCATGGATAGAAATATTTCTAATGTTGTCATGGTTGTAAATGGTTCTTCTCTCAAACCAATGTGCTTGCCGTCATCGGCTATGAAAGCAGCCGTCGACAAACATGCCTAATTTGAAATATAACGGGTCTAAATAGCACATGACTGTTGGATAGAATTTTTTTTCAAACACAAGACTATTTCACAATTTCTATACAGAGGGGCTAAAGCTATGCTTATACATGCTCAAACCTAAAGTTCCTTGCTACGTAAAAATATTTTGAAAGAACTCATGATTTTAAAGGTACATATATTTATAAAGAAAAGCCTATGCAATTTTTCTTTACATAAAGGGGTCTAAATACTTACCATATGTGCTTGATGTAAAAATGCATATATGTTCAACGCTAATATGGTTTTAAAAGGGTCTCTGGGCCATCTGGTGCTGGTTTGTACGTGTTATATAAATGCACTTTTATTTCAAACTCGAACTTCACAACGTGATAAACATATTTTCAATATGTCATGGTTTAAAATAGGCTTTCTACTACCAGTATAGAATATGTCCTTGCAAAATGAAATTATTTTCATCAACAACATGTCTTTAGCGGGTCTCTGCGCCATTTGGCGCAACGGGCCAACTAGTTGAGGTTAATCATAAGTGGGATGCTTGTTCAAGTAAGAACAACACCCAAGCACCGGTCCACCCACATATCAAATTATCAAAGTACTGAACGCGAATCATATGAACGTGATGAAAACTAGCTTGACGATATTCCCATGTGTCCTTGGGAGCGCTTTTCCTATTATAAGAGTTTGTCCAGGCTTGTCCTTTGCTACAAAAAGGATTGGGCCACCTTGTTGCACTTTATTTACTCTTGTTATTTGTTGCTCGTTACAAATTATCCTATCACAAAACTATCTGTTACCACTTATTTCAGTACTTGCAGAGAATACCTTGCTGAAAACCGCTTATCATTTCCTTCTGCTCCTCGTTGGGTTCAACATTCTTACTTATCGAAAGGATTACGATAGATCCCCTATACTTGTGGGTCATCAAGCGACCGGGGCTACGGCTGTGGAGGAGGACGTGGAGGCGGACGCTGGGACGACCGTGGCCCGCGCCAGGAGTGGCGCGACAGGCCTCGTGAGGACAACTGGCAGGACCATCCTCGTGAGGGGGCCTGGAGGGACCAGCCTCGTGAGGATCGCCCTCAGGGCAACGCCGGTCTTCCCCCACTGCCGCCACCAAGAAGGAACGATGATCACCACCAGGACGAGGGGGCTGGGGGCTTCCAGGAGCCGCGTGCAATCGCATGCATCTTGGGCGGCGCCCAGGCCCCAGCCTCTCAGCACATCTTCAAACAGTTCGCGAGGTGAACGTGGTGCTCCCCAAGCTCGAGGCCATGCGCCCGCTCAAGTGGTCCCAATACGCCATCACTTTCAACTCGGCAGATCAGCTCAAGTGTGCGGCCACCACCGGCGCCCTCCCGATGCTGTGTTCCCCAGTCATCAGCAATGTGCAGGTTACCAAGACCCTCATCGACGGCGGCGCAGGGCTCAACGTCCTGTCCGCCGACACGTTCGACAACCTCCAAGTGCCATACGAGCAGCTTCAGCCTACCAAACCCTTCTCAGGACTGACCGACGGTTCCACCACACCGATAGGGCAGGTCTGCCTGCCTGTCACCTTCGGAGAGCGCAAGAACTACCACACCGAGCTCATCGACTTCGACGTCGCGCACATCCGCCTGTCATACAACGCCATCCTCGGGTATCCGGCCCTAGCCAAGTTCATGGCAGTCACCCATCACGGCTACAACGTCCTCAAGATGCCAGGAAGCGGAGGAATCATCACGGTCCCATGTGAAGAAAGAGATGCGCTGTGCTCCCTTGAGCGCGCCTTCCAAGCTCGTTTAGCTGGGAAGTGAGGGCCCTTTGGAGGCCACCCCCAAGAAGAAGCAGCTGCACCGCACAGGACCTCAGGAGGATGTCGTCGCGGCAGGAACCTCATCAGGATCAGCGCCAGTCCCTGGGGCGCCTCCCTCCATCGCATAGGAAGGCGCGCCCGCGCCCTCCTCGGGCAGGGCTCGGGGGCTCTCTTCTGGAGGGCCTCAGATCTTGCCAACCTCACGAGGGAGGCGCTTGGGCACCACTTGGAAGCGTGTTTCGCGGCACGTTTCCCTCAGGAGAACACCCGGCAATGAGTGCCCACCACTCAGGAGTTCATTGCCAAGACCACTCAGGAACTACAAGACGCAAGAGCCATGCGCGGCGACAACCGCTCACAAGGCGCAGCTCCCCATCCAGGCGAGGATGCTGGGCTGTGTGTCTGCATCGACGTCCCAGGGCTCAACAGGGCCGCGTCTCAGGAGCACTTCTGGCCTTCGCGTGCGGGCCGCTGCGAGGGCACTCCACACAGCTACGTTCGCATGCCCTTCGGCTTGCCGAGCGTGGCGTCAGCCTATCAGCGCAACATGCGGTGTGTCCTGGCGGCTCAGGAGGCCAGGTACCATGCCGTCTTGGAAGAGATGGATATGGTCTTCAGGGAACCTCCCGAGGCTCAGGGCCCCGGTGGCACATGAAGAGTCATCCCTTCGACGCGCGCTTTCAGCTGCACCAACTCTACTTCGTCTACAGAACCAGGTGACATCTTCCAAGCTCGTTTAGCTGGGAACACCCCTCGGGCTGCATCATTCCCAGGCCACATGGGTCCGTCCCTGTGGCATGTATCCCTTTTGCTTATGTCTTTAGCTTACCTTGCTGGGGGCGCCCCTCAGGCTGCATCATCCCCAAGCCGCTCGGGCCGGACCCAGTGGCATGTATCTTCCTGCATTTATCCAAGCTGATCTGCTTTCCATGCTTAACTTGCCTACGGCTATCGTCTGCTCGATCGTCGCTCGCCACGGGTCCGTTCATCCTATGCAATTCGCTTGCGCGTTAAAAGGGGGGCTCCTGAGCATCGCGACTCAGGAGCTTTCCATCGCTCTCCAACCTCACCCTCGCCTTGACCACGGCATCGCGACCTGGCATACCAGCGGCGGCTAAGCTCGCTCGAGGGCCGGGACCAGAGGACGTAGAGTGCTTGCACCTAACCGCTTTGCAGGAACACACAGTCACCAAGACTCAAGACCAGGTGCAACCCGCCTTGGGGTAGGGCCTCGTGAGTCCCGCGCTGGCTCATGAGTGCCCAGATACACCTCGCAGCCCTGCCGTGCAAGCCACGTGTCAGGGCGGGGCTGTACACGTCCCGGCGGCTCCTCCCGGAGGGGGGGCCCCCATCCCACGCACAAGTGGAAGCACCATGCTCCGCGCTGGTCATCGACACTGCCGAGGAGTGGCTATGCCCGTGCACAAGCGGAAGCACTATGCTTCGCGCTGGTGATAAATTATCACAACTGAGGGCGGCCCCACGGTCGTACCAACCTCAGGGAGCCCAGAGCTCAGCGTCCAGCCTCACCGCAACGCCTCCCCTCGGGAGAGCCGCGCGAGGGGGCTGGGCACGGGGGCTGCGCTCTGGTCACACCCAAGCGCACACAACCCAACCAGGTCTCCCGGACCTGGGCGTCGCGCACCCCTCCCGTGGCCTCGGCGAGGGCAGGTACGAAAATTGTTTGCACGTCAAGGGGGACTCCTGAGCATCACGACTTAGGAGCCTAACTAGTCACGTAGCCCCTCACTCCTTGGTCCGTCCTAGTCTCCGGTCGTCCCAATGGCAGTTGAGGTATGCGCGGGGCCGGGCTCTGCCAACGTAGAACATTAATCTATCCTCGCAAACTCTCCCTATAAACTGTTTGCGCGTCAAGGGGGACTCCTGAGAATCGCGACTCAGGAGCCTAACTGGTCACATAGCCCCTCACTCCTTGGTCCGTCCTGGTCTCCGGTCGGCCCAATGGCGGTTGAGGTATGCTGGGTCGGGTTTCATGGACGCAGAACACAAAGCAAATAGGAAGGAAATCGCAAAATCTCAAAGCAAATATTACAAACACATTGTCCTCATGATATCAAATGAAAAGTCTAAACGCCTCCACGATGCCTAATGCATGTTGCAGGAACGAAACGGGAGAATAGCCGCAGGTCACCCCCTGGTGCCGCCATCACCTGCGGAAGGTGCTACTTCATGAGCGACGCTGTCTTCACCTTCACCACCAGCTACAGGATTAAGGACATCGCCGGACAGAGGAGCGGAGACAAAGCCGCGGAACTTCTTCAGCAAGGCCTCCACTTGACCTTGTACGGCTGCGGCGGCGGCCTCGCATTGATCTTCAGCCACAGGCTCCAGCAGCTCGTCAAGGCAAGCGTTGGGGTCGTGAAGATGAGAGTGGCTGAAAACACGGGTCAATGTAGCTGAAGATAGGATGCGAGCCTCCGCCTCCGCCATAGGACCAACACCGTCAACGACTTCCTCGAGCGCCTTCACCAAGAGAGGAAGCAACCGGGCGGGGTCGTCCTCGTCGGTGGCCAGCGACTTCTCCAGGCCGTGCTCGTAGAGCGTCTTCAGCGCCTTGCAAGATCTCTTCTCGAGATTGGCAAAGGCCACGCGGTCTTCGGCCAGGACTCGCGCCTTGACATCCAGATCGGCTTCCCTCTCCCCCATCTTCCGTTCCAACTCTTCCAACCGGTTGCGCTTGGCAGCCTGCGCCTTCCCCAACTCTGCCAGCTCAGCATCACGGTTCTTGACGGTGTCCTCCCGGGACTTCATCTCCTCCTACTTCGCTTGGCGGCAGCGTGTTTCTTCAGGCTTTGTCGCTACAGGCTCGCAACTCGTCCTCCAAAGACTTGGGCAGCGGTCACGGGCGGCCTTGGCGTTTTCAGCGCCATCTCACGATCGGCTGCGGTGTTGGCGGCACTCTGCTTCTCCTTCTCGGAGGCCGCAGTGGCCTGGCCCAGCGCCGCGCGAACCGCCAGGTCGGAGTGTAGCCAGCCAGAGGCCGGCTCCAGGCGCCCGGACACCAGGCGTGGGTCCGCGCCCAGGAGATCTGCCTGCAATTGGGTCATCTCCGAAAGAGCATGTTCCAGAACAGCAGCGGGAGCAGAAGAACCAGGGAGCGGAGGTGCAGCAGTGGGAGGAGGAGACATCATCACCAGGGCCTGGGAGATTGCGGGTTCCGGAGCAACTGGGACCTCATCAGTCGCGCCAGGCGCCGGCACTTCCGGAGCTAGCGGGGCTGATTCCTCGCGGCAACGTTCCTCTTGGCCCTGCGAGGATGACCACGCTGGGGAGATGCTGGCGCTGCTGCCTCCTTTCTCTGCGGAGGGAGGCACGGCCGCCGCGTCCTCCTTCCTCTTCTTCGCTGAAGATGTCGGCCTGATCAACCAAGGGCGAGCATCAGGAAATGACGAGTACAAACAGGGACAAGGCGAAGCTTGAGACACTTACTGATCCACCGCAACATACTTCCGCTTGTGGAGCTTGAAGCCTGGCAGCAACGAGACCTGAGGAGCAGGCGTTCGGGTTCCAGCGGTGCTAGGCGGTGCGGCTGCAGAGCCGGAGCCAGCCCCAGGAGGTGTCAGGACGGAGGCGGCATTGCGAGCCACCAGCGACGACCTACCCCTTGTCGGGATGAGGGGCTGCTCCCTCTCCTCCTGGCGGGTGTCGGCCTCGGCATCGTTAGGAAGGGCGCGGAGGATCTCGGCCTTGCTTAGAGGGGAAGTCTCCCCCACCTCTTCGGGAGTCTTCTCCGAGTCCACCTCCTCTTCCTCCTCCCCGCGGGACTCGTCAGAGGACACCTCCACCGGTTTCTATGCCGCAGGGGCTCCCGTGAGCGCCGACGGCACCAGCCCACGCGCGTCAAAGGTCGGCCTGGAGGCGACGAATTCCTCCCGGTCCCTGCATTGGAACAGGGGGGCGAAGGCGCTTGGTGGGTACTCTTGGTTATCCCCAACTATGAGGCGCAGAAAAACGGCCAATTCATCGTCAGGCAGGGCCCCCGGCCTCATGCGGGTCTTGTTTCCCTCTTCTTCAAGCTCCCATAGGGGGCGTGCACGCGCCTGGAGCGGGGCAACTCGCAGCGTCAAGAACTCCCGCAGGAGCATGACCCCCGTCACCTTGGCCACCCTCACATTGCCCGGCTTCAAGTCGGTCATCATCTGCCCCAACACTAGCGATGCCCGCTCATCGGCAAGCTCCGCCTTGGGCCACCCCCCGTTGGAAGAGGGCGCCGCCGTTGGCAACACCAGGCGCGGATCAGCACGCTTGCGTCCATCATGACCCATTTGGATCGAATGTTGTCGGCCCTCTTCCCGGTGCTCGAGATCGAGTTGGCCTTGCCGCATGCAATGAAATTAGCGTATCCGGAGACGTGCACCTCGCTGACACTGAGGAAGAAGAAATGGCGCAGGAGCGACACGGACGGCATCATGCCCAGGTACGCCTCACAGTAGTAGGCGAAGATGGACAGGAGGAGGACAGAGTTGGGATGGAGATGCAACGCCTGCAGCCCATAGTGGTCGAGGACATTATAAAAGAAATCAGAGAAGGGAGGAACCAACCCGACGGCAACACTGCTCGAGAAGAAGGGGAAGAAGGTTCTTTCCTTGGGCTCCGGCACGTCAGAGGCAAGCCAGAGCTCGGTCTCCCCCCACTCATTGCTCTCAACTGCCGTCAGCAGGCGCACGGAGGCGAGGCTCTTCTCCGTGATGGTGGGCGCCTCAAGGGCCGGCTCATACCAAGCCGGTGCTGAGGAAGTCTTGACCTTGCGCCGTGCCATGGATCGCGGATGCAGGATGAGATTGGAGCGAATTTGGAGGTAGCGATGGCGAGGAGCAAGAAAGGGGATCTGGAGCGAGGCAAGGAAGAAGCAATGAAGGCAAGTGCTGCCTGCGCCAGCCTTTTGTCAGGTCAAGCAGTTGTCGAGGCAGCGTGGGGAAGTGGAGACGCCCATGTCCAATCAACCGCCACGCGTCAAACAAGGCAGCAGGCTTTTGGGGCCCGCGGTGCTCCAAACTTGACCCTTGGCTTTGCCATGAAGCCAAGCCCCAGCGCGCCTTGGGCCCGGGGGCTACTGTCGGTGTTTTGGGAACGGGGGTCCCCAGACTTGCCTGCCTGCGGCCTGCGGCGTGGCTAAGCCAGCAAGCCGTACAGCCCATCTTCATCAATAAGGCATCCAAGACCCTCGCGAGGCGGACGACGCAAGACCTCCTCAGGGGTGGCCTAGTCAGGCAGGCTCACGAGGAGCGGAGATATCAAGGCGGGGCAAACCTCACGAGCCTCTCGTGACGTGAGCCATGACGATTGGCACCAGGCGGGCGCCAGCGCGCTCAGCATCCTTGTTTCCTCTTTGGTGCTAAGGAAGCAGGCGCAGGCGAAGAGTACCGAGGCATCAGACAACGAGACCAAGACCAGGAGGACGGAAAGACGGAGGTCATCGTGGAGCCCAAGACAGCATCACCATCAGAGCTTTTCGCAGGCGAAAACCGCTTTTGTCAGGATAGCTTGTACTGGCTGTCCCCCTTCAAATTTGCCCGCCGTTGTTGGATCCCTTCCCGCTCAATATTTGGGAAGAGGACCAGGGCCTATATAAGTAGAGCTAGCCACCACAGTAGGGGGCATCATGCTGTCCATCCATCTCTCACCCGCTAAGGCACCAAGCACAAGAACACCTCAACCTCAGGAGGCTGTTCTTCCCTCTGTACTGTTCATCATCAGCCCAAGAGGCAATCCACCACCACCACACTGGAGTAGGGTATTACACTACAACGGTGGCCCAAACCAGTATAAATCTCGTGTCTTTTTATGCTATGAAGTTTTTCGAAGTTCGTCATGAGATCTTAGCGAGATAGGGCGAGATCGGTAGGAGGGAAAGACTTCACGCCAAGACCCCCAAGAAACCAACCTTAGGGGTTTGCTAGAACCCCACATCTGACACCATCTAAATCCGTTGAGATGACACCGTATGAATTATGGTTTGGGAAGAAACCTAAGCTGTCATTTCTGAAAGTTTGGGAATGCGATGTTTATGTCAAGAAACTTCAACCTGAAAAGCTTGAACCCAAATAGGAAAAGTGCATATTCATAGGAAACTATTAGGTATACCTTCTACCTCAGATCCGAAGGAAAGATATTTGTTGCAAGGAATGGATCCTTTCTGGAGAAAGAGTTTCTCTCGAAAGAAGTAAGTGGGAGGAAAGTAGAACTTGATGAGGTACCCCCTCTTGAACCGGAGAGTAGTGCAGCTCAGGAAGATGTTTCTGTGGTGCCTGCACCGACTAGAGAGGAAGTTAATGATGATGATCATGAAACTTTGGGTCAAGTTGCTACTGAACTTCGTAGGTCCACGAGGACACGTTCCGCATGTAACAGCCTGGATTTTGGCCCTTTCCTTTTTCTTTTTGATTTATTGGTTTTTGCTCTGTTTTTCTTTTTGGAGTGGTTATGTGGCCTTGTCACCTGGGAAATCATCCTCTTTTTCCTTCCCAAGTGGCTCATCGTTCTCAAAACCCTGCCAAGATCTTGTCACTTCACTGCTTGACCAAACCCTAAAATCTTTTTCTAGGGAATATTCCTTTTTCTATTTAAGGAATAACCCTGTCTGCCCTAGGTTGTGAAGCAACCTTTATTACCATCACTCCGAAAATACCCAAATAATTCTCATAAATTGTTTGGGTCATATCTTTCTCAAATATGTAAAATATTTCATTTTTCATGTTTATCATATTGCTCAAATAATTCATTTCCTATTCTGCCCTAAATGGCACATTGTGAAGCAAGTGCTATTTTCCTTTTACCAATTGACCTCAAACTCCTTGGACACCTTTTCCTGTCCATATCATTGCCACATGCCAAAATGCAACCTCATTTGCCTAGTAATTATTTAATTATGATTTTCCAAAGTTTCTATCCAGAAAGAAGCTTTGTGAAGGAGGTGCAAGCTAGGCCTATCCAAATGAGTTGCCATTTTGAATGATCCCTCATATCATCATATCATAGCCCTCCACCAAAGTAGAGCTCATGATCACTCATATCATCATGTCATGGCGGGCCGAAGACGCAGCTGCATGACATTCTTTGGGCCGTCCATGACGGAAAAAAACGTGGTAGAAGCGAGGGCGAGGAAAATATCGGGGTGTTCCCGGTTACGGTGGGTGGTCAGGGCCGAGCGATGCGCATTTCTCTCATACACGCACACGCGTGGGTGCGAGGCGCTGGGCTCTAACTGAACCCGAGCGAGGCGTTGGGCTCTAACTGAACCCGAGCGATTGCATTGCAGGCTACGCGTTACTGAACCCGAGCGATCGATCGATGGCTATTAACATAACTCGATCAAGCGATTCCTTCATCGCCGCTGCTAACCGAAGCCGATCGATTCTCGCCTCTAGATGAACAAAGGAGCGTTCTTGGGGGTTTGGATGAACAGTTCCCGGTGTGGGTGGATGAACAGGACCCCATGGTGTTGCCTCTGGATGAACAGGACCCCGATCGATCGAGCCAGTTGGGGCTGAATGAACAAGACCCCGTGGAGGGCTGGATGAACAGGACCACCCCGTGGAGGGCTGGATGAACAGTAGACGGTTGAGGGTTGGATGAACAGTAGCCCGTGGATGGGTGGTTGAACAGGAGCCCATGGAGAGGGCTGGTTGAACAGTAGCCGATGGAGTAGCGCGCGGTGGAGGCTGGATGAACAGGAGCCCGTGGATGAACAATCGCAGGTGGAGGCTGGAGGAGGTCGACGGTGGATGAAAAGTAGCTCGTGGAGGCTGGAGGGGGTCGACGGTGGAGATGAACAATATCCCGTGGAGTCCCGTTTTGCTGTACGCCACACCCCTCCCGTTGAACAGGATCGCCGTTTCGACCGTAGCGCTCCAACACAAGTCTGTTTACTCCGTTTTGCGGTACGCCACACCCGTCCCGATCAACAGGACCCCCATTTCGACCGTAGGAGGTCCGTTTCCTCCGTTTTGCGGTACGCCAGACCCCTCCCGGCGAACAGGATCCTGCTTTAACGTGGCCAATCGAACACAAGGCTGTTTCCTTTGTTCTGCGGTACGCCAGGCCTCGTTTCAATCGGCTGTTCCGTCCAAGCCCTCCCGATGAACACGACGACGCATTCCATTCTGACCCAGCCGGTTAGCTCCCCATGAACATGACGACACAGTTTCTCCGTTCCGACCCAGCCATGTACACGAGCCCTGGCCGTACGTGTGCGCGAGTAGGCATTCGAGACCCTGCCCATATGTATGTACGTGGCCGTATTTTCTTTCTTGCACACCGCCGCCAGACGACGCGGTACATGCTACGCGGCGCTTACTACGACACGTGCGTGCCTCCACATCCACCAGTATGTACGTACACGTTCGTGACCAGAATTACAGTGCTACGCATGCTTCGATCAGGTGGGTCCCGACTGTCAGGCACTTCCTTGCCTGCGAAGATGTAGCTGGTGGGTCCCAGCAGTCAGGGGAAACATTTTTTTTCATGAAATATGATGGCCCGTCCGGTGGGTCCCCGCTGTCAGGTGGAGGAATAATTATTTTGCGCGTAATAAGGAGGCACTTCCTTGCTGCGTCAGGACCCAAATGTCAGCCTCTCCACGTACAGTCCACGTCCGATGGAAGCCGTTCCTTGACCACGCCGCGCCGAGAGCACCAGGGCGGTGGACGACGGCGAGGCCTAGGAAGGGGGCGACGCGGAGCTGGGGAAGACGCAGAAGTGGATGCCCACGCGTAGGGATATTGTTTTTTCATCGTGATAATAAGAGCATGCACTTGTTTCGAAAAATTTGGAGAACTGGGAATTTGAACAGCAGGTGCTTATGCTACCCATCAAATAAAAACCAGGTGCCTGAAAATTCGTTTCGAAACAAATGATTCAGCTTCATATCCACGTGGACCCTCGGCATGATGGTTGGAAGCCAATGCCAAGTTCATTCCAAAAGATCATTAACAACAATACCAACTTGCGGACGACAAGGTAGTACAAGTACCAATACCAAACCAACTTATAATCTTTTTACTCCTGGCCCTAGTGTTCGTCTGGTAGAAAATCTTGCAGAGGACCAGCTCCCGCTCCTTCTCTTGCTCCAGGTCCCCGATGTGGTACTGGTGCATCACCCGATTGGTCCTCTCGCTGGTCGAAGTTCTTGTTGGTGTGCAGCACCGTAACCTTTTATCGCCCGTCTGTCATTGTTGACCATCACCGGCAAGGTATTGCCGGTGTTGTGCCACATCGCGTGCATGCCGTGACTGATCAGATTCTTGCGACACGCCCACGTGCCCCTTTTGAACGCCTACGGAATTGCGCTGGAAGAAATGCTTGCTTAGGCCACTCGGTTTGATACCGCAGATTGTCGAATACAGGTTTTAGTGTACGTAGTTGGCATTTTCATAACATCTTTGGCATGTTGCAGTCACTTGTTTCACTTTTTATTAACTGTCAAATTGTAATTGCTTCACTAGGTCCGCGTCTAAAAAAAATAGAGCTATAAACAAAGGAATATGTTTGTGCAAGTAGAGGGCCGATCGGTGTCTTACCTGGAAGTTTCTCAGGATGGGTGTAGCATATGCCATGCTCGCTGTTGATGGTTGGTATGAACAAATCGATGAGAGGGTTAATTCCAGTTATATGGTACTCAATGTATGATCAATCGACTGTTTTAAGTGATTGATGAAAGATTTCGACAGATAAGTGGTACTCCAAATCTGAAGTCCAGAATACCCGAACACTCCGCCGGGATTCTTGTGTCACCTCACGTGCAATGTGTTGTCACGTCAATTCAATGTGTGGACATGATGAATAATTTGACCAACGTATACTAGTACTGCTACTGTACTACTTACTAGTCGTATTTAGTGTCACATTTTGACCATAGGTTTAACTAACAAGTACTCACTTGAAGCCTAAGTGATATATAGTAACGCTAAACTAAGCGTGAGTGTAGAATAGCTTATTCTACACCCCAGTAATGGTACATACAAAATACAGTAATACACTATGTAAAATATAGTAATTTTCGTAAAAATGTAGTAAATTACAAACTTCAATGATAAAAAAAATATTTTCCGAATTACCACATTTTGTACACCATTTTACTAGATTTTGTACATAGCGTTACTAGGGGGTGTAGAATAAGCTATTCTACACTCACGCTTAGAATAACGTTACCCTATATATATATATATATATATATATATATATATATATATATATATATATATATATATATATATATATATATATATATATATATATATATATAGGACAAATGTTTCCTACAAGCAGTGGTAGTTACCACCACTTGCATTTTGTACGTTGTATGTAGTATCTGTCGAAACCGAGGGTATATACGTGTAGTATGTAGTATACAATAATGATTAGGTAGTATATATAGAAATTTTTAGGTAGTATGTATCATTTTTTGAGTATGCTCTTTTTTACGTACAAATATGTACGTATTTCACAAATATAACAAAAACTATGGGCTCATGTACAATTTTTCCATGTAACTTGTTTTGAAATATCTTAGATATAGTATATGAACATATTTAAAATAATAAAGTAGTATATATAGTATCACATGCTAGTATATGAGACATGTGGGGTAACTACCACCGGGTGGTAGGATTGATTTTCCCTATATATATATATATATATATATATATATATATATATATATATATATATATACTGCACAACATCTCCATCATCACTATCAGTACATCCTGCGCAGGTGAGTTAGGATGCACTTGGTCCCAGAAAGGTATCTATCCTTCAAACCAAAGGAGTGTTTAAAACTAACAACAGTGCATAATATCCAACAAAAGATGGTTGTGCTATAGCAGCAGAATACATGGCTCAGTCTACATATCAGTACGAGTCAAGTTGTGTATATTTGCTGTTGCCATGAACCACATCGCTGCATGTCGGGTTTGCAAAAGCCATCCATCGCATGGAAGCTTGATGCCTTTCACACATCAAGATTATCCGCAACAAGCTACGCCGACGAATCTCCGGATATGGTGATTCATGAAACCCCGGTATGATGTGTAAACACAGTCCTTCGGCGAATGGAAGTTGCATAGCACGGTAATCATCGCCGTGATATGATCTATGATTGGTTGGATGATCGGATAATTGAGCCCGAGGATCATGGAGTGGTTGCCGAGGCTGTAAACCCGCCTCCGCTTGAATACGCCCGCCCAACGGAGCTGGGAACTTTCTAACACGAAGCAGCCATAGCCATCAATGTCACGAATGCCCTGCATTGTAACGCATGTGGTTTGATGAAATGGTTTGGTCAATTTGGTACGTGCAAATGAGCATCAAATGACCACCGTCACCGAAAGAGCGATAAACCACCACCCATCGTGGGTATGATTCCGTGTCCTAGAATCATGAAGGCCATGACGGCGTCTCATTGCAACAATTCAAATTGGAGACCAAGAGGACAAAAATAAACAATCATGTTCAGAGTATGTGTGGAATTAAGATTATTATAACAGTGACACATATCATAGACAGAGAATTGCAATGTCGTGGTCATAATCATACCCCAAGTTAAAAAAAAGCCAATGGCTTTCATATTCTAGCAATATATCA
This sequence comes from Aegilops bicornis, assembly GCA_021605145.1. NCBI lineage: Eukaryota > Viridiplantae > Streptophyta > Magnoliopsida > Poales > Poaceae > Aegilops > Aegilops bicornis. Next base: position 254,597,793 of record CM038670.1, on the reverse strand, counting down.
TGGTTCAAACATCATGTAACAATAGAGGAAAACATATATGGCATGGCCTACTCATATTCTACCATAGCACTTACTACAGTTATCATATCAACTCTAAGCAATAACATGCGTTGTTATAAAAATCCTGGAAATGAGAGTAACATATAGCAATCATGAGGTTAAACTCATAATATCTATTCTAACAATCATTAGATACCAATTTTCTCATATCAACTCTAACAATAACATGTGTGGTCATAAAAATCTAGGAAATGAGAGGAACATATAGCAATGATGTGGTTATAGACATACTATATATTCTAAATTTGTAACAATGAATAGGTAGTCGTATTCTTAAGGTAAAGATGAGATGAGATAGAACAATTACACGACGATAGATTCCACCAGTATAGGCAGGCAATCTGTGCGTCGACCGCATAAACGATGCTATCGTGCACTATAGCATCAGATAGAAGTGTTGGGTAAAGAGGATCGAAGATGAGCCATAACCATGTATGGCGACCGGATTCCAGATAGAGTAATCCCATGTTGAACATGGCAATGAGCTTGTAATCCATGTAGTCTTCTGATGGTGTGGGCACTTCGAAGATTACAACCTTCAGCAAATAGAGGTCGAGCCAAAAGCTCGATGCGTCTCGTGTGTAGTAGGCAGGAGTGTCCGACGGGCCGCGAGGCTCGATGGCGGCGATATCGAAAGACGGAAGGGTGATCTCTCGCTGGGTGTAGATATCCACGAGACGCCACGGACTACCGGATTGGTGGATGAGGACGATTCAGTTGGCCTTCATGCCCGCCCAGTAGTGGCCGCGCATGAAGGACAAGTGGACGGGTAGTGGTAGCATGTCAAGGGGCACCATGGCAACCTCCGTAGGATCGTCAAGTCGGTGTCTGGGCCACCTGCGAGGATCGGGCATCAGCAAGCGGGGTGTCTTGAAAAGAGCCGGCCAGTTACAGACGAGTAGACGGTACAAAGACACCGAGCATGCGGCCAGATGGACGGTGTTGAGTAGGTCCATACGATTAAAGATCTGCTCCAAGAGAACATCGGGGAGGGAATTCCAATCGTGGCTCTGCGTGTCAGTCAGTTCTGCCATTGGGGTTTTTGGTGCAGGCGGGCGAGCAGAGAGCGAGGGGAAATGGTGTGCGGTCGACGATGGGGAAGAGAGGAGGAACAAGAAGAGAGGAGGAAGAAGAGTGGAAGACGGGGAAGAAAGTGCATTAAATCTCAATTTTACTACTACTACCAGGATATACCGTCCTTCGGAGTGTAAATAGTTAGACCGATGACATATGTGTCTACCACAAGAGGGCCCATATGTCAGTTAATGGGGGACAAAAGCTTGCTCTACTGGCAAACATGATGGTAGTACTGGGTAAGGCTGATTTAGTAACACCAACACGCTGGTTCAGCTTATTAATTATGTGTCCCATCTCCCGGAGTGTGTATTCTCACTTCACTGCGAAGACTAGTTGAATAGTTCTCTTTGACCGAGATGGGGAATAATGGATCATGAAGACTTCCTTTCTACATTATCCCTATGCCTCTACGCTCACTTCACTCATTTTGCTACGTACGTACACTACAAAAAAAAGACACATCCGTGACATTTTGGGCCGAACGAATTTTTTTCTGTCATACTTATGACACTTCTATGACGATAATTGTGACAAAACCCGGTATCATCATAGATGTGGTGGGGTCCTACTTCGGTGACAAAAAATCATGACAGAAAATGGGCTTTTCGTCCTGGGCGGGCCGGAGACGCAGCTGCATGACTTTCTTTGGGCCGTCCATGACGGAAAAAACCGCGGTAGAAGCGAGGGCGAGGAAAATATAGGGGTGTTCCCGGTTACGGTGGTTGGTCGGGGCCGAGCGATGCATGTTTCTCTCGTACACGCACGCGCATGGGTGCGAGGCATTGCGCTCTAACTGAACCTGAGCGAGGCGTTGGGCTCTAACTGAACTCGAGCGATTGCACCGCAGCTACGCGTTACTGAACCCGAGCGAACGATCGATGGTCGTTAATCGAACTCGATCGGCGGTTCTTCGCCATCGCTACTAATCAAGCCGATCGATGCCTCTGGGTGAACAGTGAGCGTTGCTGGGGGGGGGGGGTTTGGATGAACAGTTCGGTGGGGGTGGATGAATAGGACCCTGTGGCGTTGCCTCTGGATGAACAGGACCCCGATCGTTCGAGCCGGTTGGGGCTGGATGAACAGGACCCCGTGGATGGCAGGATGAACATGACCACCCCGTGGAGGGCAGGATGAACAGTAGATGGTGGAGGGCTGGATGAACAGTAGCCCGTGGAGGGGTGGTTGAACAGGAGCCCATGGAGAGGGCTGGTTGAACAGTAGCCGGTGGAGTAGCACGCGGTGGAGGCTGGATGAACAGGAGCCCGTGGATGAACCGTCGCAGGTGGAGGCTGGAGGAGGTCGACGGTGGATGAAAAGTAGCCCATGGAGGCTGGAGGGGTCGATGATGGAGATGAACAGTATCCCATGGAGTCCCGTTTTGCGGTACGCCACACCCCTCCCAATGAACAGGACCCTGCTTCGATCAGAAGCGCCCAACACAAGTCCGCTTCCTCCGCTTTTACAAGATGCCACACCCCTTCCGATCAACAGGACCCTGCTTTTGACCGTAGGAGGTCTGTTTCTCCGCTTTTGCAGACGCTGCACCCTCCCGGCGAACAGGATCCCATTTCAAAGCGTGGCGGTCGAACACAAGGCCGCTTCCTCCGCTTCGATGCACGCCAGCCTTGTTTCCATCGGCCGTTCCGTCCAAGCCGGTTGGCTCCCACGCGTTCCATTTCCTCGCGATGAACACAACGCATTCCGTTGCCTCCCCATGAACACGACGACGACGCTGTTTCTCCATTCCGACCGAGCCATGTACACGAGCCCTGGCCGTACGTACACGCGAGTAGGCGTTCGAGACCCCGCCCGTATGTATGTAATGCGGGTCAGATTTACTTTCTTGCACCTCGCCAGACGACGTGTACATGCTACGTGCAGCGCCTACTACTACACGTGGGCGCCTCTACATCGACCAAGATGTACGCATATCGTCGCGACCGTAATGACAATGCTACGACGCTCGACCGTGTGGGTCCCGATTGTCACGCACTTCCTTGCTCATAAAATGTAGCTGGTGGGTCCCAGCAATGTGGGTCAATTATTTTTTGCCCGGACGCACTTCCTTGCTCGCGAAGATGTAGCTGGTGGGTCCCAGCAATGTGGGAAACGTTTTTCATGAAATACACGGTGGCCCGTCCGGTGGGTCCCCACCGCTGTGGAGGAATAATTATTTTGGCGCGTAATAAGGAGGCACTTCCTTGCTGCGGCGTGGACCCACTGTCACCTCTCCATCGACAAAGACTCTTCCGATGGAAGTCGTTCCTTGACCACGTTGACCATGCCGCGCCGAGAGCACCAGGGCGGTGGACGACGGTGAGGCCTAGGAAGGGGACGATGCGGAGACAGGGAAGACGAGGCAGTGGAAGCCCGCGCGAAGAGGAGTACGAGGGTTCACTGGTTCGGCTGCGGTGTGAGGCTGCCGCCGCAGGCTCGGCCAGCAAAGTGGGAATAGTAGGGCGTGAGGCCTCCACGGCAAAGACACCGCCACGGGAGGCAGGAGCATGCGGCACGACTGGTGCTGCTTTGGGCGGCTGGAGCAACAAGACCAGAGGTTGAAGAAGCACTAAGGCCGTTGGATGGACATCGTACGGTCACTGGAGCTAGAATCGTTCATATTGGCTAAGTTGACAAAGCACTCCGTCCCCGTCAACTTAGTAGGCCTATAAGTCAGCCTCCCACCAAGGTGGGTCCCAACCAGCAGGGGGAGTATTCATTTTTTGTGTGTAATAAGGAGGCACTTCCGGTGGGTCCGAGCTGATAGCGGGCGGAACGTTTTTTTCGTGCAATACGGTTGCCTGTTCGGTGGGTCCCATCAGTCAGGGGTGCAACTTTTTTTCACGAAATATGGTGGCCCGTTCGGTGGGTCCCTCGCCGCCGTGTGGAGGAATCATTATTTTCCGCATAATAAGGAGGCACTTCCTTGTCGCCGTCAGGACCCAAATTGTCGCCTCTCCACGCATACCCACGTCGATGGAAGCCGTTCCTTGACCACCTTGACCACGCCAAGGCCGAGAGCACCAGGCGGTGGACGATGGCGAGGCCTAGGAACGGGACGACGCGAGCCGGGAAGACGCGGCAAGGAAGCCCGCATTTAAGAGGAGTACGAGGGTTCACCGGTTCGGCCATGTGTGAGGCTGCCGCTGTCATGAATAACAGGGGGTGTGGGTGAGTAGAGGGATGGCCTGGCCAGCGGTGGGAGTAGTAGGGGGTGGTGAGGCCTGCACGGCAGCACAACCAGCCATGGGAGGCAGGAGTAGGCGGCACGACCTGTGCTGCTTTAGGCGGCTGGAGCAAGAAGACCAGAGGTTGAAGAAGCACGACGGCCGTTGGATGGACATCGTACGATCACTGCAGTTAGAATTGTTTATATTGACTAGGTTGACAAAGCCCTTGGTACGCGTCAACTTAGTAGGCCCACAGGTCAGCTTCCGAAATGGTGCACCCTGATGTCGTGGGAGGAATCATTTTTGGGCGGTGAAGCTAGAATATCTGAGATTGGAGAAGAAGCACGACATCCGTTGGATGGACATCCAACGCCAGCCGCTAGAACCGTATGTTGACTATAAGTTGACAAAGCCTTGCATACGCTGCCAACTCTCTTTTTTTTGAGGGACGCGTCAACTTAGCAAGGCCACAAGTGTGTGGCGTAGAACTTTTAGCCCATTTGAGATTTGTAAGAATGTGCAGCCAATTTTGAGTTCTAATGGAATTTACTACAGCCCATTTACGCTTTGTTAAAAGTACAGCCCATTTCAACCAACCGCTCAAAACAGAATTCAATAAAATTTCCCACATTTTGATGGGATCCAAATATTTTTATCCCAAAATTCTAGTCGATTAAATACAATTTCAATATAAATTTATATTACGTAAAATCCAACGTAAACATTGTCAAGCAACAATTAATGAAATTAAAATTTTCAATATCCAAAAATAATATTTTATAAAGTAATTACGTGTTTGGTGCATTTTTTATAGTTACTGCCCAGTTTTTATAATTACTTCCCATTTATTATTTCTTAAAGCTCATTTTCTTGTTAAGCCTAATGCATCCCTCCCAGGGAAGATTTGCAGCCCAGCGGGGCGGAGAATAACAACTTGACCTTGCCTGGGTATTCCTAAAAAGTATAGCTGGGCTAGCCATTTTCAGCATGAAAAAAATTAATATCTGGGCTGGATATCTGGCCTGGGCTAGAGGGCCCACAACCCGCCCAGTTAATAGCTGCAGCGATGTTTTCGTTGTTGTTCAAAGGAGAAAAATTAATATCTGGGCTAAACATCGCTCAAGAAAAACTCTGCAGTGCTCACACCTCAAAAACACAAATCGCCGAGCTGCTTGGTCCCAAATTGCCGGTCGCTTCTTGTGCAATTCTCTCATTTATTGACTACATAGGTTGACAATGGTGTGGGACCGTGATGTCAGGAAACCAGGAGGAAGCAAAAAAATATATTTTTGTATATTAATAAGGAGGCACTTGCGTACGTGCGGCTATGGCCCTGGTGGGTCCCCACTGTCATCCTCTCCAAGTAAAGTCATCTCCTCATCCTCATGTCCGTTGACCATGTTGACAAGGCGAGACAGCGGCGCCACGGTGAGCGCAACAACTCGAAGGACGACGGAGAGGGCCTCGCGGGCCCTATGGATGGTCTGATACAGCACCCGCTTCTCATTCGGGAAGCCAGGATCATAGGGCCACATGTCCGCAACGGCATTGTCGTTCGCTTGTTCACCGGTGCTCGTTGAGGAGACGAAGGTTGCAGCACATGTCCTCTCGCTTTGGTAGCTCTTCCGCCATTAGGGCGCCGGGCGCGGCCTCACCGCTCTATGGTGAACATGGCATGAACCGCTTGGACAAAGGGCGCCGCCTCGGTCGGAAGCTACGTCCATCGTCTGATTGTCGTCACTCAGCTCGGCGAGGTAGCTGGCGAGCCAGCATGTCCGGCTGCAGGACTGACCCGCTACCAAGCACGAGTCTGACTGCCTTGGCTCACCTAGACCGCCTCCCTCGCCCGCGCGTGCTTTCTGCCTGAAATGGTCAGCGCTGCCCGCCCCGCTTCCCAGTGCATGCGATTGCTCCGCCTTCAAACGACACAAGTGCCGTCCGTCCGTCCTTCTGCCGCCCACATTAATGATACGCGGTTGCCGAGTCGGCTACTCCGGCGCCACACGTCCGTCCCTCCGCCGCCCACCGTTGCTATATAAACTTCTGCGCCGGCCATAGCCGCAGTCATCCGCATCCGTTCCTATTCTCCTGTCCACACCACTACTGCCCACCATGGCTTCCTCGTGCTCCAGCGCTCTTCAGGATGGGTGGACGACGGACCATAAGGAGATGGCAGCCAGTGCTACCGACTGGCTGGCCGGCAGGCAGCCGGAGGACGACGACGTCCCAATGGAGAACATGGTATTCGACGGTCCGGCGCCAACCCCCTCCTCCGCGCCATCTTCGCCAGTGCATTGCACCATGACCATCGGCGATGCCCGTGCCCAATATATGGACACGGTGAGGCAGAAGCGTGAGGAGCAAATCCGGGAGGCGCACGCCGATGCCGCCTACAACCACCATATCCTCCAGGAGCACCTACAGGCGGAGGAGCAGATCGCCGTGGATCATCATAGAAGGGTCGCCTCGAGCGCTGGCGGTACCACATGCGGGTGGCGGAGGCTGCGGACGCCTACAAAAGGGCGATGAAGCGGGCGAGGCGCTGTTTGGCGAGACCGAGGACGAGGCAGAGGACAATGCCGGCTCCGACGAGTCCCCGCTCCGCTGGCGTCGACGAGGCCCTGCTCCGCCGAGGCCCCACGGTGCCAACAACGAGGCAGAGGACACCGCCGGCTCCGCCGAGGCCCCACCCTGCCGGCAACGAGGGGGAGGATTTCCCCCGCTCCGCTGAGGCGCTGCCCACCGGCAACGAGACAGAGGACATCGCCGGCTCTGCCGAGGCCCCGCCCCGCTGCCAATGAAGACGCGCCACACAGAAAATGAGGAAGAGTAGAACACGGTAGGTCGCCGCCGCACGGGTCCAAGTAAGGCCACTGCTGCTACCCTCCGGTTGCTGGCACTGAGCTGTACATCATGGAGCAATTCTACGATTACAGGATGATTGAGCAAGCTCATGAGATACAGTCATTTGCTAGAGAACTTGAGCACTTCAGTTGTATGCTACCGGACAAGTTTGTTGTCGGAGGTATCATCACTAAGCTTCCTCCTTCGTGTATCTCATTGGCACTCTTGATGTGGAAGAAAAGGCAAGAGCAAAGGACACACATGCTCGAGGAATTGAGGGAGGATCTAGTGCCAATCTGGTACAGAAGAAGAACTTCCAGCTCCACAAGTTCAAGAACAACGACAAGTTTGATGGTAAAGCAAATTTTGATGGGAAGAACAAGGTTGTGCAACACACGGACTTCAAGAAGAAGAATGACAAGAAGAAAGGTGTTTGTCATGTGGGGATGATCATTGGGCTCCTAGTTGCCCTAATCGCTATGACAAGCTAGGCGGGTTGACCACTGACGGCCGGTTAGCTTCTTGGCGGCGACGTGGAGTTGGAGAGCTATGTTGGAGAAGGACGCTGCGTAGTTGGCTGACTGACACGTGGGCCCAACAAGCATCTGGGCCACATGTCAGTTATGCAACTGCACCTGCAATTAAGTCACTAAAGCTTCTGTTCGGCTCAGCCGAACAAAGGTGGGTAGCTTCGGTTAATTAATTATACCTCCAACGCACCCCTTTTAGTTGAAGAATGTATGAAATGTAATGAAATCTGGCATGTTTATATGAAATCCGACCGTGTATGAATGAATTTATTTCGATTAGTTCGAATTCTTGTATCACCGGCATTGGATGAACATGCAAAACAATACGCATACTACCATTATTCCTGTGGTGATCACCTCGTCAAGAAAGCCACATGTACTCCTCCGGTCCTTTCTAGTCTCAGATACAAGTTTTATTCAAGTCAAAGTATATCTACTTTGACCAATCTTATAGAAAAAGTATGCACTTTCACAATGTGCGAAGTAAAAAGGAACAAAAGGAGTATAAAGAGTTTGAGCAGCTTTTAGCTGCCTCAGACATTGCAATCAAACACACAGCCCCGATAATTCATAGAGAACATTCAAAACAATAAATGATTATGCATCTCTGATTCACATGTCGAGCCAATATTTACTTCACAACTAAAGAATAAAGAAAAAATGGATCGACGTCACGACAAAGAAAGGGTGTCCCATTTGAAAATATCAAACGCATGTCTTCTTGCTAAAATCAATGAGCAAAATTTGACAAGGTTTTCCCATTCCAAAATATCAATTGCCTACGATTGTGGAATGGGCAGGGTTTGCCATCAGTTCGGACATTGACATGGCACCTCGTGCTAAATAAACCAGCTGTTCTTTTTGTGCAGTTCCACCAAAATCAACCAAATTCAGGCGCAGCTTGTATGATTTCGCCCTTATATGTTGCAACGCCTTGAACTTATCGGCACCTCCTTTCTTGTGGTGGAAATGAATGATTAGATGTATTCATGAACATTTTGTGCAGTTCCCATTGAAATCAAGCTGAGCACCCCTGTTTGCACAAATACAAAAAAAGTGATTAGTATAAAGCAAATTGTACTATGAATTGAAAGTTTAAACATTCACCTACATTGTCCATGTAGAGCACACTTTTAGAAAAATGGAACTCACCAGAAAGAATCCTAGAACAACGTTGTAATCGCAAGCATCACAGCAAGAAAATGGAGATTTGTCGATCCTTCTAAGTCAAGTTAGTTTGGTCTTGTGGGGGGTAATGTAACCATCCTTCAACCGCTCCTTCCGATCAAGAGATAGACAGGGCTTCTTCATCCTAGCATAATCGGAACTAGTCACTTCACGCATCGCATATTCTTCTTCAGAGGAGGATGATCCTCACAGTGCAAAGACAAGAGGATAACTAAATGCTAGCATCCCTGTTTGCTCAAAAAAAGGAAAGGAAATATATAAAACAACACAGATGAAGCACTTCTCAAGGACAATACTACTTTTTGATGACAGTATCTAAACAGTAGCACAACAGCAATAGAGACGACGAAGCTCAGTCATATGGATGAAATTAGTGGGCAAGCACCAACCTTTGTCAGGAGGCTTATTGTGTAGATCATACAGATGAAGCACTTCTCTGGAACCATCTGTTGCTATCTACTATGGTGGCCATTTACTATATACTCCTCCGGAACCTAAGTTACTATATACTCCTCGATTAGATTGTTTCCAACATCTTCTTGTGCAGTTCCACTAAAATATATGGTATCTTCAAAGAAGATCCCTGTTTGCACAAGTAGAGATAATTACGTATTACATTAAGAGTGGCATAAAATCAGTGGCAAAACAATTGCTTGTTCCAGCCATAGCAATAAATTAAGATGCAAAAATATATCATTACTTGTGTCATCACAGCCCAAAGTGCTTCTTTACAAAGACCAGAGTTGATTTTGTTTTTCTTCCGCTTTGTTCTTCCCCTTCATCACTTGGTTCAATAATGTAAAAGCTTCGCCTTCAATGTAAGATTTGGCATGTCAATTAGGTTGCACAAGTATAGCACTAAACAATGACATTAATTTTCTGATGAAATTGGCAAAATACAGGCCAATAGTTGTGAAATATCCTTATCTTACCTCAATGGGATATTGCGGTGCACATACAGATTGGAAGTCTTGTCTCCATTTGTGCAGTTCACTAAAATCAAGCAACATTACCGCATAAGTAGCACAACATATGAAAGCACACCGCAGAATCATGTGAAAGAAGGCTAATCTTGACCTCGATGACGCGGAATTCAAAAAACTCACAAGAAGAAGATCTGAACCAAATTTTCCAACACGGATAGGAAGTAAGATCTCCTCTTGTGCAGTTCCACTAAGATCAAGCAATCAAGCAACATTGTCGGTGTGACATTTTGGTTGAACTACACAAAACACTCTTAAAACAAAAGTGTTTTGTGCAGTGCAACAAAAGGTCACAATGACAACAAGGTGAAGTAGATAACCCTCTTTACACAGAGGTGCAAAGGAAACAATTAGTGGCCAATAACGGTGGATGACACAAAAGCCAACAAAAAGAAGCATCTACCTTATCTAAATGGGAAAGAAAGCAAGACAATAGCATTTCTCAAACGGTGGCATTGACTAATATTAACAAATATATTATATTAACAATAAAATTCGTTAAACATGTAATTTTCTTTTAAAGAAAGAAGACCCCGAGGGAGTTTTTTGGGACTTTTTCCAACAATTGCCCCTGCCACGCATTGCACCTTGTCTCTATTAGTTTATTACTAGGGGTAACATGGTCTTTTAGCATGTCATTTAATAACCTCTAGTCCATGTTTAGTCCTTGGAACCAAGCAGGTAGGGACTAGGGAGTTTTAACCAAACAGGCCTTAGATTAACAACAACTAAAGAGTTGCATGGGACGTTGGGCGACCACAACCATGTGCATCTACCGATGTACTGGGGTGATGCACAGTCTGTTGCAACAAACAACAAACAACCAAGGAGCATATTTGTGTTGGTCCCAGTTTTGTTATCTTTAGACACCTTTCCCTATGTGAGCACAACAAATCTAGTCCTGCTCAAACTCTACAACCTTGTCCCCCCAAACAAAAGATCAGTTCGTTACAGATGTGTGTACTGCGTTTGTCATTGTTTTCCCTTTTCGACCAACGTAGGTGCTGGATAGCCAGTCTGTACTAGTACTTTCCCCACTTCCTTTCCTCTGTGAACCACATCCTAGATTTAGGCTATACAACTTTCCCCACTACTTTCCCCTATTCCTGTCCTCTTTGAACCACGTCTTAGATTCATGCGATACAACTTTCCCCACTACTTTCCCCTTCCTTTCCTTTTTGAACCACGTCCTAGATTCATGCTATACAACTTTTCCCACTACTTTCCCCCATTCCTTTCCTCTTTGAACCACGTCCTTGATTCATGGTACACAACTTTCCCCACTACTTTCCTGTTTGATCCAACACCTAGGTTCAAGTGCAGAAGCGGAAAAATCCCACATGCAGCTAGAGCAATGCATGTGGAATAAGTAAATTATACCTTAAGGTTCTTGGGGTGTGGTTCGGTGGGCGACCGGAGGCCGTTCGACCCACACTATGTACGACGACGAAGAAGAAGGGGCCAGAGGCCCTCCCGCACCGGCCGTTGGGTGAAAGTGAACAAACAAGGCCGGTAGTGGATTCCTCCTCGCCGACGGCGACAAATAAGCCTCCTTCCCTTCACGGTGGACGGATCCTGCCGGCTCTTTGACCAGCAGTGAGGGGAGAGAGAGAGAGGCCAACGAAGTCTTGTTTAGATCTGGAGAGTTTGAAAGAGTGTGAAGAGAGAAACTACAAGCAGACCAGTAGTGAGGGGAGAGAGAGGCCAACAAAGTCTTGTTTAGATCTGGAGAGGGTGAGAGAGTGTGAAGAGAGCAACTACAAGCGCTGAGGCTCTAGCGTGTATATATATATTGGAGAGAGTGTGAAGAGTGCAAACCCTAGAAAACAAGCGCCGAGGCTGCAGCTTATACGTGATGAGGTGATTATACGGTCACTACGATATCGTGATAGCTCTGCACTCCATCCATTTTGACCACCAAAGAATCCTCCTGGCACGAATTATGCTCAAGTGTAGTTATCGAACCCGAGACCTCAAGTTTGATGAGCGAACAGGCTAACCAGCTACACAACCCTCATGTTATGTTCAACGAGAGGAAAATAACCTTTTATACATTCCTGCATTCGTGTGACAAGCATGCCGTATTTTTTGTGTGGGAGTCATTGGGATTTAAATCATAATCGTGTCGTGTGCGTGTGCATGTGTGTGTGTGTGTGTGCGTGTGCGTGTGTGTGTTAGAGAGAGCGACAGATTGACTTACTCCTACAGAGAGATGGTGTGTAGTGTACGATTTTAGCCGCGAGAGTCGGTGCATCCTCTCGTTTCCACGCATCCGGTAGGGACAGGCGGACAGCTGCCAGGCCCGCTCCAGACCAGCCTGGCCCACCCAAAGCCCCTCCATCGCCCGCGCGCGCTTCCCGCCCTAAACGGTCAGCGCCGCTCCAAAGAATGGGTGCCGCATTCATGCCTGGGCAGAGCGGACGCGACCTCTCACTGGCGCCTGCATTGAAGGGAGAAGCGGATTCAAGAGTGATGGTGGCTTCGTCCGTCCAACTTACTGCTAGGTCTATGTGATTTGACGGCTCATTGGTCATTATTACTGAGGTGGTAGGACTGTTGGATGTCCCACGCTTTCGGCAAAAGGAGGTACTACTAGATTGCAATTTTCTCCATTCTTAAGGCGGAGGGGTGCAAGAGCAGTGAAACACGCAGGCTCAGTGATTACATGGCCCACGTCACACTATCACCATATTTTCTGGACACCACGCGACACCTAACTCTCTACATAGTACTCCCTCCGTTCCTAAATATGAGTCTTTGTAGAGATTCCACTAGGTGGACTACATACAAAACAAAATGAATGAATCTACACTTAAAATGCATCTATATACATCCGTATGTGGTTCATGGTGAAATCTCTACAAAGACTTATATTTAGGAACGGAGGAAGTACTTGTATAGTATGTACTGTAATTTATCAGTGAGATAGTACAATGCTATGAAGCTTCCAGCTTCATTACATGTATCTTAAGGCCCAAGGTTGCCCGTTGCAACATTTCATCAAATACAAAGGAGACTTTATGCTACATACGGAGAAAAATGAGTAAATCTACACCCTAAAATACATCTATATACATCAGTGTTTGGAGTATGTACTAGTAGTTCATACTGAAATCTACTAAAGGACATATATATTCCAAACAATATGATAATCTCTCTAACCAAGGTAGTAGGGACAAGGAGTAAACGGAGGGAGTAGTAAAATTTTCTCCTCGTCCTGCGAGCCATCGCGCGCGTGGGAGAGGGAGCGGGCGTAAGGCGTACAATACTACTACTACTCATGCAGTCCCTAGCCATTGAAACAGAGACAACTAAAGGAAAAATGATCCATGCAGTCCCCAGCCCTTGAACCATAAACCCTAACCAGGCTTTAATTGCTGGCAACGTCGGCACTTCCTAAGAAATGAAGTTTGCAACCCTTTGGCCATCGGATCATTTTGTGCAGTTTCACCAAAATTGAGATGAGCATCCATGTGGCAAAGAATTTGAAAAAGCGTGATTAGAATAAGATTACTGGAACTAGTTGATGAGACATAAACTCATCACAAATACAGTACATAGAAGCCAGTAGTGTCGGATGTTGGGTTCCGGCAGACCCTTAAGGTTCGAACACTGGGGTGCGCACGAAGATCTCTCCCCTATCGATCTACGTCCGATCGTCTCGTGAGATCTAAGCTGGAAATGATGAACAACACAAGTGACACGAGATTTATACTGGTTCGGGCCACCGTTGTGGTGTAATAGCCTACTCTAGTGTGTGGTGTGGTGGATTGCCTCAGTGGCTGATGATGAACAGTACAAGGGAAGAACAACCTCGCGAGAGGCGTTCTTGGGCTGGTGCGATGAACTGCTTGGGTGAGTTCGATCGCCTCTCTCTCTCTGGCTAGGCTTCCAAAGTCTGATCCCCTCTACCGTGGTGGCTAGCTCTATTTATAGAGGCCCTGGGCCTCTCCCCAAATATTGAGCGGGAAGGGCGCCAACAACGGCCATTTCGAAGGGGAACATCTAGTACAAGTTATCCTGACTAAAGTTGGTCTTGGCTGCCAAAAGCACCGGGCGATGACGCCTGCCTTGGGCTCCATGGTGACCTCCATCCTGCCGCTCCGCTGGTCTTGGTCTCGTTGCATCGAAATGGCAACCTTTGCACGATGCCTCGGTACTCGCGTCTGCAGGTTGCCCCCTTTGCACCAAAGAGGAAACAAGGAGACTGCGCAGGCCGGTGCCCGCCTGGCTTCGATCGTCATGGCTTGCGTCACGAGCACCTCGCGAGGTACCCTGCCTTGATCTCTCTGCCTCCTTGTGAGCCTGCTTGGTGAGGCCGTCCTTGAGGAAGCCTTGCATCGTCCGCCCCGCGAGGCTTGGCCCCTCGCGAGGGTCTTGAGTCTTGTGTTGATGAAGATGGGCCGTACTGGGCCACCACTTGAGCCACGCCGCAGGCCGCAGGCAGGCAAGTCTGGGGACCCCCGTTCCCAGAACGCCAACAGTAGCCCCCGGGCCCAAGGCGCGCTCGGACTTGGCTTAGCAAAGAAGCGAAGGGGCAAGTGCGGAGTGCCGCGGGCCCCATCAGCCTATGGCCTTGGGCGCTGCGTGGTGGTTGATTGGACACGGCCGTCTCCGCTTCCCCACGCTGCCTCGGCAACCGCTCGACTTGACAAGTCCCTGCATGCAGAAACGGGTCATGATTACCTGCGGGTGTGGAGGCCGACGGTTGGCTTCCTTCTGGTTATAAATGCAGGAGTACGCATGCCTCCGATGTGCGTCTCCCTCCTTGCTTCCTTCTTTCTCTCCATCCCAGCTACTCGCCATCCCCCATGGCGCCGCCGAAGAGGTTTTTGGCCGTAGAGAAGGGAAAGGCTCGTCGGGAAGGGCCTCACTCTCCCCCGGCCAAGCGCGGTCGTGGAGGCGATCCCCTGCGTGGTGATGGGCGCCAGGTTGTCGATGGGGGGCGCACCATGATGGCGCGGCCCCCTAGGCCGCGCTTCCACTCGGCGGAGGTGCTGCCGGAGTTCGTCGTGTGGTCGGCGAACCTAACCAAAGACTGGCTCCAGCTTCCCGCTTCTTTGTAGGTGAACTTCGGCGGCGCCCGGCGCCTCTCGCTTTCAGTGGATGGTTGTTGCAGCAGGGCCTCCTGGGCTTCGCTGGAGGTCTCCGTCGCCTGGAATGCAGCCCTGACTCGAGGCTGGCAAATGTTTGCCCGCGCGTGTGGCCTGAGCCGGTGGTGTACCCTGCACTTCAAGTTTGACGGCGACGCCACCCTCTACGTGAGGGTGTTCAGAGAAGACGGTCGACGTGCTGGGTGCTTCCCCGAAGATGATGACCGCGGCCATGTACCTAGCCCCGGCGATGATCGGGATGAGGATAACGGCAGGCGCGTGGTCGGTGGCGCTCGGGGCTCGTCGAGCTTTGGCGGCTCTCCTTCGGACAACAGCCCCTCCAGCGGTGGCCGTGACCAGCCTCCGCACCATCGCGCCCGCCTGGAGGGAGGTAGCGGGTCAGTCCGCCGTTGCGCCTCGATGAAGCGCGAGGAGGAGTCTGACTGAGCTCCGGAGGCAGTACGAGCCCTCGCCGCGAGTTGGCACCGAGAAAGTCGTGCCTATTTTGTTTTTCTTCCTTCCCTGCGCAAAGAGAAAGTAGTGTAGGGCCCCGTGGGGGCGTGCTGAACTGTTGCTGTTAATTATCATGTTGTTTCCGCTATTTTTGTGCTGTGTTTTTGTGCCGCATGCCCGCGTGCAGGAATTACTTAGCTCGGGGGGACTTATCACGGTCTTCGCTTCCCGAGGCCGAGGCCTCACCGCGCGCTTCATGTCCTGCAGGGATTAGTCAGGAGGGGTAGCTGCTGGTCTCGGTTGTGGGGGCGACCGACCCAGGTCCTGTGTTCGCGTCGCGATGCTCGTGGGGCATGGACTGGGAGGGGTGCTCCCATAGTGTACTTGGATAGGAAAGCTTCAAACGACAGGGGCAGAAAACACTCGCGAGGGTGCCCGCGTAGCTCCCTCGCGAGACTTGCACGAGAGAAAACGAGGCAAGCGAGCGAAAAAGACAAAGAGTCACAAGTTAAGGACGACAACTACTTCAATAAAACTTCAAATAGGAACGAACAAGCCAACTGCGGAAAGCAAATGAAAAAGCTGCGTCCGGCACCTAATCTAGTCTTCGATGTCTTCTCACCGGTAGCATGAGCTAAGTGCGCCATGGGCGTGGGCATGGAGCCCCAAGGCCCGAGGGCGGCTCTCCGGAGACTCCGGGGCGTGTACAACCCCAACTCATTATTACATGAGAGTGTCACGGGCGGCGAGCTTCACATGCATTGGCCTTCTTCACAGGCTCCGGGCCTTTCTCGGGGAAATGAGCTTCACAGGCGTTGGCCTTCTTCATGGGCTCAGGGCCTTTCTCGGGGAAATGACCTTCACAGGCGTTGGCCTTCTTCACAAGCTGAGGGCCTTTCTCGGGGAAATGAGCTTCACAGGCGTTGGCCTTCTTCACAGGCTCCGGGCCTTTCTCAGGGAAACGAGCTTCACAGGCGTTGGCCTTCTTCACAGGCTCTAGGCCTTTCTTCAAAGGTAGAACTTCCGGAGATGCTGGATGTTCCACGCATTCGGGATGGGCACCCCCTCCCGAGTCTCCAAGCGTGCAGCACTGGGCCTAGAGACATGAACAACCTTGAACGGGCCCTCCCACATGGGCGAGAGCTTGTGCAGCCCCTCCCTGGAGAGCACCCGTCTGAGCACGAGGTCACCTACCTCGAGGGTCCTGGGGCGGATGCTGCGGCAGTGGTACCGCCGCAGTGCTTGTTGGTATCTCGCAGCCCGAAGCGCAGCCTCCCGACGACGTTCCTCCCCAAGCACGAGGTCCATCCCCCGCATGGCGTCCTGCTGCGCTTCGTCGAAAGCCAGGACCCGCGCGGAGCGATGCCTGACCTCGTGAGGAAGGACCGCCTCAGCACCGTAGACGAGGAAGAACGGGGTTTCGCCGGTCGACTTGGTAGCGGTAGTACGGATGGACCATAGCACGGACTGGAGCTCGTCGTGCCAGCCCATCCTGCAGGCCTCCAGCTTCTTCTTGAAGGTTCGGGTTTTGAGGCCCTTCAGGACCTCCCCGTTGGCGCGCTCAGCTTGGCCGTTGCTCCGAGGGTGCGCCACCAAAGCGTAGCATATCTGCGTTCCAAGGTTAGCACAATATGTTTTGAAGAGATTTCTGGTGAACTGCGAACCGTTGTCGGTGATGATGCGATTGGGTACCCCAAACCGGCTCACGAGGCCCGTGATGAACTTGACTGCTGAGCCCGCCGGGATGGTGCGGACAGCTTCCACTTCGGCCCACTTAGTGAATTTGTCAATAGCGACATAGAGGTAGCGATAGCCCCCTGGCGCCCGAGGAAATGGGCCAAGGATGTCTAGTCCCCAAACAGCAAACGACCATGAGAGGGGAATGGTCTGAAGGCCCTGAGCTGGCTGGTGAATCTGCTTGGCATGGAACTGACAGGCTTCACAAGCCTTCACCACTTCGATTGCGTCGTCGAGTGCTGTTGGCCAATAGAAACCGCTGCGAAATGCCTTGCCGACGAGTGTGCGCGAAGATGAGTGGTGCCCGCAGTCTCCACCGTCAATGTGTGCAAACAGCTCTTTTCCCTGCTCCCTGGAGATGCAACGTAGAGTAACGTCATTCGGCCACTTTCGGTAGAGCTCTCCGTCTTGGATGCAGTAGGCCGTGGCCTGCCACGCCACGCGCTCCGCGTCCTCCTTCTCCGGCAGGGTCCCTTGCATCAAGTAATCCTTGAACTCCGCCATCCAACACCCCTCCTGAGGCTCCAGCGCCAGGAGCAAGCGCGCCCCTGAGGTTGGGCCGCAGGCCGGGGCTCCCGAGGCAGGCGGTTGAGGGAGCTCCTCCCTAGGCTGTGCTGTGCTTGATAGTGATGGCGCTGCCGAGGGTTTGAAGAGTCGCTCCTCGAAGACGCCAGGCTCTTGAGGCAGCCGCCTGGACGCCCTCTTTGTGATGTCATCAGCTTCTTGATTGGTGCCGCGAGGCACATGTCGCAACTCCAGCCCCCAAAACTGTTTCTCCATCCTGCGGACTTCCGCGAGATACGCTTCCATGTGCTCGTCCTTCGGCTCGTATACCTTGTTGGAGAAGTTGACAAGGAGCTGTGAATCGCCCTTGATGATGAGGCGCTTCACCCCCAAGGTGACTGCTGCTTTCAAGCCCGCTATCAGGCCCTCGTACTCTGCGATGTTGTTGGAGACCTTCTCTCCATGCTGAAAGCAGAGTTGCACAGCGTAGTAGAGCTTGTCCTGAGTGGGGGATATGAGCACTGCGCCAGCCCCCGCGCCCTGTCGCGAGAATGCTCCGTCGAAGTACATGACCCAGCCGTCCGGGGCTTCACTTCCTGGGGAAAGCGACCGGTCCTCGCCCGCTTTGAGCCCCGGTGCCTCTGCCCATTCCGCCACGAAATCTGCAAGTGCGGCGCCCTTGATGACCGTTGTTGTGCTGAATTCCAGTTGAAACGCTTGTAGTTCGATGTTCCTTTCAGCGACTCTCCCAGCTGAGTTGGGGCTCCTGAGTACCCTTTCCAAAGGGTATCATGAGACGACCTTGATAGGATGGCCTTGAAAGTAGTGCTGCAGTTTGCGCGAGGCCACCAATAGTGCGAGGAGGAGTTTTTGGGGCATGGGGTACTGCGCCCTCATGTCCCGTAGCACCGTGCTGACGAAGTAGACAGGGTGCTCGACGAGGTTGAGGGTACTGGCGCAGCCTGCGCCCTCCGGAGGTTGAGGCGCCTCCTGAGGTGACGGAGCCCCCAGCGCTTGGTCGCCTGGAGAGGCCTCCTCCGCTCTGGGTGCGCTCCCCTGCTGGGGCTGATCCTTTTCTGCTGCAGTTGCGGTCTTCGCGAGGCCTTCCGGGCTCTGCTCTGCCCCGGCTGGGACGGCAGCTGCGGCCTTGGTCCGGTGCTCCTCTCTAACCGCCACCAGGGCTGCGCTGGCGGAATAGGGGGTGGCCGCAAGGTAGAGCACCAAGGGCTCCCGAGGACGCGGAGATACCATCACCGGAGGGCTGGTAAGGTCCTTCTTGAGATCTTGGAATGCCTTATCGGCCTCTTCAGTCCATTCGAAGGGGCCTTTCTTCTTCATCAGCTTGAAGAAGGGCAGTGCTCGTTCTCCCAGCTTGGAGATGAAACGCCCTAACGCGGTTACTCGCCCGATGAGCTTCTGCATTTCTCTGAGGGTCTTCAGCTGGCTCATGTCTTCGACCGCCTTGACCTTCTCTAGGTTAGCCTCCATGCCCCTGTGGGACACGAGGAAGCCCAGGAGCTTGCCCGAGGGGACTCCGAACACGCACTTCTCCAGGTTGAGCCGCAGGTCCACTTCATTGAGGCTTGCGAAGGTTTCCTCCAGGTCCTGTATCAGGGTTTTTGCCTCCCGAGATTTCACCACAATGTCATCGACATAAGCTTCAGTGTTCCTCCCGAGCTGCCGGCCCATGGCGATGTGCATCAGCCGCTGAAAGGTCGCGCCTGCGTTGCGCAACCCAAATGGCATGCAGGTATAGCAGTATACTCCACACGGGGTCAAGAAGGCCGTTTTCTCCACGTCTTCAACCGCCATCTTGATCTGGTGATAGCCCGAGAAGGCATCCAGGAAGCACAATAAGTCACACTCAGCGGTAGAGTCGACGATCTGGTCGATGCGGGGGAGCGGGAATGGATCCTGCGGGCAGGCCTTGTTGAGGTTGGTGAAGTCGACACACATGCGTTCTTTTCCTCCCTTTTTTGGCACGACAATAGGGTTGGCCAGCCAATCAGGGTAGCGGGCCTCGTGAATGACTCATGCTGCCTCTAACTTGCGGGTTTCTTGGATGATGAAGGCCTGCTTTTCAGTGGACTGCCGCCTTGCCTTCTGCTTCACGGGGCGCACGTTGGGGCACACGTTGAGATGATGTTCAATTACATTTCTTGGGACCCCCGCCAGCTGATTAGGCTCCCATGCAAACACCTTCTTGCTTGTGCGCAGGAACCTGACCAGGGCCTCCTCCTGCTCAGGCTCAAGGTGTTGGGGAACGTAGCAGAAATTCAAAATTTTCCTACGTATCACCAAGATCTATCTATGGAGAAACTAGCAACGAGGGAAGGAGAGTGCATCTACATACCCTTGTAGATCGCTAAGCGGAAGCGTTCAAGTGAAGCAGGGGTTGAAGGAGTCGTACTCGTCGTGATTCAAATCACCGGAGATCCTAGTGCCGAACGGACGGCACCTCCGCGTTCAACACACGTACAGCCGGTGACGTCTCCCACGCCTTGATCCAGCGAGGAGAGAGGGAGAGGTTGAGGAAGACTCCATCCAACAGCAGCACAACGGCGTGGTGGTGGTGGAGGAGCGTGGCAATCCTGCAGGCTTCGCCAAGCACTACGGAGGAGAAGGAGGTGTTGGAGAGGAGAGAGAGGCGCCAGGCTCGGTGCTGCCCCCTCCCTCCCCCTTTATATAGGTGCCAAGGAGGGGAGGGCGCAGCCTGCCCCCTCCTCCAAGGGAGGGGTGCGGCCAAGAGGGAGGAGTCCATCCTCCCCAAGGCACCCCTGAGGTGCCTTCCCTCTATGGACTCTTCCTCTCCAAGTGTTTCATGCATGGGCCTCTTGGGGCTGGTTCCCTTGGCCCATGCAGGCCTAGGCGCACCACCTAGGGCCCATGTGGCCCCCGGGCAGGTGGCCCCACCGGTGGGCCCCGGGACCCCTCCGGTGGTCCCAGACAATACCGATATCACCGAAACTTGTCCCGATGGCCGAAACAGCACTTCCTATATATAATTCTTTACCTCCGGACCATTCCGGAACTCCTCGTGACGCCCAGGATCTCATCCGGGACTCCGAACAACATTCGGTAACCACATACAAGCTTCCTATATAACCCTAGCGTCATCGAACCTTAAGTGTGTAGACCCTACGGGTTCGGGAGACAAGCAGACATGACCGAGACGTTCTCCGGTCAATAACCAACAGCGGGATCTGGATACCCATGTTGGCTCCCACATGTTCCACGATGATCTCATCGGATGAACCACGATGTCAAGGACTCAGTCAATCCCGTATACAATTCCCTTTGTCTAGTGGTATTGTACTTGCGAGATTCGATCATCGGTATCCCGATACCTTGTTCAATCTCGTTACGGCAAGTCTCTTTACTCGTTCCGTAACACATCATCCCGTGATCAACTCCTTAATCACACTGTGCACATTATGATGATGTCCTACCGAGTGGGCCCAGAGATACCTCTCCGTCACACGGAGTGACAAATCGATCTCGATTCGTGCCAACCCAATGAGACACTTTTGGAGATACCTGTAGTGCACCTTTATAGTCACCCGATTACGTTGTGACGTTTGATACACCCAAAGCATTCCTACGGTATCCGGGAGTTGCACAATCTCATGGTATAAGGAAAAGATACTTGACATTAGAAAAGCTTTAGCATACGAACTACGATCTTTGTGCTAGGCTTAGGATTGGGTCTTGTCCATCACATCATTCTCCTAATGATGTGATCCGTTATCAATGACATCCAATGTCCATGGTCAGGAAATCGTAACCATCTATTGATCAACGAGCTAGTCAACTAGAGGCTTACTAGGGACATGGTGTTGTCTATGTATCCACACATGTATCAGAGTTTCCTATCAATACAATTATAGCATGGATAATAAACGATTATCATGAACAAGGAAATATAATAATAACTAATTTATTATTGCCTCTAGGGCATATTTCCAACAGTCTCCCACTTGCACTAGAGTCAATAATCTAGTTCACATCGCCATGTGATCAACAGTGATAGGTCACATCGCCATGTGACCAACATCCAAAGAGTCTACTAGTGTCTTAAACTAGTTCACATCACCATGTGATTAAGACTCAATGAGTTACGAGGTTTGATCATGTTTTGCTTGTGAGAGAGGTTTTAGTCAACGGGTTTTAGTCAACGGTCTGAACCTTTCAGATCCGTGTGTGCTATGCAATTCTCTTATGTCATATTGTAAATGCTGCTTCCACGCTCCACTTGGATCTATTCCAAACGGTTGCTCCACTATACGTATCCGGTTTGCTACTCGAGTCACTCGGATAGGTGTTAAAGCTTGCATCGATGTAACCCTTATGCGAACTCTTTATCACCTCCATAATCGAGAAACATGTCCTTATTTACTCCAAGGACAATTTTGACCCTGTCCAATGATCCATTCTGGATCATTCTTGTACCCCTTGGATCGACTCATGGCATGGCACACTTCCGGTCTTGATTACACAAGCATAGCATCTTGTAGAGCCTATGTCTAAGGCATAGGGGACAATCTTAAATCCTTTCTCTACGTTTCCGCCGTGGTCGAGCTTTAAGTCTTAACTTCATACCTTACAATTCAGCTAAGAACTCCTTCTTTGATCGATCCATCTTGAACACCTTCAAGATCATGTCAAGGTACATGCTCATTTGAAAGTATTATTAAACATTTTGATCTATCTTATAGATCTTGATGCTTATTGTTCAAGTAGCCTAATCCAGGTTTTCTATTTGAAAAACACCTTTCAAATAACCCTATATGCTTTACGAGAAAATTCTCGTCATTTACGATCATCAATATGTCAACAACATATACTCATCGAAATTCTATAGTGCTCCCACTTACTTCTTTGGAAATACAAGTTTCTCATAAACTTTGTATAAACCCAAAATCTTTGATCATCTCATCAAAGCGCACATTCCAACTCCGAGATGCTTACTCCGGTCCTTAGAAAGGATCGCTGGAGCCAAAGATACCTTTTAGCATCCTTAGGATCGACAAAACTTTCTCGATTGTATCACATACAACCTTTCCTTACGAAAACCGGTAAGGAAACTCATTTTGACATCCATCCGCCAGATTTCATAAATGCAGCTTATGCTAACATGATTCCGACAGACTCAAGCATCGCTACGGATGAGAAAATCTCATCGTAGTCAACTCCTTGAACTTGTGAAAAACTCTTACGCCACAAGTCGAGCTTCATAGACGGTGACATTACCGTCCATGTCCGTCTTCTTCTTAAAGATCCATTTATCTCAATGGCTTGCCGATCATTGGGCAAGTCCATCAAAGTCCATGCTTTGTTATGATACATGGATCCTATCTCGGATTTCATGGCTTCTAACCATTTGTCGGAATTTGGGCCCACCATCGCTTCTCCATAGCTCGTAGGTTCATTGTTGTCTAGCAACATGACCTTCAAGACAGGATCACCGTACCACTCTGATGCAGTACGCGTTCTTGTCGTCCTACGAGGTTCGGTAGTGACTTGATCCGAAGCTTCATGATCAATATCATAAGCTTCTACTTCAATTGGTGTAGGTGCCACGGGAACAACTTCCTGTGCCCTACTACACACTAGTTGAAGTGACGGTTCAATAACCTCATCAAGTCTCCACCATCCTCCCACTCAACTTTTCGAGACAAACTTTTCCTCGAGAAAGGACCCGATTCAAGAAACAATCCCTATTGCTTCCGGATCTGAATTAGGAGGTATACCCAACTGTTTTTGGGTGTCCTATGAAGATGCATTTTATCCGCTTTGGGTTCGAGCTTATCAACCTGAAACTTTTTCACATAAGCGTCATGCCCCAAACCTTTAAGAAATGACAGCTTAGGTTTCTCTAAACCATAGTTCTTACGGTGTCATCTCAACGGAATTACGTGGTACCCTATTAAAGTGAGTGCGGTTGTCTCTAATGCCTAACCCATGAACGATAGTGGTAATTCGATAAGAGACATCATGGTACGCACCATATCCAATAGGGTGCAACTATGATGTTCGGACACACCATCACACTATGGTGTTCCATGCGGTATTAGTTGTTAAACAATTTGCACATTGTATTAATTGTGTGCCAAATCTCATAACTCAGATATTCATCTCTATGATCACATCACAGACATTTTATCCTCTTGTCACGAAGATCTTCAACTTCACTCTGAAATTACTTGAACCTTTCAATAATTCAGACTTGTGTTTCATCAAGTAAATATACTCAACATCTACTCAAATCATCTGTGAAGTAAGAACATAACGATATTCATTGCATGCCTCGGCACTCATTGGACTGCACACATCAAAATGTGTTACCTCCAACAAGTTGCTATCTTGTTCCATCTTCTGAAACCGAGGCTTTTCAGGTCATCTTGCCCATGTGGTATGTTTTGCATATCTCAAGTGATTCAAAATCAAGTGAGTCCAAACGATCCATCCGCATGGAGTTTCTTCATGCGTATACACCAATAGACATGGTTCGCATGTCTCAAACTTTTCAAAATGAGTGAGTCCAAAGATCCATCAACATGGAGCTTCTTCATGCGTATACACCAATAGACATGGTTAGCATGTCTCAAACTTTTCAAAAACGAGTGAGTCCAAAGATCCATCAACATGGAGCTTCTTCATGCGTTTTATGACTTACATGGCGTGCCACAAGTAAGTGGTACTATCATTACTATCTTATATCTTTTGGCATGAAAATACGTATCACTACGATCGAGATTCAATAGACCATTCATTTAGGTGCAAGACCATTGAAGGTATTATTCAAATAAATAGAGTAACCATTATTCTCCTTAAATGAATAATCAGATTGCGATAGACATGATCCAATCATGTCTATGCTCAACGTAAACACCAAATAACAATTATTTAGGTTTAACATCAATCTCGATGGTAGAGGGAGCTTGCGATGCTTGATTACATCAACCTTGGAAACACTTCCAACACATATCGTCGACTCACCTTTAGCTAGTCTCCGTTTATTCCGTAGCTTTTATTTCGAGTTACTAACACTTAGCAACCGAACCGGTATCTAATACCACAATTGCTACTAGGAGTACTAGTAAAGTACACATTAACATAATGTATATCCAATATACTTCTATCGACCTTGCCAGCCTTCTTATCTACCAAGTATCTAGGGTAATTCTGTTCGGTGGTTGTTCCCCTTATTACGAAGCACTTAGTCTCGGGTTTGGGTTCGACCTTGGGTTTCTTCACTTTGGAGCAGCAACTTATTTGCCGTTTCATGAAGTGTCCTTCTTGCCCTTGCCCTTCTTGAAACTAGTGGTTTCACCAACCATCAACAATTGATGCTCCTTCTTGATTTCTACTTTCGCGGTGTCAAACATCGCGAACACTTCAAGGATCATCATATCTATCACGATATGTTATAGTTCATCCACGAAGCTCTAGTAGCTTGGTGGCAATGACTTTGGAGAAACATCACTATCTCATCTCGGAAGATCAACTCCCACTCGATTCAAGTGATTGTTGTACTCAGACAATCTGAGCACAAGCTCAACGATTGATCTTTTCTCCCTTAGTTTGCAGGCTAAGAAAATCGTCGGAGGTCTTATACCTCTTGGCGTGGGCACGAGCCTGAAATCCCAATTTCAGCCCTCGAAACATCTCATATGTTCATGACGTTTCAAAACGTATTTGGTGCCTCTACTTAAACCATTTAACTGAACTATCATGTAGTTATCAAAAACGTGTATGTCCGATGTTCGCAACATCCACAGGGCAGACGTTTGGGGTTGAGCACACCTGTGAGCGGTGCATTAAGGACATAAGCTTTCTTACGTCCGCATAATCGCCATCTTGTCAACTTTCAACTATATTTTCTCTAGGAACATATCTAAACAGTGGAACTAAAGCGCGAGCTTACGACATAATTTGCAAAGATCTTTTGACTATGTTCAGGATAATTAAGTTCATCTCATGAACTCCCACTCGAATAGACATCCCTACGGTCATCTAAGTGATTACATGATCCGAGTCAACTCAGGCCGTGTCCGATCATCACGTGAGACGGACTAGTCATCATCGGTGAACATCTTCATGTTGATCGTATCTACTATCACGACTCATGCTCGACCTTCGGTCTCCGTGTTCCGAGGCCATGTCCGCACATGCTAGGCTCGTCAAGTTAACCCCAAGTGTTTTCTTTGTGTAAATCTGTCTTACACCCGTTGTATGTGAACGTAAGAATCCATCACACCCGATCATCACGTGGTGCTTAGAAGCGACGAACTGTAGCAACGGTGCACAGTCAGGGAAGAACACTTCTTGAAATTGTTGTAAGGGATCATCTTATTTACTACCGTCGTTCTTAAGTAAACAAGATGCATAAACATGATAAACATCACATGCAATCAAATAGTGACATGATATGGCCAATATCATTTTGCTCCTTTTGATCTCCATCTTGAGGCTCCATGATCATCATCGTCACCGGCATGACACCATGATCTCCATCATCATGATCTCCATCATCGTGTCCTCATGAAGTTGTCTCGCCAACTATTACTTCTACTACTATGGCTACGGTTAGCAATAACGTAAAGTAATTACATGGCGTTGTTCAATGACACGCAGGTCATACAATAAATAAAGACAACTCCTATGGCTCTGCCGGTTGTCATACTCATCGACATGCAAGTCGTGAATCCTATTACAAGAACATGATCAATCTCATACATCACATATCATTCATCACATTCTTCTTGGCCATATCACATCACATAGCATACCCTGCAAAAACAAGTTAGACGTCCTCTAATTGTTGTTTGCATGTTTTACGTGGCTGCTATGGGTTTCTAGCAAGAACGCTTTCTTACCTACGCATAAAACCACAACGTGATATGCCAATTGCTATTTACCCTTCATAAGGACCCTTTTCATCGAATCTGTTCCGACTAAAGTGGGAGGCGGCACCGCTAGCCACCTTATGCACCAAGTGCATGTTAGTCGGTGGAACTGCCTCACGTAAGAGTACGTGTAAGGTCGGTCCGGCCGCTTCATCCCACAATACCGTCGAAACAAGATTGGACTAGTAACGGTAAGCATATTGAACAACATCAACGCCCACAACTACTTTGTGTTCTACTCGTGCAAAGAATCTACGCAATCGACCTTGCTCATGATGCCACTGTTGGGTAACGTTGCAGAAATTCAAAATTTTCCTACGTATCACCAAGATCTATCTATGGAGAAACTAGCAACGAGGGAAGGAGAGTGCATCTACATACCCTTGTAGATCGCTAAGCGAAGCGTTCAAGTGAAGCAGGGTTGAAGGAGTCGTACTCGTCGTGATTCAAATCACCGGAGATCCTAGTGCCGAACGGACGGCACCTCCGCGTTCAACACACGTACAGCCGGTGACGTCTCCCACGCCTTGATCCAGCGAGGAGAGAGGGAGAGGTTGAGGAAGACTCCATCCAACAGCAGCACAACGGGCGTGGTGGTGGTGGAGGAGCGTGGCAATCCTGCAGGCTTCGCCAAGCACTACGGAGGAGAAGGAGGTGTTGGAGAGGGAGAGAGAGGCGCCAGGGGCTCAGTGCTGCTGCCCCCTCCCTCCCCTTTATATAGGTGCCAAGGAGGGGGAGGGCGCAGCCTTGCCCCTCCTCCAAGGGAGGGTGCGGCCAAGAGGGAGGAGTCCATCCTCCCAAGGCACCCTCGGAGGTGCCTTCCCTCTATGGACTCTTCCTCTCCAAGTGTTTCATGCGCATGGGCCTCTTGGGGCTGGTTCCCCTTGGCCCATGCAGGCCTAGGCGCACCACCTAGGGCCCATGTGGCCCCCGGGGCAGGTGGCCCCACCGGTGGGCCCCGGACCCTCCGGTGGTCCCAGACAATACCGATATCACCGAAACTTGTCCCGATGGTCAAACAGCACTTCCTATATATAATTCTTTACCTCCGGACCATTCCAGAACTCCTCGTGGCGTCCAGGATCTCATCCGGGACTCAACAACATTCGGTAACCACATACAAGCTTCCTATATAACCCTAGCGCCATCGAACCTTAAGTGTGTAGACCCTACGGGTTCGGAGACAAGCGAGACATGACCGAGACGTTCTCCGGTCAATAACCAACAGCGGGATCTGGATACCCATGTTGGCTCCTACATGTTCCACGATGATCTCATCGGATGAACCACGATGTCAAGGACTCGACCAATCCGTATACAATTCCCTTTGTCTAGTGGTATTGTACTTGCCGAGATTCGATCATCGGTATCCCGATACCTTGTTCAATCTCGTTACCGGCAATACTCATTACTCGTTCCGTAAAACATCATCCCGTGATCAACACCTTAATCACACTGTGCACAATATGATGATGTCCTACCGAGTGGGCCCAGAGATACCTCTCCGTCACACGTAGTGACAAATCGATCTCGATTCGTTGCCAACCCAACAGACACTTTTGGAGATACCTGTAGTGCACCTTTATAGTCACCCGATTACGTTGTGACGCTTGATACACCCAAAGCATTCCTACGGTATCCGGGAGTTGCACAATCTCATGGTATAAGGAAAAGATACTTGACATTAGAAAAGCTTTAGCATACGAACTACGATCTTTGTGCTAGGCTTAGGATTGGGTCTTGTCCATCACATCATTCTCCTAATGATGTGATCCCGTTATCAATGACATCCAATGTCCATGGTCAGAAATCGTAACCATCTATTGATCAACGAGCTAGTCAACTAGAGGCTTACTAGGGACATGGTGTTGTCTATGTATCCACACATGTATCTGAGTTTCCTATCAATACAATTATAGCATGGATAATAAACGATTATCATGAACAAGGAAATATAATAATAACTAATTTATTATTGCCTCTAGGGCATATTTCCAACACAAGGTTGGCGCCTATGGTGAAGGTGGCGCCAGTGGATCCATCCTCCTCGACCGGTACCTGCTTGGTCTCCGCCTTGTCTTGGCTGAATAGCTGCTTCTTCTTAGCCGACGCAGCCCCCTTGGACTCGAGGACATCCGCGCTGGCGGGCTGCGCCACCGCGGCCGCCTTGAAGGCAAGCTGGAGCGCCTGCAGCGCATCCCTTGTGTGTCCGGACACAGTAAGGACGCCGCTGCTCCTGGGCATCTTCATGAGGTTGTACGCCGGGTGAGTCGCTGCCATGAACTGGGCCAAGGCTGGGTAGCCGAGGATTGCGTTGTACGGGAGGCCGATGGGGGCGATGTCGAAGTCGATCAGCTCCGTGCGGAAGTTGTCGTGGGTGCCGAAGGTCACCGGGAGGCGGATCTGCCCCAGGGAGCCGGCGGAACCGCCTCCGACACCCAAGAAGGGCCTGCTGGGTTGAAGCCGCTCTAGCAGCACGTGAAGGAAGCTGAAGGCCCCCACCGAGAGCATGTTGAGGCCGGTACCACCGTCGATGAGGGTCCTGGTGACGGCCACTTGGCAGATGGTGGTAGTGCACAGCATCGGGAGCGCGCCCACGCAGGCGGTGTTGGAGGGGTGATCATCCGAGCTGAAGGTCAAATCAGCCTTGGGTGCCACCCAGCCCGGGGGAGTTTCTCGGCGATTGAGGGCGGCGCCGATCTGGCGGACGAACGGCTCGAAGGTGGCCCCTGTGATCCACCCAGGATGGCCGCGACGACCGGGGGTGCCGACACAGCATGGTGGGCGAGGAAGAGGTTGCGCAGCTCCTCGCAGGAGGCCACAGAAGCCGCTGGCAGGTGGAACAGCCACATGCGCGGGACGCTGGTGAGGGCCATGGGCAGCCAGTTCTCCATGACCTTGTTGTCGCCTCCGGCCTTGAGGACGGCTTCTTCATATGCCAGCAGGAAGGCCTGCAGGTCGGCCGTGCCGTCGTAGCGCGGTGGCATGTCCGACTCGAACTTGCGTGGCCACTGCACCCGTCGCAAGGCAGGGGCCAGGGCTCGGAGCCCCCTGGTTTCCGCGCCGGCATCGACAACCGGAGCGGGTGGCGCTTTGGCCGTCATGAGGGCAGAACATGGTGCTGATGGGGAACGACGGGGGTGCCCGCCGTCGGGCGCCGTCTGGGCGGTGCGAGCGGCGAGAGCAACCCGACGCTCGGCGCGAGCCCGGCGAGCGTCAGCCATGGACACGACGGAAGATTGAACGCGCACATCGGAAGAAAGATTCCGGCGCGCCCCTACCTAGCGCGCCAAATGTCGGATGTTGGGTTCCGGCAGACCCTTAAGGTTCGAACACTGGGGTGCGCACGAAGATCTCTCCCCTACCGATCTACGTCAGATCGCCTCGTGAGATCTAAGCTGGAAACGATGAACAACACAAGGGACACGAGATTTATACTGGTTCAGGCCACTGCTAGGTGTAATACCCTACCGCAAAGGTGTGTGGTGTGGTGGATTGCCTCAGGGGCTGATGATGAACAGTACAAGGGAAGAACAGCCTCGCGAGAGGCATTCTTGGGCTGGTGCGATGAACTGCTTGGGTGAGTTCGATCGCCTCTCTCTCTCTCTGGCTAGGCTTCCAAAGTCTGATCCCCTCTACCGTGGTGGCTAGCTCTATTTATAGAGGCCCTGATCCTCTCCCCAAATATTGAGCGGGAAGGGCGCCAACAACGGCCATTTCGAAGGGGAACATCTAGTACAAGTTATCCTGACTAAAGTTGGTCTTCGCTGCCAAAAGCACTGGCGATGACGCCGTCTTGGGCTCCACGGTGACCTCCATCCTGGCGCTCTGCTGGTCTTGGTCTCGTTGCATCGAAATGGCAACCTTTGCCTGATGCCTTGGTACTCCTCGTCTGTGCTTGCCCCCTTTGCACCAAAGAGGAAACAAGGACACTACGCAGGCCGGCGCCCGCCTGGCTTCGATCGTCATGGCTTGCGTCACGAGCACCTCGCGAGGTACCCTGCCTTGATCTCTCCGCCTCCTCGTGAGCCTGCCTGGTGAGGCCGTCCTTGAGGAAGCCTTGCGTCGTCCTCCCCGTGAGGCTTGGCCCCTCGCGAGGGTCTTGAGTCTTGTGTTGAAGAAGATGGGCCGTACTGGGCCACCACTTGAGCCACGCCGCAGGCCACAGGCAGGCAAGTCTGGGGACCCCCGTTCCCAGAACACCGACAAGTAGAGGTATGTGCGGGGCAAAGAAGTAGAGAAATATCCACATGGAGTGACGTGGGCAGCTGGAGCAGTGGTGCAAGCCGGCTGTAAACGGAGTTGTACCTGAGGGATGTTGGGACATATCTCAACCTAGAGGAGGGCGGCGGGAGGAGGCAACTACCCACGTCACGGCAGTGAGCAATGGACGAAGGCAACCTCACCGGCTTTGTGAGAGAGAATGGCGGGGACCCCTGATCGGGGCGTGCCGGCGGTGGGTTTCGCCGCCGCCGGCTACGGTGACCGCATCTACACTAAGCATCCACCCCTTCCCCCGGCGGACGTGATCCGCCGGGATGTTAGAGATGTGGCCATAGTGGTTTTGTGCGACAGAGTGTGAAAACTGAAGAGAGCAACCCCAGCAAGCAGCCGTGTAGGCTCGTCCTACCTATGTATATAGTGGAGTGGTTTCCTTTTCTCTCCATATGAACCTATTTATATTGTGTACGTGCCATTGAATAAAAAAACTTTATTTATAAATGACGCGGCACCTACTACTCGTTCTCCTATAAACCTTGCGCTTGGCATCTCCAAACTATTAACCTTGCGATTGGCTCTTCGCATATTCGGGAAGTCGAGCAATAATGGTACTGTAGTATATATCGTTCTGGCTATATGAGACCGAATGAATTGCTGCACGTCCACCACGTGGCGAGGGTCGATGGGCGAGGGAGAGTGCGTACTATTACGTCCGTTTCAATATGGACTACATACGGAACAAAATGAGTGAATCTACACTCTAAAATATGTCTATATACATCAGTGTTTGGAGTATGTACTAGTAGTTCAAATTGAAATCTACTAAAGGACATATATTCCAAACAATATGATAATCTTTCTAACCAAGGTAGGGATGAGGAGTAAACGGAGGGAGTACTAGTAAAATTGTCTCCTCGTCCCGCGAGCCACCTCGCTCGTGGGCGAGGGAGCGGGCGTAAGGCGTGGTAAGCAAGCTTCACCTCATCCTGCGAGCCATCGCGCCCGTGGGCGGGGAGACGGTGTACTAAGCAAGCTTCTCCTCGTTCTGCGAGTTGACGGGACACATCAAAAGTACTCCAGTGTATAGAGCCTTGCCTCTAAGGTAGGCCCCACATGGTTTGCCTCTTTTTAACATAACGCGTCAAGTCGCAATTTGTTTGTTCACCTGTGGTAGAACGATCCTCCCTCCATCTAGTGGACAACCAGTACACGTGTCAAGTTACCACGTGGGCTGCCTTTTCATACAGAAATGAGCTCCACCGTGTACCCGCGCGGGTGTGGTTGGCAAAGAGACGGGAGTATGTGCGTGCACCTCTTCTCTTCGTGCACGTCCCCCACCTACGTGGGTGTGTGTGAGAGATACAAACCTAGACAAATGGCTTGTGTGTTCGTGAGTCTTTTTTGTTTTGGAGGGGGGAGGTTGATTTCGTGAATGTATTTTGTGGGAATATGTGTCGATGACATCTCAAACAAAATTTTGCATGCAATGTGTGTGAAATGGAGGCCTATCCATATCATATATAGAGGGTCGGGCGATCCACGAGAAGAGAGGGAGGGGTCATAGATATCGATAGAGTCGAAGAGAGGATCAAGTGGGTGGGTGCGAGATCGATGAAGAGAGCCATCGAAATTGTGTGTGTGTGCAAGTCAAAGATATAGGGCGACTGACCTAGCTACCGGAACGTCAGAGGGCACATGTCAAGTTTGTGTGTGGCAGGGAGACATGACTAGAGCGCTCGATGTATCGGTGTGTGTGGGGGGGAGGGGGAGGGGGAGGGGTAGGCAGAGGCCTAACTATAGAGGTAGAATGACTCGTATATGTGTTGAGAAGGAGAGACCCAGCTATGTCTTGAGGGAGATCGGTCGACATCCATACATAACTGAAGGACGGGAAATAGGATTGGACAGAGAGAGAGAGAGAGAGAGAGGAGAGAGAGAGAGAGGGAGGGAGAGGGGTAGAGTGTTGGATGGGTGATGGAGTTGCTTCTCGAAGATGGTGGAAGAGGCCTACTAGACAAACTGAGGGTGGAACTGCAATATTATCAATAAGAGCGGGGATGTGTTTACGTGTGTGCCCTGCGTGATAGATCTGTCAGGATGCATCCATGGATGATGAGGGGGAACCATGTGTTTGGTAAGCAAATCTAACTAGATCGGTAGATCAATTGTTGTTTGTCGGAGGAAGGGAGAGACATAACTAATGAGGTAGATCGATCGACGCGTGGGGGGAAAACGAGTTATAAGGACCTAGCTAGCTATATGTATAGCGGGAGATCGGTCGGTGTACGTCCATTTGTTAGAGGCAAATAAGGCCCAGCGAGACGGATAGACAGAGAGAATGGAGCTAGGAGGTGGTGCGAGAGGCCTAGCTACTAGCTAGATAAGGGGAGGAGTGTGCGGTTATGAGATCGATGAAAAGAGGGGCGAGAGTTTACACGTGTGTGGATCGTATGAGAGACACGAGGCAAGGACACATAAAGGAGGATATTGAAGGTGTGTGTGTATGTTGTAGGAAGACATTGCTGGAGAGGTCTATCGATTGCTGTGTGTCGGAAAGGAGTTGTTGAGACTGTGGGAGAACTACCTAAAGAAAAAAAGAATGTGCGCGATGGATAGAATGCTGAGGGAGGGGGAGGGCGAGGAGGGCGTGTGCATGCACGAGAGAAAGTTAGTGGTAGCTACAAAGGTTAGAGGATTGCGTGGGTGTAAGAGACTAACAAATATCATAATTTGATATGAAAGTGGATTCATATATTTGAATAGGAGATCATAGTGTTCTAAACATATGCATGCATGAATATAGCGGTGATCTGGCATTGTGGTTTTGCACATGTTATACCATAATGTGATAATGCATGGCGTTTGCAACACACAGCTAAATGTCGAACAATCTAAACCATACTATACATCGAACAATCTCACATTTTATTTGAATTTGTGATAATGTGTGGCGTTTGCAGCTTACAACTAAATATCGAACAATCTAACTGATACTATATACCGAACATTCTCACATTTTATTTGAATTTGTGGTAATGTGTGGTGTTTGCAACTCACATCTAAATACTTGTAGGCGTAGGGGGCGGGGCACCAGACATAACGTGATAAACACATTATACATATGAGACATGGTTTATTTTGTGAAGATCTAGCTAGAGCTTGAAATGTACTATGATTTGAAATCAACATAAAGTGGATTCAAAAAATCGAGTTCGAGTTCATATAGTACACATAGTTCATATGTAACTCGAGACTAATCATGTGGTGTCTTTGTGAAGATAATACACAAGCGATGGTTTAACTTGACAATAATGATGATTGTAGATCTTATTAAAACAAAGAAACAAATTCAAATGCTTTGACTTCACAACAATCATTATTGTTGATCTTATTCAAATAGAGAAACAAATTCAAATTTAGTTCATATTGAAGCGGTAGTATATACGTTTGGAATGCACTAAAACATTCATTTGAGTACTAGGTTGCATGCATTATACACGTAGCAAAATATTTTAATTGAACATAACATGAATTCAATGTTTTGAATGACATTTGTAGTAATTGATTTGGTACGATTACACGTTAGGCTTGTCCGAAATTTCAACCCGTGCCTTGTTAGCCGAAATATTTAAGATATATCTTTGTCTCGTTGTGCTCGATAACTCCCTCCATCTCAACCCGCGCCTTGCTATTCCAAAATTACAACGCGCGCGAAAACTCCCACCTCCTGTAAAATCCCGACATGCGAAATGCCCGTGATACCCCTGAACCGAAAGAACCGCCTCAAATCGGTGGGGGTACTTTCATAACCTACCCCACATTTCGGACAAGCGCGTCCCTAAGCCATGGTTCCCCACTCCCATCCCATCCGCCCACCCATTCGTACACCGAGGCCGGGAAAAGCCGCGAAGCCCCACATCCTCCTCCGTCCGCCACCCAGCCGGAGCCTCTTCCCCGATGACGTCGTCCACAACAACACCTCGACGTCCCTCATCCACCGTACCAGATGAGGATCCGTCGTCGATCTGGTCGTCCCGCCGGTTCAGCCACCCCGTCCTCCACCTCCAAGGAGCTGCCCCTATGTTCCCCTCGTCTTTCGCGCCACCTCCATTCCCACACCGCCGTCTTCACCTGCACCACCGGAAGAGCATCAACATCACCGTTTCCTCGGATGAATTTGCGGCCTAATCGGCGCCACTAAAGACATTGTACACTAATCGCCGCATTTTCTTCTTGATTCGATCTCACGGAGCTGCCGGCGCTCGGTCCCGAGCCGACACGGCGCGGCTCCATCCACGGCGGCGTCACCGGCCACTTCCTCCATGGCGTCGCTCCCTTCGCGGCGACGTCCACATTAGTAGGAGCTGCTGCTGCTTTAGCTCTCGCTCGCACTGCTGCTCTGCTCTTGCTCTCGGTCCCCTGTCTGGTCTGCTCTTGCTCGCACTGCTGCTCTTGCTCTTGCTCTTGCTTGCGATGCTGCTCTGATTTACCTACACTTCAGTCGACTGAATCGACTTTGGGTCAGTCGATTTTCAGGGGGTGGGGGGGGGGGCTCGTCGGAGTTAAGGAAGAACCAGCCGCAGAGGGGAGGGGGGCTCTCCGGATAGGTAACCCACTATCTATCTTAGGGTTCGTGGTGGGGCGGTGGCGTGGGGATCATTGGAGAAAAATCTCGACACGGGGCTAGAGGGATGGCCGGGCGGCGGACCGGCGATGGGGGAGTGTTTTCGGGCGGGCGAGGCGCGCACGTCAGCGGGCGGCGTGGGCGGCTGTTTGGGCGGTGGTGGCTGGCGGCTCTGGGGGGGGGAGGTTGAAGATGAACTGCAGGCACTTGATTTCGTATCCAATGGCTGCAAAATCGACTGACCAGAGATGAAAAAGTCAGTCGACTGACGTGTAGCCTCACCTCTAGTGCGTTCATTTTCGACAGTAAAATTCAGTTTCGAAGGCAAAATTCAGTTTCAGTTAAGTTCAGTTTCGATAGTTAAATTCAGTTTCGACAGTTAAGTTCAGAGATGAGCGACTGATGTATACATCTAGCACTTTGTGGTTATGTATTTTACGTCATCTATTGGAGATGCTATTAGAATTCCACTCAGGTTAACGTTGTCTCTCTTGTCCTGCTTCAGCCTCGGCGTCGTACAACTCACCGGAGCTGCTCCAACAACGAAACCCTCCATCACAGCGGAGCAGTACCTCGGGCTCCATCTCCAGACGCCTAAGATCTTCTTCCCCTCCTCCGATAGCCAAGTCAGCCGGAGCATCCTCACCGGCCAACCCAATCACGCTGAGATCGACATGGCTTCGCCAAAGAGGTTGTACACTTCTTGTGGTTTGACTTAATCTCACCATGCTTCTTTGCATCCTGTGATCTTCCAATTCTTGTGAACCAAACACCCAGATTGGCAGAAATCCTGTGTTTTTAAATTCTCTATTTTGCACGTGCATTCCTATCCTATTCCTATCTATTTCCTATCCCTGCATTGTTAGAATCCTCAAATTCAAACAAGCCCTTACACAATTACTTCTGTTACAGATATGTGTCAAAGAAAACCTTGTGTGGTTTTTCCTGCTCCTGCGGTGCTGTGTTCCACCCCAGCTCAGCTGCTCCAACGACGGAAGGGTTCACCACAGCAGGGATCCGCTCTCCAGACTGTATTTCGCCGCCGGCGGCCACGACGACTGCATTACCATCATCAACTGACCAGATGACCTTGAGGACTTCAAGGGTCCGCAAGAGAGGTTGCACTCTTCCGTGTCTGCTTACGTTATGCATCATTTAATATGATGACATGCTACTTTATTGTCGTGTTCACCTATTAGACTCCGACTCAGGTCCAAACTTATGCTGAAACTTGAGTTTTTAAATGGTTGTGGGGTACATATCGGGGCCGCAATCAATAGTATCTATCTACTATCTGGTTAACCTCTGGTGTCTACTAATCATGTTGGGTGGGAAACAAACAGTAAAGAAGCCATTATCTGTATATTTTAACTAAAGCCATTATCTGCCTGCTATCATTGGTTTTGGGTCTATCCACAGGTTGCTACCATCACTCTGGATTTCTGCATGCACTCCTTACATAATCTCACTATGTTTTATTCCTATGCATGTCAGTTATTGTACACAATGGAACTGAACATGTAGAGCAAAAGATACGAGCCTTGCGTGGCAATAAAATTTCATGCAGACGTCGCTCCATGGTAGGCGCAAAGGCAGCACCCCTCCACCCATTTCGTATTGTAATCGAGAGGAAGATATCTAATATGAGGGGTATTCAGAAGGAGAAGACCACTCCTATTTACCCCATGAGGTCTTCGCTCTAACTTGGCATGCTGATGTTGGTAATATCATGCATATGGTGACTTGCATTGCTTACTGTATACATTAAAGATGTCATCTGCTTAGTTTATACATGCTTTGTGTCAATGCCATCTGTTTAGTTTCTTTATTGTATATTTGAATCATGCAATGCCATCTTGTTTATCCAGGCATCATATATGTGAATTTTGCAATGCCACCCTGGTTAGCCAGTCATCTTATATGTGAATTATCATGACATCATTTTTTTATTACGTGTTAAATTTGCCAACAATTTTAGTACATTCAATTACTCTTCCTGTGCATCAGCCATTCGGCACGGTCATGGAAAAATCTGGAGTGGAAACAAGGTCTTGGTCACGAGACAATGCTATCTGACGAAGCGCATGTCTTGTTGGTTCTGAGATAGCTCCTCAGAGGAGGATTCAGAGACAGATGACCAGTCCTATTCCCCCCCCCCCCCGAGGTGCATGCTCTAACTTGGCAGGGTTATGATGCTCATATCATGTGTATGGTATCTTGCATTGCTATGTCATTTGCTTAGTTTATACATGCTTTGTGTGAATGCCACATGTTTAGTGTCTAATTACCATATATGTGAATTATGCAATGCCATCTTGTTGCAAGACATTATATATGTGAATTATGCAATGGTATTGAGGGAGTCCTGGACTAGGGGGTGTCTGGATAGCCGAACTATCATCACGGCCAGACTCCAAGACTATGAAGATACAAGATTGAAGACTTCATCCCGTGTCCGGATGGGACTTTCCTTGGCGTGGAAGGCAAGCTTGGCGTCTGGCTATGTAGATCTCCTACCATTGTAACCGACTACGTGTAACCCTAACCTATCCGGTGTCTATATAAACCGGAGGGTTTTAGTCCAGAGGACGAACAACAATCATACCATAGGCTAGCTTCTAGGGTTTAGCCTCCTTGATCTCATGGTAGATCTACTCTTGTACTACCCATATCATCAATATTAATCAAGCAGAGTAGGGTATTACCTCCATCGAGAGGGCCCGAACCTGGGGAAAAACATCGTGTCCCTTGTCTCCTGTTACCATCCGCCTAGACACACCGATTCGGGACCCCCTACCGAGATCCGCGGTTTTGACACCGACATTGGTGCTTTCATTGAGAGTTCCTCTGTATGCCACCGATAGGCCCGATGGCTCCTTCGATCATCAACAACGACGCGGTCCAGGTGAGACTTTTCTCCCGGACAGATCTTCGTATTCGGGCGGCTTTGCTGCGGGCCAATTCGCAGCCATCCGGAGCAGATCGAAAGCTACGCCCGCCATCAGGTCAGATTTGGGAGTTTGAACTATCGGCCGATATCCGCGGAGACTTGATCTTCGACGGATTCGAGCCGCAGCCAAGCGTGCGCCTTGTCTCGATGGGCATGATCTAGCTCTGCCGAGCGGTGCCACGGAGGTCAAGATCAAAGATCCGCTCCGACCCTTAATCCGGAGCTGGATTCCCCAATCGAGGACGAGTGGCTGGACACCGCCTCGGGGCTACAATCTCTACGGCGATCGAGCATAACTCCATCCCTGTCCTTTACGAAGACCTTGACTCCAGGGTGCCGGACTCCTCTCCGGACTCCGAACCCTCCGCGCCCCTGCCAATCGAATCCGCTTGGGCGCCGGTCATGGAGTTCACTGTCGCGGACATCTTTCAGCACTCGCCCTTTGGCGACATCCTGAATTCACTAAAGTCTCTCTCTTTATCCGGAGAGCCTGGCGGACTACGGACATGAAGGTTGGGATGCGGATGACGAAGAAATTCAACGCCCACCCACCACCCACTTTGTAGCCACTGTCGATGATTTAACCGACATGCTCGACTTTGACTCCGAAGACATCGACGGTATGGACGACGATGCGGAGGCGACCAAGACCAGCGCCTACGAGGGCCTTTGGAAGGCCACCTCGTCATATGACATATACATGGTGGACATCCCAAAAGACGAGGCAGACGATGGAACAACGGAGGATGACCCCTCCAAGAAGCAATCAAGCGCCCGGCGTCGGGCGCCGCTCTAAATCCCGCCACAGCAAAAGCGGTGATTCCGGCACGGAGATAATAACACCCGGACGGTTGAAGAAAACCCCTCCAGCAGGACTTCGGCGCGGGAGGAGGGAGAAGCAAGTCCGCACGATAGTGCGAAGAAAAAAGAGGTCGAGGGCGATAATTATGCGCCTCCCTCCGAAGATAAGGCAAGCCTCGACGACGACGAATTTGTCGTGGCTGAGGATCCCGCCGAACAGGAGCGTTTCAAACGCAGGCTTATAGCCACGGCAAGCAGCCTCAAGAAAAAGCAGCAACAGCTTAGAGCTGACCAAGACCTGCTGGCCGACAGATGGATTGAAGTCCTTGCAGCCGAAGAGTACGAACTCGAACGCCCCTCCAAAAGCTACCCCAAACGCAGGTCATTGCCTCGATCAGAGAGGAAGCACCCAAGTCACCAGCGCACGACATGGCAGACCGGCCACCCGTGGTCAGCGACAGAAAGCCTCTCGGCCCTCCGCTCAAGCCACACCCGGCGCCGCTCAAAAAGTACCAAGGCATGGGAAAACACGCCCGGACTTGCGAGATATATTGGAGGATAAGGCAAAACATACAAGATCGATCTACGGATCGGCGTGGGCGTAACGACGGCGGGATGATTACCGTCGCGACGGATACAGCAAAGCCGGCCGAGCGAACCTGATGAGACAAAGCTCATATGAGCTACGCCGCGGATATAGCCCATATCTGAGGGCGCCGCACACCCACTATGCTACGAGATGAAGTAATGGATCATCAAATCCCGAGGGTTTCAAACCCGTAAACATCGAATCATACGATGGTACCACAGATCCTGCGATGCGGGTCGAGGACTATCTCCTCCATATCCACATTGCCCGCGGTGATGATCTACATGCCATCAAATACCTCCCACTCAAGCTTAAAGGACCAGCTCGGCATTGGCTCAACAGCTTGCCGAGAATCAATTGGTTGTTGGGAGGACACGGAAGCCGCATTCCTTGATAACTTCCAGGGCACATATGTGCGACCACCGACGCCGATGACCTTAGCCACATAATTCAGCAGCAGAATAATCGGCGGAACAATTACGGACACGGTTCCTCACAAAGAAAAATCAAATCGTTGATCGTCCGGATGCAGAGGCCCTTGCAGCCTTCAAACATAACATCATGACGAGTGGCTTGCCCGGGACCTAGGACAGGAAAAGCCGAAATCCATGGCAGCCCTCACAATACTCATGACCCGCTTTTGCACGGGAGAGGACAGCTGGCTAGCTCGAAGCAACAACTTGGCCAAACACCCTGATAGTTCGGATACCAAGGACAGCAATGGCAGGTCACGTCGCAACAAGAACAAGCGCCGCATTAATGGTGATAATACTGAAGATACGGCCGTCAATGCCGGATTCAGTGGCTCTAAACCCGGTCAGCGGAAGAAGCCATTCAATAGAAATACCCAGGGCCCGTCCAACTTGGACCGAATACTTGATCGCTTGTGCCAGATACATGGCGCCCCGAAAAACCAGCCAATCACACCAACAGGGATTGTTGGGTGTTCAAGCAAGCAGGCAAGTTAAGTGCCGAACTCAATGACTAGGGGCTGCATAGCGATGACGAGGAAGAGCCCCGACCACCGAACAATAGAGGACAGAAGGGTTTTCCCACACAAGTGCGGACGGTGAACATGATATACGCAACCCACATACCCAAAAGGAGCGGAAGCGTGCACTACGGGACGTATATGCGATGGAGCCAGTCGCCCCAAAGTTCAACCCATGGTCTTCCTGCCCGATCACCTTCGATCGAAGGGACCACCCCACTAGCATTTGTCACGGCGGTTTCGCCGCATTGGTTCTTGACCCAATTATTGACGGATTTCACCTCACAAGAGTCCTGATGGACGGCGGCTGCAGCCTGAACCTGCTTTATCACGATACAGTGCGCAAAATGGGCATAGAGCCCTCAAGGATTAAACCTACAAAGACGACCTTTAAAGGCGTCATACCGGGTGTAGAGGCGGTTATGCGGGCTCGATTACACTCGAAGTGGTCTTGAGATCCCGGATAACTTCGGCGAAGAGTTAATCTTCGACATCGTCCCGTTCATAGCGGCTATCATGCACCTTTGCTTGGACGAACTGCATTTGCAAAATTCAATGCGGTGCCGCACTACGCATACCTCAAGCTCAAGATGCCAGGCCCTCGAGGAGTAATCACGGTCAATGGAAACACCGAACGCTCTCTCCGAACGGAGGAGCACACGGCGGACCTCGTGGCGGAGGTACAAAGCAGCCTCTCACAACAATTCTCAAGTCCGGCCACTAAGCGTCCGGACAACATCAACAGCGCCGGAGTAACCTACAACAAGACCGCCTGGCACGATTCAAGCACGCGTAGCAATCCGGCCCCAACCCCAGCCCTCGCGAAATTGGGAAGCCAGTACTATGCGTACATAACTAAGCTCTGGAGATACTATGGGCATAAGGGGAGGGGCACGACCACGGCACGCCCGGAATACGGCTCAACCGCACCAGGGGCTCCCGATTGTGTCATTCTTTTTCTTTTTCCTTTTTCTTCCTTTTTCTTACTTTCAGGACTCCGTCTTTCAGAAGTCCTGTCCGGCACTAGAATCGTCGAACTCACGATGCAACAGCCAGGGAAGTAAAAAGCTACGTCGAATGTTCAGGTGGTCTTTATTACGAGCATTATACCTGTTTTACATACCATCCCGGAGCTTACCCCTGGAGGGGGACATGTTAGATAGTCCCATCCCTTGCTTATCGCACTATTTGTATCGTTCTGCTTTCTTTGCAGTACATTTTTGAATAAACAATACATGGCTTTTGCCTATTATTGCACTCTTTTCTTTATCTATATATATGTTCATTTCATGACATGTCGCACCCGTACACTTTGGTACGGCCAATACACCAGGGGCTTAAGTACCCCAAAATTATGGTGTGATAAGTCCAAACACTTTCACAAGTGCGGCACCCCGAACTTATAGCATTATATGAATCGTCTCCGAATCATGTCTTGGGTCAATAGTTGGGTTTGCCCGGCTCCCGTGTTTTGGTACCTTACGTTCCGTTATATCGGCTAAGGTAGCACTAGGAGAACCACTGCGATTGTGCCCCAGTTGAGCTGGGTCGAGCACCTCAGTGGAGAAAGCTAAAACTGACCGTCATGATAGGGCGAGAGCTGGTCGCTATTCGAGAGGGTTTTTCGGGTCCCTGAAGACTTATGCCGCTTAGAGCGAGGAACCGGAGTTGTCCGGCCAAGGCGTGGATAGCGCCCCGAACTCGGTCTACCGAATACTAGGGGCTTCACCGAAATTTAAAATTATAGAATTCTATGCCTAAGTGAGAGTGTTCAAGCATTATAAGTCCGGTTGCCTTGTTCGTTGGGTTGAGCGCCTCCCTAGATGGACCCAAGAATGGGAACAAGAGTGCTCAAGTTCATCGAACACCCCGGCACTCGTGGCATGGGGGCTGAAGCCAACGACTTGCCATCTCTCAAATTTGATAAGCGGCCGCCTGAAGGTAATATTTTAAATTAACAAGCGTTGCTTAAGCGCATATGAACAAGTTTTCAGCGTACATGATAACAAATGCGAGTCTATTCAAAAATTACATCTTTGGAGCACTCATCCGCTATTCGGCGGGCACCCTTGAAGACCCTCATAGTACATTTCGGCGATGCGATGCTCCTTGCCCTTCGGTGGCCCGTCCGTCACAAGCTTCTCCGCATCCAGCTTGCCCCAGTGCACTTTAGCACGGGCAAGGGGCCGACGGACACCTTCAATGCAGACGGAGCGCTTGATGACTTCAATCCGTGGACAGGCGTCCACCAGCCGCTGCACTAAGCCGAAGTAGCTCCCAGGCATGGCTTCCAATGGCCACAACCGCGCTATAAGGCCCTTCATGGCCTGTTCGGCGACCTTGTGGAGCTCGACCAGCTGCTTCAGCTGGTCGCTCAGGGGCACCGGATGTCCGGCCTCAGCATACTGAGACCAGAACACCTTCTCCGTTGAGCTCCCCTCCTTGGCGCGGTAGAATGCGGCAGCATCAGACACACTACGGGGCAGATCTGTGAATGCTCCTGGAGAGCTCGAATCCGGGTAAGTAATAGGTAATTCACTTTCACATGCTTGCTTTGCATAAAGAATGCCTTACCCGCCGCTATCTTCTTTAGCGATTCAATTTCTTGGAGGGCTTTTTGGGCCTCGGCCTTAGCAGCTTTGGCACTCTCAAGAGCCGAAGCAAGCTCGGACTCTCGGGTCTTCGAGTCACGCTCCAAACTCTCGTGTTTTTCCACGAGAGCCTGGAGCTCTTGCTGTACCTCCGCCAGTTGCGCCTCCCCCTTCTCTCGCTCGGTGCGTTCCGCAGCTGCTTTGTTTTCGGCCACGGACACCGCCTCCTTCAGGGTCGCCACCTCGTTCGTGGCCCCTGCAGTACCCATGTTATTCCTGTTACTTTTACGCAGCAAAACCTTTTCTATAAGGTATTTCTTTAATAAGGTATTACTTACCTTCCTTGTCCTCGAGCTGCTTCTTGGCTTGGCGAGCTCGTTCCCGGACCGCTCGAGGCTCTGCTTCAATGCATTTACCTCCATGATCGGTCTGGCAGAGGTCGGCAAGCGCAGCCTGCATTCCCATATTGACATACTTATGTTAGACTCCTGCATATATCTTTTAGATCCTTAGTCCGGCTTTTCTTTCCGAACACCGAACTAAGCATCGAGACTCTTGTCTATGCGATAATATTTTTACTTATTCTAAACTTACTCAAAGCCTGTTAGAAGGCTGGTACAGTCTTCGGTCAGCCCGCTCTTGGCGGACTGAACTGTCCGGATCACCGCACTCATAACAGTGCGGTGCTCCTCCTTGATGGAGGCGTTGTTAAGCACCTCCAGTAAGCTATCCGGTGCCTCCAGTTGGACGGAGGACACCGGCATCTTACCCTTCTTACGAAGGGACCGCTTGTCGGACTCGGAACACTGAAGGTTCCGGCATGGAGTCCGGACAAGGGTCGGGCTTAGAGCCCCTGGGGGTCTTGCCCCCCACGCGCCTGGAGTCCGGGAGGTTGCCTTGCGGCGCCTCCTGCGCCACCTCCTCTTGACCAAGCCCCACTTGGGGCCCCACCGCGGCGTCGTCCACAGCGTGAGGTGAGGAGGCGGTCGGAAGTGAAGTACTCTCCATTTCCGACGAACTCAGGGACCCGCTCGACGAAGTGGCGAACTCGCCCTTGGGCGGGCTGCATGATTGTTCGGCATTAGAGAACACTATGCAATGATAAAAAAGCCATGGGTATCCGGACACTTACGATCTCGACAGGGGCTTGGCCCTTGTAGGCCAATCCTCCTCGTCGTCGTC
Organism: Aegilops bicornis; assembly: GCA_021605145.1. NCBI lineage: Eukaryota > Viridiplantae > Streptophyta > Magnoliopsida > Poales > Poaceae > Aegilops > Aegilops bicornis. The sequence continues at coordinate 254,553,299 of CM038670.1, read as the reverse complement.
GACGTTGGTGGAGAAGTCCGGAGGAAGGGTTCTTCCCTTCTTGGACCCTCCGTCCTCCCCAGTAGGGGCGGCCTTCCATTTCCTCTCCTCCCCTGCTGGGGGAGAAGCTTCTTTTTCCTACTCCTCGTCCTCAGGAGAAGATTACGCTTGAGAATCGGCGACTAACTGCATCGGGAGTTCCTTGAGTTCCGTGGCCTCCTTCTTAGCCTTCTTCTCCGGCACCACATGGGGTACCGGGCCATAGCTCCGTCAATCAGGCGTCCGCCGGTCTTCCGGCAAAGGAGCCGGACAGCTAATCTGTCCGGGGCGTCTTCAGCCAGCCTGTCAAAGATTCGGAGTTTTAGATCCCACATAGAGTCAATCTATGAAAAAAGAGTCCCGTAAAGGGTAAAATAACTTACCTCGTCGACGGCGCGCGAAATGTATCCGCGATCTTTGTTAGCGGATGCGGGGGCTTCAGCGCCCTTGAACAGCACCTTCCGGGCATCTTCGTGCGTAGTGTCGAAGAGCCGACTCAGGTTCGGTCTTTGTGCGGATCGAACTCCCACAAATTAAAGGCCCGTTGTTGGCATGGGAGAATCCGGCGGATGAGCGTCACACTGATTACGTCGACAAGCCTGATATTCTTGTCCACCAGGTTTCGGACGCATGTTTGGAGTCCGGATAGCTCGTCCGAATTCCCCCACGTCAGGCCCGTCTCTTTCCATGACGAGAGCCGTGTGGGTAAGCCAGATCTGAATTCGGGGGCCGCCACCCATTCGGGGTCGCGTGGCTCGGTCATGTAAAACCACCCCGATTGCCACCCCTTTATTGTCTCCACAAAGGAGCCCTCGAGCCATAGGACCTTGGCCATCTTGCCGACCATGGCGCCTCCGCACTCCGCTTGACGGCCGCCCACTACCTTCGGCCTGACATTGAAGATCTTCAGCCATAGGCCGAAGTGGGGCTGGATGCAGAGGAAGGCCTCGCACACGACGATAAACGCCGAGATGTTGAGGTAAAATTCAGGGCCGGGTCGTGGAAGTCCAGGCTGTAGTAGAACATGAGCCCCCGGACAAATGGGTGAAGTGGAAAACCTAGTCCACGGAGGATGTGGGGGAGAAACACCACCCTCTCATGGGGCCTGGGGGTTGGAATGAGCTGCCCGTGTCGGGAAGCCTGTGTAGCGATGTCATGGGACAAATATCCGGCCTCCGCGGTCTTGTGATGTGCCCCTCCGTGACGGAGGAGGCCATCCACCGCCTCCCTCTCGACATGGTTGGAGAAGGTTGAGGTGGGATGTGCGGACTTGGACGCTGGAGCTCGAAGTCTTGTGAAATGGATGAGCAAAGGAGGAAGAAGGCGTGGGTGAAGAGGTCGATCCTTATCCCCTTATATGGACGGACAAAGCTATGCGTCCCCCGCCAGCCCGGTAAAACTCCCTTATCTCCCAAGCGCCGTAATCAATGGCGCGGATGGGTTACCCACGTCCGTATTGATGAGAATCCCGGAATAAGGGGGCACGATCTATGCTTTGATAAGACGTGCCAAGGAAACCGCCTCGCTAAAGGCGCTAAGGTGGAACGGTAAAAAACGATTCATATAAAGGTCTGGCCGTGGTGTGATGTCACGCCGCGGAATACGTCAGCAGATCTGTGCAAAAATTATTCTTTCTACGGTGTTATGTGGAACTTGTTTTGCAGAGCCGGACACTATCCTGGTGTTCAAAACCTTCTATGAAGTATTCGGAGGAGGACTTATCGTCATTGAAGCCTGGTTCAGGGGCTACTGAGGGAGTCCTGGACTACGGGGGTGTCCGGATAGCCGAACTATCATCACGGCCGGACTCCAAGACTATGAAGATACAAGATTGAAGACTTCGTCCCGTGTCCAGATGGGACTTTCCTTGGCGTGGAAGGCAAGCTTGGCGTCTGAATATGTAGATCTCCTACCATTGTAACCGACTACGTGTAACCCTAACCTATCCAGTGTCTATATAAACCGGAGGGTTTTAGTCCGTAGGACGAACAACAATCATACCATAGGCTAGCTTCTAGGGTTTAGCCTCCTTGATTTCGTGGTGATCTACTCTTGTACTACCCATATCATCAATATTAATCAAGCAGGAGTAGGGTATTACCTAGGTAAAAACATCGTGTCCCTTGTCTCCTGTTACCATCCGCCTAGACGCACAGTTCGGGACCCCCTACCCGAGATCTGCCGGTTTTGACACCGACAGGTATCTTGTTGCAAGGCATTATATATGTGAATTATTCAATGCCATGCTGTTTAGCCAAGCGTCATATATGTGAATTATATCATGCCGTCCTTTTTTTGTATTTCTCATTGCTTTTGTCGACAATGTTTGTATATTCAACTGCTCTTCCTGTGCATCAGCCATTTGAATTGGTGATGGAGAAATCTGGAGTGAAAACAAGGTCTTCAGAGTAGACAATGCTACCTGGTGAAGCAGATATCTTGCTGGTTACAGATAGCTCTTCAGAGGAGGATTCAGAGGCAGATGACCAGTCCTATTATCCCCCTGAGGTGTATGCTCAAACTTGGCAGGGTTATATTACTCATATCATGCATATGTTGTATTGCAATGCTTAGTTTTTACATCATATACACGATATTGAATGCCATCTCCTTAGTTGACACATCATATATGCGATTGCCCTCTACTCACTTCCTTAGTATATAAATCATATATTTGAATTATATCATGCCATGATGTTTACATAGGCGACATGTATCCGAATTATGGCATGCCAACCCATTTTCTAAAGACATAATATAGTTATATCATCTCATCCTGTTCACATAGTCATCATATTTTGAATGATGTCATTCTATCAAGTGAATTATATCATGCCATCATGTTTCCATCGACGGCATGTTTGTGATTTATGGCATGCCAACCACTTTAATAGACACATCGTATAGTTATATCATGTCATCTTGTTTACATAGTCATCATATTTTGAAGTATGTCATTCTATCCTGTTTAGTTAGCCATCATACATGTGAAATTGTGTCATGCTATCCTGTTTAATTAGCCATCATATATGTGAAATTATGTGTTGCTATTATGTTTGGTTAGACAACATAAATGTGAATTATTTCATGCCCTGTTTTCTTCCCTACTATCCATTGCACCTGTCTATTTTACAATGTTTGTACATTCAATTACTTTTCTTGTTTATCAGACATTTCAATTGGAGGGGGTGATGGCAGTATCCGTGGGAGGAAAAACACGGTCTTCAGAAAAGATCGGGCTACCTGTCGATGGAGATAGAACCACGGTTGTACTTGCCCAAGAACCAGCCCCACCACACATAACCCAGACTCACGCAGATTGTACCCCTACCTAGTTGGACAGAGAACCAGCTACACCCCTTCTAACCCCAACCCCAGCAGATAGTAACCTAGTTCCCGTTGACACAGAACCGTCTCCACCACAGAGCACCCAAACACGAGCAGTTAATAAGGCAACTGCAGTGCCCAAAGCACGAGGGCCACCACTCCGAACCCCAAGTCAATGCTTAAAGCAGAAGAAGAATTGTTCTCAAGTCAGGTTCCGTAGCTATGGTTCATACTACTTTGCTCTTGAATCACTGTATTTACTCATACCAACTAATTTCAAATTTGAAGGATGCAATTGAAACTCCAATGGCGCAATAGGTATGTTTTAAACCTGTTTCTTTAACGTGTTTGCTGTTGTAACTTGCTCTATGTTGATTTCAGTTTCAACTGAATAAAGAATGATATTCTGATGCCATTCACCTTACAAGTGTTGTTATTGCTGTGTAGTTTCCCACACTTATATTCTGTCTAAGCTGGTTTGTCTTAAATAGATAAGATTCAAACTGTATCTATCTTGATTTGGCAACATAAACTAGAATGATATAGACCATACAGTGACCATACTACATAGATATATGTTTGTTTCATCTTTGTTATCCTGTCCACCTTACTCTTGAACTGATTTACCAAAATGAGTTTCATATACTACATTGTAAACCTGTGATGTGTTTGTTTGTTTCTCTTTTAGAATGCGGATAAAATATTGGAGAAGAGTACCCCGTTATGCAATGGTACAAGAAGTAATGCAGATAAGGTTCAAGATAGTGAGACATCCCTGTTGGTCTCCAAGAAAGCTGATAAAAACTATATTGAAGACACGGAGACAACCCCAAAGTCCTGTCTTGATGTAGTATTCGAGTTACTGGCTACTACTGCTGGCACCCGACTCTTGAACTCGCTGCCTAAATCAGTTGACTTCTTGAGTCTCAACTTCAAGTTGAAAGGCGTCGATCGAGATGTTATCGACGAGGAAGCCAAAGGGTGAGGAAGTCCTGCAGAATTCAGATGCATACTTTACGGTGCAACGACAAGTACTGGAGGATTTAAGCGCCAAACAAGAGAAAGTTAATAAGCTTGCTAAGAATCTTGCCAGCATTATGGGTACCCAGGATATTGTTTCTTGAGCTCTTCTGAAGTGGTTTCAGTTCGGGACTTGTTTTGCTGCGGCGTTTATATGCTGCTTTGTTCCCTATATTTGCACTGGTGGCGAACTTTGATGCCTAGTGGATGTAATATGTGTAATAGCCGTGATAGCCTAGCGTAAGTTGCTTGCCTATTTATTTCCTTATTGTCTAGTTTATTTGTTTTCTTGTAGTCAGTGTAGTTCTTTTTCCGCGGTTTGCTAGTGGCCGCAATAGCCTATTTTTTAAAACTAGGCCACATTAACCATGGGCTACATATTTACTGTAGTTAACATGGGCCTCTTACGGGTCGTGGAAACAATGGGCCTTCTAAGGGTCGTAGAAACAATGTGCCTTCTACGGGGCGTAGAAACAATGGGCCTTATACGGGCCGTAGACACAATGGGCCTTCTACGGGCCGTATCATCAATGGGCCTTCTACGGGCCGTATGATGGGTTGGCCAAACATGGGCCAATAACCGACCACATTATGGCCGTAAATGGGCTAGAGTTGAAATCTTCCGTTCATGGGCCGACCATAACGGGCCGTCGTTAATCGGGCGTATTTGATGACGCTATGAAAACGGCCCAATGTATTAACGGGCCACAAACGGGCCGGCTGTAACCACGGGCTGAATTTGGCCCACAAGCAGAAAATGATAGTAACGGGCCGATAGTAAACGAATGCTGGAAATGAGCCCAAGAATAAATGGGCCCTAAGAAGGCCGAAAGATAACATGGGCTGGAAACGGCCCAACGGAATAATGGGCCATTAATGGGTATAAAGTGATACACTGTTCATTACGGGACAGTTTTACCACGGGCCGTTAATGGGCCGAGGGTTACTAAGGGCCTCATATGGGCCATACTTGGGCTGAAAGTTAAAACGGGCTGGAATTATATTGGACGGCCTAGATGACGCTACTGGGCCTAATTCGGATGGGAAGTAAGCGAATACAGGTTAGCGGGCTCTAAATGGGCTATATGCGAATAGGCCGTTAACGAGGGTTCTTGTGGGTTGCCCGCCACCTTTTGACAAAGTCAAATGGGCCGGCCTTTTCACAAGAATGGGCCTCTGTTGGGCCGTGCCACGTGTCGACGTATCATAGGCACTTTGGGTCCAATGAGTAGATGACATCTGTCCCAACGGCGAGCCGACACGTGTTCCCTCTAGCCAACGATGATTTTACACGTGGAAAATCCCCATTGGTCGGGGATGTTAACGGGTTATCGGATCCAAAACCGGACCCGATAGCTTAACGACGTTCCGTTACGGTGGATGCCACGGGTCGGTCACCCTTGACGAAAGCACTTCTGTGACGACCGATTTATCGTCATGGAAGTGGACACTTCCGTGATGATAATTTTGGTAATGTCATGGAACACTTCTACAACAACACAGGTATGACTATCTTGATTCTGTCATAAATTTGTCATGGATGTACATGCATGACAGAAAATGTGACCTACTGTGACAAACACGTATCATCACGGAAGTGTATTCTTTTTGTAGTGGTAGTCACTTGTTGAAATCTCTAGAAAGACAAATACTCCGTATTTGGGAAGAGAGGGAGGATTTTACTCCGTATTTGGGAACAGAGGGAGTATCACCATATGGAGGGAACAGAGGAAGCTTGAAATATGACCATGTCAATGGGAGGGAGTAAGCCCCATGCATGCATGCATGCATGCAACATGCAACACTCACACATACACATGGACGCACGCAACACTCACGCACCCATGCGGCACACAGCACACGACGCAACACACACGCTCACGCTCAAGTGCTCAACCTACTCCTTTCGTCCGTGAAAGACTGTACATTTAGAGATTCACACATTGACCAGGGCATAATTAACGCCCAAAAGTAGCTGACTTATGTGTGCATGCGACCATTGAGAGAAGAAGATGAAATGAAGGTCGTTGCATGCTATAATTAAGGATAGACATGTAGACTATACCTAGAGCACAAGTTGGTGCATTAGTCAATCAATATCGATTTAGATTAAAGGCTAAATGCATTGGAAGTGTAGATGTACTACACTCTTTTTTTTAGCTGATTTCTTTTCTCTGCCAACTGACAGGTGGGACCCAGAAACCAGGTGACAATTTAACCAGTCAACAAAGTGCCACGTCGACTATGTGGCCGGTCAGTAGGGTGCAATATGGTGCTCTACGATGAGCTAGTGATCGTATAATCACCGCAAAACTATATATAGTGACCGTAAAGAGTGTATTGTTACAACGTTGACCGCCAGTTTATTTTTCTCGTTTCAAATTAAGCCATATTAACCGGAAAGGACGCAGTATGGAGTAGTACTAGTACTGCTTTGATGTGTCCCGTCAACTTGCCGAACGAGGAGAAGCTTGCTTAGTACGCCTCTCCCTCGCCCACGCGCGCGGTGGTTTGCAAGACGAGTAGAGGGTTTTGACTACAGCGCCCTCTCCCTCCCCCTCTCCCTCACCCTCGCCCTCGCCGTGGACGTGCAATAGTTCAATCGGTGTCAGATTGCCAGAAGCATAATGTGTACTGTAGTATCATCATTGTTGGACCTTCCGAAGAGGCGAAGAGCCAAGTGCAAGGTTCACACGAGTACGAACTGTTGAACCTCCCGAAGAGGCAAAGAGCCTAGTGAAGGTTTGATAGGAGTTGTCATCCTAGTAGGAGCGTACTACAACTATAGCGAACGATGCTACTGTATGATGCCGCCACGTCACGTATATCCAAATCTGTGCCACCTTTTTTTTCTCAAAGAGCGTGTTGGAGCAAGTGCAACAACCACACAAGTTGTACATACACATAACACATTTACTAGTAATAAATTCTAAAGGACAAATGCCAGTATGCCACACAAGTTCATCTCCAATTCACGTGATAAATTTGTGCATGACTAGTCTACATATATTCACAGCGCTACCGTTCACAATTTACCGTACTCCACTTACGTGTTATAGATGGGCTACATGTCCTCCTCCAGGTTCCAGTCCCAGGTGTTCTTCATGGATGGCACGATCCATAGCGGTGGGAAACAGGAATCTTTGTTGTAGCTTTCTAGTCCGGTTCCACACGATGGAGAGTCATCCAAGCGAAGCGGCATAAATCAGGGATAGCGTGTCCCAGCATGTCATTCATCCGGCGGTGCGCACTGAAGACACAACCATGCTTCATGAACAGCAGGCCTTCCGTGTCGTGCACGGAAGGTGGCATCCGCTTCACAATGGGGTAGCTGTCCCCAATGAAAAGCGAGTACTCTCCAAGAGTGTTCCTCGGCACCCACGTAGCATCACGGGGGTCGAACTCGGTGTCGTTCATCTGGTACACGCGGCATCTCAGATCTGGACACATGGTGACATACATAGTCAAGGTCCATGCATAAGTTGTGCTCAAATATGGCGGTCAGTAATAATGTGCAGCAAATAGTACTACTCCGGTATAGAGGAAGTAAAATAGTCGGCTTATTATATATAGCCACTCTTGGCTACATGGATGAGATAGTAAGACATGGAAAAACAAGAATGGTGGCAGCTAGTGGGTTCAAGTCTTCAAGGGCCTAGCTAGCTATCTGGCGTCCTCCAAGGTAAAAAGTACTCCTACTAGTACGTAAGTAGAGTACTAGTACAACAATGAAAGAGAAGGCGAGAGGGTTAAAAAATGGAATACCTGGGTAGATGGTGACGGTCCGATCATGGTAGATTGTGTGACCATGTTGCACATTAGTGGTACCATGGGTAACGCATCGCTAAGATAGTTGATCCCAATATGCCAAAGTCAGCTACAAGGTTCCAGGTTAGACCAAATCGCGGATGCAAATGCACATCCAGGATCGGCGGTCTTATTTTGATCGCGGGATGACTGGTCCCTGCAAAATAATGGAGTACCGTTAGGGATGCAAATGATGGTTTGTGCATTCCGTTTGTAATCTCCCGTACCATAGGATGGCAAACAGATGAAACAAGTCCCCTAGCTTGTCACCGCGAAGATGCGGCCTAGATGGCGCATGGCGTCTTCGAACGTGTAGGGGTACAAATCTACCGCCACCAACATGCGCCAGCCTCTGCCGTTACTGCCTCTTGCATTGATGGCAATCCTTATGTCAAACACCGTTATGAGATAGTAATCATTGTAGCCACGTCGCTTTGTCGATGGGTCCACAATTGCTATCTTCTTCAATCTCATGTAGGCATCATCATACGTATTCAAGCCCAGCCAGTCCGGAAGGCCGATCCCAATGGTGGAGAAGGGGTCTACCGGAACAGCCGCACTGTTGTGGATGTTGTGCAAAATGATGGTGGTATCCGACCGGAGGTATGCAAGCCAATCTTCGTTGCCACTGACCCAGACCTATATATAAGACGGTGGGCAGTGGAGAAATTACCGGATGAAAAATGGAATAACTAAGTACTACATGATCAAACTCCATTACTGACCTGCTCATCGGACAAAATCCGACTACCTTTCAACGTCGGCAACTCTAGCGGAGTCAACGTGCAACCATGGCCAGGGAGCGGTGGACTGCTCAAGGATTGTCCCATAGAAGAACGTTCTCCTCGAGGACGCATGGAAGACCAACAAGCATGGCCTTTTCCCTAGCCATTTTAAGCACCGTCTTGAAATAGTTGGTGCAGGAAGCACCGAGTCTTGCGGCGGTGAGGACGTCGGAGCGCCGTGCGATTTCTCCCGGAGGATCGTCGTCCAAGGTCTCCCAGCCTCGACGAGGAGGAGAACCGCCTGGCGAATCAACAGGAGCAGCAACGACCTGCCTTCTCTTCGGGGGGAGGGAACTGGCGAGGAGGAGATAAGAGCATAGTAACCGCAGGGCCTCGTCCCTTCCAACTGTAGATCGTTCCTTCCAACTGCAGTGAAGGGGTGAGGCTATTATCTACTACTAGTACTAGCATTATGGGACGTTATGGGATTGCATTATACTGTAAATAACAGCACTAGTAAGAAATTTTTGGCACTAGCTAGTAGTTTTTGGCGTGGATTAATAAATTTTGCGTATGTTTTTGCTATTTTATGTACACGCCAACTAGTGTCAAAAAACGTCTTACATTATGTGATGGAGGATGCACGACTGCGTCTTGTAGCTTGATACTAGTACTACTTTCTCAACTAGTAGTGCGAGGGTACTACTAGTTCTATGTATTGTACTTCTAGTATAGTGCACCCGTTTTGAACTCTTGAATCTCAGGGCCAAGGAGCTACAATTGGAAGTGGAGGGTACTACTACTGTTCTCTAGAACCATCGCTGTACTATCAATGCAGGGAAAGTACACCTGCGTAGCGGCCTAGTGGGTACTCTCGGAGCTCTATTCAGCCGCTCCTCTCACGTAGCTGGCCTACTTAGCCGCTCCTCTCACGCACACACTAGCAGCCTGTTTATCAGTGACGGTTACTGCAGGGGCAGAACATTTGAGTTATTTGATACAACGAGACTAGGCTTTTCGCTTCCATTTGTGGAGGTGTAATGGATCTCGTCGAACTTTGTTAGTAGTTCCTTCTTTATGAATGAGATGAATCAAAGCTTTTGCCCCCATTTCAAAAAAAAAACACGTCAAGAGGAATTTATTTTACAGTAGAGCCGATAATGGAGTGAAGTCCATGCGTGCAACGCCACAAGCTGCAGAGTAGTAGTAGAGCACTTAACGTACAGAGCCATATTTCACAGTTCCCAATGCCCCGCCAGGCTTTTCCAGCTCCTCGGGATTAATTGGGAGGCGCTAGTTTAAATATACTACTAGTTGATGAGGAAGATGCAAGTGAGGTGTGGCTAGGGCGAGCACGCGAGCCACGAGATGCTGGGAAGGAAAACCCGTTCACATGGCTAGGCTATCCAGTGCACCCAGATTGTGGTGCCGCACGTCCGTTTGACTTCAAAACTCAAACTACCCGTGTAAAATATTGGCTCGCAGCGAAGTTACTATTTAAAAAAAAGGCCTCCGTGCGTTCGGCCGGGATCGAACCCACAAAACGAGGTATACACTCCCGCGACCACTAGTAGTACTCGTTGGAGTACAACACAACCTAGAATCGCCTTATGTCGCTGGTAGTACATTGTTCCTTACAAGAAACCCCTAATAATGCAAGAAACTGCTAATAATGCCAAGAATCCACTACCACTTGCATACGTGGCAGACTTAAGATAAGACTACCTTATCAACCATTGTACATGCTCTTACCAACCAGCCCTACCAACAAACGACTACACTACAAAGTGCCGTTATAGGCACGTTTCAACCCATGGCCCTGTTTGGATACATTTGTTGTCAATCTAACCCTGCCATCCAAACACCACTTTGGTTAGAGTTAGTTCAGGGTTAGAATCTAACCTCTAACTTAGAGTATCCAAATAGGGCCCATGTCGCCCGTTAAGTCAACGCCTTCTATTCGACCGGGCGTTATGACTTGTGGGACCTACTTGTCAGTCTGCACAAAAATCCCCGAGTGACCTCCTACCTCCGGCCCGTCCACCTAGTCATCCTCGGCCATGGGACGCAGCTACCACGCCGTATATGAGGTCAAAACCGCTGGCGGTGCAGAGCCCATCTTGTGGTAGCCCGGATACCAGCTCCGTCCGGCGCTCGCGGCCGCTAGCTAGCTAAGATAGCTCCGTCCAGCTGCTTGTCTGCAAGGTTTGCTAGCTATATTGGCACGGCGGTGTGGCGGCTTGCTCGCACGCGCCGTGCTAAGGCCAGCCATCTGGCTCGAGCGAAGGCCAGCGCGGCGGCTTTCTCGCTCGTGAGTCATGCTCGGGCCAGCCTGCCAACCCGTGCAGAGGCCAGTGCGGTGTCCGGCCTGTCCGGCGGAGGGGCGGCCAACTCGCTCATCACCGGCGCCACCGACGAACACGCATCAAGATCTTGTTTGAAGTAATGTTCAGGAAAAATAATGATTTGAGGGGGAATAATAGGATAGAAGGTCAGATGTGGGTCCCTCGTGTCAACGGTCAAACAAAATGTGTTGGTTTAAGGTGCCTCGTCAGCACGGATGTGTGGGCCAACCCTGTCATAAATGGGTTTAAGCTAACCTAATCGGTAGGTAGTAGTTTTTGGCGTGGATTAAGAAATTTTGGGTATGTTTTTGCTATTTTTGTACAATAGATTCTTCCTAGGGCTGGTTTAAAGTGGTAGTTTTTTGTTAAATACTCTACATATTGTAAGTAGGAGTGAAAGTTAAGCTTTGGAACCTGAGGGAGTCCTGGATTAGGGGGTTTCTGACAGCCGGACTATATCCTTTGGCGGACTGTTGGACTATGAAGATACAAGATTGAAGACTTCATCCCGTGTTGGATGGGACTCTCCTTGGCGTGGAAGGAAAGCTTGGCAATCTGGATATGTAGATCTCCTCCTTGTAACCCGACTACGTGTAACCCTAGCCCCCTCCGATGTCTATATAAACCGGAGGGTTTAGTCCGTAGGACAACAACAATCATACCATAGGCTAGCTTCTAGGGTTTAGCCTCTACGATCTCATGGTAGATCAACTCTTGTAATACTCATATCATCAACATTAATCAAGCAAGAAGTAGGGTATTACCTCCATCGAGAGGGCTCGAACCTGGGTAAACATCGTGTCCCCCGCCTCCTGTTACCATCCTCCTTAGACGCATAGTTCGGGACCCCCTACCCGAGATCTGCCGGTTTTGACACCGACATTGGTGCTTCCATTGAGAGTTCCACTGTGCCGTCACTGTAAGGCTTGATGGCTCCTTCGATCATCGGTAACGATGCGGTTCAGGGTGAGGTTTTCCTCCCCGGACAGATCTTCGTATTCGGCGGCAAGACCGCGGGCCAACTTCGCTTGGCCATCCGGAGAAGATCGGCGCTACTCCCAGCCACCGTGTCAGGTTCGGAAACTAGAACTACACTGCCGATATCCGCGGAGATTTGATCTTCGACGAATTTAAGCCCATGTCAGGTGCGCCGCACGATCACGGCGAGCATGATTTAGCTCTGACGTCGGACAATGTTCGGGAGATCACACCTGCAACTACTCCGGCCCTCAACCCGGAGCAAATTGCGACATCCGAGGACGGGTGGATCGACCCCGCCATGGAGGCCGCACTCTCAGTGGTGATAGAGCCGGATACTGACTTCACCCCGTACGAGAGTCGTGTTGCCGAACCACTGGATTCGTCCTCGGCCACGGACTCCGAGCCGCCTGCGCCCGTGCCCGTCGAATCCGATTGGGCGCCGATCATGGAGTTTACCTCCGCGGATATCTTTCAGCACTTGCCTTTTGGCGACGTGCTAAATTCATTAAGGTCTCTCTCCTTGTCAGGAGAACCTTGGCCGAACTATGTCCGGCTAGAATGGGATGCGGACGACGAAGAAATTCGCTGCCCACCCACCACCCACTTAGTAGCCATTATCGATGATTTAACTGACATGCTCGACTTCGACTCCGAAGACATCGACGGTATGGACGATAATGCAGGAGATGAACAGGAACCACCGCCCATAGGGCGCTGGACCGCCACCTCATCATATGATATATATATGGTGGATACCCCCAAAGAAGGCAATGGCGACAAGACATCGGAGGATAACCCCTCAAAGAAGAAGCCCAAGCATCGACGTTAGCGGCGCCGCTCTAAGTCCTGCCATAGCAAAAGTAGTGATACCGGGACAAGAGACAATAACACTCCGGATAGTGCCAAAGATGACAACAATCCCCTCCAGCACGAGTTAGAGCGGGAGGATGAACAAGCTAGCCCTCCAGATCAGGCAGCAGATGGAGAAACGGAGGATGAAAATTACATGCCTCTCTCCGAAGACGAGGTGAGCCTCGGCGACGAAGAATTTATCGTGCCGGAGGATCCCATCGAGCAGGAGCGCTTCAAGCGCCAGCTTATAGCCACAACAAATAGCCTGAAGAAAAAGCAACAACAGCTTCGAGCTGATCAAGATTTGCTAGCAGACAGATGGACCGAAGTCCTGGCGGCCGAGGAATACGAACTCGAACGTGTCAGGACCGGATTTCTGGGATATTATTTTCCAGAAAATGGCCCTTGTGCTCATCAGCCCCAGGATTACTGTTACCTGATGAGGCACCAACTTGATACAGAAATTCCAAGCAAAATGCAAAATATATAGTACAAGACCATTCTGGCCTATGAGTACAACAAATGGTTTCTAGTGGTTGATGGCGGAAGCGGTTTGTGGATCATCAGCGTCTATGGGACTCCATTTCCCACAAGAACAGCTGACCAGGTTATCTCCTATCTTCGCGAAGCTGCTATCACCATTTGCGCATGCTCCTGGGCTGTCATCGCAACGCTCCTCTCGAGCAAGAAATCTGGCCAAGACAATAGCCGAGGACAAGCCCGGTGAGTACTTTGGAATGTACTACATAAACATTATGAACCAGGTATAATATTCAAATGATAAACATGCTCTAAAATATTCTATGTTCACAACGTCGGTCACAAAATAAAATTCATGATGCACGCAAAGCAAGTTATTCACATAACACATGAATAATGCAATTAGAGAGAGTAGAAATAGAATGCCTCGGTTCAAGGCGTCGAGCGACACCACAGAAAGGGCTCATAAGTGAAATAAGTAACAAAACGTGCCGCAGTCGGGCGTCTGTGCGACGCCACATAAAGGGCTTATAAAGTAAATACATAACAAGCAGGCCACCGTCGGGCGTCTCCGCGACACCACATAATGGGCTTATATAGTAAATAAATAACAAGCACGCATACGATCGGGCGTCTCAGCGACACCACATAAAGGGCTTATATAGTAAATAAATAACAAGCACGCCACAGTCGGCCGTCTCAGCGACGCCACATAAAGGGCTTATAAGGTAAATCAATAACAAACATGCCACAGTCGGGCGTCTGTGCGACACCACATAAAGGGCTTGTGACAGAATAATCACAGTGAATATCCAGGAGGTAGAACCGTCCCAGGGATACTCAATAAATCAAGTAAAAAAAATAGTCCACAATAATAATAATCATAATCATCATATGTCACCGGTCATAATCAATGTTCTGACTTATTAGTTTTTCCTCCGAAGACCGACACTAAGACCGACACTTGACCCATCCTGCATCGTAGTCCTTAACCATGGACACGGCTATTGAATAGATGTTTAATCTCTGCGAGAGAGTGTACTCTTTACCCACGGGTAGCAGTTCCTTTAGTCCATCGGGACTAATTACATCTCACGGTCTTTTGGTTGAAAACACACGACCGCACACACCAGCCCTAACTCACACCGTATGTCCGGAATCACCCATGACACTTGTTTAAGCAAAACTCTAGGTGGGGAGGCTACAACCTCGATTAGCATGGGATCACAAAATGTATACCGCGCGCAAACTAGGGGAGCTACCCCTTCGGCTACAACCGAAAACACCCATGCCCCCGGACCAGGTGGCATGCCTACCGGATGCCTCTGGTATCTTCCACCATGGCTTCTACATGCGGTGTGTGCTAGGAAAGGGGTTGACAACTTCTTGAACCGTACCCTACCTATGGCAGGGGACAAGTGGTAGTCTGAAACAAGTATGGGGAGTTCTTTGGAACAAGAGTCGATCTATGGTCGACTCAGAGGCTTAAGTATTCCCTGCATGATTAGCATAACAATTTATACTACTACTGTGAGCAGAATCACCACTAGACATACCTCATCATGCCGTCACAGGACACAACCGTCTCGACGGAGGACTAGAGACAAGCCGTGTCTACCCAATGTCTGAGAGGCTTTCCCGGGTCCCTTCCGGCATGCGTGAAAAGCATATGCTGGTGACTACTATCCCAAACATATCAAAATCCTATCGCATGAAATCATCAATATGCACTCATGAGTTTGAACATATCATCACATAAAATAACGGATACTCCGTGTCGAGGTGGTATTATGGCGTAATAGGATAACACACACAATATTATGCCAGGGATCAGAATGCTTGCCTTCAAGTTGTGGGGAGGCAGGGTGCATTCCAAAACTTTTGAAAGTTTTCTTCTCTCTCCAAATATCCTATTTAAATTTTTTGAATTAATACATAGTTTCAAAAACAGTCCAAAAAATTTGTCTGAAAAATTTTCAACTAAATTTTAAAATAAACTAGACAATATTTTAGAGAGGTAGGAAAAAGAATCAACTCATTTGGAGTTATATTTAAAAAATTATAGCCAGTCAAAGTTTTGGTCAAATTCTATTTTTAATAAAACATAAAAAAGAAAAAAACGTTTCGAAGACTAACCACGTCGAAGGTGTACTCTAGGTTTACGTCTTCACTTACGCCCGCGTGGACGGCGTTGGAGTCACGACAGGTGGGCCCAGCTGTCGAGTTCATCTCCTCCCTCGCTTTCCTGGCCAGGGAGCAGAGGCGAGCTCCGGCGACGCCAGTTGGCGGAAGGCTACTCCCCGCGGGGTACTAGGCACGGGGATAGGTTCCCCATGAGGTAGCGGTCCTCTCGGTGGTCACCACTGCCGGAGTGGTGGATAGGGTCGCCGGCGGCGAGCTCCGAGGCGGACGGAGGTTTTGGGTTGGTTTGGGGATTCGGTCCACCCGGTGGCTCTCGATCGGGATTAAGGGATGAGATGGCTCCGCTGGGTCAAGGAAAGACTAGAGGCGGCGAGTATGGGGTCGGAGGGGCTCTGGCTGCGAAGTAACCAACCGGAGTGCGGCGGCGGATGCACTTGCCGGAGGCGAGGATGACGACCTCCTCTGGTCAAACTGCTGCGAGGGGAGTTGGCTACGGTTGACTTGAGGTTGTTGACGAGTGCAAGGGAGGCCGGGGGCACTATTTATAGCAGGGCAGCGTCGGTTCCCGACGGTAGTCGTGGATAAGCTCGACGGTGCGCTTTCTACTGTCGCCGGAGGCAATGTGGCGATGGCCGGCTGGCTTCAGGGGCTAACGACGAACTCTCCATTGTCCAAGGAGGCGAGCTGGCGTGCTGCGGTGGTTTGGGCGGTGCCGACCTGAGCAGGGGCGGTCTGCCGACGCCTGCATGCTGCCAAAAGGCTCGCTGCGGCGGCGCTGCGAGGAGCCAGGGGTGGCAGCATGTCACGGGCGAACGGACAAGATCGTGGTTTGGTCCCTCGGGCAAGAAAAGACGAGGAGGCACGGAGTAAGCGCGACGCGGCAGCTCGGTCGTGCGGCTGCAGTTGGCGCGCTCTGGGCGCGCCCAGTGCACGCCCAGTGCACGCCCACCAACCGCTCGGCGAAATGCCATGGCACCCTAGAGGGCTTGGATGATACTGCAAGTTACCATACTAGTTAGGGTGGTTACTAAATCTCTAGTGGACAAGCTGGCTAGGCAAATAAAGCCACTCTATAATGCTAACTAAAATCTATGCCAAAATGGTTCATGCACTCCAACTGTTCGACGAAATGCTAGGGGCATCCAGATGGTTTTGCAAGTAACCAAAATTTCCAAATCAGAGTCTCTTTAGGTACTAGAAAACATGGCATGGTTGTTTTGGGAAAAATCAAAACTTGATAGTGCAAGTTTTGCAAATCTTTAGTTCTGGACAAAATGTAAATGGCATTATTGCTTGCACTAAAAATCCTCCAACCGGTCCACTCTCCTGGACTTAAGGGTTTTGTAGGGTGGTCTACAAGCAGGAGAAAGAATCAAGGGAAAAAGGGCAAGCAAAAATATGGTTGTAGTAGAAAATGCCAAACTGGACCACAGAGCAAAATAGGATGTTTTGCTCAATTTTTGCAAAGAACCTTCTTGGGTTTTTACATAAAAATGAATTATATGCATCTACTGTCATCTCCAAATACTTGGTGAAATTTTTAAAGAATTATTTAAAGGGGTTATAGTGCAAAGGTACCAACTGGACTAGTTTAGAAAACTTGGGGTAGGGCTCAAAAATTCAATGAATAAAAGATATTTTTGCATCAAAGTGATTTAAAAATATCACATGACATCCCCAAATTTTGGTGGAAATTTTAGATGCATCTATCAAATGGTTGCAGTGCAAAAGAGGCTCCAAAACTTATGAAAATCACTTTAAAAGAATAAAGCTCAGGAAAAATAATTATGCCAATAAATTCATTGATAAAAGAATTGTTTTATTGAGAGAGTAAACAAGTCCAATAATATTTTTGGGAAGTTCCCACTTGAGTTAAAACTTCACAATATTAAAGGAAAAGGAGTTCTGAAATCAAAAGAAAATCCAGAAAGCAAAATTTTTAAACTCCTGGCAAAATTTTAACAATTCAAAACATGGTTAAATTTTTGGGGTGTTACAACACTACCCCCCTTAAGAAAAAATCTCGTCCTCGAGATTTGATAAGGGTTGTTTTGAAAAAAAATACTCCTATTATCACAAAAATAACCATCCTGCTCCTGTAATTAAAACGTAGCTACAGTGAGAGGGCAATAAGTGGTGTAAAACTACAGTGTGGCATACTAGCGTTGCGTGGAAAAAAATTACGGTCAGTTTCTACTATTGGTTACAGTAAATTAAGAATAAACTTCCAAATTACTGAAAATACACTGGTCGTACCCGAGAGCACAGTTCTCTCTGTGGCTGACAGGTGGACCCGGGGCCCACTGTAAGTCTCTTCTTCTTCCTCTGGTTCTCTCTTCTTCCTCTCTCCCGCGCGCTTTCCCCCGCTTTCTCCACCGGCGACGTCTAGCTCGTAGGGCATATAGGCCGTACTGCGGTAGTGCGCGGCGTGCTAGCTGTCGGCGCAGCATGCACTCACCTTGCGGGCCAGTGCACTATCGGCACTGCTCGCGGATTCGTCCCCGAACACCGGCGATCGAGCGACGAGCGGCGCTGGTGGACCTCGCCCACCGTACACCGATCTCGAGCTATGAAACGACCGCGGTGCTCCTCCTTCTTCCTCACACCTGAACTTGCTTCTCCTTCTCCTCCCTTCTCCTCCATTTCTGTCTGCAGGAGCTCGAGACGAGGCTCTAATAGCGGAGGTGATGTCGGACTGGTACGTGATCCTGATGTGCGGAGGGTTGGCGGCATTGCTGGGGTTCTCCGTGCTCCTGTGCGTGATGATCCTCGATGATCGTCGTGATGCTGCCGCTCGAGTGTTAGCTCTCCGCGGTGGCGGTGATCACGAGGATTAGGTGCGGTGTCAGGTGCTAACTGCTGTCAGGGTGCCAGGGTAACTTGTACCCGAGTAATTACTCACAAATCTCTCCCTCTAAGACGAGACTGTGGGGTGTTAGGGAGGTGATTAGTTTGGTGCAAAAATGTGTACGAGGATTTGCACTAGGTCGCGTGGTTGGGGTCGTGAGTCTGCTGTTATGGTGCTGCGTGAATAAAAAAATCTTTGTCGAGGAGAAATATGTGCCGCAACAACTCAGGGAGAAATCTCACTTCATGATTTTTCGCGAAAGAAATCAGTTAATTTAAAATTAAACAGCAACAAAAACTACTCACATTAATTGAAACCAAATAATTGACTCGTCACAAAAACTCAGGGTACCACGCATAAGTTACAACACATAAATAAATGTTGTAATAGTAAACATAGCAGTGACATCTACAACGTCAACGGTAAGTGAACAGGGTCCTGAGAAAAAGTCTCTTGAATCGAGGCACACTCTTCTTCTATCGGGGGAAGCGGATTGACTAGTCGATGGATGCTCCTCTCCTGGTCGGGCCTCAGTGGTCTGCCGATGGCGATCTGAGGATTTAAATCAGCGAGGCTCTGGAGGTAACCCATCACTCGCTGGGTCAAACGCTCTTGAGCGATGACATACTGGACAAGGTTGGCGATCTTGGGTCTCTCTCAATTAGATCCACCGGAAAGATGTTACTTCTCCGGGTCTTTGCGGCTCGGAAAGTAATAATACCCTCCTTCACCGGCATAGGGTACCGCGAATCGAAGGTGAACAAGCGCTTCGTGTGCAGCCGCTTCTATGGCCTTTTGTGGGTAGCATAGATTTCCCCGAAGGAGACTTCCGTTGGGTCTTGGTTTGAGTTCTTTGGAGGGATGTGCACTCTGCCCAATATTTCGAGGTGGATGGGGTGATTCTCGATTTGAGCAGCTCGTCTTTGGGGTCATTGGGTAGAACCCATGGTGCTGGAGGTAAAGTCCCACAATATTTTGACAAAACTACCCGGGGTTGCATCTTGGGTTCTCAGATAAATGCTAGGGCTCGGCATGGCAAGAAATGGTTTGTGAGGGCGGTGCACAAGGTGAGGGGTGCTTGGCAAGGTCACGAGGTGGCCTTTTTATATAGCATCCGGGCTGGGTTATTTACCGCGGTGAGGGGCACTAGTTTGTCGGTTTCGCTCTTATGGGATCGGGTCAAAGCCACAGATGCACACATCTCACAAAAGTGACGTGTTACTGTGGGTGTCGTCGGGGTTGGTCTTTGGTAGCTACGCCCGGAATTAAAAATGCAGCCGTACACCAACGCACTTATGCATGGCTACAATTAAAAATAGGAACGCACAAGCAGACACCATTCCAATTTGGTGATACATGACCATACAATTATAGGGCGTGGGGTATACTAAGACTTGGTACTACTCGAGTGATTTAGTCTACCTCGTTTATATCCAAGCGGGCTTGCCTTGCAGTCGTCGAGGTTTCTCCACGGGTTTCACCGTCGGGGTTAGCTGTAGGTGGTTGAGGAACTGCAGGGTCGGGGTAGCGATGATGACCATCGCGGGGATTGTTGGCCACAATCCCATTGGAGCGTGTTCCCAAAAGGCGACGAAGCACTTTTGGGGTCATCAAAGCACCTTGGTCGATGGCTGGGGCAGTCCTCAGGGACTCGATCGGTTGTCCGAACAGCACAACTGGGTTGTCGGCATCGGGATCATCTTCCCTTCTTGCTGGGGCTCGGCGGATCAGTTCTCCACGAGCCGCGATCAGATCAAGGGTGACTTGATCGAACAATTCCTCTAGTGCACTTACATAGCGCACTAGATGCAACAATGCAGGATCTGTCTCGTGATCTCCGCAACCTGGGGTGGCCTACCATACCCTTCACGGCTAGGGTAGTAGTAGAACAAGCGACAGTTAACTCTGGGCGACAAGTGCCGGAGTTGAACTATAGCCTCTCAAGCAGCTAGTTGGATGGCTTGTGGCTCAAAGGAAGTTGTCCTTCCGGTGAACACAGTAGGCGTTACGGTGATAGACCCCTACCATAGATGTGCACAGTGGCACAGAATTGACGGCTCTCACCGCTCATGGGTCCTTGGTACACAACATATTCTGGGGGCTCTTCTAATGCAAAGGCAGAGCGAGTGAGGTTTGCTAGCACGGTCACAAAACCTCCAAGGTTGTTTGCCGTGGTTTCATTGTACACGACGGGGCCAGGCATTATGGCTCGGTTTGAGGAAAGAGGATGTGCTGCGCTGTGTTGAGGTTAGCGTGCCCTTTTTATAGGAAAAGGGAACGGAGTCTTCCTTCGCACGCTTGCGAATGAGACAATTTAGGTGTCGGTCACTGGCGCGTGATTGACAGGCTAGGCTGATAGGTTGGGCACCTACTGCCAAAAGGTGTCGGGTCACTGTGGGGCTATCTTACGCGAGAAGCTTGGCCGAGGTTAGGTTATGGTCTGGTGGTTTGGTTAACCTAGGTTTATTGACCTGGCTAAGATAGGATTAGCCAATGGTCAGCCTCGCTCTGATACCAAGTTTGTCAGGACCGGATTTCTGGGATATTATTTTCCAAAAAATGGCCCTTGTGCTCATCAGCCCCAGGATTACTGTTAGCTGATGAGGCACCAACAATCTGAAATTCCAAGGAAAATGCAAAATATGTAGTACAAGACCATTCTGGCCTATGAGTACAACAAATGGTTTCTAGTGGTTGATGGCGGAAGTGGTTTGTGGATCATCAGCGTCTATGGGACTCCATTTCTCACAGGAACAGCTGACCAGGTTATCTCCTATCTTCGCGAAGCTGCTATCACCATTTGCGCATGCTCCTGGGCTGTCATCATAGCGCTCCTCTCCGAGCAAGAAATCTAGCCAAGACAATAGCGAGGGACAAGCCGGTGAGTACTTTGGAATGTACTGCATAAACATTATGAACCCAGGTATAATATTCAAATGATAAACATGCTCTAAAATATTCTATGTTCACAATGTCAGTCTCAAAATAAAATTCATGATGCACGCAAGCAAGTTATTCACATAACACAAGAATAATGCAATTAGAGAGTAGAAATAGAATGCCTCAGTCGGGCGTCTGAGTGACACCATAGAAAGGGCTCATAAGTGAAATAAGTAACAAAACATGCCGCAGTCGGGCGTCTGTGCGACGCCACATAAAGGGCTTATAAAGTAAATACATAACAAGCATGCCACAGTCGGGCGTCTCAGCGACACCACATAAAGGGCTTATATAGTAAATAAATAACAAGCACGCCACAGTCGGGTGTCTCAGCGACACCACATAAAGGGCTTATATAGTAAATAAATAACAAGCACGCCACAGTCGGCCGTCTCAGCGACGCCACATAAAGGGCTTATAAGGTAAATCAATAACAAACATGCCCGCGATCGAGGCGTGCATGCGACACCACATAAAGGGCTTGTGACGAGAATAATCACGGTGAATATCCGAGGAGGTAGAACCATCCCAGGGATACTCAATAAATCAAGTAAAAAAATAGTCCACAATAATAATAATCATAATCATCATATGTCACCGGTCATAATCAATGTTCTGACTTAGTAGTTTTTCCTCCGAAGACCGACACTAAGACCGACACTTGACCCATCCCAGACTGTAGTCCTTAACCATGGACACGGCTATTCGAATAGATGTTTAATCTCTGCAGAGAGTGTACTCTTTACCCACGGGTAACGGATTCCTTTAGTCCATCGGGACTAATTCCGTCTACGGTCTTTTGGTTGAAAACACACCTGACCGCACACACCAGCCTAACTCACCTCTGTCTGGAATCACCCGTGACACTTGTTTAAGCAAAACTCTAAGTGGGGAGGCTACAACCTCGATTAGCATGGGATCACAAAATTTATACCACGCGCAAACTAGGGGAGCTACCCATTCGGCTACAACCGAAAACACCCATGCCCCCGGACCAGGTGGCATGCCTACCGGATGCTGTCGACGTTCTGGGAACGGGGGTACCCAGACTTGCCTGCCTGCGGCCTGCGGCGTGGCTCAAGGGGTGGCCCAGCACGGCCCATCTTCATCAACACAAGCTCAAGACCCTCGCGAGGGGCCAAGCCTCGCGGGGCGGACGACAGGAAGCCTCCTCAGGCACGGCCTCGTTAGGCTGGCTCACGAGGAGGCAGAGAGATCAAGGCGGGGTACCTCACGAGGGTGCCCATGATGCAAGCCATGACAACCAAGGGCGCCAGGCGGGCGTCAGCCCGTGCAGTGTCCTCGTTTCCTCTTTGGTCCAAAGGAGGCAAGCGCAGGCGAGAATATCAAGTAAAGGCAACCATTTCGGTGCAACATGACCAAGACCAGCCCAACGGCAGGAAGGAGGTCATCGTGGAGCCCAAGCCGGCGTCATCATCAGAGCCTTTGGCAGGCGAGGACCAACTTTAGTCAGGATAAGTGTACTAGATGTTCCCCTTCAAAATGGGCAATTGTTGGTGCCCTTCCCGCTCAATATTTGGGAAGAGGCCCAGGGCCTCCACCTATAAATAGGACTAGCCACCCACAGGGTAGAGGCATCTGGATCGAGACCTGATCGACCAGAGAGAGGCATCTTAGAGAGAGAGAGAGAGAGAGAGAGAGAGAGAAGCAACTGAGCTCGCCCTACCAGTTCATCGCACCAGCCAAGAACAGACCCTCGCGAGGCTGTTCTTCCTTGTACTGTTCATCATCAGCCCCAGAGGCAATCCACCACACCACAAACTAGAGTAGGGTATTACACCACAACGGTGGCCCGAACTAGTATAAAACTGTGTGTCCCTTGCGTTGTTCATCGTTCGTAGTTTAGATCCTTGCGAGGCGACACGTGTGATCTCCGCGCGCACCCCAGAGTTCGAACCTAGAGGGTCTGCCGGAACCCGAAATCCAACATTTGGCGCGCCAGGTAGGGGTGCGCAGGGCTCCGCCTTCCGCTGCCCTGTTCTTCACTGCCCCTCGCATCCATGTCGGGGCCTTCGCGGGCCCGCGCGGCATCAGGCCGCGCTCTCGCCACTCGCGTCGCCAGACGGCCCCGTCGGGCCGCCCGCCGTTCCCGTTTTTTGCTGTCAACGCGCCGCCCGGCCAGTGGGGAAACGAGCAGCAGGCGTCGTCCCAACATCCATCCGTTAGGCGAGACGGCCGCACCGCTACTCCTTCGCTCGCCCCAGCTGGTTCTTCGTCCCGCGCACTCCGCACGCCCATGGAGGCTCGAGCCGCGCTCATCGCGGCAAACGAGCTCCTATGCTACCGCCCCGTCGACAACGTCTATGAGGAGTGGTTCGACCGCGTCGCCAAGCTCGTCCGTGCGCGAGGCTCCCAGCGCCCGTCCTTCACCATTGCACCGCACCACGCCTTGGCGCAGCAATGAAACTCCGAGGCGCCTCAGCCGCCTCCCCCTCAAGAAGGCGCCTTGGCCCCAAGACGCGTGGCTCCTGGGAAGAACCCACTCCGTCCGGCACCAGCGCAGCAAGAGCAGAGCTGCCAAGAGGTCCCTCGCCCCCAAGAAGCCGCCCGTGTGCTCCCTGCACCGGCCCGTCATGACCGCGCTCCAGTTCCCGCGCGCCAAGACCCCGCGCTGCTCCCAGCGGCAGCGCACAGGGACCTGCAAGATCAAGCTCTCCGTCACCAAAGGCCTCCCATGGCCACTGCAGGCTACCGTGCCTTCACCGCCGAACTACGCAGCGTCGCGTGGCCCGGAAAGTTCAAGCCAGACCTGCCTCCTCGCTACGACGGAACGGCCGACCCGGCGGAGTTCCTTCAGCTTTACGAGCTGGCCATCGAAGCCGCCAACGGGGACGAAAAGGTCATGGCGAACTGGTTTCCCATGGCGCTCAAGGACGGTGCCCGCACTGGCTCTGAACTCGGCTCCTGGCACGATCTCCTCCTGGGACGAGATGCGCACCCGCTTCATCGCTAACTTCCAAGGCACTCGCGACCAGCCTCCTGCCGTGAGCGACATGCGCCGCATCAAGAAGCAGCCGGGAGAGACCCTGCAGAAGTACATCCAGCGCTTCAACAATGCACGCCTCAAGATTCCCAAGGTGATCGAGGAGGCCATCATCTCAGCCTTCTCCGATGGTGTGCGCGACGTCAAGATGAAGGAAGAGCTGGCGATGCATGAAGACCTATGCACATCCCTGGAGCTGTTCAACTTGGCGACCAAGTGCGCCAGGGCTGAGGAAGGACGCCTTGCCCTCCTCGAACTGCCGGCTGCCGACCCCGAAGAGAAGAAGCCCAAGGTCAAGGACGTGAAGCGCAAGGGGGCTGCCGTGCTCGCGGCAGAACCAGACACCAAGCGAGGCAGAGATCAGCATGAGTCTTCCAAGGGCAGCCGGTACTGTGTGTACCACGACCTCCACACCCACAACACCAACGAATGCCAAGAGCTAAGGGCTGTGCGAGAAGGGAGAATTGGTCGACGCCCCGACCGTAGTGATCGAGGCTACGGCCGAGGAGGAGGAAAAACGAAGGACGCTAGGAAGACCGTGGCCCTCGCCAAGGGTGGCGTGACCGACCTCGCGAGGACCGCTGGCAGGATCAGCCTCACGAGGGAGGTCGGAGGGACCCGCCTCGCGAGGGAGGCTGGAGGGATCAGCCTCGTGAGGATCTCCCGTGAGGCAACGCAGGCCTCCCTCCTCTGCCACCGCAACCAAGGAGAAATGAAGACCATCATCAGGACGAGGGGGCTGGGGGCTTCCAGGAGCCACGCGCGATCGCTTGCATCCTGGGCGGAGCTCAAGCCCCAGCCTCTCAGTGCATATTCAAGCAGTTCGCCCGCGAAGTGAATGCAGTCCTCCCCAGGCTCGAAGCCACGCGCCCTCTCAGGTGGTCAGCATGCGCCATCACGTTCAGCTCAGCGGATCAGCTCAAGTGCGCAGCCACAGCCGGAGTCCTCCCGATGCTTTGTTCCCCAATCATTAGCAACGTGCAAGTCACCAGGACCCTCATCGACGGCGGAGCAGGGCTCAATGTCCTGTCCATCGAGACGTTCAACAATCTCCAAGTGCCTTACAACCAGCTTCAGCCAACCAAGCCCTTCTCCGGAGTCACTGATGGCTCCACAGTTCTGATAGGGCAGGTCCGCCTCCCTGTCACCTTCGGGGCGCGCACAACTACCGCACCGAACTCATCGACTTCGACGTCGCCCACATTCGCCTGCCATACAATGCCATCCTCGGGTACCCGGCCCTGGCCAAATTCATGGTCGTGACTCATCACGGCTACAATGTCCTCAAGATGCCAGGAAGCGGAGGAGTCATCACGGTGCCTTGTGAAGAGAGAGACGCAGTGTGTTCCTGGGCGTGCTTTTCAAGCCGCGTCACTTGAAGACCCAGATCACAGGAGCGGGAGGCTCCTCGAGACTGCTCCCAAGAAGAAGAAGACGTCGCCTGGCCCGACCCCTCGGGAGGCAGGCCCCTCAGGGTCCGCGCCTGTTCAAGGGGCACCTCCTTCTGTCGCATAGGAAGGCGCGCCCGGCGTCCTTCTCGAGCAAGGCTCGGGGGCTCTCTCCTGGAGGGCCACCGACTTTGCTAAGATCACGAGGGAGGCGCTTGGGCACCACTTGGAGGCGTGCTTCAAAGCACGTTTCCCTCAGGAAGGAGCGACGCAAGGAGGGCCAAACCCTCAGGAGTTCGTCAGCAAGGTCATTCAGGAGCTGCAGGAGTCAAGAGTCATGAGTGGCAGCCGCTGCTTACCCGCCGTAGCTCCCCATCCAGGTGAGGATGGAGGGCTGCGCGTCTGCATCGACATACCAGGGCTCAACCGAGCCGCCTCTCAGGAGCGCCTCTGGCCCTCACGCGTGGGGCGCTGTGAAGGTCCACCCCACAACTACGTTCGCATGCCTTACGGGTTGCCGAACGCGGCTACCACGCGCCAGCGCCTCATGAGGAGCATCTTGGAGAGGTGGCCAGGCGTTCCGCAGTCCTGGCGGAGATGGAGATGGTCCACGAGGAGCCACCAGCGCCTCCGGAGCCTCCCGAGGCCCCTGGGCCTGGGGGCTCGTGAGGATCGGCTTCCACAGCACACGGCGTCCGCTACTTCAGCATCCCTTCACCCTCAACGTTATCAGGTGACATCCTTCGAGTTTCATTTTCAGCTGGGAGCACCCCGAGGCTGCATCATTCCCGGGCAGCGTGGGTCCATCCCTGCGGCGTGTATCCCTTTTGCTTCATGTTTCTAGCTTACTTTATTGGGGGCACCCCTCGGGCTGCATCATCCCCAAGCCACTCGGGCCAGACCCAGTGGCATGTATCCCTCTCGCGTTTATTCGGGTTGTGCATTTGACCCATCATGATTGTTATTTGGTGCCTGTCCATGGCACCCCTCTTCTGCCATGTCGGCTGCTTGCACGTTAAAGGGGGGGGGGTACCTGAGCATCGTTACTCATGGACTCCTACTGGCTCTCCAGCCCTCACCCTCTGGCCTTGTCCACGGCATCGCGACACAGCATACCTGACGGCCGAGCCCCGCCGAGGCCAGGACCCGAGGACGTGGGCGTCGACATTTGACCAAATTTGCAGGAACACATCACAAGTTAAGGCCCAGAGCCAGGCGCAACCCGCCTTGAGGTAGGGCCCCGTGAGTCCCGCGCTGGCTCACGAGTGCCCAGATACACCTCGTCAGGCCCTACCGTGCCAGCCACGTGTCGTATGGGTCAGCCTGCGCCCGGGGCTCCTCCCGGAGGGAGCCCCTCCCACGCACCGATGGAAGCACCATGCTCACTGGCTGGCGACACTACCGAGGAGCGGCTATGCCCGTACACATACGGAAGCGCTATGCTCCACGCTGGTGATAAACAACTGAGGGTGGCCCCCGGCTGCATCAACCTCAGGGAGCCCAGATCTCAATGTCTGGCCTCATCGTAACGCCTCCCCTCGGGAGTGCAGCGAGGGCTGGGCACGGGGCTACGCATGGGTCACGCCAGACGCCGCCACCAGCCAGGCCCCTCGGGCCTGGTTCGTCGCACATCTCTCCCCGAGCGGAGCCAAGGTACGGAGGCCGTTTGAACGTCAAGGGGGAGTCCTGAGCATCGCGACTCAGGAGCCTAACTGGTCACGTAGCCCCTCACGCCTTAGTTCCGAAAGGCTAACGGCGGTTGAGGTATGTGCGGGGCCGGGCCCTGCCGACCTGGAATGGTAAATTCACCCATGCATCTCATTTCCCTACTTGCTGTTCGTGCGCCAAGGGGGACTCCTGAGCATCGCGACTCAGGAGCCTAACTTGTCACGTAGCCCCTCACTCCTTGGTCCCGTCCTGGTTTTCGGTCGGGGCTAACAACGGCTAAGGTATGCGCGGGGCCGGGCTCTGCCGACGTAGAACATAAGCAAGTAGGAAGGAAAAGCGCAAATCTCAAGGAATTCAAAAGCAAATATTACAGTCCATAACTGTTTTCACAATGTCAAACGCAAGTTTAAACGCCTCCACGAGGCATGATGCATGTTGTAGGGGTCGAAAGCAGGACAGGAGCCACGAAGGAGTTACTTGTTGGCAGCATCGTTCTTTGGCGGCGGAGACTCTTGTTGCGAGTTCGCCTCGTGCAACCTCGGGATCGGCGCCTCGCCCGGCTTGGTCTTGAAGGCCGGAACCGCCCGTGAGCCTCTGCTCCAACCCTTCACGGCCTCGGCGGCAGCGCAAGCTCGCCCGCTCACAAGCTCCAATTTGTCAAGATCAACGTCGGGATCGCGAAGGTAGGCGTGGGTGAAGACGCCGTCGTACTGCAGAAAGGCAGGACCGCGCCTCGGCCTCGGCCGTGGGGCGAGCCAAGGTGACATCTTCAAGAGCGCGAACCAGGAAGGAGGCAGCTTGGCGGGGCCGTCCTCGGCGCCCGGCCAGCGGGCTCTCCCGAGCCGCTGTCGTAAGCGACCTCGGCAAAGGTGCGAGCCTTCACCTCCGGCT
The DNA here is from genome assembly GCA_021605145.1 of Aegilops bicornis. Classification (NCBI taxonomy): domain Eukaryota; kingdom Viridiplantae; phylum Streptophyta; class Magnoliopsida; order Poales; family Poaceae; genus Aegilops; species Aegilops bicornis. The sequence continues at coordinate 254,524,863 of CM038670.1, read as the reverse complement.
TCGTGAAGGCCACGCGGTCCTCGGCGAGGACCAGCGCCTTGCCGTCAGCTCGACCCTCTTCGCCTCCAACTCCTGCTCCAAATAAGACCCAAGCGGTTATGGCGCTCATCAAGCTTGGCTTCCCGGTCCTTGGCGGCCGCCTCGCGAGCCCTCATGCCTTCCTCCTTCTCTTGGCGGGCGCAGGCCTCCTTGGCAAGCTGGTCGCGCAGGCCCTGCAGCTCGCTCTCCAGCGCCTTGCAGCGACCTCGGACATCGGCTACCTCCCCCAAGGCAGCGTCGTGAAAGGCCTTTGCCCCGAGGACGGCCTGCTTCTCCTCATCGCAAGCCGTCGCGGCCTGGACCAGCGCTGCTCGAACCGAAGCATCAGAGCGAACCCAGACGGAGGCCAGCTCCAGGCGTCCGGCCACCAAGTGAGGGTCGGCGCCCAGAAGATCTCTCTGCATCCGGTCCAGTTCAGCAGTAGCACGATCCAGGACAGTAGGAGGATTCGGAGAAACGGCAGTTGGCGGAGTAGGAGGAGAGGACGGCAGCGTAATCACAGCACCATGGGTCGGGGCCTCCTGCGCCCCGGCGACTGTGGCAGTGGCATGAGGCAAGGATACCTCGGGAGTCGCTTGGGCCATGGGGGCTGAGCTCGCTCCAGCTAGCCCCGCCAGGCCTCGCGAGGATGACCGGGTAGGAGAGGCCCGCGTCTTGCCGCCCCCTTCTTCCGCGGATGGAGCCGCTGTCCCGGGCGAAGCCTCAGGAGCCCCCTTCAGCTTTTTCGCCGCAGGCGCCAGCCTAGCCAAGGAATACAGATAACAAGCCTCAACAACAAAGCAAGAAGCGAAACAAGAATCAAGCACTTACTGATCATCGCTCGCGGGCTCGGGCAGCCTCAGGCCGAACTTGAAGCCCGAGAGCCGGCTGCAGGGGTCAGCCTCAAGAGGCTCGGGAGCAGGAGGCGCATCTGCAGATCGCCTCGGATCCGGAGCAGACCCGCGGGGAACCAGCCCCGTCCTGTCCTTCTTCGGGATCAGAGGCGAGCTCTCGCCGCCCCGCTCATCGCATTCCTCATCGTCGTTCGGCAAGAGACGGAGAGCGCGGGACCTGCGCTGGGGGAGGGGCGCTCTCGACTCCCCGTCGGTCGCCTCGGAGTCGGGCCCCTCTTCCAGCTCCTCTTCTTCCTCCTCTTCGCTGGTACCGCCGGAGGACACGTTCACCGTCGCTAGGGCCGCCGGGTCCTCGGGAACCTCTGTGGGCACAGGCCCGTCCCCGTTGAAAGCGGGCATGGAGTCCACCACCTGCTCCCAATCATCTCGAAGGAACAGGGGCACAGGGGCGCCCTCCAGCCTCGCCACGTCTCCCCCGACCAAAGACTTGAGGACCGCGGCCAGATCTTCGTCGGCCAGGGCTACGGGGCTCGGGCGAGGCCTCCACAGCGGAAGCGAGTATTGCCGAAGCGGGGCCACCGGTGCTCCAGGAACTCCCTCAGGAGCGACGCCCCGGTCAGCTTCGCCGTCGCCATGTTGCCCGGCCACAGGTCCGCGTTCATCTTCTCCAGCACCGACTTCGCGCGGGGATCCACGAGTTCCGCGTGAGACCAAGCATCGACGGACGTGGGCTGCTCCATGGGCAGAATCAGCCGAGGGTGGATGCACCCAGCATCTACCATGACCCACTTGCTCCTAAAGCCCTCAATCCTCTTCCCGGGCTTCGAGATGGCATTGGAGTTGCCGTACGCGACAAAGCTTGCGCACACGGTGACGGGGCCGCGAGAGGTCCTGAGGTAGAAGTAGTGGCGCAGCAAGGCTACTGAGGGCTGCACCCTGACATGAGCCTCACAGTAGTAGGCGAAGATCGCCAGGAGAAGAACAGAGTAGGGGTGGAGGTGCAGAGCTTGCAGTTTGTAATGGCGAAGGACAGAAAAGAAAAACTCAGAAAAGGGAGGCACCAGACCGGCAGCAATGGCACTCACGAAGAACGGATAGAAGGTGCTCCCTTGGTCCTCAGGAAGGGTAGAGCCAGCCTTGAGCACCGCTTCCCCGTCGTTGCCTTGCGCCGCCATCATCCGGCGCGCTTGGGCAAGGCTCTTGTCCGACACATTCGGGGAGTCCCAAGCGGGTGAGTACCAAGCTCCGGCCGGGGTCTGGCGAGGCGCCATGCCTTGCTAGGGCACGGGGTTGGAGTAGATCTGGGGATTTCGGAAGCAGGAAGGATAGGCGCAAGAAAGGGGATCTGGGCAATGACTGGAGAAGGCAAAGGAGGAAAGGCTCAGATGGGTACCGCTCCCTTGTTGATTCGTGCAATTGTCAAGGCGTCGTGGGGAAGCGAAGACACCCACGTCCAATCAACCGCCACGCGGCGCCCAAGGCCGCAGGCTGTTAGAACCCTGGGCGCCAGATTTCTGCCCCTTCGCATCTCTGCTAGGCCAAGTCTAGGCGCGCCTTGGGCCCGGGGGCTACTGTCGGCGTTCTGGGAATGGGGGTACCCAGACTTGCCTGCCTGCGGCCTGCGGCGTGGCTCAAGGGGTGGCCCAGCACGGCCCATCTTCATCAACACAAGCTCAAGACCCTCGCGAGGGGCCAAGCCTCATGAGGGGCGGAGACGACAGGAAGCCTCCTCAGGCACGGCCTCGTCAGGCTGGCTCGCGAGGAGGCGGAGAGATCAAGGCGGGGTACCTCACGAGGGTGCCCATGATGCAAGCCATGACGACCAAGGGCACCAGGCAGGCGCTAGCCCGCGCAGTTTCCTCGTTTCCTCTTTGGTGCAAAGGAGGCAAGCGCAGGCGAGAGTATCAAGCAAAGGCAACCATTTCGGTGCAACAAGACCAAGACCAGTCCAACGGCAGGAAGGAGGTCATCGTGGAGCCCAAGCCGGCGTCATCGTCAGAGCCTTTGGCAGGCGAGGACCAACTTTAGTCAGGATAAGTGTACTAGATGTTCCCCTTCAAAATGGCCAATTGTTGGTGCCCTTCCCGCTCAATGTTTGGGAAGACGCCCAGGGCCTCCGCCTATAAATAGGACTAGCCACCCACAGGGTAGAGGCATCTGGATTGAGACCTGATCGACCAGAGAGAGATCTAGAGGCATCTTAGAGAGAGAGAGAAGCGACTGAGCTCCCCCTAGCAGTTCATCGTACCAGCCAAGAACAGACCCTCGCGAGGCTGTTCTTCCTTGTACTGTTCATCATCAGCCCCAGAGGCAATCCACCACACCACAAACTAGAGCAGGGTATTACACCACAACGGTGGCCCGAACTAGTATAAAACCGTGTGTCCCTTGCGTTGTTCATCGTTCGTAGTTTAGATCCTTGCGAGGTGACGAGGTGTAGGTAGGTAGGTAGGAGGTGTGATCTCCGCGCGCACCCCAGAGTTCGAACCTAGAGGGTTTGCCGGAACCCGAAATCCAACAGATGCCTCCGGTATCTTCCACCATGGCTTCTCTGTACGGTGTGTGCTAGGAAAGGGGTTGACAACTTACTGAACCGTACCCTACCTATGGCAGGGACAAGTGGTAGTACGAAACAAGTATGGGGGTTACCGGAACAAGACTCGATCTATGGTCGACTCAGGAGGCTTAAGTATTCCCTGCATGATTAGCATAAAAATTTATACTACTACCAACAGACAGAATCACCACTCGACATACCTCATCATGCCGTACCGGACACAACCGTCTCGACGGAGGACTAGATACAAGCCCGTGTCTACCCAAGACAGAGGCTTTCCCGGGTCCCTTCCAGCATGCATGAAAAGCATATGCTGGTGACTACTATCCCAAACATATCAAACTCCAATCGCATGAAATCATCAATATGCACTCATGAGTTTGAACATATCATCACATAAAATAACGGATACTCCGTGTCGAGGTGGTATTGTAACCGTGTCAGATAACACACACAATATTATGCCAGGGTTCAGAATGCTTGCCTTCAAGTTGTGTGGAGGCAGGGTGCATTCCAAAACTTTTGAAAGTTTTCTTCTCTCTCCAAAAATCCTATTTAAATTTTTTGAATTAATACATAGTTTCAAAAACAGTACACAAAAGTTGTCTGAATTATTTTCAAATAAATCTGAAAATGAAGTAGACAATATTTTAGAGAGGTAGGAAAAAGAATCAACTCATTTGGAGTTATATTTAAAAAGTTATAGCCAGTCAAAGTTTTGGTCAAATTCTGTTTTTAAAATAAAACAGAAAAAAGAAAAAAAAGTTTCGAAGACTAACCACGTCGAAGGCGTACTCTGGGTTTACGTCTTCACTTATGCCTACGTGGACCCGTGCTGGGTCACAGACAGGTGGGGCCCGCGCTGTCAGGTTCATCTCCCTCCCTTGCGCTTTCCTGGCCAGGGAGGCGGGAGGCCTCGGCGACCCCAGTCGGCGGAAGGCTACTCCCCGCGGGGTACTAGGCACGGGGATAGGTTCCCCATGAGCTAGCGGTCCTCTCGATGGTCACCACTGCCGGAGTGGTGGACAGGGTCGCCGGCGGCGAGCTCCGAGGCGGACGGAGGTTTCGGGTTGGTTTGGGGATTCGGTCTACGGTGGCTCTCGATCGGAATTAAGGGATGAGACGGCTCCGCTGGGTCAAGGAAAGACTAGAGGCGGCGAGTATGGGGTCGGAGGGGCTCTGGCTGCGAAGTAACCAACCGGAGTGCGGCGGCTGCTGCACTTGCCGGAGGCGAGGATGACGACCTCCTCTGGTCAAACTGCTGCGAGGGGAGTTGGCTACGTTTGACTTGAGGCTGTTGACGAGTGCAAGGGAGGCCAGGGGCGCTATTTATAGCAAGGCAGCGTCGGTTCTCGATGGTAGCCGTGGATAAGCTCGACGGTGTGCTTGCTACTGTCGCCGGAGGCAACGTGGCGATGGCCGGCTGGCTTCAGGGGCTAACGACGAACTCTCCACTGTCCAAGGAGGCGAGATGGCGCGCTGCGGTGGTTTGGGCGGTGCCGACCTGAGCAGGGGCGGGCTACCGACGCCTGCGTGCCGCCAAAAGGCTCATTCTTGGCGGCGCGCGAGGAGCCGGTGGCAGACATGTCATGGGCGAACGGACAAGATCGTGGTTTGGTCCCTCGGGCAAGAAAAGACCGGGAGGCACGGAGTGCAGCGACGGCAGCTCGAACGCAGCGGCTGCGATTGGCGGCGCTCGACGCGCCCAGTGCATGCCCACCAACCGCTCGGCGAAATGCCATGGCAGCCCAGAGGGCTTGGATGATACTGCAAGTTACCAGACTTGTTAGGGTGGTTACTAAATCTCTAGTGGACAAGCTGGCTAGGAAAATAAAGCCACTCTATAATGCTAACTAAAATCTATGCCAAAACGGTTCATGCACTCCAACTGTTTGACGAAATGATAGGGGCATCCGGATGGTTTTGCAAGTAACCAAAAATTCCAGATCAGAGTCTCTTTAGGTACTAGAAAACATGGCATGCTTGTTTTGGGAAAAATCAAAACTTGATAGTGCAAGTTTTGCAAATCTTTAGTTCTGGACAGAATGTAAATGGCATTATTGCTTGCACTAAAAATCCTCCAATGGGTCCACTCTCCTGGACTTAAGGTTTTTGTAGGGTGGTCTACAAGCAGGAGAAAGAATCAAGGGAAAAAGGGCAAGCAAAAATATGGTAGCGATGAAAATGCCAAAGCTGGACGAGAGAGCAAAAGAGGATGCTTTGCTCTAATTTTGAAAAGAACCTTCTTGGGTTTCTGCATAAAAATGAATTATATGCATCTACTGTCATCTCCAAATACTTGGTGAAATTTTTAAAGAATTATTTAAAGGGGTTATAGTGCAAAGGTACCAACTGGACTAGTTTAGAAAACTTGGGGTAGGGCTCAAAAATTTCAATGAATAAAAGATATTTTTCAACATCAAAGTGATTTAAAAATATCACATGACATCCCCAAATTTTGGTGGAAATTTTAGATGCATCTATCAAATGGTTGCAGTGCAAAAGAGGCTCCAAAACTTATGAAAATCACTTTAAAAGAATAAAGCTCACGAAAAATAATTATGCCAATAAATCCATTGATAAAAGAATTGTTTTATTGAGAGAGTACACAAGTCCAATAATATTTTTGGAAAGTTCCCACTTGAGTTAAAACTTCACAATATTAAAGAAAAAGGAGTTCTGAAATCAAAAGAAAATCCAGAAAGCAAAATTTTTAAACTCCTGGCAAAATTTTAATAATTCAAAACATGGTTAAATTTTTGGGGTATTAAAAAACGCCCCTCCAAGAGTTACCCAAAGCGCAGGTCGCTACCCCGACTCGAGGAGGAAGCATTGAAACCTACATCACCAGCATACGATGCGGATGACCTGCCACATCGTGGCCGAGACAGAGAGGCGTTTCAGCCTGAAGTTCAGCCTGCTCCCAGCCGCCACTCAAACAAAAATACCAAGGCCCGGGGCAACACGCGGGACCAGCGAGACGTATTGGAAAGCAGGGCAAAACATGAAAGATCGATATACGGATCACGGGGGTGCGCACCAACGCGGAACGATGACCGTCACGCCGGATACTAAAAGTAAATCCGGCCGGGCCGAACACAGCAGACAAGACTCATATGAACTGCGTCGTGATATAGCCCGGCACAGAGGCGCCGCACACCCCCTATGCTTCACTAATGAAGTTATGGATCACGAATTCCCGGAGGGTTTTAAACCCGTAAATATCGAATCGTATGATGGTACAACAGATCGCGCGGTATGGATTGAGGATTTCCTCCTCCACATCCACATGGCTCGCAGTGATGATCTACAGGCCATCAAGTACCTCCCACTAAAACTCAAAGGACCAGCTCGGCATTGGCTGAATAGCTTGCCAGCAGACTCCGTCGGTAGTTGGGAGGATTTGGAAGATGCATTCCTTGACAACTTCCAGGGCACTTATGTGCGATCACCGGATGCTGATGACTTGAGCCATATTACTCAAAGAGCCGGGGAATCGCCGATCTATTCTGCATACGGTTCTGACTAAGAAAACCAAATTGTCGACTTCACGGATCACGAGAGGCCTTAGTGGCATTCAAGCATAAAATTCGTGACGAGTGGCTCGCCCGGCACCTCGGCCAGGAGAAGCCGAAGTCTATGGCAGCCCTCACGACACTCATGACCCGCTTTTGCGCGGGCGAGGATAGCTGGCTGGCTCGCAGCAACAACACATCAAGGAACCTGGGCACCTCAGATACTAAACATGCTAATGGCAGACCACGTCGTAACAGACACAAGCGCCGCAACAACGGCGATAACGCTGAAGATACGGCAGTCAATGCCGAATCAGAGGCTCTAAATCCGGTCAGCGGAAAAAGCCATTCAAAAGAAGTACTCCGGGCCCGTCTAGTCTGGATCGCATACTTGATCGCTCGTGTCAAATCCATGGCACCCCCGATAAGCCAACCAATCACACCAACAGAGAATGCTGGGTGTTCAAGCAGGCCAGCAAGAATGCCGAAAACAAGGACAAGGGGCTGCATACTGATGACGAGGAGGAGCCCCGGCCACCGAACACAGGAGGACAGAAGAGGTTCCCCCCACAAGTGAAGACGGTGAACATGATATACGCAACCCACATTCCCAAGAGGGAACGGAAGCATGCACTAAGGGACGTCTATGCGATGGAGCTTCTCACCCCAAAGTTCAACCCATGGTCCTCTTGTCCGATCACCTTCGATCGCAGGGACCACCCCATTAGTATCCGTCATGGCGGATCCGCCGCATTGGTCCTAGACCCCATCATTGACGGATTTCACCTCACTCAAGTCCTTATGGATGGCGGCAGCTTTGAACCTGCTCTATCGAGGATACGGTCGCCAAAATGGGTATAGATCCCTCGAGGATCAAACCCACCAAAACCACCTTTAAGGGCGTCATCCCAGGTGTAGAGGCCCATTGGGCTCAATCACACTGGAAGTGGTCTTCGGATCCCCAGACAACTTCCGAAGCAAGGAGTAAATCTTCGATATCGTCCCGTTCCGCAGTGGCTATCACGCATTGCTCGGGTGAACCACATTTGCAAAATCCAATGCAGTACCGCATTACGCATACCTCAAGCTCAAGATGCCAGGACCTAGGAGGGTCATAACGGTCAATGGAAACACAGAACGCTCGCTCCGCACGGAGGAGCACACGGCGGCCCTCGCAGCAGAAGCACAAAGCAGCCTTTTAAGGCAAACCGTCAATTCGGCGATACAGCCCCCGGACACCGTCAAGCGAGTCCGGAGTAACCTGCAACAGGATCGCCTGGCACGTTCAGAGCTCGCCTAGCAATTCGTCCCCCGTCCTAGACCCAGTCAAGCGACGAAATCCATGTCGCGCATACATAATTACGCTGAAGATACCATGGGCATAGGCGGGGGCACGATTAGGGCACGCCCCGCAATGCGGCTCAACCGCCCTAGGGGCTACATACTTTTATCATTTTTTCTCTTTCAGGACATTACTCTCTGGAAGCCCTTTACAAGATATGATTGCGGACACATTCTGAGGAAGGAACAACCAAGGAGGCAAGAAGCTAAGTCGTACAAGGGAACCCCGAGGTGGTCTCTAATAACAATCGGCATACCCGTTTTTTAAAATACCCGTACGCTGCCTGCCCTTGGATAGGACATGTCAAATAGTCCTATTTGTTGCATATTGCACTACTTGTATCAAGTACGCTTCGACGTATCATTTAAATAACAATGCATAGCATTAGTCTATTGTTGCATTATCAATGCTTTTTTCTTATATGTTTATTTATGACAACTTTTACCCGTACATTCTGGTACGACCAGTATGCCAGGGGCTTTCATATACCCCATAATACGGCATGAGAAGTCCGAACACTTTCGACAGTGCGGCACCCTGGACTTATAGCATTATATGCATCAGCTCTGAATCATGTCTTGGGTCAATAGTTGGGTTTGCCCGACTCCCATGTTTTGGTACCTTACGTTCCGCAATATCGGCTAAGGTAGCACTGGGAGAACTACTGCGATTGTGTCCCGGTTCTTCCGGACGAGCACCTCAGTAGAGAAAGGCAAAACTGACTATCATGATAAGGCGAGAGCTGGTTGCTGCTCGAGAGGTCTCAAGTCCTTAAAGACTTTTTCTGCTTCAGGCGAGGAGTCGGCCTTGTTCGTCTTAGGCGTGTATAGCGCCCCAATTCGGCCTTCCGAATACTAGGGGCTTCGCCAAAATTTAAAATTGTAGACTTCTATGTCTAAGTGAGAGTGATAAAGCCGTATAGTCCGATTGCCTGGTTCGTTGCGCTGAGCACCTCCCTCGAAGGACCGAAAAATGGGAAAAAGAGTGCTCAGATTTATCGCGAACACCTCAGTACTAGTTACATGAGGGCAGAAGCCGACGACTAGCCAACTCTCAGATTTTATAAACGGCCGCACATAAGGTAATATTTTAAATTCACAAGCATTGCATAGCGCAAATGAACTAGTTTCACATTACAGGATCACATGAGCACGTTCATTCAAAAATTACATCTTTAGCACATTCCTCCGCCACAAGGCGGGCACCCTTCAGGACACCATCATAATACATTTTGGGGTGGCGATGCTCCTTGCCCTACGGCGGCCCCTCCTTCACTAGCTTCTCGGCGTCCATCTTCGCCCAGTGCACTTTCGCACGGGCAAAATCCCTGCATGCACCTTCGATGCAGACGGACCGCTTGATGAGTTCAAACCAGGGGCAGGCGTTCACAAGCCGCCTCACCAGGCCAAAGTAGCTGCCCGGCGAGGCTCGCCGAGCCACATCCGGACTATGAGACCCTTCATGGCCTGTTCGGCCGCCTTGTGGAGCTCGACCGGTTGCTTGTTGGTCGCTCAAGGGCACCGGGTGTTCGGTCCCGATATCGAGACCAGAACAACTTCTCTGTCGAGCTCCCTCCTCGGCCGGTAGAACTCAGCGGCATTTGACATGCTTGTGGGGGTAGATCTGCGAACGCTCTTGGAGAGCTCCGAACTCGGGTAAGTAAAAAGAAAGTTTCCTTCACATGCTTGCTTTGCATAATGAATGCCTTACCCGCCACTATCTTCTTAACCGCCTCAATTTCCTAGAGGCCTTTTGGGCTTTGGCTTTGGCATGTTTTGCGCTTTCGAGGGCCTTCGCAAGCTCGGACCCTTGCGTCTTAGAGTCAAGCTCCAAGGCCTTGTGCTTCTTGACGAGAGCCTGGAGCTCTTGCTGCACCTCGCCTACTCGGGCCTCTTGTTTTTCTCGCTCGACGCGCTCCTTGGCCTCTTTGCCTTCAGCCTCGGACAGCGCCTTCTTCAGGGTTGCCACTTCGGTCGTGGCCCTGGGCAAATCCATGATGATCCTATTATTTTACAACCAAATTTCTTTTTAATATATAGGCAAGGTATTGCTTACCTTTGGTCTCCTCGAGCTGCCTCTTGGCAAGGCCGAGCTCTTCCTCGGACCGCTCAAGGTCCTGCTTGATCTGGCGACCTCTGCACGATGCGATGCGGCCGGCTGACCCAGTGAAGCCTGCATGTGCACATAGACATATTCTGATTAGACTCCTTTGTCATTATTTGATCCTCTATTCGGCCTTTCTTCGCGAACGCTAAACAGAGCATCAGGGGCTACCGTCTATGTGGTAATATTTTCCTACATTTTGATTACTTACCTCAAATCCTGTTAGGAAGCTAGCACAAGCTTCATTTAGTCCGTTTTTGGCGGACTGAACCTTCTCGATCAGCGCACTCATGATAGTGCGGTGCTCTTCGTCGATGGAAGTGCCGCGAAGTGCATCCAGCAAGTTGTCCGGTGCCTCTGGATGGACAGAGGCCGCCGGCACGGGCGGCTTGCCCCTCTTAACGGGGGGTCACCTGCTGGAGTCCGGAACCACTGGAGGTTCCAGCATAGTGTCCGGCTGGGGGCCGCACTTGGAGCCCATGGGAGTCTTGCTCCCTTTGCGCCCAGGTTCTGGAAGGTCTCAACGAGGCACCTCCAGGACTACCTCCCCTCGGCTCGTTACCCTTTGAGACAACACCTCGACGTTGTCCGTAGGGCGAGGGGTGGAGGCGGTCGGAAGTGAATCGCTATTCATATCTGACGGGTCCAAAGAACCATCCGACGAAGATACGTCGATACGGGCTCGGGCGGACTGCATAATCATGTTCGGCGTAAAGGGAAGCAGTGCAACAAAACATACCATGAATTACTGTGGTACCCGGATACTTACGACTTCGCCAAGGGCTTGTCCCTGGGTAACCACTCGTCGTCGCTGTAGGCGGCCGTCGTGGAGCAGTCCGGAAGGAGGGTCCTTCCCTTCTTGGACCCTTCGGCCTCCCCGGTTGGGGCGACCTTCCTTTTCTTGTCTCCCCCAGCTGGGGGGGGAGAACTTTCCTCTTCCTCCTCCTCGTCTTTGGGGGAGGAGTGCGCATCGGTTTTTTCGGACGATGAGTCTGGTATAACCGTGCGCCGGAGACTCTTTCTAGTCCCCGTGGCCTTCTTCTTGGCCTTCTTCTCCGGCACCTCATAACGTGCCAGAGCCAGCATCTCCGTCAGGAGAGCATCTGCTGGATCTTCGGGCAGAGGAGCCGGACAATCGATCGACTCCGCTGTCTCTACCCATTCCTGTTAATGGCATGGAAGCTTAGATCCCGCACATGATTAAACTGGGGCAAATAAATATTCTGCGAGATATAAAAACTCACCAGACTGGCATGGCGCTTTGCGCTGAGTCCGCGGTCCTCGGTAAGGGAAGGAGGTGCCTCGGCACCCTTGAACAGCACCTTCCAGACGTCTTTGTGTGTCGTGTCAAAGAGCTCTCGCAGCGTCTGGTGCTCGGTCGGGTCGAACTCCCACAAATTGAACGCCCGTCGTTGACACGGGAGGATCCGGCGGAAGAGCATGACCTGGACCACATTGACAAGCTTGATTTTCTTGTTTATCATGTTCCTAATGCATTTCTGGAGTCCGGTCAGCTCCACCGATGAACCCCAGGACAGGCCCTTCTCTTTCCAGGAGGTGAGCCGTGTTGGGATTCTGGATCGGAATTCAGGGGCCGCCACCCAGTTGGTGTCGCGCGGCTCGGTGATGTAAAACCACCCCGATTGCCACCCCTTTATGTTCTCCACATAGGAGCCCTGGAGCCATGTGAAGTTGGGCATTTTGCCCACCATGGCGCCTCCGCACTCAGCTTGCTGGCCAACCACCACCTTCGGTTTAACATTGAAGGTCTTCAGCCGCAGGACAAAGTGGGGCCTGATGCGAAGGAAGGCCTCGCACACGACGATAAACACCGAGATGTTGAGGATGAAGTTAGGGGCCAGATCATAGAAGTCCAGCCCGTAGTAGAACATGATCCCGCGGACAAACGGGCGGAGGGGAAATCCCAGTCCGCGGACGAAGTGGGTAAGAAAAACTACCCTCTCATGGGGTTCTGGAGTAGGGATGATCTGCCCCGCGTTGGGCAGCCGGTGCGCGATATCTGCGGCCAGGTATCCGGCTCCCCGTAGCTTTGTGATGTCCTCCTCCTTAATGGAGGATTTCATCCACTTGCCTCCCGCTCCGGACATGCTTGGAGCGGTTTGAGGAGAAAGACGCGAACTTTTGTGCTGGAGCTCAAGTGCGCAAGAATGGATGAGCAAGGAGAAAGAAGGCGTGGGTGGAAAAGGTGAATCCTTATCCCTTTATAAAGGCGGACGAAACTATACGTCCCCCCACCTGCCTGGTAAGCTCGCTTATTCCCCAAGCGCCGTAATTGATGGCACGGTTGGGTTGCCCACACCCATATTGATGAGAATCCCGTGATAAGGGACACGATCTCTGCTTCGACAAGACGTGCCAAAGAAACCACCTCGCAATATGTGTTGTGGCTGGTTGAGAAAAACGGTTCGAATAATGACCGAGCCGTGGTGTGATGTCATGCTGCAGAATGTGTCAGCAGATTAGATTCGTGGAAATATTATTCTCTCTACGGTGGTATGTGGATCTTATTTTGCAGAGCTGGACACTATCCTCGTGTTCAAGATCTTCTATGGAGAATTCAGAGGAAGAACCCGCCTTGCAATGCCGAAGACAAATCTGCGCGCCGGTCTCATCGCCATTAAAGCCTAGTTCAGGGGTTACTGAGGGCGTCCCGGATTAGGGGGTTTCCAGATAGCCGGACTATATCCTTTGGCCGGACTATTGGACTATAAAGATACAAGATTGAAGACTTCGTCCCGTGTCCGGATGGGACTCTCCTTGGCGTGGAAGGCAAGCTTGGCAATACGGATATGTAGATCTCCTCCCTTGTAACCGACTCTGTGTAACCCTAGCCCTCTCCGGTGTCTATATAAACCAGAGGGTTTAGTCCATAGGACAACAACAATCATACCATAGGCTAGCTTCTAGGGTTTAGCCTCTATGATCTCGTGGTAGATCAACTCTTGTAATACTCATATCATCAAGATCAATCAAGCAGGAAGTAGGGTATTACCTCCATCAAGAGGGCCTGAACCTGGGTAAACATCATGTCCCCCGCCTCCTGTTACCATCCGCCTTAGACGCACAATTCGGGACCCCCTACCCGAGATCCGCCGGTTTTGACACCGACAGAACCCAATAAGCAAGGCTAGTTACATAGTGCATATGTGTACATGATTGAAAGTAAATATCAACCATGAGTAACTAATATCTTGATGGAGAACTCGAAACTATGGAATACTAGGGGAAAAAATTTGCATGGTTTGAAGTACTAGCAATGTTCATGTGCATTTCAACGAATCATAATTAGAACAATACTTATTCACAAACTTGATACAAAACACTATAATTTTGATATACATATATCACTAGATATATATTATGTTTCAATTAGAATATATTCCTTGGGCTGTTTTGGTGAGGTCAGGGAGGGATGTGGTTGGATTTAAGATACTAATTATGGGTTTTTCTGCAAATTGGTAGACAAGTGGGATGTTTGTGAGAAACAACAACTTACCTCACAGTCGTTAGATGTAGATCTAATGGTCACAAACGACGGATGGCAGACACACCATCATCACCCACTTAGTCTTCTGTAGGAGTACTAGCAAGATCCGTGCATTGCACGGAACATCAAGATGCATTTTTTTTATAAAAACACTCGTTGTGATTGACCCATGCGGGAGTAATCCCATGTGTAAAAACTAATGATATCTCGAGAAATAGGAGATAAGGTGAAGAGGAGTGGGGCGTGGTGGTGACTGGTTGTCGGACTGAGCGGAGGCATGGGGATTGATGACGCCGGCAGCGGCCACCGGGCCAGTTTGTTCCAGAGGCTTCCTTTCTTAATTGCTCAACAATGAGGTTGTTGGAGAAAAGGATGAACGAGGGAAGGCCTTGTCTGCAAATGTGGAGAGGGGTGCGGGTATCTTTTTGTTTAATTTCCATCAGTCAGATATAGATCGGACGGTCTATATTGCAAGATGGCACGCGTACCATCATCACCAACTCGGTTTTTTAGAAGAGAAGAAATATAAGTATGGAGATACAAACGTATTATTGATACTTGTTTCCGTAAACTAGCATCTACATTCTATTCAACGCCTCAGCATGTGAGGCCTTAGCACAATGACTTCTCGACTATGTAAAACAAAGGTTTTCCCGTCGCCGATAAGGAGGGGGTGACGGCGGCGCACTTTTTGGCTTGCTCTAGTCCTAGTAGTCATACTTGGTGGTCTAAGCACGTGTAGATTTATTCTTTTTCACATCTCGTGTTCGCCATAATCGCCACATTTGTTGATGAATAGACGGTAAGTTATTCACGGGGAAACCCTTATTGAGCGTGTTTGCGAGAGAGAGAGAGAGAGAGAGAGAGAGAGAGAGTGCGTGTGTGATATGTCTAGAGACTGAGGCAATGATAACAGATTCTTTGTGTCTATGTGTGTGGAGGATAGAGAGAGACATGTTCATGGGGCTTTGTGTTGTGTAACATGGAGACACATATACATAATTAGAGAATGAGTGTGCGAGATACACATGTGGACATGGGGAGAGACGAGGATCCAGATTAATGGGTGTTTGTGCGTGTCTGTGTGTGTTTGTGTGCGCGTTTGTGTGTGAGAGGGAGTGTGTGTGTATGTGGAGTAGAGAGACCACTAATGATGTAAACCTAGTATAAGGGAAGGGGGAATGGTGTGACACGTGTAGTAGCGAGATAGCATGGGTGCGGGCGGGGGGAGCAGACTATTTGGAAGAGACATCGATTGTGTGTGGGAGAGGGGTGTGAGAGCGAGAGAGAGAGAGAGAGAGAGAGAGAGAGCTAGTGACAGAGAGAGAGAGAGAGAGAGAGAGAGGAAGAGAGGGGGCGTTTGTTTCCATAAATGGCGTATAGATAGGGAGACAATGTTGATGTTGTTTGAAATTGGCCTATGTATGGAGACGCAAGGGAAGCGAGTCATCGTGTGTGTGATAGGGACTTCATGAGATATCTAGAATAGATGGTGTAGAGAACAATGTGCGAGATCGAGAACGATGATACATTAGGGAGCTATGGAAAGAGTCACGACATATATGTATACTGGGAGGAGTTGGGGCGGGTCCGCATGTGGGAGAGATAGAAAGAGAGTTGTGCACAAGGAGACAAAGTGTGCTTGTTTTGCAGTGGGGATGGTGTGTGAGGTGAGTGTGCGAGAACCACATAACTAGGGAGATAGACGTTTGGGGGCAATGTTTTGTGTGTATGGGAAAGATACACTCTACATAGTGTGTGTGCTTGGGAAAGAGAGATGCCGGGAGACCTAGCTAGAGAGTGGGGGAAGAGATGTGTGCATGCCCAAGAGACAAAGTGATAGAGACCTATATTGGGGTACGAACTTTAGAAGAGAGAGGTGTGTTAATATGCTTGTGTGTTGGTGTTTGGGGGAGAGAACGACTTCTCTGTGTGTGTGTGGGGGGGGGGTGACGAGGGGGGTGGCTTCAGATAAAGAGTGAGGTGTCTATATTTGAGGGACTTTAGCGTAACTGAGATATACATGGTCAATAGTGTGTGCACTCAAGGTTGATCAATTTGTTTCACAGTTTGGACTATGAGATAATGATACTTTTGAACATGCGTGATATACTTTGATGTACCAGAATTACAAACCTAAGATTGGAATTTTGGAATTCGACTCCATCATTAGCTTTTGTAATTCATTTAAACACAGGTACATTTTTAAGCAGGGATTTCATGATTTCAAATTCATATATCAAACCTAGAGATATACACATACAGGCATGTTCAAACTTTAAAATCATCCACTTTATTCATACACATACACATTTTTTGCTTTTGTCATCATATTTAGGATAAACACATTTGGAATTTCATTTGAATTGGACTATATGTTGGTATTTGCTTGTAGTAGCTCAATGATCCATATTTGAATTGAATGGACAATCTAAGTTTCGAGTTGGAGACATTGATTTTCAAAACTTGCACTTTTTTGCGTGCAAAACAAACAAATTCTCGGCCATGATATCATAGTCGGCCGTACAAGAGCAGAATATAATTTTAGGCGCCAAAAGCTTTCAAACTTCCCACTCACATCGTAATATCTCGCGCCCGAAAGTTTAGCCCTGCGATATTCCTATATTACCCCCTGCCACATGAACGGAAAAGGGCTGCTTTGGTAAATCCATTGTTTCCCCACTTTGCCCCCAACCTTCGTCCCCAGCGCCCCGCCCCTGCCTCTTCCCGCCCCCCCCCCCCCCAACCACGGCAAGCCGCCGCATCTAGTCCTCCGTCGCAGCGGAGGATCTCACACCAACGGATCTACCTTACGCACCTTGGAACCCCCAAGCGCCAACTCGCCACTTCACCGGAACCGCTTCAGCGACTGGCTTGTACACCGCTCCAGATCTCCTTGACCGCCATCATGGTCCACCGCACCGGATCTGCTTAACCGGCGCCCTCGTCCACCACAGTGTAGGCCCTTCACTGACTCCCTCGTCCGTCCCTTCGCTGGCCCTTCATACAAGCCCTCGTCCGTCGCAACAGATCCGCCTCACCGAAAGCACTGTACAACACGCCCGCCGAAGCCTTCATCCACTGCACCGGACCCGCTCCACGGATGCCATATTCAACTCCACCGGCCCTGCTTTACCGACGCCGCAGCCTCATCAGATTATTTCGATCTGTACTCCTTCGGTTTTTCTCTTTATCGTGCAACTGTTCACTTACCACAGATGAGCTTTCTTGTATGTCGATAGACGCCGCAACCGTAGCACCGGAGCCGCTTCAGCGATGGCGACAGTCGGCCCAAACTCAACTGCAACACGAGCACCATTGACGATCCTTAGCTATCAAGTTTGCCAACGATACCCATACGCCGCCGAGAATCAGGTACTATTATCCAACGGCCGGCGCCTACGTTCACTGTCTTAGCGTAATCACCGCACCTTTGAATTTCTTCAGGGCATCATTCAGTTTTTCATGAGACGCGTTATTCTGCTTGCACCTGTAGGGCCATACTTCTGGCAGTGAACATGTTACATGTGCTAAATTACATACCGGTGCACATATAGTTAATATGCTTTAGTTTTGTCCTAAGTATTACTGTACTTCCTAGATATCACTGCCTACTATTTTACTTCTTGCATGCTATATTTATGATAATGGTGTTGTTCTGATGCCACATGTTGGTTCCATCAGACTGCTTCATGTTCTCTATGCTTAATTACACATCAGCAAACTAGCATGTGGTTCCGTTTGTTTTTCTTCATTTTACCCTACATTTTTCGATGCTAGCTATTACATCACTTTTACGAGCCTCTGTTCATTACTTTTTTGTGTGTTCTTGATCTTCCCAAGTTGCATGACTAATTTGATGCTTCTATTAATTATGGAGCTGCCAACCCCATCAAGCAAAATATTTGTTCTTTTGGGGCTGGCACCTCGAACAAGCATAAAAATAGAGGAAAGCAGATATATTGTCGTGTATGCACACACCCTTCTTTCATTAGTTTAGATGAACCATTGATGATCAATTCGAACGGTGCATGCGATTAAAATTAATTTTACCTAAATAGAGGGTGCAGAATAAACTACAACAAGTAGATTTGCAACCACGGGATGCTGACGATATCTTCAAAGAACATTGCAATAGCAGCGAGGCTTCACAACAACATATGGTAAGCTAGCGTGTTTTAGTACATGTGAAATGTAATGCGTGTGGGCTGCTTTCTTGGCTTGTGCCCTCAACCTGTAATCCTACAGAATAACAAATAGTTCAGTTTATGCGCTTTCTTTGTATTGCTTGATTCGTATGCTTGTTTGTTACTTGTTACGCTATACCTGAGTTGGCCAATATGTCAGCAGTGTCGGCTGTACTATCGTAAAGAAATGCATGCCTAGTTCATTTGAGTCCTTAACTTTTCCTCCACTTCATCACAAGACTGTCTTCGTAGTTTATATGAGGCCACACTATTAAGTGCTTTCTCAGATTATTTCAGCTGCTTAGATGCCTTGGCAACTTGAATATAGCGTTGGTACACTCCCTTTCAACTAGGGATGTCAACTGGGTCCCGTTTAATCCCGATTAAAGTCCACTAGCGGTATGATAGTTCAAAAGAGTTTTTGTTTTTTGAGGAAAATGAACCAGGGAGCTAGCAAAAACTAACTAGATGGGACTGGCGGATGTCGTTTATTTGCCATGTCGTTTATTTTGCCACTTACATCCCTAGTTTCATCTTACCATTTTAATTTCTTTTCAGCTGATGCTGCTTCGAACCATTTAAATATAGCTTGCCATGCTCGGCAATAATTCGTATGTCGTTTACCATGTAAGCTTACTGCCTGGATCATGCGATAACTATCTCTTACTTATGTCCAGTGGAAACCTTTCAGGATGCCGTACACACTAGGACACAATGTACAACCTCAAAATCTATTTGTGGAAGCAGTGCGCCATCCATGTTACCAGATGGTAGCAGTTCAGAGGCAACACCGCCGAATAGCAGTCTGAGCACAGATATTATAGTTCTTGAGGCTCTACTAGAGGCAGAAAGAGATGGTGTGGCTGCCATGAATGAGGTAATCTCGATCTTGAAACTGGAAATTATGCAATTAGCTGCACGCATTATGCAAGAATTGGAGGAAGTAAGAATGTTGCATTTGAAGACGGAGGAGGTCCTGCTACTTCTGCTATCTGAAGCCTAGGGTAATCCCAATTCTTCTTTAGATAGCAGTTGAAATTGTCATTAGATTATCGTACTTGCATGTTGTGTCATGTCTCTGAATGGATTATGTTGTAAGACCCCCTATATTGTCCATGTGTTGTAATGATCCGAATTTTTTAGGTGAGGTAATCCTCAGTACTTGTATGATTGACATAAGGTGAACTGTTTTTCGTGTGAGCATATTGTATTGGATGAAATAACTGTTTGACTCAAAGTGTATCCAACCTAATGAATTCGAAGATCACGACATTTCTAAATCATAATCATATATAAAGGTGGAATAAATCTTTGTTGTGGTTTTGAAGGAATAAATAACAAAACGTAGAATTATCTGTGGATATTCGTAATCGAATAAAAATTGGATTTGGATTTAGTTGCCAGGGCCTAGGGCAAACGTGAATGCTAATTCTCCCAAGTTTTGAATGAAGCGGCTAAACACCCACTATCATTTGTGGGCTACCCGAAGCAAGTGTTTGCGAGATGGAAATTACTCTCTACCCCTGACACTTGACATCCTTATCGACCGGATTTACACTGCTGTCAATAGGCGTAGACTAGTAACTTCGATCAGACGTGACACAATGGCCTCTGAGCCCATTCAGACACGGTGGGCGCCAAACATGGGCGGCCAAACACATTTGATTCAATCTCATTCGAAAGACATGTGTCTCTCCCTCCATTTCCCCATTCATCCACGGTGGGCGGCAAAACAAACTCTCCTCGTCCAAAATAGATGTAGGCTAATATTTTAAATAGGGGCAGATGTGTAACTTCCCTCAGACGTGACACAACCGCCCTACCTGTCAGCCCGTTCATACAAGTGGGTGCCAACCGTGGTGACAAAACAACCTCTCCTCTTAGAAATCATTACCGGCAAATATTTGGGAGATGCGAGATTACCGTCCTATCCGCAACTGACGTGATGTACAAAATTTTAAACGCGGAATAAGTTCGTAACTTTGCCACATTTCAGACAAGCGTGTCCCAAAGTTTGAGATCCCCCCTCCCCCTCCATTTCCCCATTCATACACCATCGGCGCCACGACAACCTCCCCACTGTGGCCAGCCTCCTCCGTCCGCCACCCCATCCTCCACCTTGCCGGAGCCGCTACCCCTACCCCGTCGTCCACTGCAAGAGATGGACGTCTCTCATCCACGGCGCCGGACCAGGATCCTTTCATCACGTCGTCTCGCTTCATCGGCGTGGTCGTCCACTTTGCCGTTGCTGCTCCTACGACCGCCTCGTCCATGGCAACAGGATTTATCCCCCAACCCGGCCGTCTGCCATCTAAAGTCTTCTTCCCCGCCACCGACAGCCATCACACCCGCAACAACCTCAACGTATCAGCAGGGGCCTACACTGCGTTGCAAGAGAGGTGGTACTCTTCCATATGTGCTTAAGTTATTGATCTCACCCGGAAAATAGATCTTAAATTGTTTACTGTACTTTTCTTGTCCGTACCAAATCGTAGTGGCTAGTTGAATGCAAACATTGGTTGTGAAGTAGCTTTGTCCGGTCTGCACCTTCAGATCCGCCATGTCACGGTCACTATACTTGTAAAGCTTATGGTTTCCCCCCTTTATATTCACTACCATCATCGTAGGTGCTTCACTGCTTCGTGTCGTGCTAGCACTGCTCCTCAAGACCTCAACCCATCAAGCGAAACAACATGCCACTCATAATTCCAAAGCTTACGTGTTGAAATAGGAATCTGATATGATGCTCATATTACTAAAACAGTGAACGTTTAATTGGTCACCTAATGTTCCTATATTCGTTTCGAAAAGCATGTGCGCCACCCACTGGTCCAGCTAGTTCCACTTTCTTGATTTTACTCTTCATGCTTAGGGTTTCCCCCTTTTATCTACTCTACTATGATCTGAGTAGGTGCTTTCTGTCATACTAGCATTACTCCACCCTTCAAACTAAACAACACAACACTAAAAATTCCAAAGCTTAGTTGTTCAAATATGATTGTGATATGATACTGATATTAGTTAACAGACACATTTAATTGGTTCGCTAAAGGTCCCACTTGAGTTTCCAAATGCATGTCGCGACATATAGAGAGACAGCAGAATTTCATTTCTTTGTCACTTGTTGACTGTACTTTCTTGTCCATACCAAATCTTAGTTGTTATTTCAAAGCAAATATCGGTTGCTAACTATGCTTTGTGCGGTTTGCAGCTTCAGGTCTGCCATCCCACTGCCACGGTCAACACTATACTCGTCATGCTTACGGTTTCCCCATTTTATGATGACCACGATCAGCCTACGTGGTTCGTGTCGTAATAGCACTGCTCCACCCATCGAGCTAAACAAGCTTAGTTGTACAAATTCAAATATGATATTATGTTGATATTAGTAAAACTGAGAGATGTTTAATTGGTCAACTAAATGTTCCTACTTTAGTTTCGAAATGCATGTGAGCCACATATGGAGAGGCCGGAAGGAATAGTATTTCTTTGTGCCCTCTTGTTCGTCATGGGTGGCCAACCGACATTGTATAGAAAGACTTGTAATATCTTCTACCGCTTTCTCTTACGCTCTTCTTTAAGATGATCCTCTTCCCTTGCGGTCGATTTGGTCAGTCGAGTTATTCTCCTTAGTATATTTTTAATCTGTCGTCGGTCGACTTGTTCTTCTTTACTATATGTTGAAGTTGTCATCTGTGAAGTATCATCATACGGAGCTCTCATATTTTGAGTAGTAGGCCACATTATATTAATGCACACACCAAATTACAGCATGCATGGCACCTCTTAGAAGAATCGCAGAGATAGCACAAAGGGGTTTACAGGGAGGAAGTATTGGATTAGAATCACTTCTGCATTACAAAGATAATCTCACTTGTTTTTATGTTTTCATGCACGTCAGGTATTGAACATTATCAAAATGAATATGAGAATGGGCGCACGAGAAGAATATTGTGGAACAATCCACTGGCTAACAAACTTGGCATGTGGAGGATGGCCTATCTTATTCACCCATCAAGGTGCATGCTCTAACTTGGCAAGGTTGTATTGGTCGCACATATTTTGCATCTGACCTCTTGCATTACTTCTAGTTTGTTACATCATCTGCTTAGTTTAAGCATCATATATGAGTATATGCCATACCTATCCATTTTCTGTACCTATTCCATGTGTCATCATACTATGTTTTTCCAGTCAAATGTTGCTCTTTCGTAATAGATGTCCAAAAGGAAGAGGGTGATTGCAGATCCTCAAGGAGTACAAACTAGGTATTTGGAAAAGGTAGTGATACCTGTTAAATCAGATAGATCAACGGCCACAGAAAACATAGGCCCAACTGTAACAGACTTTACCCCTACTCCAGTGGCCAAACCCCTATTAGAACTGCTGACAGCCCAGCGTTAGGTACTGTCTATGATATCAATTCAAAATTTGAACTCCTAAATTTCTGCATGTGCCTTACCTTCTCTCTTGTATGAAAACTAATTTCAGATGAACCTCCTTGCTCAAAGGATCATAGGATTTCACGACAATACTGGGCTCAGCATTGCTCTTGTCAGTACCTCTTGCCCTTTGTCAGCATACTTACATTCATTGCCGTTTGATTATGTAGCATCACTGTAAATGTTCGCTTCTTTATCCTCCCTTTGCTTGAAATTATAAGATCTATATTTACTCTTAGATAAATGTAGAATTAACATTATGGTTATGAAGTTTTGGATTGCTCATGTAAGTACATGTTGTCATGTACTCCCTCTGTATCGAATTAATTGTTGATCAATTGGATGTATTTAGAACTTAATAGTGCTAGATACATCCATTTGAGCGACAAATAATAACGGACGGTGGTGGTACTACTGTACATGCATCATGAGATAGTTGATTGTCTAGCATTACTCTGCATCTTATCTGCCCTGCCCTCAACTTTCTCCAAATTATCATATCTACATTTACTCTTACCAAAATGTTGAATAAAGCCAATGCCACTTCACACGTTGATGTCTGCATTCCTCTTGTTAGTACCTTTTGCCTTGTAACGCTGTACTTAATTAATTGCTATTTGATTATGTATCATCGATGCACTTTTGAGCTTCATTATCCACTATTTCTTCCAATATTATTTGATCTATATTTACTCTTTGCAAAATGTAGAATAATGGCAATGCTTATAAAGAATTTTCTTTGGGGAATTTATTGAATTATCTTTCCATCAACATGGAGAAGGGCTTTGTCCAGCCCGTGTTAACATGTAATGTAAGTTCATCCTTCTCAAGCCTTCAAACTTTGTTCTAGTATAGATTTGGATCAGCATCATTTCCTCCACTACTGTTTACATCTGATTGGATGTTTGCAACAACTACCAGTTTTAAATTGTAGTTGTAAAAACATATTCCTTTTGCAGAACAGATCCATTTATTTGCTTATATAATTTTGAAACCTGTTACGTGTCTCCTTGTTTCTCTTTCAGAGTCGTATCTCTTATGCCAGGCACAACTTTAGGAAAGATAGTGAGCCAAACCATGTTGAGGACAACAAGATGACCCCAAGGTCCAGTCTTGATGAAGATAGTGAGTTGAAGCTACTCACGGCCAGTGTGAGACAACCTCTGTGCGATTCTTGCCTCAATCGATTGGACTTCTTCGGTCTCAACTTAAAGCGGAAAAGGCTTGCTTGACTCTCCGACTTGAAGTCAAAGATGTAATGAAGATATCAGGGGACTGCCTTGTGCACTATGGTGCCATACAGCTAGGGATGAAGCATCTATCGTTGACACAACTGAGGTCTCATCAGCTTGTTCGGCTGCTTGCGGGGCCCGAGCTTGCCAGGTCTAGTGCCTTCTGAAGTGCTCTCAGTTTTGTATATTCTTTTGTTGGCGCGTTTATATGCACTGGTGGCGACCTTTGATGCCCAGTGTATGTAATCCGCGGTCATGTTGCACTTTATTATCACCGGTAGCGAACTTTGATTCCCAGTGGATGTACTATGCCGTAATTTCTGTGTTGTATAGTCTAGGTTTATTCTTTGGTCGGTATGCTGTAATTTAGGCCAGAAGGTTCAGTGGATCTCAGTGTTGTCAGTCTTCAGGCCGGCCCGTTACTCATATGGGCCAAAACGTGGGCCTATAATCATCTTGCGACATTAGCAGGTCTAAACCTATAGTAGTTTCCCGCCTTTAACTGGCCATGGGCTACATATTTACTGTAGTGACACTGGGCTTCCTACGGGCCGTAGAAACAATGGGCCTTCTATGGGCCGTATCATCTATGGGCCTTAGACGGGCCGTATGATCGATTGGCCAAACATGGGCCAAAAACACGTATTAACGGGCCACAAACGGGCCAACTGTAACCACGGGATGAATTTGGCCCACAAGCAGAAAATGGCAGTAACGGGTCGTAAGTAACCGAATGCTGGAAATGAGTCCAAGAATAAATGGGCCATGAGAAGGCCGAAAGATAACATGGGCTGCAAACGGCCCAATGGATTAATGGGCCGTTAATGGGTATAAAGTGATACACTATTCATTACGGGCCAGTTTCACCACGGGCCGTTAATGGGCCAAGAGTTACAAAGGGCCTCATATGGGCCGAAAGACGTCATGGGCCATACATGGGCCGGAACTTAAAATGGGCCGGAATCATATTGGACGGCCCAGATGACGCTACTGGGCCTAATTCGGATAGGTTATAAGGGGCCATGGGTTAGCGGGCTGTAAATGGGCTATATGTGAACATGCTGTTAACAGGCTTTCCGTGGGCTGGCCCGCCACCTTTTGACCAAGTCAAACGGGTCGGCCTTTTCACTTGAATGGGGCTATTTTCGGCCGTGCCATGTGTCGACGTATCATAGGCGCCTTCGGTCCAATGAGTGGATGACATCTGTCCCAACGGTGAGCGACGCGTGTTTAAATCCAGCCAATGATGATTTTACACGTGGAAAATCCCCATTGGTCGGGGCTGTTAGCGGGTTATCGGATCCAAAACCGGACCCGATAGCTTAACGGCGTTCCGTTACGGTGGATGCCACGTGTCGGTCACCCTTGACGAAAGCACTTCTATGACGCATGATTTATCATCATGGAAGTGGACACTTCTGTGATGATAATTTTGGTAATGTCATGGAACACTTCTACGACAACACATGTATGACTATCTTGATTCTATCATAAATTTTTCATGGATGTACATTCATGACAGAAAACGTGACCTACTGTGACAAACATGTATCATCACGAAAGTGTATTTTTTTGTAGTGTAGAGATTGACAAACATACAGTTTCATACAAAATAAGAGGGGAGTCATTTGAGAAGGAGGGCTTCAGGAGGGCTTTTGTTTGTTTCAAGGCTTGCTGGCAGGGGTTTCTGGATGGTTGCAGGCCCTATTTGATTGTTGATGCAACTTCTTTGAATGGAATATGGAGAGGACAACTAGTCGCAGCTTATGCAGTTGATGGACACAACTGGCTATTCCCAGTTGAATTTGGTGTGTTGGAAATAGAGTCCGAGGAAAGTTGGGCCTGGTTTTTGCAGTATTTGCGCAACATTATAGGTACACCCCAAGGTTAGCTATACACACAGATGCTTGCAAGGGTTTAGAGACTACAGTAGGAATTGTATTCCACAGGCGGAGCATAGGGAATTGATGCGACACCTAGCACAAAAATTTAAAAATAAATTTAGAAGTAAAGCTTATGATGAGAACTGTCGGTGCACAAATGGAGGGGGGCCTATTTTGTACCCCTTTACTTGTGCGCGGGCAGTTGGAGCCACGGCTGCGGCCACGCTTAGCGGGGCAGAGGAAGGAAGCAAAGACAACAAGACAACCAGAGCAACGCCAAGCCAGACACACGAAGAGCAGAGGGGCGAGGTGAACTCCCCCGGCAAGGCCCTTGCCGGGGCAACTTTCCCAACACCAGCAGAGCCGCCACCCTCGAGCCCAAGAGTTCCAACTCCATCAACCACATTGGAACCGAGGCTCGGGAGGCACCTCCGTGGTGACATGCAGATCTTTGTGAAGACCAGAAGCACACAAGACTAGATGATAAACCAGAAGACGACGATCCTCGCCAAGATCCTTGCTGAGGATACCCACGAGACCCCAGGGAAGAACCTTTTCGGGGACGCCCACGACGCCGCGGGAAGACCCTTGCCGGGGCCCCGGCATGACCCTTGCTGAAGACATCCGCGGGGCCGCAGCCAGGCCCACGCCTGCCAAGACTCCGCCGCCTTTCCCACACAGCTGCCAGCCCACCAACTAGGTAGGCACCTGCATGGTGACTTGCGGACCCTAGGCCAAGTCAACAATCACCTACGTGGTGGCATGCAGATCTTCATGAAGACTCTGCCACCGCACCAACTCAGCAGCCAGCCAGCCAATGTGACGCTACACGCCTCGTCAGCTCGGACGTGCGTCGAAGCCAGGCGAGGCGGCGACAGCTGGGACGAGCTTCCTCGCCGTCCCCGATAAAGCATGAAGGACATGTCGGCAGCACATTAAATGCGTTTGTCCTCCGGTGCCAGGAGATAGACTCATCTACTGTATAACTTTCCACCTCCTGTGTGCCACTGTGGCAACCCCTTTTGACTATAAAAGGAGGCCCGTGGCGTACTGAGGAAGGATTCAGACTTTTTGGACCCTGCACGCTTTGTAGCTAGTCCAAGAACACCAGATAAACATAAACCAATAGGAGTAGGGTATTACGCATCACTTGCAGCCGGAACCTAGATAAACCCCCTACGTTAATCTCCCAATCCAGCTCTTCCCACAGCCCCGCGCCCGCCAATCGTAGAAAAAGGGATTCCTCGTGATCCCGTAGGTGTCGTTTTCCCCTCGACAAGAACCTATGGCCAGCATCATACACATGCAGCTCGAGGAAGCATGAGCACCATTTGAGAGTGTTGTATGCTCATAATCCTGAGGTGAAGGAGTACTTGGATGCACATCATGGAATGGTGTGGTCAAGAAGCAAATTCAATGAAATCTGCAAAGTAGACTATGTGACCAGTAATCTCTCAGAGTGCTTCAATGCAAAGGTCAAGTCAGTGAAAGGGCTTCTGTTGTGGCAAGCATTTGATAAGATAAGGCAGATGATCATGATAAATATGGTTCTTCGTAAAAGAATTGTAGAAACACAACATGTTGGCCATGTTATACTCCCATCTCTAATTAAGGCATTGCATGCCAAGGCAAGAGGGATGAAGATGAAATACATTCGACCGTCGACATACGAGGCTAAGGTAACATATACTGACAGTAAAAATAGGAAATGGAGGTATCTAGTGAACCTAGCAACTAGGGAATGCAGTTGTAGGCAATGGCAGATCCGTGGGAAGCCATGCATAGATGCTCTAAATCTCATGACTGTTATTGGGGGTGCGGATGGTGAAGTTGATCTATATTGCTCTGAATATTTCTCTGTTGCCAAATTGAGGGCTGCTTATGCTGACAATTTACCTGCACTCTTGGAAAAAGACCAATGGAAAAGATTAGATCTAGGGGTCAAACTCGGTTCTCCTGTACTTACTAGACCACCAGGAATACCAAGGAAGAACATGATAAGAGCAGGTGAAGAGGGTCGTGTAAAAAGACAACATAAGTGCAAAAAATGTGGAACCCTAGGGCACACTGCTAGGCTTTGTACTGATACGTCTCCAACGTATGTATATTTTTTATTGTTCCATGCCGTTATATTATCAATCTTGGATGTTTTACAATCATTTTATAGCAATTTTATATCATTTTTGGGGCTAACCTATTGACATAGTGCCCAGTACCAGTTGCTATTTTTTGCTTGTTTTTTACTTTGCAGAAAATCAACACCAAAGGGATTCCAAATGCAGCAAAACTTTTTGGAGATTTTTTCTGGACCAGAAGACACATGATGGGCCAAAGAAGTACCAGAGGGGGGCTCCGAGGGGAGCACAACCCACCCGGGCATGCCTGGGGGCCCATGCATGCCCTGGTGGGTTGCGCCCACCTTGGCCGCCTCCTGCACTGCTTCTTTGTTCTATTAATACCCCAAAAATCCAAAAACCCTAGGGGAGTCGACGAAACACAATTATAGCCGCCGCAAGTTCCAGAAACACCAAATCCCATCAAGACACCATCACAGAGGGGTTCATCATCCTCATTGGTGCCTCTCCGATGATGCGTGAGTAGTTCATTGTAGACCTTCAGGTCCGAAGTTAGTTGCTAGATGGCTTCCTCTCTCTCTTTTGGTTCTCAATACAATGGTCTCTTGGAGATCTATTTGATGTAACTCTTTTTGCGGTGTGTTTGTTGGGATCCGATGAACTTTGAGTTTATTATCACATCTATTTTATCCATGAAATTTATTTGAGTTTTGATCTCTTATATGCATGATTACTTATAGCGTCATATTTCTTCTTCGAATCTTTGGTTTAGTTAGGCCAACTAGATCGATTTTTCTTGCCATGGGATGAGGTGCTTTGTGATGGGTTCGATCTTACGGTGCTCAATCCCAGTGACAGAAGGGGACATGACACGTATGTATCATTGCTATTAAGGATAACAAGATGGGGTCTATTCCTACATGAATATATCTTGTCTACATCATGTCGTCGTTCTTATTGCATTACTCCATTTCTCCATGAGCTTAGTACACTAGATGCATGGTAGACAGCGATCGATGTGTGGAGTAATAGTAGTAGATGCAGGCAAGAGTCAGCCTACTAATCTTGGACGTGATGCCTATATAATGATCATTGCCTGGATATCGTCATAATTATTTGAAGTTCTATCGATTGCCCAATAGTAATTTTTCTACCCACCGTATGCTACTTTTATCGAGAGAAGCTACTAGTGAAATCTACGACCCCCGGGTCTATTCTTTATCATATTTGCCTTCGAGATCTATCTCTATTCGCTTTTATTTTCAAATCTATTATTCCAAAAACCCAAAAATACCTTACTGCACTTTTACTTTATTTATTTTATTTTGCCTTATTGCGAGATCTATTTATCCAATCTACTACAAAACAAATCTATCTTTTACTCGGGAGGGATTGATAACCCCTCTTACGCATCGGGTTGCAAGTATTTGTTCTTTGTGTGCAGGTACCATTTACATAGTGTTGTGTGGTTCTCCTACGGGTTCGATAACCTTGGTCTCATCACTAAGGGAAATACCTACCGTAGTTGTGCTGCATCATCCCTTCCTCTTTGGTGAAATACCGACGTAGTTCAAGCCGCATCAAAAGGAATTTCTGGCGCCGTTGTCGGGGAGGATCAAGTCAAGATAGTCCCAATAACTCGCCAATTTCTGGCACTGTTGCCGAGGAGATATCATCAACATATATCAGGTTCCTCATCACAAATCTCATCTCCTTGCAATTTACATTATTTGCCATTTGCCTCTCGTTTTCATCTCCCCCACTTTACAAAAATTTACCATTTTATTCGCCCTCTTTTTCTTTCGTCGTTTTCTCGTCAGATCTGTTTTGTGTGCAATCTTGTTTGCATTGTCACAATGAATCAAGAGAATACCAAGTTCTGTGACTTTTCCAATACCAATAATAATTATTTTATTAGCACTCCGATTGCTCCTCCCGCCACTAGTGCGGAGTCTTGTGATATTAATGCCGCTTTGTTGAATCTTGTTATGAAAGATCAGTTTTCCTGTAATCGTAGTGAAGATGCCGCATCCCATCTTAACACATTCGTAGAATTATGCGAAATGAAAAGAAAAAAGATGTGGACAATGATATTGTGAAGTTGAAATTATTCCCGTTTTCTTTGCGAGATCGTGCAAAAATTCGGTTTTCTTCTTTGCCTCACAATAGTATCGATTCTTGGGATAAGTGCAAAGATGCTTTTATTACTAAGTATTTTCCGCCCACAAAAATTATTTCCCTTGGGACTCGAATCATGAATTTTAAGCAACCTGAGCATGAACGTGTTGCGGAATCTTGGGAGAGAATGAAACTGATGTTAAGAAATTGTCCTACACATGGTTTAAATCTTTGGATGATCATACAAAAAATTTATGCGGGGTTGAATTTTGTTTCTAGAAATCTTTTAGATTCCATCGCTGGTGGTACTTTTATGGAAATTACTTTGGGTGAAGCTACTAAATTGCTAGACAATATTATGGCAAATTATTCACAATGGCATACCGAAAGAGCACCTACTAGTAAGAAAATTAATTCGGTCGAAGAAATTAGTATGTTGAGTGAAAAAGTTGATGCTCTTATGAAATTGAATGATAATAAAAGTGCTCCTATTGATCTTAATGATGTGCCTTTGTCTACTTTGATTGAGCAAAATAGTGATTCCATAGATGTGAGTTTTGTCTCGCGAAACAATTTTAATAACAATGCTTATAGAGGTAATTTTAATCCTAGAGCTTTTCCGGGAAATTCCTCTAATAATTTTCGTAATTCCTATGATAATCCTTCTTATAATAATAATAGGAACACCTCTGATCTTTAGAATAATATTAAAGAATTTATCAATGCTCAAAAGAATTATAATACTACGATAGAAGAAAAGTTGAATAATATTGATGATATGTCTAGAAGCATTGATAGAATATCTAATGATGTAGAAAATCTCAAGTTGAAATTTTTTGTGCCTAAGGTTGAGGAATCAATTAAAGCTTTATATGTTTCTATGGATGAAAGTAAGAAAAGAACCGCTATGCTTAGAGCTAAAAGACAAATTTTAGAAAAGGTGTTTTCTAGTGATTGCTTTCATAAAAATGATGAAGGTCTCAAAATGATTGGCATTTCTTCTATTGATTCCTTGTTTAGTAAAATTAAGATTTGTGATAAAGAGATTGAATAGGTGTCAACTTTAGCTAGAAGGCATCCTGATAATCCGGAGGGTGAAAATCTTGTTGAAAAAATTGATGAAAGTGGGTTTGGAGAGGTCAAGACTTTAACTTGTGATGTGCCCACTCTTTTGGATTACAAAGACTTTAATTATGATAATTGTTCTTTGATTGATTGTATTTCTTTGTTGCAATCCATGATTAACTCACCCCATGCTTATAAACAAAACAAAGCTTTTACTAAACATATCGTAGATGCCATGATGAAAGCTTTGGAAGAAAAGTTGGAGTTAGAGATCTCAATTCCTAGAAAATTACATGATGAATGGGAACCCACCATTAAAGTAAATATTAAAACTATGAGTGTTTTTCTTTATGGGATTTGGGTGCTAGTGTTTCTACAATTCTGAAATCTTTATGTGGTGCGCTTGGTCTTATCGATATTGAAGAGTGTTCTTTAATTTTGCACTTGGTGGATTCTACTATTAAAAAGCTTATGGGAAGAATTAATGATGTTCTTATTCTTGGAAATAGGAATTATGTGCGCCCATAGATTTTATTGTTCTTGATATTGATGGCAATCCGTCTTGTCCAATTATACTTGGTAGGCCGTTTTTACGTACCATTGTTGCCATGATTGATATGAAAGAAGGAAATATTAACTTTCAATTCCCACTAAGAAAGGGAATGGAACACTTCCCTAGAACAATAATTAAACCACCATATGAATCAATCATGAAGGCATCTTATGGATCTAGAAATAAAGATGACAATACTTAGATCTATGCATTATGCCTAGCTAGGGGCGTAAAACGATAGCGCTTGTTGGGAGGCAAGCCAATGAATAAAATTTATTTTTGCCTTTTCTTTATGTTCATGAGTGTTTGCACAATTATTCTACTGTTATGATTGTGTTTTTATGTTTTAGTTAGTGTTTGTGCCAAGCAAAGCCTTTAGGATCATGTTGGGTGATAATTGCTTTGATCTTGTCGGAAAACAGAAACTATGTGCGCCGGTCACATAATTGTTTAAATTTATATAAGCATGATAAAATTCTAAATTTTTTACAAAAAATTGATATACATATTTCCTACGTTGTCCTAAATTTTCGGAATTTTTGGACTTATAGAAATATTCGAAATATCCAGATTAGTACAGACTGTTTTGTTTTTGACAGATTCTGTTTTCTTTGTGTTGTGTGCTTGTTTTGATGAATCTATGGTTTTCTTTGATGAGTTTTTGCCATAGAAAAGTTGGAATAAAGTAGATATAATGCAAGAATAAAATATGAGTTGGTTTGGTACAGTACTAATAGTAGTGATTTGCTTTCTTATACTAAAGGATCTCACAAAGGTTTTGTTGGAGTTTTGTGTGATTGAAGTTTTCAAGTTTTGTGTTATCTTACAATGGATGAAGGAATAAGGAGTAAGAAGAGCCTAAGCTTGTGGATGCCCATGGCATCGCAAGCTATTATCCAAAGAGAAGCAAGCAACTAAGCTTGGGGATGCCCCGAGTGGCATCCCCTCTTTCTCCTAACGACCATCGGTATTTTACTCGAAGCTATATTTTTACTCGTCACATACTATGAGTTTTGCTTGGAGCGTCTTGTATGATATGATTCTTTGCTTGTTTTGTTTTGCTTTTTAAGTCTTGAATCCTTGCTGGACACACTTGTTTGAGAGAACCAAAATTTTGCCATGATTTGTTAGAATTGCTCTCTATGCTTCACTTAAATTTTTATGAGCTATGGAATTGCTCTAGTGCTTCACTTATATCTTTTTGAGCACGGTGTGCTTAGTTATTTTTGAAGAAATGCTCTCGTGCTTCACTTAGATTTATTTTAGAGTTAGTAATTTTTTTAAGAAATCCTCTCTTTCTTCACTTAAATTAATTTGAGAGAAAGAAATATTATGCTCATGATCTTCACTTATATTTGTTTGAGCTTATCAAAAGCAACACATGAAAATTAGTCCCAAAGTGATAGTATCCAAGAAGGACATAATAAAAACTTTCATGAAGATCATTTGACAAAATAAACTTGATTCCTTGTAATAGTTTTGAGGAATAATGATGTTATATGTGAGTCATGCTGATGAGTAATTGTGCTTTAGTAAGAATATTGGTGTTAAGGTTTGTGATTCCCTATGCAAGCATGAAAGACAATAGTCATGCAATGAAATTACATCCTACTTATGGTGCATTATTCGGTGTTAATTATGCTTAATGCTCGCTTATGATATTATTCTTTTCTTGGTTGGTCGCTTCTCAGTCTGTTGCTAGCCTTCATTTTGCACTAAGTACGATCACTACTTGTGCATCCAAAACCCTTTAAACCAGTTTTGCCAGTTCACTATATCTGCCTATATGTGGTATTCTTTTGTCGTTCTAAGCAAATTTGTATGTGCCATCTCTAATTTTCAAAATAAACTTCTCTTTTGTGTGTTTGTACCGCTCGCGAGGCGGTGAGGGGTGGCTAATATTTTCCATGCTAGATGTGTTATTCTCATGATGAGTGTTTATTCACTTGTCATTGCACAAGACTAAGGCAAAGGTATTAGGGATGCCCAGTCCCAAAATGAAAAATGAATTTACTTTATGTTGTCAAATAATAAATTCCTTGGTAAGTGTTGGTATGGAGGGCACCCGTGGATACTGATTAGCCATGGAAAGTGAAAGTATGCTGGAAAAAGGAATAACCTTTATTTTCTGTTTGGGAACCGCCTATGATATATCTAGCATGGAAAGTGTTGGGAACTCTAAGTCATTTTCGTTGGTGGGAAAGGCACACCTCCCAAATTTTTTTTATCTCTATGTTTTTCGCTTTGAGCTCTGACACCTCTACAAATCCCTACATCCCTCTGCGAAGGGACTTTCTTTTACTTTATGAAATTTTTATTTTTCAATTTTAGTCTTCATCTTCTCTTGTAAAAGCACCAACTAGGAGGCACTATGATCGTACTTGAGTATTGGGTGTAGCTAATATGCGAGTGTGTTTCATGAATGGATCAATGATTGAGCATGATGGGCTCGGGATAAGTTATGTTAGCGTTGATATTTTGAAATACATGGTTACTTGTTGATATGCTTGAGTATTTAAGTCATCATGCCAAAACTAGACTATTGCTTTGAACCATATAAAAGTCCAAATGTCCATGCTATAAAGAAAATAATATGAGATGACATGTTAGGCATCATTCCACATCAAAAATTCTGTTTTTATCATTTACCTACTCGAGGACGAGCAGGAATTAAGCTTGGGGATGTTGATACGTCTCCAATGAATCTATAATTTTTGATTGTTCCATGCTGTTATATTATCATTCTTGGATGTTTTATAATCATTTTCTAGTCATTTTATATCATTTTTTGGTACTAACCTATTGACATAGTGCCAAGTGCCAGTTGCTGTTTCCTGCATGTTTTTCACATCGCAGGAAATCAATAATAATCGGAGTCCAAACGCAATGAAACTTTTTGGAGATTTTTTGGACCAGAAGACATCCAGTGAGCCGGAGAAGCACCTGGGGGTGCTCGAAGGGGAGCACAACCCACCAGGTCGCGACTGGGGGTCCAGGCGCGCCCAGGTGGGTTGTGCCCACCTCGGGTGCCCCCTGAACCGCCTCTTTGCTCTATAAATACTCCAATATTCCAGAAACCCTAGGGGAGTCTACGAAAATAAATTCCAGCCGCCACAGAGTCCAGAACCACCAGATCCAATCTAGATACCATCACGGAGAGGTTCACCACTTCCATTGGTGCCTCTCCGATGATGCGTGCGTAGTTCTTTTTAGACCTACGGGTCCGTAGTTAGTAGCTAGATGGGTTCCTTTGTCTTGTTTGATTATCAATACAATGGTCTCTTGGATATCCATATGATGTAACTCTTTTTGCGGTGTGTTTGTTGGGATCAGATGAACTTTGAGTTTATGATCAGATCTATCTTTTTATCCATGAAAGTTATTTGTGTCTTCTTTGATCTCTTATATGCATGATTGCTTATAGCCTCGTATTTCTTCTCCGATATTTGGGTTTTGTTTGGCCAACTTGATCTATTTACCTTGCAATGGGAGGAGGTGCTTTGTAGTGGGTTCGATCTTACGGTGCTTGATCCCAAAGGATGTAAGGGGAACCGCACGTATGTATCATTGCTACTAAGGAGAAAACGATGTGGTCTATTTCTACATAAATAGATCTTGTCTACATCATGTCATCGTTCTTATTGCATTACTCCGTTTCTCCATGAACTTAATACACTAGATGCATGCTGGATAGCGGTCGATGTGTGGAGTAATAGTAGTAGATGCAGGCAGGAGTCGGTCTACTAATCTTGGAGGTGATGCCTATATAATGATCATTGCCTGGATATCGTCATGATTATTTGAAGTTCTATCAATTGCCCAACAGTAATTTTTTCACCCACCGATTGCTATTTTTTCGAGAGAAGCCACTAGTGAAACCTAGGGCCCCCGGATCTCTTCTTTATTATATTTGCCTTTGCGATCTATTTTCCTTTGCTTTTATTTTCAGATCTATTAAACCAAAAATACAAAAATACCTTGCCGCAAGTTATTTTATTTGGCGTTCGATCTATCAATATTTACTACTCTCTCACGTCTGTTTGCCAATTTCTGGTGTCGTTGCCCGAAAGGGATTGACAACCCCTTTAACACGTCAGGTTGCGAGTATTTGTTATTTGTGTGCATGTGTTGTTTACGTAATGTTGCTTGGTTGTCCTACTGGTTCGATAACCTTGGTTTCATCACCGAGGGAAATACCTACCGCCGTTGTGCTGCATCATCCCTTCCTCTTTGGGGAAATACCGACGTAGCTTCAAGCCGCATCAAAAGACAATTCTTTTTGGGGTGCACAAATTCAACATTGCGAGCGTCTCTTCTTTTCTAGATTTTTTTATGCAATATGGCCTTAGAAAATTACAAACTTTGTTCCACCACTCATATATTTTTTATGATTTTCTTATAATTGACTTATCTCATACAAACACCTCTTTTCCCCGTGTCAATTAGCCGATCGAGGAGGAGGCATGGCTGTGGGCACGAGCCGGTGCCTACAGGGCTAGCCCTCATCCTGTCAGAGACGTAGGCTAGGGCTCTCGTGGCTCGCACACCCAATATTCGCGAAAACAAAATTAGTTGTGCCAAAACATGGGACAAATAAATACAAATATAACACAACATTAACATAACACTCATGCATAACATAGATATAACACAACATATATAAATTAAAGTTCACGCGTTACACACGAACACGACACAAACATACATATAGATAAGGGGATAATAAAAGCCCTAACACACTATATAGCTAGGGAAACATACATGAACTCCTTCACGTCTTCACCAGCTTGACCATCTTCACTTGGCCTTCACCACCATCTTCCCTCCGTGTGATCCTCCTCACCTAGATAGTAGGGGAGACTATGCATGTGGTTGAGGGTGGGGAAGATGCTCTCGACATTGGTGAATATGTTGTAGGTTGTGAATGCGATGAACTCGCAGCCACACCAAAACACCTTGTCGAAGAGGTAGTAGGCGTCGAAGCGATTGCTCAAGTGGGTGAATAGCATAGTGAGCGGCGAGTTGGCATTGGGATGCATCTCCTCGAGGCGGAACATGATCGGCGAGCCCGCTGGGAGGTGGGCAAAGCCAGCACGAAGGAACTACTCGGCCAACTACATAGCACCCCTCCACCTCGAGATCGCCCACACGCGAAGTGTGGTATCTGGTGACCCATAAGTATAGGGGATCAATCGTAGTCCTTTCAATAAGTAAGAGTGTTGAACCCAACAAGGAGCAGAAGGAAATGACAAGTGGTTTTTAGCAAGGTATTCTTTGCAAGCAGTGAAATTATAAGTAACGAGTAGTTTGATAGCAAGATAATTTGTAACGAGCAAGTAACGGTAAAGGTAACAAAAGTGCAGCAAGGTAGCCCATTCCTTTTGAGGCAAAGCACAAGCCAAAACGGTCTCTTATGATAAGCAAAGTGTTCTTGAGGGTACACGGGAATCTCATCTAGTCACTTTCATCATGTTGGATTGATTTGCGTTCGCTACTTTGATAATTTGATATGTGAGTGGACCGGTGCTTAGGTGTTGTTCTTACCTGAACAAACCTCCTACTTATCATTAACACCCTCACAAGCATCCGCAACTACAAGAAAAGTATTAAGATAAAATCTAACCATAACATTAAACTTTTGGATCCAAATCAGCCCCTTACGAAGTAGCGCATAAACTAGGGTTTAAGCTTCTGTCACTCTTGCAACCCATTGTCTAATAACTACTCCACAATGCATTCCCTTAGGCCCTAATAAGGTGAAGTGCCATGTATTCGAAGTTCACATGACACCACTAAGGGAATCACAACATACATATCCTCAAAATATCGAACACATATCAAGTTCACGTGATTACTTGCAACAAGATTTCTCCCGTGACCTCAAGAACAAAAGTAACTACTCACAAATGATAATCATGCTCAAGATCAGAGGGGTATTAAATAGCATAATGGATCTGAACATATAATCTTCCACCAAATAAACCATACAGTAATCCACTGCAAGATGTAATCAACACTACTAGCCACCCACAAGCACCAATCTAAGATTCCGGTACAAAGATTGAACACAAGAGATGAACTAGGGTTTGAGAGGAGATGCTGATGTTGAAGATGTTGATGGAGATTACCCTCCCCGTGATGGGAGAGTTGTTGGTGATGATGACGACGATGATTTCCCCCTCCAGGAGGGAAGTTAGCCTGGCGGAATCGCTCCGCCGGAGGGCAAAAGTGCTCCTGCCCAAGTTCCACCTCGAGACGGCGGCGCTTCATCCCGAAAGTCCTATCCTTATTTTTTCTAGGTCAAAATGACTTATATACCAGAAGAGGGGCACCGGAGGTGGGCCGAGGAGGGCACAACCCACCAGGGCGCGCCTGGGGGCCTTGGCGTGCCTAGGTGGGTTGTGCCCACCTAGTGGGCCCCCTCTGGTAGTTATTTGCTCCAATAATTCTTATATATTCCATAAAAAAATCTTTGTGAAGTTTCAACTCATTTGGAGTTGTGCAGAATAGGTGGCCTGACGTAGCTTTTTCAGGTCCAGAATTCCACCTGCTGGTATTCCCCCTCTTTGTGTGAACCTTGCGTATAATGAGAGAAAAGGCATTAGAATTACTCCATAAGCATTATTATGCATAAGAACATTATAAATAACAGTAGGAAAACATGATGCAAAATGGACGATCAGGTCTCCAAAGATGATGTCATCAGTGGTACTACGGCCGGGCACGGTGTGATGCGTAAGGTGGGTCCGTAGTACTACATCTTTGATTAGATCTTTCTTTGGCTAATTTGGTGAAGAAGAGAAGAGGGGCGACACAGATGGAAGAGTGTGTAGAGAAGAGGTAGACGGGGGGGGAGGTGGTGTTAAATAGTCGTGTTGCTACACTGAAACGAGGAGGGTCGATCTGTGTATGCATGCCCTTGGCTTTATTTCATGGTTCACACTGAAACGAGGCAACGCATTGTAGGTATGCCCTTGCTTTAGGGGTTCACACTGAAAATGAGGTGACGCATCGAAGCGAGGCACTTTGACCGATATGCGCGTGCGTGGCCAGCCTCTATAAATTCCCAAAAATCAGAAGACCTACCAGGAAGTCCACGAAATACTTTTTCCACCGCTGCAAGGCTCTGTACTCGAGAGATCCCATCTAGGACCCTTTTTGGCACTCTGCCGGAGGGGGAAACAATCACGAAGGGGTTCCTCATCATCCTTGCTGCTCCTCCGATGATGCATGAGTAGTTTTCCATAGACCTACAGGTGCATAGTTAGTAGCAAGATGGCTTCTTCTCTCTTGATGTTCTTCAATACAATGTTCTCCTCGATGTTCTTGGAGTTCTATCCGATGTAATTCTTTTTTGCGGTGTGCTTGTTGGGATTCGATGAATTGTGAGTTTATGATCAGATCTATCCATGAATATTATTTGAGTATTCTATGAACTCTTTTATGAAAGATTAATATATCCTTGTATTTCTTCTCCAATTTACTTGGTTTGGTTTGGCGGCTAGATTGATTTATCTTGCCATGGGAAGAGGTGCTTTGTAATGGGTTCGATCTTGCGGTGCTCAATCCCGTTGATAGAAAGGGACATGACACGTATGTATCATTGCTATTAAGGGTAACAAGATGGGGTTTATTCATACGTGAGTTTATCTTGTCTACATCATGTCATCTTTCTTAAAGCATTACTTCATTTTTCCATGAACTTAATACAGTAGATGCATGCTAGATAGCGGTCGATGTGTGGAGTAATAGTAGTAGATGCATAATCATTTCGGTCTACTAATCTTGGACATGATGCCTATGTATGATCATTGCCTTGGATATCATCATAATTGTTTCCTTTTCTATCAATTGTCCAACAGTAATTTGTTTACCCACCGTATGCTATTTTCTCGAGCGAAGCCTCTAGTGAAAACTATGGCCCCGGGGTCTATCTTTTATCATATATTAAAACTAAAAATACCTTGGTGCAATTTTCTTTTATTTATTTTATTTTGTATTTTTGTCAGATCTATCTATCAAAACCTATACAGTTTAATCTTGCTCGTAATCGTTGAGGGATTGAGGACCCCTCTACGCGTTGGGTTGCATGCATTTGTTGTTTGCGTCTGTGTTGTTGTTTACATAGTGTTGCTTGGTTCTCCCTCTTTGGATTGATAGCCTTGGTTTCATACCTGAGGGAAATACTTATCTCTACTGTACTACATCATCCTCTCCTCTTCAAGGAAATCCCAACGCAACTCACAAGTAGCAATCCTTTTCAGGAGGATCACCTAGGGGTTGATCCAGCACATACTCCTTAGCACTCCTGAGAACAAATCTCAGGTTCTCGATCCAATCCGCCTAGTTTCCACCATTTGCAACCAACTTTTCTTTTCCTAACGTAAGGGCTAAGTTGAACATATTTTGAGCCATTGATCTACAACGATAAAGACAAATTCACTTAGACATTGTTTCATAATTAATTTGTACTAGTGTTTAAACAAATTTTAATATAAAGTTCACTCCTAATACGTCTCCAACGTATCTATAATTTTTTATTGTTCCATGCTATTATAGTATCAATCTTGGACGTTTTACATACCTTTACAAGCAACTTTATATCATTTTTTGGAACTAACCTAGTAACTTAGTGCCCAGTGCGAGTTGCTGTTTTTTTGCTTATTTTTGTCTTTGCAGAATATCAATACCAAACAAAGTCCAAAACCCATGAAACTTTTTGTAGATTTTTTTTCTAGCAATAAGAGACCCTGGAAGCTTCGGGGAGGAACTAGAAGACGAAGGAGTGGCCCACTAGGCACCAGGGTGCGCCAGGGGCCTAGGGCGCTCCCTGGTACATAGTGGGGCCCACAAGCCTCCATTTGACCTAACTCCACCTCTATAAATACTCAAAAATTAGGAAACCTACCAGGGAGTCCACGAAATACTTTTTCCGTTGCCGCAAGCCTCTGTTCTTGAGAGATCCCATCTGGAGGCTCTTTCTGGCACTCTTCTGGAGGGGGAAACGATCACGAAGGGGTTCTTCATCATCCTTGCTGCCCCTCTGATGATGCTTGAGTAGTTTACCATGGACCTATGGGTCCATAGTTAGTACCTAGATGGCTTCTTCTCTCTTTTTGATTCTCAATACAATGTTCTCCTTGGTGTTCTTGGATATCTATTTGATGTAATGACTTCTGCGGTGTGTTTGTTGGGATCCGATGAATTGCTAGTTTATGATCAGATCTATCCATGAATATTATTTGGGTTTCCTCTACACTCTTTTATGCATGATTAATATAGCTTCGTATTTCTTCTCTGATTTATTGGTTTGGTTCGATTTGGCAAACTAGATTGATTTATCTTGCCATGGGAAGAGGTGCTTTGTAATGGGTTCGATCTTCCGGTGCTCAATCCCAGTGACAGAAAGGGACATGACACGTATGTATCATTGCTATTAAGGGTAACAAGAAGGGGTTTATTCATACGTGAGTTTATCTTGTCTACATCATGTCATCTCGCTTAAGGCATTACTCCATTTTCCCATGAACTTAATACACTAGATGCATGCTGGATAGCGGTTGATGTGTGGAGTAATAGTAGTAGATGCAGAATCGTTTCGGTCTACTAATCTTGGACGTGATGCCTATGTATGATCATTTCCTTAGATATCGTCATAATTATTTGCTTTTCTATCAATTGCCCAACAGTAATTTATTTACCCACCGCATGCTATTTTATTGAGAGAAGCTTGTAGTGAAAACTATGGCCCCCAGGTGTATATTTTTATCATATATTAAAACTAAAAATACCTTCTGCAATTTCCTTTTATTTCTTTTATTTTGTATTTTTGTCAAATCTATCTATCAAAACCTATAAAATTTAATCTTGCTCGTAACCGTTGAGGGATTGATAACCCCTCTACGTGTTGTGTTGCAAGTATTTGTTGTTTGTGTGGAGGTGTTGTTTACATAGTGTTGCTTGGTTCTCCTACTGGATTGATAACCTTGGTTTCATAACTGAGGGAAATACTTATCTCTAATGTACTGCATCATCCTCTCCTCTTCGAGGAAATCCCAACACAGCTCACAAGTAGCAACTCCCACTCAAATCAATATCTCTCATAATTGATAGTGAGTGATTCGAGACCTTAATCTTATTCTCAGGCATTGATGTGGACATCACTGATGAGGAGAATTTTGACCGGTAGGCAAACTTTTGCCGATCATATCTCCATATGACTCTTGTTCATCTTTGATTCCCGTGCTCCAGAGCTTAGAATGATTCTGCCAAAACTTCAAGATAACCAATCGCTATCTGCACACATGGTCTGACCATCCCCGTATTACACCTCACAACTTATTTGTACTCATGTGGACATGACGCATTCCAAAATGCTACGTGTTATAGACGGTTTCAACACTGGAATAAGCACATTTTAACTTGATATTTACTATGAGAGATCACCATAATAATTGATCACTGCACAATCAAAGGGTGCAAACAACAAAGGGATAAATATCTCAGACAATTCATAATAGCATGATATGGTATAGCCTAGGAGCCAGGAAGTCTTCACGGTCTTCTTGTTTCAGTTCAAACATTGATGTCGCGGTAGAAAATTCGTTGTCGTGGCATCCGTTTCAAAAACGCTCTCGTGGCGGCAATTTCAGAAAACATTGCCATGGCAACTGTTTCAAAAACATTGCCGTGGCACCAATTTCAGAAAACGTTGTGATACGTCTCCAACGTATCTATAATTTGTGATTGTTCCATGCTGTTATATTGTCATTCTTGGATGTTTTACAATCATTTTATAGCAACTTTATATCATTTTTCAGGACTAACCTATTGACATAGTGCCCAGTGCTAGTGGCAGTTTTTTGCTTCTTTTTTACTTACAGAATATCCCTGGAGTCCAAACATAGTGAAACTTTTTGGAGAATTTTTTTGGACCAGAAGACAACTTGGGAGCCAAGGAAGCACCTGGGGGGAGGCCCGTGGGGCCCACAAGACACCAGGGCGCGCCAGAGGCCCCTGGCGCGCCCTGATGGGTTGTGGGGCCCATGGGGGTCTCCTCCACCGCCTCTCAGCTCTATAAATACCCAAATATTCCAGAAACCCTAGGGGAGTCCATAAAGCACAATTCCAGCCGCCGCAATGTGGCACCCCGATTCGCATGGAGCAGGCGGCCTTCGCATGTCAGCCTAGGATTACGCCTGACGCACGATAGGTCCATGATACAGCATTCCAGGTACAATAATATTCATCAAATACATGTGTATAAGATTACATCATTGATGAATACAATTTCCTGGCAATAGACCTAAGGCTATTTACATGGCAGCGGAAGTCCATATAAATGGCGGCAGAAGTCTTGGTTTGGCAGCGTCTCACTAAGGCGGGGCTCCATAACGCACAGGACTGGCAAGATTACATCCTAGCACGACGGAACAAGCAAACGACCTACAAAACTGGCATGACATGCGAGGTCAGTACATTGAATGTACTTGCAAGACAACCAAATAATAGCATCCAAACAAACAGATGACAAAGCAAGAACCAAGCATATGCACAACTTCTAAGCATGGCATGATATTAACTAGAATCATAAATCCAACTAGGCATGAACAACATCATAGCATCTACTAGCATGGCATATCAAACTTACTTCTAACATAACAACAACAAAGCA
Organism: Aegilops bicornis; assembly: GCA_021605145.1. Classification (NCBI taxonomy): domain Eukaryota; kingdom Viridiplantae; phylum Streptophyta; class Magnoliopsida; order Poales; family Poaceae; genus Aegilops; species Aegilops bicornis. The sequence goes on along the minus strand of CM038670.1, from coordinate 254,481,737 downwards.
TAGCATATCAAAACATGGCATGGCATCATGAAACTATGCTGAAAATAAACTACCAGTTACCTCCCATGAAGACATAGTGTGATAAGCTTATGCAACAATCACTTACTCTGCCACGGCTCCTCGGAGCACAATCATGACTTACCGAGACCTCATCTCGGGGTCATATTAACACATAATCGTGACTTCTCATGATTATTTCATAGTCCAAGCCATCACATTAGTTATCACATCTTATTTGTCACATAATTTATTAGCTGATTTATCCTCCATTTCGACCGAGACCCGATAGTGTGACCTACTATGCACCCATGGATCGAGGACGGCTATCGATAGATTGAATACACTCTGCAGAGGTAGCGCACTTTACCCACACTATGGAACCCTGGTCTCGCACTCCCATACGTGCGGGCCAAAGCGTTCTGACAAAACCGATCAACTGCCATGACGCCCTCCCGGCCACTCCGACCAACACCCCTTAAGGGTTCAGTCCTGGGTGGCCCCATACCTACCAAAGGTACCAACGGCCACCGTCATGGCAAAACGGTCCCAAACGGGGACATGAACTCAAAACCAAACCCGGACACACAAGGCTTATGTCCGCCTACCTGATCAGGGTAAGCACACCCATAACCTTCCCTCGCGGGAGGCACCGGCGAGAGGCATGACGATAGACCTAGCTAGGACCTTCCCACAAGGTAAATATGGTTGCACTGGAGAAAGCTCGATTTGGTGGCACTATGATATCCCAGTGATGGCGGAGGAGGTTTGTTATTAAGTCATATTATTAACTTCTCCACCATCATCAACATTATGAGCATATTAAACAAGAATGCAACAATGAACATGCAGCAAACAAATGCATTAACAAATATCAAGCTACTCCATTGAACAATTATAGCATATGAAACATAACAATACTAGATACTAGCTTACTGACGTGCAACAAAAACATCATAACATCAAGACTACTGGCATGAACTAAACTAGACAGAGGCATGATATTATCAACAACAATATAACTAGCATGGCAAAAGCTATCAAGAGGGGTAAGCAAGCAGTACTAGCATATATCACAACTAAAATAACGGCAGACGAAACAGACAAAAACTACTGCAACTAAGCACACACACGAGGTACCAGCAAAATCAACATGCAAGTTTGGGGCTCATGATAAGAGGTTGGCTTGCCTGGGGGTCGAGGATTACTCCGGAAAAAGGGCGGAACGATCGCGGAAAGAATTGCCAGAAACAGTTCTCTCTCGGAGGGGGCTGTTTATGGACAAGGGCAAAATGGTCATTCTCAGAATGTGCAAACATGGTGAAAATGATTCCGTCAGAACGGGCTCGACGAAACAAAAACGTGGGCTTTGGAATCACCTGATTTGGAGCTACGGGTAAAAAGATACGGAGGGTTGAAGCTGAGGGACCTATGGGCGAAATTTTTTCAGCAAACAGGCCCGTGGAGGAAAAACTGAACGTGCCTTTGGGCTGAACACGTTTTCCGCACAGGGAAACGCATTTTTGGCCGAAGTGCCCAGGGAATACTTTTTGTGACTCGGAAAGCATATTCAATGGAAATACGTTTCTAGAGCAGGGAAACGGCTTCCGCGGGTGGGCACGTCCACTTATCCGACGTGGCCAGCGGGGCCACGCCTTCCTCTCGCCGACAGGTGGGTCCCGCAGGGTGGGGCCCGCCTGGCCTGGCTTCTTCTTCCTCCCGCGCGTACGCGCGCCTGGCCGAGGGAGACGCCCGCCTCGACGGCGATTGCCGGCGGCTCCGGCCGCCTCAGACGACGGCCGACCTATCCACAAGCACATGAGCGAGAGGCCCATCCCGTGGTGGTGTCCATTGCCGGTGTGGAGCACGGGAGAAGGAGCAGCAGGGCTCGCGGCGGAGGTGGTCTTCGGACTCCGGCGAACAGAGGGCTCCGGTGGGGGAACTGGGTGGGCAAGGCTACGGGGAGGTGCGCCGGACCTCGGGGAACGCATAGATGGTGGTGGAACGGCGAGAGGGGCACGGCATTGCCGGGATCGAGCGAAGCCCAAAACTGTGGCCATGGCGCTGGTGGGGATCGGAGAGCGGCTCCGAGGACGAGTGAAGGGCTTGGGGAGGCTTGAGGACTGCGAGGGAGCTCGGGACGGGCTTAAATAGCCGCGGGGATGAGCTCTAGGGGAGGGGAGGAGGTGACACGCGGCATGCAACGTGTCTGTGCGCCGGCGACACGCACACGCGGCCAAGGGCCACGGGAACGGCGGCAAGGCGATGAGAGGGATGCGGACGACGCGCAGGGGCACTCGCGGACGAGAGGGAGAAGAGGACAAGAAAGAGGAAGACGACGGTGCACGGGCGTGCACTGTGCTCGGCGACGGCGATGGCTCAACGAGGAAGCAAACGAAGGGGGAAACGGGCCAAGGCGCACGGCGACGATGAGGCTGAGCTGGTTGACAAGCTTGGACGAGCCAGAGCCAGCCGGAGATGCGCTACTGTGGCCAACAGTGGCTAGACCACCGATTTGGCTGGCACTGCCCGTGGTCACCACCGACAACGCATGCTCTGGTCGTCTACTTGGTGCCAAATGATGTCTACAGCGTAGTCCTTCCAACGCTCATTAAGACTGAAGTGATGGAACGAGCAAATGTGTAGTGAGCAGAGGGAAACAGGCTCGACAAGTTTGTTGTTCAAACTTGGCAACATCCTGGTGATCAGCACAGAGAGGTTAAGGGCAAAACTGGTTGTCTAGGAGGTTTAGGATAGCAAGGACTACGGTCCTGGGAAGTTGGAAGGGATTTGGGCAAGGATTTAGCATAGCTGCAGTTCAAATGCCAAATCTGACCCAGAAAGCAAATGATGAAGAAGCACTCACTAGGAGTGTTGGATTAGGTTGAAACTTGGTAAAGCTTCCTGATTTGGTCATATGTAGATGCTGCAAAAAGATCATACCAAATGGACTTGCCAAATTGGTACTTGTTTCACAAGCATCGATCGACCGTAAACTTTGGAAAAATCCAGGAAAATATTGGCTACATGAAATGACCTAAATTTGTTGGAGATAGGTTATATGGAGAGGAGAAATCTTAGGAATATTTTCAGCCATAATGGGGCAAGATAAAATAGACTTGCTTCACAAACTGAAAATTTGGACAGAAACCAAGAATTGCTCCTGTGCTCACGTAGCTCAATGAAATGAGCTGAATTTAGCTGAAGACTAATGATTTGGAATAATTGAGAAGATGGAAAAGTTTCATCCCATTTGGAAACTCTATGAAGGTACTTCCTTCACCAAGTTGCATTCTGGTCAGAAACTTTGGAAAATAGCACAGGGAGCTAGGATGAATGGATTGAGCTCATCTTTGGTATTAATGGGTGATTTATGAAGGTTAATCACCCTACCAAATTGCAGCTCAATTTGAATTAGGAGTAAAGCACTTCCTTTGCAAAATTTCAGAGAAGGCGGAAACTTGCATTGGATCATATGCCAAAATTTTGAACTATGGAACATGAGGCAAGAATGTAACTAGTGATTATATAGCAAGGACAAGCTCCACAATTTATATGAGAATTTTCCCTGGTATAAAAATAGTAGTTCCTTTAGGGAGTGGCAGAAATGCAATATTGGTATTAAATAGGAAAATGCAATTTTCGATATTTAATTATGGCCAATATCTTTGCGAGAGCTTGGATTAGGCATAAATATCAACTCCACCAATCCTCATGAATTTAGGAGTGCACTAGATATGCCTTTGGATTTTATTCCTCAGAAAGGCAACAAAAAGGAATAAATCATAATTCAAAAAATATTGCATTGGACTTGGTAATAATTTTGCATATCCAAGGATTAGGAGGATAGGAGGGTCTCTAGGAACAGATGGGATGATCAACAGATCGAGGAAAATGATGGCTCATTTTTATTCACAAAGGGCACATTCAAATTCCAAAGATTGGAACTAGGGTTTGAAAGGATTTGAGATGATGCAAAAGAGGTCTTGCCCACGGACAAAGGCATGAGCAAGGTTTTGAAAGGTGTGAAATGGCAAAAAATTCTCAAAGTCATCCAGCAAACTCAGGAGAAATTTTTGAAAATGAGTGCCAGGAAGGAATAACAGCTCAAAAATTGATAACCCAATTTTGGGGCTGTTACAAACCTTTCCCCCTTAAAAAGAACCTCGTCCTCGAGATTCCTAGGGTTACAACACAATTGCAAAGATAACTACTCCGGGGAAAAACCTCGGGGTTAATTTTAACCCTTTGGTCAAATTCGAACGAGTTGGGGGCACCGATAATTGGTACACCTAGGGAGAGATATGGGCAAACACGGTTATATCCACGGCTAGGGGCACTCGAGATCAGACTCCCGAAAAATGTTGGATGCACCCCAATGAACATTCGTTTCACCTGCTGACACGTGGGTCCAGGGCCCACTGGCAGCCTCCTTCTTCTACCTCCGGCTGGCTACTTCTGCGATGCTGCTGCTCTGCGTGCGGCTTGGCGCAGCGCGCATCTAGCTCCTAGGGCGATGAGGACCCTAGTTCCATAGTGTGCGGCGTGCAGGGCGCCGGTGCAGCGAGCACTCACGTCGCGGGCCAGCACCTTGTCGGCACTGCTCGCGGATTCGCCTCCTGGAGGCCATTGATCGAGCGACGAGCGGTTTTCCTGGACCTCAGTCCTCGTACACTGACGTTGGGCTATAAAAACGGCAGTGCGGCTCTCCTCCAACGCACAAACACAATGCCGCTCTACTACTTATTCGGTTTGGACGAGATTGAGCCGAGCTCCTTCGGCGAGGCTATGTTCCTGGTGGCGCTGCGGTGGTTCCTAGTCATTGGCACGCCGATTGGTTTCGTCAATCATCCCGCCGACGATCATCAGTATTTAGCGAAGCTTGAGGCAACGCGCGCCACCGCGGTGGCTCAAGGTGTGGAAGAAGATGGTGCATGGGGTGGTCCTCCGCCACGCTTGATTCTCTGACGCTTTGCGCCGGCGGAGTAATCGCGTGCTACGGGGGAGCAGTGGTGGCGATCTGCCTGCGCCATGCAAGGCAGAGGCAAGGGTGGGGTTCGGATGCGGGTGAGGTGGCTGCGCCAGCTCAGGTATCATGCCGGGGTACGGATAAATTACACGGATTGCTCCACGAAATGTAGGTGTCGGGGTAAAATCAGAGTTGAAATCTGTATCGGGGGGTTGTACTAGATCGAGTGAAATAAAGTTGGCAACATTTCTCCGGAAACGCAATTGGGTTAATGAAAAGAATTAGGACGAGAAATGACTAGATGAAAATGCCTCCTCGAGTACTGGTTTGGAAAATCGGCACACGGGTATGCACAGATAGAGATAGGGATGTGACTTTATGCGTTTCCCAGTAATCGCCGTAAATGTACTGTGGTGAACCGGTATGTGTGCAGTATGCAATGCAGTCTAAACTAACAACACACAAGTGCAATAAACATGCAATGAAAAACACACCAGACAAATAATAATAAGGTGTTTTAATGCTAGTGGGTATATGTACTCCTGGCATACATATTCCTACACCAGCGCGCATTTTATTAAAGACTCGGGACGAGCCAATGTTGTTTTTAGTGTATGTGTCTTACTAATTAAAATCTTGTTAGCACACATTGTCAACCCTGTCAAACATCTCTGTTTGACGGAGAGACAAAAAAAACAAGCAAAAAAATTCAAAAGCAAGCAAGCATACACAAACACATTACGGGTTACAAATAGTACATGCATACAACAAAGCACGAACGCTCTACGCGCTAAACGAAACTACTCACCTGTGATACATAGTTCTATCCTCATATCGGGGATGAACCGACTGACTGACCTACTTGTAGAATCATCTCACTGCGTGACTGAGGTCATATAGAGGACTGGCCTTGCTGGGGCTCTCCAGGAGGACGAAGACTGAGCCAATCTCCATCTTCATCGTCCGACACTACTATGGGTTGGGATTCGACTTCTGGAGGTGTGGCTGAAATTGATCCAAGCAAATGCTGCTGGTGGATCCGTAAAAGAGCCTTATCGAGGGTGATGATGTTGGGTCTAGGCCACAACACAGGCTGAGAGGGTAGCACTGGTTCGGATGGCATGGGGTGGATGGCTTGAGATGCGAATTTACGAGCCTCACGGTAAGCTTCCTTGACGACTCGTACCACATCATTGTCCATGGCTCTAAACTCGGCAAGCATCATGGCAATCATCATCCCCAGGGCAGTGATATATTGCACCAGGCGAGCGATTGCGGGGTCATCTCCTTGGATAGCGGGAGAAGGCTGCATTCCTACTTCTGTCACAATGGGGTAAAAGCAGAAATCCCGCCGCTGCCATATGCGGTTACTTGGTTCAGAGGTGAAGCATAGCCTCCACAAAGAATGCTGAATGGCTAAATCGGTGGTAGGCATGGCTTCACCCTGAAAAACCAACGGCTTGCCATCTATGCGGGACCTAGGGTCGATGTGCACTCGCATCAAAGCGATGCAGTGAGGGACGGTGCCGATTGGAACACCAGTGTAATCGGGCTAGCCTTTACCCAAAGGCTTTGGTGAGCATCTCGGTAAGAAGGGTGGAAAGCCAGTGTGGTTGACAGACAAAAGTGTGTAAAACTTGGGAGCTTTGAAGGTGCTAGTCATGGCCGGGGAGCTACTAGTTAAGCTTTTCTGCAGGGACATGGTCGGCCGAGGGGTGAGCGATATACCAATGTAAAGGGGGGGCTTTATAGGAGGCTATAACGGGACATGCTCAAGATGGCGTGGCCCCTTTCCCTTAATGGCAAAGGGTACGCGGTGCGGCCGATCGTAAAGCGATAGGGTTGCTATTCAATCCACGGATAACTAGGCGGGACAATGGGTGAGGATTTGTCGGCCCGATCGCGCCACTGTTGATTAACAAAGGCCATGCCGGATGCCGTGGACGGGTCAAATCCTTTAGGGCCATTAGGATTTGATGGTAGTGGTGATCTAATGTTAGGATAACCTATGCCTCGCTTAGCTGCCCGATACCATCTCCTGTGGCACCCCGATTCGCATGGGAGTGGGGGCCTTTCAGACGTCACCGTGATTACGCCTGACGCACGACAGGTCCATGATACAACGTTCCAGGTACAATAATATTCATCAAATACATGTGTATAAGATTACATCATTGATGAATACAATTTCCTGGCAATAGACCTAAGGCTATTTACATGGCAGCGGAAGTCCATATAAATGGCGGCAGAAGTCTTGGTTTGGCAGCGTCTCACTAAGTCGGGGCTCAATAACGCACAAGACTGGCAAGATTACATCCTAGCACGACGGAACAAGCAAATGACCTACAAAACTGGCATGACACGCAAGGTCAGTACATTGAATGTACTTGCAAGACAACCAAATGCATAGCATCCAAACAAACAGATGACAAAGCAAGAACCAAGCATATGCACAACTTCTAAGCATGGCATGATATTAACTAGAATCATAAATCCAACTAGGCATGAACAACATCATAGCATCTACTATCATGGCATATGAAACTTACTTCTAACATAACAACAGCAAAGCATAGCATATCAAAACATGGCATGGCGTCATGAAACTATGCTGAAAATAAACTACCAGTTACCTCCTGTGAAGACATGTTGTGATAACCTTATGCAACAATCACTTACTCTGCCACGGATCCTCGGAGCACAATCATGACTTACCGAGACCTCATCTCGGGGTCATATCAACACATCATCGTGACTTCTCACGATTATTTCATAGTCCAAGCCATCACATTAGTTATCACATCTTAGTTGTCACATAATTTATTAGCTGATTTATCCTCCATTTCGACCGAGATCCGATAGTGTGACCTACTACGTACCTGCACCCATGACTGAGGACGCGGCTATCGATAGATTGAATACACTCTGCAGAGGTAGCGCACTTTACCCACACTATGGAACCCTGGTCTCGCACTCCCATACGTGCGGACCAAAGCGTTCCGACAAAACTGATCTACTGCCATGACGCCCTCCCGGCCACTCCGACCAACACCCCTTAAGGGTTCAGTCCTAGGTGGCCCCATACCTACCAAAGGTACCAACGGCCACCGTCATGGCAAAACGGTCCCAAACGGGGACATGAGCTCAAAATCAAACCCGGACACACAAGGCTTATGTCCGCCTACCTGATCAGGGTAAGCGCACCCATAACCTTCCCTCGCGGGAGGCACCGGCGAGAGGCATGACGATAGACCCAGCTAGGACCTTCCCACAAGGTAAATGTGGTTGCAGACCGAGAAAGCTCGATTTGGTGGCACTATGATATCCCAGTGATGGCGGAGGAGGTTTGTTATTAAGTCATATTATTAACTTCTCCACCATCAGCAACATTATGAGCATATTAAACAAGAATGCAACAATGAACATGCAGCAAACAAATGCATTAACAAATATCAAGCTACTCCAGTGAACAGTTATAGCATATGAAACATAACAATACTAGATACTAGCCATCGACGCAGTAACAAAAACATCATAACATCAAGACTATCGGCATGAACTAAACTAGACAGAGGCATGATATTATCAACAACAATATAACTAGCATGGCAAAAGCTATCAAGAGGGGTAAGCAAGCAAGTACTAGCATATATCACAACTAAAATAACTAAGCATTTAAATGCAAACAAAAAAACCATCGCAACTAAGCACACACACGAGGTACCAGCAAAGTCAACATGCAAGTTCGGGGCTCATGATAAGAGGTTGGCTTGCCTGGGGGTCGAGGATTACTCCGGAAAAAGGGCGGAACGATCGCGGAAAGAATTGCCAGAAACAGTTCTCTCTCGGAGGGGGCTGTTTATGGACAAGGGCAAAATGGTCATTTTCAGAATGTGCAAACATGGTGAAAATGATTCCATCAGAAAGGGCTCGACGAAACGAAAACGTGGGCTTTGGAATCACCTGATTTGGAGCTACGGGTAAAAAGATACGGAGGGTTGAAGCTGAGGGACCTATGGGCGAAATTTTTTCAGCAAACAGGCCCATGGAGGAAAAACTGAACCTGCCTTTGGGCTGAATACGTTTTCCTCACAGGGAAACGCATTTTTTGCCGAAGTGCCTAGGGAATACGTTTTGTGACTCGGAAAACATATTCACTAGAAATATGTTTCTAGAGCAGGGAAACGGCTTCCGCGGGTGGGCACGCCTGGCCTGGATTCTTCTTCCTCCCGCGCGTACACACGCCTGGCCAAGGGAGACGCCCGCCTCGACGGCGATTGCCGGCGGCTCCGGCCGCCTCAGACGACGGCCGACCTATCCACGAGCTCAGGAGCGAGAGGCGCATCCCGTGGTGGTGTCCGTTGCCGGCGAGGAGCACGGGAGAAGGAGCAGCAGGGCTCGCGGCGGAGGTGGTCTTCGGACTCCGGCGAACAGGGGGCTCCGGTGGGGGAACTGGGTGGGCAAGGCTACGGGGAGGTGCGCCGGACCTCGGGGAACGCATAGATGGTGGTGTAACGGCGATAGGGGCACGACATTGCCGGGATCGAGCGAAGCCCAAAACTGCGGCCATGGCGCTGGTGGGGATCGGAGAGCGGCTCCGGGGACGAGTGAAGGGCTTGGGGAGGCTTGAGGACTGCGAGGGAGCTCGGGACGGGCTTAAATAGTCGCGGGGATGAGCTCTAGGGGAGGGGAGGAGGTGACACGCGGCATGCGACGTGTCCGTGCGCCGGCGAAACGCACACGCGGCCAAGGGCCACGGGAACGGCGGCAAGGCGATGAGAGGGATGCGGACGACGCGCAGGGGCGCTCGCGGACGAGAGGGAGAAGAGGACAAGAACGAGGAAGACGACGGTGCACGGGCGTGCACTGTGCTCGGCAACGGCGATGGCTCAACGAGGAAACAAACGAAGGGGGAAACGGGCCAAGGCGCACGCGATGATGAGGCTGAGCTGGTTGACAAGCTTGGACCAGCCAGAGCCAGCCGGAGATGCGCTACTGTGGCCAACAGTGGCTAGACCACCGATTTGGCTGGCACTGCCCGTGGTCACCACCGACAACGCATGCTCTGGTCGTCTACTTGGTGCCAAATGATGTCTGCAACGTAGTCCTTCCAACATTCATTAAGACTGGAGTGATGGAACGAGCAAAGGTGTAGTGAGAAAAGGAAAACAGGCTCGACAAGTTTGCTGTTGCAAACTTGGCAACATCCTGGTGATCAGCACAGAGTGGTTAAGGGCAAAACTGGTTGTCTAGGAGGTTTAGGATAGCAAGGACTACGGTCCTGGGAAGTTGGAAGGGATTTGTGCAAGGATTTAGCATAGCTGCAGTTCAAATGCCAAATCTGACCCAGAAAGCAAATGATGAAGAAGCACTCACTAGGAGTGTTGGATTAGGTTGAAACTTGGTAAAGCTTCCTGATTTGGTGATATGTAGATCCTGCAAAAAGATCATACCAAATGGACTTGCCAAATTGGTACTTGTTTCACAAGCATCAGATCTGACCAGAAACTTTGGAAAAATCCAGGAAAATATTGGCTGCATGAAATGAGCCAAAATTTGTTGGAGATAGGTTATATGGAGAGGAGAAAGCTTAGGAATATTTTCAGCCATAATGGGGCAAGATAAAATAGACTTGCTTCACAAACTGAAAATTTGGACAGAAACCAAGAATTGCTCCTGTGCTCACATAGCTCAATGAAATGAGCTGAATTTAGCTGGAGGCTAATGATTTGGAATAATTGAGAAGATGGAAAAGTTACATCCCATTTGGAAACTCTATGAAGGTACTTCCTTCACCAAGTTGCATTCTGGTCAGAAACTTTGGAAAATAGCACAGGGAGCTAGGATGAATGGATTGAGCTCATCTTTGGTATTCATGGGTGATTTATGAAGGTTAATCACCCTACAAAATTGCAGCTCAATTTTAATTAGGAATAAAGCACTTCCTTTGCAAAATTTCAGAGAAGGCAGAAACTTGCATTGGATCATGTGCTAAAATTTTGAACTATGGAACATGAGGCAAGAATGGAACTAGTGATTATATAGCAAGGAAAAGCTCCACAATTTATGTGAGAATTTTACCTGCTATAAAAATAGTAGTTCCTTTAGGAAGTGGCAGAAATGCAATATTGGTATTAAATAGGAAAATGCAATTTTCCATATTTAATTATGGCCAATATCTTTGCCAGAGCTTCGATTAGGCATAAATATCAACTCCACCAATCCTCATGAATTTAGGAGAGCACTAGATATGCCTTTGGATTTTATTCCTCAGAAAGGCAAGAAAAGGTATAAATCATAATTCGAAAATATTGCATTGGACTTGGTAATATTTTTGCATATCCAAGGATTAGGAGGATAGGAGGGTCTCTAGGAACAGATGGGATGATCAACAGATCGAGGAAAATGATGGCTCCTTTTTATTCACAAAGGGCACATTCAAATTCCAAAGATTGGAACTAGGGTTTGAAAGGATTTGAGATGATACAAAAGAGGTCTTGCCCACGGACAAAGGCATGAGCAAGGCTTTGAAAGGTGTGAAATGGCAAAATTTTCTCAAAGTCATCCAGCAAACTCAGGAGAAATTTTTGAAAATTAGTGCCAGGAAGGAATAACAGCTCAAAAATTGGTAACCCAATTTTGGGGCTGTTACAAACCTTCCCCCCTTAAAAAGAATCTCGTCCTCGAGATTCCTAGGGTTACAACACAATTGCAAAGATAACTACTCCGCGGAAAAACCTCGGGGTTAATTTTAACCCTTTGGTCAAATTCGAACGAGTTGGGGGCACCGATAATTGGTACACCTAGGGAGAGATATGGGCAAACACGGTTATATCCACGGCAACTAAGCACACACACGAGGACCATAGCACAGACTCGAGCTCGTCGTGCCAGCCCCTGGCGTAGGCCTCCAACTTCTTCTTGAAGGTTCGGGTTTTTAGGCCCTTCAGGACCTCCGCTGGCTGGCGCTTTGGCTGCTGTTCGAGGGTGCGCCAATCAAGCGTAGCATATCTGCGTTCCAAGGTTAGCACAATATGTTTTGACGAGATTGCTGGTGAACTGCGAACCGTTGTCGGTGATGATGCGATTGGGTACCTCAAACCGGCTCACGAGGCCCCTGATGAACTTGACTGCTAAGCCTGCCGGGATGGTGCGGACAGCTTCCACTTCGGCCCACTTAGTGAATTTGTCAATAGCGACGTAGAGGTAGCGATAGCCCCCTGGCGCCCGAGGAAATGGGCCAAGGATGTCTAGTCCCCAAACAGCAAAACGCACCATGAGAGGGGAATGGTCCAAGGCCCCGAGCTGGGCCGGTGAATCTGCTTGGCGTGGAACTGACAGGCTTCACAAGCCTTCACCAGTTCGATTGCGTCGTCGAGTGTTGTTGGCCAATAGAAACCGCTGCGAAACGCCTTGCCGACGAGTGTGCGCGAAGACGAGTGGTGCCCGCAGTCTCCACCGTGAATGTGTGCCAACAGCTATTTTCCCTGCTCCCTGGAGATGCAACGTAGAGTAACGTCATTCGGCCGCTTTCGGTAGAGCTCTCCGTCTTGGATGCAGTAGGCCGTGGCCTGCCACGCCACGCGCTCCGCGTCCTCCTCCTTCTCCGGCAGGGTCCCTTGCATCAAGTAATCCTTGAACTCCGCGGTCCAACACCCCTCCTGAGGCTCCAGGCGCTGTGGAGCAAGCTCGCCGAGGTTGGGCCGCAGGCCGGGCTCCCGAGGCAGGCGGTTGAGGGAGCTCCTCCCTAGGCTGTGTTGTGCTTGATAGTGATGGCGCTGCCGAGGGTTTGAAGAGTCGCTCCTCGAAGACGCCAGACTCTTGAGGCAGCCGCCTGGACGCCCTCTTTGCGATGTCATCAACTTCTTGATTGGTGCCGCGAGGCACATGTTGCAACTCCAGCCCCCAAAACTGTTTCTCCATCCTGCGGACTTCCATGAGATACGCTTCCATGTGCTCGCCCTTCGCTCAGATACCTTGTTGGAGAAGTTGACAAGGAGTTGTGAATCGCCTTGATGATGAGGCGCTTCACCCCAAGGTGACTGCTGCTTTCAAGCCCGCTTATCGTGCCCTCAGACTGGCGATGTTGTTGGAGACCTTCTCTCCATGCTGAAAGCAGAGTTGCACAGCGTAGTAGAGCTTGTCCTGAGTGGGGGATATGAGCACTGCGCCAGCCTCCGCGCCCTGTCGCGAGAATGCTCCGTCAAAGTACATGACCCAGCCATCCGGGGCTTCACTTCCTGGGGAAAGCGACCGGTCCTCGCCCGCTTTGAGCCCCGGTGCCTCTGCCCATTCTGCCACGAAATCTGCAAGTGCGGCGCCCTTGATGACCCTGGTCGTGCTGAATTCCAGCTGAAAAGCTTGTAGTTCGATGTTCCATTCAAATGACTCTCCCGGCTGAGTTGGGGCTCTCGAGTACCCTTTCCAAGGGGTATGATGAGACGACCTTGATAGGATGGCCTTGAAAGTAGTGCCGCAGCCATGCGCGAGGCCACCAACAATGCGAGGAGGAGTTTTGGGGCATGGGGTACTGCGCGCTGGCCCCGCACTGCGGCCGACGGCGCAGAGAGGGTGCTCGATGAGGTTGAGGGTACTGGCGCAGCCTGCGCCCTCCGGAGGTTGAGGCGCCTCCTGAGGTGACGGAGCCCCCGGCGCTTGGTCGCCTGGAGAGGCCTCCTCCGCTCTGGTGTGCTCCCTGGGCTGATCCTTTCTTGCTGCCAGGTCTTCGCGAGGCCTTACGGGCTCGCCTGCCCAGCTGGGACGGCAGCGGCCTTGGTCCGGCGCTCCTCTCTAACCGCCACCAGGGCTACGCTGGCGGAATAGGGGGTGGCCGCAAGGTAGAGCACCAAGGGCTCCCGAGGACGCGGAGCTACCATCACCGGAGGGCTAGTAAGGTCCTTCTTGAGATCTTGGAATGCCTTGTCGGCCTCTTCAGTCCATTCGAGGGGGCCTTTCTTCTTCAGTAGCTTGAAGAAGGGCAGTGCTCGCTCCCAGCTTGGAGATGAAACGCCCTAACGCGGTTACTCGCCCGGTGAGCTTCTGCATTTCTCTAAGGGTCTTCGGTGGGCTCATGTCTTCGACCGCCTTGACCTTCTCTGGGTTAGCCTCAATGCCCATGTGGGACACGAGGAAGCCCAGGAGCTTGCCCGAGGGGACTCCGGACACGCACTTCTCCAGGTTGAGCCGCAAGTCCACTTCATTAAGGCTTGCGAAGGTTTCCTCCAGGTCCTGTATCAGGGTTTTTGCCTCCCAAGATTTCACCACAATGTCATCGACATAAGCTTCAGCGTTCCTCCCGAGCTGCCGGCCCATGGCGATGTGCATCAGCCGCTGAAAGGTCGCGCCTGTTGCGCAACCCAAATGGCATGCAAGTATAGCAGTATACTCCACACGGGGTCAAGAAGGCCGTTTTCTCCACGTCTTCAACCGCCACCTTGATCTGGTGATAGCCCGAGAAGGTATCCAGGAAGCACAATAAGTCACACTCAGCGGTAGAGTCGACGATCTGGTCGATGCGGGGGAGCGGGAATGGATCTCGGGCGTGCCTTGTTGAGGTTGGTGAAGTCGACACACATGCGTTCTTTTCCTCCCTTTTTTGGCACGACAATAGGGTTGGCCAGCCAATCAGGGTAGCGGGCCTCGCGAATGACTCCTGCTGCCTCTAACTTGTGGGTTTCTTGGACGATGAAGGCCTGCTTTTTAGTGGACTGCCGCCTTCCCTTTTGCTTCACGGGGCGCACGTTGGGGCACACGTTGAGATGATGTTCAATTACATCTCTTGGGACCCCCGCCAGCTGATTAGGCTCCCATGCAAACACCTTCTTGTTTATACAGAACCTGACCAGGGGCCTCCTCCTCGCCAGCTCAAGGTTGGCGCCTATGGTGAAGGTGGCGCCAGTGGATCCATCCTCGTCGACCGGTACCTGCTTGGTCTCCGCCTTGTCTTGGCTGAATAGCTTCTTCTTCTTAGCCGACGCAGCCCCCTTGGGCTCGAGGACATCCGCGCTGGCGGGCTGCGCCACCGCGGCCGCCTTGAAGGCAAGCTTGAGCGCCTGCAGCGCATCCCTTGTGTGTCCGGACACAGTAAGGACGCCGCTGCTCCCGGGCATCTTCATGAGGTTGTACGCCGGTGAGTCGCCGCCATGAATCGGGCCAAGGCTGGGTAGCCGAGGATTGCGTTGTACGGGAGGCCGATGGGGGCGGCGTCGAAGTCGATCAGCTCCGCGCGGAAGTTGTCGTGGGTGCCAAGGTCATCGGGAGCCGATTCGCCCTGTGGAGCCGCGGAACGCCTCCGATGCCCAAGAAGGGCCTGTTGGGTTGAAGCCGCTCTAAGCGGCACGTGAAGGAGTTCAAGGCCCCCACCGAGAGCACGTTGAGGCCGGCACCACCGCTGGCGATGAGGTCTCCGGTGACGGCCGCTTGGCGATGATGGTGGGGTGCACAGATCGGAGCGCGGCTTCGCAGCGGTGTTGGAGGGGTGATCGTCCGAGCTGAAGGTCAAATCAGCCTTGGGTGCCACCCAGCCCGGGGGAGTTTCTCGGCGCTTGAGGGCGGCGCCGATCTGGCGGACGAACGGCTTGACATGGCGGCTCGAAGGTGGCCCCTGTGATCCACCCAGGATGTCCGCGATGACCGGGGGTGCCGACACAGCATGGTGGGCGAGGAAGAGGTTGCGCAGCTCCTCCCAGGAGGCTGGTTGCTAAGGTGTGTGGAGCAACCACATGCGCGGACGCCGGTGAGGGCCATGGGCAGCCAGTTCGCCATGACCTTGTCGTCGCCTCCGGCCTTGAGGATGGCTTCTTCATATGCCAGCAGGAAGGCCTGCGGGTCGGCCGTGCCATGGTAGCGCGATGGCATGTCCGGCTCAAACTTGCGCGGCCACTGCACCCGTCGCAAGGCAGGGGACAGGGCTCGGAGCCCCCTGGTTTCCACGCCGGCGTCGACAGCCGGAGCGGGTGGCGCGTTGGCCGCCATGAGGGCAGAACGTGGTGCTGATGGGGAACGACGGGGGCGCCCGCCATCGGGCGACGTCTGGGCTATGCGGGTGGCGAGAGCAGCCCGACGCTCGGCGCGAGCCCGGCGAGCGTCAGCCATGGACACGACGGAAGATCGAACGCGCATAGCGGAAGAAAGATTCCGGCGCACCCCTACCTAGCGCGCCAAATGTCGGATGTTGGGTTCCGGAAGACCCTTAAGGTTCAAACACTTGGGTGCGCACAAAGATCTCTCCCCTACCGATCTATGTCCGATCGCCTCGTGAGATCTATGCTGGAAACGATGAACAACACAAGGGACACGAGATTTATACTGGTTCGGGCCACCATTGTGGTGTAATACCCTACTCCAGTGTGTGGTGTGGTGACTTCCCCAAATATTGAGCGGGAAGGGCGCCAACAACGGCCATTTCGAAGGGGAACATCTAGTACAAGTTATCCTGACTAAAGTTGGTCTTCGGCTGCCAAAAGCACTAGCGATGACGCCGTCTTGGGCTCCACGGTGACCTCCATCCTGCCGCTCCGCTGGTCTTGGTCTCGTTGCACCGAAATGGCAACCTTTGCCTGATGCCTCGGTACTCCGCGTCTGTGCTTGCCCCCTTTGCACCAAAGAGGAAACAAGGACACTACGCAGGCCGGCGCCCGCCTGGCTTCGATCGTCATGGCTTGCGTCACGAGCACCTCGCGAGGTACCCTGCCTTGATCTCTCCGCCTCCTCGTGGGCCTGCCTGGCGAGGCCGTCCTTGAGGAAGCCTTGCGTCGTCCGCCCTATGAGGCTTGGCCCCTCGCGAGGGTCTTGAGTCTTGTGTTGAAGAAGATGGGCCGTACTGGGACACCACTTGAGCCACGCCGCAGGCCGCAGGCAGGCAAGTCTGGGGACCCCCGTTCCCAGAACGCCGACAAGTAGAGGTATGTGCGGGGCAAAGAAGTAGAGAAATATCCACATGGAGTGATGTGGGCAGCTGGAGCAGTGGTGCAAGCCGGCTATAAACGGAGTTGTACCTGAGGGATGTCGGGACATATCTCAACCTAGAGGAGGGCGGCGGGAGGAGGCAACTACCCACGTCACGACAGTGAGCAATGGACGAAGGCAACCTCACCGGCTTTGTGAGAGAGAATGGCGGGGACCCCTGATCGGGACGTGCCGACAGTGGGTTTTCGCCATCGGCGACGGTGACCGCATCTATAGTAAGCATCCACCCCTTCCCCCGGCGGACGTGATCCGCCGGGATGTTAGAGATGTGGCCACAGTGGTTTTGTGCGAGAGAGTGTGAAAACTGAAGAGAGCAACCCCAACAAGCAACCGTGTAGGCTCGTCCTACCTATGTATATAGTGGAGTGGTTTCCTTTTCTCTCCATATGAACCTATTTATATTGCGACGTGCATCAAGAAAAAAAAAACTTTATTTATAAATGACGCGGCACCTACTACTCGTTCTCCTATAAACCTTGCGCTTGGCATCTCCAAACTATTAACCTTGCGATTGGCTCTTCGCCTATTCGGGAAGTCGAGCAATAATGGTACTGCAGTACATATCGTTCTGGCTATATGAGACCGAATGAATTGCTGCACGTCCACCACGCGGTGAGGGTCGATGGGCGAGGGAGAGTGCGTAAGCAAGCTTCACCTCATCCTGCGAGCCATACACTCTAAAATACGTCTATATACATCAGCGTTTGGAGTATGTATTAGTAGTTCATATTGAAATCTACTAAAGGACATATATTCCAAACAATATGATAATCTGTTTAACCCAGGTAGGGACGAGGAGTAAACGGAGGGAGTACTAGTAAATTTTTCTCCTCGTCCCGCGAGCCACCGCGCGCGTGGGCGAGGGAGCGGGCGTAAGGCGTGGTAAGCAAGCTTCACCTCATCCTGCGAGCCATCGCGCCTGGTGGGAGAGGCGATGTACTAAGCAAGCTTCTCCTCGTTCTACGAGTTGACGGACACATCAAAAGTACTCCAGTGTATAGAGCCTTGCCTCGAAGGTAGGCCCCACATGGTTTGCCTCTTTTTAACATAACGCGTCAAGTCGCAATTTGTTTGTTCACCTGTGGTAGAACGATCCTCCCTCCATCTAGTGGAAAACTAGTACATGTGTCAAGTTACCACGTGGGCTGCCTTTTCATACAGAAATGAGCTCTACCGTGTACCCACGCGGGTGTGGTTGGGAAAGAGACGGGAGTACGTGCGTCCCCCACCTACGTGGGTGTGTGTCAGAGATACAAACCTAGACAAATGGCTTGTGTGTTCATGAGTGTTTTTTGTTTGGGGGGGGAGGTTGATTTCGTGAATGTATTTTGTGGGAATATGTGTCGATGACATCTCAAACAAAATTTTGCATGCAATGTGTGTGAAATGGAGGCCTATCCATATCATATATAGAGGGTCGGGCGATCCACGAGAAGAGAGGGAGGGGTCACAGATATTTATAGAGTCGAAGAGAGGATCAAGTGGGTCGGTGCGAGATCGATGAAGAGAGCCATCGAAATTGTGTGTGTGTGCAAGTCAAAGATATAGGGCGCCTGACCTAGCTACCGGAACGTCAGAGGGCACATGTCAAGTTTGTGTGTGGAAGGGAGACATGACTAGAGCGCTCGATGTATCGGTGTGTGTGTGTGTGTGGGAGGGGTGGGGAGGGGTAGGCGAGGCCTAACTATAGAGGTAGAACGACTCAGTATATGTGTTGAGAAGGAGAGACCCAGCTATGTCTTGAGGGAGATCGGTCGACATCCATACATAATCAAGGACGGGAAATAGGATTGGACAGAGAGAGAGAGAGAGAGAGAGAGAGAGAGGGAGGGAGAGGGGTAGAGTGTTGGATGGGTGATGGAGTTGCTTCTCAAGATGGTGGAAGAGGCCTACTAGACAAACCGAGGGTGGAACTGCAATATTATCAATAAGAGCGGGGATGTGTTTCTGTGTGCTGCATGCGTGATAGATCTGTCGGGACACATCCATGGATGATGAAGGGGAACCATGTGTTTGGTAAGCAAACCTAACTAGATCGGTAGATCAATTGTTGTTTGTCGGAGGAAGAGAGAGACATAACTAATGAGGTAGATCGATCGACGCGTGGGAAAAAATGAGTTATAAGGACCTAGCTAGCTATATGTATAGCGGGAGATCGGTCGGTGTACGTCCATTTGTTAGAGGCAAATAAGGCCCGGCGAGACGGATAGACAGAGAGAATGGAGCTAGGAGGTGGTGCGAGAGGCCTAGATACTAGCTAGATAGGGGGAGGAGTGTGCGGTTGTGAGATCGATGAAAAGAGGGGCGAGATTTTACACGTGTGTGGGATCGTATGAGAGACACGAGGCAAGGACACATAAAGGAGGAGATTGAAGGTGTGTGTGTATGTTGTAGGCAGACATCGCTGGAGAGGTCTATCGATCGATGTGTGTCAGAAAGGAGTTGTGGAGACTGTGGGAGAACGACCTAAAGAAAAAAAGAATGTGCGCGATGGATAGAATGCTGAGGGAGGGGGAGGGCGAGGAGGGCGTGTGCATGCATGAGAGAAAGTTAGTGGTAGCTACAAAGGTTAGAGGATTGCGTGGGTGTAAGAGACTAACAAAGATCATAATTTGATATGAAAGTGGATTCATATATTTGAATAGGAGATCATAGCGTTCTAAACATATGCATGCATGAATATAGCGGTGATACGCGTATTGTGGTTTTGCACATGTTATACCATAATGTGATAATGCATGGCGTTTGCAACACACAGCTAAATGTCGAACAATCTAAACCATACTATACATCGAACAATCTCACATTTTATTTGAATTTGTGATAATGTGTGGCGTTTGCAGCTTACAACTAGATATCGAACAATCTAAACTATACTATATACCGAACATTCTCACATTTTATTTGAATTTGTGGTAATGTGTGGTGTTTGCAACTCACATCTAAATACTTGTAGGCGTAGGGGGCGGGGCACCATACATAATGTGATAAACACATTATACATATGAGACATGGTTTAGTTTGTGAAGATCTAGCTAGAGCTTGAAATGTACTATGATTTGAAATCAACTTAAAGTGGATTCAAAATATCGAGTTCGAGTTCATATAGTACACATAGTTCATATGTAACTCGAGACTAATCATGTGGTGTGCTGTGAAGATAATACACAAACGATGGTTTAACTTGACAATAATGACGATTGTAGATCTTATTAAAACAAAGAAACAAATTCAAATGCTTTGACTTCACAACAATCATTATTGTAGATCTTATTCAAATAGAGAAACAAATTCAAATTTAGTTCATATTGAAGCGGTAGTATATACGTTTGGAATGCACTAAAACGTTCATTTGAGTACTAGGTTGCATGCATTATACACGTAGCGAAATATTTTAATTGAACATAACATGAATTCAAAGTTTTGAATGACATTTGTAGTGCGAATTGATTTGGTACAGTACACGTTAGGCTTGTCCGGAAATTTCAACCCGTGCCTTGTTAGCCCGAAATATTTAAGATATATCTTTGTCTCGTTGTTCTCCGACAACTCCCTCCATCTCAACCCGCGCCTTGCTATTCCAAAATTACAACGCGCGCGAAAACTCCCACCTCCTGTAAAATCCTGACACGCGAAATGCCCGTGATACCCCTGAACCAAAAGAACCGCCTCAAATCGGATGGGGTACTTTCGTAACTTACCCCACATATCGGACAAGCACGTCCCTAAGCCATGGTTCCCCACTCCCATCCCATCCGCCCACCCATTCGTACACCGAGGCCGGGAAAAACCGTGAAGCCCCACATCCTCCTCTGCCCGCCACCCAGCCGGAGCCTCTTCTCCGACGACGTCGTCCACAGCAACACCTCGACGTCCCTCATCCACCGTACCGGATGAGGATCCATCATCGATCTGGTCGTCCCGCCGGTTCAGCCACCCCGTCCTCCACCTCCAAGGAGCTGCCCCTATGTTCCCCTCGTCTTTCGCGCCACCTCCATTCCCACACCTCCGTCTTCACCTGCACCACTGGAAGAGCATCAGCATCACCGTTTCCTCGGATGAAGTTGCGGCCTAATCGGCGCCACTAAAGACGTTGTACACTAATCGCCGCATTTTCTTCTTGATTCAATCTCACGGTGCTGCCGGCGCTCGGTCCCGAGCCGACACGGCGCGGCTCCATCCACGGCGGCGTCGCCGACCACTTCCTCCATGGCGTAGCTCCCTTGGCGGCGACGTCCACATTAGTAGGAGCTACTGCTGCTTTAGCTCTCGCTCGCACTGCTGCTCTGCTCTTGCTCTCGTTCCCCTGTCTGGTATGCTCTTGCTCGTGCTGCTGCTCTTGCTCTTGCTCTTGCTCTTGCTCTTGCTTGCGATGCTGCTCCGATTTACCTACACTTCAGTCGACTGAATCGACTTTGGGTCAGTCGATTTTCTGGGGGTGGGGGGGCTCGTCGGAGTTAAGGAAGAACCAGCCGCAGTGGGGAGGAGGGCTCGCCGGAGAGGTACCCCACTATCTATCTTAGTGTTCAGGGTGGGGCGGTGGCGTGGGGATCACCGGAGAAAAAGCTTCGGCACAAGGGGCGGGCCGACGGGCGGCGGACCAAAGAAGTGGGGAATGTTTGAAGTGGCGGGCGGTGCACTCATGGGCGGCGGGGGCGGCTGTTTGGCCGGTGGTTGCTGGCGGCTCAGGGGGGTGGAGATTGAAGATGAACTGCAGGCCCTTGATTTCGTATCCAACGGCTGCAAAATCGACTGACCGGAGATGAAAAAGTCGATCGGTGACGTGTAGCCTCACCTCTAGTGCGTTCAGTTTTGACAAGAAATTCAGTTTCGACAAAGAAAATTCAGTTTCGGCGCTTAAGTTCAGTTTCGAAAGTTAAAATCATTTTTGACAGTTAAGTTCAGAGATGAGCGGCTGATGTATACATCTAGCACGTTTTGGTTATGTATTTTACGTCATCTATTGGAGATGCTATTAGAATTCCACTCAGGTTAACGTTGTCTCTCTTGTCCTGCTTGACCTCGGCGTCGTACAACTCACCGGAGCTGCTCCAACGAAGAAACCCTCCATCACAAATGAGCAGTACCTCGGGCTCCATCTCCAGACGCCTAAGATCTTCTTCCTCCTCCGATAGCCAAGTCACCGGAGCATCCTCACCGGCCAACCCAATCGCGTTGAGATCGACATGGCTTCGCCAAAGAGGTTGTACACTTCTTGTGGTTTGACTTAATCTCACCATGCTTCTTTGCATCCTGTGATCTTCCAATTCTTGTGAACCAAACACCCAGATTGGCAGAAATCCTGTGTTTTTAAATTCTCTATTTTGCACGTGCATTCCTATCCTATTCTGTCTATTTCCTATCCTGCATTATTAGAATCCTCAAATTCAAACAAGCCCTTACACAATTACTTCTGTTACAGATATGTGTCAAAGAAAACCTTGTGTGGTTTGTCCTGCTCCTGCGGTGCTATGTTCCACCCCAGCTCAGCTGCTCCAACGACGGAAGGGTTCACCACAGCAGGGATCCGCTCTCCAGACTGTCTTTCGCCGCCTCAGATCTTCTTCCCCGCCGCCGACAACCATGACGACTGCATTACCATCATCAACTGAGCAGATGACCTTGAGGACTTCACTTGTCCGCAAGAGAGGTTGCACTCTTCCGTGTCTGCTTACGTTATGCATCGTTTAATATGATGACATGCTACTTTATTGTCGTGTTCACCTATTAGACTCTGACTCAGGTCCAAACTTATGCTGAAACTTGAGTTTTTAAATGGTTGTGGGGTACATATTGGGGCAGCAATCAGTACTATCTGTCTACTATCTGGTTAATCTAGGGAGTCTACTATGAGTTTCATGTTGGGTGCAAACAAACATTAAAGGAGCCATTATCTGTATCTTTTAACTAAAGTTATTATCTGCCTGCTATCTTTTGTTTTGGGTCTATCCACAGTTTGCTACCATCACTCTGGATTTGTGCATGCACTCCTTACATAATCTCACTATGTTTTGTTCCTATGCATGTCAGTTATTGTACACAATGGAACTGAAGATGTAGAGCAAAAGAGACGAGCCTTGCGTGGTAATAAAATTTCATGCAGACGTCGCTCCATGGTGGGCACAAAGGCAGCCCCCTCCACCCATTTCGGATCGTAATCAAGAGGAAGATAACTGTTCTGAGGGGGATTCAGAAGCAGAAGACCACTCCTATTTACCCCATGAGTTCTTTGCTCTAACTTGGCATGCTGATGTTGGTAATATCATGCATATGGTGACTTGCATTGCTTACTGTATACATTAAATATGTCATCTGCTTAGTTTATACATGCTTTGTGTCAATTCCATCTGTTTAGTTTCTTTATTGTATATTTGAATCATGCAATGCCATCTTGTTTATCCTGGCATCATATATGTGAATTTTGCAATGCCACCACAGTTAGCCAGTCATCTTATATGTGAATTATATCATGACATCATTTTTTATTACGTGTTAAATTTGTCAACAATTTTAGTACATTCAATTACTCTTCCTGTGCATCAGCCATTCGGCACGGTCATGGAAAAATCTGGAGTGGAAACAAGGTCTTCAGTGCAGACAATGCTATCTGACGAAGCGCATGTCTTGTTGGTTACATATAGCTCCTCAGAGGAAAATTCAGAGACAGATGACCAGTCCTATTCCCCCCCCCCCGAGGTGCATGCTCTAACTTGGCAGGGTTATGATGCTCATATCGTGCGTATGGTATCTTGCATTGCTATGTCATTTGCTTAGTTTAGACATGCTTTGTGTGAATGCCACCTGTTTAGTGTCTAATTACCATATATGTGAATTATGCAATGCCATCTTGTTGCAAGACATTATATATGTGAATTATGCAATGGTATCTTGTTGCAAGGCATTATATATGTGAATTATGCAATGCCATCTTGTTTAGCCATAGCGTCATATATGTGAATTATATCATGCCGTCCTTTTTTGTATTTCTCATTGCTTTTGTCGACAATGTTTGTATATTCAACAGCTCTTCCTGCATCAGCCATTTGAATTGGTGATGGAGAAATCTGGAGTGAAAACAAGGTCTTCAGAGCGCATAATGCTACCCGGTGAAGCATATATCTTCTTTGATTCTGAGATAGCTCTTCCGAGGAGGATTCAGAGGCGGATGACCAGTCCTGTTATCCCCTCGAGGTGTATGCTCAAACTTGGTGGTTATATTACTCATATCATGCATATGTTGTATTGCAATTCTTAGTTTTTACATCATATACACGATATTGAATGCCATCTCCTTAGTTGACACATCATATATGCGATTGCCCTCTACTCACTTCCTTAGTATATAAATCATATATTTGAATTATATCATGCCATGATGTTTACATAGACAAAGATGTATCTGAATTATGGCATGCCAACCCATTTTCTAAAGACATAATATAGTTATATCATCTCATCCTGTTCACATAGTCATCATATTTTGAATTATGTCATTCTATCCGTGAATTATATCATGCCATCATGTTTCCATCGACGGCATGTTTGTGATTTATGGCATGCCAACCACTTTAATAGACACATCGTATAGTTATATCATGTCATCCTGTTTACATAGTCATCATATTTTGAAGTATGTCATTCTATCCTGTTTAGTTAGCCATCATACATGTGAAATTGTGTCATGCTATCCTGTTTAATTAGCCATCATATATGTGAAATTATGTGATGCTATTCTGTTTGGTTAGACAACATAAATGTGAATTATTTCATGCCCTGTTTTCTTCCCTACTATCCATTGCACCTGTCATCTTACAATGTTTGTACATTCAATTACTTTTCTTGTTTATCAGCCATTTCAATTGGAGGGGGTGATGGCAGTATCTGTGGGAGAAAAAACACGGTCTTCAGAAAAGATCGTGCTACACATCGATGGAGATAGAACCACGGTTGTACTTGCCCAAGAACCAGCCCCACCACACATAACCCAGACTCACGCAGATTGTACCCCTACCTAGTTGGACAGAGAACCAGCTACACCCCTTCTAACCCCAACCCCAGCAGATAGTAACCTAGTTCCCGTTGACACAGCACCGTCTCCACCACAGAGCACCCAAACACGAGCAGTTAGTAAGGCAACTGCAGTGCCCAAAGCACAAGGACCACCACTCTGAACCCCAAGTCAACGCTTAAAGCAGAAGAAGAATTGTTCTCAGGCCAGGTTCCGTAGCTAGGTTCATACTACTTTGCTCTTGAATCACTGTATTTACTCATACCAACTAATTTCAAATTTGAAGGACGCAATTGAAACTCCAATGGTGCAACAGGTATGTTTTAAACCTGTTTCTTTAACGTGTTTGCTGTTGTAACTTGCTCTATGTTGATTTCAGTTTCAACTGAATAAACAATGATATTCTCATGCCATTCACCTTACAAGTGTTGTTATTGCTGTGTATTTTCCCACACTTATATTATGTCTAAGCTGGTTTGTCTTAAATAGATATGATTCAAACTGTATCTATCTTGATTTGGCAACATAAACTAGAATGATATAGACCATACAGTGACCATACTACATAGATATATGTTTGTTTCATGCTGTTATCCTGTCCACCTTACTACTGAACTGATTGACCAAAATGAGTTTCATATACTACATTGTAAACCTATGATGTGTTTGTTTGTTTCTCTTTTAGAATGCGGATAAAATACTGCAGAAGAGTACCCCGTTATGAAATGGTACAGGAAGTAATGCAGATAAGGTTCAAGATAGTGAGACATCCCTGTTGGTCTCCAAGAAAGCTGATAAAAACTATATTGAAGACACGGAGACAACCCCAAAGTCCTGTCTTGATGTAGTATTCGAAGTTCTTGGCTACTACCGCTGGCACCCGGCTCTTGAACTCATTGCTGAATCAGTTCAGCTTCTTGAGTCTCAACTTCAAGTTGAAAGACGTCGATCAGATGTTATGCGATAGGAAGCCAAAGGACTGAGGAAGTCTGTGCAGAATTCAGATGCATACTTTCCGTTGCAACAGCAAGTGCTAGAGGATTTAAGTGCCAAATAAGAGAAAGTTAATAAGCTTGCTAAGCATCTTTCCAGCATTAGGTACCCAGGATATTGTTTCTTGAGCTCTTCTGAAGTGGTTTCAGTTCGGGACTTGTTTTGCTGCGGCGTTTATATGCTGCTTTGTTCCCTATATTTGCACTGGTAGCGAACTTTGATGCCCAGTGGATGTAATATGTGTAATAGCCGTGATAGCCTAGCGTAAGTTGCTTGCCTATTTATTTCCTTATTGTCTAGTTTATTTGTTTTCTTGTAGTCAGTGTAGTTCTTTTTCCGCAGTTTGCTAGTGGCCGCAATAGTCTATTTTTTAAAACTAGGCCACATTAACCATGGGCTACATATTTACTGTAGTTAACATGGGCCTCTTACGGGCCGTAGAAACAATGGGCCTTCTAAGGGCCGTAGAAACAATGTGCCTTCTACGAGGCGTAGAAACAATGGGCCTTATACGGGCCGTAGACACAATGGGCCTTCTACGAGCCGTATCATCAATGGGCCTTCTACGGGCCGTATGATCGGTTGGCCAAACATGGGCCAATAACAGACCACATTATGGCCATAAATGGTCTAGAGTTGAAATCATCCGTTCATGGGCCGACCATAACGGGCCGACCATAACGGGTCGTCGTTAATCGGCCGTATTTGATGATGCTATGAAAACGGCCCAACGTATTAACGGGCCACAAACGGGCCGGCTGTAACCATGGGCTGAATTTGGCCCACAAGCAGAAAATGATAGTAACGGGCCGATAGTAAACGAATGCTGGAAATGAGCCCAAGAATAAATGGGCCCTGAGAAGGCCGAAAGATAACATGGGAAACGCCCAACGGAATAATGGGCCATTAATGGGTATAAAGTGATACACTGTTCATTACGGGACAGTTTTACCACGGGCCGTTAATGGGCCGAGGGTTACTAAGGGCCTCATATTGGCCGAAAAACGTCATGGGCCATACTTGGGCTGAAAGTTAAAACGGGCTGGAATTATATTGGACGGCCTAGATGACGCTACTGGGCCTAATTCGGATAGGCCGTAAACAGGCCCTGGGTTAGCAGGCTCTAAATGGGCTATATGCGAATAGGCCGTTAACAGGGTTGCTGTGGGTCGGCCCGCCACCTTTTGACAAAGTCAAATGGGCCGGCCTTTTCACAGGAATGGGCCTCTGTTGGGCCGTGCCATGTGTCGACGTATCATAGGCACTTTGGGTCCAATGAGTGGATGACATCTGTCCCAACGGCGAGCCGACACGTGTTCCCTCTAGCCAATGATGATTTTACACGTGGAAAATACCCATTGGTCGGGGATGTTAACGGGTTATCGGGTCCAAAACCGGACCCGATAGCTTAACGGCGTTCCGTTACGGTGGATGCCACGGGTCGGTCACCCTTGATGAAAGCACTTCTGTGACGCCCGATTTATCGTCATGGAAGTGGACACTTCCGTGATGATAATTTTGGTAATGTCATGGAACACTTGTACGACAACACAGGTATGACTATCTTGATTCTGTCATAAATTTGTCATGGATGTACATGCATGACAGAAAACGTGACCTACTGTGAAAAACACGTATCATCACGGAAGTGTATTCTTTTTGTAGTGGTAGTCACTTGTTGAAATCTCTATAAAGACAAATACTCCGTATTTGGGAAGAGAGGGAGGATTTTACTCCGTATTTGGGAACTGAGGGAGTATCACCATATGGAGGGAACAGAGGAAGCTTGAAATATGACCATGTCAATGGGAGGGAGTAAGCCCCATGCATGCATGCATGCAACATGCAACAATCACACATACACATGGACGCACGCAACACTCACGCACCCATGCGACACACAGCACACGACGCAACACACGCGCTCACGCTCAAGTGCTCAACCTACTCCTTACGTCCGTGAAAGACTGTACATTTAGAGATTCACACATTGACCAGGGCATAATTAACGCCCAAAAGTAGCAGACTTATGTGTGCATGCGACCATTGAGAGAAGAAGATGAAATGAAGGTCGTTGCATGCTGTAATTAAGGATAGACATGTAGCCTATACCTAGAGCACACGTTGGTGCATTAGACAATCAATATCGATTTAGATTAAAGGCTAAATGCATTGGAAGTGTAGATGTACTACACTCTTTGTTTTTTAGCTGATTTCTTTGCTCTGCCAACTGACAGGTGGGACCCAGAAACCAGGTGACAATTTAACCACTCAACAAAGTGCCACGTCAACTATGTGGCCAGTCAGTAGGGTGCAATATGGTGCTCTACGATGAGCTAGTGATCGTATAATCACCGCAAAACTATATATAGTGACCGTAAAGAGTGTATTGTTACATACGTTGACCGCCAGTGTATTTTTCTCGTTTCAAATTAAGCCATATTAACCGGAAAGGACGCAGTATGGAGTAGTACTAGTACTGCTTTGATGTGTCCCGTCAACTCGCCGAATGAGGAGAAGCTTGCTTAGTACGCCTCTCCCTCGCCCACGCGCGCGGTGGTTCGCAGGACGAGTAGAGGGTTTTGACTACATCGCCCTCTCCCTCCCCCTCCCCCTCGCCCTCGCCCTCACGGTGGACGTGCAACAGTTCAATCGGTGTCAGATTGCCAGAAGCATAATGTGTACTGTAGTATCATCATTGTTGGACCTTCCGAAGAGGCGAAGAGCCAAGTGCAAGGTTCACATGAGTACGAACTGTTGAACCTCCCGAAGAGGCAAAGAGCCTAGTGAAGGTTTGATAGGAGTTGTCATCCTAGTAGGAGCGTACTACAACTATAGCGAACGATGCTACTATATGATGCCGCCACGTCACGTATATCCAAATCTGTGCCACCTTTTTTTTCTCAAAGAGCGTGTTGGAGCAAGTGCAACAACCACACAAGTTGTACATACACATAACACATTTACTAGTAATAAATTCTAAAGGACAAATGCCAGTATGCCACACAAGTTCATCTCCAATTCATGTGATAAATTTGTGCACGACTAGTCTACATATATTCACAGCGCTACCGTTCACAATTTACCGTACTCCACTTACGCGTTATAGATGGGCTACATGTCCTCCTCCAGGTTCCAGTCCCAGGTGTTCTTCATGGATGGCATGATCCATAGCGGTGGGAAACAGGAATCTTTGTCGCAGCTTTCTAGTCCGGTTCCACACGATGGAGACTCATCCAAGCGAAGCGGCATAAATCAGGGATAGCGTGTCCCAGCATGTCGTTCATCCGGCGGTGCGCACTGAAGACACAATCATGCTTCATGAACAGCAGGCCTTCCGTGTCGTGCACGGAAGGTGGCATCCGCTTCACACTGGGGTAGCTGTCCCCAATGAAAAGCGAGTACTCTCCAAGAGTGTTCTCGGCACCCACGTAGCATCACGGGGGTCGAACTCGGCGTCGTTCATCTGGTACACGCGGCATCTCAGATCTGGACACATGGTGACGTACATAGTCAAGGTCCATGCATAATAATGTTGTGCTCAAATATAGCGGTCAGTAATACTATGCAGCAAATAGTACTACTCCGGTATAGAGGAAGTAAAATAATCGGCTTATTATATATAGCCACTCTTGGCTACATGGATGAGATAGTAAGACATGTAAAAACAAGAATGGTGGCAGCTAGTGGGTTCAAGTCTTCAAGGGCCTAGCTAGCTATACGCGTCCTCCAAGGTAAAAAGTAATCCTACTAGTACGTAAGTAGAGTACTAGTACAACAATGAAAGAGAAGGCGAGAGGGTTAAAAGATGGAATACCTGGGTAGATGGTGACGGTCCGATCGTGGTAGATTGTGTGACCATGTTGCACATCAGTGGTACCATGGGTAACGCATCGCTAAGATAGTTGATCCCAATATGCCAAAGTCAGCTACAAGGTTCCAGGTTAGACCAAATCACGGATGCAAATGCACATCCAGGATCTGCGATCTTATTTTGATCGGGGGATGACTGGTCCCTGCAAAATAATGGAGTACCGTTAGGGATGAAAATGATGGTTTGTGCATTCCGTTTGTAATCTCCCGTACCATAGGATGGCAAACAGATGAAACAAGTCCCCTAGCTTGTCACCGCGAAGATGCGGCCTAGATGGTGCATGCCGTCTTCGAACGTGTAGGGGTACAAATCTGCCGCCACCAACATGCGCCAGCCTCTACCGTTACTGCCTCTTGCATTGATGGCAATCCTTATGTCGAACACCGCTATGAGATAGTAATCATCGTAGCCGTGTCGCTTTGTCGATGGGTCCACAATTGCTATCTTCTTCAATCTCATGTAGGTATCATCATACGTATTCAACCCCAGCCAGTCCGGAAGGCCGATCCCAATGGTGGGGAAGGGGTCTACCGGAACAGCCGCACTGCTGTGGATGTTGTGCAAAATGATGGTGGTATTCGGCCGGAGGTATGCAAGCCAATCTTCATTGCCACTGATGCAGACCTATATATAAGACGGTGGGCAGTGGAGAAATTACCGGATGAAAAATGGAATAACTAAGTACTACATGATCAAACTCCATTACTGACCTGCTCATCGGACAAAATCCGACTACCTTTCAACGTCGGCAACTCTAGCGGAGTCAACGTGCAACCATGGCCAGGGAGCGGTGGACTGTTCGAAGGATTGTCCCATAGAAGAACGTTCTCCTCGAGGACGCATGGAAGACCAACAAGCATGGCCTTTTCCCTAGCCATTTTAAGCACCGTCTTGAAATAGTTGGTGCAGGAAGCACCGAGTCTTGCGGCGGTGAGGACGTCGGAGCGGCGTGCGATTTCTCCCGGAGGATCGTCGTCCAAGGTCTCCCAGCCCCGACGAGGAGGAGAACCGCCTGGCGAATCCATGGGAGCAGCAATGACCTGCCTTCTCTTTGGGGGGAGGGAACTGGCGAGGAGGAGATAAGAGCGTAGTAACCACAGGGCCTCGTCCCTTCCAACTGTAGATCGTTCCTTCCAACTGTAGTGAAGGGGTGAGGCTATTATTTACTACTAGTACTAGCATTATGGGACGTTATGGGATTGCATTATACTGTAAATAATAGCACTAGTAAGAAATTTTTGGCACTAGCTAGTAGTTTTTGGCATGGATTAAGAAATTTTGGGTATGTTTTTGCTATTTTTGTACACGCCAACTAGTGTCAAAAAACATCTTACATTATGTGACGGAGGAGCACGTCTTGCATCAGGCGATTACTAGTACTACTTTCTCTACTAGTAGTGCGAGGGTACTACTAGTTCTATGTACTGTACTTCTAGTATAGTGCACCAGTTTTGAACTCTTGAATCTCAGGGCCAAGGAGCTACAGTTGGAAGTGGAGGATACTACTACTGTTCTCTAGAACCATCGCTGTACTACCAATGCAGGGAAAGTACACCTGCGTAGTGGCCTAGTGGGTACTCTCGGAGCTCTATTCAGCCGCTCCTCTCACGTAGCTAGCCTACTTAGCCGCTCCTCTCACGCACACACTAGCAGCCTGTTTATCAGTGACGGTTACTGCAGGGGCAGAACATTTGAGTTATTTGATACAACGAGACTAGGTTTTTCGCTTCCATTTGTGGAGGTGTAATGGATCTCATCGAACTTTGTTAGTAGTTCCTTCTTTATGAATGAGATGAAGCAAAGCTTTTGCCCCCGTTTCAAAAAAAACATGTCAAGAGGAATTTATTTTATAGTAGAGCCGATAATGGAGTGAAGTCCATGCATGCAACGCCACAAGCTACAGAGTAGTAGTAGAGCACATTACGTACAGAGCCATATTGCACAGTTCCCAATGCCCTGCCAGGCTTTTCCAGCTCCTCGGGATTAATTGGGAGGTGCTAGTTTAAATATGCTACTAGTTGAGGAGGAAGCTGCAAGTGAGGTGCGGCTAGGGCGAGCACGCGAGCCATGAGATGCTGGGAAGGAAAACCCGTTCACATGGCTAGGCTATCTAGTGGACCCAGATTGTGGTGCCGCACGTCCGTTTGACTTCAAAACTCAAACTACCCGTGTAAAATATTGGCTCGCAGCCGGTTACTATTTAAAAAAAGGCCGCCGTGCGTTCGGCCGGGATCGAACCCACAAAACAAGGTATACACTCCCGCGACCACTAGTAGTACTCGTTGGAGTACAACACAATCTAGAATGGCCTTTTGTTGCTGGTAGTACATTGTTCCTTGCAAGAAACCCCTAATAATGCAAGAAACCGCTAATAATGCCAAGAAACTACTACCACTTGCATACGTGGCAGACTTAAGATAAGACTACCTTATCAACCATTGTACATGCTCTTACCAACCAGCCCTACCAACAAACGACTACACTACAAAGTGCCGTTATAGGCACGTTTCAACCCATGGCCCTGTTTGGATACATTTGTTGTCAATCTAACCCTGCCATCCAAACACCACTTTGGTTAGAGTTAGTTCAGGGTTAGAATCTAACCTCTGACTTAGAGTATCCAAATAGGGCCCATATCGCCCGTTAAGTCAAGCCTTCTATTCGACCGGGCGTTATGACTTGTGGGACCTACTTGTCAGTCTGCACAAAAATCCCCGAGTGACCTCCTACCTCCGGCTCGTCCACCTAGTCATCCTCGGCCATGGGACGCAGCTACCGCCGCTGGCAGAAGGTGAGGTCAAAACCGCCGGCAGTGCAGAGCCCATCTTGCGGTAGCCCGGATACCAGCTCCGTCCGGCGCTCGCGGCCGCTAGCTAACTAACATAGCTCCGTCCAGCTGCTTGTCTGCAAGGTTTTCTAGCTATATTGGCACAGCGGTGCGGCGGCTTGCTCGCGCGCGCCGTGCTAAGGCCAGCCATCTGGCTCGAGCGAAGGCTAGCGCGGCGGCTTTCTCGCTCGTGAGTCATGCTCGGGCTAGCCTGCCAACCCGTGCAGAGGCCAGCGCGGCGTCCAGCCCGTCCGGCGGAGGGGCGGCCAACTCGCTCATCACCGGCGCCACCGACGAAAACGCATCAGTACTGTTTGAAGTTATGTTCAGGAAAAATAATGATTTGAGGGGGAATAATAGGATAGAAGGTCAGATGTGGGTCCCTCGTGTCAACGGTCAAACAAAATGTGTTGGTTTAAGCTGCCTCGTCAGCACAGACGTGTGGGCCAACCCTGTCATAAATGGGTTTAAGCTAACCTAATCGGTAGTTAGTAGTTTTTGGCGTGGATTAAGAAATGTTGGGTATGTTTTGAAGGAAATATGCCCTAGAGGCAATAATAAAAGTTATTATTTATTTCCTCATATCATGATAAATGTTTATTATTCATGCTAGAATTGTATTAACCGGAAACATAATACATGTGTGAATATATAGACAAACAGTATGTCACTAGTATGCCTCTACTTGACTAGCTTGTTAATCAAAGATGGTTATGTTTCCTAACCATGAACAAGGAGTTGTTATTTGATTAACAAGGTCACATCATTAGTAGAATGATCTGATTGACATGACCCATTCCGTTAGCTTAACACTTGATCGCTTAGTATGTTAATGCTTTCTTCATGACCCATACATGTTCCTCGTAACTATGAGATTATGCAACTCCTGCCACGGAGGAACACTTTGGTGCTACCAAACGCCACAACGAATCGGGTGATTATAAAGGAGTACTACAGGTGTCTCCAAAGGTACTTGTTGGGTTGGCGTATTTCGAGATTAGGTTTTGTCACTCCGATTGTCGGAGAGGTATCTCTAGGCCTTCTCGGTAATACACATCACTTAAGCCTTGCAAGCATTACAACTAATGAGTTAGTTGTGAGATGATGTATTACGGAACGAGTAAAGAGACTTACCGGTAACGAGATTGAACTAGGTATTGGATACCGACGATCGAATCTCGGGTAAGTAACATACCGATGACAAAGGGAACAACGTATGTCGTTATGCGGTTTGACCGATAAAGATCTTCGTAGAATATGTAGGAACCAATATGGGCATCCAGGTTCCGCTATTGGTTATTGACCGAGAATGGTTCTAGGTCATGTCTACATAGTTCTCGAACCCGTAGGGTCCGCACGCTTAACGCTTCGATGACAGTTCATAATGAGTTTATAAGTATTGATGCACCGAAGGTTGTTCGAGTCCCGGATGTGATCACGGACATGACGAGGAGTCTCGAAATGGTCGAGACATAAAGATTGATATATTGGAAGCCTATGTTTGGACTTGGAAGGGTTCCGAGTGAAATCGGGAATTCTTAGAGTACCGGGAGGTTACCGAACCCCCGGGAACTACATGGGCCATAGTGGGCCTTAGTGGAAAGGAGAGAGGGCCAGCCCTAGGTGGCGCTGCCCCCTCTTCCCTAGTCCTATTAGGACTAGGAAAGGTGGGCCGCCCCTCTCTCTCTCTTTCCCTCCGGAATCCTAATCCAACTAGGATTGGAGGGAGTCCTACTCCCGGAGGGAGTAGGACTCCTTGCGCCTCCCCCTTGGGCCGGCCACCTCCCCTTGGCTCCTTTATATACGGGGCAGGGGGCACCCCAGGCTACACAAGTTGATTTACGGATCTTTCCTTAGCCGTGCGGTGCCCCTTCCACCATATTCCACTTCGGTCATATCGTCAGAGTAGAGCTTAGGCGAAGCCTGCGCCGGAGAAGTCATATCGTCGCAGTGCTTAGGCGAAGCCTGCGTCGGTGGAGCATCAACATCGTCATCACGCCGTCATCTTGTGGAACTCATCCCGACACTTTGCTGGATCGGAGTCCGGGATCGCCATCGAGCTGAACGGTGCGAGAACTCGGAGGTGCCGTGACGTTCGGTGCTTGGATCGGTCGGATCGTGAAGACGCACGACTACATCAACAGCGTTGTTATAACGCTTCCGCTTTCGGTCTCACGAGTGCGTGGGCGGACACTCTTCCCTCTCGTTGCTATGCCATCACCATGGTCTTGTGTGATCGTAGGAAATTTTTTGAAATTACTACGTTCCCCAACATGGCATCCGAGCCTGGTTTTATGCGTTGATGTCATATGCACGAGTAGAACACAAGTGAGTTGTGGACGATACAAGTCATACTGCCTACCGGCATGTCATACTTTGGTTCAGCGGTATTGTTGGACGAGACGATCTGGACCAACCTTACGCGTACTCTTGGCGAGACCGGTTCCCTCGGCGTGCTTTGCACATAGATGGCTTACGGAAGACTGTCTCTCCAACTTTAGTTGAACTGAGTGTGGCATACGCCCGGTCCTTGAGAAGGTTAAAACGGAGTCTATTTGACAAACTATCGTTGTGGTTTTGATGCGTAGGTAAGATGAGTTCTTGCTTAAGCCCGTAGCAGCCACGTAAAACTTGCAACAACAAAGTAGAGGACGTCTAACTTGTTTTTGCAGGGCATGTTGTGATGTGATATGGTCAAGACATGATGCTAAATTTTATTGTATGAGATGATCATGTTTTGTAACCGAGTTATCGACAATGGCGAGAGCCATATGGTTGTCGCTTTATTGTATGCAATGCAATCGCGATGTAATGCTTTACTTTATTACTAAGCGGTAGTGATAGTCGTGGAAGCATAAGATTGGCGAGGCGACAACGATGCTACGATGAAGATCAAGGTGTCGGCGCGGTGACGATGGTGATCATGACGGTGCTTGG
Organism: Aegilops bicornis; assembly: GCA_021605145.1. Taxonomy (NCBI): domain Eukaryota; kingdom Viridiplantae; phylum Streptophyta; class Magnoliopsida; order Poales; family Poaceae; genus Aegilops; species Aegilops bicornis. Next base: position 254,446,165 of record CM038670.1, on the reverse strand, counting down.
CGATGGAGATCACAAGCACAAGATGATGATGACCATATCATATCACTTATATTGATTGCATGTGATGTTTATCCTTTATGCATCTTATCTTGCTTTGATTGACGGTAGCATTATAAGATGATCTCTCACTAAAAATTATCAAGAAGTGTTCTCCACGAGTATGCACCGTTGCCAAAGTTCGTAGTACCCGGACACCACGTGATGATCGGGTGTGATAAGTTCTACGTCCATCTACAACGGGTGCAAAACAGTTTACTGCAGCGGAATACTCAAAGTTAAACTTGACGAGCCTAGCATATAACAGATATGGCCTCGGAACACGGAGACCGAAAGGTCGAACGTGAATCATATAGTAGATATGATCAACATAGTGATGTTCACCGTTGAAACTACTCCGTCTCACGTGATGATCGGACACGGTTTAGTTGATATGGATCACGTGATCACTTAGATGACTAGAGAGATGTCCGTCTAAGTGGGAGTTTTAATATGATTAATTGAACTTAAATTTATCATGAACTTAGTACACGATAGTATTTTGCTTGTCTATGTTTCTTGTAGATAGATGGCTCGTCTTTGTTGTTCCGTTGAATTTTAATGCGTTCCTTGAGAAAGCAAAGTTGAAAGATGATGGTAGCAATTACACGGACTGGGTCCGTAACTTGAGGATTATCCTCATTGCCGCAGAAAAATTACGTCCTGGAAGCACCGCATTTGGGTGAGCGAACTGCTGCAGATCTTGAGCCAAAAGTTATGAGCGTCTGGCAAAGCGGTGATGACTACTCTATAGTTCAGTGTGCCATGCTTTACGGCTTAGAACCGGGTCTTCAACGACGTTTTGAACGTCATGGAGCATATGAGATGTTCCAGGAGTTGAAGTTAATATTTCAAGCAAATGCCCGGATTGAGAGATATGAAGTCTCCAATAAGTTCTATAGCTGCAAGATGGAGGAGAATAGTTACGTCGGTGAGCACATACTCAAAATGTCCGGGTATAACAATCACTTAATTCAGCTGGGAGTTAATCTTCCGGATGATAGTGTCATTGACAGAATTCTCCAATCAACGCCACCAAGCTACAAGAGCTTCGTGATGAACTATAATATGCAAGGGATGACTAAGACAATTCCTGAGCTCTTCGCGATGCTAAAAGCTGCGGAGGTAGAAATCAAGAAAGAGCATCAAGTGTTGATGGTCAACAAGACCACTAGTTTCAAGAAAAAGGGCAAAGGGAAGAAGAAGGGAACTTCAAAAAGAACAGCAAGAAAGTTCTTGATCAAGAGAAGAAACCCAAGTCTGGACCTAAGCACGAAGCGAGTGTTTTACCGCAAGCGCACCGGACCTTTGAAGCGGAACTGCCCCAAGTATTTGGCGGATAAAAGGATGGCAAGGTGAACAAAGGTATATGTGATATACATGTCATTGATGTGTACCTTACTAGAGCTCGTAGTAGCACCTGGGTATTTGATACTGGTTACATTGCTAATATTTGCAACTCAAAGCAGGGACTACGGAATAGACGAGCAATCGCAAAGGACGAGGTGACGATCTTGGCGTGGGAAATGGTTCCAAAGTCAATGTGATCGCGGTCGGCACGCTACCTCTACATCTACCTTCGGGATTAGTTTTAGACCTAAATAATTGTTATTTGGTGCGGCGTTGAGCATGAACATTATATCTGGATCTTGTTTAATGCGAGACGGTTATTCATTTAAATCGAGAGAATAATGGTTGTTCTATTTATATGAATAATATCTTTTATGGTCATGCACCCTTGAAGAATGGTCTATTCTTGTTGAATCTCGGCGATAGTGATACACATATTCATAATGTTGAAGCCAAAAGATGCAGAGTTGATAATGATAGTGCAACTTATTTGTGGCTTGCCGTTTAGGTCATATCGGTGTAAACGCATGAAGAAACTCCATCTTGATGGGCTTCGGAATCACTTGATTATGAATCACTTGGTACTTGCGAACCGTGCCTCATGGGCAAGATGACCAAAACGCCGTTCTCCGGAACTATGGAGCGAGCAACAGACTTATTGGAAATCATACATCTTGATGTTTGTGGTCCAATGAATGTTGAGGCCTTGGCGGGTATCGTTATTTTCTCACCTTCACAGATGATTTGAGCAGATATGGGTATATCTACTTAATGAAACACAAATCTGAAACATTTGAAAAGTTCAAAGAATTTCAGAGTGAAGTGGAAAATCATCGTAACAAGAAAATAAAATTTCTACGATCTGATCGTGGAGGAGAATATTTGAGTTACGAGTTTGGTTTACATTTGAAACAATGTGGAATAGTTTGCCAACTCACGCCACGGAACACCACAGAGAAATGGTGTGTCCGAACGTCGTAATCGTACTTTACTAGATATGGTGCGATCAATGATGTCTATTTCCGATTTACCGCTATCGTTTTGGGGTTATGCTTTAGAGACGGCCGCATTCACGTTAAATAGGACACCGTCAAAATCCGTTGAGACGACGCCTTATGAACTGTGGTTTGGCAAGAAACCAAAGTTGTCGTTTCTTAAAGTTTGGGGCTGCGATGCTTATGTAAAGAAACTTCAACGGATAAGCTCGAACCCAAATCGGAAAAATGTGTCTTCATAGGATACCCAAAGGAGATTGGGTACACCTTCTATCACAGATCTGAAGGCAAGATTTTCGTTGCTAAATTCGGATCCTTTCTAGAGAAAGAGTTTCTCTCGAAAGAAGTGAGTGGGAGGAAAGTAGAACTTGATGAGATAATCTGTATCTGCTCCCTTATTGGAAAGTAGTTCATCACAAGAAATGGTTCCTGTGACAACTACACCAATTAGTGAAGAAACTAATGATGATGATCATGAAGCTTGAGATCAAGTTACTCTTGAACCTCGTGGGTCAACCAGAATAAAATACGCACTGAGTGGTACGGTAATCCTATTCGGAAGTCAAGTTACTTGACCATGGCGAACCTACAAACTATGAAGAAGCGATGGTGAGCCCAGATTCCGCGAAATGGCTAGAAGCCATGAAATCTGAGATGGGATCCATGTATGAGAACAAAGTATGGACTTTGGTTGACTTGCCCGATGATCGGCAAGCCATTGAAAATAAATGGATCTTTAAGAAGAAGATGGCGCCGATGGTAATGTAACCGTCTACAAAGCTCGACTTGTTGCGAAAGGTTTTCGACAAGTTCAAGGGGTTGACTACGATGAGACTTTCTCACCCGTAGCGATGCTTAAGTCTGTCCGAATCATGTTAGCAATTGTCGCATTTTATGATTATGAAATTTGGCAAATGGATGTAAAACTGCATTCTTGAATGGATTTCTAGAAGAAGAGTTGTATATGATGCAACGAGAAGGTTTTGTCGATTCAAAAGGTGCTAACAAAGTGTGCAAGCTCCAACGATCAATTTATGGTCCGGTGCAAGCCTCTCGGAGTTGGAATAAACGCTTTGATAGTGTGATCAAAGCATATGGGTTTGTCTGGACTTTTGGAGAAGCTTGTATTTACAAGAAAGTGAGTGGGAGCTCTGTAGCATTTACGATATTATATGTGGACGACATATTATTAATTGGAAATGATATAGAATTTCTGGATAGCATAAAAGGATACTTGAATAAAAGTTTTTCAATGAAAGACCTCGGTGAAGCTGCTTACATATTGGGCATCAAGATCTATAGAGATAGATCAAGACGCTTAATTGGACTTTCACAAAGCACATACCTTGATAAAATTTTGAAAAAGTTCAAAATGGATCAGGCAAAGAAAGGTTTTTGCCTGTGTTGCAAGGTGTAAGATTGAGTCGACTCAATGCCCGACCACATCGGAAGATAGAGAGAAAATGAAAGATGTTCCCTATGCTTCAGCCATAGGCTCTATCATGTATGCAATGTCTGTGTACCAGACTGACGTATGCTTAGCTGTAAGCTTGGCGGGAAGGTACCAAAGTAATCCAGGAATGGATCAACTGGACAGCGGTCAAGAACATCCTGAAATACACGAAAAGGACTAAGGATATGTTTCTCATATATGGAGGTGACAAAGAGCTAGTCGTAAATGGTTACGTCGATGCAAGCTTTGACACCGATCCGGACGATTCTAAATCGCAAACCGGATCGTGTTTTTATTAAGCGGTGGAGCTGTCGGTTGGTGCAGTTCTAAACAAAGCATCGTGGCGGGATCTACATGTGAAGCGGAGTACATAGCTGCTTCGAAGCAGCAAATGAAGGAGTCTGGATGAAAGAGTTCATTTCCGATCTAGGTGTTATACCTAGTGCATCGGGACCGATGAAGATCTTACGTGACAATCTTGGTGCAATTGCCTTGGCAAAGGAATCCAGATTTCACAAGAGGACCAAGCACATCAAGAGACGCTTCAATTCCATTCGGGACCAAGTCCAAGTGGGAGACATAGAGATTTGCAAAATACATACGGATCTGAATGTTGCAGACCCGTTAACTAAGCCTCTTCCACGAGCAAAACATGATCAGCACCAAGACTCCATGGGTGTTAGGATCATTACTTTGTAATCTAGATTATTGACTCTAGTGCAAGTGGGAGACTGAAGGAAATATGCCCTAGAGGCAATAATAAAAGTTATTATTTATTTCCTCATATCATGATAAATGTTTATTATTCATGCTAGAATTGTATTAACCGGAAACATAATACATGTGTGAATATATAGACAAACAGTATGTCACTAGTATGCCTCTACTTGACTAGCTTGTTAATCAAAGATGGTTATGTTTCCTAACCATGAACAAGGAGTTGTTATTTGATTAACAAGGTCACATCATTAGTAGAATGATCTGATTGACATGACCCATTCCGTTAGCTTAACACTTGATCGTTTAGTATGTTAATGCTTTCTTCATGACCCATACATGTTCCTGTAACTATGAGATTATGCAACTCCGTTCTGGGAGGAACACTTTGGGTGCTACCAAAGCGTCACAACGTGGCGGGTGATTATAAAGGAGTACTACAGGTGTCTCCAAAGGTACTTGTTGGGTTGGCGATTTCGAGATTAGGTTTTGTCACTCGATTGTCGGAGAGGTATCTCTAGGCCTTCTCGGTAATACACATCACTTAAGCCTTGCAAGCATTACAACTAATGAGTTAGTTGTGAGATGATGTATTACGAACGAGTAAAGAGACTTACTGCAACGAGATTGAACTAGGTATTGGATACCGACGATCGAATCTCGGGTAAGTAACATACCGATGACAAAGGGAACAACGTATGTCGTTATGCGGTTTGACCGATAAAGATCTTCGTAGAATATGTAGGAACCAATATGGGCATCCAGGTTCCGCTATTGGTTATTGACCGAGAATGGTTCTAGGTCATGTCTACATAGTTCTCGAACCCGTAGGGTCCGTGACGCTAACGCTTCGATGACAGTTCATAATGAGTTTATAAGTATTGATGCACCGAAGGTTGTTCGAGTCCCGGATGTGATCACGGACATGACGAGGAGTCTCGAAATGGTCGAGACATAAAGATTGATATATTGGAAGCCTATGTTTGGACTTGGAAGGGTTCCGAGTGAAATCGAGAATTTAGAGATGCAAGGGAGGTTACGGAACCCCCGGGAACTACATGGGCCATAGTGGGCCTTAGTGGAAAGGAGAGAGGGCCAGCCCTAGGTGGCCTTGGCGCCCGCCCTTCCCCTAGTCCTATTAGGACTAGGAAAGGTGGGCCGGCCCCCCTCTCTCTTTCCCCCTCCGGGAATCCTAATCCAACTAGGATTGGAGGGGGAGTCCTACTCCCGGAAGGAGTAGGACTCCTTGGTGCGCCTCCCCCCTTGGGCCGGCCACCTCCCCCTTGGCTCCTTTATATACGGGGGCAGGGGGGCACCCCAGAACACACAAGTTGATCTACGGATCTTTCCTTAGCCGTGTGCGGTGCCCCCTTCCACCATATTCCACTTCGGTCATATCGTCGTAGAGCTTAGGCGAAGCCCTGCGCCGGAGAAGTCATATCGTCGCAGTGCTTAGGCGAAGCCTCGCGCCGGGTGGAGCATCAACATCGTCATCACGCCGTCGTCTTGACGGAACTCATCCGACACTTTGCTGGATCGGAGTCCGGGATCGTCATCGAGCTGAGCGTGTGCGAGAACTCGGAGGTGCCGTGCGTTCGGTGCTTGGATCGGTCGGATCGTGAAGACGTACGACTACATCAACCGCGTTGTTATAACGCTTCCGCTTTCGGTCTACGAGGGTACGTGGACGGACACTCTTCCCTCTCGTTGCTATGCCATCACCATGGTCTTGTGTGATCGTAGGAAATTTTTTGAAATTACTACGTTCCCCAACATGTTTTTGCTATTTTTGTACAATAGATTCTTCCTAGGGCTGGTTTAAAGTGGTAGTTTTTTGTTAAATACTCTACATATTGTAAGTAGGATTGAAAGTTAAGCTTTGGAACCTGAGGGAGTCCTGGATTAGGGGGTTTCTGACAGCCGGACTATATCCTTTGGCCGGACTGTTGGACTATGAAGATACAAGATTGAAGACTTCATCCCATGTTCGGATGGGACTCTCCTTGGCGTGGAAGGAAAGCTTGGCAATACGGATATGTAGATCCCCTCCCTTGTAACCGACTCTGTGTAACCCTAGCCCCCTCCGATGTCTATATAAACCGGAGGGTTTAGTCAAATGGGACAACAACAATCATACCATAGGCTAGCTTCTAGGGTTTAGCCTCTCACGATCTCATGGTAGATCAACTCTTGTAATACTCATATCATCAAGATCAATCAAGCAATAAGTAGGGTATTACCTCCATCGAGAGGGCCGAACACAGGTAAACATCGTGTCCCCCGCCTCCTGTTACCATCCTCCTTAGACGCATAGTTCGGGACTCCCTACCCGAGATCCGCCGGTTTTGACACCGACATTGGTGCTTCCATTGAGAGTTCCACTGTGCCATCACCGTAACGCTTGATGGCTCCTTCGATCATCGATAACGATGCGGTTCAGGGTGAGGTTTTCCTCCCCGGACAGATCTTCGTATTCGGCGGCTTCGCACTGCGGGCCAACTCGCTTGGCCATCTGGAGCAGATCGAGAGCTACTCCCCTGGCCACCAGGTCAGGTTCGGAAACTAGAACTACACTGCCGATATCCGCGGAGATTTGATCTTCGACGGATTCGAGCCCATGTCAGGTGCGCCGCACGATCACGGCGAGCATGATTTAGCTCTGCCGTCGGACAGTGTTCGGGAGATCACACTTGCAACTACTCCGGCCCTCAATCCGGAGCAAATTGCGCCATCCGAGGACGGGTGGATCGACCCCGGCATGGAGGCCGCACTCTCAGTGGTGATAGAGCCGGATACTGACTTCACCCCTGACGAGAGTCGTGTTGCCGAACCACTGGATTCGTCCTCGGCCACAGACTCCGAGCCGCCTGCGCCTGTGCCCATCGAATCCGATTGGGCGCCGATCATGGAGTTTACCTCCGCGGATATCTTTCAGCACTCGCCTTTCGGCGATGTGCTAAATTAATTAAGGTCTCTCTCCTTGTCAGGAGAAACTTGGCCGAACTATGTCCGGCTAGAATGGGATGCGGACGACGAAGAAATTCGCTGCCCACCCACCACCCACTTAGTAGCCATTGTCGATGATTTAACTAACATGCTCGACTTCGACTCCGAAGACATCGACGGTATGGACGACAATGCAGGAGACGAACAGGAACCACTGCCCACAGGGCGCTGGACCGCCACCTCATCATATGGTATATATATGGTGGATACCCCCAAAGAAGGCAATGGCGACAAGACATTGGAGGATAACCCCTCGAAGAAGAAGCCCAAGCATCGACGTCAGCGGCGCCGCTCTAAGTCCCGCCATAGCAAAAGTAGTGATACCGGCATAAGAGACAATAACACACGGGATAGTGCCGAAGACGACAACAATCCCCTCCAGCACGAGTTAGAGCGGGAGGATGAACAAGCTAGCCCTCCAGAACAGGCAGCAGATGGAGAAACAGAGGGTGACAATTACATGCCTCTCTCCGAAGATGAGGTGAGCCTCGGCGACGAAGAATTTATCGTGCCGGAGGATCCCATTGAGCAGGAGCGCTTCAAGCGCCGGCTTATAGCCACATCAAATAGCCTGAAGAAAAAGCAACAACAGCTTCGAGCTGATCAAGATTTGCTAGCAGACAGATGGACCGAAGTCCTGGCGGTAGGAATCTGAACTTCGAGCGATGTCGGACCGGATTTACGGGATATTATTTTCCGAAAATGGCCCTTGTGCTCATCAGCCCCGGGATTACTGTTAGGCGATGAGGCACCAACTTGATACATGTAAATTCCAAGCAAAATACATAATATGTAGTATAAGACCATTCTGGCCTATGAGTACAACAAATGGTTTCTAGTGGTTGATGGCGGAAGCGGTTTGTGGATCATCAGCGTCTATGGGACTCCATTTCCCACAGGAACAACTGACCAGGTTATCTCATATCTTTGCGAAGCTGCTATCACCATTTGCGCATGCTCCTGGGCTGTCATCGCAACGCTCCTCTCCAGGCAAGAAATCTAGCCAAGACAATAGCCAGGGACAAGCCAGTGAGTACTTTGGAATGTACTCGCAAACATTATGAACCCAGGTATAATATTCAAATGATAAACATGCTCTAAAATATTCTATGTTCACAACGTCAGTCACAAAATAAAATTCATGATGCACGCAAGCAAGTTATTCACATAACACATGAATAATGCAATTAGAGAGTAGAGATAGAATGCCTCAGTCGGGCGTCTGAGCGACACCACAGAAAGGGCTCATAAGTGAAATAAGTAACAAAACGTGCCGCAGTCGGGCGTCTGTGCGACGCCACATAAAGCTCTTATAAAGTAAATACATAGCAAGCATGCCACAGTCGGGCGTCTCAGCGACACCACATAAAGGGCTTATATAGTAAATAAATAACAAGCACGCCACAGTCGGGCGTCTCAGCGACACCACATAAAGGGCTTATATAGTAAATAAATATCAAGCACGCCACAGTCGGCCGTCTCAGCGATGCCACATAAAGGGCTTATAAGGTAAATCAATAACAAACATGCCACAGTCGGGCGTCTGTGCGACACCACATAAAGGGCTTATGACAGAATAATCACAGTGAATATCCAGGAGGTAGAACCGTCCCTGGGATACTCAATAAATCAAGTAAAAAGAATTAGTCCACAATAATAATAATCATAATCATCATATGTCACCGGTCATAATCAATGTTCTGACTTATTAGTTTTTCCTCCGAAGACCGACACTAAGACCGACACTTGACTCATCCCAGACTGTAGTCCTTAACCATGGACACGGCTATTTGAATAGATGTTTAATCTCTGCAGAGAGTGTACTCTTTACCCACGGGTAACGGATTCCTTTAGTCCATCGGGAATAATTCCGTCTACGGTCTTTTGGTTGAAAACACAGCTGACCGCACACACTAGCCTAACTCACCTATGTCTAGAATCACCCATGACACTTGTTTAAGCAAAAATCTAAGTGGGGAGGCTACAACCTCGATTAGCATTAAATCACAAAATTTATACCGCGCGCAAACTAGGGGAGCTACCTCTTCGGCTACAACCGAAAACACCCATGCCCCGGACCAGGTGGCATGCCTACCGGATGCCTCCGGTATCTTCCACCATGGCTTCTCTGTACGGTGTGTGCTAGGAAAGGGGTGACAACTTACTGAACCGTACCCTACCTATGGCAGGGACAAGTGGTAGTACGAAACAAGTATGGGGGTTACTGGAACAAGACTCGATCTATGGTCGACTCAGGAGGCTTAAGTATTCCCTGCATGATTAGCATAACAATTTATACTACTACCAACAGACAGAATCACCACTCGACATACCTCATCATGCCGTACCGGACACAACCGTCTCGACGGAGGACTAGAGACAAGCCCGTGTCTACCCAAGACAGAGGCTTTCCCGGGTCCCTTCCGACATGCATGAAAAGCATATGCTGGTGACTACTATCCCAAACATATCAAACTCCAATCACATGAAAGCATCAATATGCAGTCATGAGTTTGAACATATCATCACATAAAATAACGGATACTCCGTGTCGAGGTGGTATTGTAACCGGGTCAGATAACACACACAATATTATGCCAGGGTTCAAAATGCTTGCCTTCAAGTTGTGGGGAGGCAGGGTGCATTCCAAAACTTTTGAAAGTTTTCTTCTCTCTCCAAAAATCCTATTTAAAATTTTTGAATTAATACATAGTTTCAAAAACAGTCCAAAAAAGTTGTCTGCAAAATTTTCAACTAAATTTGAAAATAAACTAGACAATATTTTAGAGAGGTAGGAAAAAGAATCAACTCATTTGGAGTTATATTTAAAAAGTTATAGCCAGTCAAAGTTTTGGTCAAATTCTGTTTTTAAAATAAAACAGAAAAAAGAAAAAAAAATGTTTCAAAGACTAACCACGTCGAAGGCGTACTCTGGGTTTACGTCTTCACTTACGCCTGTGTGGACCAGCGTTGGGTCACAGACAGGTGGGGCCTGCGCTGTCAGGTTCATCTCCCTCCTCGCTTTCTGGCCGGGGGAGGCGGGCGAAGCTCGGCGACGCCCGGTCGGCGGAAGGCTACTCCTCATGGGTACTAGACACGGGGATAGGTTCCCCATGAGCTAGCGGTCCTCTCGATGGTCACCACTGCCGGAGTGGTGGACAGGGTCGCCGGCGGCGAGCTCCTAGGCGGACGGAGGTTTCGGGTTGGTTTGGGGATTCGGTCTACGGTGGCTCTCGATCAGGATTAAGGGATGAGACGGCTCCGCTGGGTCAAGGAAAGACTAGAGGCGGCGAGTATGGGGTCGGAGGGGCTCTGGCTGCGAAGTAACCGGAGTGCAGCGGGCGGCTGCACTTGCCGGAGGCGAGGATGTGACCTCCTCTGGTCAAACCGCTGCGAGGGAGTTGGCTACGGTTGACTTGAGGCTGTTGACGAGTGCAAGGGAGGCCGGGGGCGCTATTTATAGCAGGGCAGCGTCGGTTCCCGACGGTAGCCGTGGATAAGCTCGACGGTGCGCTTGCTACTGTCGCCGGAGGCAATGTGGCGATGGCCGGCTGGCTTCAGGGGCTAACGACGAACTCTCCATTGTCCAAGGAGGCGAGCTGGCGCGCTGCGGTGGTTTGGGCGGTGCCGATCTGAGCAGGAGCGGGCTGCCGACGCCTACGTGCCGCCAAAAGGCTCGCTGAGGCGGCGCTGCGAGGAGCCAGGGGTGGCAGCATGTCATAGGCGAACGGACAAGATAGTGGTTTGGTCCCTCGTGAAAGAAAAGACCAGGAGGCACGGAGTAAGCGTGACGCGGCAGCTCGGGTGCGCGGCTGCAGTTGGCGCGCTCTGGGCGCGCCCAGTGCACGCCCACCAACCGCTCGGCGAAATGCCATGGCACCCCAGAGGGCTTGGATGATACTGCAAGTTACCAGACTGGTTAGGGTGGTTACTAAATCTCTAGTGGACAAGCAGGCTAGGCAAATAAAGCCACTCTATAATGCTAACTAAAATCTATGCCAAAATGGTTCATGCACTCCAACTGTTCAACGAAATTCTAGGGGCATCCAGATGGTTTTTCAAGTAACCAAAATTTCCAGATCAGAGTCTCTTTAGGTACTAGAAAACATGGCATGGTTGTTTTGGGAAAAAATCAAAACTTGATAGTGCATGTTTTGCAAATCTTTAGTTCTGGATAGAATGTAAATGGCATTATTGCTTGCACAAAAAATCCTCCAATCGGTCCACTCTCCTGGACTTAAGGGTTTTGTAGGGTGGTCTACAAGCAGGAGAAAGAATCAAGGGAAAAAGGGCAAGCAAAAATATGGTTGCAGTAGAAAATGCCAAACTGGACCAGAGAGTAAAAGAGGATGTTTTGCTCAATTTTTGCAAAGAACCTTCTTGGGTTTCTGCATAAAAATGAATTATATGCATCTACTGTCATCTCCAAATACTTGGTGAAATTTTTAAAGAATTATTTAAAGGGGTTATAGTGCAAAGGTACCAACTGGACTAGTTTAGAAAATTTGGGGTAGGGCTCAAAAATTTCAATGAATAAAAGATATTTTTGCATCAAAGTGATTTAAAAATATCACATGACATCCCCAAATTTTGGTGGAAATTTTAGATGCATCTATCAAATGGTTGCAGTGCAAAAGAGGCTCCAAAACTTATGAAAATCACTTTAAAAGAATAAAGCTCGGGAAAAATAATTATGCCAATAAATCCATTGATAAAAGAATTGTTTTATTGAGAGAGTACACAAGTCCAATAATATTTTTGGAAAGTTCCGACTTTAGTTAAAACTTCACAATATTAAAGAAAAAGGAGTTCTGAAATCAAAAGAAAATCCAGAAAGCAAAAATTTTAAACTCCTGGCAAAATTTTAACAATTCAAAACATGGTTAAATTTTTGGGGTGTTACAACACTACCCCCCTTAAGAAAAAAAATCTCGTCCTCGAGATTTGATAAGGGTTGTTTTGAAAAAAAAATACTCCTATTATCACAAAAATAACCATCCTGCTCCTGTAACTAAAACGTAGCTACAGTGAGAGGGCAATAAGTGGTGTAAAACTACAGTGTGGCATACTGGCGTTGCGTGGAAAAAAATTACGGTCAGTTTCTACTATTGGTTACAGTAAATTAAGAATAAACTTCCAAATTACTGAAAACACGCTGGTCGTACCCGAGAGCACAGTTCTCTCTGTGGCTGACAGGTGGACCCGGGGCCCACTGTCAGTCTCTTCTTCTTCCTCTGGTTCTCTCTTCTTTCTCTCTCCCGCGCGCTTTCCCCCGCTTTCTCCACCGGCGACGTCTAGCTCGTAGGGCATATAGGCCATACTGCGGTAGTGCGCGGCATGCTAGCTGCCGGCGCAGCGTGCACTCACCTTGCGGGCAAGTGCGCTATCGGCATTGCTCGCGGATTCGTCCCCGATCACCGGCGACCGAGCGACGAGCGGCGCTGGTGGACCTCGCCCACCGTACACTGATTTCGAGCTATAAAACGACCGTAGTGCTCCTCCTTCTTCCTCACACCTGAACTTGCTTCTCCTTCTCCTCCCTTCTCCTCCATTTCTGTCTGCAGGAGCTCGAGACGAGGCTCTAATGGCGGAGGTGATGTCGGACTGGTACGTGATCCTGATGTGCGGAGGGTTGGCGGCATTGCTGGGGTTCTCTGTGCTCCTGTGCGTGATGATCCTCGATGATCGTCGTGATGCTGCCGCTTTCAGTGTTAGCTCTCCGGCAGTGGAGGTGATCACGAGGATTAGGTGCAGTGTCGGTGCTAGCTTCTTTGTCGAGTCTTAGGGTAACTTGTACCCGAGTAATTACTCACAAATCTCTCCCTCTAAGACGAGACTGTGGGGTGTTAGGGAGGTGATTAGTTTGGTGCAAAAATGTGTACGAGGATTTGCACTAGGTCGCGTGGTTGGGGTCATGAGTCTGCTGTTATGGTGCTGCGTGAAAAAAAATAATCTTTGTCGAGGAGAAATATGTGCCGCAATAACTCAGGGAGAAATCTCACTACAGGATTTTTCGCGAGAGAAATCAGTTAATTTAAAATTAAACAGCAACAAAAACTACTCACATTAATTGAAACCAAATAATTGACTCATCGCAAAAACTTAGGGTACCACGCATAAGTTACAACACATAAATAAATGTTGTAATAGTAAACATAGCAGTGACATCTACAACGTCAACGGTAAGTGAACAGGGTCCTGAGAAAAAGTCTCTAGAATCGGGGCACACTCTTCTTCTATCGGGGGAAGCGGATTGACTAGTCGATGGATGCGCCTCTCCTGGTCGGGCCTCAGTGGTCTGCCGATGGCGATTTGAGGATTTAAATCAGCGAGGCTCTAGAGGTAACCCATCACTCGTTGGGTCAAACGCTCTTGAGCGATGACATACTGGACAAGGTTGGCCAGTACTGGGTCTCTCTCTATTCGTCCACCGGGAAAAGATGTTACTTCTCCGGGTGCTGCACGGCTCGGAAAGTAATAATACCCTCGTTCACTGGCATAGGGTACCGCAAATCAAAGGTGAACAAGTGCTTCGTGTGCAGCCGCTTCTATGGCCTTTTGTGGAGCTGACATAGATTTCCCCACGAAGGAGACTTCCGTTGGGTCTTGGTTTGAGTTTACTGGAGGGATGTGCACTACTGCCCAATATTTCGAGGTGGATGGGGTGATTCTCGATTTGAGCAGCTCGTACTGGGGTCGCTGGGTAGAACCCATGGTGCTGGAGGTAAAGTCCCACAATATTTTGACAAAACTACCCGGGGTTGCATCTGGGGTTCTCAGATAAATGCTAGGGCTCGACATGACAAGAAATGGTTTGTGAGGGCGGTGCACAAGGTGAGGGGTGCTTGGCAAGGTCACGAGGTGGCCTTTTTATATAGCATCCGGGCTGGGTTATTTACCACGGTGAGGGGCACTAGTTTGTCGGTTCCACTCTTATGGGATCGGGGTCAAAGCCACAGATGCACACATCTCACAAAAGTGACGTGTTACTGTGGGTGTCGTCGGGGTTGGTCTTTGGTAGCTACGCCCGGAATTAAAAATGCAGTCGTACACCAACGCACTTATGCATGGCTACAATTAAAAATAGGGACGCACAAGCAGACAACATTCCAATTTGGTGATACATGACCATACAATTATAGGGCGTGGGGTATACTAAGACTTGGTACTACTCGAGTGATTTAGTCTACCTTATTTATATCCAAGCGGGCTTGCCTTGTGGTCGTCGAGGTTTCTCCACGGGTTTCACCGTCGGGGTTAGCTGCAGGTGGTTGAGGAACTGCAGGGTCGGGGTAGCGATGATGACCATCGCGGGGATTGTTGGCCACAATCCCGTTGGAGCGTGTTCCCAAAAGGCTACAAAGCACTTCTGGGGTCATCAAAGCACCTTGGTCGATGGCTGGGGCAGTCCTCAGGGACTCGATCGGTTGTCCGAATAGCACGACTGGGTTGTCGGCATCAGGCTCATCTTCCCTTCTCGTCGGGGCTCGGCGGATCAGTTCTCCACGAGCCGCGATCAGATCAAGGGTGACTTGATCGAACAGTTCCTCTAGTGCACCTACATAGCGCACTAGGTGCAACAATGCAGGATCCGTCTCGTGATCTCCGTTGGCAACCTGGGGTGGCCTACCATACCCTTCACGGCTGGGGTAGTGGTAGAACGAGCGACAGTTAACTCTGGGCGACAAGTGCCGGAGTTGAACTATAGCCTCTCGAGCAGCTAGTTGGATTGCTTGTGGCTCAAAGGAAGTTGTCCTTCCGGTGAACCTGTAGGGGCGTTCTGGTGATAGACCCCTACCATAGACGTGCACAGTGGCACAGAATTGACGGCTCTCACCGCTCATGGGTCCTTGGTACACAACATATTCTGGGGGCTCTTCTAATGCAAAGGCACGGCGGGTGAGGTTTGCTAGCACGGTCACAAAACCTCCAAGGTTTTTTGCCGTGGTTTCATTGTGCATGATGGGGCCATGCATTATGGCTCCGTTTGAGGAAAGAGGCTGTGCTGCGCTGTGTTGAGGTTAGCGTGCCTTTTTTATAGGAAAAGGGAACGGAGTCTTCCTTCGCACGCTTGCGAATGAGACAATTTAGGTGTCGGTCACTGGCGCGTGATCGACAGGCTAGGCTGATAGGTTGGGCACCGACTGCCAAAAGGTGTCGGGTCACTGTGGGGCTATCTTACGCGAGAAGCTTGGCCGAGGTTAGGTTATGGTCTGGTAGTTTGGTTAACCTAGGTTTATTGACCTGGCAAGATAGGATTAGCCAATGGTCAACCTGGCTCTGATACCAAGTTTGTCAGGACCGGATTTTCGGGATATTATTTTCCAGAAAATGGCCCTTGTGCTTATCAGCCCCGGGATTCTTTGTTGGTGATGAGGCACCAACTTGATACAGAAATTCCAAGCAAAATGCAAAATATGTAGTACAAGACCATTCTGGCCTATGAGTACAACAAATGGTTTCTAGTGGTTGATGGCGGAAGCGGTTTGTGGATCATCAGCGTCTATGGGACTCCATTTCCCACAGGAACAACTGACCAGGTTATCTCCTATCTTCACGAAGCTGCTATCACCATTTGCGTATGCTCCTGGGCTGTCATCGCAACGCTCCTCTCCAGGCAAGAAATCTGGCCAAGACAATAGCCAGGGACAAGCAAGTGAGTACTTTGGAATGTACTCGCAAACATTATGAACCCAAGTATAATATTCAAATGATAAACATGCTCTAAAATATTTTATGTTCACGACGTCAGTCACAAAATAAAATTCATGATGCACGCAAGCAAGTTATTCACATAACACATGAATAATGCAATTAGAGAGTAGAAATAGAATGCCTCAGTCGGGCGTCTGAGCGACACCACAGAAAGGGCTCATAAGTGAAATAAGTAACAAAACGTGCCGCAGTCGGGCGTCTGTGCGACGCCACATAAAGGGCTTATAAAGTAAATACATAACAAGCATGCCACAGTCGGGCGTCTCAGCGACACCACATAAAGGGCTTATATAGTAAATAAATAACAAGCACGCCACAGTCGGGCGTCTCAGCGACACCACATAAAGGGCTTATATAGTAAATAAATAACAAGCACGCCACAGTCGGGCGTCTCAGCGACGCCACATAAAGGGCTTATAAGGTAAATCAATAACAAACATGCCATAGTCGGGCGTCTGTGCGACACCACATAAAGGGCTTATGACAGAATAATCACAGTGAATATCCAGGAGATAGAACCGTCCCAGGGATACTAAATAAATCAAGTAAAAAAATTAGTCCACAATAATAATAATCATAATCATCATATGTCACCGGTCATAATCAATGTTCTTACTTAGTAGTTTTTCCTCCGAAGACCGACACTTGACCCATCCCAGACTGTAGTCCTTAACCATGGACACGGCTATTCGAATAGATGTTTAATCTCTGCACAGAGTGTACTCTTTACCCACGGGTAATGGATTCCTTTAGTCCATCGGGACTAATTCCGTCTACGGTCTTTTGGTTGAAACACACCTGAACGCACACACCAGCCTAACTCACCTGTGTCTGGAATCACCCATGGCACTTGTTTAAGCAAAACTCTAAGTGGGGAGGCTACAACCTCGATTAGCATGGGATCACAAAATTTATACCGCGCGCAAACTAGGGGAGCTACCCATTCGGCTACAACCGAAAACACCCATGCCCCCGGACCAGGTGGCATGCCTACCGGATCTTTGTCGGCGCTCGGGAACGGGGTACCTGCACTTGCTCGCCTGCGGCCTGCGGCGTGGCTCAAGGGGTGGCCCATCACGGTCCATCTTCATCAACACAAGCTCAAGACCCTCGCGAGGGGCCAAGCCTCGCTGGGCGGACGACAGGAAGCCTCCTCAGGCACAACCTCGTCAGGCTGGCTCACGAGGAGGCGGAGAGATCAAGGCGGGGTACCTCACGAGGGTGCCCATGATGCAAGCCATGACGACCAAGGGCGCCAGGCGGGCGCCAGCCCGCGAAGTGTCCTTGTTTCCTCTTTGGTGCAAAGGAGGCAAGCGCATGCGAGAGTATCAAGCAAAGGCAACCATTTTGGTGCAACAAGACCAAGACCAGCCTAACGGCAGGAAGGAGGTCATCGTGGAGCCCAAGCCGACGTCAAAGTCAGAGCCTTTGGTAGGCGAGGACCAACTTTAGTCAGGATAAGTGTACTAGATGTTCCCCTTCAAAATGGCCAATTGTTGGTGCCCTTCCCGCTCAATGTTTGGGAAGAGGCCCAGGGCCTCCGCCTATAAATAGGACTAGCCACCCACAGGGTAGAGGCATCTGGATCGAGACCTGATCGACCAGAGAGAGATCTAGAGGCATCTTAGAGAGAGAGAGAAGCGACTGAGCTCCCCCTAGAAGTTCATCGCACCAGCCAAGAACAGACCCTCGCGAGGCTGTTCTTCCTTGTACTGTTCATCATCAGCCCCAGAGGCAATCCACCACACCACAAACTAGAGTAGGGTATTACACCACAACGGTGGCTCGAACTAGTATAAAACAGTGTGTCCCTTGCGTTGTTCATCGTTCGTAGTTTAGATCCTTGCGAGGCGACGAGGTGTCGGTAGGTAGGACGTGTGATCTCCGCGCGCACCCCAGAGTTCGAACCTAGAGGGTCTGCCGGAACCCGAAATCCCATTTGGCGCGCCAGGTAGGGGTGCGCCAGAATCCGCCTTCCGCCGCCGTGTTCTTTGCCGCCCCTCACATCCATGTCGACGCTTCGTCCGGGCCTGCCGAAGCGTCGGGCCGCTTCTCGCCATCGGGTCGCCCGAGCAGCCCTCGTCGGTGGTCGCCTCGCTGTTCCCGTCACCTTGTCAACGCCGCCACTGCCCGGGCGGGGAACGAGCAGCGGGCGCCCCAAAGATCCATCCGTTAGGCGAGACGGCCGCACCGCTACTCCTTCGCTCGCCCCAGCTGGTTCTTCGTCCCGCGCACTCCGCGCGCCCATGGAGGCTCGAGCCATGCTCATTGCGGCAAACGAGCTCCTGCGCTACCGCCCCGTCGACGACGTCTACGAAGAGTGGATCAACCGCATCGCCGAGCTCGTCCGTGCCGCAGGGGGCTCCCCCGCGCCGTCCTTCTCGCTACACTGCACCCCGCCTTGCGCAGGCAATGAAGCTCCGGGGGCGCCTCAGCCGCCACCCCCTCAAGAAGGTGCCTTGGCCCCAAGATGCTTGGCTCCTGGGCAGAAACCACTCCGTCCGGCACCAGCACAGCAAGAGCAGAGCTGCCAAGAGGTCCCTCGCCCCCAAGAAGCCGCCCCTGTGCTCCCTGCACCGGCCCGTCACGACCGCGCTCCAGCCTCAAGGCTTGAAGATTCGCTGCTCCCAGCGGCAGCGCACAGGGACCCGCAAGATCAAGCTCTTCGTCACCAAAGGCCTCCCGTGGCCACTGCAGGCTGCCGCGCCTTCACCACCGAACTACGTAGCGTCGCATGGCCCAGCAAGTTTAAGCCAGACCTGCCTCCTCGCTACGACGGCACGGCCGACCCGACGGAGTTCCTTCAGCTTTACGAGCTGGGCATCGAAGCCGCCAATGGGGACGAAAAGGTCATGGCGAACTTGTTTCCCATGGCGCTCAAGGACGGCGCCCGCTCCTGGCTCATGAACCTGGCTCCTGGCACGATCTCCTCCTGGGACGAGATGCGCACCCTCTTCATCGCCAACTTCCAAGGCACTCGCGACCGGCCTCCTGCCTTGAGCGACATGCGCCACATCAAGCAGCAGCCGGGAGAGACCCTGCAGAAGTACATCCAGCGCTTCAACAACGCACGCCTCAAGATTCCCAAGGTGAACGAGGAGGCCATCATCTCAGCCTTCTCCGACGGTGTGCGCGACATCAAGATGAAGGAAGAGCTGGCGATGCATGAAGACCTGTGCACATCCCTGGAGCTGTTCAACTTGGCGAACAAGTGCGCCAGGGCCGAGGAAGGACGCCTTTCCCTCCTCGAGTTGCCGGCTGCCGACCCCGAAGAGAAGAAGCCCAAGGTCAAGGACGTGAAGCGCAAGGGGGCTGCCGTGCTCGCGGCAGAACCAAACACCAAGCGAGGCAGAGATCAGCCTGAGTCTTCCAAGGGCAGCCGGTACTGTGTGTACCACGACCTCCACACCCACAACACCAACGAATGCCAAGAGCTAAGGGCTGTGTGAGAAGGGAGAATCGATCGACGCCCCGACCGTAGTGACCGAGCCTACGGCCGAGGAGGAGGAAGAAATGCAGGATGCTGGGAAGACCGTGGCCCTCGCTAAGGGTGTCGTGACCGACCTCACGAGGACTGCTGGCAGGATCAGCCTCGCGAGAGAGGTTGGAGGGACCCGCCTCACGAGGGAGGCTGGAGGGATCAGCCTCGCGAGGATCGCCCGTGAGGCAACGCAGGCCTCCCTCCTCTGCCACCGCAGCCAAGGAGAAATGAAGACCATCATCAGGACGAGGGGGGCTGGGGCTTCCAGAGCCACGCGCGATCGCTTGCATCTGGGCGGAGCTCAAGCCCCAGCCTCTCGGCGCATCTTCAAGCAGTTCGCCAAGTGAATGCAGATCCTCCCGAGGCTCGAAGCTACACGCCTCTTAGGTGGTCGGCATGCGCCATCACGTTCATTTCGGCGGATCAGCTCAAGTGCGCAGCCACAATGAGTCCTCCCGATGCTTTGTTCCCCAATCATCAGCAACGTGCAAGTCACCAGGACCCTCATCGACGGCGGAGCAGGGCTCAATGTCCTGTCCGTCGAGACGTTCAACAATCTCCAAGTGCCTTACAACCAGCTTCAGCCAACCAAGCCCTTCTCCGGAGTCACTGATGGCTCCACAGTTCCTATAGGGCAGGTCCGCCTCCCTGTCACCTTCGGGGCGCGCGACAACTACTGCACCGAACCCATCGACTTCGACGTCGCCCACATTCGCCTGCCATACAATGCCATCCTCGGGTACCCGGCCCTGGCCAAATTCGTGACCGTGACTCTTCACGGCTACAATGTCCTCAAGATGCCAGGAAGCGGAGGAGTCATCACGGTGCCTTGTGAAGAGAGAGACGCAGTGTGTTCCCTGGAGCGTGCTTTTCAAGCCGCGTCACTTGAAGACCCAGATCACAGGAGCGGGAGGCTCCTCGAGACTGCTCCCAAGAAGAAGAAGACGTCGCCTGGCCCGACCCCTCGGGAGGCAGGCCCCTCAGGGTCCGCGCCTGTTTAGGGGGCACCTCCTTTTGTCGCATAGGAAGGCGCGCCCGGCGTCCTTCTCGAGCAAGGCTCGGGGGCTCTCTCCTGGAGGGCCACCGACTTTGCTAAGATCACGAGGGAGGTGCTTGGGCACCACTTGGAGGCGTGCTTCAAAGCATGTTTCCCTCAGGAAAGAGTGACGCAAGGAGGGCCAAACCCTCAGGAGTTCGTCAGCAAGGTCATTCAGGAGCTGCAGGAGTCAAGAGTCATGAGTGGCATCCGCCGCTTACCCGCCATAGCTCCCCATCCAGGTGAGGATGGAGGGTTGCGCGTCTGCATCGACATACCAGGGCTCAACCGAGCCGCCTCTCAGGAGCACCTCTGGCCCTCACGCGTGGGGCGCTGTGAAGGTCCACCCCATAGCTACGTTCGCATGCCTTACGGCTTGCCGAACGCGGCTGCCACGCGCCAGCGCCTCATGAGGAGCATCTTGGAGGCTCAGGTGGCCAGGCGTTCCGCAGTCCTGGCGGAGATGGAGATGGTCTGCGAGGAGCCACCAGCGCCTCCGGAGCCTCCTGAGGCCCCTGGGCTTGGGGGCTCGTGAGGATTGGCTTCCACAGCACACGGCATCCGCTACTTCAGCATCCCTTCACCCTCAACGTTATCAGGTGACATCCTTCGAGTTTCATTTTCAGCTGGGAGCGCCCCCCAGGGCTGCATCATTTCCAGGCCGCGTGGGACCATCCCTGCGGCGTGTATCCCTTTTGCTTCATGTTTCTAGCTTACTTTATTGGGGGCGCCGCTCGGGCTGCATCATCCCCAAGCCACTCGGGCCAGACCCAGTGGCATGTATCCCTCTCGCGTTTATTCGGGTTGTGCGTTTGACCCATCATGATTGTTATTTGGTGCCTGTCCACGGCACCCCTCTTCTGCCATGTCGGCTGCTTGCACGTTAAAGGGGGGGTAACTGAGCATCGCGACTCATGGACTCCTACTGGCTCTCCAGCCCTCAACCTCTGGCCTTGTCCACGGCATCGCGACCTGGCATACCAGGCGATGGCGAGCCCGCTTCGAGGCGGGACCCGAGGACGAGGCGTCCGACATTTAACCAAATTTGCAGGAACACATCACAAGTTAAGGCCCTGAGCCAGGCACAACCCGCCTTGAGGTAGGGCCCCGTGAGTCCCGCGCTGGCTCACGGGTGCCCAGATACACCTCGTCAGGCCCTACAGTGCCAGCCACGCGGTCGTATGGGTCAGACACGCCCGGGCTCCTCCCGGAGGGGAGCCCCCTCCCACGCACTGATGGAAGCACCATGCTCCATGCCGGGCCGACGACACCGCCGAGGAGTGGCTATGCCCGACACATACGGGAAGCGCTATGCTCCGCTGGTGATAAACAATCGAGGGTGGCCCCACGTGATCAACCTCAAGGAGCCCACAGCTCAATGTCCGGCCTCATCGTAACGCCTCCCCTTGGGAGTCTTTGCGCGAGGGCTGAGCACGGGGCTATGCCCGGTCACGCCCAGACGCACGCCACCCAGCCAGGCCCCTCGGCCTGGTTCGTCGCACGTCTCTCCCCGAGCGGAGCCAAGGTACGAAGGCCGTTTGAATGTCAAGGGGGACTCCTGAGCATCGCGACTCAGGAGCCTAACTGGTCACGTAGCCCCTCACCCCTTAGTTCCGAAAGGCTAACGGCGGTTGAGGTATGCGCGGGGCCGGGCCCTGCTGACGTAGAATGGTAAATTCACCCATGCATCTCACTTCCCTACTTGCTGTTCGTGCACCAAGGGGGACTCCTGAGCATCGCGACTCGGGAGCCTAACTTGTCACGTAGCCCCTCACTCCTTGGTCCCGTCCTGGTTTCCGGTCGGGGCTAACAGCGGCTGAGGTATCTGTGGGAAGCTCTGCCGTCATAGAACATAAGCAAGTAGGAAGGAAAAGCGCAAATCTCAAGGATTTCAAAAGCAAATATTAAAGTCCATAACTGTTTTCACAACGTCAAACGCAAGTTTAAACGCCTCCACGAGGCATGATGCATGTTGCAGGGGTCGAAAGCAGGACAGGAGCCACGAAGGAGTCACTTGTTGGCAGCACCGTCGCTGGCGGCGGAGCTGTGCTGGGCAGGTTCGCCTCGTGAAGCCTCGGGATCGGCAGCGCCTCGCTTCAGCTTGGTGCTGAAGGTCGAACCGCCAAACAGAGCCTCTGCTCGACCCTTCACGGCCTCAGCAGCGGCAGCGGCAAGCTCGCCGCTCACAAGCTCCAGCAGGCTATCAAGATCAATGTCGGGATCGCGAAGGTAGACGTGGGTGAAGACGCGCGTCAGCGCTGCAGAAGACAGGACACGCGCCTCGGCCTCAGCCGTGGGGCCGAGGCCAAGGGTGACATCTTCAAGAGCGCGAACCAGGAAGGGAGGCAGCTTGGCGGGGCCGTCCTCGGCGCCGGCCAGCGGGCTCTCCAGGCCGCTGTCGTAAAGCGACCTCAGCAAGGTGCGAGCCTTCACCTCCAGCTTCGTGAAGGCCACGCGGTCCTCGGCCAGGACCCGCGCCTTGCCGTCCAGCTCGACCCTCTTCGCCTCCAACTCCTGCTCCAGCGCACCCAAGCGGATATGGCGCTCATCAAGCATGGCTTCCCGGTCCTTGGCGGCCGCCTCGCGAGCCCTCATGCCTTCCTCCTTATCTTGGCGGGCGCGGGCCTCCTTGGCAAGCTGGTCGCAGCGAGCCTGCAGCTCGCTCTCCGGCGCCTTGCAGCAACCTCGGGACATCGACTACCTCCCCAAGGCGGCGCGAGCGGCCTTTGCCCGAGGACGGCCTGCTTCTCCTCATCATAGCCGTCGCCTTTGAACGGCGCTGCTTTCGAACCGAAGCATCAGAGTGAACCCAGCCGGAGGCCAGCTCCAGGCGTCCGGCCACCAAGTGAGGGTCGCGCCCAGAAGATCTCTCCGCAGTCGGTCCAGTTCAGCAGCAGCACGATCTAGGACAGTAGGAGGAGTCGGAGAAACGACAGTTGGCGGAGTAGGAGGAGAGGACGGTAGCGTAATCACAGCACCATGGGTCGGGGCCTCCTGCGCCCCGGCGACTGTGGCAGTGGCATGAGGCAAGGATACCTGGGGAGTCGCTTGGGCCATGGGGGCTGAGCTCGCTCCAGCTAGCCCCGCCAGGCCTCGCAAGGATGACCGGGTAAGAGAGGCCCGCGTCTTGCCGCCCCCTTCTTCCACGGATGGAGCCGCTGTCCCGGGCGAAGCCTCAGGAGCCCCCTTCAGCTTTTTTGCCGCAGGCGCCAGCCTAGCCAAGGAATACGGATATCAAGCCTCAACAACAAAGCAAGAAGCGAAACAAGAATCAAGCACTTACTGATCATCGCTCGCGGGCTCGGGCAGCCTCCGGCCGAACTTGAAGCCCGAGAGCCGGCTGCAAGGGTCAGCCTCAAGAGGCTCGGGAGCAGGAGGCGCATCTACAGATCGCCTCGGAGCCAGAGCAGACCCGCGGGGAACCAACCCCGTCCTGTCCTTCTTCGGGATCAGAGGCGAGCTCTCGCCGCCCCGCTCATCGCCGTCCTCATCATCGTCTGGCAAGAGGCGGAGAGCGCGGGACCTGCGCCGGGGGAGGGGCGCTCTCGACTCCCCTTCGGTCGCCTCGGAGTCGGGCCCCTCTTCCAGCTCCTCTTCTTCCTCCTCTTCGCTGGAACCGCCGGAGGACACGTTCACCATCGCCAGGGCCGCCGGATCCTCGGGAACCTCTGTGGGCACAGGCCCGTCCCCGTTGAAAGCGGGCATGGAGTCCACCACCTGCTCCCAATCATCTCGAAGGAACAGGGGCACAGGGGTGCCCTCCAGCCTCGCCACATCTCCCCCGACAAAAGACTTGAGGACCGCGGCCAGATCTTCATCGGCCAGGGCTACGGGGCTCGGGCAAGGCCTCCACAGCGGAAGCGAGTATAGCCGAAGCGGGGCCACCCGGTGCTCCAGGAACTCCCTCAGAAGCGACGCCCCGTTCAGCTTCGCCGTCGCCAAGTTGCCCGGCCACAGGTCCGCGTTCATCTTCTCTAGCACCGGCTTCGCGCGGGGATCCACGAGTTCCGCGTGAGACCAAGCATCCATGGACGTGGGCTGCTCCGTGGGTAGAATCAGCCAAGGGTGGATGCGCCCAGCATCTACCATGACCCACTTGCTCCTGAAGCCCTCAATCCTCTTCCCGGGCTTCGAGATCGCATTGGAGCTGCCGTACGCGACAAAGCTCGCGCACGCGGTGACAGGCCTGCGAGAGGTCCGGAGGTAGAAGTAGTGGCGCAGCAAGGCTACTGAGGGCTGCACCCCGACATGAGCCTCACAGTAGTAGGCGAAGATTGCCAGGAGAAGAACAGAGTTGGGGTGGAGGTACAGAGCTTGCAGTTTGTAATGGCGAAGGACAGAAAAGAAAAACTCAAAAAAGGGAGGCACCTGACCGGCGGCAATGGCACTCACAAAGAACGGATAGAAGGTGCTCCCTTGGTCCTTAGGAAGGGCAGAGCCAACCTTGAGCATCGCTTCCCCGTCATTGCCTTACGCCGCCATCATCCGGCGCGCTCGGGCAAGGCTCTTCTCCGACACATTCAGGGAGTCCCAAGCGGGCCAAGCTCCAGTCGGGGTCTGGCGAGGCGCCATGCCTTGCTAGGGCATGGGGTCGGAGTAGATCTGGGGATTTCGAAAGCAGGAAGGATAGGCGCAAGAAAGGGGATCTGGGCAATGACTGGAGAAGGCAAAGGAGGAAAGGCTCAGACAGGTACCTCTCCCTTGTCGATTCGTGCAATTGTCAAGGTGTCGTGGGGAAGCGGAGACACCCACGTCCAATCAACCGCCACGGGGCGCCCAAGGCCGCAGGCTGTTAGGGCCAGCGGCGCTTCGTACTTGCCCCTTCGCTTCTCTGTTAGGCCAAGTCTAGGCGCGCCTTGGGCCCGGGGGCTACTGTCGGCGTTCTGGGAATGGGGGTACCCAGACTTGCCTGCCTGCGGTGTGGCTCAAGGGGTGGCCCAGCACGGCCCATCTTCATCAACACAGGCTCAAGACCCTCGCGAGGGGCCAAGCCTCGCGGGGCGGATGACAGGAAGCCTGATTAGGCACGACCTCGTCAGGCTGGCTCGCGAGGAGGCGGAGAGATCAAGGCGGGGTACCTCACGAGGGTGCCCATGACGCAAGCCATGACGCATTTAAGGGCGCCAGTGGCGGCGCTAGTCTGCCAAGATGTCCTCGCTTTCCTCTTTGGTGCAAAGGAGGCAAGCGCAGGCAAGAGTATCAAGCAAAGGCAACCATTTCGTGCAACAAGACCAAGACCAGCCCAACGGCAGGAAGGTGGTCATCGTGGAGCCCAAGCCGGCGTCATCGTCAGAGCATTTGGCAGGCGAGGACCAACTTTAGTCAGGATAAGTGTACTAGATGTTCCCCTTCAAAATGGCCAATTGTTGGTGCCCTTCCCGCTCAATGTTTGGGAAGAGGCCCAGGGCCTCCGCCTATAAATAGGACTAGCCACCCACAGGGTAGAGGCATCTGGATCGAGACCTGATCGACCAGAGAGAGATCTAGAGGCATCTTAGAGAGAGAGAGAGAGAAGCGACTGAGCTCCCCCTAGCAGTTCATCGCACCAGCCAAGAACAGACCCTCACGAGGCTGTTCTTCCTTGTACTGTTCATCATCATCCCCAGAGGCAATCCACCACACCACAAACTAGAGTAGGGTATTACACCACAACGGTGGCCCGAACTAGTATAAAACCGTGTGTCCCTTGCGTTGTTCATCCTTCGTAGTTTAGATCCTTGCGAGGCGACGAGGTGTAGGTAGGTAGGAGGTGTGATCTCCGCGTGACCCCAGAGTTCAAACCTAGAGGGTCTGCCGGAACCCGAAATCCAACAGATGCCTCCGGTATCTTCCACCATGGCTTCTCTTTACGGTGTGTGCTAGGAAAGGGGTTGACAACTTACTGAACCGTACCCTACCTATGGCAGGGACAAGTGGTAGTACGAAACAAGTATGGGGGTTACCAGAACAACACTCGATCTATGGTCGACTCGGGAGGCTTAAGTATTCCCTGCATGATTAGCATAACAATTTATACTACTACCAACAGACAGAATCACCACTCGACATACCTCATCATGCCGTACCGGACACAACCGTCTCGACGGAGGACTAGAGACAAGCCCGTGTCTACCCAAGACAGAGGCTTTCCCGGGTCCCTTCCGGCATGCATGAAAAGCATATGCTGGTGACTACTATCCCAAACATATCAAACTCCAATCGCATGAAATCATCAATATGCACTCATGAGTTTGAACATATCATCACATAAAATAATAGATACTCTTTGTGGAGGTGGTATTGTAACCGTGTCAGATAACACACACAATATTATGCCAGGGTTCAGAATGCTTGCCTTCAAGTTGTGGGGAGGCAGGGTGCATTCCAAAACTTTTGAAAGTTTTCTTCTCTCTCCAAAAATCATATTTAAATTTTTTGAATTAATACATAGTTTCAAAAACAGTACAAAAAAGTTGTCTGAAATTTTTTCAAATAAATCTGAAAATAAACTAGACAATATTTTAGAGAGGTAGGAAAAAGAATCAACTCATTTGGAGTTATATTTAAAAAGTTATAGCCAGTCAAAGTTTTGGTCAAATTCTGTTTTTAAAATAAAACAGAAAAAAGAAAAAAAATGTTTCAAAGACTAACCACGTCGAAGGCGTACTCTTGGTTTACGTCTTCACTTACGCCTATGTGGATCGGTGCTGGGTCACAGACAGGTGGGGCCCGCGCTGTCAGGTTCATCTCCCTCCCTTGCGCTTTCCTGGCCAGGGAGCAGAGGCGAGCTCCGGCGACGCCAGTCGGCGGAAGGCTACTCCCCGCGGGGTACTAGGCACGGGGATAGGTTCCCCATGAGCTAGCGGTCCTCTCGATGGTCATCACTGCCGGAGTGGTGGACAGGGTCGCCGGCGGCGAGCTCCTAGGCGGACGGAGGTTTCGGGTTGGTTTGGGGATTCGGTCTACGGTGGCTCTCGATCGGGATTAAGGGATGAGACGGCTCCGCTGGGTCAAGGAAAGACTAGAGGTGGCGAGTATGGGGTCGGAGGGGCTCTGGCTGCGAAGTAACCAACCGGAGTGCGGCGGCGGCTGCACTTGCCGGAGGCGAGGATGACGACCTCCTCCGGGTCAAACCGCCGCGAGGGAGTTGGCTACGGTTGACTTGAGGCTGTTGACGAGTGCAAGGGAGGCCAGGGGCTTTATAGCAGGGCAGCGCCGGTTCCCGATGGTAGCCGTGGATAAGCTTCGACGCAGATGCTTACTTTCGCCGGAGGAAGCGTGGCGATGGCGGTGGCTTGTGGGCTAACGCATTTAACTCTCCACCGTCCAAGGAGGCGATGGGCGTGGCCGCGGTGGTTTGAGCGGTGCCGACCGAGTAGGGCGGGCTGCCGACGCTGCAGACCGCCAAAGGCTTGCTGCATGGCGGGCGCTGCGAGGAGCCAGTGGTGGCAGCATGTCATGGGCGAACGGACAAGATCATGGTTTGGTCCCTCGGGCAAGAAAAGACCAGGAGGCACGGAGTAAGCGCGACGCGGTGGCTCGGGCGCGCGGCTGCAGTTGGCGCGCTCTGGGCGCGCCCAGTGCATGCCCACCAACCGCTAGGCGAAATGCCATGGCACCCCAGAGGGCTTGGATGATACTGCAAGTTACCAGACTGGTTAGGGTGGTTACTAAATCTCTAGTGGACAAGCTGGCTAGGAAAATAAAGCCACTCTATAATGCTAACTAAAATATATGCCAAAACGGTTCATGCACTCCAACTGTTCGGCGAAATGCTAAGGGCATCCAGATGGTTTTGCAAGTAACCAAAAATTCCAGATCAGAGTCTCTTTAGGTACTAGAAAACATGGCATGGTTGTTTTGGGAAAAATCAAAACTTGATAGTGCAAGTTTTGCAAATCTTTAGTTCTGGACAGAATGTAAATGTCATTATTTCTTGCACTAAAAATCCTCCAATGGGTCCACTCTCCTGGACTTAAGGTTTTTGTAGGGTGGTCTACAAGCAGGAGAAAGAATCAAGGGAAAAAGGGCAAGCAAAAATATGGTAGCAGTAGAAAATGCCAAACTGGACCAGAGAGCAAAAGAGGATGTTTTGCTCAATTTTTGCAAAGAACCTTCTTGGGTTTTTGCATAAAAATGAATTATATGCATCTACTGTCATCTCCAAATACTTGGTGAAATTTTTAAAGAATTATTTAAAGGGGTTATAGTGCAAAGGTACCAACTGGACTAGTTTAGAGAACTTGGGGTAGGGCTCAAAAATTTCAATGAATAAAAGATATTTTTGCATCAAAGTGATTTAAAAATATCACATGACATCCCCAAATTTTGGTGGAAATTTTAGATGCATCTATCAAATGGTTGCAGTGCAAAAGAGGCTCCAAAACTTATGAAAATCACTTTAAAAGAATAAAGCTAAGGAAAATAATTATGCCAATAAATCCATTGATAAAAGAATTGTTTTATTGAGAGATTACACAAGTCCAATATTATTTTTGGAAAGTTCCCACTTAAGTTAAAACTTCACAATATTAAAGAAAAAGGAGTTCTGAAATCCAAAGAAAATCCAGAAAGCGAAAATTTTAAACTCCTGGCAAAATTTTAATAATTCAAAACATGGTTAAATTTTTGGGGTGTTACAAAACGCCCCTCCAAGAGTTACCCAAAGCGCAGGTCGCTACCCCGACTCGAGGAGGAAGCATTGAAACCTACATCACCAGCATACGATGCGGATGACCTGCCACATCGTGGCCGAGACAGAGAGGCATTTCAGCGTGAAGTTCAGCCTGCACCCAGCCGCCACTCAAACAAAAATACCAAGGCCCGGGGTAACACGCAGGACCTGCGGGACGTATTGGAAAGCAGGGCAAAACATGAAAGATCGATATACGGATCACGGGGGTGTGCACAAATGCGGAACGATGACCGTCACGCCGGATACTAAAAGTAAATCCGGCCGGGCCGAACACAGCAGGCAAGACTCATATGAACTGCGTCGTGATATAACCCGGCACAGAGGCGCCGCACACCCCCTATGCTTCACTAATGAAGTTATGGATCACGAATTCACGGAGGGTTTTAAACCCGTACATATCGAATCGTATGATGGTACAACAGATCGCGCGGTATGGATTGAGGATTTCCTCCTCCACATCCACATGGCTCACGGTGATGATCTACATGCCATCAAGTACCTCCCACTAAAACTCAAAGGACCAGCTCGGCATTGGCTGAATAGCTTGCCAGCAGACTCCGCCGGCAGTTGGGAGGATTTGGAAGATGCATTCCTTGACAACTTCCAGAGCACTTATGTGCGATCACCGGATGCTGATGACTTGAGCCATATTACTCAGCAGCTAGGGGAATCGGCCAGGCAATTCTGGACACGGTTCCTGACTAAGTAAAACCAAATTGTCGACTGTCCGGATGCAGAGGCCTTAGCGGCATTCAAGCATAACATCCGTGACGAGTGGCTCGCCCGGCACCTCGGCCAGGAGAAGCCGAAGTCTATGGCAGCCCTCACGACACTCATGACCCGCTTTTGCGCGGGCGAGGATAGCTGGCTGGCTCGCAGCAACAACACATCAAGGAACCCGGGCACCTCAGATACTAAAGATGCTAATGGAAGACCACGTCGTAATAGACACAAGCGCCGCAACAATGGCGATAACACCAAAGATACGGCAGTCAATGCCGAATTCAGAGGCTCTAGATCCGGTCAGCGGAAAAAGCCATTCAAAAGAAGTACTCCGGACCCGTCTAGTCTGGATCGCATACTTGATCGCTCGTGTCAAATCCACGGCACCCCCGATAAGCCAGCCAATCACACCAACAGAGAATGCTGGGTGTTCAAGCAGGCCGACAAGAATGCTGAAAACAAGGACAAGGGGCTGCATAGTGATGACGAGGAGGAGCCCCGGCCGCCGAACACAGGAGGACAGAAGAGGTTTCCCCCACAAGTGAAGACGGTGAACATGATATATGCAACCCACATTCCCAAGAGGGAGCAGGCGTGCACTAAGGGACGTCTATGCGATGGAGCTGTCACCCCAAAGTTCAACCCATGGTCCTCTTGTCCGATCACCTTGATCCTGTGGACCACCCCACTAGTATCCGTCATGGCGGATCCGCCGCTGGTCCTAGACCCCATCATTGACGGATTTCACCTCACTCGAGTCCTTATGGATGGCGGCAGCTTTGAACCTGCTCTATCAGGATACGGTCGCATAAAATGGGTATAGATCCCTCGAGGATCAAACCCACCAAAACCACCTTTAAGGGCGTCATCCCAGGTGTAGAGGCCCATTGCACGGGCTCAATCACACTGGAAGTGTTCTTCAGATCCCCAGTCAACTTCCGAAGCAAGGAGTTAATCTTCGATATCGTCCCGTTCCGCAGTGGCTATCACGCACTGCTCGGGCGAACCACATTTGCAAAATTCAATGCAGTACCACATTACGCATACCTCAAGCTCAAGATGCCAGGACCTAGGAGGGTCATAACAGTCAATGGAACACAGAACGCTCGCTCCGCACGGAGGAGCACACGGCGGCCCTCGCAGCAGAAGCACAAAGCAGCCTTTTAAGGCAAACCGCCAATTCGGCGATACAGCCCCCGGACACCGTCAAGCGAGTCCGGAGTAACCTGCAACATGATCGCCTGGCACGTTCAGAGCTCGCCTAGCAATTCGTCCCCCGTCCTAGTCCCAGTCAAGCGACGAAATCCGTGTCGCGCATACATAATTACGCACTGAAGATACCATGGGCATAGGCGGGGGCACGATCAGGGCATGCCCCGCAATGCCGCTCAACCGCCCTAGGAGTTGCATACCTTTATCATTTTTTCTCTTTCACGACCTTACTCTCTGGAAGCCCTTTCTGGCAGTATGATTGCCGGACACATTACAGGAAGGAACAACCAAGGAGGCAAGAAGCTAAGTCGTACAAGGGAACCCCCAGGTGGTCTCTAATAACAATCGGCATACCCGTTTTTTAAAATACCCGTACGCTGCCTGCCCTTGGATAGGACATGTCAAATAGTCATATTTGTTGCTTATTGCACTACTTGTATCAAGTACGCTTCGACGTATCATTTAAATAACAATGCATAGCATTAGTCTATTATTGCATTATCAATGTTTTTTTCTTATATGTTTATTTATGACAACTTGTACCCGTACATTCTGGTATGACCAGTACGCCAGGGGCTTTCATATACCCCATAATACGGCGTGAGAAGTCCGAGCACTTTCGATAGTGAGGCACCCCGGACTTATAGCATTATAAGCATCAGCTCCGAATCATGTCTTGGGTCAATAGTTGGGTTTGCCCGGCTCCCATGTTTTGGTACCTTACGTTCCGCAATATCGGCTAAGGTAGCACTGGGAGAACTCTTGCGATTGTGTCCGGTTCTACGGACGAGCACCTCGATGAAAGCCAAACCGACTGTCATGATAAGGCGAGAGCTGGTCGCTGTTCGAGAGGTCTCAAGTCCTTAAAGACTTTTTCTGCTTCGGGCAAGGAGTCGGCCTTGTTCGACTTAGGCGTGTACAGCGCCTCAATTCGGCCTTCCGAATACTAGGGGCTTCGCCAAAATTTAAATTGTAGACTTCTATGGCTAAGTGAGAGTGATAAAGCCGTATAGTCCGATTGCCTGGTTCGTTGCGCTGAGCACCTCCCTCGAAGGACCCAAAAATGGGAAAAAGAGTGCTTAGATTTATCGTGAACACCTCAGTACTAGTTACATGAGGGCAGAAGCCGACGACTAGCCAACTCTCAGATTTTATAAACGGCCGCACATAAGGTAATATTTTAAATTCACAAGCATTGCATAGCGCAAATGAACTAGTTTCACATTACAGGATCACATGAGCACGTTCATTCAAAAATTACATCTTTAGCACATTCCTCATACAAAGGCTGGCACCCTTCGAGACACCCTCATAATACATCTTGGGGTGGCGATGCTCCTTGCCCTGCGGCGGCCCCTCCTTCACCAGCTTCTCGGCGTCCATCTTCGCCCAGTGCACTTTCGCACGGGCAAAAGCCCTGCGTGCACCTTCGATGCAGACGGACCGCTTGATGACTTCAAACCAGGGGCAGGCGTTCACAAGCCGCCTCACCAGGCCGAAGTAGCTGCCCGACAGGGGCTCGCCAGGCCACATCCGGACTATGAGACCCTTCATGGCCTGTTCGGACGCCTTGTGGAGCTCGACCCGGTTGCTTAATTTGGTCGCTCAAGAACATCGGGTGTTCGGTCGATATCGAGACCAGAACAACTTCTCTGTCGAAGCTCCCTCCTCGGCCGGAAGAACTCCGCTGCATCGACACATCAAGGGGTAGATCTGCGAGCGATCGCTCGAACTCGGATAAGTAAAAGAAAGTTTCCTTCACATGCTTGCTTTGCATAATGAATGCCTTACCCGCCGCTATCTTCTTAACCGCCTCAATTTCTGGAGGGCCTTTTGGGCTTCGGCTTTGGCATGTTTTATGCGCTTTTCGAGGGCCTTCATGGCTCGGACCCTTGCGTCTTAGAGTCAAGCTCCAAGGCCTCGTGCTTCTTGACGAGGGCCTGGAGCTCTTGCTGCACCTCGCCTACTCGGGCCTCTTGTTTTTCTCGCTCGACGCGCTCCTTGGCCGCTTTGCCTTCAGCCTCGGACAACGCCTTCTTCAGGGTCGCCACTTTGGTCGTGGCCCCGGGCAAATCCATGATGATCCTATTACTTTACAACCAAATTTCTTTTTAATATATAGGCAAGGTATTGCTTACCTTTGCTCTCCTCGAGCTGCCTCTTGGCAAGGCCGAGCTCTTCCTCGGACCGCTCAAGGTCCTCGCTTCAGCGACCTCCAAGATGCGGCGGGCGGTGGCTAATGATGAAGCCTGCATATGCACATAGACATATTCTGATTAGACTCCTGAGTCATTATTTGATCCTCTATTCGGCCTTTCTTCGCGAGCGCTATACTTAGCTTCAGGGGCTACCGTCTATGTGGTAATATTTTCCTATATTTTGATTACTTACCTCAAATCCTGTTAGGAAGCTAGCAGAAGCTTCAGTTAGTCCGTTTTTGGCGGACTGAACCTTCTCGATCAGCGCACTCATGATAGTGCGGTGCTCTTCGTCGATGGAAGTGCCGCGAAGCGCTTCTAGCAAGTTGTCCGGTGCCTCTGGATGCACAGAGGCCGCCGGCACGGGCGGCTTGCCCCTCTTAACGGGGGTCACCTGCTGGAGTCCGGAACAACTGAAGGTTCCAGCGTAGTGTCCGGCTGGGGGCCGCACTTGGAGCCCATGGGAGTCTTGCTCCCTTTGCGCCCAGGGTCCAGAAGGTCTCCACGAGGCGCCTCCAGGACTACCTCCCCTCGGCTCGGTGCCCTTTGAGACAACACCTCGATGTTGTCCGTAGGGAGAGGGGTGGAGGCAGTCGGAAGTGAATCACTATTCATATCCGACGGGTCCAAAGAACCATCCGACGAAGATACGTCGATACGGGCTCGGGACAGACTGCATAATCATGTTCGGCGTAAAGGGAAGCAGTGCAACAAAACATACCATGAATTACTGTGGTACCCGGATACTTACGACTTCGCCAGGGGCTTGTCCCTGGGTAACCACTCGTCGTCGCTGTAGGCGGCCGTCGTGGAGCAGTCCGGAAGGAGGGTCCTCCCCTTCTTGGACCCTTCGGCCTCCCCGGTTGGGGCGACCTTCCTTTTCTTGTCTCCCCCAGCTGGGGGGGAGAACTTTCCTCTTCCTCCTCCTCGTCTTCGAGGGAGGAGTGCGCATTGGTTTTTTCGGATGATGAGTCCGGTATAACCGTGCACCGGAGACTCTTTCTGGTCCCCGTGGCCTTCTTCTTGGCCTTCTTCTCCGGCACCTCATAAGGTGCCAGAGCCAGCATCTCCATCAGGAGAGCATCTGATGGATCTTCGGGCAGAGGAGCCGGACAATCAATCTGCTCAGCTGTCTCTACCCAGTCCTGTTAATGGCATGGAAGCTTAGATCCCGCGCATGATTAAACTGGGGGAAATAAATATTCTACGAGATATAAAAACTCACCAGACTGGCATGGCGCTTTGCGCTGAGTCAGTGGTCCTCGGTAAGGGAAGGAGGTGCCTCGGCACCCTTGAACAACACCTTCCAGACGTCTTTGTGCGTCATGTCAAAGAGCTCTCGCAGCGTCTGGTGCTCGGTCGGGTCGAACTCCCACAAATTGAACGCCCGTCGTTGACACGGGAGGATCCGGCGGAAGAGCATGACCTGGACCACATTGACAAGCTTGATTTTCTTGTTTATCATGTTCCTGATGCATTTCTGGAGTCCGGTCAGCTCCACCGATGAACCCCAGGACAGGCCCTTCTCTTTCCAGGAGGTGAGCCGTGTGGGGATTCCGGATCGGAATTCGGGGGCCGCCACCCAGTTGGTGTCGCGCGGCTCGGTGATGTAGAACCACCCCGATTGCCACTCCTTTATGGTCTCCACATAGGAGCCCTGGAGCCATGTGACGTTGGGCATTTTTCCCACCATGGTGCCTCCGCACTCCGCTTGCTGGCCAACCACCACCTTCGGTTTAACATTGAAGTTCTTCAGCCACATGACGAAGTGGGGCCTGATGCGAAGGAAGGCCTCGCACACGACGATAAACGCCGAGATGTTGAGGATGAAGTTAGGGGCCAGATCATGGAAGTCCAGCCCGTAGTAGAACATGATCCTACGGACAAATGGGTGGAGGGAAATCGATCCATGGACGAAGTGGGTAAGAAAAACTACCCTCTCATGGGGTTCTGGAGTAGGGATGATCTGCCCCGCGTTGGGCAGCCGGTGCGCGATATCTGCGGCCAGGTATCTGGCTCCCCGTAGCTTTGTGATGTCCTCCTCCTTAACGGAGGATTTCATCCACTTGCCTCCCACTCCGGACATGCTTGGAGCGGTTTGAGGAGAAAGACGCGAACTTGGGTGCTGGAGCTCGAGTGCGCAAGAATGGATGAGCAAGGAGAAAGAAGGCGTGGGTGGAAAAGGTGAATCCTTATCCCTTTATAGAGGCGGACGAAACTATACGTCCCCCCACCTGCCTAGTAAACTCGCTTATTCCCCAAGCGCCGTAATTGATGGCACGGTTGGATTGCCCACACCCGTATTGATGAGAATCCCGTGATAAGGGACACGATCTCTGCTTCGACGAGACGTGCCAAAGAAACCACCTCGCAATATGTGCCATGGCTGGTTAAGAAAAACGGTTCGAATAATGACCAGGCCGTGATGTGATGTCATGCTGCAGAATGTGTTAGGAGATTAGATTCGTGGAAATATTATTCTCTCTACGGTGGTATGTGGATCTTATTTTGCAGAGCTGGACACTATCCTCGTGTTCAAGATCTTCTATGGAGAATTCGTAGGAAGAACCCGCCTTGCAATGCTGAAGACAAATCTGTGCGCCGGTCTCATCGCCATTAAAGCCTGGTTCAGGGGTTACTGAGGGCGTCCTGGAATAGGGGGTTTCCGGATAGCCGGACTATATCCTTTGGCCGAACTATTGGACTATGAAGATTCAGGATTGAAGACTTCGTCCCGTGTCCGGATGGGACTCTCCTTGGCGTGGAAGGCAAGCTTGGCAATACGGATATGTAGATCTCCTCCCTTGTAACCGACTCTGTGTAACCCTAGCTCGCTCCGGTGTCTATATAAACCGGAGGGTTTAGTCCGTAGGACAACAAAAATCATACCATAGGCTAGCTTCTAGGGTTTAGCCTCACGATCTCGTGGTAGATCAACTCTTGTAATACTCATATCATCAAGTTCAATCAAGCGAGGAAGTAGGGTATTACCTCCATCGAGAGGGCCCGAACACAGGTAAACATCGTGTCCCCGCCTCCTGTTACCATCCGCCTTAGACGCACAATTCGGGACCCCCTACCCGAGATCCGCCGGTTTTGACACCGACAGAACCCAATAAGCAAGGCTAGTTACATAGTGCATATGTGTACATGATTGAAAGTAAATATCAACCATGAGTGACTAATATCTTGATGGAGAACTCGAAACTATGGAATACTAGGGGGAAAATTTTGCATGGTTTGAAGTACTAGCAATGTTCATGTGCATTGCAATGAATCATAATTAGAACAATACTTATTCACAAACTTGATACAAAACACTCTAATTTTGATATACATATATCACTAGAGATATATTATGTTTCAATTAGAATATATTCCTTGGGCTGTTTTGGTGAGGTCAGGGAGGGATGTGGTTGGTTTTAAGATACTAATTATGGGGTTTTCTGCAAATTGGTAGACAAGTGGGATGTTTGTGAGAAAAGGAAACAACTTACCTCACAGTCGTTAGATGTAGATCTAATGGTCACAAACGATGGATGGCAGACACACCATCATCACTCACTTAGTCTTCTGTAGGAGTACTAGCAAGATCCGTGCATTGCACGGAACATCAAGATGCATTTTTTTTATAAAAACACTCGTTGTGATTGACCCATGCGGGAGTAATCCCATGTGTAAAAACTAATGATATCTCGAGAAATAGGAGATAAGGTGAAGAGGAGTGGGGCGTGGTGGTGATTGGTGGTCGGACTGAGCGGAGGCATGGGGATTGATGACGCCGGCAGCGGCCACCAGGCCAGTTTGTTCCAGAGGCTTCCTTTCTTAATTGCTCAACAATGAGGTTGTTGGAGATAAGGATGAACGAGGGAAGGCCTTGTCTGCAAATGTGGAGAGGGGTGCGGGTATCTTTTAGTTTAATTTCCATCAGTCAGATATAGATCGGACGGTCTATATTGCAAGATGGCACGCGTACCATCATCACCAACTCGGTTTTTTATAAGAGAAGAAATATAAGTATGGAGATACAAACGTATTATTGATACTTGTTTCCGTAAACTAGCATCTACATTCTATTCAACGCCTCAGCATGTGAGGCCTTAGCACAATGACTTCTCGACTATGTAAAACAAAGGTTTGCCCATCGCCGATAAGGAGGGGGTGACGTCGGCGCGCTTTTTTGCTTGCTCTAGTCCTAGTAGTCATACTAGGTGGTCTAAGCACGTGTAGATTTATTCTTTTTCACGTCTCGTGTTCGCCGTACTGCCACGACTGTTGATGAATAGACGGTAAGTTATTCACGGGGAAACCCTTGTTGAGCGTGTTTGCGAGAGAGAGAGAGAGAGAGAGAGAGAGAGAGAGAGAGCGTGTGTGATATGTCTAGAGACTGAGGCAATGATAACAGATTCTTTGTGTCTATGTGTGTAGAGGATAGAGAGAGACATGTACATGGGGCTTTGTGTTGTGTAACATGGAGACACATATACATAATTAGAGAGTGAGTGTGCGAGATACACATGTGGACATGGGGAGAGACGAGGATCCAGATTAATGGGTGTTTGTGCGTGTTTGTGTGTGTTTATGCGCGCATTTGTGTGTGAGAGGGAGTGTGTGTGTATGTGGAGTAGAGAGACCACTAATGACGTAAACCTAGTATAAGGGAAGGGGGAATGGTGTGACACGTGTAGTAGCGGGATAGCATGGGTGCGGGCGGGGGGAGCAGACTATTTGGAAGAGACATCGATTTTGTGTGGGAGAGGGGTGTGAGAGTGAGAGAGAGAGAGAGAGAGAGATCTAGCAACAGAGAGAGAGAGAGAGAGAGAGAGGAAGAGAGGGGGCGAGAGAGGGGGCGTTTGTTTCCATAAATGGCGTATAGATAGGGAGACAATGTTGATGTTGTTTGAAATTGGCCTATCTACGGAGACGCAAGGGAAGCGAGTCATCGTGTGTGTGATAGGGACTTCATGAGAGATCTAGAATAGATGGTGTAGAGAACAATGTGCGAGATTGAGAACGATGATACATTAGGGAGCTATGGAAAGAGTCACGACATATATGCATACAGGGAGGAGCTGGGGCGGGTCCGCATGTGGGAGAGATAGAAAGAGAGTGGTGCACAAGGAGACAAAGTGTGCTTGTTTTGCAGTGGGGGTGGTGTGTGAGGTGAGTGTGCGAGAACCACATAACTAGGGAGATAGACGTTTGGGGGCAACATTTTGTGTGTATGGGAAAGATACACTCTACATAGTGCGTGTGCTTGGGAAAGAGAGATGCCGGGAGACCTAGCTAGAGAGTGGGGGAAGAGATGTCTGCATGCCCAAGAGACAAAGTGATAGAGACCTATATTGGGGTACGGACTTTAGAAGAGAGAGAGAGGTGTTAATATGCTCGTGTGTTGGTGTTTGGGGGAGAGAACGACTTCTCTGTGTATGCGGGGGGGGGTTGGCTTCAGATAAAGAGTGAGGTGTCTATATTTGAGGGACTTTAGCATAATTGAGATATACATGGTCAATAGTGTGTGCACTCAAGATTGATCAATTTGTTTCACAGTTTGGGCTATGAGATAATGATACTTTTGAACATGCGTGATATACTTTGATGTACCAGAATTACAAACCTAAGATTGGAATTTTGGAATTTGACTCCATCATTAGCTTTTGTAATTCATTTAAACAGAGGTACATTTTTAAGCCGGGATTTCATGATTTCAAATTCATATATCAAACCTAGAGATATACACATACGGGCATGTTCAAACTTTAAATCATCCACTTTATTCATACACATACACATTTTTTGCTTTTGTCATCATATTTAGGATAAACACATTTGGAATTTCATTTGAATTGGACCATATGTTGGTATTTGCTTGTAGTAGCTCAATGATCCATATTTGAATTGAATGGACAATCTAAGTTTCGAGTTGGAGACATTAATTTTCAAAACTTGCACTTTTTTGCGTGCAAAACAAACAAATTCTCGGCCATGATATCATAGTCGGTCGTACAAGAGCAGAATATAATTTCAGGCGCCAAAAGCTTTCAAACTTCCCACTCACATCAAAATATCTCGCGCCCGAAAGTTTAGCCCTGCGATATTCCTATATTACCCCCTGCCACATGAACGAAAAAGGGCTGCTTTGGTAAATCCATTGTTTCCCCTCTTTGCCCCCAACATTCTTCCCCAGAGCCCCTCCCCTTCCTCTTCCCGACCCCCCCAACCACGGCAAGCCGCCGAATCTAGTCCTCCGCCGCAGTGGTGGATCTCACACCCCGACGGATCTACCATAAGCACCGTGGAACCCCCAACAGCCAACTCACCACATCACCTGAACCGCTTCAGCGACAGGCTTGTACACCGCTCCAGATCTCCTTGACCGCCATCATGGTTCACCGCACCGGATCTGCTTAACCGCCGCCCTCGTCCACCACAGTGTAGGCCCTTCACTGACTCCCTCGTTCGTCCCTTCGCTGGCCCTTCATACAAGCCCTCGTCCGTCGCAACAGATCTGCCTCACCGAAAGCACTGCACAACACGCCCGCCGAAGCCTTCATCCACTGCACCGGACCCGCTCCACGGATGCCATATTCAACTCCACCGGCTCTGCTTTACCGATGCCGCAGCCTCATCAGATTATTTCGATTTGTACTCCTTCGGTTTTTCTCTTTATCGTGCAACTGTTCACTTACCATAGATAAGCTTTCTTGTATGTCGATAGACGCCGCAACCATAGCACCGGAGCCGCTTCAGCAACGGCGATAGTCGGCCCAAACTCAACCGCAACACGAGCACCATTGATGATCCTTAGTTATCAAGTTTGCCAACGATACCCATACGCCGCCGAGAATCAGGTACTATTATCCAACGGTCGGCGCCTACGTTCACTGTCTTAGCATAAGCACCGCACCTTTGAATTTCTTCAGGGCATCATTCAGTTTTTCAAGAGACGCCAGATTCGCTTGCACTGTAGGGCCATACTTACAGCGATGAACATGTTACATGTGCTAAATTACATACCAAAGTGCACATATAGTTAATATGCTTTAGTTTTGTCCTAAGTATTACTTGTACTTCCTAGATATCACCGCCTACTATTTTACTTCTTGCATGCTATATTTATGATAATGGTGTTGTTCTGATGCCACCTGTTGGTTCCATCAGACTGCTTCATGTTCTCTATGCTTAATTACACATCAGCAAACTAGCATGTGGTTCCTCTTGTTTTTGTTTGTTTTACCCTACATTTTCCGATGCTAGCTATTACATCACTGCTACGAGCCTCTACTCATTACTTTTTTGTGTGTTCTTGATCTTCCCAAGTTGCATGACTAATTTGATGCTTCTATTAATTATGGAGCCGCCAACCCCATCAAGCAAAATATTTGTTCTTTTGGGGCTGGCACCTCGAACAAGCATAAAAATAGAGGGAAGCAGATATATTGTCGTGTATGCACACACCCTTCTTTCATTAGTTTAGATGAACCATTGATGATCAATTCGAACTAGTGCATGCGATTAAAATTTATTTTACCTAAATAGAGGGTGCAGAATAAACTACAACAAGTAGATTTGCAACCACGGGATGCTGACGATATCTTCAAAGAACATTGCAATAGCAGCGAGGCTTCACAGCAACATATGGTAAGCCAGCGTGTTTTAGTACATGTGAAATGTAATGCGTGTGGGCTGCTTTCTTGGCTTGTGCCCTCAACCTGTAATCCTCTGAGAATAACAAATAGTTCAGTTGTCTGCTTTGCTGTATTGCTTGATTCGAATGCTTGTTTGTTACTTGTTACGTTGTACCTGAGTTGGCCAATATGTCAGCAGTGCCGGCTGTACTATCGTAAAGAAATGCATGCCTAGTTCATTTGAGACCTTAACTTTTCCTCTGAACTTCATCACAAGACTGTCTTCGTAGTTTATATGAGGCCACACTATTAAGTGCTTTCTCAGATTATTTCAGCTGCTTAGATGCCTTGGCAACTTGAATATAGCGTTGGTACACTCCCTTTCAACTAGGGATGTCAACTGGGTCCCGTTTAATCCCGATTAAAGTCCACTAAGCGGTATGATAGTTCAAAAGAGTTTTTGTTTTTTGAGGAAAATGAACCAGGGAGCTAGCAAAAACTAACTAGATGGGACTGGCGGATGTCGTTTATTTGCCATGTCGTTTATTTTGCCACTTACATCCCTAGTTTCATCTTACCATTTTAATTTCTTTTCGGTGATCTGCTTGAACCATTTAAATATAGCTTGCCATGCTCGGTAATAATTAATTATGTCGTTTACCATGTAAGCTTCTTGCTGGATCATGCGATAACTATCTCTTACTTATGTCCAAAGTGGAAACCTTTCAGGATGTCGTTCACACTAGGACACAATGTACAACCCAGAATCTATTTGTGGAAGCGATGCAATCGTCCATGTTACCAGATGGTAGCAGTTCAGAGGCAACACATTTGGATAGCGATCTGAGCACAGATATATTATAGTTCTTGAGGCTCTACTAGAGGCAGAAAGAGATGGTGTGGCTGCCATGAATGAGGTAATCTCGATCTTGAAACTGGAAATTATGCAATTAGCTGCACGCATTATGCAAGAATTGGAGGAAGTAAGAATGTTGCATTTGAAGACGGAGGAGGTCCTGCTACTTACGCTATCCGAAGCCCGTGCTAATCCAGTTCTTCTTTAGATAGCAGTTGAAATTGTCATTAGATTATTGTACTTGCATGTTGTGTCATGTCTCTGAATGGATTATGTTGTAAGACCCCCTATATTGTCCATGTGTTGTAATGATCCGAATTTTTTAGGTGAGGTAATCCTCAATACTTGTATGATTGACATAAGGTGAACTGTTTTTCGTGTGAGCATATTGTATTGGACGAAATAACTATTTGACTCAAAGTGTATCCAACCTAATGAATTCGAAGATCACGACATTTCTAAATCATAATCATATATAAAGGTGGAATAAATCTTTGTTGTGGTTTTGAAGGAATAAATAACAAAACGTAGAATTTTCTGTGGATATTCGTAATCGAATAAAAATTGGATTTGGATTTAGTTGCTGTGGCCCAGGCAAACGTGAATGCTAATTCTCCCAAGTTTTGAATGAAGCGGCTAAACACCCACTATCATTTGTGGGATACCCGAAGCAAGTGTTTGCGAGATGGAAATTACTGTCTACCCCTGACACTTGACATCCTTATCGACCGGATTTACACTGCTGTCGATAGGGGTAGACTAGTAACTTCAATCAGACGTGACACGACGGCCCCTGAGCCCATTCAGACACGGTGGGCACCAAACATGGGCGGCAAAACACATTTGATTCAAGCTCGTCCAAAAGACATGTGTCTCTCCCTCCATTTCCCCATTCATCCATGGTGGGCGGCAAAACAAACTCTCCTTGTCCGAAATTGATGTAGGCTAATATTTTAAATAGGGGCAGATGTGTAACTTCCCTCAGACGTGACACAACCGCCCTACCTGTCAGCCCCGTTCATACACCGTGGGCGCCAACCGTGGGCGGCAAAACACCCTCTCCTCGCCCGAAATCATTACCGGCAAATATTTGGGAGATGCGAGATTACCATCTTATCCGCAACTGACGTGATGTCCAAAATTTTAAACGCGGAATATGTTCGTAACTTTGCCACATTTCAGACAAGCGTGTCCCAAAGTTTTAGATCCCCCCTCCCCCTCCATTTCCCCATTCATACACCGTCGGCGCCACGACAACCTCCCCACTATGGCCAGCCTCCTCCGTCCGCCACCCCATCCTCCACCTTGCTGGAGCCGCTACCCCTAC
Organism: Aegilops bicornis; assembly: GCA_021605145.1. Classification (NCBI taxonomy): domain Eukaryota; kingdom Viridiplantae; phylum Streptophyta; class Magnoliopsida; order Poales; family Poaceae; genus Aegilops; species Aegilops bicornis. The sequence continues at coordinate 254,402,758 of CM038670.1, read as the reverse complement.
CCCGTCGTCCACTGCAAGAGATGGACGTCTCTCACCCACGGCGCCAGACCAAGATCCTTTCATCACGTCGTCTCGCTTCATCGGTGCGGTCGTCCACTTTGTCGTTGCCGCTCCTACGACCGCCTCGTCCACGGCAACAGGATTTATCCCCCAACCCGGCCGTCTGCCATCTAAAGTCTTCTTCCCCGCCACCGACAGCCATCACACCCGCAGCAACCTCAACATATCAGCAAGGGCCTACACTGCGTTGCAAGAGAGGTGGTACTCTTCCATATGTGCTTAAGTTATTGATCTCAACCGTAAAATAGATCTTAAATTTTTTACTGTACTTTTCTTGTCCGTACCAAATGGTAGTGGCTTGTTGAATGCAAACATTGGTTGTGAAGTAGCTTTGTCCGGACTGCACCTTCAGATCCGCCATGTCACGGTCACTATACTTGTAAAGCTTATGGTTTTCCCCCTTTATATTCACTACCATCATCGTAGGTGCTTCACTGCTTCGTGTCGTGCTAGCACTGCTCCTCAATACCTCAACCCATCAAGCGAAACAACATGCCACTCATAATTCCAAAGCTTACGTGTTGAAATACGAATCTGATATGATGCTCATATTACTAAAATAGTGAACGTTTAATTGGTCACCTAATGTTCCTATATTCGTTTCGAAAAGCATGTGCGCCACCCACTGGTCCAGCTAGTTCCACTTTCCTGATTTTACTCTTCATGCTTAGGGTTTCCCCCTTTTATCTACTCTACTATGATCTGCGTAGGTGCTTTCTGTCATACTAGCATTACTCCACCCTTCAAGCTAAACAACACAACACTAAAAATTCCAAAGCTTAGTTGTTCAAATATGATTGTGATATGATATTGATATTAGTTAACAGACACATTTAATTGGTTCGCTAAAGGTCCCACTTGAGTTTCCAAATGCATGTCGCGACATATAGAGAGACAGCAGAATTTCATTTCTTTGTCACTTGTTGACTGTACTTTCTTGTCCATACCAAATCTTAGTTGTTATTTAAAAGCAAATATCGGTTGCTAACTAAGCTTTGTGCGGTTTGCAGCTTCAGATCTGCCATCCCACTGCCATGGTCAACACTATACTCATCATGCTTACGGTTTCCCCATTTTATGATGACCACGATCAGCCTACGTGGTTTGTGTCGTAATAGCAATGCTCCACCCATCGAGCTAAACAAGCTTAGTTGTACAAATTCAAATATGATATTATGCTGATATTAGTAAAACTGAGAGATATTTAATTGGTCGGCTAAATGTTCCTACTTTAGTTTTGAAATGCATGTGAGCCACATATGGAGAGACCGGAAGGAATAGTATTTCTTTGTGCGCTCTGGTTCATCATGGGTGGCCAACCGACATTGTATAGAAAGCTTGTAATATCTTCAGTCCGCTTTCTCTTCTGCTCTTCTTTAAGATGATCCTCTTCCCTTGCGGTCGACTGGCGAGGTCGAGTTATTCTCCCTTAGTATATTTTCAATCTGTCAGGTCAGGGCGACTTGTTCTTCTTTACTATATGTTGAAGTTGTCATCTGTGAAGTATCATCACTTTTGGAGCTCTCATATTTTGAGTAGTAGGCCACATTATATTAATGCACACACCAAATTACAGCATGCATGGCACCTCTTAGAAGAATCGCAGAGATAGCACAAAGGGGTTTACAGGGAGGAAGTATTGGATTAGAATCAGACGCATTACAAAGATAATCTCACTTGTTTTTATGCTTTCATGCACGTCAGGTATTGAACATTATCAAAATGAATATGAGAATGGGCGCACGAGAGGAATATTGTGGAACAATCCACTGGCTAACAAACTTGGCATGTGGAGGATGGCATATCTTATTCACCCATCAAGGTGCATGCTCTAACTTGGCAAGGTTGTATTGGTCGCACATATTTTGCATCTGACCTCTTGCATTACTTCTAGTTTGTTACACCATCTGCTTAGTTTAAGCATCATATATGAGTATATTCCATACCTATCCATTTTCTGTACCTATTCCATGTGTCGTCATACTATGTTTTTCCAGTCAAATGTTGCTCTTTCGTAATAGATGTCCAAAAGGAAGAGGGTGATTGCAGATCCTCAAGGAGTACAAACTAGGTATTTGGAAAAGGTAGTGATACCTGTTAAATCAGATAGATCAACGGCCACGTAAAACATAGGCCCAACTGTAACAGACTTTACCCCTACTCCGGTGGCCAAACCCCTATTAGAATCAGCGATACCAGTGTCAGTAATGTCTATTATATCAATTCAAAATTTGAACTCCTAAATTTTTGCATGTGCCTTACCTTCTCTCTTGTATGAAAACTAATTTCACATGAATCTCCTTGCTCAAAGGATCATAGGATCTCACGACAATACTGGGCTCAGCATTGCTCTTGTCGGTACCTCTTGCCCTTTGTCAGCATACTTACATTCATTGTTGTTTGATTATGTAGCATCACTGTAAATGTTCGCTTCTTTATCCTCCCTTTGCTTGAAATTATAAGATCTATATTTACTCTTAGATAAATGTAGAATTAACACTATGGTTATGAAGTTTTGGATTGCTCATGTAAGTACATGTTGTCATGTACTCCCTCTGTATCGAATTAATTGTTGATCAATTGGATGTATTTAGAACTTAATAGTGCTAGATACATCCATTTGAGCGACAAATAATAACAGACGGTGGCGGTATTACTGTACATGCATCGTGAGATAGTTGATTGTCTAGCATTACTCTGCATCTTATCTGCCCTGCCCTCAACTTTCTCCAAATTATCATATCTACATTTACTCTTACCAAAATGTTGAATAAAGCCAATGCCACTTCACAAGTTGATGTCTGCATTCCTCTTGTCAGTACCTTTTGCCTTCTAACGTTGTACTTAATTAATTGCTATTTGATTATGTATCATCGATGCACACTGAGCTTCATTATCCTCTATTTCTTCCAATATTATTTGATCTATATTTACTCTTTGCAAAATGTAGAATAATGGCAATGCTTATAAAGAATTTTCTTTGGGGAATTTATTGAATTATCTTTCCATCAACATGGAGAAGGGCTTTGTCCAGCCCGTGTTAACATGTAATGTAAGTTCATCCTTCTCAAGCCTTCAAACTTTGTTCTAGTATAGATTTGGATCGGTATCATTTCCTCCACTACTGTTTACATCTGATTGGATGTTTGCAACAACTACCAGTTTTAAATTGTAGTTGTAAAACATATTCCTTATGCAGAACAGATCCATTTATTTGCTTATATAATTGTGAAACCTGTTACGTGTCTCCTTGTTTCTCTTTCAGAGTCGTATCTCTTATGCCAGGCACAACTTTAGGAAAGATAGTGAGCCAAACCATCTTGAGGACAACGAGATGACCCCAAGGTCCAGTCTTGATGAAGACAGTGAGTTGAAGCTACTCACCAGCAGGTGTGAGACAACCTCTATGCAGTTGCTGCCTCAATCAGTTGGACTTCTTCAGTCTCAACTTAAAGCGGAAAGGCTTGCTTCAACTCAGCTCCGACTTGAAGTCAAAGATGTAATGAAGATATCAGGGGACTGCCTTGTGCACTATGGTGCCATACAGCTAGGGACGAAGCATCTATCATTGACACAACTGAGGTCTCATCAGCTTGTTCGGCTGCTTGCGGGGCCTGAGCTTGACAGGTCTAGTGCCTTCTGAAGTGCTCTCAGTTTTGTATATTCTTTTGTTGGCGCATTTATATGCACTGGTGGCGACCTTTGATGCCCAGTGTATGTAATCCGCGGTCATGTTGCACTTTATTATCACCGGTAGTGAACTTTCATTCCCAGTGGATGTACTATGCCGTAATTTCTTTGTTGTATAGTCTAGGTTTATTCTTTGGTCGGTATGCTGTAATTTAGGCCGGAAGGTTCAGTGGATCTTAGTGTTGTCAGTCTTCAGGCCGGCCCGTTACTCATATGGGCCAAACGTGGGCCTATAATCATCTTGGGCCATTAGCAGGTCTAAACCTATAGTAGTTTCCCGCCTTTAACAGGCCATGGGCTACATATTTACTGTAGTGACACTGGGCTTCCTACGGGCCGTAGAAACAATGGGCCTTCTACGGTCCGTAGAAGCAATGGGCCTTCTACGGGCCGTAGAAACAATGGGCCTTCTATGGGCCGTATCATCTATGGGCCTTAGACGGGTCGTATGATCGATTGGCCAAACATGGGCCAAAAACACGACAACGGGCCAAAAAGGGCCAATCAGTAACCACAGGCTGAATTTGGCCCTAAGCGAAAAATGGCGAACGGGCCGTAAGTAACCGAATGCCGGAAATGAGCCTAAGAATAAATGGGCCATGAGAAGGCGAAAGATAACATGTCTTTAAACGGCCCAATGGATTAATGGGCCGTTAATGGGTATAAAGTGATACCTTTGTTCATTACGGGCGGTTTCACCACGGGCCGTTAATGGGCCAAGAGTTACAAAGGGCCTCATATGGGCCGAAAGACGTCATGGGCCATACATGGGCCGGAACTTAAAATGGGCTGGAATCATATTGGACGGCCCAAGTGACGCTACTGGGCCTAATTCGGATAGGTCATAACGGGCCATGGGTTAGCGGGCTGTAAATGGGCTATATGCGAACATGCCGTTATTAAAGCTTTCAGTGGGCCCGCCACCTTTTGACCAAGTCAAATGGGTCGGCCTTTTCACAGGAATGGGGCTCTATTTGGACGTGCCATGTGTCGACGTATCATAGGCGCCTTCGGTCCAATGAGTGGATGACATCTGTCCCAACAGTGAGCCGGCACAAGTTTCGTCCAGCCAATGATGATTTTACACGTGGAAAATCCCCATTGGTCGGGGCTGTTAGCAGGTTATCGGATCCAAAACCGGACCTGATAGCTTAACGGCATTCCGTTACGGTGGATGCCACGTGTTGGTCACCCTTGACGAAAGCACTTCTGTGACGCATGATTTATCATCATGGAAGTGGACACTTCAGTGATGATAATTTTGGTAATGTCATGGAACACTTCTACGACAACACATGTATGACTATCTTGATTCTATCATAAATTTGTCATGGATGTACATTCGTGACAGAAAACGTGACCTACTGTGACAAATACGTATCATCACGAAAGTGTATTTTTTGTAGTGTAGAGATTAACAAACATACAGTTTCATACAAAATAAGAGGGGAGTCATTTGAGAAGGAGGGCTTCAGGAGGGCTTTTGTTTGTTTCAAGGCTTGCTGGCAGGGGTTTCTGGATGTTTGCAGGCCCTATTTGGTTGTTGATGTAACTTCTTTGAATGGAAGATGGTGAGGACAACTAGTCGCAGCTTATGCAGTTGATGGACACAACTGGCTATTCCCAGTTGAATTTGGTGTGTTGGAGATAGAGTCCGAGGAAAGTTGGGTCTGGTTTCTGCAGTATTTGCACAACATTATAGGTACACCCCAAGGTTAGCTATACACACAGATGCTTGCAAGGGTTTAGAGACTACAGTAGGAATTGTATTCCCTGGAGCGGAGCATAGGGAATTGATGCGACACCTAGCACAAAAATTTAAAAATAAATTTAGAAGTAAAGCTTATGATGAGAACTGTCGGTGCACAAAAGGAGGGGGGCCTATTTTGTACCCCTTTACTTGTGCGCGGGCAGTTGGAGCCACGGCTGCGGCCACGCTTAGTGGGGCAGAGGAAGGAAGCAAAGACACAAGACAACCAGAGCAACGCCAAGCCAGAGACACGAAGAGCAGGCGGGCGAGGTGAACTCCCCCGGCAAGTCCCTTGCCGGGGAAACTTTCCCAACACCAGCAGAGCCGCCACCCTCGAGCCCAAGAGTTCCAACTCCATCAACCACATTGGAACCGAGGCTCGGGAGGCACCTCCATGGTGACATGCAGATCTTTGTGAAGACCAGAAGCACACAAGACTAGATGATAAACCAAGACGACGATCCTCGCCAAGATCCTTGCTGAGGATACCCACGAGACCCCAGGCAAGAACCTTGCCGGGGACGCCCACGACACCGCGAGAAGACCCTTCCCGGGGCCCCGGCATGACCATTGCTGAAGACATCCGCGGGGCCGCAGCCAGGCCCATGCCTGCCAAGACTCCGCCGCCTTTCTCACACAGCTACCAGCCCACCAACTAGGCAGGCACCTGCATGGCGACGTGCGGCCCCTAGGCCAAGTCAACAAGCACCTACATGGTGGCATGCAGATCTTCATGAAGACTCTGCCACCGCACCAACTCAGCAGCCAGCCAGCCAATGTGGCGCTACACGCCTCGTCAGCTCGGACGTGCGTCGAAGCCAGGCGAGGCGGCGACAGCTGGGACGAGCTTCCTCGCCGTCCCCGATAAAGCATGAAGGACATGTCGGCAGCACATTAAATGTGTTTGTCCTCCGGTGCCAGGAGATAGACTCATCTACTGTATAACTTTCCACCTCCTGTGTGCCACTGTGGCAGCCCCTTTTGACTATAAAAGGAGGCCCGTGGCATACTGAGGAAGGATTCAGACTTTTTGGACCCTGCATGCTTTATAGCTAGTCCAAGAACACCAGATAAACATAAACCAACAGGAGTAGGGTATTACGCATCACTTGCGGCCTGAACCTAGATAATCCCCCTGCGTTAATCTCTTAATCCCGCTCTTTCCACAGCCCCGCGCCCGCCAATCGTAAAAAAGGGATTCCTCGTGATCACGTAGGTGTCGTTTTCCCCCCGACAAGAACCTATGGCCAGCATCATACACATGCAGCTCGAGGAAGCATGAACACCATTTGAGTGTGTTGTATGCTCATAATCCTGAGGTGAAGGAGTACTTGGATGCACATCATGGAATGGTGTGGTCAAGAAGCAAATTCAATGAAATCTGCAAAGTAGACTATGTGACCAGTAATCTCTTAGAGTGCTTCAATGCAAAGGTCAAGTCAGTGAAAGGGCTTTTGTTGTGGCAAGCATTTGATAAGATAAGGCAGATGATCATGATAAAGATGGCTTTTCGTAAAAGAATTGTAGAAACACAACATATTGGCCATGTTATACTCCCATCTCTAATTATGGCATTGCATGCCAAGGCAAGAGGGATGAAGATGAAATACATTCGACCGTCGACATACGAGGCTAAGGTAACATATACTGACAGTAAAAATAGGAAATGGAGGTATCTAGTGAACCTAGCAACTAGGGAATGCAGTTGTAGGCAATGGCAGATCCGTGGGAAGCCATGCATAGATGCTCTACATCTCATGACTGTTATCGGGGGTGCGGATGGTGAAGTTGATCTGTATTGCTCTGAATATTTCTCTGTTGCCAAATTTAGGGCTGCTTATGCTGACAATGTACCTTCACTCTTGGAAAAAGACCAATGGAAAAGAGTAGATCTAGGGGTCAAACTCGGTTCTCCTGTACTTACTAGACCACCAGGAATACCAAGGAAGAACATGATAAGAGCAGGTGAAGAGGGTCGTGTAAAAAGACAACATAAGTGCAAAAAATGTGGAACCCTAGGGCACACTGCTAGGCTTTGTACTGATACGTCTCCAACGTATGTATAATTTTTATTGTTCCATGCTGTTATATTATCAATCTTGGATGTTTTACAATCATTTTATAGCATTTTATAACATTTTTGGGGCTAACCTATTGACATAGTGCCCAGTACCAGTTGCTATTTTTTGCTTGTTTTTTACTTTGCAGAAAATCAACACCAAAGGGATTCCAAATGCAGCAAAACTTTTTGGAGATTTTTTCTGGACCAGAAGACACATGATGGGCCAAAGAAGTACCAGAGGGGGGCTCCGAGGGGAGCACAACCCACCCGGACGCGCCTGGGGGCCCATGCATGCCCTGGTGGGTTGCGCCCACCTCGGCCGCCTCCTGCACTGCTTCTTTGCTCTATAAATACCCCAAAAATCCAAAAACCCTAGGGGAGTCGACGAAACACAATTCTAGCCGCCGCAAGTTCCAGAAACACCAAATCCCATCAAGACACCATCACAGAGGGGTTCATCATCCTCATTGGTGCCTCTCCGATGATGCGTGAGTAGGTCATTGTAGACCTTCAGGTCCGAAGTTAGTTGCTAGATGGCTTCCTCTCTCTCTTTTGATTCTCAATACAATGGTCTCTTGGAGATCTATTTGATGTAACTCTTTTTGTGGTGTGTTCGTTGGGATCCAATGAACTTTTAGTTTATTATCACATCTATTTTATCCATGAAATTTATTTGAGTTTTGATCTCTTATATGATGATTACTTATAGCCTCATATTTCTTCTTCGAATCTTTGGTTTAGTTAGGCCCACTAGATCGATTTTTCTTGCCATGGGATGAGGTGCTTTGTGATGGGTTTGATCTTACGGTGCTCAATCCCAGTGACAGAAGGGGACATGACACGTATGTATTGTTGCTATTAAGAATAACAAGATGGGGTCTATTCCTACATGAATAGATCTTGTCTACATCATGTCATCGTTCTTATTGCATTACTCCATTTCTCCATGAGCTTAGTACACTAGATGCATGGTAGATAGCGATCGATGTGTGGAGTAATAGTAGTAGATGCAGGCAGGAGTCAGCCTACTAATCTTGGACGTGATGACTATATAATGATCATTGCCTGGATATCGTCATAATTATTTGAAGTTCTATCAATTGCCCAATAGTAATTTTTCTACCTACCGTATGCTACTTTTATCGAGAGAAGCTACTAGTGAAATCTACGACCCCCGGGGTCTATTCTTTATCATATTTTCCTTCGAGATCTATTTCTATTCGCTTTTATTTTCAAATCTATTATTCCAAAAACCCAAAAATACCTTGCTGCACTTTTACTTTATTTATTTTATTTTGCCTTATTGCGAGATCTATTTATCCAATCTACTACAAAACAAATCTATCTTTTACTCGGGAGGGATTGATAACCCCTCTTACGCATCGGGTTGCAAGTATTTGTTCTTTGTGTGCAGGTACCGTTTATATAGTGTTGTGTGGTTCTCCTACGGGTTTGATAACCTTGGTCTCATCACTAAGGGAAATACCTACCGTAGTTGTGCTGCATCATCCCTTCCTCTTTGGTGAAATACCGACGTAGTTCAAGCCGCATCAAAAGGAATTTACGGCGCCCGTTGTCGGGGAGGATCAAGTCAAGATAGTCCCAATAACTCGCCAATTTCTGGCACTGTTGCCGAGGAGATATCATCAACATATATCAGGTTCCTCATCAAAAATCTCATCTCCTTGCAATTTACATTATTTGCCATTCGCCTCTCGTTTTCATCTCCCCCACTTTACAAAAATTTACCGTTTTATTCGCCCACTTTTTCTTTCATCGTTTTCTCGTCAGATCTGTTTTTGTGTGCAATTTTGTTTGCATTGTCACAATGAATCAAGAGAATACCAAGTTCTGTGACTTTTCCAATACCAATAATAATTATTTTATTAGCACTTCGATTGCTCCTCCCGCCACTAGTGCGGAGTCTTGTGATATTAATGCCACTTTGTTGAATCTTGTTATGAAAGATCAGTTTTCCAGTAATCCTAGTGAAGATGCCGCATCCCATCTTAACACATTCGTAGAATTATGTGATATGAAAAGCAAAAAGATGTGGACAATGATATTGTGAAGTTGAAATTATTCCCGTTTTCTTTGCGAGATCGTGCAAAAATTCGGTTTTCTTCTTTGCCTCACAATAGTATCGATTCTTGGGATAAGTGCAAAGATGCTTTTATTACTAAGTATTTTCCGCCCACAAAAATTATTTCCCTTGGGACTCGAATCATGAATTTTAAGCAACCTGAGCATGAACATGTTGCGGAATCTTGGGAAAGAATGAAACTGATGTTAAGAAATTGTCCTACACATGGTTTAAATCTTTGGATGCTCATACAAAAAAATTATGCGGGGTTGAATTTTGTTTCTAGAAATATTTTAGATTACATTGTGGGTGGTACTTTTATGGAAATTACTTTGGGTGAAGCTACTAAATTGCTAGACAATATTATGGCAAATTATTCACAATGGCATACCGAAAGAGCACCTACTAGTAAGAAAATTAATTCGGTCGAAGAAATTAGTATGTTGAGTGAAAAAGTTGCTGCTCTTATGAAATTGATTGCTAATAAAAGTGCTCCAATTGATCTTAATGATGTGACTTTGTCTACTTTGATTGAGCAAAATAGTGATTCCATAGATGTGAGTTTTGTCTCGCGAATTTTTTTTAATAACAGTGCTTATAGAGGTAATTTTAATCCTAGACCTTTTCCGGGAAATTCCTCTAATAATTTTCGTAATTCCTATGATAATCCTTCTTATAATAATAATAGGAACACCTCTGATCTTTAGAATAATATTAAAGAATTTATCAATGCTCAAAAGAATTATAATACTACGATAGAAGAAAAGTTGAATAATATTGATGATATGTCTAGAAGCATTGATAGAATATCTCATGATGTAGAAAATCTCAATTTGAAAAATTTTGTGCCTAAGTTGAGGAATCAATTAAATCTTTATATGTTTCTATGGATGAAAGTAAGAAAAGAACCGCTATGCTTAGAGCTAAAAGACAAATTTTAGAAAAGGCGTTTTCTAGTGATTGCTTTCATAAAAATGATGAAGATCTCAAAATGATTGGCGTTTCTTATATTGATTCCTTGTTTAGTAAAATTAAGATTGATGATAAAGGGATTGAATAGGTGTCAACTTTAGCTAGAAGACATCCTGATAATCCGGAGGGTGAAAATCTTGTTGAAAAAATTGATGAAAGTGGGTTTGGAGAGGTCAAGACTTTAACTAGTGATGTGCCCACTCTTTTGGATTACAAAGACTTTAATTATGATAATTGTTCTTTGATTGATTGTATTTCTTTGTTGCAATCCATGATTAACTCACCCCATGCTTATGAACAAAACAAAGCTTTTACTAAACATATCGTAGATGCCATGATGAAAGCTTTGGAAGAAAAGTTGGAATTAGAGATCTCAATTCCTAGAAAATTACATGATGAATGGGAACCCACCATTAAAGTAAATATTAAAATTATGAGTGTTTTTCTTTATGGGATTTGGGTGCTAGTGTTTCTACAATTCTGAAATCTTTATGTGGTGCGCTTGGTCTTATCGTATTGAAGAGTGTTCTTTAAATTTGCACTTGGTGGATTCTACTATTAAAAAGCTTATGGGAAGAATTAATGATGTTCTTATTCAAACCACCATATGAATCAATCATGAAGGCATCTTATGGATCTAGAAATAAACATGACAATACTTAGATCTATGCATTATGCCTAGCTAGGGGCATAAAAAGATAGCGCTTGTTGGGAGGCAAGCCAATGAATAAATTTTATTTTTGCCTTTTCTTTCTGTTCATGAGTGTTTGCACAATTATTCTACTATTATGATTGTGTTTTTATGTTTTAACTAGTGTTTGTGCCAAGCAAAGCCTTTGGGATCATGTTGGGTGATAGTTGCTTTGATCTTGTTGGAAAACAGAAACTATGTGCGCCAGTCACATAATTGTTTAAATTTATAGAAGCATGATAAAATTCAAAAAAATTTAAAAAAATTGATATACAAATTTCCTACGTTGTCCTAAATTTTCAGAATTTTTGGAATTATAGAAATATTTGAAATATCCAGATTAGTACAGACTGTTCTGTTTTTGACAGATTCTGTTTTCTTTGTGTTGTGTGCTTGTTTTGATGAATCTATGGATTTCTTTGATGAGTTTTTGCCATATAAAAGTTGGAATACAGTAGATATAATGCAATAATAAAATATGAGTTGCTTTGGTACAGTACTAATAGTAGTGATTTGCTTTCTTATACTAAAGGATCTCACGAAGGTTTTGTTGGAGTTTTGTGTGATTGAAGTTTTCAAGTTTTGTGTTATCTTACAATGGATGAAGGAATAAGGAGTAAGAAGAGCCTAAGCTTGTGGATGCCCATGGCATCGCAAGCTATTATCCAAAGAGAAGCAAGCAACTAAGCTTGGGGATGCCCCGAATGGCATCCCCTCTTTCTCCTAACGACCATCGGTATTTTACTCGAAGCTATATTTTTATTCGTCACATACTATGAGTTTTGCTTGGAGCGTCTTGTATGATATGAGTCTTTTCTTGTTTTTTTTTGCTTTTTAAGTCTTGAATCCTTGCTGGACACACTTGTTTGAAAGAACCAAAATTTTGCCATGATTTGTTAGAATTGCTCTCTATGCTTCACTTAAATTTTTATGAGCTATGGAATTGCTCTAGTGCTTCACTTATATCTTTTTGAGCACGGTGTGCTTAGTTATTTTTGAAGAAATGCTCTCGTGCTTCACTTAGATTTATTTTAGAGTCAGTAATTTTTTAAAGAAATCCTCTCTTGCTTCACTTAAATTAATTTGAGAGAAATAAATATTATGCTCATGATCTTCACTTATATTTGTTTGAGCTTATCAAAAGCAACACATGAAAATTAGTCCCAAAGTGATAGTATCCAAGGACATAATAAAAACTTTCATGAAGATCATTTGACAAAATAAACTTGATTCCTTGTAATAGTTTTGAGGAATAATGATGTTATATGTGAGTCATGTTGATGAGTAATTGTGCTTTAGTAAGAATATTGGTGTTAAGGTTTGTGATTCCCTATGCAAGCATGAAAGACAATAGTCATGCAATGAAAGTACATCCTACTTATGGTGCATTATTCGGTGTTAATTATGCTTAATGCTCGCTTATGAGATTATTCGTTTCTTGGTTGGTCGCTTCTCAGTCTGTTGCTAGCCTTCATTTTGCACTAAGTATGATCACTACTTGTGCATCCAAAACCCTTTAAACCAGTTTTGCCAGTTCACTATATCTGCCTATATGTGGTATTCTTTTGTCGTTCTAAGCAAATTTGTATGTGCCATCTCTAATTTTCAAAATAAACTTCTCTTTTGTGTGTTTGTACCGCTCGCGAGGCGGTGAGGGGTGGCTAATATTTTCCATGCTAGATGTGTTATTCTCACGATGAGGGTTTATTCACTTGTCATTGCACAAGACTAAGGCAAAGGTATTACGGATGCCCAGTCCCAAAATGAAAAATGAATTTACTTTATGTTGTCAAATAATAAATTCCTTGGTAAGTGTTGGTATGGAGGGCACCCGTGGATACGGTTAGCCATGGAAAGTGAAAGTATGCTGGAAAAAGGAATAACCTTTATTTTCTGTTTGGGAACCGCCTATGATATATCTAGCATGGAAAGTGTTGGGAACTCTAAGTCATTTTCATTGGTGGAAAAGGCACACCTCCCAAAAAAAATTATCTCTATGTTTTTCGCTTTGAGCTCTGACACCTCTACAAATCCCTACATCCCTCTGCGAAGGGCCTTTCTTTTACTTTATGAAATTTTTATTTTTCAATTTTAGTCTTCATCTTCTCTTATAAAATCACCAACTAGGAGGCACTATGATCGTACTTGAGTATTGGGTGTAGCTAATATGCGAGTGTGTTTCATGAATGGATCAATGATTGAGCATGATGGGCTCGGGATAAGTTATGTTCGCGTTGATATTTTGAAATACATGGTTACTTGTTGATATGCTTGAGTATTTAAGTCATCATGCCAAAACTAGACTATTGCTTTGAACCATATAAAAGTCCAAATGTCCATGCTATAAAGAAAAGAATATGAGATGACATGTTAGGCATCATTCCACATAAAAAATTCTGTTTTTATCATTTACCTACTCGAGGACGAGCATGAATTAAGCTTGGGGATGCTGATACGTCTCCAATGTATCTATAATTTTTTATTGTTCCATGCTATTATATTATCATTCTTGGATGTTTTATAATCATTTTCTAGTCATTTTATATCATTTTTTGGTACTAACCTATTGACATAGTGCCAAGTGACAGTTGCTGTTTCCTGCATGTTTTTCACATCGCAGGAAATCAATACCAATTGGAGTCCAAACACAATGAAACTTTTTGGAGATTTTTTGGACCAAAAGACATCCAGTGGGCCAGAGAAGCACCTGGGGGTGCTCCGAGGGGAGCACAACCCACCAGGTCGCGACTGGGAGTCCAGGCGCGCCCAGGTGGGTTGTGCCCACCTTGGGTGCCCCCTGAACCGCCTCTTTGCTCTATAAATACCCCAATATTCCAGAAACCCTAGGGGAGTCTACGAAAATCAATTCCAGCCGCCGCAGAGTCCAGAACCACCAGATCCAATCTAGATACCATCACGGAGGGGTTCACCACTTCCATTGGTGCCTCTCCGATGATGCGTGCGTAGTTCTTTTTAGACCTACGGGTCCGTAGTTAGTAGATAGATGGGTTCCTCTGCCTTGTTTGATTATCAATACAATGGTCTCTTGGATATCCATATGATGTAACTCTTTTTGCAGTGTGTTTGTTGGGATCAGATGAACTTTGAGTTTATGATCAGATCTATCTTTTTATCCATGAAAGTTATTTGTGTCTTCTTTGATCTCTTATATGCATGATTGCTTATAGCCTCGTATTTCTTCTCCGATATTTGGGTTTTGTTTGGCCAACTTGATCTATTTACCTTGCAATGGGAGGAGGTGCTTTGTAGTGGGTTCGATCTTACGGTGCTTGATCCCAGTGACAGAAGGGGAACCGGCACGTATGTATCATTGCTACTAAGGAGAAAACGATGTGGTCTATTTCTACATAAATAGATCTTGTCTACATCATGTCATCGTTCTTATTGCATTACTCTGTTTCTCCATGAACTTAATACACTAGATGCATCTTTGGATAGCGGTCGATGTGTGGAGTAATAGTAGTAGATGCAAGCACGAGTCGGTCTACTAATCTTGGAGGTGATGCCTATATAATGATCATTGCCTGGATATCTTCATGATTATTTGAAGTTCTATCAATTGCCCAACCGTAATTTTTTCACCCACCGATTGCTATTTTTTCGAGAGAAGCCACTAGTGAAACCTAGGGCCCCCGGGTCTCTTCTTTATTATATTTGCCTTTGCGATCTATTTTCCTTCGCTTTTATTTTTAGATCTATTAAACCAAAAATACAAAAATACCTTGCGGCAAGTTATTTTATTTGGCGTTCGATCTATCAATATTTACTACTCTCTCACGATACATTTGCCGATTTACGGTGCCCGTTGCGAAGGGATTGACAACCCTTTAACACGTCGGGTTGCGTAGTATTTGTTATTTGTGTGCATGTGTTGTTTACGTAATGTTGCTTGGTTGTCCCATCGGTTCGATAATCTTGGTTTCATCACCGAGGAAATACCTACCGTTGTCTTTGCATCATCCCTTCCTCTTTGGGGAAATACCGACGTAGCTTCAAGCCGCATCAAAAGACAATTCTTTTTGGGGTGCACAAATTCAACATTTCGAGCGGCTCTTCTTTTCTAGCTTTTTTATGCAATATGGCCTTAGAAAATTACAAACTTTGTTCCACCACTCATATATTTTTTATAGATTTTCTTATAATTGACTTATCTCATACAAACACCTCTTTTCCCCATGTCAATTAGCCGATCGAGGAGGAGGCATGGCTGTGGGCACGAGCCGGTGCCTACAGGGCTAGCCCTCATCCTGTCAGAGACGTAGGCTAGGGCTCCCGTGGCTGGCACACCCAATATTCGCGAAAACGAAATTAGTTGTGCAAAAACATGGGACAAATAAATACAAATATAACACAACATTAACATAACACTCATGCATAACATAGATATAACACAACATATATAAATTAAAGTTCACGCGTTACACACGAACACGACACAAACATACATATAGATAAGGGGATAATAAAATCCCTAACACACTATATAGCTAGGGAAACATACATGAACTCCTCCACGTCTTCACCAGCTTGACCATCTTCACTTGGCCTTCACCACCATCTTCACTCCGTGTGATCCTCCTCACCTAGATAGTAGGGGAGACTATGCATGTGGTTGAGGGTGGGGAAGATGCTCTCGACATTGGTGAATATGTTGTAGGTTGTGAATGCGATGAACTCGCAGCCACACCAAAACACCTTGTCGAAGAGGTAGTAGGTGTCAAAGTGATTGCTGAAGTGGGTGAACAGCATAGTGAGCGGCGAGTTTGCATTGGGATGCGTCTCCTCGAGGCGGAACATGATCAGCGAGCCCGCTGGGAGGTGGGCAAAGCCAGCACGAAGGAACTACTCGACCAACTACATAGCACCCCTCCACCTCGAGATCGCCCACATGCGAAGTGTGGTCTCTGATGACCCACAAGTATAGGGGATCAATCGTAGTCCTTTCGATAAGTAAGAGTGTTGAACCCAACGAGGAGCAAAAGGAAATGACAAGTGGTTTTTAGCAAGGTATTCTTTGCAAGCACTGAAATTATAAGTAACGAGTAGTTTGATAGCAAGATAATTTGTAACGAGCAAGTAACGGTAAAGGTAACAAAAATGCAGCAAGGTAGCCCAATCCTTTTAAGGCAAAGGACATGCCAAAACGGTCTCTTATGATAAGCAAAGTGTTCTTGAGGGTACACAGGAATCTCATCTAGTCACTTTCATCATGTTGGATTGATTTGCGTTCGCTACTTTGATAATTTGATATGTGGGTGGACCGGTGCTTAGGTGTTTTTCTTACCTGAACAAACCTCCTACTTATCATTAACAACCTCACAAGCATCCGCAACTACAAGAAAAATATTAAGATAAAATCTAACCATAACATTAAAGTTTTGGATCCAAATCAGTCCCTTACGAAGTAGCGCATAAACTAGGGTTTAAGCTTCTGTCACTCTTGCAACCCATCGTCTAATAACTACTCCACAATGCATTCCCTTAGGCCCTAATAAGGTGAAGTGCCATGTAGTTGAAGTTCACATGACACCACTATCACAACATACATATCCTCAAAATACCAAACACATATCAAGTTCACGTGATTACTTGGAACAAGATTTCTCCCGTGACCTCAAGAACAAAAGTAACTACTCACAAATGATAATCATGCTCAAGATCAGAGGGGTATTAAATAGCATAATGGATCTGAACATATAATCTTCCACCAAATAAACCATATAGTAATCCACTACAAGATGTAACCAACACTACTAGCCACCCACAAGCACCAATCTAAGATTCCGGTACAAAGATTGAACACAAGATATGAAATAGGGTTTGAGAGGAGATGGGGATGTTGAAGATGTTGATGGAGATTACCCTCCCCAAGATGGGAGAGTTGTTGGTGATGATGATGACGATGATTTCCCGCTCCAGGAGGGAAGTTAGCCTGGCGGAATGGCTCCGCCAGAGGGCAAAAGTGCTCCTGCCCAAGTTCCGCCTCGAGACGGCGGCGCTTCATCCCGAAAGTCCTATCCTTATTTTTTCTAGGTCAAAATGACTTATATACCAGAAGAGGGGCACCGGAGGTGGGCCGAGGAGGGCACAACCCACCAAGGCGCGCCTGGGGGCCTTGGCGTGCCTAGGTGGGTTGTGCCCACCTGGTGGGCCCCCTTTGGTAGTTATTTGCTCCAATAATTCTTATATATTCCATAAAAAATCTTTGTGAAGTTTCAACTCATTTGGAGTTGTGCAGAATAGGTGGCCTGACGTAGCTTTTTCAGGTCCAGAATTCCACCTGCTGGTATTCCCCCTCTTTGTGTGAACATTGCATATAATGAGAGAAAAGGCATTAGAATTACTCCATAAGCATTATTATGCATAAGAACATTATAAATAACAGTAGAAAACATGATGCAAAGTGGACGTATCAGGTCAAAGATGATGTCATCGTGGTACGGCCGCTCGCACGCAGTGATGCGTAAGGTGGGTCCGTAGTACTACATCTTTGATTATATCTGTCTTTGGCTAATTTGGTGAAGAAGAGAAGAGGGGTGACACAGATGGAAGAGTGTGTAGAGAAGACGTAGACGGGGGGGGGGGGGGGGGAGGTGGTGTTAAATAGTCGTGTTGCTACACTGAAACGAGGAGGGTCGATCTGTATATGCATGTCCTTGGCTTTATTTCATGGTTCACACTGAAACGAGGCAACACATTGTAGGTATGCCCTTGCTTTAGGGGTTAACACTGAAAATGAGGTGACGCATCGAAGTGAGGCACTTTGACCGGTATGCGCGTGCGTGGCCAGCCTCTATAAATTCACAAAAATCAGAAGACCTACCAGGAAGTCCACGAAATACTTTTTCCACCGCTGCAAGGCTCTGTACTCGAGAGATCCCATCTAGGACCCTTTTTGGCACTCTGCCGGAGGGGGAAACAATCACGGAGGGGTTCCTCATCATCCTTGCTGCCCCTCCGATGATGCATGAGTAGTTTTCCATAGACCTATAGGTGCATAGTTAGTAGCAAGATGGCTTCTTCTCTCTCGATGTTCTTCAATACAATGTTCTCCTCGATGTTCTTGGAGTTCTATCCGATGTAATTCTTTTTTGCGGTGTGCTTGTTGGGATTCGATGAATTGTGAGTTTATGATCAGATCTATCCATGAATATTATTTGAGTTTTCTTTGAACTCTTTTATGCAAGATTAATATAGCCTTGTATTTCTTCTCCAATTTACTGGTTTGGTTTGGCCAGCTAGATTGATTTATCTTGCCATGGGAAGAGGTGCTTTGTAATGGGTTCGATCTTGCGGTGCTCAATCCCAGTGATAGAAAGGGACATGCCACGTATGTATCATTGCTATTAAGGGTAACAAGATGGGGTTTATTCATACGTGAGTTTATCTTGTCTACATCATGTCATCTTTCTTAAAGCATTACTTCATTTTTCCATGAACTTAATACAGTAGATGCATGCTAGATAGCGGTCGATGTGTGGAGTAATAGTAGTAGATGCAGAATCATTTCGGTCTACAAATCTTGGACATGATGCCTATGTATGATCATTGCCTTGGATATAATCATAATTTTTTGCTTTTCTATCAATTGTCCAACAGTAATTTGTTTACCCACCGTATGCTATTTTCTCGAGCGAAGCCTCTAGTGAAAACTATGGCCCCGGGGTCTATCTTTTATCATATATTAAAACGAAAAATACCTTGGTGCAATTTTTTTTATTTTTTTATTTTGTATTTTTGTCAGATCTATCTATCAAAACCTATACAATTTAATCTTGCTCGTAACCGTTGAGGGATTGAGGACCCCTCTACGCGTTGGGTTGCATGTATTTGTTGTTTGCGTGCAGGTGTTGTTTACATAGTGTTGCTTGGTTCTCCTACTGGATTGATAACCTTGGTTTCATACCTGAGGGAAATACTTATCTCTCTTGTACTACATCATCCTCTCCTCTTCAAGGAAATCCCAACGCAACTCACAAGTAGCAATCCTTTTCGGAGGATCACCTAGGGGTTGATCCAGCACATACTCCTTAGCACTCCTGAGAACAAATCTCAGGTTCTCGATCCAATCCACCTAGTTTCCACCATTTTCAACCAACTTTTCTTTTGCTAATGTAAGGGCTAAGTTGAACATATTTTGAGCCATTGATCTACAATGATAAAGACAAATTCACTTAGACATTGTTTCATAATTAATTTGTACTAGTGTTTAAACAAATTTTAATATAAAGTTCACTCCTAATACGTCTACAACGTATCTATAATTTTTTATTGTTCCATGCTATTATAGTATCGATCTTGGACGTTTTACATACCTTTACAAGCAACTTTATATCATTTTTTGGAACTAACCTAGTAACTTAGTGCCCAGTGCGAGTTGCTGTTTTTTGCTTATTTTTGTCTTTGCAGAATATCAATACCAAACAAAGTCCAAAACCCATGAAACTTTTTGTAGATTTTTTTTCTAGCAATAAGAGACCACAGAAGCTTAGGGAGGAACTAGAAGACGAAGGAGTGGCCCACTAGGCACCAGGGTGCGCCAGGGGCCTAGGGCGCTCCCTGGTACATAGTGGGGCCCACAAGCCTCAATTTGACCTAACTCCACCTCTATAAATACTAAGAAATTAGGAAACCAGCAGGGAGTCCACGAAATACTTTTTCCGCCGCCGCAAGCCTTTGTTCTTGAGAGATCCCATCTGGAGGCTCTTTCTGGCACTCTTCTGGAGGGGAAACGATCACGAAGGGGTTCTTCATCATCCTTGCTGCCCCTCTGATGATGCTTGAGTAGTTTACCATGGACCTATGGGTCCATAGTTAGTAGCTAGATAGCTTCTTCTCTCTTTTTGATTCTCAATACAATGTTCTCCTTGGTGTTCTTGGATATCTATTTGATGTAATGACTTCTGCGGTGTGTTTGTTGGGATCTAATGAATTGCTAGTTTATGATCAGATCTATCCATGAATATTATTTGGGTTTCCTCTACACTCTTTTATGCATGATTAATATAGCTTCGTATTTCTTCTCTGATTTATTGGTTTGGTTCGATTTGGCAAACTAGATTGATTTATCTTGCCATGGGAAGAGGTGCTTTGTAATGGGTTCGATCTTGCGGTGCTCAATCCCAGTGACAGAAAGGGACATGACACGTATGTATCGTTGCTATTAAGGGTAACAAGAAGGGGTTTATTCATACGTGAGTTTATCTTGTCTACATCATGTCATCTCGCTTAAGGCATTACTCCATTTTCCCATGAACTTAATACACTAGGTGCATGCTGGATAGCGGTTGATGTGTGGAGTAATAGTAGTAGATGCAGAATCGTTTTGGTCTACTAATCTTGGACGTGATGCCTATGTATGATCTTTGCCTTAGATATCGTCATAATTATTTGCTTTTCTATCAATTGCCCAACAGTAATTTATTTACCCACCGCATGCTATTTTATTGAGAGAAGCCTCTAGTGAAAACTATGGCCCCCAGGTGTATCTTTTATCATATATTAAAACTAAAAATACCTTCTGCAATTTCCTTTTATTTCTTTTATTTTGTATTTTTGTCAAATCTATCTATCAAAACCTATAAAATTTAATCTTGCTCGTGACCGTTGAGGGATTGACAACCCCTCTACATGTTGTGTTGCAAGTATTTGTTGTTTGTGTGGAGGTGTTGTTTACATAGTGTTGCTTGGTTCTCCTACTGGATTGATAACCTTGGTTTCATAACTGAGGGAATTACTTATCTCTAATGTACTGCATCATCCTCTCCTCTTCGAGGAAATCCCAACACAGCTCACAAGTAGCAACTCCCACTCAAATCAATATCTCTCATAATTGATAGTGAGTGATTCGAGACCTTAATCTTATTCTCAGGCATTGATGTGGACATCACTGATGAGGAGAATTTTGACCGGTAGGCAAACTTTTGCTGATCATATCTCCATATGACTCTTGTTCATATTTGATGCCCGTGCTCCAGAGCTTAGAATGATTCTGCCAAAACTTCAAGACAACCAATCGCTATCTGCACACATGGTCTGACCATCCCCGTCTTACACCTCACAACTTATTTTTACTCATGTGGACATGACGCATTCCAAAATGCTACATGTTATAGACGGTTTCAACACTGGAATGAGCACATTTTAACTTGATATTTACTATGAGAGATCACCATAATAATTGATCACTGCACAATCAAAGGGTGCAAACAACAAAGGGATAAATATCTCAGACTATTCATAATAGCATGATATGGTATAGCCTAGGAGCCGGGAAGTCTTCACGGTCTTCTTGTTTCAGTTCAAACATTGCTGTCGCGGTAGAAAAATCGTTGTCGTGGCATCCGTTTCAAAAAACGCTCTCGTGGCGGCAATTTCAGAAAACATTGCCATGGCAACTGTTTCAAAAACATTACCGTGGCACCAATTTCAGAAAACGATGTGATACGTCTCCAACGTATCTATAATTTTTGATTGTTCCATGCTGTTATATTATCATTCTTGGATGTTTTACAATCATTTTATAGCAACTTTATATCATTTTTCAGGACTAACCTATTGACATAGTGCCCAGTGCTAGTGGCAGTTTTTTGCTTCTTTTTTACTTCGCAGAATATCCCTGGAGTCCAAACATAGTGAAACTTTTTGGAGATTTTTTTGGACCAGAAGACAACTTGGGAGCCAAGGAAGCACCTGGGGGGAGGCCCATGGGGCCCACAAGACACCAGGGCGCGCCAGAGGCCCCTGGCGCGCCCTGATGGGTTGTGGGGCCTCTCAACTCTATAAATACCCAAATATTCCAGAAACCCTAGGGGAGTCGATGAAGCACAATTCCAGCCGCCGCATTGTGGCACCCCGATCCACATGGAGCAGGCGGCCTTCGCACGTCAGCCCAGGATTACGCCTGACGCACGATAGGTCCATGATACAGCATTCCAGGTACAATAATATTCATCGAATACATGTGTATAAGATTACATCATTGATGAATACAATTTTCTGGCAATAGCCCTAAGGCTATTTACATGGCAGCGGAAGTCCATATAAATGGCGGCGGAAGTCTTGGTTTGGCAGCGTCTCACTAAGGCGGGGCTCCATAACGCACAGGACTGGCAAGATTACGGCCTAGCACGACGGAACAAGCAAAATACATACAACACTGGCATGACACGTGAGGTCAGTACATTGAATGTACTTGCAAGACAACCAAATACATAGCATCCGAACAAACAGATGACAAAGCAAGAACCAAGCATATGCACAACTTCTAAGCATGGCATGATATTAACTAGAATCATAAATCCAACTAGGCATGAACAACATCATAGCATCTACTATCATGGAATATCAAACTTACTTCTAACATAACAACAACAAAGCATAGCATATCAAAACATGGCATGGCATCATGAAACTACGCTGAAAATAAACTACCAGTTACCTCCCGTGAAGACATACTGTGATAAGCTTATGCAACAATCACTTACTCTGCCACGGCTCCTCGGAGTACAATCATGACTTACCGAGACCTCATCTCGAGGTCATATCAACACATCATCGTGACTTCTCATGATTATTTCATAGTCCAAGCCATCACATTAGATATCACATCTTAGTTGTGACATAATTTATTAGCTGATTTATCCTCCATTTCGACCGAGACCCGATAGTGTGACCTACTACGTACCTGCACCCATGACCGAGGACGCGGCTATCGATAGATTGAATACACTCTGCAGAGGTAGCGCACTTTACCCACACTATGGATCCCTGGTCTCGCACTCCCATACGTGCAGACCAAAGCGTTCCGACAAAACCGATCTACTGCCATGACGCCCTCCCGGCCACTCCGACCAACACCCCTTAAGGGTTCAGTCCTGGGTGGCCCCATACCTACCAAAGGTACCAACGGCCACCGTCATGGCAAAACGGTCCCAAATGGGGACATGAGCTCAAAACCAAACCCGGACACACAAGGATTATGTCTGCCTACCTGATCAGGGTAAGCGCGCCCATAACCTTCCCTCGCGGGAGGCACCGGCGAGAGGCATGACGATAGACCCAGCTAGGACCTTCCCACAAGGTAAATGTGGTTGCACCGAGAAAGCTCGATTTGGTGGCACTATGATATCCCGGTGATGGCGGAGGAGGTTTGTTATTAAGTCATATTATTAACTTCTCCACCATCATCAACATTATGAGCATATTAAACAAGAATGCAACAATGAACATGCAGCAAACAAATGCATTAACAAATATCAAGCTACTCTAGTGAATAGTTATAGCATATGAAACATAGCAATACTAGATACTAGCTTATTGACGGTGCAACAAAATCATCATAACATCAAGACTACTGGCAGGAACTAAACTAGACAGAGGCATGATATTATCAACAACAATATAACTAGCATGGCAAAAGCTATAAAGAGGGGTAAGCAAGCAGTACTAGCATATATCACAACTAAAATAATGGCATACGAAACAGACAAAAACTACTGCAACTAAGAACACACACGAGGTACCAGCAAAGTCAACATGCAAGTTCGGGGCTCATGATAAGAGGTTGGCTTGCCTGGGGGTCGAGGATTACTCCGGAAAAAGGGCGGAACGATCGCGGAAAGATTTGCCAGAAACAGTTCTCTCTCGGAGGGGGCTTGTCGGCGTTCTGGGAAAGGGGGTCCCCAGACTTGCCTGCCTGCGGCCTGCGGCGTGGCTCAAAGGGGGGCCCATCACGACCCATCTTCATCAACACAAGCTCAAGACCCTCGCGAGGGGCCAAGCCTCGCGGGGCGGACGACAGGGAGCTTCCTCAGGCACGGCCTCATCAGGCTGGCTCGCGAGCAAGCGGAGAGATCAAGGTGGGGTAACTCGCGAGGTGCCCATGACGCAAGCCATGACGACCAAGGGCGCCAGGCGGGCGCCAGCCCGCGCAGTGTCCTCCTTTCCTCTTTGGTGCAAAGGAAGCAAGCGCAGGCGAGAGCATCAAGCAAAGGCGTCCATTTCGGTGCAACAAGACCAAGACCAGTCCAACGGCAGGAAGGAAGTCATTGTGGAGCCCAAGCCGGCGTCATCACCAGAGCCTTTGATAAAGCGAGGACCGACTTTTAGTCGAGGATAAGTGTACCAGATGTTCCCCTTCAAAATGGCCAATTGTTGGCGCCCTTCCCGCTCAATATTTGGGAAGAGGCCGGGGCCTCTGCCTATAAATAGGGCTAGCCACCCACGAGGTAGAGAGAGGAAGAAAAGTAGCAAGAGAACAAACGAGAGACAGAGAGAAGCGGTGAACTCCCCCTAGCAGTTCATCGCACCAGCCAAGAATAGACCCTCATGAGGCTGTTCTTCCTTGTATTGTTCATCACCAACAGCCCAAGAGGCAATCCACCACACCACAAACTAGAGTAGGGTATTACACCACAATGGTGGCCCGAACTAGTATAAACCTGGTGTCTCTGGTGTTGTTCCTTTCGTAGTTTAGATCCTAGCGAGGCGGCGGGGTGCAGGTAGGTAGAGGGCGAGATTCCACGCGCACCCCAGTGTTCGAACCTCAAGTGTCCGCCGGAACCCGAAATCCGACATTTGGCGCGCCAGGTAGGGGTACGCCGGAATTCGTCTTCCGCCGCCCTGTTCTCCGTCCGACCTCGTGATTCATGTTCGACGCTCGGGCCCGCTGCTGAGCGCCGAGTCATTGCCGCTTCGCTGCCGCCAGACGGCTCCGTCGGCGGGCGCTTTGTCGTTTCCCGTCAGCCGCCGTCAACGCCGCCATCGCCCGGCGGGAACGAAAGCAGCATCGCCCCAAAGCATCCTCCGTGAGGCAAGACGGCCGCATCGCTACCCCTCGCCGCCCAGTGGTTCTTCGTCTCCACGCGTTCCACGCTACCATGGAGGCTCGAGCCGCGCTCATCGCGCAAACGAGCTCTGCGCTACCGCCCCGCCGACGAGCGTCACGAAGAGTGGCTCGACCGCATCGCTGAAGCTTCGCCCACGCCGCAGGGGGCTCCGCGCCATCCGCCCCGCACTGCATCGAACCCGTCCTGCTGGCGACGAAGTTCGGGGTGCCTCGGCCGCCTCCCCCTCAAGAAGGCGCCCTGGCCCCAAGGCGCATGGTCCTTGGGCGGAACCTGCTCCATCTGGCGCCAGCGCGGCAAGAGTAGAGCTGTCAGGAGGTCCCTCGCCCGCAAGAAGCTGCCCGAGTGCTCCCTGCTCCAGCTCGTCGCGACCACGCTCCTGCCCCGGCACGTCAAGACCCCGCGCTGCTCCCAGCTGCAGCACATGGGGACCCGCAATACCAAGCTCTTCGTCATCCAAGGCCTCCCGTGGCCACAGCCGGATGTCGTGCCTTCACCCCCGAACTGCGCAGCGTCGCGTGGCCCGGCAAGTTCAAGCCAGACCTGCTTCCTCGCTGTGACGGTACGGCCGACCCCGCAGAGTTCCTCCAGCTCTACGAGATGGGCATCGAAGCCGCCAACGGAGACGAGAAGGTCATGGTGAACTGGTTTCCCATGCCGCTCAAAGACGGGGCCCACACCTGGCTCCTGAACCTGGCCCCGGGCACGATCTCCTCCTGGGACGAGATGCGTACCCGCTTCATCGTGAACTTCCAAGGTACTCGTGACCGACCACCCGCTGTGAGCGACATGCGCCGCATCAAGCAGCAGCCAGGGGAGACCCTGCAGAAGTACATCCAGCGCTTCAACAACGCGCGCCTCAAGATTCCCAAGGTGACCGAGGAGGCCATCATCTCCGCCTTCTCCGACGGTGTGCGCGACGTCAAGATGAAGGAGGAGCTGGCGATGCATGAAGACTTGTGCACTTCCTTGGAGCTGTTCAACTTGGCGACCAAGTGCGCCAGGGCCAAGGAAGGGCGTCTCTCCCTCCTCGAGCTGCCTGCCGCAGACCTAGAAGAGAAGAAATCCAAGGCCAAGGACGTGAAGCGCAAGGGGGCTGCCGTGCTCGCGGCAGAGCCGGACACCAAGCGGGGCAGAGATCATCCCGAGTCTTCCAAGGGCGGCCGGTACTGCGTGTACCACGACCTCCACACCCACAACACCAACGAATGTCAAGAACTCCCAGCCGTGCGAGAAGGGAGGATCGGCCGACGTCCCGACCGCAGCGACCGGGGCTACGGCCGAGGAGGAGGAAGGAACACCGGACGCTGGGAAGACCGCGGCCCTCACCAAGGATTGCGCGACCAACCTCGCGAGGATCGCTGGCAAGACCCGCCTCGCGAGGGAGGCTGGAGGGATCAGCCTCGCGAGGATCGCCCGCAAGGCAACGCAGAGCCTCCCTCCTCCGCCACCGCAGCCAAGGAGAAATGAAGACCATCATCAGACGAGGGGTTGGGGGCTTCAGGAGCCGCGCAATCGCTTTGCATCTGGGCGGAGCTCAAGCCCCACCTCTCAACGCATCTTCAAGCAGTTCGCCTGCGTGAAGTGAATGCAGTCCTCCCCAAGCTCGAAGCCACCGCCCCCTCGGTGGTCGGCATGCACCATCACGTTCAGCTCGGCGGATCAGCTCAAGTGTGCGGCCACGTACCGGAGTCCTCCCGATGCTCTGTTCCCCAATAAATCGACAACGTGCTAGTCACCAAGACCCTCATCGATGGCGGGCAGGGCTCAACGTCTTGTCCGTGGAAACATTCAACAATCTCCAAGTGCCTTACAATCAGCTCCAGCCAACCAAGCCTTTCCACAGGGTCACAAGCGGCTCCACGGTCCCGATCGGGCAGGTTCGCCTCCCTGTCACCTTCGGCGCACGCGACAACTACCGCACCGAGCTCATCGACTTCGACGTCGCACACATTCGCCTGCCATACAACGCCATCCTCGGGTACCCAGCGCTAGCCAAGTTCATGGCCGTAACCCATCACCGCTACAACGTCCTCAAGATGCCAGGAAGCGGCAGGGTCATCACAGTGCCCTGCGAAGAGAAAGACGCAGTGTGCTCCCTGGAGCGAGCCTTTTAGGCGGCATCACTAGAGGACCCGGATCGGAGAAGCAGGAGACTTCCTGAGACCGCTCCCAAGAAGAAGAAGACGTCGTCCGGCCCGACCCCTCAGGAGGCAGGCCCCTCAGGGTCCGCGCCTGCTCAAGGGGAACCTCCTTCTATCGCATAGGAAAGCGCGCCCGGCGCCCTCTCAGGCAGGGCTCGGGGGCTCCCCCCTGGAGGGCCACCGACCTTGCTAAGGTCACTAGGGAGGCGCTTGGGCACCACTTGGAGGCGTGTTTCGAAGCACGTTTCCCTCAAGAAGGAGCAAGGCAAGGAGGGCCAAACCCTCAGGAGTTCGTCAGCAAGATCGTTCAGGAGCTGCAGGAGTCAAGAGTCATGAGTGGCAGCCGCCGCCACCTACCGTGGCTCCCCATCCAGCGAGGATGGTGGGCTGCTGGCGTCTGCATCGACATACCAGAGGCTCAACCGAGCCGCCTCGTGAGCGCCTCTGGCCCTCTCGCGTGGGCGCCAAGGTCCATCAGACACAGCTACGTTCGCATGCCTTACGGCTTGCCAACGCGGCTGCCACGCATACCAGCGCCTCATGAGGAGCATCCTGGAAGCACAAGAGGCCAGGCGCTCCGCAGCCCTGGCGGAGATGGAGATGGTCCACGAGGAGCCACCAGCGCCTCCGGAGCCTCCCGAGGCCCCTGGGCCTGGGGGCTCGTGAGGATCGGCTCCCGCAGCCCATCGAGTTTGCTGCATCAACACCCTTTCGTCTTCAACGCTACCAAGTGACATATTTCAAGTTTCATTTCGGTGGGGCGCCCCTGTGGCTGCATTATTCCTGTGCCGCGTGGGTCCGTCCATGCGGCGTGTATCCCTTTTACTTCCTGTTCCTAGCTTACCTTGTTGGGGGCGCCCATCGGGGTGCATCATCCCCGAGTCGCTTGGTCCAGGCCCGGCGGCATGTATCCCTCTTGCGTTTATTTCGGGTCATGCGTTCGACCCATCATGCTTGTTATTTGATGCCAATCCATGGAACCTTCTCTTCGTTCATGTTGACCGCTTGCACGTTAAAGGGGGGGTACCTGAGCATCGCGACTCAGGGCTCCTACTGGCTCTCCAGCCCTCACCCTCTGGCCTTGTCCACGGCATCGCGACCTGGCATACCAGCGACGGCTGAGACCAGCTCAAGGGCCGGGACCCGAGGACGTAGAGCGCCGGCATCTAACCAAATCTGCAGGAACACATCACAAGATAAGGCCAGTGCCAGCGCAACCCGCCTTTGAGGTAGGGGCCCGTGAGTCCCGCTGGCTCACGGGTGCCCAGACACCTCGTCAGCCCTACCATGCCAGCCACGTGTCGTATGGGTCAGTACACGCCTGGGCTCCTCCGAGGGGAGCCCTCCCACGCACTGCTGGAAGCACCATGCTCCTTGTTGGCTGACGACACGCCGAGGAGCGGCTATGCCCGATACACATACGGAAGCGCTAT
Source organism: Aegilops bicornis (assembly GCA_021605145.1). Classification (NCBI taxonomy): domain Eukaryota; kingdom Viridiplantae; phylum Streptophyta; class Magnoliopsida; order Poales; family Poaceae; genus Aegilops; species Aegilops bicornis. Next base: position 254,374,005 of record CM038670.1, on the reverse strand, counting down.
GCTTCATGGCTGGTGATAAACAACCGAGGGTGGCCCCGGGCTGCATCAACCTCGGGGAGCCCAGAGCTCGGTGTCCGGCCTCATTGTAATGCCTCCTCGGGAGTGCCGCGAGGGCTGGGCATGGGGGCTGCGCTGGGTCACGCCCAGGCGCCGCCACCAGCCAGCCCTCGGCCTGGTTCGTCAAGGCCCCTCCCCGAGCGGAGCCAAGGCAAGGCCGCTTGAGGCGTCAAGGGGACTCGAGCATCGTGACTCAGGAGCCTAACTGGTCACGTAGCCCACTCCTTAGTTCCGAAAGGCTAACGGCGGTTGAGGTATGCGCGGGGCCGGGCTCTGCAGACGTAGAACGGTAGATCCACCCACATCTCACCTCCCTACTTGTTGTTCGTGCGCCAAGGGGGACTCCTGAGCATCGTGACTCAGGAGCCTAACTTGTCACGTAGCCCCTCACTCCTTGGTCCCGTCCTGGTTTCCGGTCGGGGCTAGCAATGACGAGGTATCTGTGAGGCCGGGCTCTGCCGGCGTAGAACATAAGCAAGTAGGAAGCGCAAATTTCAAGGAATTCAAAAGCAAATATTACAGTCCATAACAGTTATCACAACGCCAAATGCAAGTTTAAACGCCTCCCCAAGGCATGATACATGTGCAGGAATCGAAAGCGAGCAGAGCAGAACGGAGTCACTTGTCGTGGTGGAGCTGCTGTGAGCGGGTTCACCTTGCAGAGCCGCAGGGTTGGCGGCGCCCGCCCGGCTTAGTCTTGAAGGCCGGAACTTCCCAGTGAGCCTCCGCACGACCCTTAACGGCCTCAGCAGCGGCAAGCTCGCCGCTCGCTGGCTCCAGCAGGCTGTCGAGGTCGACGTTGGGATCGCGAAGGTAGACGTGGGTGAGGACCCGCGTCAACGCTGCAGAAGACAAGACACGCGCCTCGGCCTCAGCCGTAGGGCCAAGGCCAAGGGAGACATCTTCAAGAGCGCGAACCAGGAAAGGAAGCAGCTTGGCGGGGCCGTCCTCTGCGCCAGCCAGCGGGCTCTCCAGGCTGTTATCATAAAGCTCCCTCAGCAAGGTGCGAGCCTTCACCTCCATATCTGTGAAGGCCACGCGATCCTCGGCAAGGACCAGTGCCTTGCTGTCCAGCTCGACCTTCCTCGCCTCCAACTCTTGCTCCAGCACGCCTAGGCGTTCACGGTGCTTCTTGAGCTTGGCATCCCGATCCTTGACGGCCACCTCGCGAGCCTTCATGCCTTCCTCCTGCTCTTGGTGAAGGCGGGCCTCCTTGGTGAGCTGGTCCCACAGGCCCTGCAGCTCGCTCTCCAGCGCCTTGCAGCAACCTCGGACCTTGGCTACCTCCCCCAAGGCAGCGTCGCGAGCAGCTTTCGCCCCAAGGACAGCTTGCTTCTCCTCGTCGCAAGCCTTCGAGGCCTGGACCAACGCCGCCCGGATTGAAGCGTCGGAGCGAATCCAGCCGGAAGCCAGCTCCAGGCGCCCGGCCACCAGACGAGGGTCAGCGCCCGAAAGATCCTGCCGCAACCGGTCCAGTTCGGCAGCAGCACGATCCAGAACGGTAGGAGGAGTCGGAGAGACAGCAGTTGGTGGAGTAGGAGGAGAGGACGGCAGTGTAACCACGGTGTCCTGAGGCGGGACCTGCTGCGCCCCAACAGCTGTGGCGGTGGCATCGGGCAGGGACACCTCAGGAGTCGCTTGGGCCATGGGGGTTGAGCTCGCCACAGCCAGCTCCACCAGGCCTCGCGAGGATGACCGGGCAGGAGAGGCCCGTGCATCACGGCCACCTTCTTTCAGGGGAGGAGGCGCTGCCCCAGATGGAACCTCAGGAGATCCCTTCAGCTTCTTTGCCGCGGGCGCTAGCCTAACCAAGAGATACAGATGTCAAGCCTCAGCGACAAAACAAGAAATGAGACAGGAATCGAGCACTTACTGGTCGTCGCTCGCGAGCTCGAGCAACCTCCGGCCATACTTGAAGCCCGAGAGCCAGCTACTAGGATCAGCCTCAAGGAGCTCGGGAGCAGGAGGCCCGCCTGCGGATCGCCTCGATGCCGGGGCAGACCCGCGGGGGACCAGCCCGGTCCTGTCCTTCTTCGGGATCGGGGGCAAGCTCCCGCGGCCCTGCTCATCATCATCCTCATCGTTGTCGTCGCTCGGTGAGAGGCGGAGAACGCGGGACTTGCGCCGAGGAGGGAGCCTCGACTCTCCGTCGGTCGCCTCGAGTCGGGCCCTCCTTCCCGCCTCCCTTCTCCCTTCTCCTCGCTGGAGTCGCCGGAGGACACGTCCACTTTGGTTCCTCGGGAGCCTCATGGGCACGGCCCGTCCCGTTGAAGACGGGCATGGACTGCACAACCTGCTCCTAGTCGTCGCGGAGGAACAGGGGCGTAGGAGCGCCCTCCAACCTCGCCACGTCGCCCCCAACCAAGGATTGGAGAACCGCAGCCAGGTCCTCGTCGGCCAAGACCGCAGGGCTCGGGTGGGGCCTCCACATCAGGCGGAATGCTTGTCGAGCGGAGCCAGTGGTGCTCCAGAATTCCCTCGGCCGGCCAGGTCGGCTCCCGCCCGCCCGTCTTTGGCCGGGCCTCAGATCCATGTGCATCCTCTCCAACACCGGCCTCATGGGATCCACGAGCTCCACTCAAGACCAGTTGTCGGAGTGTATGGGGTGCTCCGTGGGCAAGATTAGCCGAGGGTGGATGCGCCCAACATCCACCAAGACCCACTTGCTCCTGAAGCCCTCAATCCTCTTCCCGGGGTTCGAAATGGCGATGGAGCTACCGTATGCGACGAAGCTCGCACACGCAGAGGAGGAACCACGAGAGGTCCGGAGGGAGAAATAGTGGCGCAGCAGGCCACTGAGGGATGCACCCCAACGTGAGCCTCACAAAGAGTAGGCGAAGATCGCCAGGAGGAGAACGGAGTTGGGGTGGAGGTGCAGAGCTTGTAGCTTGTAATGGCGGAGGACGGAGAAGAAGAACTCGGAAAAGGGAGGCATCAGACCGGCAACAATGGCACTTACAAAGAGCGGATAGAAGGTGCTCCCTTGGCCATCCGGGAGGGCGGAGCCGGCCTTGAACACCTTCGCCCCGTCGATACCCTGCACCGCCGCCATCTGGCGCACCCGGGCAAGGCTCGCCTCCGACACGTTCGGCGAGTCAGGCGTGGCGTACCAAGCTCCGGCTGGGGTCTGGCGAGGCGCCATGCCTTGCTAGGGCGTGCAGTCGAAGTAGATCTGAAGATTTTGGAAGCAGGAAGGAGAGGCACAAGAAAGGGGATCTGAGAAGTAACCAGAGAAAGCAAGGGAAGAAAAGCCTAGGCAGGCGCCGCTCCTTTATCGACTCACGCGGTTGCTAAGGCACCCACGTCTAATCAACCGCCACGCAGCGCCCAAGGTCAGGCTGTGTTAGGGGACCCGCAGCCAAGACTTGCCCCTTCGCCTCTCGCTCGGCCAAGTCCGGCGCGCCTTTGGGCCCGGGGCTCTTGTCGCTCGGGAACGGGGGTCCCCAGACTTTCCTGCCTGCGGCGTGGCTCAAAGGGGGGCCCATCACGGCCCATCTTCATCAACACAAGCTCAAGACCCTCGCGGGCCGGACGACAGGGAGCTTCCTCAGGCACGGCCTCATCAGGCTGGCTCGCGAGGAGGCGGAGAGATCAAGGCGGGGTACCTCGCGATGTGCCCATGATGCAAGCCATGACAACCAAGGGCGCCAGGCGCCCGGCCAGCATGATGTCCTCCTTTCCTCTTTGGTGCAAAGGGAGCAAGCGCAGGCGAGAGCATCAAGCAAAGGCATCCATTTCGGTGCAACAAGACCAAGACCAGTCCAATGGCAGGAAGGAAGTCATTGTGGAGCCCAAGCCGGCGTCATCACCAGAGTCTTTGACAGGCGAGGACCGACTTTAGTCAGGATAAGTGTACCCAGATGTTCCCCTTCAAAATGGCGAATTGTTGGCGCCCTTCCCGCTCAATATTTGGGAAGAGGCCCAGGGCCTCTGCCTATAAATAGGGCTAGCCACCCACAGGGTAGAGAGAGGAAGAAAAGTAGCAAGAGAACAAACGAGAGAGACAGAGAGAAGCGACTGAACTCCCCCTAGCAGTTCATCGCACCAGCCAAGAACAGACCCTCGCGAGGCTGTTCTTCCTTGTATTGTTCATCACCATCATTAAGAGGCAATCCACCACACCACAAACTAGAGTAGGGTATTACACCACAATGGTGGCCCGAACTAGTATAAACCCTGTGTCTCTTGTGATGTTCCTTTTGTAGTTTAGATCCTAGCGAGGCGGCGGGGTGCGGGTAGGTAGAGGGCGAGATTCCGCGCGCACCCCAGTGTTCGAACCTCAAGGGTCTGCCGGAACCCGAAATCCGACAGGGCTGTTTATGGACAAGGGAAAAATGGTCATTTTCGGAATGTCAAACATGGTGAAAATGATTCCGTCAGAACAGACTCGACGAAACGAAAACGTGGGCTTTGGAATCACCTGATTTGGAGCTACGGGTAAAAAGATACGGAGGGTTGAAGCTGAGGGACCTATGGGCGAATTTTTTCCAGCAAACAGGCCCCTGGAGGAAAAACTGAACGTGCCTTTGGGCTGAATACGTTTTCCGCACAGGGAAACGCATTTTGGGCCGAAGTTACGTTTTGTGACTCGGAAAGCATATTCACTAGAAATATGTTTCTAGAGCAGGGAAACGGCTTCCGCAGGCGGGCACGTCCACTTATCCGACGTGGCCAGCGGGGCCACGCCTTCCTCTCGCCGGCTGTGGGTCCCTACAGGATGGGGCCCGCTGGCTCGGATTCTTCTTCCTCCAGCGTGTACACGCGGCGCCAAGGAGGCGCCCGCCTCGGCGGTGATTGCGGCGGCTCCGGCCGCCTCGGGACGACGACCGACCTATCCACAAGCACAGGGCGAGGCGCATCCCGTGGTGGTGTCCGTTGCGGTGAGGAGCACGGGAGAAGGAGCAGCAGGGGCTCATGGGCGGAGGTGGACTTCGGACTCCGGTGAGCAGAGGGCTCCGATGGGGAACTGGTGGGCAAGGCTACGGGAGGTGCGCCGGACCTCGGGGAACGCATAGATGGTGGTGGAACGGCGAGAGGGGCCGCGGCATTGCGGGATCGAGCGAAGCCCAAAAGCTGGCCATGGCGCTGGTGGGGATCGGAGAGCGGCTCCGAGGACGAGTGAAGGGCTTGGGGAGGCTTGAGGACTGCGAGGGAGCTCGGGACGGGCTTAAATAGCCGCGAGGATGAGGTCTAGGGGAGGGGAGGAGGTGACACGCGGCATGCGACGTGTCCGTGCGCCGGCAACACGCACACGCGGCCAAGGGTCACGGGAACAGCGGCAAGGCGACGAGAGGGATGCGGACGGCCCGCAGGGGCGCTCGCGGACGAGAGGGAGAAGAGGACAAGAACGAGGAAGACGACGGTGCACATCTTTGGTATTCATGGGTGATTTATCAAGGTTAATCACCCTACCAAATTGCAGCTCAATTTGAATTAGGAATAAAGCACTTCCTTTGCAAAATTTAAGAGAAGGCGGAAACTTGCATTGGATCATGTGCCAAAATTTTGAACTATGGAACATGAGGCAAGAATGGAACTAGTGATTATATAGCAAGGACAAGCTCCACAATTTATGTGAGAATTTTCCCTGCTATAAAAATAGTAGTTCCTTTAGGAAGTGGCAGAAATGCAATATTGGTATTAAATAGGAAAATGCAATTTTCCATATTTAATTATGGCCAATATCTTTGCCAGAGCTTTGATTAGACATAAATATCAACTCCACCAATCCTCATGAATTTAGGAGAGCACTAGATATGCCTTTGGATTTTATTCCTCAAAAAGGCAAGAAAAGGTATAAATCATAATTCAAAAATATTGCATTGGACTTGGTAATATTTTTGCATATCCAAGGATTAGGAGGATAGGAGGGTCTCTAGGAACAGATGGGATGATCAACAGATCGAGGAAAATGATGGCTCCTTTTTATTCACAAAGGGCACATTCAAATTCCAAAGATTGGAACTAGGGTTTGAAAGGATTTGACATGATGCAAAAGAGGTCTTGCCCACGGACAAAGGCATGAGCAAGGCTTTGAAAGGTGTGAAATGGCAAAAATTTCTCAAAGTCATCCAGCAAACTCAGGAGAAATTTTTGAAAATTACTGCCAGGAAGGAATAACAGCTCAAAAATTGGTAACCCAATTTTGGGCTGTTACAAACCTTCCCCCCTTAAAAAGAATCTCGTCCTCGAGATTCCTAGGGTTACAACACAATTGCAAAGATAACTACTCCGGGGAAAAACCTCGGGGTTAATTTTAACCCTTTGGTCAAATTCGAACGAGTTGGGGGCACCGATAATTGGTACACCTAGGGAGAGATATGGGCAAACACAGTTATATCCACGGCTAGGGGAACTCGAGATCAGACTCCCGAAAATTGCTGGATGCACCCCAATGAACAGTCGTTTCACCTGCTGACACGTGGGTCCAGGGCCCACTGGCAGCCTCCTTCTTCTACCTCTAGCAGGCTCCTTCTCCGATGCTGCTGCTCTGCGTGCGGCTTGGCGCAGCGCGCATCTAGCTCCTAGGGTGATGAGGACCCTAGTGCCATAGTGCATGGCGTGCACGGCGCCGGTGTAGCGAGCACTCACGTCGCGGGCCAGCACCTTATCGGCATTGCTCGCGGATTCGCCTCCTGGAGGCCAGTGATCGAGCGACGAGCGGTTTTCCTGGACCTCGGTCATCGTACACCGGCGTTGGGCTATAAAAACGGCAGCGCGACTCTCCTCCAATGCACAAACACAATGCCGCTCTACTACCTATTCGGTTTGGACGAGATCGAGCCGAGCTCCTTCGGCGAGGCTATGTTCCTGGTGGCGCTGCGGTGGTTCCTAGCTGCGCTGCTGGGCACGCTGATTGGCTCGTCGATCATCCTGCTGACGATCATCAGGTACGAGCGAGCTTGAGGCAACGCGCGGCCAGCTGCGGTGGCTCAAGGTGTGGAAGAAGATGGTGCATGGGGTGGTCCTCCGCCACGCTTGATTCTCTGATGCTTCGCGCCGGCGGAGTAATCGCGTGCTGCGGGGGAGCAGTGGTGGCGATCTGTCTGTGCCATGCAAGGCAGAGGCAAGGGTGGAGTTCGGATGCGGGTGAGGTGGTTGCGCCAGCTCAGGAATCATGCCGGGGTACGGATAAATTTCACGGATTGCTCCACGAAATGTAGGTGTCGGGGTAAAACCGGAGTTGAAATCTGTATCGGGGGGTTGTACTAGATCAAGTGAAATAAAGCTGGCAACGTTTCTCTAGAAACGCAATTGGGTTAATGAAAAAGAATTAGGGACGAGAAATGACCAGATGAAAATGCCTCCTCGAGGCGCTGGGTTTGGAAAATCTGGCACACGGGGTATGCACGGATAGAGATAGGGATGTGACTTTGCGTTTCCCCGAGTACTGCCGTAAATGTACTCGTGGGTGAACCGGGTATGTGTGCAGTATGCAATGCAGTCTAAACTAACAACACACGGGTGCAATAAATATGCAATGAAAAACACACCAGACAAATAATAATAAGGTGTTTTAATGCTAGTGGGTATATGTACTCCTGGCATACATATTCCTACACCAGCGCACATTTTATTAAAGACTCGGGACGAGCCAATGTTGTTTTTAGTGTATGTGTTGTACTAATTAAAATCTTGTTAGCACACATTGCCAACCCTGTCAAACATCTCTGTTTGACAGAGAGACAAAAAAACAAGCAAAAAAATTCAAAAGCAAGCAAGCATACACAAACACATTACGGGTTACAAACAGTACATGCATACAACAAAGCACGAACGCTCTACGCGCTAAACGAAACTACTCACTCCAGGATACATAGTTGTATCCTCATATCGGGGATGAACCGACTGACTGACCTACTTGCAGAATCATCTCACTACGTGACTGAGGTCATGTAGAGGACTGGCCTTGCTGGGGCTCTCCAGGAGGACGAAAACTGAGCCAATCTCCATCTTTATCGTCTGACACTACTATGGGTTGGGATTCGACTTCTGGAGGTGTGGCTGAAATTGATCCAAGCAAATGCTGCTGGTGGATCCGTAAAAGAGCCTTATCGAGGGTGATGATGTTGGGTCTAGGCCACAACACAGTGCCGAGAGGGTAGCACTGGTTCGGATGGCATGGGGTGGATGGCTTGAGATGCGAATTCTGAGCCTCACGGTAAGCTTCCTTGACGACTCGTACCACATCATTGTCCATGGCTCTAAACTCGGCAAGCATCTTGGCAATCATCATCCCCAGGGCAGTGATATATTGCACTAGGCGAGCGATTGCGGGGTCATCTCCTTAGATAGCGGGAGAAGGCTGCATTCCTACTTCTGTCACAATGGGGTAAAAGCAGAAATCCTGCCTCGTTGCCATATGCGGTTACCTGGTTCAGAGGTGAAGCATAGCCTCCACAACAGCGGCCTGAATGGCTAAATCAGTGGTAGGCATTGCTCTACCCTGAAAAACCAACGGTTGGCCATCTACTGCGGGACCTAGGCTGATGTGCACTCCTGCATCAAAGCGATGCAGGTGAGGGACGGGTGCCGATTGGAACACCAGGTAATTGGGGCTAGCCTTACAGCCAAAGGCTTTGGTGAGCATCTCGGTAGAAGGGGCGGAAAGCCAGTGTGGTTGACGGCACAGGTGCGGGTGTAAAACTTGGGAGCTTTGAAGGTGCTAGTCATGGCTGGGGAGCTACAAGTTAAGCTTTTCTGCAGGGACATGGCTGGCTGAGGGGTGAGCGATACGGCTAGCAGAAAGGGGGCTTTTATAGGCGGCTATATGGACATGCTCAAGATGGCGTGGCCCCTTTCCCTTAATGGCAAAGGGTACACGGTGCGTCCGATCAGAAAGGATAGGGTTGCTATTCAATCCACGGATAACTAGGCGGGGACAGCGGGGTGAGGACGTGTCAGGCCCGACTGCGCCACCTGTTGATTAACAGTGGCCATGCCGGATGCCAGGGACGGGTCAAATCCCTTAGGGCCATTAGGATTTGATGGTAGTGGTGATCTAATGCTAGGATAACCTATGCCTGCCTAGCTGCGCTGATACCATCTCCTGTGGCACCCCGATTCGCATGGAGCAGGGGGCCTTCATACGTCGACCGAGGATTACGCTTTGGCCTTACAGCAGTCCATGATCTGACATTCGGTACAATAATATTCATCAAATACATGTGTATAAGATTGCATCATTGATGAATACAATTTCCTGGCTATAGACCTAAGGCTATTTACATGGTAGCGGAAGTCCATATAAATGGCGGCAGAAGTCTTGGTTTGGCAGCGTCTCACTAAGGCGGGGCACCATAACGCACAGGACTGGCAAGATTACATCCTAGCACGACGGAACAAGCAAACGACCTACAAAACTGGCATAACACGCCAAAGTCAAGACATTGAATGTACTTGCAAGACAACCAAATACATAGCATCCAAACAAACAGATGACAAAGCAAGAACCAAGCATATGCACAACTTCTAAGCATGGCATGATATTAACTAGAATCATAAATCCAACTAGGCATGAACAACATCATAGCATCTACTTTCATGGCATATGAAACTTACTTCTAACATAACAACAGCAAAGCATAGCATATCAAAACATGGCATGGCGTCATGAAACTATGCTGAAAATAAACTACCAGTTACCTCCCGTGAAGACATGTTGTGATAACCTTATGCAACAATCACTTACTCTGCCACGGATCCTCGGAGCACAATCATGACTTACCGAGACCTCATCTTGGGGTCATATCAACACATCATCGTGACTTCTCACGATTATTTCATAGTCCAAGCCATCACATTAGTTATCACATCTTAGTTGTCACATAATTTATTAGCTGATTTATCCTCCATTTCGACCGAGACCCGATAGTGTGACCTACTACGAACCTGTGCCCATGACCGAGGACGCGGCTATCGATAGATTGAATACACTCTGCAGAGGTAGCGCACTTTACCCACACTACGGAACCCTGGTCTCGCACTCCCATACGTGCAGACCAAAGTGTTCCTACAAAACCGATCTACTACCATGAGGCCCTCCCGGCCACTCCGACCAACACCGCTTAAGGGTTCAGTCCTGGGTGGCCCCGTACGTACCAAAGGTACCAACGGCCACCGTCGTGGCAAAACGCTCCCAAACGGGTACATGAGCTAAAAACCAAACCCGGGAACACAAGGCTTATGTCCGCCTACCTGACTAGGGTAAGCGCACCCATAACCTTCCCTCACGGGAGGCACCGGCGGGAGGCATGACAATAGACCCAGCTAGGACCTTCCCACAAGGTAAATGTGGTTGCACTGGAGAAAGCTCGATTTGGTGGCACTATGATATCCCAGTGATGGCGGAGGAGGTTTGTTATTAAGTCATATTATTAACTTCTCCACCATCATCAACATTATGAGCATATTAAACAAGAATGCAACAATGAACATGCAGACAAACAAATGCATTAACAAATATCAAGCTACTCCGGTGAACGATTCTGACATATGAAACATAACAATACTAGATACTAGCTTATTGACGGTGCAATGAAACCATCATAACATCAAGACTACTGGCATGAACTAAACTAGACAGAGGCATGATATTATCAACAACAATATAACTAGCATGGCAAAAGCTATCAAGAGGGGTAAGCAAACAGTACTAGCATATATCACAACTAAAATAACGGCATTTAAAATGCATAAAAAACTACTGCAACTAAGCACACACACGAGGTACCAAAGAAAGTCAACATGCAAGTTCGGGGCTCATGATAAGAGGTTGGCTTGCCTGGGGGTCGAGGATTACTCCGGAAAAAGGGCGGAGGGGGCTGTTTACGGACAAGGGAAAAATGGTCATTTTTCACAATGTGCAAACACGGTGCAAATGATTCCATCCGAACGGGCTCGACGAAATGAAAACGTGGGCTTTGGAATCACCTGATTTGGAGCTACGGGTAAAAAGATACGGAGGGTTGAAGCTCAGGGACCTATCGGCGAATTTTTTTTCACCAAACAGGCCCCTGGAGGAAAAACTGAACGTGCCTTTGGGCTGAATATGTTTTCCACATAGGGAAACGCATTTTGGCCGAAGTGCCCAAGGAATACGTTTTCTGACTCAGAAAGCGTTTTCACGAGAAATACGTTTACAGAGCAGGGAAACGGCTTCCGAGGGCGGGCGCGTCCACTTATCCGACGTGGCCAGCGGGGCGACGCCTTCCTCTCGCCGACAGGTGGGTCCTACAGGGTGGGGCCCGCCTGGCCTGAGTTCTTCTTCCTCACGCGCATACGCGCGCCTGGTCGAGGGAGACGCCCACCTCGACGGCGATTGCCGGCGGCTCCGGCCGCCTCAGATGACAGCCGACCTATACACGAGCTCAGGAGCGAGAGGCGCATCCCGTGGTGGTGTCAGATTCTTTGTGAGGAGCACGAGAGAAGGAGTGATGGGGCTCATGGCGGAAGGTGGTCTTTGGACTCCAGCGAACAGAGGGCTCCGGTGGGGGAACTGGGTGGGCAAAGGCTATGGGGAGGTGCGCTGGACCTCGGGGAACGCATAGATGGTGGTGGAACGGTGATAACCCACAAGTATAGGGGATCGCAACAGTTTTCGAGGGTAGAGTATTCAACCCAAATTTATTGATTCGACACAAGGGGAGCCAAAGAATATTCTCAAGTATTAGCAGTTGAGTTTTCAATTCAACCACACATGGATAACTTAATATCTGCAGCAAAGTAATATGATAGTAGTGGTAACAGTGACAAAAGTAACGGTAGCAAAAGTAATATTTTTGGTGTTTTGTAGTGATTGTAACAGTAGCAACGGAAAAGTAAACAAGCGAAGAACAATATATGAAAAGCTCGTAGGCATTGGATCGGTGATGGAGAATTATGCCGGATGCGGTTCATCATGTAACAATCATAACATAGGGTGACACAGAACTAGCTCCAATTCATCAATGTAATGTAGGCATGTATTCCGAGTATAGTCATACATGCTTACTGAAAAGAACTTGCATGACATCTTTTGTCCTACCCTCCCGTGGCAACGGGGTCCTAATGGAAACTAAGGGATATTAAGGCCTCCTTTTAATAGAGTACCGGAACAAAGCATTAGCACATAGTGAGTACATGAACTCCTCAAACTATGGTCATCACCACGAGTGGTCCCGAATATTGTCACTTCGGGGTTGCCGGATCATAACACATAGTAGGTGACTATAGACTTGCAAGATAGGATCAAGAACACATATATTCATGAAAACATAATAGGTTAAGATCGGAAATCATGGCACTCGGGCCCTAGTGACAAGCATTGAGCATAGCAAAGTCATAGCAACATCAATCTCAGAACATAGTGGATACTAGGGATCAAACCCTAACAAAACTAACTCGATTACATGATAGATCTCATCCATCCCATCACCGTCCAGCAAGCCGACGATGGAATTACTCACGCACGGCGGTGAGCATCATGAAATTGGTGATGGAGGATGGTTGATGATGACGATGGCGACGGATCCCCCTCTCCGGAGCCCCGAGCGGACTCCAGATCAGCCATCCTGAGAGGTTTTAGGGCTTGGCGGCGGCTCTGTATCGTAAAACGTGATGAATTCTTCTCTCTGATTTTTTTTTCCCGAAAGTGAATATATGGAGTTGGAGTTGAGGTCGGTGGAGCGTCAGGGGGCCCACGAGGCAGGGGCGCGCCCCCCACCCTCGTGGACAGGGTGTGGGCCCCTGACGTGGATTTTTCTTCCAGTATTTTTCTTATTTTCCAAATAGATGTTCCGTGGAGTTTCAGGTCATTCCAATAACTTTTGTTTCTGCACATAAATAACACGATGGAAAGTCTGCTGAAAACAACGTCAGTTCGGGTTAGTTCCATTCAAATCATCTAAGTTAGAGTCCAAAACAAGGGCAAAAGTGTTTGGAAAAGTAGATACGACGGAGACGTATCAACTCCCCCAAGCTTAAACCTTTGCTTGTCCTCAAGCAATTCAGTTGATAAACTGAAAGTGATAAAGAAAAACTTTTACAAACTCTGTTTGCTCTTGTTGTTGTAAATATGTAAAGCCAACATTCAAGTTTTCAGCAAAGATTATGGCTAACCACATTCACAATAACTCTTAGGTCTCATGTTTACTCATGTCAATGGCATAATCAACTAGCGTGCCATAATAATAAATCTTGGATGACAACACTTTCTCAAAACAATCATGATATGATATAATAATATGGTATCTCGCTAGCCCATTCTAAGACCGCAAAACATAAATGTAGAGCACCTTTAAATATCAAGGACTGACTAGACATTGTAATTCATGGTAAAAGAGATCCAATCATAGTCATACCCAACATAGATTAATAGTAATGGATGCAAATGACAGCTGCGCTCTGCAGCTAGTGCTATTTAATAAGAGGGTGATGACTCAACATAACAGTAAATAGATAGGCCCTTCGCAGAGGGAAGCAGGGATTTGTAGAGGTTCCAGAGCTCGGTTTTGAAATAGAGATAAATAATACTTTGAGCGGCATACTTTCATTGTCAACAGAACAACCAAGAGATGGCGATATATTCCATGCTACACACATTATAGGCGGTTCCCAAACAGAATGGTAAAGTTTATACTCCCTCACCAACAAGCATCAATCATGACTTGCTCGAAACAACGAGTGTCTCCAACTAGCAACAGTCCCAGGGGGAGTTTTGTTTGCAATTATTTTGATTTAGTTTGCGTAAAGCATGGAATTTGGGCATCCGGTGACCAGCCATTTTCTCGTGAATGAGGAGCGGAGTCCATTCCTCTTGAGAATAACCCGCCTAACATGGAAGATACGGACAACCCTAGTTGATACATGAGCTATTCGAGCATACAAAACAGAATGTTTATTTGAAGGTTTAGAGTTTGGCACATACAAATTTACTTGGAACGTCTGGTAAATACCACATATAGGAAGGTATAGTGGACTCATATGGGATAACTTTGGGGTTTAAGGGATTGGATGCACAAGTAGTATTCCCGCTTAGTACAAGTGAAGGCTAGCAAAAGACTTGGAAGCGACCAACTAGAGAGCGACAACAGTCATGAACATGCATTAAAATTAATAAACATTGAGTGCAAGCATGAGTCGGATATAATCCACCATGAACATAAATATCGTGAAGGCTATGTTGATTTGTTTCAACTACATGTGTGAACATGTGCCAAGTCGAGTCACTTAAATCATTCGAAGGAGGATACCACCCCATCATACCACATCACAACCATTTTAATAGCATGTTGGCATGCAAGGTAAACCATTACAACTCATAGCTAATCAAGCATGGCACGAGCAACTATGATCTCTAATTGTCATTGCAAACATGTTTATTCATAATAAAATTTGAATCAGAACGATGAAATCATCATATTTACAAAAGCAAGAGAGGCCGAGTTCATACCAGCTTTTCTCATCTCGGTCGATCCATCATATATCGTCATAATTGCCTTTCACTTGCATGGTGAGCGATGTGAATAATAATAAGAGTGTACGTGCATTGGACTAAAATTTGGAATCTGCGAGCATTCAATAAACAGGAGAAGACAAGGCAATATGGGCTCTTGGTTAAATCAACAATAATGCATATAAGAGCCACTTCAACGATTTAATCATGGTCTTCTCCTATCGACCCCCAAAGAAAAGAAAAGAAATAAAAAAACTATTTACACGGGAAAGCTCCCAACAAGCAAAAGAAGAACGGGAAATATTTTTGGGTTTTCCTTTTGGTTACTACTACAGCAAGAAAAGTAAACTAACTAATAGTTACTACTAATTTTTTTTGGTTTTCTTAAGGTTTATTAAACACACAAGAAGAAAGCAAGAAAAATAAAAATGAACTAGCATGGATATTACAGTGAAAAAGTATGAGCACCGACATCTAGCAATGAGTGTGTGAACATAAATGTAATGTCGGTGGGAAATATGTACTCCCCCAAGCTTAGGCTTTTGGCCTAAGTTGGTTCATTACCACCGGATGGCTGGCGGATATCCGTGGGTGTAGCTGAGGTCATCTTGAGATGAAGAGGACTCGATCGCCCTTGGTGGCAGTCATCTCGGATCCCAAAAGTAATCAGGCGTCGTGGAGGCTCAAATTGTGGTTCGGCTCGGGGGCTGGTGTAGGGTTCGGTGAAGCTTGAATGGCCGCTTTTGAACGAGATACAGACCTTCAGATAAATTAAACAAGGAAGGAGCAGGCAAGGTAATAGTCTCAGTGTGATGTTTATCAAAGAACAATTTGTATTTAAGCTCCACTTCCTTATTCTTAACAATAAAGTCATGCTCTAACATACTCTTAAAATCCAAATAAGCATTGGGCAACAATTTTTCTTCTTTCTCATAGAGCCTAATAGGTATGTTATAATATGTAGCAAGGCGCGAAGCGTAAATACATCCAAAGATGGGACCCTTAGTACGGTTCAGACTTAACCGTTTAGCAATAATACCGCCCATACTAACAGTGTTATCGGAATATAAACCATGGAGCAAAATGATAATATCAGGAACACTAAGGTTTCCACAGTTTCCGCGACCAATTAAGCAACGACTAGCAAATATGGCAAAGTAGCGTAAAACAGGAAAATGTATGCTAGTGATTCTTGCATCGGAAACTTTCCAAGTTTCCCCTACAGTAATAGTGTCAATAAACCCATCCACATCTTTATGATGTGGTTCATCTAAGGTACCCTCGAAGGGTATTTTGCAAACCTTGCAAAATTCATCTAGTGGCATTTTCTTAACAACATCATATAAATGAAACTCTACTGAAGGAGGTGTTTCTTTAGGAAAATAGTAGAAGTTTTGCACAAAAGTATTGGTGAGTAAGAGATACTGATGACGTTGGTCGCGGAGGAAGTCGGTGAGGCCAGCATTCTCAGCCAATGAATAGAAATCATCATAAATCCCGGCTTCTCTCAAGAATTCATTGGAAGGCCATTCACACGGCCGAACCTCCGCGGTGCGAGGCAAATAATATTTGGGCCTCTGTGCTTCTTCACTTTGATTTTCCTTCGAGCTTAGGCTCGATGAGCCCCTCAAAAATCTCTTCATTATTTTCTGAAATATTCTGAAATTTTTAGTAACTTCAAATAAAAGTGAACCAAGCTCAACAAAATTGATAGCAACTACTCCTACAAGTGCCTAGAGACTATATCATGCATTAGAACTACTTGGAACCATATAAATTTGACATGCAAGCTCAAGAACATGGTCACCTAGGCAGCACAAATTTGCAATGAATAGAGCACTAGAACAAAAACTAATTGGACCAATGGAGGTGTCACATACCAAAGAACAATCTCCCCAAGCAGTTTTGTGAGAGGTGCTTTGAGCAAGGAGATCGAAAATCGCAGCAAAATGAGCTAGAACTCGTGCTTGAGCTGGATATTGGTGTTCGTGGGAGGAAGAAGGAGTGTATGGGTACAGGAATAAGTGGAAGGGAGCCACCATGGGCCCACGAGGCAGGGGCACGCCCTCCACCCTCGTGGCCAGGTGCTTGCCCCTCTGCTTTGTGTTCTCGATGCGAGATATTCTCAAATATTCGAAAAAATCATATTCCATTTTCAGGGCATTTGGAGAACTTTTATTTTCGGGGTATTTTTATATTGCACGGATAAATCAGAAAACAGACAGAAAAATACTATTTTTACTTTATTTCAACTAAATTACAGAAAGTAGAAAGAGGGTACAGAAGGTTGTGCCTTCTAGTTTCATCCATCTCATGCTTATCAAAAGGAATCCGCTAACAAGATTGATCAAGTCTTGTTAACAAACTCATTCCGAATAACATGGAACCGGAGAAATTTCGAATAACACTATGTTACCTCAACGGGGATATGCACATCCCCAATAATAAGAATGTCATATTTCTTTTTGACAGTAGGAAGAGGAAATTCAAAACCTCCAAATATAATCGATGGAATTTTTCCAATAGATTTGATACTATGAACTTGAGGTTGTTTCCTCGGAAAGTGTACCGTATGCTAATTACCATTAGCATGAAAAGTGACATTGCCTTTGTTGCAATTAATAACAGCCCCTGCAGTATTCAAAAAGGGTCTTCCAAGAATAATAGACATACTATCGTCCTCGGGAATATCAAGAATAACAAAGTCCGTTAAAATAGTAACGTTTGCAACCACAACAGGCACATCCTCACAAATACCGACAGGTATAGCAGTTGATTTGCCAGCCATTTGCAAAGATATTTCAGTAGGTGTCAACTTATTCAAGTCAAGTCTACGATATAAAGAAAGAGGCATAACACTAACACCGGCTCCAAGATCACATAAAGCAGTTTTAACATAGTTTCTTTTAATGGAGCATGGTATAGTTGGTACTCCTAGATCTCCAAGTTTCTTAGGTATTCCACCCTTAAAAGTATAATTAGCAAGCATGGTGGAAATCTCAGCTTCCGATATTTTTCTTTTATTTGTGACAATATCTTTCATGTACTTAGCATAAGGATTCATTTTGAGCATATCACCAATCGCATACATAAAAAGATAGGTCTAATCATTTCAAAGAAAGCGCTCAAAATCCTCATCATCCTTTTTCTTGGATGGTTTGGGAGGAAAAGGCATGGGTTTCTGAATCCATGGTTCTCTTTCTTTACCATGTTTCCTAGCAACAAATTCTCTCTTATCATAACGTTGATTCTTTGAATGTGGGTTATCAAGATCAACAAAGAGTTCAATTTCTACATCATTATCATTACTAGGTTGAGCATCATCATGAACATCATCATTAACATTTTCATTAGGTTCATGTTCATTACGAGATTGTGTTTCAGCATCAGAAATAGAAATATCATTTGGATTCTCAGGTGGTTCAGCAATAGGTTCACTAGAAGCATGCAAAGTCCTATCATTTTTCTTTTTCTTCTTTTTAGAAGGACTAGGTGCATCAATATTATTTCTCTGAGAATCTTGATCAATTCTCTTGGGGTGGCCTTTAGGATACAAAGGTTCCTGAGTCATTCTACCAGTTCTAGTAGCCACTCTAACAGCATAATCATTTTTCTTACTATTCATTTCATTGAGCAAATCATTTTGAGCTTTAAGTACTTGTTATACTTGAGTGGTAACCATAGAAGCATGCTTACTAATGAGTTTAAGTTCACCTTTAACTCTAGACATATAATCACCCAAGTGTTCAAGCGTGTCAGAATTGTATTTCAATTGTCTACCAAAATAAGCATTGAAGTTTTCTTGTTTGACAATGAAATTATCAAACTCTTCTAAGCATTGTCTAGCAGACTTATAGTGAGGAATATCACCTTGATCAAATCTATAGAGAGAATTTACCTTTACTACCGTGGTCGGGTTATCAAGACCATGAGTTTCTTCAATAGGTGATGGATTAAGATCATATGTTTCTTCAACAGTGATGAAATTAAGACCATGTATTTCTTCAATAGGAGGTAAATTCTTAACATCTTCAGCTTTAATACCTTTTTCTTTCATAGATTTCTTTGCCTCTTGCATATCTTCAGGACTGAGAAATAGAACACCCCTCTTCTTTGGAGTTGGTTTAGGAATAGGCTCAGGAATTGGCTCAGGAGCTGGCTCCGGAAGTGTCCAATTATTTTCATTTGTCAACATATTATTCAATAGAATTTCAGCTCCATTCGGTGTTCTTTCCCTGAAAACAGAACCAGCACAACTATCCAGGTAATCTCTGGAAGCATCGGTTAGTCCATTATAAAAGATATCAAGTATTTCATTTTTCTTAAGAGGATGATCAGGCAAAGCATTAAGTAACTTGAGAAGCCATCCCCAAGCTTGTGGGAGACTCTCTTCTTCAATTTGCACAAAATTGTATATTTCCCTTAAAGCAGCTTGTTTCTTATGAGCAGGGAAATATTTAGCAGAGAAGTAATAGATCATATCCTGGGGACTACGCACACAACCAGGATCAAGAGAATTAAACCATATCTTAGCATCACCCTTTAATGAGAGCGGAAATAATTTAAGAATATAAAAGTAGCGAGATCTCTCATCATTAGTGAACAGGGTGGCTATATCATTTAATTTAGTAAGATGTGCCACAACAGTTTTAGATTCATAGCCATGAAAAGGATCAGATTCAACCAAAGTAATTATATCAGGATGAACAGAGAATTCATAATCCTTATCGGTAACATAGATAGGTGAAGTAGCAAAAGCAGGGTCAGGTTTCATTCTAGCATTAAGAGATTGCTGCTTCCATTTTGCTAATAATCTCTTGAGCTCATATCTATCTTTGCAAGCTAAAATAGCTAAAGAAGCTTCTTTATCAAAAACATAACCCTCAGGAATAACAGGCAAGTCTTCATCGTCACTTTCATCAACATAATCAGTTTCAATAATTTCTTTCTCTCTAGCCCTAGCAATTTGTTCATCAAGAAATTCACCAAGTGGCACAGAGTATCAAGCATAGAAGTAGTTTCATCATAAGTATCATGCATAGCGAAGTGGCATCATCAATAACATGCGACATATCGTAGCGAATAGCGTAAGCAGGTTTAGGTGTCGCAAGCTTACTCAAAACAGAAGGTGAATCAAATGCAGAGCTAGATGGCATTTCCTTACCTCCCCTCGTAGTTGAGGTATAAATTGTTGTCTTAGCGTCTTTCAAGTTCTTCATGACCAGCAGACATAAATCACAAGTGACTCAAAGAATAGAGTTATGCTCCCCGGCAACGGCGCCAAAAAATAGTCTTGATAACCCACAAGTATAGGGGATCGCAACAGTTTTCGAGGGTAGAGTATTCAACCCATATTTATTGATTCGACACAAGGGGAGCCAAAGAATATTCTCAAGTATTAGCAGTTGAGTTGTCAATTCAACCACACCTGGATAACTTAATATCTGCAACAAAGTATTTAGTAGCAAAGTAATATGATAGTAGTGGTAACGGTAACAAAAGTAACGGTAGCAAAAGTAATATTTTTGGTGTTTCGTAGTGATTGTAACAGTAGCAACGGAAAAGTAAATAAGCGAAGAACAATATATGAAATGATCATAGGCATTGGATCGGTGATGGAGAATTATCTTGGGATGCGGTTCATCATGTAACAATCATAACATAGGGTGACACAGAACTAGCTCCAATTCATCAATGTAATGTAGGCATGTATTCGAATATAGTCATACGTGCTTATGGAAAAGAACTTGCATGACATCTTTTGTCCTACCCTCCCGTGGCAGCGAGGTCCTAATGGAAACTAAGGGATATTAATGCCTCCTTTTAATAGAGTACCGGAACAAAGCATTAGCACATAGTGAATACATGAACTCCTCAAGCTATGGTCATCACCGGGAGTGGTCCCGATTATTGTCACTTCGGGGTTGCCGGATCATAACACATAGTAGGTGACTATAGACTTGCAAGATAGGATCAAGAACACACATATATTCATGAAAACATAATAGGTTTAGATCTAAAATCATGGCACTCGGGCCCTAGTGTGACGCCCGGATAATTAGGCTACAGTAATCACACGTTAATGATGCCACATCACCTTTGTCACTGTAATTAATCTCGAGTTAATTCAAAACCGTTTCAAATTTAAATCCTAAATAAGTCAAACGACAAAAGTTTTCAAATATTAAAACAAAAATGTTCGGGCTATGTCAATTATTGCATCGGTAATTATGGTGAAGTAAACACATTTTTATGAAATGCCTAAATACTTTTAAATGAATTTAAATAGAAAATAAATAATAAAAGAGAATACAAAAATAGAAAACAAAACAAAACAAAAAAAGAATAAAAGGGCCTCGACCAAGCTGGGCCGGCCCGGCTCACCACGGCCAGGCCACGACCCAGCCCTGCCTTAACCCCACGAGGGGGGGAAACCCTAACCGACACTCCCCCCAACTCCCTACTCCCCACTCGCTCTCCCCCACCCCCGCTGGATCTGGATCGGATCCCGATCCCCATCTCCCTCGCTCGGTGCCCCCCTTCTCCCTCGCTCGATCTGAAACCCTAACCGACACTCCCCCCATCTCCCTCCTCCCCACCGGCCTGCTCCCACGTCGCCCGTCGTCCGCGTCACCCCCCTCGACCACCGCTGCCCAGACCCTACTTCTCCGGTGAGGCCACGACCTCTGCGCCCCTCCTCTCTCTCCCTCGCCTCATGCTCGTCTCCTCCCACCTTTCGCCCGCTCGGGGCCGCGCCCTCTCTCCTACCGCCTCACAAGCCTTTCGCCCCTGCCAAGCTGCTGGCAGGCGCGCCACCTGCAGCATACAGCCGTCTGGCTCGGCCACTCCAACAACCGCTCGGGCGATGGTCAGCGCCACAGGCGCCCATGGCCGTCGAGCACGTCGATGCTTTCGCCCAGCGCCGTCGCCTCCCCTCATGCTCGCCACTCCGTCTTCCTCACGACCAGCCTTGCGGTCGTGGCTGCGTCCGACCCTGACCCTCCGCCCGCCTCTGCAGTCCGTCGCGGCTCATTTGGCGGACCACTCCCGACCATGGCCTCGCCATGGCCCTTGACCTCCCTGGCAGGGCGCCTGTTACTTCGCCACAGGCGTCTTTCGGCAACATCGCCTCACGCCAGCTCGCCACCCAAACCCGCTATGGCCCTTAGGGCCTATGACATATGGGCCACACTTGAAGAAGCAGTTAAAAAAATAATAAATAAAATAATAATAATAATAAGAATAAATAAATAAATAATAATAATTAAATTAATTAATTGGTTAAGTTAATTAATCATAATTAGATTAACCTAATTAACGGTTAGTTAATTAATCAATCAATGTCAGTGGGGCCCACCCTAATTAATTCTCATTAGATTAATTAAATTTTGGATAATTAACATGTGTCTCTGACCAGTGGGACCCACACGTCAGTGACCCAGTCAACACCTCTGTTGAGTGCTGACGTCAGCATGACATCATGCTGATGTCATAAATCCATTTTCGAATTAATTTAAAATAATTAATTAAACTCCAGAAATTAATAAAATCTTTAGAAAATCATATATTTTAATCCGTAACTCGGATTAAATTATTTTCAACATGAAAGTTGCTCGAGCAGCGAGACAAACCCGGATCGCAGCCCGTTAAATACGCCACACACCTCTAACATATCAAACTCGCAACTTTCCCCCTCCGGCTCCTCTGCCCGAAAACGTGAAGCATCGGGGATACATTCCCGGATGTTTCCCCCTTCACTGGGATCACCTCATACCGCGTTAGGGCACGCCTAGCATCACGCTTTGCTTTGTCATGCATCGTCATGCATCTGTTTGCATTGTATTCATTGTTTCTTCCCTCTTCTTCCGCTAGACACCGAGATCGACGCCTTTGCTACCCAAGACGACTACGGAGTTGACGACCCTCTCTCTTGCCAGAGCAACCAGTGCAAGCCCCCTTGATCACCGGATATCGCCTATTCTTCTCTATCTGCTTGCATTAGAGTAGTGTAGCATGTTCTCGCTTTCGATTAATCCTATCTTCTTTGCATAGCTTTGTCCTTGCTACTCTTGTTGTTACCTTTACTGCTATCCTCTCGCTTAGTATAGGATGCTAGTGTTCCATCGGTGGCCCTACATTCTTGTCCGTGCGCCATGCTATACTCTTCGGGCTGTGATCACTTTGGGAGGTGATCACGGGCATCTACTATATACTTTACACTATTACATTACTCGTGATCTTGTTAGGAGATGAAATTTGAAAGGACGGTGGCTCCATCCGGTAGAGGTGGGCATGGGTTCCCGACGGCCCCATTGTTACTTTGTGGCGGAGGCGGCAGGGCAGGTTGAGACCACCTAGGAGAGAGGTGGGCTGGCCTGGTCGGCGTTCTCACGGATACTTAACATGCTTAACGAGATCTTGGTATTTGATCCGAGTGCGGCCATTTGGTCTATACGCACTAACAAACTACGAGGAGCGATTATGGGCACTTTCGGCGTCGTGGTATCGGTCGAAGCACTTCGTGACGTCGGCCCAGCGGCCTTGGCCGGATTGGATCGAACGCACTGCTAGGCTAGGTGCGCTTCCGGCCGCCCACGCAACGTCTTGTGTGTGCTAAGGGCGATGGGCCCAGACCCTTGTGCGCTTAGGTTTAGACCGGCGTGCTGACCTCTCTGTTGTGCCTAGGTGGGGCTGCGACGTGTTAATCTTCCGCGGCCGGACATGACCCAGGAAAGTGTGTCCGGCCAAATGGGATCAAGCGTGTTGGGTTATGTGGTGCACTTCGCCGAAGTTAATCTATTGAATAGCCGTGATCTTGATAACAGGACGACTTGGAGTTGTACCTCGACCTTATGACAACTAGAACTGGATACTTAATAAAACACACCCTTCCAAGTGCCAGATATAACCCGGTGATCGCTCTCTAACAGGGCAATGAGGAGGGGATCGCCGGGTAGGTTTATGTTATGCCATGCTACTTGGAGGATTTCAGTCTACTCTCTTCTACATGCTGCAAGACGGAGGCGACCAGAAGCGTAGTCTTCGATAAGACTAGCTATCCCCCCCTTATTCTGGCATTCTGCAGTTCAGTCCACCGATATTGCCTCTTTACACATATACCCATGCGTATTTAGTGTAGCTCCTTGCTTGCGAGTACTTTGGATGAGTACTCACGGTTGCTTTTCTCCCCCTTTTCCCCTTTCCCTTCTACCTGGTTGCCGCAACCAGATCTTTGGAGTCCAGAGCCAGACGCCACCGTCGTGATGACTCCTACTACTTTGGAGGTGCCTACTACTACGTGCATCCGGCGGCGGCGACCAGTGAGTAGTTAGGAGGATCCTGGCAGGAGGCCCGCGCCTCTTCGATCTGTATCCCGGTTTGTGCTAGCCATCTTATGGCAACTTGTTTAACTTATGTGCGTACTCAGATATTGTTGCTTCCGCTGACTCGTCTATGATTGAGCACTGGTATTCGAGCCCTCGAGGCCCCTGGCTTGTATTATGATGCTTGTATGACTTATTTTATTTTAAAGTTGTGTTGTGATATCTTCCCGTGAGTCCCTGATCTCGATCGTACACATTTGCGTGCATGATTAGTGTACGATTGAATCGGGGGCGTCACAAGTTGGTATCAGAGCCGACTGTCTGTAGGAATCCCCCTTCCAACTCCTTGGCCGAAGTCGAGTCTAGACTTTACAAAACTTTTCTTGACATGGTCATGCGGCCCATGGGCCCACGTCGCCATTGGGTGGTATTAGGATCTTTTACCCCTTGTCTATACTGTGGGACTCTGATCTCTCTTTTATTCGGGTTAAATGAATTTTGCTAAATCTAACATTAGGATCTCGTTATCACTTTCACCCGAAGAGCCCCTTATTATGCGATGATAAATCGCTGCTGCGTGAAGACCCTGAATATATTCTCCATTGTTAACCCGAGAACTTGTGTTCATCATGTTTGCAATTCCCTTCCACCGTCAACCCTTATGGATAACTACTTGCGGTTGTTATTCTTACATTCATCCCCGCTTGGTCTTGTTATTACAAGATACCCTGAAACACTCGTCGTTGTTTCGATAATCCTTTGAGCTTACTGCCTTGCTGTTCTTTGTCACTTGAATACCCTATGGATAATTCTCGCACTTATCGAGTATCCTCTCATCCCCCAGTTTTTCATGTGTTTCACAATGGTCTTTGAAATACTTTTCGATACTCCAAAAATCCTTAGTAGCTTATTGCTCTGCAATACTTGTCTGCTTGCATGATGGATGCTTTCCATATGTCTGGCAATATTCGTTAGTATCCTTAGGCATCGTCATTTTGATCCTTTTGATTCAACATGAGTGCGAATGCACGCAATCATCAGTTGATCCTTTTAAATTATCTTTCCGGCTCAGATGTCATTTTAAACATGAGCTGGTTCTCAACCAATCCAAATGCCGTCGATAGTACCCCTAAGGTTATTCAACTTATCCACCCCTAATTAGAACATTGCTTCTGTTCCCTTGATTTGAAAATCATAATTCCGTTGCATTTGAGCTCTGGATTAGTCAGTTGTTTCTATAATCCAATGCCCTTGCATTGTTACTTCCTCTGATTGTGTGTCGATGCTCACATCAGCTCTGTTATGGACCAGCGAGATCCTTTAATGGATTTTATCCGACATTGTCCTTCATATTCAATAACCTTGTGAGCCTTACCTTGGATACATATTGCCTTTGGTAAATTGTATCATTTACTTTCTCAACCTTGCTCTACTTTCGAGCTTGTGATATTTACTCTTGAAACTTGTGGTATATGTTTCTAAGAATCCCCTATGGGTTGAACCTATGCCTTCCTTAATATGTGTGAACTCGAAAATTTTCACGAGTCATACTCTTACGGTATTTTGCTAGATAAAATTTCAACACTACGACTTCTTCAAAAGTGAGAGGTGAATGGAAGGTTATACATTGAAGAAGTAGGAGTCGACCTTGAACTTTGTGTTCATGCCCATGGACACGATGTAGATCCTACCATAGAAGCTTCTTGCGATAATAACTATTTCGTTGATACAATATCATATGGTATCTGTGAATTTATCCTATGCAATCGTGGTTCCGACCATATTTTCTCTTTGATCCCATTTCTCGGGCAAGTTTAATCACTTGTCTTCTATGGATCAATACACTAGTAAAACCTTTACTTTGATCTTGTGTCGAGTATTACCCCGGGTATCTCGAGGATATCTTGCCATTGCACTACATCTTATAAACTTTGATGAAACACTACCTTACCTTGTCTTTGTCACTTCATGGGTTCTGGGTTGTTTGTCGACCGAGAACACCGATAAGTGAATTGATTCCGCACTCCGATTCAATAACTCTAAGTAATTTTCATTGCTTATGAGTTTATTAATCCTTCAAGTCATCGCTAGCCTGATCGGCGATATCATTATCATGCAACTTTTTAACTGTGCTACCTGGTCCTTCTTTCCAGAGCACAAATTTAGATGGTAAGCTAATCTTACGTCGATCTTCCTCGTCATATCATTTCTCCTTGAACAACAAACTTGATTTCAATTTTGTGTCGTACCCATGGTTCCAATAACATTTTGCTTCATCATTCCTTTAACTTGATGTCATCACCGATCAATTACACCTTCATGTAATCCCTTACAAATTTGTCGTGGTCATCGTCAACATTTTGACTCCTTCCAGGATACCAATCGAATTCATGATGATGAGTACCACCCTCGTCCCTTGGTAATTTGAGTTACCATCGACAACATCCTTGCCTTCCTTCCGTCACAAACTTATTCCTGTTATGGATGCAACTTGCAATCCAGCTTGTCTTATGTTCTACCTTGAAGTATTACTGTCTCTAATGTCGAGGATGTTGTGAGAATTTCACCACCTCTTAAGAAATTCTTGTTGCAGCGATGCTTCTCGCCATCACCATTCTTTCTTGGTCCCCGTGTTGGTTCTAACCAGGATACCAACAGATGAACGGTGCTATTTGGGTTCTGCCCTTCTAGCAACCCTATTGCTTTGAAGTTAATGGTCGGCCGTTCATTCTTAGACATTTGATTATTGAATCACTATTCCGACGTTGGTCGTGCAACCCAGCCCATATTTCGGGTGCACCTTTCAACCAATGTTTAATTGTGTATGTTTTCCTCGAGCATACATCATTACACCATTTGATCTGACAAATGTTATCTCCTTGTTCACATAATTGTGGAAATCCATCTTTTGTTAATCTCGATGAATTGTCGCTGATTCCATCAGCCACCTCCTCATCCTCTCGTTGGTTTACCGATGAACTCTTGTTTCGGAACTGGCTTCCATAGTTCATCTCCCGGGAATCTTTGATGTCATCTCGTCAATTTGTATCGCACCTTTTCTCCTCAAGCATCATGAGATTGAGGTATCCTAACACCGATCAGATCTGAATCTCGGTCAGATATGATGGTTGGAACATTTTTCCAAGAGTTATAACACTGGTCTTTTATGACCCGGTAAGGTGATGGCATGCCCAGCACACCTGGTCGGATGACCTGCTGTTATAGTTTCCTTATTAGCAAGGTTAGCCATTCTTCCATGAGGAAAATTGTAAGACTTATTCTATAAGTTGTTCACGATGAATCCTTTGAGTATTCAAAATCCGACCTTTGCTTGAAAAACCATGTCAATGCTATCTCGAAGCATGTCTGTGGAACGCCGATTTTTAACAGAAACATTTGAAGCCCAATGCTAAATGATTCTTGCTCAATTATCCAAACACCATTGTATGGGTAATTTCATGAAATTTCTATCCCCTTATCAAGGGTTTTCTACATTATATCTTGTCACGGATATCATGCTCTGCTTGTCCTTGCGAAGGATATACCCCCTGAAATATGTGTTTACACACATTTTCCTTTCCATTGTTCTGTTTAATCTGATAATCACATTTTCCTTTCCATTTTGGTTTAACCTTTCTTGTGATCTATTTGATCTAAGCAGAAATATTCTCGCTTATGTAAACACCTCGGTGTACAATTACATCGGCAAGACCTGTTACTATTGTTGATGACATTACGGTAGCCACCGATGGGCGAGAACTTAGCCTATTGGTCCGCTCGTTCAAATGAAAGGTGATAATGGTTCTCTTCATCCCTCGCCCTTGGTACCGAAATTGTTGCCGACATAATCGACAGGCTAACCTCTGACATGCCTTGCTTGCATGATCATGCAAGACGTCTCCGCCTTTCCTACTTTTAACCCACATTGTGGGCCCATAACCCATAGTTCCACAGGATCGAAACCTGACTCTCTTGTACATCCTTCATTCTGAAGTATCCTTTGCACTTAGCTTAGTACGTAATTCACGAGTCACCGTCCTAGAAATGATCTACTCTGGTATCAGACGCAATACTTATTCTTGTTGCTCTGGACCTGTTTCACACTTTGTTTCAAGCAACGAACGATTGCCCATCCGCTCGGAACTTCTTATTGCACCGTCTTACTTGCTCTCGATGTTTTCTTAAGTTTCAATTCGAGAGTTACTTTCCGCCACCTTTCCTGATGTTATCTACCAGATAAGTAACATTGTAGCGGTCCGTTCTTCCGAAGTTACCCCTTGTCCTTCGCATGTACGATGAAGACTCCGAAGAAAAGATGACGACTTCATCATGATGACCTGAAGCAGAGAAATGAAGACATCAACGTAATGGATAGACCTCTTCGAGAAGAGCAACCAAGGTCGAGATACTCGTTAGAATTTCGTAACCCAATCTTTCCCCCTTACCCTACCACTTAAATCTCGGGACGAGATTTCATGTAGTGGAGGAGAATTGTGACGCCCGGATAATTAGGCTACAGTAATCACACGTTAATGATGCCACGTCACCTTTGTCACTGTAATTAATCTCGAGTTAATTCAAAACCGTTTCAAATTTAAATCCTAAATAAGTCAAACGACAAAAGTTTTCAAATATTAAAACAAAAATGTTCGAGCTATGTCAATTATTGCATCGGTAGTTATGGTGAAGTAAACACATTTTTATGAAATGCCTAAATACTTTTAAATGAATTTAAACAAAAAAGAAATAATAAAAGGGAATACAAAAATAGAAAACAAAACAAAACAAAAAAAGAATAAAAGGGCCCCCTGACCAACTGGGCCAGGCGGCCCAGCTCACCGGCCAGGCCGGCCGACCCAGCCCTGCCTTAACCCCACGAGGGGGGGAAACCCTAACCGACACTCCCCCCAACTCCCTACTCCCCACTCGCTCTCCCCCACCCCCGCTGGATCTGGATCGGGAGCCCGGTCCCCTTCTCCCTCGCTCGGTGCCTGGCATCTCGTCGCCATGAGTGGACGCTTGGCCCTGAGCTGCCCGCCACTGCTTCCTCCTCCCCACTGACTGCTCCCACGTCGCTCGTCGTCCCGTCACCCCCTCGACCACCGCTGCCCAGACCCTACTTCTCGGTGAGGCCACGGCCTCTGCGCCCTCCCTCTCTCTCCCTCGCCCGTGCTCGTCTCCTCCACCTTTCGCCCGCTCAGGCCGCCCTCTCTCTCAGCCGCCTCACAAGACTTTCGCCCCTTGCCAGTGGCAGGCTGCGCCACCCAGCATACTGGCCGTCTGGCTGGCCACTCCACCCTCCGGCCCTCGGCCTCGCCTACATAACAACCGCTCGGGCGATGGCGCGCCCATACGAAGGCCGTCGAAACACGTCTGTTGCTCGCCCAGCGCCAAATCCACCGCCTCCCCTCACGCTTTCGCCACTCCGGCCTCCTCACGACCAGCAGCGCCGTCGTGGCGCATCCGCCCTGACCCTCGCCCGCCTCTGCTGATCCGTCGCGCTTCGTGGCGGACCCGCTCGACCATGGCCTCGCCATGGCCATCGACCTCGCTTGGCGCCTGCCGTTCACCCCCACAGGCGTGCGCTTTCGGCAACATCGCCACGCCTGCTACGCCACCCGAACCCGCTATGGCCCTTAGGGCCTATGACATATGGGCCCTGCCCACAGAACGGTTAAAAATAATAAAAAATAAAATAATAACAATAATAATAATAATAATAATAATAATAAATAATTAAATCAATTAATTAATTAAGTTAATTAATCATAATTAGATTAACCTAATTAACGGTTAGTTAATTAATCAATCAAAGTCAATGGGGCCCACCCCTAATTAATTCTGATTAGATTAATTAAATTTTGGATAATTAACATGTGTCTCTGACCAGTGGGACCCACATGTCAGTGACCCAGTCAACACCTCTGTTGACTGCTGATGTCAGCATGACATCATGCTGATGTCATAAATCCATTTTCTAATTAATTTAAAATAATTAATTAAATTCCAGAAATTAATAAAATCTTTAGAAAATCATATCTTTTAATCCGTAACTTCGGATTAAATTATTTTCAACATGAAAGTTGCTTTCGTAGCATTTAGACGAACCAGGTGCAGCCCCGGCCGTCCGCCACACACCTCTAACATATCAAGCTCGCAACTTTCCCCCTCCGGCTCCTCTGCCCGAAAACGCAAAACACCGGGGATACATTCCCGGATGTTTCCCCCCTTCACCGGGATCACCTCATACCGTGTTAGGGCACGCCTAGCATCACTCTTTGCTTTGTCATGCATCGTCATGCATCTGTTTGCATTGTATTCATTGTTTCTCCCCCCTCTTCTTCGGCTAGACACCGAGACCGACGCCGCTGCTACCTAGTACAACTACGGAGTTGACGACCCCTCTCTCTTGCCAGAGCAACCAGGCAAGCGCCCCCTTGATCACCAGATATCGCCTATTCTTCTCTATCTGCTTGCATTAGAGTAGTGTAGCATGTTCTCGCTTTGATTAATCCTATCTTCCGCATAGCATGTCCTTGCTACTATTGTTGTTACCTTTACCGCTATCCCTCTTGCTTAGTATAGGATGCTAGTGTTCCATCGGTGGCCCTACATTCTTGTCCGTGCGCCATGCTATACTCTTTGGGCTGTGATCACTTTGGGAGGTGATCACGGGCATATACTATATACTTCACACTATTACATTACCTGTGATACTGTTCGGAGATGGGGCTGAAAGGACAGGTGGCTCCGTCCCGGTAGAGGTGGGCCTTGGTTCCCGACGGCCCCCGACTGTTACTTTGTGGTGGAGCGACAGGGTAGGTTGAGACCACCTAGGAGAGAGGTGGGCCTGGCCCTGGTCGGTGTTCGCGGATACTTAACACGCTTAACGAGATCTTGGTATTTGATCTGAGTCTGGCAATTTGGTCTAGACGCACTAACCAACCACGCTGAGGAGCGATTATGGGCACTTTCGACGTCGTGGTATCGGCCAAGCACTTCGTGACGTCGGCGATCGGCGGCGCGCCGGATTGGACTGAACGCCTGCTAGGCTAGGTCTTCTTCCGGCCGCCCATAGCGTCTTGGTGTGTGCTAAGGGCAATGGGCGGACCCACTGCGGCGCTTGGGTTTAGACCGGCGTGCTGACCTCTCTGTTGTGCCTAGGTGGGGCTGCGACGTGTTGATCTTCCGTGGCCGGGCATGACCCAAGAAAGTGTGTCCGGCCAAATGGGATCAAGCGTGTTGGGTTATGTGGTGCACCCCTACAGGGAAGTTAATCTATTCGAATAGCCGTGATCTTGATAGCAGGACGACTTGGAGTTGTACCTTGACCTTATGACAACTAGAACTGGATACTTAATAAAACACACCCTTCCAAGTGCGGATATAACCCGGTGATCGCTCTCTAACAGGGCAATGAGGAGGGATCGCCGGGTAGGTTTATGCTATGCGATGCTACTTGGAGGACTTGATCTACTCTCTTCTACATCTTTGCAAGGCGGAGGCGGCTGAGCGTAGTCTTCGATAAGACTAGCTATCCCCCCCTTATTCTGGCATTCTGCAGTTCAGTCCATCAATATTACCTCTTTACACATATACCCATGCATATGTAGTGTAGCTCCTTGCTTGCGAGTACTTTGGATGAGTACTCACGGTTGCTTTTCTCCCCTTTTCCCTTTCCTTCTACCTGGTTGCCGCAAGAACTGCAGATCTTGGAGTCGAGCCGACGCCACCGTCGGACGACGACTCCTACTACTACTGGAGGTGCCTACTACTACGCAGCAGCCCGACGATTTACTGTGAGTAGTTAGGAGGATCGAGGCGGGGAGGCCTGCGCCTCTTCGATCTGTATCCTAGTTTGTGCTAGCCATCTTATGGCAACTTGTTTCACTTATGTACGTACTTTCAGATATTGTGGCTTCCGCTGACTCGTCTATGATCGAGCACTTGTATTCGAGCCCTCGAGGCCCCAGGCTTGTATTATGATGCTTGTATGACTTATTTATGTTTTAGAGTTGTGTTGTGATATCTTCCCGTGAGTCCCTGGTCTTGATCGTACACATTTGCGTGCATGATTAGTGTATGATTGAATCGGGGGCGTCACACCTAGTGACAAGCATTAAGCATAGCAAAGTCATAGCAACATCAATCTCAGAACACAATGGATACTAGGGATCAAACCCTAACAAAACTAACTCGATTATATCATAGATTTCATCCTACCCATCACCGTCCAGCAAGCCTACGATGGAATTACTCACACACGGCGGTGAGCATCATGAAATTGGTGATGAAGGATGGTTGATGATGACGATGGCGACGAATCCCCCTCTCCGGAGCCCCGAACGGACTCCAGATCAGCCCTCCCGAGAGGTTTTAGGGCTTGGCGGCGGCTCCGCATCGTAAAACGCGATGAATTCTTCTCTCTGTTTTTTTCTCCCCGAAAGTGAATATATGGAGTTGGAGTTGAGGTCGGTGGGCGTCAGGGGGCCCACGAGGCAGGGCGGCGCGCTCTAGGGGGTAGGCACGCCCCCCACCCTCGTGGACAGGGTGTGGGCCCCCTGACGTTGATTTCTCTTCCAGTATTTTTCTTATTTTCCAAATAGATCTTCCATGGAGTTTCAGGTCATTCCGAGAACTTTTGTTTCTGCACATAAATAACACCATGGAAAAGTCTGCTGAAAACAGCGTCTGTCCGGGTTAGTTCCATTCAAATCATGCAAGTTAGAGTCCAAAACAAGGGCAAAAGTGTTTGGAAAAGTAGATACGACGGAGACGTATCAAACGGCGAGGGGGGCACAGCATTGCCGGGATAGAGCGAAGCTTGAAACTGCGGCCATGGCGGTGGTGGGGATCGGAGAGTGACTCCGGGGACGAGAGAAGGGCTTGGGGAGGCTTGATGACTACGAGGGAGCTCGGGACGGGCTTAAATAGCCGTGGGGATGAGCTCTAGGGGAGGGGAGGAGGTGACATGCGGCATGCGACGTGTCCGTGCGTCGGCGACGCGCACACGCGGCCAAGGGTCATGGGAACGGCGGCAAGGCGACGAGAGGGATGCAGACGACGCACAGGGGCTCATGGAGACGAGGGGCGCTCGCGGACGAGAGGGAGAAGAGGACAAGAACAAGGAAGACGACGGTGCACGGGCGTGCACTGTGCTCGGCGACGGCGATGGCTCAACGAGGAAGCAAACGAAGGGGGAAATGGGCCAAGGCACACGGCGATGATGAGGCTGAGCTGGTTGACAAGCTTGGACGAGCCAGAGCCAGCGGGAGATGCGCTACTATGGCCAACAGTGGCTAGACCACCGATTTGGCTGGCACTGCCCGTGGTCACCACCGACAACGCATGCTCTGGTCGTCTACTTGGTGCCAAATGATGTCTACAGCGTAGTCCTTCCAACGCTCATTAAGACTGAAGTGATGGAACGAGCAAAGGTGTAGTGAGCAGAGGGAAACAGGCTCGACAAGTTTGATGTTGCAAACTTGGCAACATCCTGGTGATCAGCACAGAGAGGTTAAGGGCAAAACTGGTTGTCTAGGAGGTTTAGGATAGCAAGGACTACGGTCCTGGGAAGTTGGAAGGGATTTGGGGAAGGATTTAGCATAGCTGCAGTTCAAATGCCAAATCTGACCCAGAAAGCAAATGACGAAGAAGCACTCACTAGGAGTGTTGGATTAGGTTGAAACTTGGTAAAGCTTCCTGATTTGGTCATATGTAGATGTTGCAAAAATATCATACCAAATGGACTTGCCAAATTGGTACTTGTTTCACATGCATCAGATCTGACCAGAAAGTTTGGAAAAATCCAGGAAAATATTGGCTACATGAAATGAGCCAAAATTTGTTGGAGATAGGTTATATGGAGAGGATAAGGCTTAGGAATATTTTCAGCCATAATGGAGCAAGATAAAATAGACTTGCTTCACAAACTGAAAATTTGGACAGAAACCAAGAATTGCTCCTGTGCTCACATAGCTCAATGAAATGAGCTAAATTTATGTGGAGGCTAATGATTTGGAATAATTGAGAAGATGTAAAAGTTTCATCCCATTTGGAAACTCTATGAAGGTACTTCCTTCACCAAGTTGCATTCTGGTAAGAAACTTTGGAAAATTGCACAGGGATCTAAGATGAATGGATTGAGCTCATCTTTGGTATTCATGGGTTTCTTATGAAGGTTAATCACCCTACCAAATTGCAGCTCAATTGGAATTAGGAATAAAGCACTTCCTTTGCAAAATTTCAGAGAAGGCAGAAACTTGCATTGGATAATGTGCCAAAATTTTGAACTATGGAACATGAGGCAAGAATGGAACTAGTGATTATATAGCAAGGACGAGCTCCACAATTTATGTGAGAATTTTCCCTGCTATAAAAATAGTAGTTCCTTTAGGAAGTGGCAGAAATGCAATATTGGTATTAAATAGGAAAAGGCAATTTTCCATATTTAATTATGGCCAATATCTTTGCCAGAGCTTGGATTAGGCATAAATATCAACTCCACCAATCCTCATGAATTTGGGAGAGCACTAGATATGCCTTTGGATTTTACTCCTCAGAAAGGCAAGAAAAGGAATAAATCATCATTCAAAAATATTGCATTGGACTTGGCAATATTTTTGCATATCCAAGGATTAGGAGGATAGGAGGGTCTCTAGGAACAGATGGGATGATCAACAGATCGAGGAAAATGATGGCTCCTTTGTATTCACAAAGGGCACATTCAAATTCCAAAGATTGGAACTAGGGTTTGAAAGGATTTGAGATGATGCAAAGAGGTCTTGCCTTGACAAAGACATGAGCAAGGTTTTGAAAGGTTGGAAATGGCAAAAATTCTCAGAGTGATCCAACAAACTCAGGAGAAAGTTTTGAAAATGAGTGCCAGGAAGGAATAACAGCTCAAAAATTGATAACCCGATTTTGGGGCTGTTACACGGAAGTTCCACAACCACGAGATCCAATCTAGAGCCCTATTCCGGCACTCTGCTAGAGGGGAACACGATCACAGAGGGGTTCATCATCCTCATTGGTGCCTCTCCCATGATGCGTGAGTAGTTCACCATAGACCAACGGGTCCATAGGAAGTAGGTAGATGGCTTCTTCTCTCTTTTTGATTCTCAATTCAATGGTCTCTTTGAGACCTATTTGATATACTAACTTGCCGTGTGTTTGTTGTGATCCGATGAAGTTCGAGTTTATGATCAGATTTTTATCCATGAATATTATTTGAGTCTTTTTTGATATCTTATATGCATGATTATTTATAGCCTCGTATTTCTTCTCTGAATCTTTTGTTTAGTTAGGCCAACTAGATTGATTTTTCTTGCAATGGGAAAAGGTGCTTTGTGATGGGTTCGATCTTGAAGTGTCCTCACCCAGTGACAGAAGGGGAGCGAGGCACGCATGTATCATTGCTATTAAGGATAAAAATATGGGAACTATTCCTACATGAATAGATCTCGTCTACACATGTCAACGTTCTTATTGCATTACTCCGTTTCTTCATGAACTTAATACACTAGATGCATGCTGGTTAGCGGTCAATGTGTGGAGTAATAGTAGTAGATGCAGAATCGTTTCGGTCTATTAATCTTGGACGTGATGCCTATATATTGATCATTGCCTTGGATATCATCATAATTATTTGTTCTTCTATCAATTGCCCAACAGTAATTTGTTTACCCACCGTGTGCTATTTTCTCGAGAGAAGCCACTAGTGAAACCTATGCCCCCGGGTCTATCTTTTATCATATTTGCCTTTTGATCTATCTTTTGCCGTATTTGTTTTCATATCTATTATACCAAAAACCCAAAAACACATTGCTGCACTTTTTCTTTACTTATTTTATTTTGTGTTTTATTAAGATCTATTTATCCAAACTCATACAAATCAATCTATCTTTTTACCAAGGAGGGATTGACAACCCCTCTTACGCGTTGGGTTGCGAGGATTTGTTCTTTGTGTACATGTACTGTTTACATAGTGTTGCTTGGTTCTCCTACTGGATTGATACCTTGGTTTCTTAACTGAGGGAAATACCTACCGTAGCTATACTGCATCATCCCTTCTTCTTTGGGGAAATACTGATGCAGTTTCAAGCTGCATCAAAAGGAATTTCTGGCGCTGTTTCCGGGGAGACATCATCAACATCTATCAGGTTCCTAATCACAAATCTCATCTCCTTGCAATTTACATTATTTGCCATTTTCCTCTCGTTTTCATCTCCCCCAGTTCTAAAACATTTTTGTGAAATGCACAAAAATATTTTCCTTTTTATTTGCCTTCTTTTCGTTTGCCTTTTTCTTGTTTTCCTCTTTGCTTGTGTTGCCATACGTCTTCTATCTGCTTGCATCTTAAGCGCTAAAAATCTATTGATATGGATCTTCATCCACTTGCTAATCTTTCCAAAAGATTCAATTATGATGAACCAATTGATAGTGAATTGACTTCACTAGATTATCTTTATGAAGTTTTGCTTGAGATTCATGAATCTGAAAATTCTGATGAAGTGTTAAGCGAAGAAATTTATAAAGTGATTCATGGTAGCTCCTTGAATGAAAAGCATGATTGCAATGATGTTATTATAAATTCTATTAATGTCAATTATGTTAGTGATATGCAAAACCCCGACTTGGGGATGCCTATTTTTTTATGTCCACTACTTATTGCAGTGATCATGATTGGGGTGATATTGATTCTTATGATCTTGAAAATTTATTTAAGCCTCATGATGAATATGAAATTGATAATAATGTTTGCAATATTATTGAAAGTGGGTTTGAAAGAGTGTCAGCTCTAGGGAAAAAGAATCCCACATATTTGGAGAGTGTTCAATCTTGTGAAATTTTTAATAAAAGTGGGTTTGGAGAGGTCATGACTTTAGTTGATGCTAATCCCACTATCTTAGAAGATTACAAAACTTTTATGCATATGGATCATGAAGAGAAAATTTATATGATAGCTATATTGTTGAATTTGATTTATGATCCTACTTGTGATTATTATGAGATAGGAAAATATGGTTGTAGAAATTTTCATGTTACTAAATTACCTCTTGATATATTGAGATCGCTATTGTTTCTTTCTTTTTTCTTTCATATGCTAGATATTTCTTGTCTCGATAATTTGTTTGCCTACAAAATACCTATGCATAGGAAGTATGTTAGACTTAAATGTGTTTGTCACAAGTTTTATGATTCTCTCTTTATATTCAATTCTTGACTTTCATGTGAGCATCGTTAAATTTGCAAGCCTATCTTAATGGCTATAAAGAAAGAGCTTGTTGGGAGGCAACCCAATGGAAAAAATAAATTTTCTCTTTTTCTTTGTGTTCTTGAGTGTTTGTACAACGATGCTACTGTTATAATTGTGCTTTTATGTTTCAATTAGTGTTTGAGCCGAGTAAAGCCTTTGGGATCATGTTGGGCGATAGTTGTTTGATCTTGTTGAAAAACAGAAACTTCCGCATCTAGTAGCAGAATTGTTAAAAATCACAGAAGCGCGATAAAATTCTTTTTTTTACAAAAGATTCATATGCAAATTGCCTACATTGTCCTAATTTTTCAGAATTTTTGGAGTTACAGAAGAACGGACAAATTCCAGATTACTACAGATTGTTCTGTTTCTAACGGATTTTCTTTTCATTGCATTCTGTGCTTATTTTGATGAATCTATGGATTGTATCGGGGGGGTATGATACGTCTCCAACGTATCTATAATTTTCGATTGTTACATGCTATTATTATCCATCTTGGATGTTTTATATGCATTTATATGCTATTTTATATTATTTTTGGGACTAACCTATTAACCTAGAGCCTAGTGCCAGTTTCTGTTTTTTTCCTTGTTTTTGAGTTTTGCAGAAAAGGAATATCAAACAGAGTCCAAACGAGCTAGAAATTTACGGTGATTTTTTATACCAGAAGAAGCCCCCGAAGCACAAGAGTTGGGCCAGAAGAGTCCCGAGTGAACGACAAGGGTGGAGGATGCACCCACCCCCTAGGGCGCGCCCCCTGCCTTATCGCTGACTCATGGACCCCCCCCCCCTCCCCCTGACGTGAAACCGACGCCAAAAATTCCTATGAATCCAGAAATCCCCTGAAAGAAACCTAAACCGGGAGTTCCGCCGCCGCATGCCTCTGTAGCCACGAGAAACCAATCGGGAGCCCGTTCTGGCACCTTACCAGAGGGGGAAACCATCACCGGTGGCCATCTTCACCATCCTGACGGTCTCCATGATGAGGAGGGAGTAGTTCACCCTCGGGGCTGAGGGTATGTACCATTATCTATTTGTTTGATCTCTCTCTCTCTCTCTCTCTCTCTCTCTCTCTCTCTCTCGTGTTCTTGATTTGGCACGGTCTTGATGTCCCATGAGCTTTGTTATTATAGTTGGATCATATGGTGTTTCTCTCCCTCTACCTTCTTATGATGAATTGAGTTTTACCTTTGAGGTTTCACTATTATCGGATTGAATACTATTATGGATTTGAGAACACTTGATGTATGTCTTGCATGGGATACCCGTGATGACAATGGGGTGTTCTATTGATTCACTTGATGTATGTTTTGGCATTCAACTCGCGGATTCCTGAGGTGACATTGGGGTAATCTATGCATAGGGGTTGGTGCACATTTTCGTCCTTGTTTCTCCGGTAGAAATCTTGGGGCACTCTTTGCAGTCCTTTGTGTTGGATTGAATATTATGAATCTGAAGTTGTTTGATGCATATCATATAATTGACCCATGGATACTTGCTACCTCTTGAGCTTGCGTTGGTTTTTTCCTTGAAGAGGAAAGGGTGATGCAGCAAAGTATATAAAGTAAGTATTTCCCTCGGCTTTTGAGAACCAAGGTATCAATCCAGTAGGAGAAAATGCTCAAGCCACCGAATACCTGCACAAACAAACACCAACTTGCACCCAACACGATAAAGGGGTTGTCAATCCATTCACGGTTATTTGCAAAGTGAGATCTGATAGAGACGGATAAACGGTACAATAATATTTTTGGTTTATGGAACGGAAAGTAAAAGATTGCAAAGAAAGTAAATAGGAAACTAAAATTGTAGATCAGAAACTTATAAGATGGAAGTAGACCCGGGGGCCATAGGTTTCACTAGAGGCTTCTCTCAAGATAGAAAATATTATGGTGGGTGAACAAATTCTTCTTGAGCAATTGATAGAAAAGCGCAAAGTTATGGCGATATCTAAGTCAATGATCATGAATATAGGCATCACGTCATTTCAAGTAGACCAAAATGATTACGCATCTACTACTATTACTCCACACATCGACCGACTCACTGCATGCATCTAGAGTATTAAGTTCATAAGAACAGAGTAACGCATTAAGTAAGATGACATGATGTAGAGGAATTAACTCAATCAATATGATGAAAACCCCATCTTTTTATCCTCGATGGCAACAATACAATACGTGTCGGTTCCCCTTCTGTCACTACGATCGAGCACCGCAAGATTGAACCCAAAGCTAAGCACTTCTCCCATTGCAAGAAAACCCTATCTAGTTGGCCAAACCAAATCAATAGTTCGAAGAGACTTGCAAAGATATCAAATCATACATATAAGAATTCAGAGAAAATTCAAATAACATTCATAGATAAGCTGATCATAAATCCACAATTCATCGGATCTCGGCAAACACACCGCAAAAGAGTATTACATCGAATAGATCTCGAAGAACATCGAGGAGAACTTTGTATTGAGAATCAAAGAGAGAGAAGAAGCCATCTAGCTACTAGCTATGGACCCGTGGAGTGTGGTAAACTACTCACGCTTCATAGGAGAGGCAATGGTGTTGGTGGTGAAGCCCTCCGTGATCGAATCCCCCTCTGGCAGGATGATGGAAATGGCAGCTAGATGGAATCTCATGGGTACAGAAGGTTGCGGTGGTGGAAAAGTGGTTTTGTGGCTCTCCTAGAAGGTTTTGGGATATTTGAGAATATATAGGCGGAAGAAATAGGTCGGTGGAGTCACGAGGGGCCCACAAAGGGGTGGGGCACCCCCCTGGGCGTGCCTCCCGACCTTGTGGCCGCCTCGTGGCTTTCCTGACGTGCACTCCAAGCCCTCTGGATGTCTTCTGGTCCAAGAAAAATCATCGTGAAATTTTCATTCCGTTTGGACTTCGTTTGGTATTCCTTTTCTACGAAACTCTAAAACAAGGAAAAAAACAAGAACGGGCACTGGGCTCTAGGTTAACAGGTTAGTCCCAAAAATCATATAAAATAGCATATTAATGCATATCAAACATCCAAAACAGATAATATAATAGCATGGAACAATCAAAAATTATAGATACATTGGAGACGTATCAAGCATCCCCAAGCTTAATTCCTGCTCGTCCTCGAGTAGGTAAATGATAAAAATAGAATTTTTTATGTGGAATGCTACCTAAAATATTTGTCCATGTAATTCTCTTTATTATGGCATGAATTTTCAGATCTGTATGATTCAAAACAAAAGTTCAATATTGACATAAAAACAATAATACTTCAAGCATACTAACAAAATAATTATGTCTTCTCAAAATTACATGGCCAAAGAAAGCTTATGCCCACACAATCGTATAGTCTGGCTATGCTCCATCTTCATCACACAAAATATTTAAATCATGCACAACCCCGATGACAAGCCAAGCAATTGCTTCATACTTTTGACGTTCTCAAACTTTTTCAACTTACACGCAATACATGAGCGTGAGCCATGGACATAGCACTATAGGTGGTATAGATGGTGGTTGTGGAGAAGAAAAAAAATAAGGAGATAGTCTCACATCAACTAGGCGCATTAACGGGCTATGGAGATGCCCATCAATAGATATCAATGTGAGTGAGTAGGGATTACCATGCAACATATGCACTAGAGTTATAAGTTTATGAAAGCTCAAAAAGAAAACTAAGTGGGTGTGCATCCAACTCGCTTGCTCACGAAGACCTAGGGCAATTTGAGGAAGCCCATCATCGGAATATAGAATCCAAGTTCTATAACAAAAATTCCCACTAGTATATGAAAGTGACATCATAGGAGACTCTCTATCATGAAGATCATGGTGCTACTTTGAAGCACAAGTGTGGTAAAAGGATAGTAACATTGCCCCTTCTCTATTTTCTCTCATTTTTTATTGGGCCTTCTCTCATTTTTTGGCCTCTTTTTTTTTAGTCCGGAGTCTCATCCTGACTTGTGGGGGAATCATAGTCTCCATCATCCTTTCCTCACATGGGACAATGCTCTAATAATGAAGATCATCACACTTTTATTTACTTACAACTCAAAAATTATAACTCGATACTTAGAACAAAATATAACTCTATGTGAATGCCTCCGGCGGTGTACCAGGATGTGCAATGAATCAAGAGCGACATGTATAAAAAATGATGAACGGTGGCTTTGCCACAAATACGATGTCAACTACATGATCATGCAAAGCAATATGGCAATGATGATGCATGTCATAATAAACAGAACGGTGGAAAGTTGCGTGGCAATATATCTCGGAATGGCTATAGAAATGCCATAATAGGTAGGTATGGTGGCTGTTTTGAGGAAGGTATAAGGTGGGTTTATGGTACCGGCGAAAGTTGTGCGGTACTAGAGAGGCTAGCAATGGCGGAAATGTGAGAGTGCGTATAATCCAGGGACTCAACATTAGTCATAATGAACTCACATACTTATTGCAAAAATCTATTAGTCATCGAAACAAAGTACTACACGCATGCTCCTAGGGGGATAGATTGGTAGGAAAAGACCATCGCTCGTCCCCGACCGCCACTCATAAGGAAGACAATCAATAAATAAATCATGCTCCGACTTCATCACATAATGGTTCACCATACGTGCATGCTACGGGACTCACAAACTTTAACACAAGTATTTCTCAAATCCAAAACTACTCACTAGCATGACTCTAATATCACCATCTTCATATCTCAAAACAATCATAAGGAATCAAACTTCTCATAGTATTCAATGCACTTTATATGAAACTTTTTATTATATCCCTCTTGGATGCCTATCACATTAGGACTAATTTTATAACCAAAGCAAATTACCATTATGTTTTAAAGACTCTTAAAATAACATAAGTGAAGTGCGAGGGTTCATCAATTTTCTATAAAATAAAATCACCGCCATGCTCTAAAAAGATATAAGTGAAGCACTAGAGCAAATTTTCCTAGCTCAAAAGATATAAGTGAAGCACATAGAGTATTCTAATAAATCACGATTCATGCGTGTCTCTCCCAAAAGGTGTGTACAGCAAGCATGATTGTGACAAACTAAAAAGCAAAGACTCAAATCATACAAGACGCTACAAGCAAAACACATATCATGTGGTGAATAAAAATATAGCCTCAAGTAAAGTTATCGATAGACGAAGATGAAAGAGGGGATGCCTTCCCGGGGCATCCCCAAGCTTAGGCTCTTGGTTATCCTTGAATATTACCTTGGGGTGTCGTGGGCATCCCCAAGCTTAGGCTCTTGCCACTCCTTATTCCATACTCCATCAAATCCTTACCCAAAACATGAAAACTTCACAACACAAAACTCAACAAAAAATCTCATAAGCTCCGTTAGTATAAGAAAATAAATCACCACTTTTGGTACTGTTGTGAACTTATTCTTTATTTATATTGGTATAATATCTATTGTATTCCAACTTTTCCATGCTTCATACCCCCTGATAATAGCCATATATTCATCAAAATAAGCAAACAACACGCGAACAACAAAATCTGCCAAAAACAGAACAGTCTGTAGCAATCTAGATATTTCGAATACTTCTGTAACTCCAAAAATTCTGAAAATATTATGACGACCTAAGAATTTGTTTATTAATCTTCTGCAAAAAATCAATATTTTTATCACGCTCCTGTGATTTTTAACAATTCCAGGACTGAGCGCAAAAGTTTCTGTTTTTCAGCAAGATCAAATCAACAGTGAACGTAAGCTATCCCAAAGGTCATACTTGGAACAAACACTAATTAAAAAACAAAACCACATCTAACGGAGGCTAGATGTCAAACCCTAAATTGCTTGTATTTAG
The DNA here is from genome assembly GCA_021605145.1 of Aegilops bicornis. Lineage (NCBI taxonomy): Eukaryota > Viridiplantae > Streptophyta > Magnoliopsida > Poales > Poaceae > Aegilops > Aegilops bicornis. The sequence goes on along the minus strand of CM038670.1, from coordinate 254,331,128 downwards.
TTGCATCGTGAGCATCCATGCATCATGTTTAAATTTATGAAATTTGAATTGGGGATGTTCAAACCCTAGCACCAAATGAATTCAACTAGGTTCAAATAAAAATATTTTCAATGAACCCAAAATGCCCTTCAAATTTTTTCATTAGTTATGGAAAAAGGTTAAAACCTTTACCAGAGGTCATGCACATTTTTCCAAGGCATTTATGGTCTTTGAATTAACTCATACTGTATTTGAATTGGAGCTATTAACTCCTATAAAATATTTGGTAGCTCCAAATATTCTGAAACATTTTGTGGAGCTTTGGAATAATCCATATTGCTTCTACAATAAATCTCAGAAGCTACAAAAATATTTGGTTAGCAAACCAAATTCAGAACAATTACAGAAATAGAAAACAGAAATGGGAGAGAGAGAGAGGAAACCTTACCGTGCAGCCCACAACTGTAGTGGCCTACTGGCCAAAGCCAGCCCGGCCCACTAGGGGCAGCACTGTCTTCTTCCTCCTGCCAGGAGGAGAAGCGATTCGTGCGTCTTGCGCAGCGAGACGCACCGGCTCCTCCACGCCTCGTGCCCCTCATTTGCTCGAGTCGCCTCCATGCGTACCACGCCGCCCCCTCGACCCTCTCTCACTCTCCCTCGAGCTCTCCCCCTCCTCTGCTCTCTCCCTTGCATCACCCGAGCGCCACTGTCGCCGTCGCTTGTTGCCGCCGTGGCCACAACCACTGCCTCGCCTCGCCGATGCGCTCAAAAGCTCCGCCTCGACACCCCCATCCTCTACGAAGAGCCATGCGACGCCGGACGCCCTACATCGCCGGCTACCTCGCCTTCTTCCTCCTCTGCCGCCGAAGATCGCCTCGCTGCCCCGACCGCTCCAGCCCTTCCCCGAGCCGCTAACCATCCCTGCAGCTCCGAGGTGAGCCGCTGAACCGACCCCCCTTGCCCCGTCGTCCCTCGCGCCCGCTAGCCACCTCCCGGCGAACACCCGACACCATCGTCCGCCATGGCCGACGAGCTCCGTGATATTAAGCCCCTCCGCCCAGACCAGTCGCTCCGGCGTGCTTCTGCTGCCCCGTAGGTGCCGCCTAGCCCCTCCGTTTTCTTGCCCGAGCACCGCAGCCGCATCCCCGCGCGTGTACGAGCTCCGGCCGCCGCCTGGCTTGACGCCACCGCTGCTGCCGTCCACCTCGCTCCCTCCCGTGGCCACCACTGGATGTGTGTGAGTGCCAGCGTCCCGTAGCTGCAAACCACGCTCAAAAGCATCGCCTGTAGCTCAATCCCGAGCAGACTCCACCGCGGCTTGAGGTCACCGCCGGCCAAACTCCGGCATGCTGGCGTGGCGGCGTAATTAGTGCTAATCTCCATTAATTACCCATCCTAACAGACACTGACATGTGGGTCCCCCAGCCTAATTAGGTTAGTCTAAATTTCCTGTTTAGATTAGTGCTAACCTGTGTGGACCCCACGTGTCAGCTTTGACTTTGATCAAGTCAGCGTTGACCGGTCCCACATGTCATCCACCCAAACCTGCCCTGTGCCACTGACGTGTGGACCCCGCACGTCAGGTTTGACCTGGACCCCGTCTATTGACGTCCTGAGGTCAGCATGACATAGTGCTGATGCAGTAAATGTTTCTGGAGTTTAAAATAAATCAGAAATGTTTTATTTATTTCAGAAAATGTTCAAAACTTCTAAAAATCATAGAAATTCAACCGTAGCTCAGAATGAAATAATTTATATATGAAAAATTATCAGAAAAATCCAATCTATCCATCTGTACTAGTTTCATGCATGACAAACCCACCTAAGCCTGCTGTATAGGTGAAAACACATGAATGGCATATACAAATGTTTAATTTGGAGTTGCATTTGAACCCTTGGTTCAAATGGAGTTCATTCAAATAGAATTCTAGATGCATTAGCACAAACCACATCACATCTTCATGCCATGTTCATGCATCATATTGTTGCATATGCTTGTGTATTGATTGTCGACACCATCCTTCTCGATAGGTCTTGCTCCGGAGAGTGCTCCAGAGTACCTGTCTAAGGAGCAGTGCCCCCCTGTTGATCTTTCAGGCAAGCAAAACCCCCTTGTTCATTCTGATACAATCCCACTCTCTTGCTCCCGCTCTCTTTTACTGCATTAGGACAACAACGATTCAATTGTTACATGCTGCGGTAGTTGAACCCCTTTTCCTCTGCATGACATGTCATTGCCACAGTATATAGATGAAACCGACTAGCATGAGTAGGAGTTGTTTGAGCCCTAATGTGCCTACTCATTCATGCTTGTTTGTCATGCACACTCTTTGCTTAGAGTTAAGTCAGGTATAATTGATCGAGGATGAATTGGAATGTGGTGAACATGTCCCTCGTTGAGAGCTAAGTGTGTGAACACGATTTGGTAAAGGTAGCGGTGAGAGGCCATGTAGGAGTACATGGTGGGTTGTCTCATTGCGGTCGTCCTCGAGGCCCGAGTTACGTGTTTGTGATCCATGAGCGATTCTTGCCATGCATTGGAATGCTTAAGTGCCCCTCTCGACTTATTAACCAACTTTGATCTCTGTCCAGGAGTTGCAACTAGTTTCTGGTGTTTGTAGGTAGTGTTAGTAGTCTACCAAGTGGCACCCGGTACAGGTGGGCTTGGGACAGACTAGGCAGAGTGGCACAGTGTACGAAGTGGCACCCGGATGGTGGGCTTGGGAACCCTGCTCACATTGTTTGGGGCCGTGAGCGACACCCCGGCTGGATCTCCTTGCGGATGGAACCCGAATAGGCGATAAACCTGGACTAGAGACTTGTGTGGTTAGTCAGGTCGTTGCCAACTCCCTCGCCAGGCTTCCGCTTGAAGTTTTCCGAGATACACGACGTGTACATGGTGGGAAGTGGCGAGAGCGTGTGTGAAGAATTACACCCCTGCAGGGTTAACATCATCTATTCGAATAGCCGTGTTCGTGGTAAAGGACTTCTGGGTTGACTGTACAGTTCATAGACAAGTGAAAGTGGATACTCTAGAACGCGCAAGATAAGCATGCGTGCTATGGATGGCGTTCTCGTAGGGAGACGGGAGCGGATCCATAGTGGTGTATTGATATGGTGAATATCTGGACTCGTGTGCGCCACCTCAAAAGAGTTACTTGCAGTCGTAGTTTAGGATAGCCATCGAGTCAAAGCTGGCTTCTGCGGTTAAACTCCACCACCTGGTTGATCTTGATGCATATGTAGCTAGTTACGATGTAAGTCTTCTTTGGGTACATTTGTACTCACGTTTACTTAATTTATGTTTTTGCGAGAGAGACTTGGTCTCGCTAGTAGTTCTGGTGGACTTCCACGTTTAGCTTGTAACCTCATTTCTGAGCTTGTACCTTGGGAGGGTCTTGTAGTTAGTCAGGCTTCTCAGCCTTTTTCTTTTGTAGTTTTCTGTACTCAGACAAGTTAAGCTTCCGCATGTGCTTGTTGCTTGTATGCTCTATATGTTGGGTCATCAGACCCATGTTTGTAATATCTGGCTCTTCAGAGCCTAATGAATAAATACTTTGAGTCGTAGAGTTTTGTTGTGATGCCATGTTGTATTTACACATATCGAGCATATTGTGTGTATGATTGAAATGCTTGGTATGTGCGGGATCCGACAACCTAGTTGTCTATCCTTGGTAGCCTCTCTTATGGGGAAATGTAGTCTAGTGCTTCCACTAAGCCATGGTAGTCTACTACAGCCCGGTTTACCGGAGTCCTGTTAGCCTAGTTGCTACTGCTCCGGGACACTTAGACTGGCCGGCATGTGATCCACTTCGTTCTTGTGTCTGTCCCTTCGGGGAAATGTCACACAGTGATTTTCGGAGACCTGCTAGCCTGCTACAGCCCGGGTTCCCGGAGTCCTGTTAGCCAGTTACTTACAGCCGGATTCACCTGGCGATGACCGACACGTTCGATGCTGGTTCATGTATGCTGTCCCGTAAGATTAGCACCACTTTGGGTTCACGACTAGTCATGTCAGCCCGGGTTCTCTGTCATATGGATGCTAGCGACACTATCACATACGCGAGCCAAAAGGCGCAAACGGTCCCAGGCCAGGTAAGGTGGCACCCATGGGAATACCGTGCGTGAGGACGCAAAGTGATATGATGTGTTACATGCTAGATCGATGTGACTTAGGATATGGGTCCCAACAACTTTGGTATCAGAGCGTGACTACCTATAGGATTACCAAAACCAAACTGGCCGAAGTCGTGTCTAGAAATGCTTTAGTTATATAAGGGAATTGATTGTGGAAGGGAACGTAAGGCTCTTTTTACTCCTTTACCTTATGCCCTTCTGATCTGAGTCAACCTCTTATTTTCTACGGGGATTAAGAACTAGGCTTCTCTTCTTTCTATCAGGATTACGTGTTACTAATTCTTAGAATCTTAGGATTGATGGTTCCAGGTCTCAATTCAGTCTCTACTACTTTTAGTATGTTGTCAGTTGAACCAGAACCTTGATATGATGTTGTTTAGTGACTATGCAAATCCTTGTGAATGTCTCAAATCTTTTTCTAAGCATTTACAGCCGTTATCTTTATGCGAGTCATCGAGGTTTCTAAATAGTCGATGCATTTGAAATCCTTCCCTTCCGTTCCTCGATGTCCTTTTGGTCGAATAAGCACACTAACCCGGTGAGTTGAGGTACTCTGTTGCCTCGACATATATGTTGAAGCTACTATTATGACCCTAGGTGTCTTAGAGAACCACCTAGTAATCCAGCCATGCTTTTATATTCCTAGTGTGATGATTCTGGCCACCATTCTCGAAAGCATCTCGTGATGTTATTTAGTTAGTAGGTATTCTATTTCTTGGTCCTTCAACCCAAGATTCACTCCACCTACCTCATGTTGATAGTGTTTGCTCGTTCCTTTAGGATATTAGTAACCTTTGTGATAGTCCTCAAGGTCCGTCGTATATCATTCTTCCAATACCATGAACCATCATGGCAAAAGTTCTCCTGAACCAAAGGATCACAATGAGAGTGCTCTTGATGAGTTCTCCATTCTAAATTGTGACTCTGCCATTTCTACCTTTATGCACGGGTTATTTGGGAGAAATGTTGAGCTTTGCTCGACATACTAATCTATGCATTCGCAACTCAGAAAATCATATATTCCTTGAGTTGTCCCTCTTCAGTTGTATCCCGACCTCCATCTATAAATTGATAGTCAGGAGTAGTTGTGCATCTGTGTTATCGATGCATATCATTCTTGTGGTCCGTCAAGCGATTATATTCCGGAATGACTAGGAGAAACAAACTCCGGTACCTTATCCATTTCTTGGATTGGGTCAAAGCAGTTGTATTCCGCAGATCAAATGCCAACCCAGCTTTTGATTCTGTTCTACCCTGAAGTATTACCGTCTTATGTCAAGAATGTCATGAGAATTGCACCACCTCTTATGAATTCTTGACGCAGTGATACCTCTTGCCATCATTGTTCATTCCTCGGTTCCCGTGTTATTGTAACCGGAATGTCGACAAGTGAATCGTGATGTGTGAAATCAATACCCCTAGCAACTGTGTTGCTTGGTACTTAATGGACGATAATTCCATTCTTAGCATGTTGGTTACTGAACCATCATTCTAAGATTGATCGTGCTACCTAGTCCATTTTCCCTAGTGCACTCCTCGATCACTGAGATAGGATTGTGTCAATCCATCACTCTCTTGGTCACATCGTCTTGCCCTAAAAAGCAAGATTGTTCTCGAGCTTAATGACATATCGGTGGTTCGTGATTTTTTGAATATCCTCTCGGAAGTATCACCAAGTTGTCCCCTGGCCATTATGTTGAGCTCGCGATCAAGTTGGTTTTCTTATAAACCACCCCTTCTCCAAGAATTTGTGTTGGATACCCCTGAGCTAGTTGGTTAAGCTAAACAACAACTTGGATAGTTGGAAGATAAAAGCTTGCCTAACTTAGTTCATTTAAAGGGATGTCTTGTGTTGAGTGTGTGTTGAAAAAAGACGATATCTTCATCGATTGGTCCTCAGGATCAATTGTTGGATCTATTATCTTATCCAGTCTTTGATTTGAGCATGGGCTATCGTCAAATCAAATCAGAACCAGTGATGCTCGTAATGTTGTCTTACTCGTGGTTGTTTCCTCGGGAATACACCATTATATCCTTGGGTCTGGCCGATGCTAACACCGTGTTCACATAGTCGTGGAATTCCATTTTATGGAAATCTCAATAAATTGTTGCTGAGCCCATCGACAACATCTTTATCTTCTCCATGATTTTGTTGGACATCAAGCTAGTGTTGGAAACTTGTGTAAGCATTTCCTTGTGTTTCATTCATGAAGCTTATGTTTGGATGAGAGAAGTGGCTACCTCTGATTCACGCGCATTTGGTGAAAGTTGCCGCCGTGAATCCGAGAAAGTTTGTTTTGTTTCCTCTGGAATCATCCCAAGTGAGTCATGCACTCGTGCGAAGTATTCTGTGGTTTGGAGACTTGCAACCTTCATTCCATATGTGCCCCTAGCACACCAAGCCACTGATTGATTTGTTCAAGGAGAATGAGTTCCTTCATAAGAGCTAATCGGGACTTATGAAAGCACTTCGATATCCTCGTTGATGGTTACCACCTGAACTCGGTAGTGTTTCGTTGAAAGACTAGTATGTGGTCATGCTTGTCTGGGACAGCGTGTTCACATGTTGTAGCAGAACCCGCTCATGTTTTGGAGCTTGCTATCGTAGTTCATTTCCCGAGAATCTTGCAATGTCATCTCATCGAATTGTGTTGCAAACTTTCTTTTGCAGACATGTTGAGTTTGAAGTGATACATTACTAGCGGATCTGAATCTCGGCGAGATGTGGTGGTTGGAACATTCCGACATTTGCATTTTGTTCCCAGCTTGTACCACAGTTGTCAGGACCCCGATTCCAAGTCACATCGATCTAGCCGGTAACACCTCATATCACTTTGCGGCCTCACGCACGGTATTCCCACGGGTGTCGCCTTACCATGGCCCGGGACCGTTTGCGCCTTTTGGCTCACGTATATGATAGTGTCGCTAGCATCCATATAATAGAGAACCGGGCCGACATGGCTAATCGTGAACCCAAAGGGGCACTAACCCATGGGAACAGGCATACATGAATCACATCGAGCATGTCGATTCGGCGTGTGAATCCGGGCTGTAACCTTTGGGCTATGAGGACTCGGGAACCCGGCTGTAGCAGCTAAGCGAGGACTCGGATGTCAGCGTGACATTTCCACTGAAGAGACAGAACCACGGAAAGTGAAACACATGCGGCCGATCAAGTGTCTGGCGGTAGTGTTGGGCTAGCGGGACTCCGGTGAATCGGGCATGGCGGACTACTATGTCTCAAGGAAGCACTAGACTACATTTCCCCATAAGAGAGGCTGCCAAGGATAAACAACTAGATTGTCGGATCCCACACATACCAAGCATTTCAAACATACACACAATATGCTTGATATGTGTAAATACAACATGGCATCACAACATAACTCTCGACTCAAAGTATTTATTTATTAGGCTCGAGGAGCGAGATATTACAAACATGGGTCTCTCGACCCAGCAATCGAAACATACAAGTCAAACACATGCGGAAGCTAAACGTGTCTGAGTAAAGACAACTATAAATGAAAAAGGCTGAGAAGCCTGACTATCTACCAGATCCTGTCGAGGGCACAAGATCGTAGCTGAGGTAACAAGCTAAACGTCGAAGTCCACGCGGAAGTACTAGTGAAAACGAAGTCTCTCTCTGCAAAAACATAAAATAGGCAAATGTGAGTACAAATGTACTCAGCAAGACTTACATCAGAGCTAACTACATATGCATCATTATCAACAAGGGAGTGGTGGAGTTTCACTGCAGCAAGCCAGCTTTGACTCGGTGGCTATCCTAACTACGACTACAAGTAACTCTTTTGAGGTGGCGCACACGAATCCACATATTCACCATATCAATACACCACTATGGATCCGCTCCCGTCTTCCTACGAGAACGCCATCCATAGCACTCACGCTTATCTTGTGCATTTTAGAGTATCCACTTTCTCTTGTCTATGAACTGATATAGGCAACCCAGAAGTCCTTTACCGCGGACATGGCTATTCGAATAGATTATGTTAACCCTGCAGGGGTGTACTTCTTCATACATGTTTCCACCACTTAGCGTCTGCACACGACATGTGCTCGGCAGACTTCAAGCAAAAGCCGACGTGGGTGTAGACCACGACCTACCTAAACACTCAAGTCTCTAGTCCAGGTTTATCGCCTATTCAGGTTCCATCCACGTGAGTCCGGCTGAGGTTTCCACATCTGACCCCGAACGATGTGTGTAGGGTTCTAGAGATACCAAGCGGGCATTGATTTTGCACCGGGCCACGGTGTATCTACCGCATCGTAGCCCACCCCTAGGGTCAGCGCTACGCACGGCCTCCAACACATATCCTACAAACACCAGAAACTACTTGCAACTCCTGAACAGAGGACAAGGGTGATTAAGAAGTCGAGCGAGGTCATATTTGGGGCCCAATGCATGGTAGTAGCTGAATCATGGATCACAAACACAGAACTCAGTTCCTAAGGACGGCTTCAATGAGACAACCCACCATGCACTCCTACATGGCCTCTCACCGCTACCTTTACCAAATCGTGTTCACACACTTAGCTCTCAACAGTAGGACATGATCAAACACCTCCGATTCAACCCCGATGAATGGGACTGACTCAACTCTAAGCGATAGCAGGCATGACAAACAAGCATGAATGAGTAGGCACAACAGGGCTCAAACAACTCCTACTCATTCTAGTGGGTTTCATCTATTCTTGTGGAATGACAGGTCATGCGAGAGGATAAAGGGGTTCAGCTACACGCAGCAAACAACAGATGAATCATTGTTGTCCTAATGCGATAAAAAGAGAAGCGAGGAGGCGAGAGAGTGGGATTGTATCGGAATGAACAAGGGGTTTTGCTTGCACGGCACTTACGAAGATAATATAGTTCTTCATCGGTGTCATCGAACTCATCATCGTCGATGCGTCGTCTCTTGAGAGGGACAAACACCGACAAACAAAGGAGAAACACAATCAATGCCATGCAACAATATGATGCATGAAGATGACATGGCAATATGTTATTGATTGGCCTAATGCATCTAGCAACAAGTTAAATGGGGTTGGTTTGAACACTAGGTTCAAATTCAAACTCCATATGTGAGAGTTTAAATGCCATTTAATGGATTTGACCTGATCAGCAGGTATAAGTTGTTCTGACATGCATGAAAATGGTACAGATGGATAGATTGGATTTTTCTGATCATTTTTCATATATACATTATTTAATTTGGAGTTACAGTTGAATTTCTATGAATTTTAGAATTTTAGATCATTTTCTAGAATTTCCTGATTTATTTAGAAATAATCTAATTCCAGACAATGCATTACTGCGTCAGCACTACGTCAGCATGACGTAAGCGAATCAACAGGGCAGCCCAGGTCAAACTGACCTGTGGGCCCTGCGTGTCAGTAGTTAGTTTAACTAACTAATATTAGTTAGCGTTAAACTAATACTAACCTAGTTTAGTTAGTGGCCTGGGGCCCACGCGTGATGATGACCTGTGGGTCAAGCTGGCCCACCGGTCAATGGTCGTGAGGTCAAACCCCGGTCGGCGAGGTCAATCCCGCCGGCGTTGAGTCGCCGGCGAGGCCCAGACGGCGGAGGGGCTCGGATTTTGCCCTTCGGCGACCAAATGAGCGGCGGAGGAGCTCTATGCGTAGCTGGAGATCTCGCGCATCTAACGGTGTAAGCGGCGGTGGGGTGGTTCAAAGCAGCGGTGACGTCGAGCTTCTTGGCGGCGGAGTTGACGCCAATGGCGGGTTAAGCGATGCGAGGAGCAGCGGGGAGCCGCGGGTGGTCATGATCGACTCACAGGAACGTCTTTGAGCGCGGTGGCGGCCTTCGATTCGCGAGCTTGGCGGCCTTAGCCACAACTACGCCATGGCCGGCGGCGAGATGCTTTAGTCACGGTTGGGGATCGGGGCTAGAGGGCGAAACAGCGTCGGCGGGAGAGGGGCGAGGCGTAGGAGCTTCTGGCGGTTCCTTGAGGTTGGTCGATGGGCTCGGGGAGAGGCCGGGGCAAGCGGGGCGGCGATGGAGATCTCCAGCGTTGGGAGGTTGAAGAAGACGGCATGGAGGCGCTCGGGGGGGGGGGGGGGTCCGGTGTTGCACAGCTCGACGAGGAGGAAGAGGGGTACTAGGCGGTGCTCTTGGGCATCTCAGGGCGTCGCCGGGATGGTGGTGTCCGTGGTGGTGGCGAACGGAGGGCGGCGGTAGCGCTCGGTAGTTGCGTGCGAGAGGAACAGGGGAGGGAATTAGCACGGGGAGAGGAGTGAGAGGGCCTGGGGGTGCGTGACGTCGCGATGGAGGCCCAGGCGACAAGGAGGAAGCGGCAGGAAGCAGGAGGTGGCACGGGCGCGTGCCGGCGTGCGGCGAACACATGCCTCGCGTCCTTCTGACGCGAGGTGGGAGACGGTGGCGGCTCTGGTGGGCTGGGCTGGCACAGGTGAGTTAGGTAGGCTTCTGTCCTTCTTTTATTTCAGTTTTCTATTTTTTTGTTTTGTTTTGATTTAGTAAAAATACTACACCATTTGATAAAATGCTGAAAATAATTGTGGGCACTTATGAAATTATTTCCAACAGCCCTCAACCATTATCAGTATTATTTGGGCAATTAAAATATTTATAGGAATTAAATGGCCAGATGCAAATACTTAATGAATTAATTCAAAAATCCAGAGTGGCCTAGAAAATGTGCACCATTTTTGGCAGAGGTTCTAAGCCAATTCAAAAATGATGAACTTTTCTGAAAAGCATTGTGGGTTCATTGAAAATATTTTATGGTTGATCCTATTTGATTTAATCTTGGTGCTAGGGTTTATCATCCCTGTTTCAAGTTTCAAAATAATTTAAACATGATGCAACAGACAAGTGCTAGCCTAGTGCAAGATAAGGCTAGGGATGTGACAACTCACCCCCACTAAACAAGAATCTCGCCCCGAGATTCAAGTCGTGAGGTAAGAAGGCGAGAGGGGCACAAGCTAACACGGTCTTCACGATCCAGGTTGCACTTCATAAGAACGTTGACATGATCACCATCTTTGCCTCGTTGTCTTGCTCCGAGAACTACATCCAACACGATAACGGGAAGAAAAGAAACTCTCGAAGAATCGATCTTCTCGAAGATCGAGCAACCCAGGATTAACTCACGGAATGAGACATAGCAACATCTCTCGAGCTGGGACATGAAACATACATCTAGAGGGATGGAGTGTAACAGATGACGAAGATTCACTTTGTAGACACAATTCCACACTTAAGAAGGTGGTGAACGGTTGTCCACGTAGCGAGGAGTTGAGTTGCCATGATACCATAACGAGACATCTTAAGGAAGGTGACCCTTGAAATATTCCCTTAAGTGGCAAAAAGAATTAGTTTTGATATAGAGATCATTGAGACTCTTTATACCAGCCTAAGGCAATCACAATCGATCATCTGAAGGAGTTCGAAAGAATGACATACTCGGACTAGAATGAATGATGTGGACTACCTTGTTGAAGACAACGCAAAGGATGATTTGCTTATCATCAGAGGTGGAGGGGACCCATGGTAAGTCCACTTTTGAAGATGATATTGGACAACAACTACCGAGAAGGGCAGCCCATGGGGGATTGGCACAATGGCGGTGCAAGATGGGAACAAGATGCAACTGTTGGGAATGTTCCAACCATCATATCTGCCTGAGATTCAGATCCGATTGGAAATAGGATACTTCAGACTCGGCATACGAAAAGAAAGTTTGCAACACAATTGACGAGATGGCGTTGCGAGATTCTCGAGGAATGAACTAAGATAGCAAGCTCCAAAACATGAGCTGGTTCTACTAAACACATGTGAGCACGCTGTCCCAGACAAGCATGACCACATGGTAGCCTTATAATAAAACACTATCAAGTTCAGGTGGGGAACCATCTTGAGGATATTGGAATCTTGTGCATGAACTAGTATTCACAACAACTCCTTTTCCTCGAACAAACCAATCGGTGGCTTGATGTGCTAGGAAATTCATATGGAATGAAGATGATCGATCTATCGGACCATAGAATACTTCGCACATGCATGGTGACTTGGGATGATTCCAGAGGAAGCAAAACAACTTTCTCGAACTCACGGAGGCAACTTGCACCAAATGCACAGGAATTAGAGGAAGTCACTACTTTCATCCAAACATATGCTTCATGAACGAAACACGAAGAAATGCTTAAACAAGTTTCCAGCACTAGGTTGATGTTCAACAAGACTCATGGGGAGACAAAAATGCTGCCGATGGGCTCAACAGCAACTCATCGGAATTTCCATATCACTGGACTTCCACCATCATGTGAACACGGTGATAGCATTGGTTAGACCAAAATATGTATTGGTGTATGCTCGAGGGAACAACCACGAGTAAGACAACATTACGAACATCGTTGGTTCTGACTTGACTTGACGATAGCCCATACTCAAGTCAAAGTTTGATAAGGCAATAGGTTCAACAACTGATCATGAGGACCAATCGATGAAGATATCATCTTTCTTCAACACACACACAAACGCAAAGATATCCCTTCAGAATGAACTAGATTCGGTAAAGCTTTTATCTTCCAACTCTCCAAGTTGTTGTTTAGCTTAACCAACCAGCTCAGGGATATCCAACATGGATTCTTGGAGAAGGGGTGGTTTACAAGAAACCAACTTGATCACGAACTTGACATAACAGTCAGGGGACAACCTGGTGATACTTCCGAGAAGATAACCAGAAAATCACGAACCACCGATATGTTACTAAGCTCGAAAACAATCTTGCTTCTCAGGCAAGACGATATGATCAAATAAGCAGGGATTGGCACAATCCTAACTCTTTGATCGAAGAGTGCACCGGAAATAAGGACTAGGTAGCACAATCTATCTTAGAATGATGATTCAATAACCAACACGCTAAGAATGAGAATATTGTCCATTTACTACCAAGCAACACGGTTGCTAGGAGTATAAATTTCACACATCACAATTCACTTGTCGGCATTCCGGTTACATCAACACGGGACCGAGGAATGAATAATAATAGCGAGAAGTATCACTATGTCAAGAATTCATGAGAAATGGTGCAATTCTCATGACAATCCTGACATAAAGAGGGCAACACTTCGGGGTGGAACAGAATCAAAAGTTGGATTGGCATTTTGACCTGCGGAATACAACTACTTTGACCCAATCCTGGATATGGATGAGGTACTGGAGTTTGTTTCTCCTAGTTATTCCAGAATAGAATGGCTTGACGGACCACAAGAATAGTAGGCATCGATGACGAATGCACGCATACTCTATCAATTGATAGACGGGGGTCAGAATACAACTAAGGAGGAACAACTCGAGGAACATATAACTTTCTGAGTTGTGGATGCATAGGTTAGTAAGTCGAATCAAGTTCAACAGGTTTCTTCCGGATAACCCATACAGAAAAGGAAGGACTGGAAGAGTCACAATATGAATGGAGTACTCCTCAAGTGTACTCTGATTGTGAGCTTTTGGTTCAAAGAACTTCTGCCTTAATGGTTTATGGTATTTGGAAGAAGGAGATACCACGGACCTCGAGGACTATCACAAGGTTACTAATATCTTAAGGGAACTAGCAAATACTAACAACATGAAGTAGGGTGAGTCTCAGGTTCAATAACCCAGGAATAGAATACCTACTAACTAAATTGCATCACGGGATGCTATCGAGAATGATGGCCAGAATCATCACACGGGGAACACAAAACATGGCTAGTTTACTAGCTGACTCCCTAAAACACCTAGGTTCATAATAATAGCTCCAACATATATGTCAAGGCAATAAATTACCTCAACGCACCGGTTAGTGTGCTTATTCTGACCAAAAAGTACATCGGGAACGGAAAGAAAGGATTTGCAAATGCATCAGACTATTTAGAAACCTGGGATAACTCGGACAGCATAACGGCTGTAAATGCTCAAAATGATTTGAGACATCCTGCAAAAATGGTGGCATAACCACTCAGAAGCACAAAATCAAGGTTCCGAGACCAACTATGAACACACGAAAGTAGTAGAAACTGAACTGGGGCTTAAAACCAACAATCTTAAAGGTCTATGGATTAGTAACACGTCATCCTGATAGATAGATGACAAGCCTAGTTCTTAAACCCCATAGAAGAGAAGAGGATGACTCAGATCAGAAGGCCATGAGGTATAAGGAGTAAAAAGAGCCTTACGTTCCATCCCACAATCAATTCCCCTACATATAACTAAAGCATTTCTAGACTCAACTTCGACCAGTTTGGCTTGGTAATCCTCTGAGGCGACAGGGCTCGATACCAAAGCTGTCGGCACCCGATTCCAAGTCACATTGATCTAGCGGTAACACCTCATATCACTTTGCGGCCTCACTCACGGTATTCCACAGGTGTCGCCTTACCATGGCCGGGACCGTTTAGCCTTTTGGCTCACGTATATGATAGTGTCGCTAGCATCCATGTGACAGAAGAACCCGGGCCGACATGGCTAGTCATTAACCCAAAGCGGCACTAACCCATGGGAACAGGCATACATGAATCACATCGAGAATGTTGGTCAGCAGCGTGTGAAACTGGGCTGAATCACAGGGCTAACAGGACTCAGGAACCGAGGCATGTAGCAGGCTAGGCAGGACTCGGATGTCACAGCGTGACATTTCCCGAAGAGACAGAACCACGAGGCAAGTGAAACACATGCCGCCAGATCAAGTGTCACAGCGGTAGTCTTTGGGCTAGCAGGACTCCGGTGAACCGGGCAGAAGCGGACTACTATGGCTCAAGGAAGCACTAGACTACATTTCCCCATAAGAGAGGCTGCCAAGGATAAACAACTAGATTGTCGGATCCCACACATACCAAGCATTTCAAACATACACACAATATGCTCGATATGTGTAAATACAACATGGCATCACAACATAACTCTACGACTCAAAGTATTTATTCATTAGGCTCAGGAGGCGAGATATTACAAACATGGGTCTCTCGACCCGGCAATCGAAACATACAAGTCAAACACATGCGGAAGCTAAACATGTCCGAAATCTGAGACAACTATAAATGAAAAAGGCTGAGAAGCCTGACTATCTACCAGATCCTGTCGAGGGCACAAGATCGTAGCTGAGGTAACAAGCTAAACGTCGAAGTCCATGCGGAACTACTAGTGAGAACGAAGTCTCTCTCTGCAAAAACATAAAATAGGCAAACGTGAGTACAAATGTACTCAGCAAGACTTACATCAGAGCTAACTACATATGCATCATTATCAACAAGGGGGTGGTGGAGTTTGACTGCAGCAAGCCAGCTTTGACTCGGTGGCTATCCTTACTATGACTGCAAGTAACTCTTTTGAGGTGGCGCACACGAGTCCACATATTCACCATATCAATACACCACTATGGATCCGTTCCCATCTTCCTACGAGAACGCCATCCATAGCACTCACGCTTATCTTGCGCATTTTAGAGTATCCACTTTCTCTTGTCTATGAACTGATATAGGCAACCCAGAAGTCCTTTACCGCGGACACGGCTATTCGAATAGATGATGTTAACCCTGCAGGGGTGTACTTCTTCATACATGTTTCCACCACTTAGCGTCTGCACACGACATGTGCTCGGCAGACTTCAAGCGAAAGCCGACGTGGGTGTAGACCATGACCTACCAAAACACTCAAGTCTCTCATTCAGGTTTATCGCCTATTCAGGTTCCATCCGCAGGGAGTCCGGCCGAGGTTTCCACATACGGCCCCGAACGATGTGTGCAGGGTTCCCGAGATACCAAACGAGCATTGATTTTGCAGACCCACGGTGTATCTACCGCATCGTAGCCCACCCCTAGGGTCAGCTTCATACGGCCTCCAACACATATCCTACAAACACGAAACTACTTGCAACTCCCCGGACAGAGGACAAGGGTGATTAAGAAGTCGGCGGGGTCATATTTGAGGCCCAATGCATGGTAGTAGCTGAATCATGGATCAAAAACACAGAACTCAGTTCCTAAGGACGGCTTCAATGAGACAACCCACCATGTACTCCTACATGGCCTCTCACCGCTACCTTTACCAAATCGTGTTCACACACTTAGATCTCAACAGTAGGACATGATCAAACACCTCCGATTCATCCCCGATGAATCAGACCTGACTCAACTCTAAGCAGTAGCAGGCATGACAAACAAGCATGGATGAGTAGGCACAACAGGGCTCAAACAACTCCTACTCATGCTAGTGGGTTTCATCTATTTACTGTGGAATGACAGGTCATGCAGAGGATAAAGGGGTTCGACTACATGACAAACAACAGATGAATCGTTGTTGTCCTAATGCGATAAAGAGAGCAGGAGCGAGAGAGTGGGATTGTATCGGAATGAACAAGGGGGTTTTGCTTGCCTGGCACTTCTGAAGATAATATAGTTCTTCATCGGTGTCATCGAACTCATCGTCGGTACGTCGTCTACTGAGAGGGGACAAACACCGACAAACAAAGGAGAAACACAATCAATGCCATGCAACAATATGATGCATGAAGATGACATGGCAATATGCTATTGACTGGCCTAATGCATCTAGCAACAAGTTAAATGGGGTTGGTTTGAACACTAGGTTCAAATTCAAACTCCATATGTGAGAGTTTAAATGCCATTTAATTGATTTGACCTGATCAGCAGGTATAAGTTGTTCTGACATGCATGAAAATGGTACAGATGGATAGATTGGATTTTTCTGATCATTTTTCATATATAAATTATTTAATTTGGAGTTACGGTTGAATTTCTATGAATTTTAGAAGTTTAGATCATTTTCTGGAATTTCCTGATTTATTTAGAAATAATCTAATTCCAGAAAATGCATTACTGCGTCAGCGCTACGTCAGCATGACGTAAGCGAGTCAACGGGGCAGCCCGGGTCAAACTGACATGTGGGCCCTGCGTGTCAGTAGTTAGTTTAACTAACTAATATTAGTTAGCGTTAAACTAATACTAACCTAGTTTAGTTAGTGGCCTGGGGCCCACACGTCAGTGACCCAGGGGGTCAAACTGGGCCCACCCGGTCAATGGTCAGCGGGGTCAAACCCCCGATCAGCAGGGTCAATCCCGCCGGCGTTGAGTCGCCGACAAGGCCCAGACGGCGGAGGGGCTCGGATTTTGCCCTTTGGCGACCAAATGAGCGGCGGAGGAGCTCTATGCGTAGCTGGAGATCTCGCGCATCTAACGGTGTAAGAAGAAGCAGCTGGGGTGGTCCGAAACGACGGTGACGTCGAGCTTTGCGGCGGCCGGAGTTCGGCCAATGGCGGGTTAGGCGATGCAGGGAACGGCAGGAGCCGCGGGTGGTCATGATCGACTCACAGGAACGTCTTTGAGCACGCGATGGCGCTTCGATTGCGAAGCTTGCGCGGCCTTAGCCGCAACTACGCCATGGCGGTGGCGAGATGCTTGATCCACGGTTGGGGATCGGGCTAGAAGACGAAGCAGCGTCGGCAGGGGAGAGGCGGGCGTAGGAGCTTCTGGCCAGTTCCTTGAGGTTGGTCGATGGGCTCGGGGAGAGGTCGGGGCAAGCGGGGCGGCGATGGAGATCTCCGCGTCGGGAGGTTGAAAACGGCAGCGTGGAGGCGCTGGGCGTCCGGCGTTACAGACTTCGGACGGGAGGAATAGGGGTACTAGGCGGTGCTCTTGGGCATCTCAGGGCGTCGCCGGGATGGTGGTGTCCGGGTGGTGGCGAACGGCGGCGGCGGCAACACTCGGTGATTCGTCTTGAGAGGAACAAGGAGGGCATGAGCACGGGGAGAGGAGTGAGAGGGCCTGGGGGGTGTGTGGCGTCGCGAGGGAGGCCCAGGCGACGAGGGGGAAGCGGCAGGAAGCAGGAGGTGGCACGGGCGCGTGTCGGTGTGCGGCGAACACACGCCTCGCGTCCTTCTAGCGCGAGGTGGGGGACGGTGGCGGCTCTGGTGGGCTGGGCTGGCACAGGTGAGTTAGGTAGGTTTCTGTCCTTCTTTTATTTCAGTTCTCTATTTTTTTATGTTTTGTTTTGATCTAGTAAAAATACTAAACCATTTGATAAAATGCTGAAAATAATTGTGGGCACTTATGAAATTATTTCCAACATCCCTCAACCATTATTAGTATTATTTGGGCAATTAAAATATTTATAGGAATTAAATGCCCAAATGCAAACACTTAATGAATTAATTCAAAAATCCAGAGTGGCCTAGAAAATGTGCACCATTTTTGGCAGAGGTTCTAAACCAATTCAAAAATGATGAACTTTTCTGAAAAGCATTCTGGGTTCATTAAAAATATTTTATGGTTGATCCTATTTGATTTAATTTGGTGCTAGGGTTTATCATCCCCATTTCAAGTTTCAAAATAATTTAAACATGATGCAACAAACAAGTGCTAGCCTAGTGCAAGATAAGGCTAGGGATGTGACAACCGTTGTGCCAATTTCCCATGGGCTGCCCTTCTCAGCAGCTGCTGTCCAGGATCATATTCAAAAGTGTACTACCTTGTGTCCCATCCATTTCCGATGATAAGCAAAAATCACTCCTTACTTTGTCTTCAACAAGGTAGTCCACATCAACCATCCTAATCCGATTATGCCATTCTTTGGAACTCCTTCAAATTATCGATTGTATTTGCCTCAGGCTGGTATAGAGAGTTTCAATGATCTATGTACCATCTTACTCCATCACTCCTCGCTACTTTGAAACCTATGCACCATCTTACTCAAGCGTGGAATTGTTGCCTACCAAATTGAAACCCTCGTCTTCTACTTCCCTCCATCACTCGGATGTATGTGTTGTGTCTCACCTCAAGAGATGCTCCAACATCTCATTCCATGAGTTGGTCATGACTCGCTCGGTCTTTGTGAAGATCAAATCCTATAGAGTTTTCCTCTCTTCCATCGTCATAACCGGATGAAGATCTCGAAGGCAAAGATGCCAAGATCAACATGATGCAATGGACCATGAAGACTATGCTAGTTCCATGTCCCCTCTGTCTTCTTACCTCACGTCTTGAATCTCGGGATGAGATTCTTGTTTAGTGGGGGTGAGTTGTCACAACCCTAGAATTGCTTGTATTTAGTTGCATCTGTGAGCATCCATGCATCATGTTTAAATTTATGAAATTTCAATTGGGGATGTTCAAACCCTATAACCAAATGAATTCAACTAGGTTCAAATAAAAATATTTTCAGTGAACCCAAAATGCCCTTCAAAAATGTTCATTATTTATGGAAAAAGGTTAAAACATTTACCTGAGGTCATGCACATTTTTCCAAGGCATTTATGGTCTTTGAATTAACTCATATTGTATTTGAATTGGAGCTATTAATTCCTATAAAATATTTGGTAGCTCCAAATATTCTGAAACATTTTGTGGAGCTTTGGAATAATCCATATTGCTTCTACAATAAATCTCAGAAGCTACAAAAATATTTGGTTAGCAAACCAAATTCAAAACAATTACAGAAATAGAAATCAGAAATGGAAAAGAGAGAAAGAGAGGAAACTTTACCGTGCAGCCCACCACTGTAGTGGCCTACTGGCCAAAGCCAGCCCGGCCCACCAGGGGCAGCACTGTCTTCTTCCTCCTGCCAGGTGGAGAAGCAGCTGCGTGCCCGATGCACAGGCGAGCCGCGCCAGCTCCTCCCTGCCTGCGTGCTCCCTCTACTGCCTGGTCGCCTCCATGCGTACCACGCCGCCCCCTCGACCCTCTCTCACTCTCCCTTGAGCTCTCCGCCTCCTCTGCTCTCTCTCCCTCGCATCACCCGAGCGCCACCGCCCAGTCGCTCGCTGCCGCCGTGGCCATAGCCACTGCCTCGCCTCGCCGATGCGCTCGAAAGCTCCGCCTCGACGCCCCCGTCCTCTATGAAGAGCCACGCGACACCGGACGCGCTGCATCACCGGCAACCTCGCCTTCTTCCTCCTCTGCCGCTGGAGATCGCCATCGCTGCACCCACCGCTCCAGCCCTTCCCCGAGCCGCTAACCATCCCTGCAGCTCCGAGGTGAGCCGCTGAACCGATCCCCCCTTGCCCCGTCGTCCCTCGCGCCTGCTAGCCACCTCCCCGCGAACTCCCGACGCCGTCGTCCGCCATGGTCGACGAGCTCTGTGCTCTCGAGCCCCTCCGCTCAGACCAGTCGCTCCGGCGTGCTTCTGCTGCCCCGTAGGGGCCGCCTAGCCCCTCCATTTTCTTGCCCGAGCACCGCAGCCGCATCCCCGCGTGTGTCCGAGCTCCGGTCGTCGCCTGGCTTGACGCCACCGCTGCTGCCGTCCACCTCGCTCCCTCCCGTGGCCACCACTGGATGCGCGTGAGTGCCAGCGTCCCATAGCTGCAAACCTGTCTCAAAACCATCGCCTGTACCTCAATCCCGAGCAGACTCCGTCGTGGCTTGAGGTCGCCGCCGGCCAAACTCCGGCATGCCGACGTGGCGGCGTAATTAGTGCTAATCTCCATTAATTACCCATCCTAACAGACACTGACATGTGGGTCCCCCAGCCTAATTAGGTTAGTCTAAATTTCCTATTTAGATTAGTGCTAATCTGTGTGGACCCCACGTGTAAGCTTTGACTTTGGTCAAGTCAGCGTTGACCGGTCCCATCTGTCATCCACCCAAACCAGCCATGTGCCACTGACGTGTGGACCCCGCACGTCAGGTTCGACCTGGACCCCGTCTTTTGACGTGCTGAGGTCAGCATGACGTAGTGCTGACGCAGAAAATGTTTCTCGAGTTTAAAATAAATCAGAAATGTTTTATTTATTTCAGAAAATGTTCAAAACTTCTAAAAATTGTAGAAATTCAATCGTAGCTCAGAATGAAATAACTTATATATGAAAAATTATCAGAAAAATCCAATCTATCCATCTGTACCAGTTTCATGCATGAAAAACCCACCTAAACCTGCTGTATAGGTGAAAACACATGAATGTCATATACAAATGTTTAATTTGGAGTTGCATTTCAACCCTTGGTACAAATGGACTTCATTCAAATAGAATTCTAGATGCATTAGCACAAACCACATCACATCTTCATGCCATGTTCATGCATCATATTGTTGCATAAGCTTCGGTATTGATTGTCGACACCATCCTTCTCGATAGGTCCTGCTTCGGAGAGTGCTCCAGAGTACCTGTCTAAGGAGCAGTACCCCCCTGTTGATCTTTTAGGCAAGCAAAACCCCCTTGTTCATTCTGATACAATCCCACTCTCTTGCTACTGCTCTCTTTTACTGCATTAGGACAACAACGATTCAATTGTTACATGCTGCGGTACTTGAACCCCTTTTCCTCTGCATGACCTGTCATTGCCACAGTATATAGATGAAACCGACTAGCATGAGTAGGAGTTGTTTGAGCCCTAATGTGCCTACTCATTCATGCTTGTTTTTCATGCCTGCTACTGCTTAGAGTTGAGTCAGGTCTAATTGATCAGGGATGAATTGGAATGTGGTGAACATGTCCTACTGTTGAGAGCTAAGTGTGTGAACACGATTTTGTAAAGGTAGCGGTGAGAGGCCATGTAGGAGTACATGGTGGGTTGTCTCATTGCGGTCGTCCTCAGGAACTGAGTTCTGTGTTTGTGATCCATGAACAGTTACTGCCATGCATTGGAATGCTTAAGTGCCCCTCTCGACTTATTAACCAACCTGATCTCTGTCCAGGAGTTGCAACTAGTTTCTGGTGTTTGTAGGTAGTGTTAGTAGTCTACCAAGTGGCACCCGGTACAGGTGGGCTTGGGACAGACTAGGCACAGTGGCACGATGTACCAAGTGGCACCCTGATGGTGGGCTTAGGAACCATGCTCACATCGTTTGGGGCCGTGAGCGACACCCCGGCCAGATCTCCTGGCGGATGGAACCCGAATAGGCGATAAACCTGGACTAGAGACTTGTGTGGTTAGTCAGGTCGTGGCAGACTCCCTCGCCTGGCTTCCGCTTGAAGGTTGCCGAGATACACGACGTGTACATGGTGGTAAGTGGCGAGAGCGTGTGTGAAGAAGTACACCCCTGCAGGGTTAACATCATCTATTCGAATAGCCGTGTCCACGGTAAAGGACTTCTGGGTTGCCTGTACAGTTCATAGACAAGTGAAAGTGGATACTCTAAAACACGCAAGATAAGCATGAGTGCTATGGATGGCGTTCTCGTAGGGAGACGGGAGCAGATCCATATTGGTCTATTGATATGGTGAATATGTGGACTCGTGTGCGCCACCTCAAAAGAGTTACTTGCAGTCGTAGTTTAGGATAGCCACCGAGTCAAGGCTAGCTTGCTACAGTTAAACTCCACCACCCCCTTATTGATACTGATGCATATGTAGCTAGTTCTGATTTAAGTCTTGCTGGGTACATTTGTACTCACGTTTGCTTAATTTATGTTTTTGTAGAGAGACTTCAGTCTTGCTAGTAGTTCCGCGTGGAATTCAACGTTTAGCTTGTAACCTCAGCTACGAGCTTGTACCTTGGGAGGGTCTTGTAGTTAGTCAGGCTTCTCAGCCTTTTTCTTTTGTAGTTGTCTGTACTCAGACAAGTTAAGCTTCCGCATGTGCTTGTTGCTTGTATGCTCTGTATGTTGGGTCATCAGACCCATGTTTGTAATATCTGGCTCTACAGAGCCTAATGAATAAATACTTTGAGTCGTAGAGTTTTGTTGTGATGCCTTGTTTTATTTACACATATCGAGCATATTGTGTGTATGATTGAAATGCTTGGTATGTGTGGGATCCTACAACCTAGTGTCTATCCTTGGTAGCCTCTCTTATGGGGAAATGTAGTCTAGTGCTTCCACTGAGCCATGGTAGTCTACTACAGCTCGGTTTACCGGAGTCCTGTTATCCCAGTTGCTACTGCTCCGGGACACTTAGACTGGCCGGCATGTGCTCCACTTCATTCCTGTGTCTGTCCCTTCGGGGAAATGTCACACGGTGATTTCTAGAGACCTGCTAGCCTGCTATAGCCCGGGTTCCCGGAGTCCTGTTAGCCCAGTTGCTACAGCCACGATTCACAGCGATGACCAAACACGTTCGATCTTTGGTTCATGTATGCCTGTCCCCATAAGTTAGCGCCACTTTGGGTTCTCGACTAGTCTTGTCGGCCCGGGTTCTCTGTCATATGGATGCTAGCGATACTATCATATACGCAAGCCGAAAGGCGCAAACGGTCCCGGGCCAGGTAAGGTGGCACCCGCAGGAATACCGTGCGTGAGGCCGCAAAGTGATATGGTTTGTTACATGCTAGATCGGTTTGACTTAGGATCGGGGTCCTAACACTAGATGAAATATTTATTGCAAAATAGCATGGATAAATATTGGGTTGTCTCCCAACAAGCGCTTTTCTTTAAAGCCTTTTTAGCTAGGCATTGAGATTTCAATGATGCTCATATGAAAGACAATAATTGAAACACAAAGAGAGCATCATAAAACATGTGCAAACATATTTAAGTCTAACATACTTCCTATGCATAGGCATTTTATAAGCAAACAAATTATCAAGGCAAGCAAAAACTAGCATATGCAAGGAAGAAGAAAGAGACGATAGCAATCTCAACATGAAGAGAGGTAACTTAGTGACATGAAAATTTCCACAACCATATTTTCCTCTCTCATAATAATTACATGTAGGATCATAAAAAAATTCAACAATATAGCCATCACATATAATATTCTCAACACGATCCACATGCATGCAAAGTTGACACTCTTCCAAAATAGTGGGTAACATTAACTAAAGTCATGACCTCTCCAAACCCACTTTTATCAAAAAAATCATAAGATTGAACATTCTCCAAATATGTGGGATCTAGAGTTGACACTCTTCCAAACCCACTTTCAATATTATTGCAAACATTATTATCAATCTCATATTCATCATGGGGCTTAAGTAAATTTTCAAGATCATAAAAAGAATCACCCCAATCATGATCATTGCAACAAGTAGTAGACATAGCAAAACTAACATCCCCAAGCTTAGGGTTTTGCATATCATTAACACAATTGACATTAATAGAATTTTCAATAACATCATTGCAATCATGCTTTTGATTCAAGGACCTATCAAGTATGGGTGCAATAGCAACAATCTCATGTTTAACATAAGGAACTATAGAAAATTCATCTCGACAAATATTGGCATCATGGCCATAAGAATAGCAAGCATCATGTTCATCAAGGGATATTTCAATCAAATCATCGGAATCATAATTATCTACAGATTCATGCATATCATTATTTTCTTCCAAAGCAACGATCATTCTCTCAATAAATTCCTTGACATAGGCATTGTGAGCATAGTTTTCATAGCAATATTTAAGTATATTCGAATTTTCAGATTCGTAGAGAGTAATATCATACTTTTCAATCAAAGAAGCAACTTCATAAGCACCCATAAAAGCAACAAATTCTTCAATTTGTTCGACATCATAGTAACTGTAAACACCCTTTTCATAAGAAGATAAGATTTCATTATCGTTAAACTCACATAGGTAGGGAAGGTGTTTTTAGGGTTCTTAGAGCAACAAGTAAAATCATAAATTCCACAAAGATTCCAAGCATAACACAGAAAATTGTTTATTTGATTCCATAAGAGTCTCCCTTTTTCGGATAAATGGTGACGCACAAAATGAGCATGCTCATCTAAATACTTTCCCTCAACTAAACTAGTTGGGGTTTCAGCACGAGAACAAATAGATCGAAGATGATCCAGGTAAAAAACTTTAAGTGGATCCATATCAATAGATTTTTAGCAAGCAAAGATGCAAGCAAATAGAAGGCACATGGAAACACAAAGAAAAAGACATACGTTAAGAAGGCGACTAAAAAGGCAAATCTTTTCGGAAATTGTTTTACAAGTGGGGGAGAGGAAAATGAGAGGCGGATGGAAAATAATGTAATGTGAGGGATGAGAGTTTATGATGGGCCAGATCAGCCGCCCCGACTTCACCTATGGGACCGGCGGACCAAGCCCCTTTCGGTTCAGCGGGGGGCGGAGGTCGCACGAAGAGCAGATCGAGGCGAAGCACACGAGCGGTTTACCCAGCTTCGGAGCTCTCCGGAGAGATAACACTCCTACTGCTGCATGTCTGAATGTATAGAGTTCTTGCTCAGGAGCGCTGAGTGCTACAGTACCCACAAGCTGCTAACGAGACCGAGCGTGAGTGTTCTCTGGCTTCGAACCTCTCCAACCCTCTCTCTCTCTGCCCTCCTCCCTCTACGTTGCGCATGGGCCTCCTTTTATATGCTCAAGGGGTCTCCGACAGGTGGCAACGTAGACAAGGGTAAAAATGGAAAAGGAGTGGTTGGCACAGCTACTTGTACAGTGTACCATACCTAACCACGACGGCGGGGGCGAAGGCATTAAATGCCCGCTTCACGCCGCCCAAACAAAGGCGAAAGGACCGTCGGGCGCCACCGCTTGCCACGATGGCAATCTTGTCGGCGCCGCCACATCAGCGCTCCGTCAAGACGGCCTCTTGCCACGCCGCTACCGGAAAGGTCCTGTATGACACGTTAGTGGATGTGCTTTGGAGCGCAGTCTGCAGTGGTGGTCTGCCGCGGCAAGCGCCTTGCCGCGGTTGTTGTCTTGTCGCATCCGGAAGCTTGTCGCTCACCGGGCCTTCCCGGCAAGCTCCTATTGCCGGGGCCTTGTCTCCTAGGTGCCTTGGGTGGCCTTCCCGGCAAGCTCCTCTTGCCGGGGCCTTGCCTCCTAGGTGCCTTGGGTGGCCTTCCCGGCAGCTCCTCTTGCCGGGGCCTTGTCTCCCAGGCTTGAATACTTTGTTCTTGAATGGCTTCAGAGTGCTTGCCGGAGTGGGCATCAGAGCTCTTGTCGGACATGGAGCGTCTGCTTCAATGGAACAAACCCTAGGGCTTGCCGGAGCAGACTGCTCCTCAGCACTTGCCGGTGGAGCTCGATGGTGCGTCCTCGACGGTAGCGCAGCACTCTGAAGAGGTGCGCTTGCGGAGTGGGCATCGAGCTCTTCTTGCGGACTTGGGCGTCTGCTTCAACGGAACAAACCCTAGGGCTTGCCGGAGGCAGACTGCTCCTCGGCACTTGCCGATGGAGCTCGATGGTGCGTCCTCGGCGATAGCACGGCACTCCGAAGAGGTGCGCTTGCGGAGTGGGCATCGAGCTCTACGGACTTGGAGCGTCTGCTTCAGCGGAACAAACCCTAGGGCTTGCGGGCAGACTGCTCCTCGGCACTTGCCGGTGGAGCTCGATGGTGCGTCCTCGACGGTAGCGCAGCACTCGAAGAGGTGCGCTTGCGGAGTGGGCATCGAGCTCTACTGGGACTTGGAGTGTCTCGCTTCAGCGGAACAAACCCTAGGGCTTGCCGGAGGTGCTCCTCGGCACTTGCCGGTGGAGCTCGATGGTGCGTCCTCGGCAGTGGCGCAGCACTCGAAGAGGTGCGCTTGCGGAGTGGGCATCGAGCTCTCTGGGACTTGGGCGCCCGCTTCAATGGAACAAACCCTAGGGCTTGCCGGAGCGGTTGCTCCTCGGCACTTGCCGGTGGAGCTCGATGGTGCGTCCTCGGCAGTGGCGCAGCACTCCGAAGAGGTGCGCTTGCGGAGTGGGCATCGAGCTCTGTTGTGCCCATCTTTGGAGCTTGCTTGGCTCGACAACAAGGACTAAAGGCACATCTGCTGCTTTGTGGGAACATCTGCTTCCTGGCGAGAACTGCGGCTTAGCCGGAGCTTAGCGTTCGGGCAAGCTTGCGGAGCAAAACTTGTCGGGAGCGCCCGCTTCAACGGAACAAACCCTAGGGCTTGCCGGAGCAGACTCCTCCCGACAAGTTTTGCTCCGGCAAGCTTGCCGGGGAACGTCAAGCTCCGGCTGAGCCGCAGGTTCTCGCCGTGGAAGCAGATGTTACCGCAGCAGCAGATGTGCCGGTGGTTCTTTGGTCGATCAGGACGACGCCAAATCGAGCCACTGGCCAGACACCTTTCGCTCTAGTCTATGGAGCAGAGGCAGTTCTCCCCACGGAACTCGTATACGGATCACCTCGAGTGCTCGCTTATGATGAGCTTGAGCAAGAGCGGTTGCAACAAGATGACGCTGGCTGCTCCTTGAGGAGGATCGTCTTCAGGCTGTCAGACGAGCTGCTCGATACAAGCAAGCTTTGCGCCCGCTACCATAGCCGCAGTTAATGCCGAAGTCTCGAGGAAGGCGACCTTGTTCTTGGTAGCGTTTAGTCCGCCAAGAATTCCAACAAGTTGACACTGAAGTGGGAAGGCCCTTACCGGGTGAAACGAGTCACTAGGCCTGGCGCTGTCCGCCTTGAGACCGAAGATGGCATTCCGGTGAGCAACTCCTGGAACATTGAGCATCTTTGTAAGTTTTACCCGTAGGGCGCGGTTGCCGGAACCTGTTCCGGCAACCACCTTTTGTACAAGTCTTGCCGATGTTGCATGTAATACTTTGTACAAAGCCGGGCGCAGACCCCGTGCAGCTAATGTGCTTCGCACATCTTGTCAATTTCATGCTTTCTACTCCTATTTGCATGCGTTATCGACACTTTGTGCAGCACCTACCCGGTAAGCAATAACGAGCCATAAGGCTCCATATCTTTATTTTCTCTTCTTTCTCTTTCTTAAAGAAAGGAAGGTTCCCTCGCCCACAAGTTTGCCGGGGGGAAAGGAGAAGATAATGGTGTGGACCAAGCGTCGCTCGAGGAAGTCTAGCCTTCAAGGGAAGCAAGCAACGAAAAAGCTAAGTTGCTAAAGTTTGAGCAATCAGTTTTAAAATATTTAAGTTATATTCCTTGAACGACCGTACTTTGTATGGAAAACCTGTGCGCGGAGGAACCAACTCGTAGCTAGTTGCGCCCTTACTTTGTTTCGAGTCCGCTCAACAACTTAAGTGAGCTGCATTGCGCCCTTACTTTGTTTCGAGTCCGCTCAACAACTTAAGTGAGCTGCGATTGCGCCCTTACTTTGTTTCGAGTCCGCTCAACAACTTAAGTGAGCTGCGACTAGTTGCGACAAGGTTTCTTGTCGGTAGCGGCACCGCCAGCAGGCTCGACGTCCACTTTTCGGCGCTTCATGCCTGTGTGCTCTGTGACAAGTTCCCTAAAAGCGTAGGGCAAAAACATACAAAGGAAGGAATCAAGTAAAGGAAATAACATAGCGATTGCTACCCGAAATAGAGTTATATTACAAGATAGCTTGTCGCGGCTCTAATAGATTGTTCTCATAACATGACCAGCTGCGGCAAGAAAAATAGAAAGCGGGCGGCCTAATGAGGACGCCATCGCCGGCCTTCAAATAGGCGCCGGGCTGGGGCTCTTTGGAGCCCGACGCTGCCGCAGCAGCGGAGGGATCGGCGGTCGGCGCAGCGCCTGGCGCTCCTGCGGCCTCAAGGCCATCAGTGCGATAGCCGGACCCCTCGCCAGCTTCTGCGGCGGCAGCTTTGGCGGCCTCTTCATTTGGCGGGCTCGTCGGCGCCGACTTCTTCTCCGATGGTGTGGCGTCGTCGGTATTACCTTGGCGTCCTCCTCGCCGGCGGCCTCGGTCTCCATTGGCTCTGTGGCGGATGGATCTGACGACCGGAAAATGAAGAAAAGTCAAGCAAATATTCAAAAATAAAATCAGAAGAAGAAGAACACAAGGGAAGTTTTCAAGCAAGAGGATTACCTACTCTAGGGTCTGCAGTCATGGTCTCCGCCGCCGGGGATCGGCTGGTGCTTGTCCCTTGCCGGAGAGCTGTCCCATCTTGGAGAACTGCCTTGCCGGAGAAGTCTCCCTTGGGAGAACGCCCTTGCCGGGAATCCTCCCTTGGCGGAGTAGTCGGCAGAAGGCATGTCGAGGCGGCTTGAGGGCACTCTGGTAAGGCTGCTCTGCTCCTACACAAATCAGTGATCGAGATATCGGCAAAGAAAGGGCACCCATGCACGCCCTAACAGCAGGAAGTAAACCATATACTTACTGGGCTGTTGGGCCATGCGGCGATGCCGATGCCCTGTTTTGGGCCTGGCCCAGCTTCGGCACCGTGTGTGTCCCAGGGCCGGGCTCCTGCCGGTGTACTAGAGTAGGGGTACCCTAGTATCCCCAACTTGTGCACGGGCGATTCTGCAGCCCTCATGGCAAGGCTTACCGGGTGACCGCCAAGGTCCTCCGTGGTTCCTTTGGAGCCATTCAAGAACAAAGTATTCAAGCACAGGAGACAAGGCCCGGCAAGAGGAGCTTGCCGAAGGCCACCCAAGGCACCTAGGAGGCAAGGCCCGACAAGAGGAGCTTGCCGGAAGGCCACCCAAGGCACCTAGGAGACAAGGCCCGGCAAGAGGAGCTTGTCGGGAAGGCCCGATGAGCGACAAGCTTCGGACGCGACAAGACAACAACATGACAAGGCGCTTGCATGCAGACCCTCACTCTGTACATGCGCTCCGGCACATCCACTAACGTGTCGCCACAGGACCTTTCTAGGCGAAGCGTGGCAAGAGGCCGTCATGGCGGCCCCGTGAGCATGTGGCAAGCGGGCGCCGACAAGATTGCCATCGTGGCAGCGGTGGCGCCGACGGTCCCTTTACGCCTTTGTTTGGGCGACGTAGATAGGCATTTAATGCCTTTGTCCCCTGCCATCGTGGTTAGGTATGGTACCTTTGTACAAGTAGTTGTACCAACCACTCCTTTTCCATTTTACCCTTGTCTACGTTGCCACTGCCGGAGACCCTTTAGCATATAAAAGGAGGCCCATGCATAGCGTGGGAGGGATCTCTCAAAAGGGTTGGAGAGGTTGAAGCCGAGGAACACTCACGCTCGGTCTCGTTAGCAGCTTGTGTGTCTTGTAGCACTCAGCGCTCTGAGCAAGAACTCAATACATTGAGACATGCAAAGAAGAGGAGTGTTATCTCTCCGGAGAGCTCGAAGCTAGGTAAACTGCTCGTGTGCCGCCTCGATCACTCTTCGTGCGACCTCCGCCCCCTTGAACGAAAGGGGCTCGGTCCGCCGGTCCCATAGGTGTTCGTGGGCCAGATCAGCCGCCCCGACAAAAAATTATCGCAAAATTTTCATTCCATTTGGACTCCTTTGGTATTCATTTTTTGTGAAACTCTAAAACAAGGAAAAAACAGGAAATGGCACTGGGCTCTAGGTTAATAAGTTAGTCCCAAAAATCATATAAAGTAGCATATTATTGCATATAAAGCATCCAAAACAGATAATATAATAGCATGGAACAATAAAAAATTATAGATACGTTGGAGACGTATCAATACTTGTGGTGACATTGGAGTATCTAGGTGACATTAGGGTTGATTGGTGTGTGTCATATGGTGTTATTTTACTACGAACTCTAGGGTTGTTTGTGGCACTTATAGGAATGGATCAATGGATTGACCGGAAAGAATAACTTTAAGGTGGTT
Organism: Aegilops bicornis; assembly: GCA_021605145.1. Lineage (NCBI taxonomy): Eukaryota > Viridiplantae > Streptophyta > Magnoliopsida > Poales > Poaceae > Aegilops > Aegilops bicornis. The sequence goes on along the minus strand of CM038670.1, from coordinate 254,300,635 downwards.
TCATACCCTACAAGAAATTTCATCTTATGTTCTCCGCGATAGGAACTTTGGAGTGACTTTTGTTGCACATTGAGGGATTGCCATATGATTTAATTATGTTATCATTGTTGAGAGAACTTGCACTAGTGAAAGTATGAACCCTATGCCTTGTTTTCAAGCATTGTAATACCGCTTTTGCTCACTTTTGTTACTAGTTACCTTGCTGTTTTTATATTTTCAGATTACAAAAACCTATATCTACCATCTGTATTACACTTGTATCACCATCTCTTCGCCGAACTAGTGCACCTATACAATTTACCATTGTATTGGGTGGTTGGGGACACAAGAGACTCTTTGTTATTTGGTTGCAGGGTTGTTTGAGAGAGACCATCTTCATCCTACACCTCCCACGGGTTGATAAACCTTAGGTCATCCACTTGAGGGAAATTTTCTACTATCCTACAAAACTCTGCACTTGGAGGTCCAACAACGTCTACCAGGATAAAGTTGCATAGTAGACATCAGGGTATAAGCCATGGTAAAGTTGGAATAAAGTAACTATAATGCAATAATAAAATATGAATGGGTTTGCAACAATACTTAGAGTGGTGATTTGCTTTATTATACTAACGGATCTCATGAAGGTTTTGTTAAGTTTTGTGTGATTGAAGTTTTCAAGCTTTGGGTGAGATCACGATGTATGAAGGAATAAGGAGTGAAAAGAGCCTAAGATTGGGGATGCCCATGGCACCCCAAGTTAATATTCCAGGAGAACCAAGCAACTAAGCTTGGGGATGCCCCGGAAGGCATCCCCTCTTTCTTCTAACAACCATCGATAATTTTACTTGGAGCTATATTTTTATTCTTTTGCTTGTTTTTATTTTTATTTTGTCACAATTATCCTTGCTTTGGACACACCTATTTGAGAGAGCTAAAATTATGCTATGTTTTATTAGAATTTCTCTATGTGTTTCACTTAATTTTTTTGAGCTATGGAGTTGCTCTAGTACTTCAATTATATCTTTTTGAGCATGGTGTGCTTTAACATTTTTGTAGAAATACTCTCATGATTCACTTTAATTTATTTGAGAGTTAGTAATTTTTTTAAGAAATTCTCTCATGCTTCACTTATATTATTTTGAGAGATGAAAATATTTATGCTCATGTTCTTCACTTAAATTTGTTTGAGCTTGTCAAAAGCAGTTGCAACATATGAAACTAGTCCCAAAGTGATATATATTCAAGAGGGATATAATAAAAACTTTCATGAAGATCATTGGACAAAATAAACTTGATTCTTTGTAATAGTTTTGAGATATGATGATAGTAATAAGTGAGACATGTTGGTGAGTAATTATGCTTTAGTAAGAACATTGGTGTTAAGGTTTGTGATTCCCTATGCAAGCAAGAAAGTCAATAGTTATGCAATGAAATTACATCCTACTTGTGGTTTATTATTTGGTGTTAGTTATGCTCAATGCTCGTTTATGTGAATTTTTGCTTCTTGGTTGGTTGCTTCTCAATCTATTTGTGAAGGAAATATGCCCTCGAGGCAATAATAAAGTTGTTATTTATATTTCCTTATATCATGATAAATGTTTATTATTCATGCTCGAATTGTATTAACCGGAAACTTAGTACATGTGTGAATATTACATAGACAAGCAGTGTCACTAGTATGCCTCTACATAGACATGAGCTGTCATTTGATTAACGTGATCACATCATTCGAGAATGATGTGATTGACTTGACCCATCCGTTAGCTTAGCACTATGATCATTTAGTTTATTGCTATTGCTTTCTTCATAACTTATACATGTTCCTATGACTATGAGATTATGCAACTCCCGAATACCGGAGGAACAATTAGTGTCCTATCAAACGTCACAACGTAACTGGGTGATTATAAAGATGCTCCAGGTGTCTCCGATGGTGTTTGTTGAGTTGGCATAGATCGAGATTAAGATTTGTCACTTTGATTGTCGGAGAGGTATATCTAGGCCCTCTCGGTAATGCACATCACTATAATCTTTGCAAGCAATGTGACTAATGAGTTAGTTGCGGGATGATGCATTACGAAATGAGTAAAGAGACTTGACGGTAACGAGATTGAACTAGGTATGAGGATACCGACGATCGAATCTCGGGCAAGTGACATACCAATGACAAAGGGAACAACGTATGTTGCTATGCGATTTGACCGATAAAGATCTTCGTAGAATATGTAGGAAAAAATATGAGCATCCAGGTTCTGCTATTGGTTATTGACCGGAGATGAATCTCGGTCATGTCTACATAGTTCTCGAACCCGTAGGGTCCGCATGCTTAACGTTCGATGACGATCGGTATTATGAGTTTATGTGTTTTGATGAACCGAAGGTTGTTCGGAGTCCCGGATGTGATCACGAACATGACGACGAGTCTCAAAATGGTCGAGACATAAAGATCGATATATTGGAAGGCTATGTTTGGACATCAGAATGGTTTCGGGTGAGTTCGGGCATTTATCGGAGTACCAAAGGGTTACCGGAACCCTCCGGGGAGTCTATGGGCCTTATTGGGCCTTAGTGGGAGAGAGGAGGAGGTGGCCAAGGTGGGGGCGCCCCCCCAAGCCCAATCAAAATTGGGGTGGGGGGCCGGCCCCCCTTTCTTTCTCCCTCTCTCCTCCTTCCTTCTTCTCCTACTCCAACTAGGGAAGGGGGAATCCTACTCCCACCGGGAGTAGGACTCCCCCCTTGGGCGCGCCATGAGAGGGCCGGCCCTCCCCTCCTCAACTCCTTTATATACGGGGGAGGGGGTGTCGGTGTCAAAATCGGCAGATCTCGGGTAGGGGTCCCGAACTGTGCGTCTAAGGTCGACGGTAGCAGGAGACAGGGACACAATGTTTACAGTGTTCGGGCCCTCTCTATGGAGGTAATACCCTACTTCGTGCTTGATTGATCTTGATGAATATGAGTGTTACAAGAGTTGATCTACCACGAGATCGTAATGGCTAAAACCCTACAAGTCTAGCCTGTATGACTATGGCTATGTGTATCCAGTGCTACAGACCTAGCTCTCCGGTTTATATAGACACCGGAGGGATCTAGGGTTACACAAAGTCAGTTACAGAGAAGGTAATCTACATATTTGGTCGCCAAGCTTGCCTTCCACGGCAAGGAGAGTCCCATCTGGACACAAGTAGAGTCTTCGGTCTTTGTATCTTCACAGCCCATCAGTCCGGCCCATGGCTAACAGGCCGGACGCCCGAGGACCCCTTAGTCCAGGACTCCCTCAGTAGCCCCCGAACTAGTCTTCAATGATGAGGTGTTCGACATGCAGATTGTCTTCGGCATTGCAAGGCGGGTTCCTCCTCCAATGACCTCAAAGTAATGTATTCGGCCTTCCATTTAATGTCGTACCCCTCGACTTATATGTATCAACAACTTCAGCTTCCACGTGTCAAGAGAATACGAGAGGTCAGGGTATTTTTGCACATAACACCCCGACCATACGAGAGAGAACGTCTATTTAAAGAGATTGGATCTTAGATCCATTCGGTACCATGCGGAAAAGTCCTGAGAGATTGCTAGGAAAGACCACTCCAACATGGCTAGCGTTCCCAGCTCTTCCTCCCGTCCCTACGGCCCATAAAAAGGCGAGTGAGAGAGGTGCTCTGTATCCCATAGTCAGCTAGTGAAGCTGCAAACACAGGGATTTCTTCCTCCTGCGGATCTAGTCCCCGTTCGGGCAGGGTTGGCCTCCTTCAATGGTGAGACCCAGGCAGAGGATTTCCCCAATCCATCTGGGGGGAACGAGTGTGTTTCGTCCCCTACCTGCTAAGAGGCGTCGGATTTCCAATTCGTCCGTTCCTCCGAGGTCTTCTGGAGTATTATGGCCTCCAACTGCACAACTTCACTCCAGCCTCCATCCTGCACATCGCGGGTTACGTCACTCTTTGCGAGCTATTTCTGGGTTGTGAGGCCCATTTTGAATTGTGGAGAAAGCTATTCTGCCTCGTCCCGCGTAACCACGAGGGATCAATATTTGAAGTGGGCGGAGCCGAAATGTGGCGTATCGCCGAGATCGGATACCTGTCCGGCACACCAAAGAAGGCATCCGAAGAATGGCCTTCCGAATGGTTCTATATTGAGGACGTCGCACTTCCCGACCCAGTTCGGAAGGGTCTTCCCGAGTTCGCAAGTGTTCCGTTAAATAAACGACACAACTGGCGCCCTCGAAGTCTCGAGGAGGATGATAGTGCGGAAGTTCGTCAACTCATGAGCAAGATAAAGACACTCGCCCAGTCCGGATTATCAATAGTTGAGGTAATGGCGACTTCCATAGTGCGGGGGGTTCAGCCGCTCCAATACCGAGGGCTTCCCATGTGGCACTATAATGGGGAGGATGACGCTTCCCCCTCGGCCGGAAGAGTCCGGACACCCCCGCCGCTCTGGCCAAGATATTGGCCAAACTGTTCAAAGGGGAGGAAGAGGAATTTCTTCGTATTAAGCGCAGAGATGGATATTCTATGTACAATCCTCCTAGTTGGGTAAGTCCCAACCCCTCTGCTCTACTCATTCCACTCCCCAAGTCATCTTTAATGAATTTATAATCCGCCTATTTATAACAACACTGGCGAAAGATCTCCGAGGGGCTTCATAGTCCCGCCCCACAGCCCGAGGACCACAACCGAGACCTTGACCCTGGATTCGAAGATGATTCAGATATATTCGTGGTGCTCGCAGACGGGGTGTTTTACCAGGCGAGCTATGACGGCTCGGAAGTGACCATCACCATCGACTATCCCGGTCTTCTTCCTGCCTCACACGTAAGTAATCAGGAGACATCTCCCCGAAGAGTTCCCTCATTCTGCCTCACCCACCGTGACCGCCTCTCGTGCTCCAAAGGGGAGACGTTCGGCGTGCCATGCTACCCCAGGGGCGACTCCGAAGAGAGCCGCTCCCACACCGGGCAAGCCTTCATCGAAGAGGAAGGCAAACAAAGACACGTTCAAGCCTTCATCGAAGAGGTACGGATTCATAAATATGTTCTTTAGCAGTCGCATCCAACTGTGAATTTTATGTTTGTCCTGTATCAGGAAAAAAGTTCGCTGGACTATGACCGAGAATTTGGCCAGTCGTACTCCCAACAGCCGAGATTCAGACCCTGCCGGAGAGACGGGGGCCGATACGGGAGTGACGCCGGACTGTCCTTCGGCTGAGGGTTCGGAAGATATGTCCGTCACCAACTCGGAAGTGGAGAGCGCCATGAATCATCGGTCTTGCGGAGGCCGTTTCTGAGACCCGACTTCTCAAAGAGGCGTTCGATGCCTTCAGCTCGGCTGATGCATACATCCGAGCTGCTCGAGATGGGCTTAACAGAGCCACAAAGCAGCATTTAAAAGATGTGCAGGTAAGTTTACTTTGTCCGAATATGATAACCATATGCCAGTAGCCCCCGAGACTTGAAGCAATTGGTACAACTGATTTAAGGATCGTTGTATAACCAGGTTCTTACGGAGAAGAACGACCTGCTAGCCCAAGAGCTAGAAAAGTGTCGGACACAGCTAACTGTTGTTACCGCCGAACTAGAAAAGTCCAAGAAGGAGTCCTCTGGTAATATTTCCCTCCATTGAGAAACAATAATTATATAATAGTTGTGCTAATACTGTTGCTTATCTCATAACAGGATTGTCGGATCAACTGGAGGAGAAACTGAAAGCTGCTCAAGTGGGAGAGAAAGAGGCGAAAATACTACACGCCGCAGGCGAGCGTGTTCTGACCTGAGTCAGAGAGGAGAAAAACAAACTCCAGGATTCAAACACTCAGCTGGGCAAGGAACTGAAAGATGTGCGGGCCCAGCTGGCTGACTCCATGAAGGAGAATAAAAGGCTACGAGGCGGCATATTCAGTATGTGTCCGAACTTACCTTATAATAGTTCGGAGATGAAAGGAACTGATAGAGTTATGTATGTAGGTATGCTGACGGCCGTCCCTAAGAGGAGATGTCAGGATCATCGGGCGATCTGCTGCAAGGGCTGTCGCAAATTCACGAGCAAGCTCGGCAGGCAATGCGGAGTGTTGCCAAGGCCTTATGGCCATCTGCCTCCCCTCCAGGGAGTATGGAGGAGCTTGCACAGCTATTCAAGGGAGCGTGGCGGCGTACCCGTTTATGAAAAATATCAGCCTGCCGAGAGGGTGCGCGAGAGGCCTGGGCCATGGTGAAAACATGGTATACCAAGCTTGATCCGAATCGCATGGCCCAGGTCGGACCTCTAGGGTCAGATGGGAAAGAAATTCCCGTTAATTTGGTATATGACCAAGTAGAAGTAGCCACCATGTATTCCCAACAGGATTGTAAGTTAGACAGCCTGTTGGACGGTATAGAGGAGGAAATTTTTGAGTCCAAGTGACTATGTACTTTCCTTGACATATGTAACTCTAGCTGAATTGTAAAACGATTGTCATGGCAGACCTTTTCCCTTCAACCTCTGGACCCGAAGGTGCGGAGTGTTTCCGAATACCAGAGCGGCCAAATAGACCGGGGTATGCGTGGGAACCAGGCGTAGGGGTCATAGTTGCTTGAACAGACAAGTTGTATCCGGCTAGTTATGTTATATTACATTAAGATTGTAAGAAACATCTTCCAGAGAGAATAGTTTTGTTAAGGGTTCCTTTCCCTGGGTGTGCATGCGTTAATGTGCATGTCCGAACTGTGATTGGGAAATCACAGTATATATTACATCTGGGAGTTCACAATGGGGTGAATGCAAAAAAACATCTTTAATTCACCGACTGAATATTCCCTTAAGAACGCTAGCTTTCGGCTTCACCTAGTCTGAGGTACACATCCGGATGACCTGGCAGTAACAATCACAGAGGTGCTCCCTTTATGCCCTAGCTGAACTAACGGGAATGTAGGGCGTAAGCACAGGAGCCAGGCAACCCACTTGGCCAAAACTTAAGTCATAACGATGCATATAATGGCGAAGAAAAGGTACATATGGGAAAAAACGCATATGTGAGGACCTTGATGCTCGAGAAATAATAATAACAAGCTTCTATCCAAGAAGCCCCCAGGTATAATGGACATACATATTTGAAGATGTATACGTTAGAGCTGCGCGGTCTAGCCGCACAAGAGCTTTAAGGCGAAAAATAAAAACGAAAAAGAGAGAAAAAATAATGGAAACCGCAGGGGGAAAGAGACGAACAAAGAGTTCAGCGCTAGGCATAGAATCTTCAGAGTCTGGCCGCGTTCCAGGGGTTCAGCTCTAGGCGATTGTCTGATGCATCACGCAGGAGGTACGCTCCTCCGGCCATAACTTCGTCAATGATGAAGGGACCCTCCCATTTGGGCTTGAGTTTGTTCTTTTTCTTCTCCGGCAAGCGTAGAACGAGTTCACCAACGTTGTAAGTCTTGGCCCATACTTCTCTGCTTTGATATCTGCGGGCCTGCTATTGATAAAGTGCGGAACGGGCTTTTGCAACATTGCGCTCTTCCTCCAGAGCATCTAGGCTGTCGTGCCGATTAAGCTCGGCCTCTCTCTCTTCGTACATGCGCACTCGAGGTGAGTCATGGATAATATCGTAGGGTAACACCACCTCTGTGTCGTACACCATAAAGAAAGGTGTGTAACCAGTACTACGGTTGGGCGTGGTCCACAGCCCCAAGAGTACGGAGTCGAGCCCAACCCAGTGCTTAAGACCGCACTAGTCTGGGTTTAATGCCACTCAAAATAAGACCATTGGCCCTTTCTACCTGACTGTTTGTTTGTGGGTGATAGACAGAGGCGTAGTCGAGCTTAATGCCCAGATTAGCGCACCAGGTTTTGACCTCGTCGGCTGTAAAATTGGAGCCGTTATCGGTGATGATGCTATGTGGAACACCATAATGGTGCACAACACTTGATATGAATTCTATCACTGGCCCGGCTTCGGCCGTTTTGACTGGTTTGGCCTCGATCCACTTGGTGAATTTATCCACCATCACCAACAGGTATTTTTTTTCTTATGGCTTCCTCCTTTAAGGGGTCCAACCATATCCGGTCCCCAGACCGCAAAAGGCCAGGTGATGGGGATTGTTTGGAGAGCAGTGGGTGGCATATGGCTTTGGTTGGCGAAAAGTTGGCATCCGACGCAACGTTGAACAAGGTCATGTTCATCTGCTCGGGCCATCGGCCAATAGAAACCTGTACAGAAGGCCTTGCTTACAAGGGCCCGAGCCGCAGCGTGGTGACCACCGAGACCAGCATGGATTTCAGCCAAGAGCTGCCGCTCCTCTTCCTCGGAGATACATCTTTGAAGTACTCCGGTAGCGCTTTTCTTGTAGAGTTCTCCGTTGTGAACCTTGTAGGCTTTCGAACGCCGGACAATGCAGCGAGCCTCGTTTTGATTCTCAGGGAGTTCTCGCCTATTAAGGTAGGCTAAGAAAGGTTCGGTCCATGGGGCGATGACTGCCATGATGAGATGGGCCGACGATGTTATTTCGGTGGCTGAGCCACCTACGGTATCAGTGTGTTCGGAATCGGGGCCTATGGTCGGATCTGGACTGGTGTTGTTGCTCTCCCCTTGCCACACCACGGATGGCTTAAAAAGCCTTTCCAGGAAGATGTTAGGCAGGACGAGGTCGCGCTTGGCGCCGATGCAAGCAAGGACATCTGCCGCTTGATTGCTTTCTCGAGCCACATGATGGAACTCGAGCCCCTCGAACTGAGCTGATATTTTGAGAACGGCATTACGGTAAGCTACCATCTTCATATCTATGGCATCGAAATCTCCATTTATTTGAGATATTGCAAGGTTTGAATCCCCGCGCACTTCCAGGCGCTTTATGCCCATGGAGACAGCCATCCAAAGACCATGCAATAAGGCTTCATATTCGGCTGTGTTATTGGAGTCTGTGTATAATATTTGGAGCACATACTGGAGTACATCTCCGGTGGGGGACGTTAGAACGACACCCGCTCCCAACCCTGCCAACATTTTGGAACCATCGAAGTACATAACCCAGTTGGAATATGTGCCATACTCTTTAGGGAGTTCGGCCTCTGTCCATTCGGCGACGAAGTCAGCCAGTACTTGTGACTTAATGGTGCGACGTGGTTTGTATGTTATGTCGAATGGAAGGAGCTCGATGGCCCATTTGGCAATCCGGCATGTAACCTCGCGGTTGTTTATTATGTCATTGAGCGGTACTTCGGAAGCCACCGTGATCTAACACTCCTGGAAATAGTGTCGTAGCTTCCGGGATGCCATGAAGACCGCGTATGCTATCTTTTGGTAGTGAGGGTACCGGGATTTGCATGGTGTGAGGACAATGGATATGTAGTATACCAGTTTTTGGAGCGGGAATTTGTGTCCCTCTTGCTCTCGCTCAACGACGAGCACGGCGCTCAAAACCTGGTGTGTTGCCGATATGTATAATAACATGGGTTTGCTGACGTCCGGCACAGCCAAGATTGGGTTGCTTGCCAGAAAGGTTTTTATTTCTTCCAATCCGGCCGTTGCCGCCTCCGTCCACTCAAAGTGATCGGTGCACCGGAGAAGGCGATAAAGGGGCAATGCCTTTTCCCCCAATCTGGAGATAAAGCGGCTTAAAGGTGCCATGCATCCGGCGAGTTTTTGGACTTGTTTAAGGTCCGTTGCCGTAGCCAATTGTGACAAAGCTCGTATTTTTGCTGGGTTTGCTTTGATTCCTCTATTGGAAACGATGAAGCCCAGCAGTTTTCCAGCGGGGACACCGAAAACACACTTTTCTAGGTTGAGCTTGATGTCATATGCACGGAGGTTGTCGAATGTGAGACGTAAATTGTCTATTAGTGTTTCGACGTGCCTAATTTTGATGATGACGTCGTCCACATAAGCTTCAACTGTCTTGCCGATCTGTTTCTCCAGGCATGTTTGAATCATGTGTTGGTAGGTGGCGTCAGCGTTTTTGAGCCCGAAGGGCATGGTGTTGAAGCAGAATGGCCCATATGGGGTAATGAATGCTGTTGCAGCTTGGTCGAACTCCTTCATTTTGATTTGATGGTATCCGTAATATGCGTCGAGAAAACACAGTGAGTCGTGTCCCTACGGTAGCATCAATGATCTGGTCGATCTTGAGGAGGAAGGGATCCTTAGGGCAAGCCTTATTGAGGTCTTTGAAATCGACACCTTGGCGCCGAGATTTGTCCTTCTTTGGCACCATCACCGGGTTTGCCCGGCCAGTCCGGTGTTTTATTTCTCTAATGAATCTGTCGAGGATATACCTTGGTGTAAACCGCCGGAAGTTAACCCGGCGATGCGGGCAACTCGCGGCAACCCGCCCGGAGCTTGGCGGTTCACGGGCTACCCGCCCGGTCTTGGCGGTTCATTAGTAACCCGGCGGCGGATCGAAGGCGGTTCAACTATTGTGGGCGGTTTAACAGAAAGGCATGAGGAATATTTTACAAGGAGTTAAGACCAGGACTTGTATCCGGTTTGTATTAGAGATAGACTAGTCCTAATCCTAATAGGACTCCACATGTAAACCGCCCTTCAACATATATAAGGAGGGGCAGGGCTCCCCAAAGAGGGACAAGTTCCACAAGTTGGACAAGTTAGGTTTAGACAATAGCTCTCGAGTTAGAGCACTCGTGTAACCGTGATCATCATCATCAATATCAATGAAGCGGGGCGTAGGCTTTTACCTCCACCGAGAGGGGCGAACCTGGGTAAAACCTCGCGTCTCTCGTCCCGCTCAACCCCTCTCAAGCTACCACATAGATGCGTTGGCCTCGCGACTAAGTCCTCACACTAAGGACATCTGACGTGTTAAATCCACGACAGTTGGCGCCCACCGTGGGGCCTGCGCACGGTGGTGTTGAGTTCTTGGAGGGAGCTCTCCCAGGGATCGAGAAGTTTGCAATTTTTCGGATGACCCGGTTTGGAAGGGTTTGCATCAAGTTCAAGTTCATCAGTCCAGGTTTAAGATCCGTGAGGTTTAAAAGTTCAAGGAAAATTAGGGTTATAATTCATTCGTCGACATCATCGGGCAATCTGCTGAGACAAAACGCCAACAGGAATTTAATCCTCGCGCCACCATACGATCGGGTGTATGCGATCAACTTCTCTCGGCGGCTATTGTGCGCGGCGTCTAAACAATCCATCAAGCCGTCAAATCACCAAGTCGCCGTAGACCGTCGACTTACATTGAAATCTGATTGGGCATACTACTGGGAGCATCTACTCGTAGCAGCTGTCGTTACTTCCTTCAATGTATAATGATCCGAGGCGGATCGATGTTGGAAGCACCGCTTGCAAGAGGCCGAGACCGGCAGGAGTTCCAAACGCATCTAAGGCGTCGGTATTACGCCAAATTGCCGATTGTTCCTCCCGAAAAAGATCAGACATAGCCACTGCTAGTAGTATTTACGAGTTTGATCGCTGCTACTACTGGTCAACCAAAAGTAAAGTCGGCAGCCCGGAAAAGATGCTCAGCATAAAAAAGTCATGGAAGCAGTCAAGAAAGGAAGAGGCAGACGTGCAGTTTCCGAAGACGTCTATGACCCGAAAACAATCGATACGAGGATAAATCATGGCAGCAAAAGAAAGGCTAGCGGTGCAGGTCAAATTCACCGAGTTGTCACTGCTATTGCTTTTTTTAGACGTGAGGGCAAAAGGATAACAAGCATCATTGCACGTCACGAGTCCCTATGTTTAATGGAAAACTACTCTGGATGGAAGACAAAGGATACTGATACTAGCGCATCAATTGCTAGTAGTAATACCGCCAAAGTTGTCAGGCACAGGTGGAGGACGCGTTCACGTTTGCACACGTATAGGCTGCATAGCGGTATGCGACACGCAAACCGCACTTGAAGGGTCTCCACTCGTTCGTCCAAACTGACAGGACACGTCAGACACAATTCTACGTTCATCACTTCCTCTGCCCTACAACGAGTCGAAGCTCTGAGCAGCTGCTTCCAAACCGGTCAGGCCTAAGTAAAGCCGCCGTGGCCCGTCTCCATTAAGAACCGCTGCGCCGAGTCCTCTGACTGCTGCTGTCTGTGCACGCTGAGTCGCCCGCTTGCTAGCGCCACGGTCCTGCCCCGCGTCGCTGTGTCCGTGTCTTCACCTCAAGGCACCCTTGCTACAACGCTGAGCCGCCCACTTCCCCAGCTATTGTGGGTTCGGGCCGCTACTGCGGTGTTGCTTTCAAGTCGCCCCTCCGGCCGCCGTTATATCTGGCGCTTTGTTGGTTTTGTGTACATACTAAAGGCTGCATCAAAATACGTCCAACATTATCCAGTACTGGTATCTGCGTTCATTCGGAAAATAAATCAGGTGATATTCGTCCAATCTGTTTTAACAGCACATATTAATTTGTGAGAACAATTATTATGTCGCGTAATATTTTTACGCAGGATAGTCATTCAGGACAAAGGTGTTATACAACGGATATGGAGCACGCACCAGCATAACTTTGCACTGGAGTCCGTCTGTGTCATGTTGCTCGACGATATGCTTGCAAGTCGTGGCTCCCGCTGTTCGGTTTACATCCGTCCGCGCATGCGGCCGGCTTATTGTCTGCGCCGGCTTACAGACGTCACTGCCGACTCACCCGTCCGCGCCGGCTTACCATACTACGGCCGGTTCAGCCGTGATTGATTTCAGCATCACCATGGTGATCATCAACGCCCCGGCAGATAATTTCCGGCCTAACATATCAGGTGATATCCATCTAAGGTCTGTTTTATTAGCGCGTATTATTTTGTCAAGAAACAATTACTTTGGCATGTGATATTTTTGACGCAGGACAATTGTTATATTACGTGCACGGAGCACGTGCTAGCAATGTTCTGCACTGGCGTTTCGTCCGTGTCATGCCACCTGGTGAATGAACGTGAGCAAGTTGCCGTCCCTGTGGCCCGGTTTACATCAACTTGTCGGGACCACGCCGGCGATTAACTCGCCCGTCCATGCCGGTTTATGACACCGGTGCCGATTTTCCCTGTTCGCACCGGTTTACAGTGTCGCGGCCGACTCTTCTATCCGAGTCGCCTCTGATGTTGCGGTCGTCTTTGCCGTCCGTCTCTCACGGCCTGGTCTGCATCAACATACCAGGCCGCACCTGTCTGCATGAGCAAGTCACAGCTTGGATAGCCCGTTTTTCTTTCAACAAAATGGAGGCAAATTATCATATACTATCAAACCGCCGTACGCACCGGGTGGTTCAATGGCGAGCACACAATTCGCCGCCGCTACAGTCTTCAAATCACCAGTTGAAAGAAACCATTGGCCGAGTTGCTGTCACGGCTCATACAAAGTCATTTATAACCCGCCGCAGTCACCTTCAACCTTCTGTGGGTCCACATCATGCTATCAACACCAATGATATACAAGTTATGCCGGTTTATATCACGGTCAAATATGGAGAGTTTCAAGCCAACTCCTTGAGTCACCTTGAGACTCGGGGGCGATGACATGACTAAGCAAATCTTGCCAGCAAATTTAAAGAACCCCAGGACGATGGAGGGAAAGATAACCCGGTCCCGGAGGCTACTGTTATTTGAAGGCCGTCAGAAAATTTCCGGTTTAGAAAGTGTATGACAGTTACAAAAACCCGGCTCAATGAAGAAGATCCGGGTCATCAGAAAGGATTCCGGTTTAAAATCCGGCTAAAGGAAAGTCAGTCTCACTGAAGCTCTCAAATATCCGGTTTACAATCCGGTTCAAGGGAAATCTGTTCTCTCACAAAGCTCTTTAGCTCTCAAATCCGGTTTAACAATGTCCGGTTCGAAAAGGAATTAATTTCTCGCAAGTTCGAGTCTAAAGGCCGTCAGAAAATTTCTGGCTGAAAATGAAGATTCCGGTTTAACATCCGGTTCAAGGGAAAGATGTCTCCCACAAAGCTTTGAAGCTCTCAATATCCGGTTTAACATCCGGTTCAAGAAGGATTAATCTCTTACAAAAAGTTAAAGGTGCCAAAGAGGACCTGCTGCCATGGCCAGCGGTTCAAACATGGGTATCATGCCTTGATGGTTTATCATATTATTGATCACTTGGGGGCTTGGTCGTATCCGAACCATAGTCACACCTCTTGATCGGCGCAATGCCACAATATCACTTGGGGGCTTGGTCGTGTCCGAACCAATGCAACACCTCTTGATAGGCGAAAGCCACCAGATCACTTGGGGACATGGTCATGTCTCGAACCGATCACGCCTCTTGATCGGCCTAGTGCCACAGCATCACTTGGGGGCTTTGGTGAACCCGAACCATCGCTACACCTCTTGATCGGCGTAATGCCAATGCATCATTTGGGGACTGGCTGACTCGAACCATAGCTACGCCTTTTGGGGGCTTGGTCGTGTCCGACCATGGTAATGCCTCTTGATCGGCTCAAAGCCTCATTTGCAATGGTTTTATATTTGCCTTTGCTTGAATTTTGTTCTCTTTTAAATTATTTCTTTTGTTGTGTTTTCAAACCGACATTATTAATCAGTTCAAGCATCAATTACAAATTGGCGGAACATGGTCAAATCCTAATCCGGAGACTATTTGCCCGGTTTGATGTTACCATCTTATTATGGAGTAAACCGGTGTTCATTAACCCGGCTTGACTTTCAATTACAAGTCGATACATGATCAACTCATAATCCGGAGACTATCAGCCCGTCTGGTTTGACTTCTGAGTCGCTTGATTATATATGGTTAAACCGGTGTTTATCACAACCCGGTGCAGTTTATCATCAATCGACACAATATGAAAGGAGTTATTATTACTCAAGATTGGGGTTATCACTCTTACTACAAAAAGTTGGTAAAACCAGCAATGTGATTCAATATCACGGTATGATATATTTCATATTTGATTATTCTTAAGTGCAACCTTGGTTATAAACCCAGGTTATATGTTGAGCATTGTGACCCGTCCGTGATAAACCGCCAGGACACTTTAAACTTGTTGTATGCGAAACAGGTTGAATAAAGCATGATTGTAAATCAACGGCGTTTATTAAACCGCCCGGCTTTCGACTATGTGTCGCCAAGATGATGATAAATTATCCGGTGTTTGTTAAACCGGCACGGCTTTGGATTATAAGTCGCCGATTACATATTTGGATTGCGCCATTGGAATCACGCTTATGAATCATTGGGTATATTATTCAAATAGCCAACATGGCTGGATTTCTATTATGGTTATCAATAACCGTATTGTGATTACGGTTTTCAAAATTGCTTTGGAGCAATGGTTATCATATTATTAATGGATATGATTTATTCTACAATTGAAGGAATAGTCCCGAGTTGCTGCAGGCTTACAACCCGGCACTTGGGGGCTACATTATTTAAGTTGAGATTACATCCAATATGCAAGTCCATGTCGCTGCAAGCATGCACCATGACACTTGGGGGCTAATGCAAAGTCATTCTTTGTTTATCTTATTGAAGACCCGACTCATCACATTATAATGAGCGGCCCTTGGGGGCTACCAATTGCTCTGTCAAACAATTCAAGACAATTACAAGTCCCGAGGTTGTTGCAAGCATGACAACCCGGCACTTGGGGGCTACATATGTGGAATACTCAATTACGACTAGTGATTGAGATGAACAACTGGATTTCTTCAAGATTGTGATATTTAAGCAAGTCTCAAGCTGTTGCTATGCTACCTTCTTAAGACTTGGAGGCTACAAGTGATAGGCATATAAGAGCAAGGATAAACCGGCAAGTTCTACGTCCTTAAACCGGTGAAGATCGGATGAGTATTTCAAGGACCAATATTGTTTTTAAGCATTGGGAGGCGGAATCAAAGGAATTATTCTTCACAATATATTTCCTATAAGAAACCAACATCGACAAATCGGTTATGAAGCTGGTTATTGACCGGATTTTCTAGAAGAAGGAAATGACAAGGACGATCGGTGCGGTCTACAAGAATTCTTAACCCGGAGTACAACCTGCCAAATTTGTTACGGTGTTTATTTTGCAGCGTAAGTTTACCATGGATAAATCCAAGCTAAACTTGGGGGCTAATGTCGGGGATATACCTTTGGTGTAAACCGGCGGAAGTTAACCCGGCAGTGACGGGCAACTCATCGGCAACCCGCCGGAGCTTGGCGGTTCACGGGCTACCCGCCCGGTCTTGGCGGTTCATTAGTAACCCGGTGGCGGATCGGAAGGCAGTTCAACTATTGTGGGCGGTTTAACAGAAAGGCATGAGGAATATTTTACAAGGAGTTAAGACCAGGACTTGTATCCGGTTTGTATTAGAGATAGACTAGTCCTAATCCTAATAGGACTCCACATGTAAACCGCCCTTCAACATATATAAGGAGGGCAGGGCTCTAAAGAGGGACAAGTTCCACAAGTTGGACAAGTTAGGTTTAGACAATAGCTCTCGAGTTAGAGCACTCGTGTAACCGTGATCATCATCATCAATATCAATGAAGCAGGGGCGTAGGCTTTTACCTCCACCGAGAGGGGCCGAACCTGGGTAAAACCTCGCGTCTCTCGTCCCGCTCAACCCCTCTCAAGCTACCACATAGATGCGTTGGCCTCGCGACTAAGTCCTCACACTAAGGACATCTGACGTGTTAAATCCACGACAGAATCCGTCCTCGATTAGCTTGGCTAGCTCCTCCCCCATATTGAGGCTGTGTTTAGCCAAATTTCATGGGATTCCTGGCATATCATAAGGGTGCCAGGCGAATATATCCCGGTTTTCACACAGGAACTCTTGTAGCGCGGCGTCAACCATTGGGTCTAGTTGCGCTCCAATATATGCTGTCTTCTTGGGGTCCGTTGGATGGACCTGGAATTTGACTATTTCTTCTGCCGGTTTGAAGGAGGTGGATTTGGCTCGTTTGTCTAGGATCACATCGTTCCTATCCACCATGGAGCGCAGAGCTGTTAATTCTTCAGCCGCGAGGGCTTCAGATAGTGCCTCAAGGGCCAGGGATGCGGTTTTATTTTCGGCGCGGAGTGCTATGTCGAGATCACTGGCGAGAGTGATTATGCCGTTGGGCCCGGGCATCTTAAGCTTCATGTACCCGTAATGAGGTATAGCTTGGAAGCGTGTGAAAGCATCTCACCCCAATAGGGCGTGATATCCACTGTTGAAAGGGGCCACTTGGAAGGTTATCTCTTCGGACAGATAATTCTCCGACGTGCCGAATACCACGTCAAGTGTAATTTTCCGCAAGACATCGCCTCCCGACTGGGAATGATTCCTCGGAAGGTCATGCTGCTTTGCTTGATGCGACTCCTGTCTATTTCCATTTTGTGGAGTGTATCCTCATAGATGAGGTTTAAGCCGCTGCCGCCGTCCATGAGAACCTTGGTGAGCCGTGATATGTCGCCAACGTATCTATATCTTATGAAGTATTCATGCTGTTATATTATCCATCTTGGATGTTTATGGGCTTTATTATGCACTTTTATATTACTTTTGGGACTAACCTATTAACCTGAGCCCAGTCCAGTTTACTTTTTCCCTTGTTTCAGTGTTTCACAGAAAAAAAACATCAAACGGAGTCCAAACGGAATGAAACCTTCGGGAGAGTTATTTTTGGAACGGAAGCAATCCAGGGGACTTGAAGTGCAAGTCAGGGAACCAACGAGGAGAGCACGAGATAGGGGGGGCGCCCACCCCCCTGGGCGCGCCCTCCACCCTCGTGGGCCCCTCGTGGCTCCCCTTACCGACTTCTTTTGCCTGTATATATCCATATACCCTAAAACCTTCGGGGAACAGAATAGATCGGGAGTTCCGCCGCCGCAAGCCTTTGTAGCCACCAAAAACCAATCGGGACCCTGTTCCGGCACCCTGCCGGAGGGGGGATCTCTCACCGGTGGCCATCTTCATCATCTCGGCGCTCTCCATGACAAGGAGGGAGTAGTTCACCCTCGGGGCTAAGGGTATGTACCAGTAGCTATGTGTTTGATCTCTCTCTCTCTCTCTCTCTCTCTCTCGTGTCCTTGATTCGGCACGATCTTGATGTATCGCGAGCTTTGCTATTATAGTTGGATCTTATGATGTTTCTCCCCCTCTACTCTGTTGTAATGGATTGAGTTTTCCCTTCGAAGTTATCTTATCGGATTGAGGCTTTAAGGATTTGAGAACACTTGATGTATGTCTTGCGTGGGATACCAGTGGTGAAAATGGGGTATTCTATTGATTCACTTGATGTATGTTTTGGTGATCAACTTGCGGGTTCCGTGACCTTGGGAATCTATGCATAGGGGTTGGCACACGTTTTCGCCTTGACTCTTCGGTAGAAATTTTGGGGCACTCTTTGAAGTTCTTTGTGTTGGTTGAATAGATGAATCTGAGATTGTGTGATGCATATCGTATAATCATACCCGTGGATACTTGAGGTGAAATTGGACTATCTAGGTGACATTAGGGTTCTGGCTGATTTGTGTCTTAAGGTGTTATTCTAGTATGAACTCTATGATAGATTGAACGGAAAGAATAGCTTCGTGTTATTTTACTACGGACTCTTGAATAGATCAATTAAAAGGATAACTTTGAGGTGGTTTTGTACCCTACAATAATCTCTTCGTTTGTTCTCCGCTATTAGTGACTTTGGAGTGACTCTTTGTTGCATGTTGAGGGATAGTTATATGATCCAATTATGTTATTATTGTTGAGAGAACTTGCACTAGTGAAAGTATGAACCCTAGGCCTTGTTTCCTAGCATTGCAATACCGTTTGTGCTCACTTTATCATTAGTTACCTTGCTGTTTTTATATTTTCATATTACAAAAACCTATATCTACCATCCATATTGCACTTGTATCACCATCTCTTCGCCAATCTAGTGCACCTGTACAATTTACCATTGTATTGGGTGTGTTGGGGACACAAGAGACTCTTTGTTATTTGGTTGCAGGGTTGTTTGAGACAGACCATCTTCATCCTACGCCTCCCACGGATTGATAAACCTTAGGTCATCCACTTGAGGGAAATTTGCTATTGTCCTACAAACCTCTGCACTTGGAGGCCCAACAACGTCTACAAGAAGAAGGTTGCGTAGTAGACATCAAGCTCTTTTCTGGCGCCGTTGCCGGGGAGGTGAGTGCTTGAATGTATATCTTTAGATCTTGCAACCGAATCTGTTTGTTTCTTGTTTTATCACTAGTTTAGTTTATAAAAGAAAATTACAAAAAAATATGGAATTGAGGGTGCCTCATATGCTTCATCTTTTTAATATGTTTCGTGAAAATGATGGAAAGGAAACTTGTGCTCAAGTACTAGAAGAAGAATTACATAGAATGCTTGGCATAAAATATTTGTATGATGAGCATGATTGCAATGTTGTTAGTATGAATTCCTTGAATATCCATGATGCTAATGATATGCAAAGCGACAAGCTTGGGGATGCTATGTTTGATGAAGATGATATTTTTAGTCCCCCACGTTTTGATGAGCAAATTTATTATGATGAAAGCATGCCTCCTATCTATGATGATTATTGCGATGACACGTATGCTATAAATAATAATGATAACCATGAAAGTTGTCATCTTGATCTTAATTTTCAATCAGATGATAGTTATTTTGTTGAGTTTGCTCCCACTACTATTGATGAGAATAGATTTTCTTATGTGGATAGTAAAAATTCTATGCTTGTAGATCATGAAAAGAATGCTTTATGTGATGGTTATATTGTTGAATTCATTCATGATTCTACTGAAAATTATTAGTAGGGAGGAACATATGCTTGTAGGAATTGCAATAATATCAAGTTTCCTCTCTATGTGCTTAAAGTTTTGAAGATTTGCTTGTTTTACCTTCCTATGCTAGTTGATTATTATTCCCATAAGTTGTTTGCTCACAAAATCCGTATGCATAGGAAGTGGGTTAGATTTAAATGTGCTTGCCATGTGTTTCATGATGCTCTCTTTATGTTTCAATTCTTATCTTTTATGCGAGCATCATTGAAATCATCATGCCTAGCTAGGGGCATTAAACGTTAGCGCTTGTAGGGAGGCAACCCAATTTTGTTTTAGTTTTTTGCTTTTTGGTTCTGTTTAGGAATAAATAAATAATATATCTATCCTCTGGTTAGATGTGGTTTTATGTTTTATTTAGTGTTTGTGCCAAGTAAGACCTATAGGATCTTCTTGGATGATAATTATTTGATCTTGCTGAAAATTCCAGAAACTTTCTGTTCACGAAAACAATTGTTTAAAATCACCACGACGTGATAAAATACTGATTCCAATTGCATCAGATCAATAATCAAATTATCTAGGTCGTCCTATTTTTGTAGAAGTTTTTGAGTTCCACAAGTTTGCGTTAGTTACAGATTACTACAGACTGTTCTGTTTTTGACAGATTCTGTTTTTCGTGTGTTGTTTGCTTATTTTGATGAATCTATGGCTAGTAAAATAGTTTATAAACCATAAATTAGTTGGAATACAGTAGATTTAACACCAATACAAATAAACAATGAGTTCATTACCGTACCTTGAAGTGGTGTTTTGTTTTCTTTCCCTAACGGAGCTCATGAGATTTTCTGTTAAGTTTTGTGTTGTGAAGTTTTCAAGTTTTGGGTAAAGATTCGATGGACTATGGAATAAGGAGTGGCAAGAGCCTAAGCTTGGGGATGCCCAAGGCACCCCAAGGTAATATTCAAGGACAACCAACAGCCTAAGCTTGGGGATGCCGGAAGGCATCCCTCTTTAAATCTTCGTTCATCGGTAACTTTACTTGGAGCTATATTTTTATTCACCACATGATATGTGTTTTGCTTGGAGCATCATTTTATTTTCATTTGTTTTGCTTGCTGTTTGAATAAAATACTAAGATCTGAAATTCTTAAATGAGAGAGAGTCTTCACATAGCTACATAATTATTTAACTACTCATTGATCTTCACTTATATCTTTTTGGAGTAGTTTGTCATTTTGTCGTGTGCTTCACTTATATCTTATGAGTAAATAGTTGAATGATTTGAATATCATAAATCTGAAATTTTATATGTTTCATATGCTTATCCCATGGGGAGTAATGACTTTACATAGAAAGTAGAGGTGGTAAATTTCTTGAAGGTTAGCAAACATTGTATTGGTCACTTGAACAATTCATGAAAGAATATTGAAGGAAGAGAGATTTCACATATAAATATAGTATCTTGGACATCTTTTGTAATTGTGAGCACTCATTAAAATATGACATGCTAAAAGGTTGATGTTGGACAAGGAAGACAACGTAATGGGTTATGTTTTCTTATATCCGAAATAAAGTATATTGTTATGGATCGCCCAACACGTTGAGCTTGCCTTCCCCCTCATGCTAGCCAAATTCTTTGCACTAAGTAGAGATACTACTTGTGCTTCCAAACATCCCTTAAACCAGTATTGCCATGAGAGTCCACCATACCTACCTATGGATTGAGTAAGATCCTTCAAGTAAGTTGTCATCGGTGCATGCAATAAAAATTGCTCTCTAAATATGTATGATCTTTTAGTGTGGAGAAATTAAGCTTTATACGATCATTGTGATATGGAATAAATAAAAGTGACAGATTGCATAATAAAGGTCCCTATCACAAGTGGCAATATAAAGTGACGTTCCCTCGCATTAAGATTGTGTGCATCCAATTATAAAAGTGCATGGCAACCTCTGCTTCCCTCTGTGAAGGGCCTATCTTTTATTATTCTCTTTTACCTTATGCAAGAGTCGTGGTGATCTTCACCTTTCCTTTTTACATTTTATCCTTTGGCAAGCACCTTGTGTTGGAAAGATTCTGATATATATATCCAATTGGATGTAAGGCATCATGAACTATTATTGTTGACATTACCCTTGAGGTAAAAGGTTGGGAGGCGAATCTATAAGCCCCTATCTTTCTCTCGTAATACGATTAAAACTTTGGACCCATAAATATCGCATGAGTGTTAGCAATTGTGAAAGACTATATGATAGTTGAGTATGTGGGGTTTGCTAAATTAAAGCTCTGACATAGACTCTTCCTGAAAATAAGATGAATTGTAATTGTTTGATGACTGATAACACGGTTTGTTAGTTTTCAAGAAAGTTTATGATCTATACTTTAACATGTGAATAGCTTGTTACTTGATCATGAGAAGCTTTATGAGTTGAGCTACTGTTATGATATATAATGATGCTAGGAAAAGGTGATTGAAATTATCAATGATCAAACTTGTGCACCTGTTAGCATTCACACTCCAATGTATCTATAATTTATGAAGTATTCATGCTATTATATTATCCATCTTGGATGTTTATGCGCTTTATTATGCACTTTTATATTACTTTTGCGACTAACCTATTAACCCAGAGCCCAGTGCCAGTTTCTGTTTTTTCCCATGTTTCGGTGTTTCGTATAAAAGGAATATCAAACGGAATCCAAACGGAATGAAACCTTCGGGAGATTTATTTTTGGAACGGAAGCAATCCAGGGGACTTGGAGTGCACGTCAGGGAATCAACGAGGAGAGCACGAGGCAGGGGGCGCGCCCTCCACCCTCGTGGGCCCCTCATGGCTCCCCTTACCGACTTCTTTCGCCTATATATATCCATATACCCTAAAACCCTCGGGGAACAGAATAGATCGGGAGTTCCGCCGCCGCAAGACTCTGTAGCCACCAAAAACCAATTGGGACACTGTTCCGGCACCCTGCCGGAGGGGGATCTCTCACCAGTGGCCATCTTCATCATCCCGCGCTCTCCATGACGAGGAGGGTGTAGTTCACCCTCGGGGCTGAGGGTATGTACCGGTAGCTATGTGTTTGATCTCTCTCTCTCTCTCTCATGTTCTTGATTCGGCACGATCTTGATGTATCGTGAGCTTTTCTATTATAGTTGGATCTTATGATGTTTCTCCCCCTCTACTCTCTTGTAATGGATTGAGTTTTCCCTTCAAAGTTATCTTATCGGATTGAGTCTTTAAGGATTTGAGAACACTTGATGTATGTCTTGCGTGGGATACCCGTGGTGAAAATGGGGTATTCTGTTGATTCACTTGATGTATGTTTTGGTGATCAACTTGCGGGTTCCGTGACCTTCGGAATCTATGCATAGGGGTTGGCACACGTTTTCGTCTTGACTCTCCGGTAGAAACTTTGGGGCACTCTTTGAAGTTCTTTATGTTGGTTGAATAGATGAATCTGAGATTGTGTGATGCATATCGTATAATCATACCCACGGATACTTGAGGTGACATTGGAGTATCTAGGTGACATTAGGGTTTTGGTTGATTTGTGTCTTAAGGTGTTATTCTAGTACGAACTCTATGATAGATTGAACGGAAATAATAGCTTCGTGTTATTTTACTATGGACTCTTGAATAGATCGATCAGAAAGGATAACTTTGAGGTGGTTTAAATGACGCTACAATAATCTCTTCGTTTGTTCTCCGCTATTAGTGACTTTGGAGTGACTCTTTGTTGCATGTTGAGGGATAGTTATATGATCCAATTATGTTATTATTGTTGAGAGAACTTGCACTAGTGAAAGTATGAGCCCTAGGCCTTGTTTCCTAGCATTGCAATACCGTTTGTGCTCACTTTTATCATGAGTTAACTTGCTGTTTTTATATTTTCAGATTACAAAAACCTATATCTACCATCCATATTGCACTTGTATCACCATCTCTTCGCCGAACTAGTGCACATATACAATTTACCATTGTATTGGGTGTGTTGGGGACACATGAGACTCTTTGTTATTTGGTTGCAGGGTTGTTTGAGAGAGACCATCTTCATCCTACGCCTCCCACGGATTGACAAACCTTAGGTCATCCACTTGAGGGAAATTTTCTACTGTCCTACAAACCTCTACACTTGGAGGCCCAACAACGTCTACAAGAAGAAGGTTGCATAGTAGACATCAAGCCGAAAGCCATCCACGATTGGACTGAGGACCAAGGCGGCTGGTGCTCGGACTGTCATGTATTTTGGCTCATCACCGGCATTAAAGGTTATAGCCGTGTCGTTCCAAGCGTTTATTGCTGCGATTTGGGAGCCTTCGGCGAGGTCATGGAGTGCCCTTTTGCGCTTATTGTTTGAAGCGAATGTCTCGAAGACCGTCAGTACTCTGAGGTCTTCGTCTTCCGGGGGGTGTTGCTCTGTGGTGTTTTTGGTGAGGATATCCTCGCCGCTCTTGGCTACTTGCCGGAGTATCCAACATGCTCTAAGGATGTGGGTTGATATGGTATCCGGTGTTGTGTGTATTTTGCATGGCCCATCGAGCCATCCCTACAGAACGGTTCCGTGCCGCATAATGGGCTTATATTTCTTTGCTACTGGGCCGGGCGTGCCACGAGGGTGCGCCCTTTTTGCCTGAACGAGGGGTTGAGTGAGGGCCGATGGCTCCCAGCGGGCTGCCTGAGCTTTCCAGGCGCTTTCCATTGCGCTGTACTTTCGTACGATAGTTGCCAAGTCAGCAAAGTGTAGTATGCGGCGGCGATTGATAGCGTTGAGGATTCTGTCGTCCATGCAATTGTTGCAGAACGCTGATATCGCGTCCTCGTCACGGCAATCTTTAATCTTGTCCTTGTCAAGGAGGAATCTGGCCCAGAAGTGGTGGACCGTTTCCTGAGACAGATGTTGTATGCTCATGAGAGCGCTTATGTCTGGGTGGGTGGGTGTATTTAAATCCGGACCCTGAACCAATTGTTGATCCGGAGTCTGAAGATCTTCCGGACTTAACAGTCCGGGCTCCGGAATATCCACTGATTTCTTTGGCCCGCTGTCCGATTCTATGTTCGGAGGGCAGGTCGTATCTTTTCGCAGGTGGGTGTCCGGCTCTTCAAGGTCGGAGATCTGAACATAGTCCGTCCTCGGTATAGAGGAGGAGTTGTCGTCTTGCTCCATGACTGCCTCTATCTGGTGGGTGATCGGTGGAGATTTGATTTCTCTCTAATCGGGTTTAAGCCCAATCTGATCGTAGTCTGTGGCGATACCCAGGGCGGCGATGCGACCAAGGAGCTCGTTCAAAGACGAAAAATCCGCCGGATCCATCTGCTTGGAGTGTTTGGAGTTGATACGGAGGGGATTTTCGATGACCCAAGAGGTCATTGTCGGCTTAACGGCCGAACGGGCGGTCATGGTGAAGCCGCCCAGCGGAGGGTTTGGCCTGGGGCCAGTGCTCCTCCGGAGATGATGTCGTCTTTGAGAACAAGGCGAGCCATCGATCCTATCGACGAGGTCACAGTGGCACTCTCAATGAAAGCACCAATGTCGGTGTCAAAACCGGCGGATCTCGGGTAGGGGGTCCCGAACTGTGCGTCTAAGGTCGATGGTAACAGGAGACAGGGGACACAATGTTTACCCAGGTTCGGGCCCTCTCTATGGAGGTAATACCCAACTTCCTGCTTGATTGATCTTGATGAATATGAGTGTTACAAGAGTTGATCTACCACGAGATCGTAATGGCTAAAACCCTAGAAGTCTAGCCTGTATGACTATGGCTATGTGTATCCGGTCCTACAGACCTAGCCCTCCGGTTTATATAGACACCGGAGGGATCTAGGGTTACACAAAGTCAGTTACAGAGAAGGGAACCTACATATTTGGTCGCCAAGCTTGCCTTCCACGCCAAGGAGAGTCCCATCCGGACACAAGTAGAGTCTTCGGTATTTGTATCTTCACAGCCCATCAGTCTGGCCCATGGCTAACAGGCTGGACGCCTGAGGACCCTTAGTCCAGGACTCCCTCAGGGGGCATCCCATAGACACACAAGTTGATTAGCCGTGTGCGGTGCCCCCCTCCACAGATTTCCACCTCGGTCATATCGTTGTAGTGCTTAGGCGAAGCCCTGCGTCGGTAACTTCATCATCACCGTCATCACGTCGTCGGGCTGACGAAACTCTCCCTCGACCTCAGCTGGATCTAGAGTTCGTGGGACATCACCGAGATGAACGTGTGCAGATCACGGAGGTGTCGTACTTTCAGTGCTAGGATCAGTCGGATCGTGAAGATGTACGACTACATCAGCCGCGTTGTCATAATGCTTTCGCTTTCGGTCTATGAGGGTATGTGTACAACACTCTCCCCACTCGTTGCTATGCATCACCTTGATGGACTTGCGTGTGCGTAGGATTTTTTTTGAAATTACTGCGTTCCCCTACAGTGGTATCCGATCCAGGTCTTTGCGTAGATGTTATATGCATGAGTAGAACACAAAGAGTTGTGGACGATAATAGTCATACTGCTTACCAGCATGTCATACTTTGATTTGGCGGTATTGTTGGATGAAGCGGCCCGGACCGACATTATGTGTACGCTTACGCGATACTGGTTCTATCGACGTGCTTTGCACACAGGTGGCTAGTGGGTGTCAGTTTCTCCAACTTTAGTTGAATCGAGTGTGACTACACCCGGTCTTTGTTGAAGGTTAAAACAACACACTTGACGAAAAATCATTGTGGTTTTGATGCGTAGGTAAGAACGGTTCTTGCTCAGCCCGTAGCAGCCACGTAAAACTTGCAACAACAAAGTAGAGGACATCTAACTTGTTTTTGCAGGGCATATTGTGATGTGATATGGTCAAGACATGAGGCTAAATTTTATTGTATGATATGATCATGTTTTGTATCGTAGTTATCGACAATCGGCAGGAGCCATATGGTTGTCGCTTTATTGTATGCAATGCAATCGCCCTGTAATTGTTTTTACTTTATCACTAAGCGGTAGCGATAGTCGTAGAAGCAATAGTTGGCGAGACGACAATGATGCGACGATGGATATCAAGGTGTCGCGCCGGTGATGATGATGATCATGATGGTGCTTTGAAGATGGAGATCAAAGGCACAAGATAATGATGGCCATATCATATCACTTATATTGATTGCGTGTGATGTTTATCCTTTATGCATCTTATTTTGCTTAGTTCGGCAGTAGCATTATAAGATGATCTCTCACTAAATTTCAAGGTACAAGTGTTCTCCTGAGTATGCACCGCTATGCGAAAGTTAAATCGTAGAGACCTCTACGTTCACATACAATGGGTGCAAGCCAGTTTTGCACACGCATAATACTCGGGTTAAACTTGACGAGCCTATCATATGAGATAAGACCTCGGAACATTGAGACCGAAAGGTCGAGCGTGAATCATATAGTAGATATGATCAACATAGTGATTTTCACCATTGAAAACTACTCCATCTCATGTGATGATCGGACATGGTTTAGTTGATTTGGATCACGTGATCGCTTAGATGATTACAGGGATGTCTATCTAAGTGGGAGTTCTTAAGTAATATGATTAATTGAACTTTAATTATCACGAACTTAGTACCTAATAGTATTTTGCATGTCTATGTTGTTGTAGATCAATGGCCCGTGCTACTATTCCTTTGAATTTCAATGTGTTCCTAGAGAAAGCTAAGTTGAAAGATGATGGTAGCAACTACACGGACTGGGACCGTAACTTGAGGATTATCATCATTGCTGCACAGAATAATTACATCCTAGAAGCACCGCTAGGTGCCAGGCCTGCTACAGATGCTGTTGATGACGTTAAGAACGTCTGGCAAAGCAAAGCTGATGACTACTCGATAGTTCGATGTGCCATGCTTTACGGCTTAGAACCGGGACTTCAACGTTATTTTGAACGTCATGGAGTATATGAGATGTTCCAGGAGTTGAAGTTAATATTTCAAGCAAATGCCGGATTGAGAGATATGAAGTCTCCAATAAGTTCTACTGCAAAATGGAGGAGAATAGTTACGTCGGTGAACATATACTCGTAATGTCCGGGTACCACAACCACTTGACTCACCGGGAGTTAATCTTCACGATGATAGTGTCATCGATGAGTTCTTCAATCACTACCACCAAGCTACAAGAGCTTTGTGAAGAACTATAATATGCAAGGGATGGATAAGACAATTTCCGGGCTCTTCGCAATGCTAAAGGTTGCGGAGGTAGAAATCAAGAAGGAGCATCAAGTGTTGATGGTCAACAAGACCACCAGTTTCAAGAAAAAGGGTAAAGGGAAGAAGGGGAACTTCAAGAAGAATGGCAAGCAAGTTGCTGCTCAAGTGAAGAAGCCAGTCCGGACCTAAGCACGAGGCCGAGTGCTTCTACTGCAAAGGGACTGGTCACTGGAAGCAGAACTGCCCCAAGTATTTGGCGGATAAGAAGGATGGCAAGGTGAACAAAGGTATATGTGATATACATGTTATTGATGTGTACCTTACTAATGCTCGCAGTAGTGCCTGGGTATTTGATAATCTTGGTTACATTACTAATATTTGCAACTCAAACAGGGACTAAGGATTGCGAAGATTGGCTAAGGACGAGGTGACGATGCGGCGTGGGAAATGGTTCCAAAGTCGATGTGATCGATAAATGCACGCTACCTCTACATCTACCTTCGGATTAGTTTTAGACCTGAATAATTTTTATTTGGTGCCGAATGAGGGAGTCCTGGATTAGGGGGTATCCGGACAGCCGGACTATATACATCGTCCGGACTATGGAAGCGTGAAGATACAAGACTCAAGACTTTGACCCGTGTCCGGATAGGACTTTCCTTGGCGTGTAAGGCAAGCTTGGCTATCCGGATATTATATTTCCTTCCTTGTAACCGACTCCATGTAAACCCTAGCCCTCTCCGGTGCCTATATAAACCGGAGAGGTTGGTCCATAGAAGGCCGATCACAATTACAATCATACCATCATAGGCTAGCTTCTAGGGTTTAGCCTCTACGATCTCGTGGTAGATCTACTCTCGTACTACCCATATCTTCAATATTAATCAAGCAGGAAGTAGGGTTTTACCTCCATCGAGAGGGCCGAACCTGGGTAAACATCTGTGTCCCTTGCTTCCTGTTACCATCAGCCTAGACGCACAGATCGGGACCCCCTACCCGAGATCCGCCGGTTTTGACACCGACATTGGTGCTTTCATTGAGAGTTCCTCCGTGTCGTCGCTACGGGGCTCGATGGCTCCTTCAACCATCGTCAATAACACGGTCCCGGGTGCGACCTTTCTCCCCGGACATATTTTCGTGTTCGGCGGCTTCGTCCTGCGGGCCACTTCGCTTCGCCATCTGGAGCAGATCGATAGCTACGCCCCTGGCCACCAGATCAGGTTCGAGAACCTGAACCGCACGGCGGACATTCGCGGAGACTTGATCCTCGACGGATTCGGGCCTATGCCAGGAGCACCGGACAGTCGGACAAAGCTCGGGGTATCACCGCCCCACAGGTCACGCACTCATCGACGATGGAGCCGAACACGGGTCTTACCTCTGTGGTGACCTGTGACTCTGGACCCTTGGATTTGTATCCGGACGAGGGTTCTAGTCTGCGCACTCCCGAGCCAGCCGAGCCAGGTTGGGCTCCGGTAATGGAGTTCAACGCGGCGGATATCTTCCAGCACTCGCCCTTTGGTGACATGCTGGACTCATTAAAGTCTCTCTCTTTGTCAGGAGGCTCGGGGCCGAACTATGTCCGGCTCGAGTGGGAGGCAGGCGATGAAGGAATTCGTTGCCCACCCACCACCCACTTCATTGCCTCGGTCGATGATTTAACCCAGGTACTGGACTTCGACTCCAAAGACATCGACGGTATGGACGGCGATGCAGGAGAAGAACATGAACCACTGCTCACTGGGCGGTGGACATCCACCTCTTCCTATGATATATATATGGTGGACACTCCAAAGGAAACAAATGGCGATGAGGCAACGGAGGATAAAACCTCAGGGAAAAAAGCAAAGAATGGGCGTCATCGGCGCCACTCCAAGCCCCGCCACAGCAATACCGGCCCAGGAGACGAAAACAATCCGAATGGTGCCGAAGAAGAGTACAACCCTGATCAGTCCGCCTTCGAGCAGGCCGAACAGGAGGATGAGCAGGTCAGCCTGTAAGAACAGGCGACGGGCGAATACAGGAGGAGGACAGCTACATGCCCCTCCGAAGACGAGATTAGCCTCGGCGACGACGAAGTTCGGCGTGCACGAGGATCCCGTGAGAGCGAGCGCTTCAAGCGCCGGCTTATAGCCCGCTGCGAGGAGCACGAAAAAGAAGCAGCAACTCCAAGCTGATCAAGACCTGCTCACGATAGATGGATCAAGTCACGGCAGCCGAGGAATATGGACTCGAGCACCATACGGTGACCGGCCACCTCGTGGCCGGATAAAACGGCATATCAGTCCGCATACCAGCCAACACCCCCACGCCAACATACTACGGCTCGGGCAACAAAACAGGACATCCAAGATCGATCTACGGATCGAAGCGCCTCGACGCGGCGACGACCGTCACGCCAGATACACCTTCAACAAGTCCTACGGGCCAATAACACCACCTGAGCAATTCGACCTGCGTAGCCACATAGCCGACAGAGGCGCCAAGACACCCCTCTCGCTTCACCGACGAAGTAATGGATCATGAATTCCCGGAAGGGTTCAAACCCGTTAACATCGAATCATACGATGGCACAACAGACCTACGGTATGGATCAAGATTTCCTTCTCCACATTCACATGGCCAGTGAAGGCGATCTACTTGCCATCAAGTATCTTCCCCTTAAGCTCAAAGGACCAGCCCGGCTTTGGCTAAACAGCCTGCCAAAGAAATTCCATTGGCAGTTGGGAAAACCTGGAAGACGCATTCCTCGACAACTCCCAGGGCACATATGTGCGACCACCTGACGCCGATGACTTGAGCCACATTACTCAACAACCCGGAGAGTCAGCCAAGAAATTCTGGACTCGGTTCCTAACTAAAAAGAACCAAATAGTCGACTGTCCGGACGCCGAAGCCCTAGCGGCTTTTAAGCATAATATCCTTGACGAGTGGCTCGCTCGACACCTCGGCCAGGAAAAACCCAAGTCCATGGCAGCTCTCACAACACTAATGACCCGCTTTGCGGCGAGGCGAGACCGATTGGTTGGCGCGCAGCAGCACTACATCACATTCTGGCACTTCGGATGGCCGCGACAATAACGGCAAGTCACGGCGTAACAGACATAAGCGATGGAACAACGGCGACAGCACTGAAGACACGGCAGTCAACGCCGGATTCAGCGGATCCAAGCCCGGTCAGCGGAAGAGGCCGTTCAAAAGGAATAATCGAGGGCGGTCGATGCGGACCGCATCTTTGAGCGCTTCGTGCCAAATTCATGGCACCTGACATAAGCCACCAACCACACCAATAGAGATTGCTAGGTATTCAAACAGGCCGCAAAATAAACGCCAAGACAAGGACAAGGGGCTGCCTGGCGGCGATGACGAGGAGCCCCGACGTCCGAACATGGGGGGACAGAAGAAATTTCCCCCCAGGTGAAAACGGTCAACATGATCTACGCCACGCACATCCCCAAGCGGGAATGGAAGCGGGCACTACGGGACGTCTATGTGATGGAGCCAGTCGCCCCTAAATTCAACCCATGGTCAGCTTGTCCGATCACCTTTGATCGTAGGGATCACCCTACTAGCATCCGTCACGGCGGCTCGGCCGCATTGGTCCTAGACCCAATCATCGTCGGATTCCACCTTACGCGCATCCTTATGGACGGTGGCAGCAGCCTTAACCTGCTTTATCAGGATACAGTGTGCAAAATGGGCATTGACCCTTCAAGGATCAAGGCCACCAAAACCACCTTTAAAGGTGTGATTCCTGGTGTAGAGGCCCGTTGCACGAGCTCAATAACATTGGAAGTGGTCTTCGGATCTCCGGATAACTTCCGAAGCGAAGAGTTAATCTTCGACATCGTCCCTTTCCGCAGTGGTTACCATGTACTGCTCGGACAAACCGCATTCGCTAGATTCAATGCGGTACCACACTACGCGTACCTCAAGCTCAAGATGCCAAGACCACGCGGGGTCATAATAGTGAACGGAAATATGGACCGCTCTCTCCGAACAGAAGAACATACTGCAGCCCTCGCGGCGGAAGTACAATGCGGCCTCCTCCGACAAACCAATCCGGGCACCGTCAAGAGAGTCCGGAACACCCCGCAACAAGATCATCAGGCACGCCAAGAGCGCGACTAGCAGTCCGGCCTCCGCTTAAGCCCCATCCAAGCAGCATTCGTGCCACGCGTACACAATTACGCACTCAAGATACCATGGGTGTAGGCGGAGGCGCAACAACGACTCAGTCAACAGTGCGGGATAACCGCCGCATACCTTCATAATCTATCCTTCTTCTTTTTCAGGACAGTGCTTTAGAGCAGCCTCTTCAGAAGAGCCAGATTGTCGGACTTAGATAGGAGAGAAAACTAAGGAGGCAACAGGCTTCGAGCACATAAGGAAACACCCAGGTGGAATCTATTTACGATCGTTATACCTGTTTTATATATCCATACGCGGCCTGCCTCCGGATAGGACATGTTAAATAGTCCTATTGATCTCCGCTTAATGCATTCATTGTAAACATATGCTTAAACGTATTTTCATCAATGGGAGATTATATATAGCATCAGCTCATTATTGTTATTTGAACATTTTTCTTATAAATGTTTCTTTGAAATTGCATCCGTACACTTTGGTATGGTCCGTTTGCCAGGGGGCTTCCTATGGTGCCCCGTTCTACGACAACTAAAGTCCGAACACTTTA
This sequence comes from Aegilops bicornis, assembly GCA_021605145.1. Lineage (NCBI taxonomy): Eukaryota > Viridiplantae > Streptophyta > Magnoliopsida > Poales > Poaceae > Aegilops > Aegilops bicornis. The sequence goes on along the minus strand of CM038670.1, from coordinate 254,268,155 downwards.
AACAGTGCAGCACCCCAAACTTATAGCACTATATGCATCAGCTCTGAATCATGTCTTGGGTCTACAGTTGGGTTAGCTCGGCTCCTTTGTTTTGCTACCTTACGTTCCGTTATATCGGCTAAGGTAGCGCAGGGAGAACTACTGCGATTGTGTCCCGGTTCTTCCGGACGAGCACCTCAGTAGAGAAAGCCGAAAACTGACCGGCATGATGTGGCGAGAGCTGGTCGTTGTTTGAGAGGTCTTAAAATGCTTAAAGATTTTCCGCTTTAGGCGATAAATCGGCTTCGTCCGATCTAGGCGTATATAGCACCCCAATTAGGCCTTCTGGATTCTAGGGGCTTCGCCGAAATTTAAAATTGTAGACTTCTACGGCTAAGTGAAAGTTATAAAGCCGAATAGTCTGATTGCCTTGTTCGCTGCGCCGGATACCTCCTTAAGGGACCAAACATTTGGATAAAGAGTATTCGGGTTTTTCCAGGAACACCCCGGCAATAGTTGCGTGGGGGCAGAAGCCGACGACTGGCCTCCTTTCAGTATTCTATAAACAACCGCACAGAAGGTAATATTTTAAATCAAACAGTGCTACATAGCACAAGTAACTTCGTCTTTAAATTACAACAGCGGCAGAGGTACATTTAGTCAAAGATCCTGTCCTTGGAACACTCATCGGCCACGAGACGAGCACCTTTCATAACGCCATCATAATACTTCTCGGGATGGCGATGCTCCTTGCCCTCCGGCGGACCGTCCTTCACCAGCTTCTCCGCATCCAGCTTGCCCCAATGCACCTTCGCGCGGGAAAAGGCCCGGCGGGCACCCTCGATGCAAACGGATCGCTTGATTACTTCAAGCCGCGGACAGGCATTCACCATCCGCTTGATCAGGCTGAAGTAGCTAGTGAGCAGGGGCTCACCAGGCCACATCCGGACTATGAAATCTTTCATAGCAACTTCAGCCGACCTGTGGAGTTCGACCAACTGCTTCAGTTGATCACTCAGAGGCGTTGGGTGTTCGGCCCCAGCATACTGGGACCAGAACAACTTCTCCGTTGAGCTCCCCTCTTGGGCACGGTAGAACTCCACAGCATTTGATATGCTGCGTGGCAGATCTGCGAATGCCCCTGGAGAACTCTGATTTCGAGTAAGTAAAAGAAACGCCTCCTCCACATGTTTGCTTTGCATAAAGAATTTCTTACCCGCCGCTATCTTTTTGGCCTCCTGGATCTCCTGTTGTGCCTTCTTGGCTTCGGCCTTGGCATCTTTCATATTCACAAGGGCCTTCGCAAACTCGGCCTCTTTTGTCTTCAGATCATGCTCCACAGACTCGAACTTCTTGCCGAGGTCCTGGAGCTCTTGTTGTACCTCGCCCACTCTAGCACTTTGCTTCTCGCTCTCTGCATTCCAAGGCCGCCTTGTCTTCGGCCTCGGATAGCGCTTTCTTGAGGGACGCCACTTGGCGGTGGACCTGTCACACTGATCCTGACGCTTTGCCGTCAGACTAAACAATTTTATCTATCTTTACATACATACGAGCGGAGAATTACTCACCTTTGCTCTCTTCGAGCTGCCTCTTCATGAGGTCGAGCTCTCCCTGCGCCTGCTTCAGGTCCCACTTTAGTTCGGCAACCTCGGTTGTCTTGGGCAGAGCAACAAGCAAAGACGGCTTGCTTAGTCACATACACACTTATTAGACTCCTGCGGATTATAATTGACCCTTCGTTTGGCTTTTCTTTCCGAACACCAAACAGAGTATCAGGGGCTACTACCTATCGGGTGTTAATTTCACACATTCTTATTACTTACCTCGAAGCCCGTCAGGAGGCTTGTGCGAGCTTGGTTAGTCCGCTTTGGCGGATGAACCTTTGAATCACCACACTCATAAGAGTACGGTGCTCTTCATCTATGGAAGCGCCTCGGCGCTTCCACGGACTATCCGGCACCGTTGACGCGACGGAAGTCCTCGACGCAGGCGGCTCGCCCTCCCTAACGAGGGGCTGCCCGCCTAAGTCCGGAACCGTCGAAGGTTCCGGAGCAGTGTTCGGTCGAGAGTCCGCCTTGTTGCGGCTCTCATCGACACGATCCGTGGGGATCTTGAACCCCGCATGTCCGACATTTGGAATTCCACCTTGGGGCGTCTCCAGGGTCACCTCCCCCTGCTTGGGGAACCTTCGGGACAACACCTTCGTGTCATCCGCAGGCTGAGGAGTGGTGGTCGTCGGGAGCGAGTTCATCTCTGAAGCGCTCAGAGACCCATCCGAAGATGACACCTCCGGATGAGCCCGGGCCGGACTGCATATAGGTTCGGCGTTATTGAACAACTATGAAGTGAAATCACGGTAGAGTGCGGACACTTACGATCGCGCCAGGGGCTTCCCCCTGGGCAGCCACCCTTCCTCGCTATGAGAGGGCGTGGTGGTGTAGTCCGGAAGGGACGTCTTTCCCTTCTTGGGCGTCCCAGCCTCCCCCTCTGGGGCGGCTTTCCTCTTTTTCTCCTCCCAAGTGCGGGGAGGTAGAGTTTCTTCTTGCTTCCCCTCGCCTCCGCGGGAGGAATCTGTTTCGTCATCATCGGACGACGTGGGTATGACGGCCTTGCATCGAGGGCCTCTCCCGGACCCACGGCCCGTCCCCTCAGGCCTCTCATCCTTTCCGGATGGGGCGGCTTCTTCTTCTTCTTCCTCCTCCTCTTCGGGGGAGGAGTGAGCCTCGTCGTCTTCGGACGAGGCTTCCAAGACACCCACGCCGAGACCCTTCCTGGTCCCCGGGGCCTTCTTTTTGGCCTTCTTCTCCGGTGCCTTGTAGGGCGCCGGGATCAGCATCTCTGTCAATAGATCATCAGCTGGATCTTCTGGCAACGGAGCCGGACAGTCAATCTGCTCCACTATCTCCACATAGTCCTGATAGAATATACACAAATACTTAAGACTCTCCCATGAATGTATTGGAAAAAACCGAATCCGGTGGTAGTCCCAAAACTCACCGGACGCGGGGGCCGTGCTGCATGAAGTCCGCGGTCCTCGGATGTGGGAGGAGGTACTTCGGAGGCCTTAAACAACTCCTTCCACGCGTCTTTGTGCTTCATGCCATAGAGCCTACAGGCGTCACGGTGTTCGGCCGGGACGAACTCCCACAGATTGAATGCCCGCCTTTGGCACGGCAGAATCTGGCGAACAAGCATGACCCGGATCATGTTGACAAGCTTAATGTTCTTGTCCTTCATGCTCTTGATGCAGGTTTGGAGTCTGATCAGCTATGTAGGTTCGCCCCCAAGTCAGGCCCTTCCTTTCCCAGGAGGTGAGCCGTATGGGGGCTCCGGATCGGAACTCGGGGGTCGCCGCCCAGTTGGCGCCGCGCGGCTCGGTGATGTAGAACCACCCCGATTGCCACCCTTTTACGGTCTCCGCAAAGGAGCCGTCCAGCCAGGTGACGTTAGGCATCTTGCCCACCATGGCCCCTCCGCACTCCTCTTGCTGGCCGCGCACAATCTTCGGCTTCACGCAGAAGATTTGCAGCCACAGGCCAAAGTGAGGTCGGATGCGGAGGAAAGCCACGCCGAGATGTTGAGGACGAAATTCGGGGCTAGATCATGGAAATCTAGCCCGTAGTAGAACATGAGCCCGCTGACAAAGGGGTGAAGTGGAAACCCCAGTCCACGGATGAAGTGGGCGACGAACACGACCCTCTCGTGGGGTCCCGGGGTCGGAATGGCCTGCCCAACGTCCGGTAGCCGGTGCGCTATGTCTGCGGCCAAGTATCCGGCCACCCGAAGATTTGCGATGTGCTTCTCCTTGACGGTGGAAGCCACCCACTTGCCTCCTGCTCCGGACATGTTTAGCTGTGCGGAGAAGACTTGGGCTTGGGCGCTGGTGCTCGAGGGGGCAAGAGTGGGCAAAGGAGGAAGAAGGTGTGGGTAAAAATGGGGAAATTTTATCCCTTTATAGAGGCGACAAAAGAGGTGCGCCTCCCCACTTGCCCGTTGGGAATCGCTTGCTTCCCAAGCGCCACGATTGATGATGTGGGATTACCCGTACCCGTATTGATGGGAATCCCGTGATAAGGGGATACGATCTCTGCTTTGACAAGATGTGTCAAGGAAACCGCCTCGCAATACGTGTTGTGGCTGGTTGCGGGAAAGCGGTTTGAATAATGACCCGACTGTAATGACACGTCGCGTTGTCTAAAAAGTTGTCAGCAGATTGCATTTGTGAAATACCATTCTCTCTACGGTGGCATGTGAAGATCATTTTGTGGATCCGGACACGGTTCAAGTGTTCGATAATTACCTTGGAGTATTCGGAGGAGGAACCCGCCCTGCAATGCCGAAGACAATAATGCGCGCCGGACTCATCGTCATTGAAACCTGGTTCGAGGGCTCTTGAGGAGTCTGGATTAGGGTATCCGGACAGCCGGACTATATACATCGTCCGGACTATGGAAGCGTGAAGATACAAGACTCAAGACTTGACCCGTGTCCGGATAGGACTTTCCTTGGCGTGGAAGTCAAGCTTGGCGATCCAGATATTATATTTCCTTCCTTGTAACCGACTCCATGTAAACCCTAGACCTCTCCGGTGCCTATATAAACCGGAGGGGTTGGTCCTTAGAAGGCCGATCACAATTACAATCATACCATCATAGGCTAGCTTCTAGGGTTTAGCCTCTACGATCTCGTGGTAGATCTACTCTTGTACTAACCATATCTTCAATATTAATCAAGCAAGAAGTAGGGTTTTACCTCCATTGGGAGGGCCCGAAACTGGGTAAACATCTGTGTCCCTTGCTTCCTGTTACCATCAACCTAGACGCACAAATCGGGACCCCCTACCCGAGATCCGCCGATTTTGACACCGACACCGACGTTAAGCATGAACATTATATCTGGATCTTGTTTGATGCGAGACGGTTATTCATTTAAATCCGAGAATAATGGTTGTTCTATTTATATAAGTAATATCTTTTATGGTCATGCACCCTTGAAGAGTGGTCTATTTTTGTTGAATCTCGATTATAGTGACACGCATATTCATCATATTGAAGCCAAAAGATGCAGAGTTGATAATGATAGTGCAACTTATTTGTGGCACTTCCGTTTGGGTCATATTGGTGTAAAGCGCATGAAGAAACTCCATTCTGATGGACTTTTGGAATCACTTGATTATGAATCACATGGTACTTTGTAACCATGCCTCATGGGTAAGATGACTAAAACTCCGTTCTCCGGAACAATGGAGCGAGCAATGATTTATTGGAAATCATACATCTTGATGTATGTGGTCCAATGAACATTGAGGCTTTCATGGCCGTATCGTTATTTTCTGACCTTCACAGATGATTTGAGTAGATATGGGTATATCTACTTGATGAAACATAAGTCTGAAACATTTGAAAAGTTCAAAGAATTTCAGAGTGAAATGGAAAATCATCGTAACAAGAAAATAAAGTTTCTGCGATCTGATCGTGGAGGAGAATATTTGAGTTATGAGTTTGGTCTTCATTTGAAACAATGCGGAATAGTTTCGCAACTCATGCCACCCGGAACACCATAGCGTAATGGTGTGTACGAACGTCGTAATCATACTTTACTAGATATGGTGCGATCTATGATGTTTCTTACCGATTTACCACTATCATTTTTGGGTTATGCTTTAGAGACGGCTACATTCACGTTAAATAGGGTACCATCTAAATCCGTTGAGACGGCAGCTTATGAACTGTGGATTGGCAAGAAACCCAAGTTGTCGTTTTTTAAAGTTTGGGGCTGCGATGCTTATGTGAAAAAACTTCAACCTGATAAGCTCGAACCCAAATCAGAGAAATGTGTCTTCATAGGATACCCAAAAGAGACTGTTGGGTACACCTTCTATCACAGATCCGAAGGCAAGACATTCGTTGCTAAGAATGGATCCTTTCTATAGAAGGGGCTTCTCTCGAAAGAAGTGAGTGGGAGGAAAGTAGAACTTGATGAGGTAATTGTACCTGCTCCCTTATTGGAAAGTAGTTCATCACAGAAATCAGTTCCTGTGTCTACTACACCAATTAGTGAGGAAGCTAATGATGATGATCATGTAACTTCAGATCAAGTTACTACTGAACCTCGTAGGTCAATCAGAGTAAGATCCGCACCAGAGTGGTACGGTAATCCAGTTTTGGAGGTCATGTTACTTGACCATGACGAACCTACGAACTATGAGGAAGCGATGATGAGCCCAGATTCCACGAAATGGCTTGAGGCCATGAAATCTGAGATGGGATCCATGTATGAGAACAAAGTGTGGACTTTGGTTGACTTGCCCGATGATCGGCAAGCCATCAAGAATAAATGGATCTTCAAGAAGAGACTGACGCTGACGGTAATGTTACTGTCTACAAAGCTCGACTTGTTGTGAAAAAATTTCGACAAGTTCAAGGAGTTGACTACGATGAGACCTTCTCACCCATAGCGATGCTTAAGTCCGTCTGAATCATGTTAGCAATTGCTGCATTTTATGATTATGAAATTTGGCAAATGGATGTAAAAAATGCATTCCTGAGTCGATTTCTGGAAGAAGAGTTGTATATGGTGCAACCCGAAGGTTTTATCAATCCAAAGGATGCTAACAAAGTGTGCAAGCTCCAGCGATCCATTTATGGACTTGTGCAAGCATCTCGGAGTTGGAATAAACATTTTGATAGTGTGATCAAAGCATATGGTTTTATAAAGACTTTTGGAGAAGCCTGTATTTACAAGAAAGTGAGTGGGAGCTCTGTAGCATTTTTAATATTATATGTGTATGACATATTGTTGATTGGAAATGATATAGAATTTCTGGATAGCATAAAAGGATACTTGAATAAAAGTTCTTCAATGAAAGACCTCGGTGAAGCTGCTTATATATTTGGCATCAAGATCTATAGAGATAGATCAATACACTTAATTGGACTTTCACAAAGCCATACGTTGATAAATTTTTGAAGAACAAAATGGATCAAGCAAAGAGAGGGTTCTTGCCTGTGTTACAAGGTGTGAAGTTGAGTCAGACTCAATGCCCGACCACTGCAGAAGATAAAGAGAAAATGAAAGTCATTCCCTATGCTTCAGCCATAGGTTCTATCATGTATGCAATGCTGTGTACCGGAGCTGATGTGTGCCTTGCTATTAGTTTAGTAGGGAGGTACCAAAGTAATCCAGGAGTGGGTCACTGGACAGTGGTCAAGAATATCCTGAAATACCTGAAAAGGACTAAGGATATGTTTCTCGTTTATGGAGGTGACAAAGAACTCATCATAAATGGTTACGTCGATGCAATCTTTAACACTGATCTGGATGACTCTAAGTCACAAACCGGACACGTATTTATATTGAATGGTGGAGCTATAAGTTGGTGCAGTTCTAAGCAAAGCGTATGGCGGGATCTACGTGTGAAGCGGAGTACATAGCTGCATCGGAAGCAGCAAATGAAGGAGTCTGGATGAAGGAGTTCATATCCGATCTAGGTGTCATACCTAGTGCATCAGGTCCAATGAAAATCTTTTGTGACAATACTGGTGCAATTGCCTTGGCAAAGGAATCCAGATTTGACAACAGAACCAAGCACATCAAGAGACGTTTTAATTCCATCCGCGATCAAGTCAAGGAGGGAGACATAGAGATTTGCAAGATACATACGGATCTAAATGTTGCAGACCCATTAACTAAGCCTCTCTCATGAGCAAAACATGATCAACACCAAGACTCCATGGGTGTTAGAATCATTACTGTGTAATCTAGATTATTCACTCTAGTGCAAGTGGGAGACTGAACGAAATATGCCCTAGAGGCAATAAATAAAGTTGTTATTTATATTTCCTTATATCATGATTAATGTTTATTATTCATGCTAGAATTGTATTAACCGGAAACTTAGTACATGTGTGAATACATAGACAAACAGAGTGTCACCAGCATGCCTCTACTTGACTAACTCATTGAATCAAAGATGGTTAAGTTTCCTAGCCATAGACATGAGTTGTCATTTGATTAACGGGATCACATCATTCGAGAATGATGTGATTGACTTGACCCATCCGTTAGCTTAGCACTATGATCGTTTAGTTTATTGTTATTGCTTTCTTCATAACTATGGTCGAGGCATAAAGATCGATATATTGAAAGGCTATGTTTGTACATCGGAATGGTTCCGGGTGAGTTCGGGCATTTACCGGAGTACCGGATGGTTACCGGAACCCCCCGGGGAGTCTATGGGCCTTATTGGGCCTTAGTGGGAGAGAGAGGAGGAGGTGGCCAAGGTGGGGGCGCCCCCCTAAGCCCAATCCGAATTGGAGTGGGGGCCCGGCCCCCTTTCCTTCTCCCTCTCTCCTCCTTCCTTCTTCTTCTACTCCAACTAGGGAAGGGGGTATCCTACTCCCACCGGGAGTAGGACTCCCCCCTTGGGCGTGCCATGAGAGGGTCATGAAGGAAATGTGCCCTAGAGGCAATAATAAAGTTATTATTTATTTACTTGTTTCATGATAAATGTTTATTATTCATGCTAGAATTGTATTAACCGGAAATTAGTACATGTGTGAACACATAGACAAACAGAGTGTCACTAGTATGCCTCTACTTGACTAGCTCGTTAATCAAATATGGTTAATTTTCCTAGCCATAGACATGAGTTGTCATTTGATGAACGGGATCACATCATTAGAGAATGATGTGATTGACAAGACCCATCCGTTAGCTTAGCATTATGATCGTTGAGTTTTATTGCCATTGCTTTCTTCATGACTTATATATGTTCCTCTGACTATGAGATTATGCAACTCCTAATACGGAGGAACACTTAGTGTGATATCAAGCGTCACAACGTAACGGGTGATTATAAAGATGCTCTCTGAGGTGTCTCCTATGGTGTATTTTGAGTTGGCATAGATCGAGATTAGGATTTGTCACTCCAATTGTTGGAGAGGTATCTCTGGGCCCTCTCGGTAATGCACATCACAATAAGCCTTGCAAGAAATGTGACTAATGAGTTAGTTGCGGGATGATGAATTACGGAACGAGTAAAGAGACTTGCCGGTAACGAGATTGAACTAGGTATGAGGATACCGACGATCGAATCTCAGGCAAGTAACATACCGATGACAAAGGGAACAACGTATGTTGTTATGCGGTATGACCGATAAATATTTTCGTAGAATATGTAGGAACCAATACGAGCATCCAGGTTCCGCTATTGGTTATTGACCGGAGATGAATCTCGGTCATGTCTACATAGTTCTCGAACCTGTAGGGTCCGCACACTTAACGTTCGATGATGATCGGTATTATGAGTTATGTGTTTTGATGAACCGAAGGTTGTTCGGAGTCCTGGATGTGATCACGGACATGACGAGGAGCTCAAAATGGTCGAGACATAAAGATCGATATATTGGAAGGCTATGTTTGGACATCGGAATGGTTCCGGGTGAGTTCGGGCATTTATTTGGAGTAACGTGAGGGTTACCGGAACCCCCCGGGAAGTCTATGGGCCTTATTGGGCCTTAGTGGGAGAGAGGAGGAGGCCGCCAAGGTGCCCCCCCCCCAAGCCCAATCCGAATTGGGAGGGGGCTGGCCCCCTTTCCTTCTCTCCCTATCCCTCTTCCTTCTTCTCCTATTCCAACTAGGGAAAAGGGGAATCCTACTCCCACCGGGAGTAGGACTCCCCCCTTGGGTGCACCATGAGAGGGCCGGCCCTCCCCTCCTCCACTCCTTTATATACGGGGGAGGGGGCACCCCATATACACACAAGTTGATTGTTTAGCCGTGTGCGGTGCCCCCCTCCACAGATTTCCACCTCGGTCATATCGTTGTAGTGCTTAGGCGAAGCCCTGTGTCGGTAACTTCATCATCACCGTCATCACGCCATCATGCTGACGAAACTCTCCCTCGACCTCAGCTGGATCTAGAGTTCATGGGACGTCACCAAGCTGAACATGTGCAGATTGCGGAGGTGCCATACTTTCGGTGCTAGGATCGGTCGGATCGTGAAGATGTACGACTACATCAACCGCGTTGTCATAACACTTCTGCTTTCGGTCTACGAGGGTACGTGGACAACACTCTCCCCTCTTGTTGCTATGCATCGCCTTAATAGATCTTGCGTCTGCGTAGGATTTTTTTTGACATTACTGCGTTCCCCAACAGGCCGGCCCTCCCCTCCTCCACTCCTTTATATACGGGAGAGGGGGGCACCCCATAAGACACACAAGTTGATTGTTTAGCCGTGTGCGGTGCCCCGTCCACAGATTTCCACCTCTGTCATATCGTTGTAGTGCTTAGGCGAAGCCCTGCGTCGGTAACTTCATCATCACCGTCATCACGCCGTCGTGCTAACGAAACTCTCCCTCGACCTCAGCTGGATCTAGAGTTCATGGGACGTCACCAAGCTGAACGTGTGCAGATCACGGAGGTGTCGTACTTTCGGTGCTAGGATCGGTCGGATCATGAAGACGTACGACTACATCAACCGCGTTGTCATAATGCTTCCGCTTTCGTTCTACGAGGGTACGTGGACAACACTCTCCCCTCTCGTTGCTATGCATCACCTTGATGGATCTTGCTTGTGCGTAGGATTTTTTTTGAAATTATTGTGTTCCCCTACAATTTGCTAGCCTCCACTTGTACTAAGTAGAAATACTACTTGTGCATCCAAAATCCTTAAACCCAGTTTTGCCATATGAGTCCACCATACCTACCTATATGCGGTATTTCCGTGTTGTTCTAAGTTAATTTGTATGTGCCAACTCTATTTTCAAAATGGATTTCCTTTTTGTTTGTCTGTACCGCTCATGAAGCGGCAGGGGGTGGCCAATATTTTTCCATGCTAGATGTGTTATTCTCAAGATGAGTGTTTATTCACTTGTCATTGCACGAGAGTATGGCGGTAATAGGGATGCCCGGTCCCGAAATAGAAATTTACTTTATGTTTTCAAATAATGAATTCCTTGGAAAGTGTTGTATGGAAGGCATCCGTGGATAGGGCTAGCCATGGATTGTGAAAGAATGGTGGAAAAAGGAATAAACTTTATTTTATGTTTGGGAACCGCCTATGATGTATTGCGAACTAATCGGTCGTTTTCGTTGACAAGAAAAGCATGCCTCTCAAAAAAAATTATCTCTCAATTTTAGCTTTGAGCTTTGGCACCTCTACAAATCTCCACTTCCCTCTGCGAAGGGCCTATCTATTTACTTTTATTATATTTTTATTTTTATTTGAGTCTCCATCTTCTCTTATAAAGCACCAACTAGGGAGCACTATGATCGTACTTGAGCATTGGATGTAGCTAATATTCGAGTTTGTTTCGTGAATGGATCAATGATTGAGCACGATGGGCTAGGGATAACTTTCTTTAGTGTTGATATTTTGAAAGACATGGTTGCTTGTCGATATGCTTGAGTATTGAAGTCCTCATGTCAAATATAGACTATTGCTTTGAACCATCTAAAAGTCCAAATGTCCATGCTCCAAAAGAAAAGAATATGTGATGAACATATTAGGCAGCATTCCACATCAAAAATTTTGTTTCTATCATTTACCTGCTCGAGGACAAGGAGGAATTAAGCTTGGGGATGTTGATACGTCTCCAACGTATCTATAATTTTTTATTGTTCCATGATGTTATATTATCATTCTTGGATGTTTTTCAATCATTTTATAGCAACTTTATATCATTTTTGGGACTAACCTATTGACATAGTGCCCAGTGTTAGTTCCTATTTTTTGCTTGTTTTTTACTTCACAGAATATCCCTATCAAACGCACTCCAAACACAACAAAACTTTTTGGAGTTTTTTTGGACCAGAAGACAACTTGGTAGCCAAGGAAGCACATGGGGGGAGGCCCGTGGGGCCCACAAGACACCGGGACCCGCCAGAGGCCCCTGGCGCGCTTTGATGGATTGTGGGGCCCACGGGGGTCTCCTCCATCGTCTCTCAGCTCTATAAATACCCAAATATTCCAGAAACCCTAGGGGAGTTGATACATCTCCAACGTATCTATAATTTTTGATTGCTCCATGCTATATTATCTATTGTTTTGGACCATATTGGGTTTTATTTTCCACTTTTATATTACTTTTGGGACTAACCTATTAACCGGAGGCCTAGCTCAGAATTGCTGTTTTTTTTGCCTATTTCAGTGTTTCGAAGAAACGGAATATCAAACAGAGTCCAAACGGAATGAAATCTTCGGGAACATGATTTTCTCATCAGATAAGATCCAGGAAACTTGGACCCTCGGTCAAGAAAGGAGGGAGGCGGCCACGAGGGTGGAGGGCGCCCCCCCTAGGGCGCAACCCCCTGCCTCGTGGGCCCCCCAAAGCTCCACCGACGTACTCCTTCCTCCTATATGTACCTACGTACCCCCAACAGATCAGATATGGAGCCAAAAACCTAATTCCACCGCCGCAACTTTCTGTATCCACGAGATCCCATCTTGGGGCCTTTTCCGGAGCTCATGGGAAGGGAATCCACCATGGAGGGCTTCTACATCATCATCATAGCCTCTCCGATGAAGTGTGAGTAGTTTACTTCAGACCTTCGGGTCCATAGTTAGTAGCTAGATGGCTTCTTCTCTCTTTTTGTATCTCAATACAATGTTCTCCCCCTCTCTCGTGGAGATCTATTTGATGTAATCTTCTTTCTGCGGTGTGTTTGTTGAGATCGATGAATTGTGGGTTTATGATCAAGATTATCTATGAGCAATATTTGAATCTTCTCTGAATTCTTTTATGTATGATTGGTTATCTTTGCAAGTCTCTTCGAATTATCCGTTTGGTTTGGCCAACTAGATTGGTAGTTCTTGCAATGGGAGAAGTGCTTAGCTTTGGGTTCAATCTTGCGGTGTCCTTTCCCAGTGAGAGTAGGGGCAGCAAGGCACGTATTGTATTGTTGCCATCAAGGATAATAAGATGGTTTTTTTTATCATATTGCATGAATTTATCCCTCTACATCATGTCATCTTGCTTAAGGCGTTACTCTGTTTTCATTAACTTGATACTCTAGATGCATGCTGGATAGCGGTCGATGAGTGGAGTAATAGTAGTAGATGCGGTGAGTCGGTCTACTTGTCTCGGACGTGATGCCTATATACATGATCATACCTAGATACTCTCATAACTATGCTCAATTACATCAATTGCTCAACAAGAATTCGTTCACCCACCATAAAATACTTATGCTCTTGAGAGAAGCCACTAGTGAAATCTATGGCCCCGGTCTATTCTCATCATATTAATCTTCCCACGCTTTATTATTGCTTTGCTTTTTACTTTGCCTTTTATTTTACTTTGCATCTTTATACAAAAATACCAAAAATATTATCTATCATCTCTATCGATCTCACTCTCGTAAGTGACCGTGAAGGGATTGACAACCCCTATTCGCGTTGGTTGCGAGGAGTTATTTGCTTTGTGTAGGTACGAGGGACTTGCGCGTGGCCTCCTCTGAGGATTGATACCTTGGTTCTCAAAACTGAGGGAAATACTTATGCTACTCTGCTGCATCATCCTCTCCTGTTCGGGGAAAACCAGCATAAGCTCAAGACGTAGCAAGAAGGATTTCGGCGCCGCTGTCGGGAGTCTACACAAAAGTCAACATACCAAGTACCCATCACAATCCCTTATCTCTCGCATTACATTATTTGCCATTTGCCTCTCGTTTTCCTCTCCCCCACTTCACCCTTGCCATTTTATTCGCCCTCTCTTTTTCCGTTTGCCTTTTTCTCGTTCGCTTGTTTGCTCGTGTGTTGGATTGCTTGCTTGTCACTATGGTTCAAGATAATACCAAATTATGTGACTTTACCAATACCAACAATAATGATTTCGTTAGCACTCCAATTGCTCCTCTTGCCAATACTGAATCTTGTGAAATCAATGCTGCTTTATTGAATCTTGTTATGAAAGATCAATTCGCCGGCCTTCCTAGTGAAGATGCCGCTACTCATCTAAATAGCTTCGTGGATTTGTGTGATATGCAAAAGAAGAAAGATGTTGACAATGATGTTGTTAAATTGAAGCTATTTCCTTTTTCGCTTAGAGATCGTGCTAAAGCTTGGTTTTCGTCTTTGCCTAAAAATAGTATTGATTCTTGGAACAAGTGCAAAGATGCTTTTATCTCTAAGTATTTTCCTCCCGCTAAGATCATCTCTCTTAGAAACGATATTATGAATTTTAAGCAACTTGATCATGAACATGTTGCACAAGCTTGGGAGAGGATGAAATTAATGATAGGTATTTGCCCTACTCATGGTTTGAACTTGTGGATGATTATACAAAAAAATTATGCCGGATTGAATTTTGCTTCTAGAAACCTTTTAGATTCGGCCGCGGGAGGCACTTTTATGGAAACCACTTTAGGAGATGCTACTAAACTCTTAGATAATATTATGGTTAATTATTCTCAATGGCATACTGAAAGATCTACTGATAAAAAAGTACATGTGATAGAAGAAATTAATGTTTTGAGTGGAAAGATGGATGAACTTATGAAATTATTTGCTAATAAGAGTGTTTCTTCTGATCCTAATGATATGCCTTTGTCTACTTTGATTGAGAATAATAATGAATCTATGGATGTGAATTTTGTTGGTAGGAATAATTTTGGTAACAATGCGTATAGAGGAAACTTTAATCCTAGGCCTTATCCTAGTAATTCCTCTAATAATTATGGAAATTCCTACAACAATTCTTATGGAAATTTTAATAAGATGCCTTCTTAATTTGAGACTAGTGTTAAAGAGTTTATGAATTCTATAAAGAATTTTAATGCTTTGCTTGAAGAGAAATTGCTTAAAGTTGATGAATTGGCTAGGAACGTTGATAGAATTTCTCTTGATGTTGATTCTTTAAAGCTTAGATCTATTCCTCCTAAGCATGATATCAATGAGTCTCTCAAAGCCATGAGAATTTCCATTGATGAGTGCAAGGAAAGAACCGCTAGGATGCGTGATATGAAAGATGCCTTTATTAAAGCGTGCTCTTCAAATTTCCATGAAAATAAAGATGAAGATCTAAACATTATTGATGTTGTTGGATATGCCCTAGAGGCAATCATGTATGATGATATTTACTATGTGTTTATGAATAAAGATAGTCCTTGGACATTATCAATGATGTGTATCAGCAAGTACGTGACTTGTTTGTGGGACTATGCATTGTATGATGACTGTCCCTAAAAGGTCCCTAGCCGAAAGGGCTGTGTGGACGCTGTGACCGACTAGACTAGCATATGACACGGTCGATGGCTTGGTCTCACTAGCCATGAAGCATTGGATGCTAACCGGATAATATGGACTTGGAAAGGTCTGGTCGGATTCAACGTAGTCGGATCCGAGTCGAGATAAGGTCCGAGTCGGACAGACCCAACTATGAGACACAGCGATATGTCATCTGTGAGTCTCTAGTGCAACATACGTTCTATGTCCTAAGACCTGAGCTGACGCATGTACTCGGGATGGTGACAGACTTGCTTTGGGCCGACCAAACGCTACTCCGTGACTGGGTAGTTACAAAGGTAGGTTACAGGCTTGTCCAGACCCATGCTGCGAGACATGGTCAAGCAAGATGGGATTTGCCCCTCCGATCAGGAGAGATATACTCTGGGCCCCTCGTGTGATCCGACTAGGATAAGCATGGCCATGCGACAAGGATTATGAGATAATCCGGATAGTGGTCGGCATCACTGGAACGAGAAAGAGGTCGGGCTAGCACAAGGATGACAGTCTCGCCTTGAGCCTGACAACATATATCGTGTGGCAAAGGGAATGAAGTGTGACACGCCAGGCTGTGTTCGCCTAACCAGCTTCATAGTCTACTTGGTGGTCGGCACGCCTTGCTAGAGGCCGCTACCAACCGTGCAAGGTGTCGAGGTGATCCGAATCGTGACCAAGCCGACTTGAACCTAAGGGGTCGCAAGGCTTAAGGGAAGGAACCTACGAGGTCGGTTCAGAGGACACCTTCGGATGTGATCCGAACTGGACTAGGAACGTGACCGAGTAGACTTTGGGCTTTAGGGTCCCTGCGAGGCCCAAGTGTTGAGCCCGTGACGGACGCCTATATATAGTGGAGGTGCGGCACACTCATGCGGTTGATCGCTTCGGCGCTGCGACTAGGGTTTGCATGTGTTGCGAATAGCCACCTCCACTCGTCGCCGACTGTGTGATCGGACCTAGCAGTCTACCGCATGGTGTTCCTCCTACACGCGCGGATACCGTTAGAGGCGGTGCACTTGCGCCGCTCCGGCAAACTCGTACGTGGGATCGGACGACTAGTTGTTCGAGGGAGATCAAACGAGGAGGAGACGATCCATGCGGACGCGCTGCCCCAACTCTTCTTCCGCTGCACGGCAATGCGCGTCTAGTGGTAACGAACTGTGATCCATCTCCCATAGCATGTTCTTGGTTGTTCTGCGCGTAGGAAATTTTAATTTGCAGTCGACGCACCCTACCGTAGAACCCAACAGTGGTATCAGAGCCTCTGCTATAGGATTTGGATTCAGATTGTATGCATATTAGATATGCGGAGGCGGCAGATGAGATCTGTTGTCCTTGAAGAGATCGGCTATGTGCACAGTTGATGTGATCAACTGCACATGGGCATCGTTGAGGTTATGTTTTCTGTCAATCGGGATCGATGAGGTCGTGACACGATCTACCCCTACCGGTCGGTCATCCGCCATCAGGGTTAACAGTGAAATGTAAATCCGAATCGGATTCGTGATGATCGATAAGATCGGTCAGATCAAAGAATTCGGCGTGATCGGAATTCAGATGTGATCTGTGATTTCCGAAAACGTCGGACCGCCGTGTGCGTAGCGCCGTGTATTCATACCCAACACACAAACTGGTAGAATGCGATTCTATGCATAACTTTGTTTTGCAGGTTTGATGTGAATAGTATGGCTCATGTGTATGTGATGCATGTGTGTAATTTATACGTGGCCTGCGTGTCATGTTTGTCGGTACAGGAGCCAAAGTGTTGTCATTATATTGTATAACGACCTGCGTGTCGACTTGTGACTCTATGTAAATTCATTACTAGTTGTAGTAGTTGGATAATAGAGATCAGGTTGGCGGCTTGGCGTCCCGGCGTGACAAACAAGATGGAGTTTGTAAATGGTCATCGGAGTCGGAGCCGACCTGGAAGAACGTCCATGAAGGAGCCATACTATTTCACAATATATGTTATATTTGTGATTATTATGCTTCTTTGTTTCTATGCATGTTAGAATGATAGAATGATCCCTCATGAATATCAAGCGAATTGCCATCCCCGATGTTGCACCTTCGCACGTCAAGTACGTCTAGTAGTGGGCTCATAAAATTGGGGTGCTGCTAGATGTCCTTGAATTGAAGGGTTCGTGTTGGACACGCACATGCACTGCATCAGGTTAACTTGACAAGGCTATCAAAACGGTTTTGGGCCTTGTGGCAAAGAAGGTTGGGAGCCGGGGTATGAGATACCTTCCTAATCGGCTGTGAGTCGATAGAGATACGATTAGCAAGGAGTTGCTTACGGATAGGTATGTTGGCTAGCGATGATGCTAAAGCTCACTAGTCGCGCGCTTAGTCGGATCCTGAATCACCGAGAGTTTGCGGAGGGATCTTGACTTGATGGGAGTATTGCTTAGCCTAGAATTACTCTACATAAACACATTGCTTAGTGATTGCATATTTTTGTTGTAGATCAATGGCACCACCTGCTCAACCCAACTCGCATTGAAATCAATTACGAAAAGGACAAACTGAATGGAACAAATTTTACCACCGGTATAGAAATCTGAGAATTGTTCTCAAGCACGATAAAAGGAACATGTTCTAGAGGATCCACTTCAGAGGAACCCGCCGATAATGCTAGTGCCACAGCCTAAGAATGCCTACTGAAACTCGTTGATGAATCAACAGAGATCGGTCTACGATGTCGGGCTTGTATGGAGCCCGATTTGCAACAAAGATTTGAAAAATGTTGAGGCTTACGATATGATCGAGAGTCTCAAGAGCATGTTTCGCATACGTGCTAGGACCGAAAGGTTCAACGTCTGGTGATCCTTGATGGATTGCAAGCTGAACGAAGGTGATCCACTGAGCCCACATGTGATCAAGATGATCGGATATGTGCAAGCTTTGGATCGTTTGGGCTTCCCGCTCTTGGATGAGCTGGCTACAGATGCAGTTCTGGGTTCTCTTCCCCCCAGTTATGGGACGTTCATCTCGAACTATCATATGCATGGCATGGGTAAGAAGCTCACTGAATTGCATGGGATGCTCAAAGTGGCAGAGCAGGATATTAAGAAAGGCACTCATCAAGTGTTGATGGTGCAGAAATCGGCTAAGTTCAAGAAGAGTTGGTCC
This sequence comes from Aegilops bicornis, assembly GCA_021605145.1. Lineage (NCBI taxonomy): Eukaryota > Viridiplantae > Streptophyta > Magnoliopsida > Poales > Poaceae > Aegilops > Aegilops bicornis. The sequence goes on along the minus strand of CM038670.1, from coordinate 254,249,812 downwards.
AAGAAAAAGGCTAAGGCAAAGGGCACGGAGACGGTAACCTCGCCGCCACGCCAAGTCTGGATCGACTCGAAGACCGTTTGCTATCACTGCAAGGAAACCGGTCACTGGAAGAGGAACGGTAGCAAGTGGCTTGCAGAGCATGGCAAGAAGGCCGGAAATGCTTCTTCAGGCAAAGGTACACTTGTTGCATGTGTTATAGACATTTACCTTGCTGACATACCTAGTAGCTCTTGGGTATTTGATACCGGATCGGTTGTTCATATTTGCAACTCGATGCAGGCTGGTAAGAACTAGGCGTGTGGCACAAGGGGAGATTGACATCGTGGTCGGCAACAAAGCAAGGGTTGCTGCGTTGGAGGTCGACGATGCAGCTCCGACTTCCTTCCGGATTTATTTTGGAATTGAATAATTGTTATTACATTCTTGCACTTAGTCGGAACATTATTTACGCCTCAAGTTTGATGAGTCAGGGTTATGAATTCAATTTAAAGGACAATGGTTGTGCGATATTTTTGAATGGTATGTTCCACGGCTATGCACCCATTGTTGATGGGCTATTTATATTGAATCTAGAACAGGAACCGGTCTATAACATGAATGTCAAGAGGCATAAGCCTAATGAGATAAATCCGACATACTTACGGCATTGCGGCTTGGACACATTAGTTTGAAACGCATGAAGAAGCACCATGATGATGGGCTCCTAACTTCGTCCGACTTCGGGTCGTTCGAGACATGTGAATCATGCTTGCTCGGCAAGATGACTAAGTCTACTTTCGCAAAGAGTTGCGAGAGGGCGTCCGAGCTATTGGAGCTTATACACAGTGATGTGTGTGGTCCAATGAGCATAGCTGCCAGAGGTGGCTATCAGTATTTCGTGACTTTTACCGACGACTTGAGTAGATATGGATATATCTATTTGATGAGGCACAAGTCGGAGACTTTTGAAAAGTTCAAAGAGTTTCGGAACGAGGTTGAGAATCAGCTCAAGAAGACTATAAAGCTTACGCAATCTGATCGTGGAGGTGAGTACATGAGCCAGGAGTTTGATGATCATCTGAAAAGCCGAGGTATTGTACCTCAGCTCACACCTCCGGGTACGCCACAGAGAAACGGCGTGTCGGAACGGAGGAATCGTACCTTGTTGGACATGGTCCGGTCTATGATGAGCAAATCGGATTTACCCTTGTCATTTGGGGATACGCTCTAGAAACTGCAGCTTTCACACTTAATAGGGTCCATCAAAATCCGTAGACAAGACACCACATGAGATGTGGACCGGGAAGAGTCCCAGTTTGTCTTTTCTAAAGATTTGGGGTTGTGAAGCATTTGTCAAGAGACTTATGTCAGACAAGCTTACACCCAAGTCGGATAAATGCATATTCGTGGGATATCCGAGGAAACCTTGGGATATAACTTCTACAACCGGAAGAGAACAAAGTGTTTGTTGCTTGAACGGGTTTTCCTTGAGAAAGAGTTTCTCAGTCGGGAGGCCAGTGGGAGGACGGTTCGACTCGAAGAAATTCGAGGACCACTCCGGGACGGCTCGGCTGGTGATGAGATCATACCGGAGTCTGTCAGGGAACCGTAGTGGAAGCGGCACCGCAACCACGGAGGTCGGAAAGATTGCGCAGAGTGCACAATGTATTGTTGCTAGAAAGCGATTTAACCGCCACGTGTCACGGAAGCTATGGTGAGCCCAGATTCGAGGCATGACCGGAGGCCATGAGATTCGAGTTAAAGTCCATGGATGAGAATCAAGTCCGGGACTTGGTTGATCCGCCACCGGCGAATCGCCATTGGTTGCAAATGGGTCTTTAAGAAGAAAACCGATGTGGGTGGGAATGTTCAGATCCACAAAGCTTGGCTTGTCGCTAAAGGTTATGGACAAGTTCAAGGAATTGACTACGACGAGACTTACTCGCCGGTAGCGATGCTGACATCGGTGAGGATCATACTAGCTATAGCTGCATATTTCGATTACGAGATATGGTAGATGGATGTCAAACGGCTTTCCTTCACGAAAATTTAACCGAGGACGTGTATATGATACAGCCCGAGGGTTTTGTCGATCCGACTAGAACTAGTAAGGTATGCAAGCTCAAGAGATCCATTTATGGGTTGAAGCAAGCATCTCGGAGTTGGAACATTCGTTTTGATGAGGTCGTCACTGGTCTCGGTTTCATCAAAAGCGAAGAGGACTCTTGTTTATATAAGAAGTTAAGTGGGAGCTCGATAGTGTCTTTGATCTTGTATGTAGACGACATACTACTGATCGGGAACGATGTTTCGATGTTAAACTCGGTCAAGGGATCATTGAATGGCAAGTTCTCGATGAAGGACCTTGGTGAGACAGTCTATATTTTAGGCATTAAGATCTATAGAGATAGATCGAGGAGGCTGCTCGGCCTAAGCCAGAGCACGTACATAGATAAAGTGTTGAAGCGGTTCAACATTAGTGAGGCGAAGAAAGGGTTCTTGCCACTCTCACATGGTATAAGGCTAAGCGAGACTCAGAGTCCTTCGACATCTGATGAGCGAAGCAGGATGAGTAGGATTCCGTATGCCTCGGCAACCGGATCCATCATGTATGCCATGATATGTACAAGGCCTGATGTTGCTTTTACGATAAGCCTAACAAGTAGATACCAAGCCAACCAAGGTGAGAGTCACTGGGCAGCGGTAAAGACTATTTTGAAGTACCTGAAAAGGACTAAAGAGATGTTCCTAGTTTATGGAGGTGAGGAAGAGCTCGTCGTAAGGGGTTACGTCGATGCTAGTTTCCAAACCGATAGAGATGATTGTCGATCACAGTCCGGATTCGTGGTACGCCACGAGCGGAGGAGCAAAGGTAATCGGATGAGTTCCAAGCGAGGATACGGTGGCCGATTCTACCACGTGGTTTAATACATTGCGGCTTGTGAAGCTGCAAAGGAAGGTGTTTGGATCCGGCATTTTTTGGATGATCTTGGTATTTTCCCAGCCTCGGTGAAACCGTTGGACCTTTATTGTGATAATTCTGGTGCCAACGCACAAGCCAAGGAGCCGAGGAATCACCACAAGGTCAGACACATAGATCGGAAATATCACCTGATACGAAAGATCGTAAAGAATGGTGATGTAGAGTTATGTAAGATTCACACGGATGCAAATGTTGCAGATCTGTTGATTAAGCCCCTTCCACAACCCAAGCATGAGGGGCACGTTAGAGCTATGGGCATTCAATGTCTATTTGATTGACTCTAGCGCAAGTGGGAGACTGTTGGAGATTTTCCCTAGAGGCAATCATGTATGATGATATTTCCTATGTGTTTATGAATAAAGATAGTCCTTGGACATTATCAATGATGTGTATCAGCAAGTACGTGACTTGTTTGTGGGACTATGCATTGTATGATGACTGTCCTAAAAGGTCCCTAGTCGAAAGGGCTGTGTGGACGCCAAGACCGACTAGACTAGCATATGACACGGTCGATGGCTTGGTCTCACTAGCCATGAAGCATTGGATGCTAACCGGATAATATGGACTTGGAAAGGTCTGGTCGGATTCAACGTAGTCGGGTCCGAGTCGAGATAAGGTCCGAGTCGTATAGACCCAACTATGAGACACAACGATATGTCATCTGTGAGTCTCTAGTGCAACATACGTTCTATGTCCTAAGACCTGAGCTGACGCATGTACTCGGGATGGTGACAGACTTGCTTTGGGCCGACCAAACTCTACTCCATGACTGGGTAGTTACAAAGGTAGGTTACAGGCTTGTCCAGACCCATGCTGTGAGACATGGTCGAGCAAGATGGGATTTGCCCCTCCAATCAGGAGAGATATACTCTGGGCCCCTCGTGTGATCCGACCAGGATAAGCATGGCCATGCGACAAGGATTATGAGATAATCCATATAGTGGTCGGCATCACTGGAACGAGAAAGAGGTCGGGCTAGCACAAGGATGACAGTCTCTCCTTGAGCCCGACAACATATATCGTGTGGCAAAGGGAACAGAAGTGTGGCACGTTATGCTGTGTTCGCCTAACCAGCTTCATAGTACGCTTGGTGGTCAAGACGCCTTGCTAGAGGCCGCTACCAACCGTGCAGGTCGGAGGTGATCCGAATCGTGACCAAGCCGACTTGAACCTAAGGGGTCGGCAGCTTAAGGGAAGGAACCTACGAGGTCGGTTCATAGGACACTTTGGTCGGATGTGATCCGAATCTGGACTAGGAACGTGATGAGTAGACTTGACCTTTAGGGTCCGTGCAAGGCCCAAGTGTTGAGCCCGCTGACGGACACCTATATAAAGTGGAGGTGCGGCACACTCATGCGGTTGATCGGTAGCTGCGACTAGGGTTTGCATGTGTTGCGAATAGCCACCTCCACTCGCCGCCGACTGTGTGATCGGACCTAGCAGTCCGCCGCACGGTGTTCCTCCTGCACGCACGGATACCGTTAGAGGTGGTGCACTTGCGTCGCTCCGGCAAACTCGTACGTGGGATCGGACGACTGGCTATTCGAGGGAGATCGAACGAGGAGGAGACGATCCATGCGGACGCGCTGCCCCAACTCTTCTTCCGCTGCACGGCACTGCGCGTCTAGTGGTAACGAACTGTGATCCATCTCCGGTAGCATGTTCTTGGTTGTTCTGCACGTAGGAAATTTTAATTTGCAGTCGACGCACCCTACCATAGAACCCAACAGATGTGTCCCCTATCAAATCCTGGTTTTGCAATATGAATCTTGATAATGATGAGATTGAATATGAGTCACCTTTACCTAGAAGGCGTTCCAAGAATTCGGAGTTTTTAGATTATGATGCTAAAATTGATAAAAGTGGGATTGAAGAAAGTAGAACCCTAGAAGTTGCTAAGCCCACTATTTTGGATTTCAAGGAATTTAATTATGAAAGTTGCTCTTTAATTGATTGTATTTCCTTGTTGCAGTCCGTGCTAAATTCTCCGCATTCTTATAGTCAAAATAAAGTGTTTACCAAACATATCGTTGATGCCTTGATGCAATCTTATGAGGAAAAACTTGAGTTGGAAGTTTCCATCCCTAGAAAACTTTATGATGTGTGGAAACCAACTATTAAAATTAAGATTAAGGATCATGAATTTTATGCTTTATGTGATTTGGGTGCTAGTGTTTCCACTATTCCCAAAACTTTGTGTGATTTGCTAGATTTCCGTGATTTTGATGATTGCTCTTAAACTTGCACCTTGCGGATTCCACTATTAAGAAACCTATGGGAATAATTAATTATGTTATTATTGTTGCAAATAGGAATTATGTGCCCGTAGATTTTATCGTTCTTGATATAGATTGCAATCCTTCATGTCCTATTATTCTTGGTAGACCTTTCCTTAGAACGATTGGTGCAATTACTCATATGAAGGAAGGGAATATTAGATTCCAATTCCCATTAAAGAAAGGCATGGAACACTTCCCTAGGAAGAAGATAAAATTACCATATGAATTTATTATGAGAGCCACTTATGGATTGCCTACCAAAGATGGCAATACCTAGATCTATCCTTGCTTTTATGCCTAGCTAGGGGCATTAAACGATAGCGCTTGTTGGGAGGCAACCCAATTTTATTTTATTTTAGTTTTTGTTTTTGTTTCTGTTTAGGAATAAATAATACATCTACCTTCTGTTTAGATGTGGTTTTATGTTTTAATTAGTGTTTGTGCCAAGTTAAACCTATAGGATCTTCTTGGATGATAGTTATTTGATCTTGCTGTAATTTCCAGAAACTTTCTGTTCACGAAAACAATTTTTAAAAATCACCATAACGTGATAAAATAGTTATTCCAATTGATGCTGACCAATAAACAAATTTCCTAGGCCTTCCTATTTTGGCTGAATTTTTTGAGTTCTAGAAGTTTGCGTTAGTTACAGATTACAACAGACTGTTCTGTTTTTGACAGATTCTGTTTTTCGTGTGTTGTTTGCTTATTTTGATGAATCTATGGCTAGTAAAATAGTTTATAATCCATAGAGAAGTTAGAACACAGTAGGTTTAACACCAACATAAATAAATAATGAGTTCATTACAGTACCTTGAAGTGGTCTTTTGTTTTCTTTCGCTAACGGAGACTTACGAGATTTACATTGAGTTTTGTGTTGTGAAGTTTTCAAGTTTTGGGTGAAATCTTTTGATGGATTATGGAACAAGGAGTGGCAGGAGCCTAAGCTTGGGGATTCCCATGGCACCCCAAGATAATCCAAGGACACCAAAAGTCAAAGCTTGGGGATACCGGAAGGCATCCCCTCTTTCGTCCACTTCCATCGGTAACTTTACTTGGAGCTATATTTTTATTCACTACATGATATGTGTTTTGCTTGGAGCATCTTGTATTATTTGCGTGTTTGCTTGTTAGTTTACCACAATCATCCTTGTTGTACACACCTTTTGAGAGAGCCATACATGAATTGGAATTTGTTAGAATACTCTATGTGCTTCACTTATATCTTTTGAGCTTTATAGTTTTGCTCTAGTGCTTCACTTATATCTTTTAGAGCACGGTGGTGGATTTGTTTTATAGAAACCTTTGATCTCTCATGATTCACTTAGATTATTTTGAGAGTCTTAAATAGCATGGTAATTTTCTTAATAATAAAAATATGCTTGGTATTCAAGATTTGTAAAACTTTATTTTGAGTGCGTTGAATACTAAGAAGAGTTTGATGCTTGATAATTGTTTTGAGATATGGAGGTAGTAATATTAGAGTCATGCTAGTTGAGTAGTTGTGAATTTGAGAAATACTTGTGTTAAAGTTTGTGATTCCCGTAGCATGCATTATGGTGAACCGTTATGTGATGAAGTCGGAGCATGATTTATTTATTGATTGTCTTCCTTATGAGTGGCGGTCAGGGACGAGCGATGGTCTTTTCCTACCAATCCACCCCCCTAGGAGCATGCGCGTAATACTTTGCTTTGATAACTTGTAGATTTTTGCAATAAGTATATGAGTTCTTTATGACTAAAGTTGAGTCCATGGATTATACGCACTTTTCTCACCCTTCCACCATTGCTAGCCTCTCTAATACCGCGCACTTTTCGCCGGTATCATACACCCACCATAAACCTTCCTCAAAACAGCCACCATACCTGCCTATTATGGCATTTCCATAGCCATTCCGAGATATATTGCCATGCAACTTTCCACCGTTCCGTTTATTATGACACGCTCATTCATTGTCATATTGCTTAGCATGATCATTTAGTTGACATCGTGTTTGTGGCAAAGCCACCGTTCATAATTCTTTCATACATGTCACTTATGAATCATTGCATATCCCGGTACACCACCGGAGGCATTCACATAGAGTCATATTTTGTTCTAAGTATCGAGTTGTAATTCTTGAGTTGTAAGAAAAATAAAAGTGTGATGATCATCATTTTTAGAGCATTGTCCCAAGTGAGGAAAGGATGATGGAGACTATGATTCCCCCATAAGTTGGGATGAGACTCCGGACGAAAAATAAAAAAAGAGAAAAGAAAAGAGGCCATAAAAAAAAGAAAAGGCCCAAAAAAATGAGAGAAAAAGAGAGAAGGGACAATGTTACTATCCTTTTACCACACTTGTGCTTCAAAGTAGCACCATGATCTTCATAATAGAGAGTCTCTCGTTTTGTCACTTTCATATACTAGTGGGAATTTTTCATTATAGAACTTGGCTTGTATATTCCAATGATGGGCTTCCTCAAATTGCCCTAGGTCTTCGTGAGCAAGCGAGTTGGATGCACACCCACTTAGTTTATTTTGTTCAGCTTTCATATACTTATAGCTCTAGTGCATCCGTTGCATGGCAATCCCTACTCACTCACATTGATATCTATTGATGGGCATCTCCATGGCCCGTTGATACGCCTAGTTGATGTTAGACTATCTTCCCTCTTTTTGTCTTCTCCACAACCACCATTCTATTCCACATATAATGCTATATCCATGGCTCACGCTCATGTATTGCGTGAAGATTGAAAAAGTTTTGAGAATGTCAAAAGTATGAAACAATTTCTTGGCTTGTCATCGGGGTTGTGCATGATTTAAATACTTTGTGTGGTGAAGATAGAGCATAGCCAGACTATATGATTTTGTAGGGATAACTTTCTTTGGCCATGTTATTTTGAGAATACATAATTGCTTTGTTAGTATGCTTGAAGTATTATTATTTTTATGTCAATATTAAACCGTTGTCTTGAATCTTTCGAATCTGAATATTCATACCACAATTAAGAAGAGTTACATTGAAATTATGCCAAGTAGCACTCCGCATCAAAAATTCTCTTTTTATCATTTACCTACTCGAGGACGAGCAGAAATTAAGCTTGGGGATGCCTGATACGTCTCCAACGTATCTATAATTTTTGATTGCTCCATGCTATATTATCTATTGTTTTGGACCATATTGGGCTTTATTTTCCACTTTTATATTACTTTTGGGACTAACCTATTAACCGGAGGCCCGGCCCGAAATTGCTTTGTTTTTGCCTATTTCAGTGGTTCGAAGAAACGGAATAATAAACGGAGTCCAAACGGAATGAAATCTTCGGGAACGTGATTTTCTCATCAGATAAGATCCAAGAGACTTGGAACCTCGGTCAAGAAAGGAGGGAGGCGGCCACGAGGGTGGAGGCCCCCCCCCAGGGTGCGCCCCCTGCCTCGTGGGCCCCCCGAAGCTCCACCGACGTACTCCTTCCTCCTATATATACCTCACGCACTTCAACAGATCATATACGGAGCCAAAAACCTAATTCCACCGCCGCAACTTTTTGTATCCACGAGATCCCATCTTGGGGCCTGTTCCGGAGCTACGCCGGAAGGGTAATCCACCACGGAGGGCTTCTACATCATCATCATAGCCTCTCCGATGAAGTGTGAGTAGTTTACTTCAGACCTTCGGGTCCATAGTTAGTAGCTAGATGGCTTCTTCTCTCTTTTTGGATCTCAATACAATGTTCTCCCCCTCTCTCGTGGAGATCTATTTGATGTAATCTTCTTTCTGCGGTGTGTTTGTTGAGACCGATGAATTGTGGGTTCATGATCAAGATTATCTATGAGCAATATTTGAATCTTCTCTGAATTCTTTTATGTATGATTGGTTATCTTTGCAAGTCTCTTCGAATTATCCGTTTGATTTGGCCAACTAGATTGGTAGTTCTTGCAATGGGAGAAGTGCTTAGCTTTGGGTTCAATCTTGCGGTGTCCTTTCCCAAAGGATAGTAGGGGCAGCAAGGCACGTATTGTTACTGTTTCCATCGAGGATAACAAGATGTGGTTTTATCATATTGCATGAATTTATCCCTCTACATCATGTCATCTTGCTTAAGACGTTACTCTGTTTTCATTAACTTAATACTCTAGATGCATGCTGGATAGCGGTCGACGAGTGGAGTAATAGTAGTAGATGCAAAAGGTGAGTCGTTCTAATTGTCTCGGACGTGATGCCTAGATACATGATCATACCTAGATACTCACATAACTAGTCTCAATTCTGTCACTTGCTCAACAATAATTCGTTCACCCACCGTAAAATACTTATGCTCTTGAGAGAAGCCACTAGTGAAATCTATGGCCCCCGGGTCTATTCTCATCATATTAATCTTCCTACGCTTTACTATTGCTTTGCTTTTTTACTTTGCCTTTTATTTTATTTTGCATCTTTATACAAAAAATACCAAAAATATTATCTATCATCTCTATCAGATCTCACTCTCGTAAGTGACCGTGAAGGGATTGACAACCCCTATTCGCGTTGGTTGCGAGGAGTTATTTGCTTTGTGTAGGTACGAGGGACTTGCGTGTGGCCTCCTACTGGATTGATACCTTGGTTCTCAAAAACTGAGGGAAATACTTATGATACTCTGCTGCATCATCCTCTCGTCTTCGGGGAAAACCAACACAAGCTCAAGACGTAGCAGGAGTCGATGAAATACAATTCCAGCCACCGCAAGTTCCACAACCACGAGATCCAATCTAGAGCCCTATTCCGGCACTCTGCTGGAGGGGAGCATGATCACGGAGGGGTTCATCATCCTCATTGGTGTCTCTCCGATGATGAATGAGTAGTTCACCTTTGACCTACGGCTCCGTAGGAAGTAGCTAGATGGATTCTTCTCTCTTTTTGATTCTGAATACAATGGTCTCTTGGAGATCTATTTGATGTAATGACTTTTTGCGGTGTGTTTGTTGGGATCCCATGAAGTTCAAGTTTATGATCAGATTTTTATCCGTGAATATTATTTGAGACTTCTTTGATCTCTTATATACATGATTATTTATAGCCTCGTATTTATTCTCCAAATCTTTGGTTTAGTTAGGCCAACTAGATTGTTTTTTCTTGCAATGGGAATATGTGATTTATGATGGGTTCGATCTTGCGGTGTCCTCACCCAATGACAGAAGGGGTAGCGTGACACACATGTATCATTGCTATTAAGGATAAAAAGATGGGATCTATTCCTACATGAATAGATCTTGTCTACATCATGTCATCGTTCTTATTGCATTACTTCGTTTCTCCATGAACTTAATACACTAGATGCATGCTGGATAGCGGTCGATGTGTGGAGTAATAGTAGTAGATGCAGAATCGTTTTGGTCTACTAATGTTGGACGTGATGCCTATATATTGATCATTGCCTTGGATATCGTCATAATTATTTGTTTTCTATCAATTGCCCAACAGTAATTTGTTTACCCACCATGTGCTATTTTCTCGGAGAAGCCACTAGTGAAATCTACGGCTGCCCCCAGGTCTATCTTTTATGACATTTGTTTTCTGATCTATATTTTTCCGTACTTGTTTTCAGATCTATTATACCAAAAACCCAAAATTACCTTGCTTCACTTTTCTTTACTTATTTTATTTTGTGTTTTATTCAGATCTATTTATCCAAACCCATACAAATCAATCTATCTTTTTACCCAGGAGGGATTGACAACCCCTCTTACACGTTGGGTTGCGAGGATTTGTTCTTTGTGTGCAGGTGCCGTTTACAACTTTACATAGTGTTGCTTGTTCTCATACTTGTTTGATACCTTGGTTTCATAACTGAGGGAAATACCTATCGTAGTTGTACTACATCATCCCTTCGTCTTTGGGGAAATACCGACACTGTTTCAAGCCCCATCACACTGCCATGAAAATAAATTTCCAGTTCCTCCTCTTGCGCCTGGTGAATCTCCTGGTCCTCCCTTTACACTTGCCACCATCACCTATAACTTGTAGGCTCTCTCTACATCTATTACATTAATGTGGCAATCCCGAGACTCCAACCATCATGCCATGACACATAGGCCAATTAATATTACAACATGTAACCATCTCATACATAAACTCATTATCATGACGAAGGCTATACCACATCATATGCAAACCTGCAAAACCAAGTTAGACGTCCTCTAATCGGTTTGGAAAATTTTAATTATGTGGCTTCCAGGGTTTTCAGATAACACTAGTTACCCACAACCACAATCAAGGCGATAGTCCTTTTTGCTAGATTAAATTTCGGGTGTGTGAGGGAAGAGACTTAACTAAAAATCTCTAGCCCCACACTAAACTTCGTCAAATACGCATGACCCCCTAGAAGATCGTTCATTGTCATCGCCCTCTTGTACTTGCAACGGTTCACTATTCTTGACTATGATGAAGCCCAAAGAACTGTTAGCAGATCATCGACAGCCAAAGCCGATCGATTGTCAGAACTTTGTACAAAGCTACATCATACTATCAATCAACTGAACCAAAGAAACACTCGCGGGAAGCATAGCCAGACCATCAAACCCTCACATTCACATGCGATCTATATAGAAACCTGCATCTACTCATAGAACCGCTCATGATGCCATCATTCAAAAACATAGTAGAAAACAAAAAAAATTCCCTACGATCACCCAGGAACAATATGAAGATGCATAAACAGTTTGGATCACGATCGTTACTGACTCCGGATTGCAGTGAAAGTAGACGAGTCGGTGTAGATCGTACTTGGAGTCCCTCGAACCATAGATGAATGATCTCGTGAACCACCCACGAATGATCCCTCGAACGGAAGACCGAAAGCACGACCTCTCTACTTGGTTGCAAGCGTACGGTCTTCACAATCCGGCAGCGCTTCGCCGCTAAGAGCTAATTGTTGCCGAAGAACTAGAGGGAGGATATTAGATCCACATTGGGCTTCTAATTATGAGCATTAGAGGATCTAGTTCAAGCTCTAATTGACCAACTTTGACCAAATAGAACTAGAGGAGGCTCCAAAACTTGTGTGTTTAGAAGTGCCTAGAATCTCTAGTATATATAGGTTGGAGGCAGAAGGAGGGGACCAAACAAGGAGGGAATGTTTCCCTCCTTGGTGCGCCGGCCTAAGGGGAGGGAAACCCTTCCTTGTCCAATTTGCCCCCCCCCCCCTCCGAGGAAAGGGGGGCGCCTTCCCCTCTTGGGCCCTGGTGGCCCAATTCTTCCTCCACTAATTGGCCTTTTAAGGTCCATTGATATTAAATTAAATATAAAAGCCTCTTAACAATTAGTAAAACATTTTATTATTAATTTAGCATCACCGAAACATTTTACAATCGATATATCTATACCTAATAATAAATGGGCAATTGCTTCTTGCGGTACGCCACAGAAATTGCCCCATAATTTGCAAAATATTACCCACCAGTGCCATATATAAGTGATAAAAAAGTTTTTACATAGGGGAATCCCTCGCCTGGGCTGGCCCATGCAGTAGGAGCCTCCTATACTGCGCTCTGTGCGCTGGGAGAAAATGCGGCGCGCCCGTTTGGGCCGGCCCATGTCCGCTGGCCTGTTTTCTAATTTCCTTTTTTTATTTTTTATTTTTTTCTAATTTAAATACTTTGGAACTTAAAAAAACCGAAATTCAAAAAAGTGAGAATTTTGAAATAAAATGTTTGTGGATTTAAAAAAAGCACGTGATTTTGTTAAAAAATGTTGCTTATTTAGAAAAATAGGAAATAAAAAAATGTTCATGATTTTTAAAAAGTTTGTATATTAAAAAATGTTAATGAAATTGAATTTTTTTTGCCAATTCAGAAAATGCTCATGAATGAAAAAATATCCTAAAAATTCAAAAACTATTCATGACTTACAAAATAGTTTATTCATTCATAAAATGTTCGATGATTCAAAAAATGATCATGCATTTCAAAAATATGTTGATTAAATCAAAAAAACATTCATGAATTTCAAAATTTTTCAACAATTTTCAAAAAAATGTTAATCGATTCTAGAAATGTTCGCCGATTCAAGAAAATTGTTTAAAAAATGCTCATAATTAAAATAATATTTGTTAATAGTGTAAAATATTCATTAATTTAAAAAATGTTCTAAAATTTGTAAAAATGTTCATGAATTCAAATATGTTCACGAGTTCTAAAAATGTTCATGATTTCAAAAATTGTTCATGATTCCACAAAATTGAGAGAGATACTACTATATGTCGATGATGTACCAAAATGTGGTCATGGCCATTGGAGATTATGTTTTTTTCGTTACAACGCACAGGCCCTTTAGCTAGTTATTTATCGGTAATACCCGGTATTACCCGATAAACTCCGAACCCTTCCGGTGTCCCAGAAATGCTTCTGGTTCCTCTCGAAAGTATTTTGAATATTAATGAAATAATTCGACAAATAAATCCTCGATACTCTCGTCCTACTAACATTCAGCATATCATGATTACCTTAATCTTGTGACCCCGTAGGTACGGTAAAACATAGACATGAAAGAAACCCCTTTATTCAAGGACCGATAGCAGAACCGTGGACGTCCACATCGATCCCTATGATTACACAAATGACATTTGAGTGATCCTTTGGTTATCGTGTGATGTTCTATTTGCTTTGCGATACTTTACAAAACCCGAGATCCATCGGTATCCTCCTGAGTCATATACATGCTCACTATACCGTTATCCGCGTTACCCGTTTTGTTCTCTTTCTCGTTTATGTATTCCGACATCCCCATGACGTAGTCACCTATGTCTGGCCAAGTGGTAGTTGATGCCGTAACAGCAGGAGGGCCCTAAGAATATCACTCCATCATCAGAGGGGCAAATTTCACTCTCTAGTTATCTAGTCCCTTGTCAAACTTTCCGATGAACCTGTAAGTTGTCGTTATGATCATCGTGTTACAAATGACGTTTGAGCAACCCCAAATTCCACCGTACGGCAAGAAGTGACTGTGATACTCTCATGGTCCAAGGAACAGAAACACATATTAACACTCTATGCTATAACAATTGATTTCGCATTTATATTATCTCAAAGTATAACAAACAAGTTTGGGTCGATTCAATATGTTCGCTCTCTTCTAACGTCATACTGTCAATGTTGTTCTAGGCCCATTGTTACACTTAATTATATCCTAAGTTCCGGAAAACGTGATCATCAACAACAATTGAGCCAGTCTTAGAGGCAAGACCAGGAGCCTATTCTTTACCATTTATCATTCCACACATGCATACAAGTTTTTGACTAAATTACATATTCCAGGATCATGGCAGTTATAGCATGAAATATAAACTCTTAATTATGAAAATGGAAATATAATAATATAATAATATTGCCTCTAGGGCATATTTACAACATCTTTGATGAGCGAGCAACAATGCGTGGGAGTGAATGGCTTGTTCTTCTGCCGGTCCTTGAATACTTCCAAAGATTGAAATGCCTCCACAATCAAAGAGAAGGCAACAAATGTAATAGCAAAGGACACAAGATGCAACAAACATGAACATGGCATAGCAATGTAAATAGGGTAGGTCATACCAAGTCACCCGCGCCTAGGCCACTCATGGGACGGGCTTCAATGCTCTCAAGCGCGACACAATACTTGTTGCATTCTTGTTGAATGAACCCCCATCTATTTTTGATTGAGTTGATGCCACAGGTGATCGTAAACTTGTACGGCGGCAACTTCCTCCGTTCATGAAAGGTTGTGTGAACTCTCGTAAAAACGGATCCTTTTTGCTCGGCACTGGTCTTGGGATCTTGGCCTATCTTCATCCAACTCTCGCAAATCAATGTGTCCTCTACTGTGGTGTATGATGCCGTGTGAATGCTTTGCTTCCTCCTTTGTGCCATGGCTCTTTGGGTGAGCTCATTGATAAACAATGGCTCGTCCACAATGTCGACCTCTTCTTCCTCATCTTCATAATACATGTTCTCATCTTCATGCCATGGGTTGCCATGTTCATAGGCCTCTTCTTCTTCATGGACACCATAGTGGTCTGCACCATCTTGGCAGTGACCGTCTTGGCCTCGGATCTCGTCGAGCTCGAAGCCTTGGCCTTGGCAGTCGGGTGGAAGGCCTAGCCACAGCCCTCGAGGATGACGCTCTCCATGAACGCGTTGTAGTTAGGGTCGTCGGCCGCCAGCGTCGAGATTGACATTTCATCGAACAGGTTGCGGGTGTTAGGAAGGTTGGCTATAGGAATCGACCGGGGCTACTTCCTTTGCCTCCCGCCGGTCGACTGGCCAGCGCCACTGTACCCAGGCGTGACGTTGAGGTCGATGACGGCGATCATGCTGCCGTCTGGCGATGTGGAGAATCGGGTCTGAGCATGCTATTGTTGTGCATGAAAATCGGGTGTCTCCGGTGTTATAGAGGAGCTCGACGACTGGTACTGCGGAGGACGAACGACCGACAAGCATGCGCTCTCCGCGACCATGGCGGCGGCGGAGAGAATGGTCGGCCCGGGTCTGTACGACACTAGCATGACGAGGGCCTGCGTCGTCACTGCCTGCGTGGACTTGGCGAGGATGGCCTCGTTCTGGTCGACGACGGCCTTGTGCTGCGCAGTCGCGGCAGCGTAGTCGGGGCGGCTTTCTTCTTCGCCGCAACGGTCCGTCGGGCCCTCCTCTTGGCTGATTCGATGTCGAGCCATGCGGCCTCCGTCGCCGTGAGCTCCGATCACTCTCTCTTCCTCTTCTTCATCGCGGGGCGAGCGGTGCTGGCAGCTTGGTCGGCGGGTTTCTTTGGAGCGTTGATCATGGAGGAGGGAAGGGAGGGGGAGAGTGGGAGGGTTTTAGGGAAAGGGGGGAGTGGGCGTGTTGTGTCCCCGACGGTCGGGCTAGGGGAGGACAAGGCGCGGCGTCCGTCCATCCGCGATGTCCATCTCGACGCATAACGCGCCCAAATTTGAATGCGAAATGCATCAGTGGCGGTCAAAAAACTGACATTTGTTCGTTTTCTCTCGCGCGTTGGGCCGCGATTTCTATCTGTTTAATCCCGAATGGATGCCGCCGGACCATTTGGGGCCGTGCGTTGGAGTTGGCCTAACAATCCAAATATTTCATTTGGCAATCTTGACTCTGATCATACAAGTGTCGAACAACAAAAGATGTATTATGTAGTACAGTTAATATTTTGATCCAAAATGGAAATGACATTGATCTATACTCCTAATGTCTGAGTTGGTGAATAGTATGCACGGTTTATTTTTGTTGTTTTTTTTCGTCCCCCTCCCACCATCTCTCCCACTTTAATTTTTTTCTCCTTCGCAACTAAAACCGAATCGCGTCCGATCCTCTTCCCATTTATTCGTGCTTGTTTTGGCAGGTATCGATTGAATTCAATCATGTAAATATTTGGTAACTAAGAATTCATGGGATCAGCTTCCAAACAAATTACACATTTCTCCGATTTATTTTTCCCACCAATCCCCTTTCATACTTAGCTCATTAGAAACCGCACTAGACGCGCTTGTCTTCTCCTACTCCTAATGAAGGAGTCTGTATGTAGTTTCGTTCGTTCGCTCCATCTAACGAAGCCTCGACACCCTCACCGCTAATTCCACCGTATCCCATCCGGCTCAAATATTGCGATTTGTTTCCATATGTAGCGATCCTAACTTTCCTAAAGCCCAACCCTTCCCGTTTCCTTTTTTTAACTCTAGCCACGATGCTCCATCTCAATCTCTCTGGCATCAGCGGAGATTCCCTCGTATCCCATCTGGCTCAACAATTACGATTTGTTTCCGGGTGTAGCGGTCCCAACTTTTCTAAAGCCCACCCCTTCACGTTTCTTTTTTTCTGAAACTCTAGCCATGATGATGCTCCATCTCTATCTCCCTCGCATCGGAGCAGACTGGTTGGATGCCCGTCGACGGCCGAGGATGGCAGCTAAGGTGGCGAGGAGGTGGCAGCGATGTGACAAGGCGGAGTGGCCGTGTAGCATATGGTAAGGGCAAGTCGTCAAGGGCAGGCTCGTCGGCATCCACCTCGACTTCGGCAGCAGCGAGAGAGGCTCACTACTTAAATTTCATGGTGCTGGTTGCCTTGCCAAGCTAGGCACGCGCCCGCAATCGTGTTGCAGATCCTAGGGTGGAGCGTGCAGTAGGCCTCTCTCCGATGCTGCTCCTCCGGGTGGTTGGGCTGCTAGCGGCGCAGTCTGGCACATGACCGCATCAGCCCAGTTGCTTCCGAATAGAAGCTTGGTGCACCTCATCGAGGCCTGTGGTCTGTCGCGGTCTCCCTGGCGTCCAGGACAGCGGCCATGGAGCACCTCGTCGAGGCATGTGTTCTGCCATGGTGGTGGTGCAAAGTTGGCATGGTCAAGGTGACATAGGCCGTGTTGGACCCGGCATACGGCGGTATTCCATCAATGGCAAGGTCAGCACTCTGCCTGATGTATCCTGTTGTACACCGCTTTTTCTGCAGTTCTATGACGTCGATGCGCTCCGCGAGCGGCAGTCAGCACTTTCTCCAGGGCACTAAGGTGCTCGACATGACCCAACAGAGATCCGAGCTTTGTGGTTGGCTCCCTCACGCGATCACCCAACGCCGCCGGCAAGCCCACCTTCCGCGGACGGGACGACGGCCTAACGTGTCTGGAACTCTGGATAATTCCGATGCATAGAAATCTCAGCGCATGCCGGTACACTTCTGCTGCTGCTGCCCATGTCTCGAATCTGTCCCCGTCTGAGTTTGCCATCTCAATCTATTTACCTGGTGATGCTAG
Source organism: Aegilops bicornis (assembly GCA_021605145.1). Classification (NCBI taxonomy): domain Eukaryota; kingdom Viridiplantae; phylum Streptophyta; class Magnoliopsida; order Poales; family Poaceae; genus Aegilops; species Aegilops bicornis. Next base: position 254,231,826 of record CM038670.1, on the reverse strand, counting down.
GGTTCAGATCTTAGGGGTAATTCGTTAACCATAACAAGTCAACTGAAGCCTGTTAATTCTAGGACCTTTTAGATTGCTCAATGAGTTGGAATCAGGGGTATTTAGAGATTTTTTTTTCTTTTAATCCGAATTACTCAAATACACATGTGAGTTAATTCGGCCATTAAGCGAGGATTTCGTAAGGACTGGTACGAATCCGGGGATTGTATAGTTTGTGTCGTGAAGCTGGTTTATGTTGTAGAGCACTGCAGTCTGCCGTTTTCTGCAATTCATTTCACAGAGGAGTTTATAAATCTTACTCACTTATTGAATGTTCAATTCTGAAATCTAGACAAACAACTGTACTGTGTAGTTCTGCACGAACTATAGGTGCTAACTATGGCCATGGTGTGAAGTTTTGAATTGAACATTTAATTGTGATAACTTCATGTGAGGGTTATCAATTGCTTGCATGAAATAGTTTCGTAATTGTACAGTTACAAGCTTGGGATCCTACTATACTATTCATATGCGCTATGTGTTTTGCTTTTTATGCAACACGGTTATACATTTCCTACCTCTATGTCTTATGCTAGAGATGTCTTAGTTGCAAATGTAAACAATGATAGTACTAATTTATATTTACATAAATGTAATTCTTTTATTATAATACCCTGAAGCATACGACACCGCGGAGAAGAGACAACCACCAGCCTTGATACAACAACACTCGCATGGGCATGGGCGCAATGTCGCCGAACACTGAGACCACCAGCCCAACACCACCGGACCAGCCGTGACCCAAGCCAAAGGGGAAGGGCCATATGGGGAACATTCCACCGACCCAACACCACCGGGCCGGCCGTCACCCAGGCCAAAGAGGGGGGGGCCATATGGGGAACATGCATCAACCACCAGGGATGAAACCCCATCACGGCCGACGCCCAGACAATCAACCAGAACATGACCAACTACCAATGTGGCAATGCCTCTCACCGGTCGGAGACGAGCGGACGGGAGTGGATGTGCAAGATCCGATAGAACACCCCCAGATTTGGTAAGGAACGTAAAAAACCAAGATAACACGGAGCGGTATTTTAATGGTTGGAGAGGCGGGGATCACTAATAGACCAATGTTTGTATTCTTGTTGCGTTGGTGTTGAAGAACGAGAGATTTACCAACAACAAATAGTGTACCTATGTATCTTACTTTCTTATCGACAACATAATGAAATGTTTGCATAATTTGAAGTTTTAACCCATGGCAATGCACGAGCATAAGCCAAAAAAGTAATGCCTACTTGAAAAACAATGTAAGCATTTAATCTATTGCAAGAAATTTGTGTGAACCTGTTTGCTGGAGTGGAGGCCCGGCCAGACTCTCTCAGTGTTGGCGCCTACTGCTCGGAGCGGCGAGCGGCAGTTAGTAGATGGCGGAAGAGCCCTATCGCTGTGCAGCTTGGAGAGGGAACGCGACGCCCTCGGCACCAGAAATCGGCCTAGGATGGCAGATCGATGGTGCGGCTACTTCGATGTACAAATCGTCCTAGAAGTCGTTGTTGGCACCGGAAATCGGCCTTGGATGGCCAGATCGATGGCACGGCTTAACAGCGGTCGGATCCGGCTGCTCACCCGGACACGTGGCGGGGATTGGAGAAGGCGGGCGAGATCCCGATGGAGGGGTTGGGAGGTGCCGGTGAGCATGGAGGGGAGGAGGCAGGGACATGCCAGGGGGAAGATGTGGTGGCCAGGACATCGTGGCGGAGAGGGATGGCGGGGGCGACATCATGGCGGAGAGAAGGAGTGGGAGGGTGAGAGAGGGAGGGGTGCGTGCGGTGAGAGAGTGGCTGAGGTGATACGCAGGGTAAGTAAGCTAAAAAACTAGGTATGTGAAAAGTAATTGTTTTTTCTCATGTTTATTAATATAAAATATCATTTATATATGTTTATATATTTGTATGTAATTTCAGATACCCTTTTTTTGGCAAATAAAATCCGTTGTGTTAGTCTCAAATTTGTTTTTATATACTATACAATATATACTTATCTAATGTAGTATAAATTTTATTCCAGTTTTGTTCGTCGGAGATAAGAAGTGATGAATTTGGATGATGTTTTAAAAATATCAACTGACACTAGCGTGTAAAATTTTACATGCGTTTTGGCAAAAAGTAAAGCTTCAGAAATAAAAATTGTGCTTTATAGTGATGTAATTAGGAGATTTGTTGTCTTATTCCTTAAATGGAGACGTAATTTGTAAGCCAAATATTTCATGCTCTTTAGTACAGTTAATATTTAGATCTAAAAAGGAAATGGCATCAACAAAAAAGTAAAGCTTCAAAGAAAAAAAAAGTGCTTTATAGTGATGAAATTAGGAGATTGTCTTGTTTCCTGAATGTAGACATAATTTGTAAGCCAATTACTTTAATGTTGACATTATGTAAAAATATACGGTCATCATCTTTTAATTTTTATCCTTTTAAAGCTTTTCCTACATCTTGGAATATGTTTTCTAACCAGCCCAGCCTAATTCTATTTAAAGTAGGATATGTACTCAAACTTGTAATTATGATTCTCCAGCATTTGCATTGTATACATTGTGCTGGAATTAATTGCTATGAGCGGATGTGCTTTGCTTTATGCTATTAGGATGTAAATCATACCATAAAGAAAGTTGTGGCATCCTGCCAAGAGCAAGGCATGCAGTAATTCCAACCGTTCAAGTTTAGTTAAATGTTTATACAGGTTAAATATGTCTACCTTTTGTTTTTGGGATGGACTTGAGAAGGATGGGTACTTCATGGATATATCATCCACTGAACCCAAACTGAAAGATGGCAAAGCTCTTTTACAGATTGCAAAGAGCGGCAAAGACTAATCAAATTGCAACTCGAGTTTAAACTTATAGCAGCACATCTACACGGTCCAGGTGAGAAAATGAGCAGATCAAATCAGCCAGTCTCAAAAAATATATAAAAATGAACGAATAATGAAGCCTTTCGTCAGTACATCAAACTGAACAGATCATATCAGACAGCTACACATCAATGAAACATTTCGCCAGGATTCAGGATCAGAGTTGTTTCATCGAACGCATAATGGTATTACAGCGTACTGAACACAGACCCACGCCAAAGAAGTAAATCCAATCTACCATGGCACATATCACACCGACTGCCACCGGCACAGCACAGCACAACATCAAAGCATCTTTAGATCCTGATCCTTGTGTTGAGTGACAAAATAACTGCAGGAAAACTGTAGGAGCACTAACAACGACCACGTACTCAGAATAACTGCGGAAAAAAGTCTGGATTAATTACCCACTGAACCCAAACTAAAACATGGCAAAGATCTCCCACAGTTTGCGTTGAGTGAGAAGATACTGATAAAATTGCAACTCGAGTGTAAAATTCTAGCAACACGGCTATACAATCTAAGTGATGATTGGAACGGACCAGATCAGTCAGTCTTAGAAAAACGGTAACACGATTCAGCACTGAAGCATTTCATCAGGGTTCGGGATCAGAGTAGTTTTATTGAACGCATACTGAACACAAACGCACGCCAGAGAAGTAAATCCCATCTACCACGGCACATATCACACAAGAGAAACGACACGACCGCCACCAGCACAGCACAGCACAGCAGGAATCTAGACTCCGAAGCCGTAGAGGGTTCGGCCCTGGCGCTTGAGCGCGAAGACGACATCCATGGCGGTGACGGTCTTGCGGCGGGCGTGCTGGGTGTAGGCGACGACGTCGCGGATGACTTCCTCGAGGAAGATATGGAGGACGCCGCGGGTCTCCGCGTAGACCATGCCGGCGATGCGCTTCACGCCACCCCTCCTCGCCAGCCTCCGGATCGCCGGCTTGGTGATGCCCTCGATGTTGTCGCGGAGGATCTTCCGGTGGCGCTTGGCGCCGCCCTTGCCCAGCCCCTTGGCGCCCTTGCCGCGCCCTGACATCGCCGCTCCGGTCCGCTACGAGAGGGTGATTAGGAAGAAGAGGAACTGCTTTGCAGGGTGACGCTTGTGATGGGGTTGGGAGTTCAGGGTGAGGGTTAGTTTATATGGGAATGGGAAGGATTTGGGAGGGAAGTCTCCAAACTGCTCGTCAGTTTGTTGTCAAAAAAGAAAATGCTCGTCGGTTTTTAGCGAATCGGGCAACCAACGAGCGCCGATTTGGTGCGGCCCATCTAGCGGTTGCTACCCATCTGATCGTTTGCCGATCCAGGCTTTTTAGTGGTAGCAGCCCATCTGATCAATTGGAGCCAGCCGAGCCTGGCATTTTTCTGAGAGAGAATTCTTTATTTGACCCTTTTATTAAATCCACTTCCTTTCTTTTCGAATAAATAAAATCTACTTCCTTATTTGGCCTAAATATATTTTTTTTCTTCCTTATTTTTGTTGTTGTTGACTGTTTTTGAGATACCTAACTCTTCCTTATTTAACACCGAATGTATATTTTATTTCATATGTGACACTTTCATCCATTTTGACCACTAACGATGTTAAATGTGATATGAAAAGATCATTTTGCCCCTGGTATTATATTTAGTGATTTTTGCTAATAATACTCGGCTGATATAATCTAATTAGTGTCTATATACTAGAGACCGAGCCCCTCGGTACATAACAGTTGGTACGTCATGTATACAGCCAAAAAAATGTACGTCTTGTATGCACCACTAATGATGTACTCCCTTCGTCCTAAAATAAGTGTCTTAACTTTGTACTAACTTTATTATATCCTAAAATTGAGACACTTATTGCGAACCAACCTCTGGTTGGATGGTTAGGAGAACAATGGCCCCAGCCCACTAGGGTTTAAGTCCTGGTGCTCGCATTTATTTCTTAATTTATTTAAGAATTTCCGGCGATGCACGTTCAGTGGGAGTAGGTATTCCCGTATTGTATTGTGTTCGAAAAAATTTGAGACAAAAATTCAGACACTTATTTAGACGGAGGGAGTACTCATTTGTTTTCAATAAAGGACATTTCATTGAATTTGTAGGAGGAATAGAGAGTGGATTGGTGGAATTGTTGTTTTATTGCTTAGAGTAAAATGCACTACAGGTACTTGAACTTGCGCCACGAGCTCGGTTTGGTCACGGTACTTAAAAATACGGTCACTACGGTCACTTTGTACGATGGGACGTGATTATACAGACACTGTTCCATTCCACGTACATAGCCGGTATGCCGCCGGTTTGACCAGTCCACGAGCACCACGTAGGCGTGGGGGGGGGGGGGTTACTTAATTGAACAACACAAGTTGAGGGGGTTATGTGTAAAAATGCATTCAGCTCAAAATCCCTAGCTTAGTTCCCCTCTTACCCGAAATCCCTAGATTTGATCCCCTCCCACCGCTCATCGTCGTCGCCGCCCACCGCTCGTCGTCGTCGCTGCCCACTGCTCCCTGCTGCCCATTGTCTTCGTCCTCGTCGCCCGCCATGTCCAGCAGCAATTCTGTCCGATCTGGATGTCGCGAGAGGACAGTGGTTGTGCCATTCATCTCATGCCCCCGCTGCCACTGCGAAGTGAGGTTCTACGTGTCCAGCACGGAGGAGCATGATGGATGGGTGTTCTACAGATGTGTGAACCATGGTGTAAGCATCCCTTGACCTAATTTACTTGATTTCAGTTATTCAAATTTTTTGGTTTTTCTTGATTTTGAGTTTGTAGAATGGATGTGTTTTTCTGGCATTGGAAGAGGGAATACGTGGCCTACCTTATAGATCATCGTTTTCTTGTTGGGCATGAAGTTGTTGATGCGATTGGAGCGACAGAGGATAGGAGGGAACTACTTGAGAGAGAAAGAGAAGAAAGAAGAAGGGATGCAGACAGAAATGCAGGTCAAGGGAAGTTCATAGTTGGGCCTGGAGCTAGCATGAACATCACCAGGCACTGGTGGTGCACTTCTTACTTTAGGTATGCAGATGTTGTTACTGTTGAAACTGCTGCTTGGTGGTGTACTGGTGCTTGCTGTGCTATGTGTGATGTTGCTGACGAAGAAGTGAAGCTGGTAGCTCCCGATGAGGATGTGAAGCTGGTGGTTACTGCTGGAATAGTAGTGCTGAAGATGTGCTAGCTTCAGGTAGAACTAGTGGTAGTAATAATTGATGAAGAAGTGAACTTTCAGTATGATCTATGTGGTTGTAAAAGTTGAATATGTATGAACTAGTACCAATGTCTTTTTGTATGAACTAGTTTGTCTCTGAAGAATAAATTGTTGATGGAATGACTCTGTTCTATGAACTAAAATCCTTTATCCAAGTTTAGTAGTATATGATCCAAGCGCATATCAAAGACAAAATGATCATGTAAAATGTTGTTCAACAAAATGATCAAAGTAAATGTAAGCACAAACTATGCACAAGTATGATAAGAATAAATGCATCAAATGGTTTCAACAACACAAATGTACTGCAGATATAGCAAACAACTAACACATGATCAAAATCACATCAGTAAGTACAAAAGATCATTGGTTTTTAAGATGCCTTCAGTAAGATCGCAGTTCCTGAAATGACTTCCAAATAAGCAAAATGATGACAACCATCATCTTTGGTATTTTACATAAGATGGCCAAAAGGAAAAGTTGCTTAACATCTCTAGCACTAGTCCCTAAAGATGTCAAACATGCTTCCATTCTTCTCAAGCCCTGAGCTATGGTGCACTTCTTGAACTATTATTTTTCCCAGTTTTTTCTTTGCAGCAGCAGCTGCCACTACTGCAGGATGCTGCTACGCGACACTATGATCAGAGACCCTTTGACGAAATTGTGTCCAATGCATTAATCGCAAACGGTGATGTAAAAAACCGTCAAAAAAGATGCAAAACATTTGCGATGGCGGATACGTCAAACACGGTTTAGATGTGCCACATCAAATTTGTGATTTGGTTATTTAAATATCATAGGCACATCGTTTTCACACGCGCGCGCACACACACACACACGCACACACACATCGGGCCACCCCGCAGGTGTGGTTGGTAAGTGGTCTCACCCATCTAATTCGAGAAGAACACATATGTGGGCCACTTTACGGTCCACATTTGATCAGAAGCAAAGGAGGAGGGGGGTTGATGTACTCCTTTCGGTTTTGTGTTACGGTACGGTGAGATGTCAGACCTAGCTATTTGGGGGCATGCGTTCATAGCTAGGATTCCCCTCCCGGCAACACGAAGTGTGTGTGTGTGTGTGTGTGTGTGTGTGTGTGTGTGTGTCTGTTTGGTGGGGGGAGCAATAATAACGCGCACTTTGTGCGATAGGTGCCACATCAAAGTTGTGCATTGGGTATTTGAACATCAAACCACCCTTTTCATACATATATTTGGTCCACATGCAAGTGTGTTCGTGTCCTGACCCTTTCCCGCGTTTTTTGGCCAAATTTATAAACAATAGACGAGTCCGACGCAGCAACCGTCTACGATCTGGTACGAAACATACATAGTTCCCTAGGACTACCCGTGTGCCGCGCCCCTGCCCCTGTCACCCATGTGATCGCAGTAGATTGGGCTCCACAAGGCTTCCCCCCCCCCCCTCTCGAAAATATCTACTCCCTCGCAATCTCGAAAATATCTACCCGCGTAGATGGTTTTTCTGTTTAATAGCACTAGTACGTCTGGACCTTGTGCGATGTCTGTTACTCCCGCTCTGCTTCAATCAGTAGGTCCAAATTTTTAGTAGCCCCGGCATTTTACTCCCGCCTCCATCCCTCGCAATCTCAAAAATATCTGCTCGGTTGGAGTGTTTTCTGTTTGATAGCACACGATTATTATGTTTTAACCGTGTGTGAAGTTCGTTACTCCCGCCCCGCTCTGCTTCAATCCCTTGATCCAAATTTTCGGTAGCCCCGCCATTTTACTCCTGTTGGAAATATGCCCTAGAGGCAATAATAAAATGATTATTATATTTCCTTGTTCATGATAATTGTCTATTGTTCATGCTATAATTGTGTTATCCGGAAATCGTAATACATGTGTGAATACATAGACCACAACATGTCCCTAGTGAGCCTCTAGTTGACTAGCTCGTTGATCAATGGATGGTTACGGTTTCCTGATCATGGACATTGGATGTCATTGATAACGGGATCACATCATTGGGAGAATGATGTGATGGACAAGACCCAATCCTAAGCATAGCACAAGATCGTGTGGTTAAATGCGCTAGAGCTTTTCTAATGTCAAGTATCATTTTCTTAGACCATGAGATCGTGCAACTCCCGGATACCGTAGGAGTGCTTTGGGTGTACCAAACGTCACAACGTAACTGGGTGAGTATAAAGGTACACTACAGGTATCTCTAAAAGTGTCTGTTGGGTTGGCACGGATCGAGACTGGGATTCGTCACTCCATATGACGGAGAGGTATCTCTGGGCCCACTCGGTAATGCATCATCATAATGAGCTCAATGTAACCAAGTAGTTGGTCACGGGATCATGCATTATTGGAACGAGTAAAGTGACTTGCCGGTAACGAGATTGAACGAGGTATTGGGATACCGACGGTCGAATCTCGGGCAAGTAACGTACCGATTGACAAAGGGAATTGTATACGGGATTACTTGAATCCTCGACATCGTGGAACATGTGGGAGCCAACATGGGTATCCAGATCCCGCTGTTGGTTATTGGCCCGAGAGCTGTCTCGGTCATGTCTGCATGATTCCCGAACCCGTAGGGTCTACACACTTAAGGTTCGATGATGCTAGGATTATTAGGAAGACTTGTATATGATTACCGAATGTTGTTTGGAGTCCCGGATAAGATCCTGGACGTCACGAGGAGTTCCGGAATGGTCCGGAGGTGAAGATTTATATATGGGAAGTTGTCATATGGTCACCAGAAAATTTCGGGGGCATATCGGTATTGTACCGGGACCACCGGAGGGGTTCCGGGGGTCCACCAAGAGGGTCCACCTGCCCCGGAGGGCCTTATGGGCTGTAGGCGGAAGGGAACCAGCCCCTAGGTGGGCTGGGCGCACCCCCCCTTGGGCCCATGCGCCTAGGGTTGGGGGGAGGGGAACCCTAGAGGGGGCGCCCCCTTGCTTGGGGGGCAAGCCCCCCTCCCCTTGGCCGCCCCTCCCCCTAGATCTCATCTAGAGGGGGCCGGCCCCCTTCCCCCTTCCCCTATAAATAGAGGCGAGGGAGGCTGCACACCACATCCAAGGCGCAGCCTCCCTCCCAACACCTCTCCTCCTCCGATTAAGTGCTTGGCGAAGCCTCAGCCGAGATCGCCACTCCATCACCACCACGCCGTCGTGCTGCTGTTGGAGCTCTCTTCCTCAACCTCTCCCTCCTCCTTGCTGGATCAAGGCGCGGGAGACGTCTCCGCTCCATACGTGTGTTGAACGCGGAGGTGCTGTCTGTTTGGCGCTTGGATCATCGATGATTTGGATCACCACGAGTACGACTCCATCAACCCCGTTCTCTTGAACGCTTCCGCTCGCCATCTACAAGGGTATGTAGATGCACTCCTCTCTCTCTCTAGTTGCTAGATGACTCCATAGATTGATCTTAGTGATGCGTAGAAAATTTTAAATTTCTGCTATGATCCCCAACAACTCCCGCCTAGTAAAATTTTCAGTACCCGCGGCCTTTCCTCAAACACCACCTTGGACCCCTCCACACACACACACCCCCCAAATCCTTCGCTCACCCCAAATCTCCCGCTCACACACATACACACCACCCCTCCCTCGCTCCAAACCTAGCTAGGTCGCCGCCGCCACCGTCGCGCCGCCTCCATCATCAACCTTTGCCGGTCTTCCCGTGCAGTTTACCCATCGATATACAGACCCTCGCCGCCCTGAGTTTCTTAGATGACGCCTGTGAAACGCCCCCCTTCCTAGAGATCCCCATCCCCACCCCCCACTCCAGAGCGTCGCAGCCTAAGCCTGGCTACGCTTCCCGGGGAGCTCGAGGAGTGAATGGCCCAAAAGAGCTTTACCGCGGCCTCTTCGCCCGATGTCGGCGAGGTGGCCGAGGAAGCCGACGACAATGTTGGACTGGATTGAGCCTTTCAATCAGCGGGCTAGAGTATTCTAGCATATCGCGGTCGCTGGCTACGACATCGAGGTCCTCGACATCGATGGATTGATGCGGGATATGTTAGAGGTTAAGTTGCCCACCCCCAACCCTTCGGGTTCAATAGTCGTCGATCTCATTGATGGCCCTGCCGCTAATCTCCTGCGGCTCGTTATGAACAATTTGCCATCCTTCATCGCCATGGAGCCCCTTTTGTCTTTTCTGAAGGACACGTTCTGCGATGCTGGCTTGGGATCCTCAGCTGCCAAGTCAGACCTCATCGACGGCGACCACGAGGAGGAGCCAATCTGTGACAAGTGAGGAAACCCATGATTTGTTTTCTCGAGCCCCTTTTGTAGTGAGAACCTGTCCAGTATTTATTGCTATATTTGGTTGTTTGCATTACGCCTTGTTTATTTCTACGGTTTATGGTTGTTCGGTTGTTTGTAGTTAGCATATGTCCAGTTTCAATTGCCATCTTTGGTTATTCGTAGTATGCCTTGTTTATTTCAACTATTAACAGTTTGATGTTCTATATGTTTTAGTATGAACTATACAGTTTAATTTCATCAATACCAAATTTAACAATAGCTCTATGAATGACTATATTTGGTTGATGTTAAGCATGTTGTACTCCCTCCGAATCTTTTTAGTTCGCATATAAAATTTGTCTAAAGTCAAGCCTCGTAAAGTTTGACCAACTTTATAGAACAAAATACCAACTTTCACAATATGAAATAAATATCAGTACATGTGTCATGACTTAAATTTTCATATTGTATAACTTTAGCATGGTAGGTGTTGATATTTTTCATATAAATAAGGACAAACTTTATGAAGTTTGACTTCAGACAATTCTTATATACAGAGTAAAAAGGACCGGAGGGAGTTTGAACACGCTTTTCCATTTGATTTAACAATGGTACTGTTTGGATACTCTAACTTAGCTAGAGGTTAGAATTAGTTTCTAGCTCCACGCAGTTAAAAGGGAGAGAGGGAGATTGGTAAAATAGTTGATTGTATTCTTGGCGCCATTAGGCGTATATATATATATATATATATATATATATATATATATATATATATATATATATATATGCCCTATATAGACGCGCCTCACACAATTTCACAAGTCCAGCCAAAAAACACGCACCGGTGTGGTTGAAAAAGAGAAAAAAAAAACAACCCCACCCCCGCACGACCCACTAACCCACGCCTCTCTCACTGTGACCACCGTCTCCGCTTCCTTCCCCCACGTCGGCGGCCTCTCTCCACCGCGCGCCGCCGTCCTCCTTCCCCGACGCCGGCCACCGCCCTCCACCACGCACCGCCGTCCTTCTTCCCGACGCCGGCCGCCGCCCTCCACCATGCGCCGCCGTCCTCCTTCCCCGACGCCGGCCGCCGCCCTCCACCACGCGCCGCCCTCCTCCTTCCCCAGCGCCGACCGCCTCCCTCCACTACGCGCCGCTCCTTCTTCCCCGGCGTCGGACGCCTGCCTCCACCACGCGCCGCCCTACTCCTTCCCCGGCGCCGGCCGCATGCCTTCACCACGCGCCGCCCACCTCCTTCCCCTGCGCCGGCCACCTACATCCATCGTGCAGATCCCGCCGCAGCCCCAAAACTTAAACGGCACCGCCGCTGTCGTCCCGCACTGCATTGACCCGCCGCTATCGCTCTGCTATCGTGTACACGCGGTTCAACGCCTCGGCCCCAGGCCGTTCACTGCCTCGCCGGCCTGCGGCTCCTCCATGGATGCCTAGCTCCTCTACTAGAGCCACCGCGGCCCACGACAACCCAAGGTGGCGGAGTTCGTTGCATCCATCGGTCCAACCCCATGGCTTCAGGGTGGCCGAGTTTTGTCGCGGCCGTCAGTTCGGACACCTGCGTCACTGCGTGCGTTGCTACCGCTGCCATTTGCGTCACTACGTGCTCCGTCACCGGCCTCATGCGCATCGTGACCTCCATCCCCGGTGCGCCGGCCCCCTCTTCCCCACCGCGCCACCGCCCCCTCTGCCTCACCGGGTCGCACCGCGTCACCCCTCCTCCGCCTCACCGCGCCGCCCCCAGGCGCGACGCCGTCGACACAATTACAGGGCCAACTTGCCGCTGACCACGCAATCTTCCTCAAGGAGCTCGTGTCCAACGAGACTGTAAGGAACAACTACTCGATTTTTGAACTTCTTACTCAGTCATGCTAGTACTGAGGGAAAATGGACTGAAATGTATTGCAAATTAGCTCTCCGAGACCCTGACAATTATTCAGTCCACGCCGCCACGCAGTCCAACTGCATCCCCCATCTCAGTGCGACCTCTTATACCTTTGCAACCATGTGTCCCGCCATCCACCGAGTAGTCCAACCTCAGGTGCGGCCTTGTCAGCAGCATGTTGGGTGTCCTCTATTTCTCTTGTTGCTGCTCCAAGCCGCAACACCTCATGCCATCGTCATCTCTGCACGGCCATGTTCTGAGAAAATCCCCTGAAGCGAAATTGTTGCCGATAGCCATTGACCATGAAGCTTCTCTGCCCTGCTGCTACTACTACATGAGGTGATCGTAGTGCTCAGTTATTTTTGTGTGATGCCGCTGCTTTAGCCAACTCTGAATGCATAGGTGCCGAGTGTGCTGCATTAGCCATTTTTATTATTAACACGTACATCTAGCTTGTCTTGAAGCTTCATGATGTGGAAAAAACATTAGGGAAACTTCAAGTTCTACATAGATGGAGTTCTGTTCGGCTGCACTTTGTGTCATTTAGGTTGTTCTCTAGCTAGTATCTAACAAAAACGAATCAGTCACTTGAGCGTTTTAGAAGAAAAAACTAAAGCTGAAATATCCCTCATGTTTTGTCTGTGCTTACGTATGTAGACATGATTTGTATGACAAAGAAGCTCTGCTAAGTTAAATAGATTCATTCGCATATATGTTTGTATGAAAGTACAAGTATCGGTCAGGACTTCTTTTACAATGTTGTTTATGCCGAGTTCCACTACAAAAATGTATACTTTTTCTCTGAAAAAAGTTACTAATATAAAGTTTCCCTTCCTGTCTATTATAATCAGTACTGATGGACATATGAGGTCGTGTGGCCACACTTTTTTTGAAGGCGTATCTCCATGCAATTGCACCTTTTTCCCTGGTCCTTTGAGAGGTGACTGACCTGTTGTCTATGTTGCTCTTTCAGTAACTGAACTGTTTTCATGTGGAACTATTGCAAAACCAAACAGGCCCTAAGCTTGGTGCATATCACGAATAATGGCAGAACTAAGATATTGTGCACATTACAGTGTTGAGAAAGAGAAGTAGCTGGTTGAACACTCCAGCAAAGGTCAGGAATCCACTATGGAAGCTTAATCAGAGCTTGCCTTAGTATCTGAAATCTTGACTGTAGTAGTGACCATGACATGAGTGTCCATGGTTGAAAAACCTTGACTGAACCATGACATTGTCGTATCTGTGCTACTTTTAAGTTATGCATTGCTCAGTGTTTCAACCACAGTGGGCACTAGTGCTCCCTTTCTTAAGAATTATCATCAATTATAGGTTTTTTGCACCACAAAATTTTGATTATATTGATACCTAATAATAGCATGTGCTCATTTTGACTTAAAACAAAAAGAGTCTCTCTAATAATAAATGGGCTCTCTAATAATAAGTTCTAAGGAAATAAATATAGAAGTTCATATTTCAAAACAAATGAAGTATTTTGGAAGTAAAACAAACTATTTCAAAGTACATAAATTATATTTAGGTATCTTTGTGTACTTCAACGTTACTGTACATGAACTTGTTCTTTTTACGTGAACTTGTACATTTGCCCATCCGACAAACAGTTTGAGTTGCACTTTTTTTGCTATATTTGATCTGTCATATTTCTCTAGTTCCATCTCGTACTTGAGTTCTTCTGACTGAGAGCTAGTAAGATCAAACCTGAATTTACATCAGTTCAGAAAACAGATTGTTGGGAAATAAGATTAAGACCATAAATACTTTGTTCATTGTGATCAGAGATAATACAAAAAGCATATCCTTCAGTTCTGCAGATATTTTACAACTTCTCCGAACATGCATCCACCAATGTGCTCGGCGCCGTCCACAACTTCATCGTGTGAGAGCTTCTGCTCCAGATCCTCTTCCTCCATGGTCCCCGCACGCCGTGACGACCAGGTCTGCAACCGAAACTGAAGCATAGTGTTCTTGGAACCAAACTGAAGCAATGCAACGAGAAGTACAAAAACTTGGGCTGATGTACCTTGTCCTATACCCACTTCTTTGCGTGGATGTAGGAATCTGATAGAAAAAACAAGGTGTGTTCCCCTACATATTCAAGAGGAAAATTTGATTGCTAAAAATGCTTGTGTTTATAGAATTTAATTTTGCTATATTTTTATTATTTTAATTCAGTCTAGTATCTAATTTTAGTTCAATTCAATTATCATTTTGGTTTAAGTTCAAGCCAATTCTTATTTTATTTTATCGTCTTGTGCTTCCATCCATTCTGTGGTCTAGAGCAGCTATCGTGGTGTTAATTTGTGTCTTCTGACTTGTGAAGTTTGATTTCTTGGCACACTGTCTTGTCCATGTGTGTGTGGCATTAATCACACGACGCGCTGCAGGGGCGGTCGCCGGCGGAGGGCGGAGTGTCGGCAACAACCACCTCTGCCCCATCCTGCTCCTCCTCATCGCGTGACCGTCTCCTTGGCTGCCCTGCACCTCGACGTCAAGCACTGCCCTCCCATGAGAGATCGGACGGACAAGGCGCTCCTGCCATATTCTTCCCCGTGGATCCAGCTCCTGTTCCCCGCCGACAGTAGGAGACATGAGGTCACCTCCGGCGCTGCTGGTGGCGTGAAGGCCGTCAAATGGTAAATTCCTGACCCTTGTAACCTCAGTTGCTACTACAAAGCAGAAAGGGTCTATGTAAGTTAGATATGTCGTGCCTCTTGTGCTACAAGACTGCTAGTTCTTCAACTAAAGAAATATATGTTTCGCTTGGCATGCTTTCTGGATGTGGTATTACATGATATCATTCCCAAAAAAGTATAAATTTCTTCTATTGTCAGTTCAATTTTCTCTAGTATGTATGTTCAGGAGATGATGCATGTTTGTTTGCTTTTTATCATGTTATATAGAAAGATGCTGGTAGCTCTAGTACATATACTACAACAGTTCATCGACAAAAAATATATCAGTTGAATACATACTTGGAAAAAAGCTCAATACTAAGTGTTCTCTGCCTATCCTTACATTAGCTAGTCTTCACCATGTCCAGATAGTGCCTAGAAGAAGTTAACTCATGCATTTCCATAAAACTATGTACTGATAAATCAGAACTCATGCATTTCCATAAAATTCTGTAAGTTTCTTGTGTGTGCTCCTACAAATCTGAAATACTTTTCCAATCATACTAGTACTGATGCAATCACCAAAAAAGTTGAAGAGAAATTCTGTAAGTTTGGTGCGTGTGCTGCTACAAATCTAAACTTCTTGTCTAGTCATTCTAGTACTGATGAAGATCGAGTTGACTGAAATAATGTAGTCGATTCCTGAGACCCTTACTAGTCCTATATATAGAAGTTGTGCCTGATAGCCATACATGACTTTTCTCTTTGTTGCCTGCTTATTCTTGTAAAACTCTTTGAACTTATTTAGGTGATATATTTGGACCTTTCCTCGTCAGTACAACAACACGCTCCTTAGCCGGTCACGAGAAGAGCTGCGTGCAGGCCACCTTGTGCTCCGTCCTTGATCCACCTCAGTCATCTCCCTCTCATCCTCTCTTTGCTCCGGGTGTGTGTGCAGGGAGTGGGAGCAGATAGAGCAGGGGAGTGGGAGGCCCTTCCATGGTGAATTCATAGGCATCTTCCGTGGAAATTGTGAGCTTTGCTTGAGGATTTATGTTGTTGGTCTGTCCACTGTAGTTCGATATTATTCTGTAATTTTAGATATATCACCTCCTCCATTCCATGCAGATAAAGCAGTTTTGAAGCAATTCCCAGTGTCTTAAGCAGCATTCATGGTTAAAAAGCAACGACTACCTCCTCTGTTCGAGTTGAGCACTGGTCATCGTCCAAAGTTGAGCACTAGGTGTTGTCCAAGTTCAGAGAGGGTTGTATGCAAGTACGAAAATTTGTTTGTGAGAAAATGCGGCGTTTTGACAATATTCTGTATGATTCATTTGTCCAACGTTAGAACTTGGCGATATTCAGTCTATTTTTCTATGATGAAGGCACACATGAAGTCATGTGCAACGGTTATACCCCTAGTGGTTCAAAAATTCATATTTTGTTTCTTCAAATGTGTTGTGCGCCTGTTTGATGAGGTAAAACAAAGTAAAATAGTGAAAATGTCATTAAAGACACTTGGTAGTACAAATGTAAAAAATAAATAAGTTCTGATTCTCGCCAGATAGGAAGTTTGGAGAAGAAAACATAAGTTTTTTAAAGAAGGGAATGGCGAAAATGTAAGTCCATTCAACTATATAAACCATAAAGGTACGATGGTGATTACACTGTCAGTAAGGATAAGGATGAGAAAGAAAACTAAAAACTAAAACTAAACGAACATCAAGTGATTATTTTTTGAGAAGTACAAACTCTTTAGTACCATAAATACCATAAAATTAAAATTAAAAATTGCATCAGTTCTTACTTAAGGGACGATAAATATGCAAAAAAAATTGTACTAGTAAAAGTTCGGAGGAAAAAAAGCAACTTAATAAATGGAAAAAACGACAAGTTCACAACTACAAAAGTTGTATGTTCAAACATGACGTCTCAAATAAGTTTGGGGAAAAGCTCAAACAAAAGAAAAACCCATGGAAATTCAAATGGTAAAAGTTCAAGTCGCAAAACGCGAGAAGTTCAAAACATCATTGCAAAAAAAAATGAGTTCAAAAAAAGAAACACACAAAACATATTCTTAATAAAAATATCATTCAGCTCAATGATATAAACCATGCAAGTTCAAGGACTATGATACCGTAAACCATTGAAAAGTTACGAGGAAAAGACGTATCAAAAAAAGAGAGTAAAGTTTAGTCTGTGAAAACACGCTCAGCACAAACACATACGGACATCAGTTCAAGTATTTTTTTTCGGAACCATTCAAAATTACTTCGTGAAAAATATCTTCTCAGTACAAACACACACAGAGATCAGTACGAGTACTTTGTTTTTCTGACGGAAAAAAACATGAAGGGTCTCACCGTATTTCAAATTAGTCTTCACCAGTTGCGATTTTGAGAAAAGCGTTCAACACGACTAAGTTTCACATTTTCGATAGCTTTGCGTGAGACGTTGAACTAAAATCTTTGGCCTCTTTGAAAGTTTTGCATTTGACAATTCTTTGTGAAATTTTGTTGCACACCTACCGCGAAAGTTTCCCAAAATATGAGTTGCCATTTTATAGCTCGTATGATTTTCAGTCTCATGTCAAATACAGTAGTAAGTAACTATCGTTAGCCCCTGATCAAATACTACTATAGTCGCTCCACCAGCAACAACATACTGCAGGATAATTAATTAGCAACGGAGTCTCCTCAGCTTGTATTTGATGTTCCATTTTAGGTTCATGAATTTTGGAATAGTCCTTCCTGTAAATTACACTTTAAGCACAGAAGATACAGCTTCAGCTGCTCTTCAGATTCTGCCCTATGTTGCCAACTCTATGGTTCCTGCTAGCAACACTAGCCTGGAACCTCGTCTTGGCATCTTACATGAGATAAATGAACAAATTCAGGCATGCTGTGAGATGGCCAAGATGCAGTGCAGGCTCTAGTGCATGCGATCTTGGATGACCTTTCCCATATTGTGCGAGAAAAGACAGAGCATATAGATTGATCTTTGAGAGGCGACAAGGATGGGCACATGGGCAACATGGCTACGATTCTTTGGCGGCCGAGGTGAACCTGACAGACGGTGGTGGTGGTGGCGGTCGTTGTCGATGTCCGCTGGCGGCAGGTCACCTAAATCGTCGGCCGCCCGCCATAAGAATATGGCTCTTGGGCGTTTTAGTGCCATCTACCCAATCATCCATGAATTCAACAGATTGCCTGTCTATTCGTGCTGTAGGTAATGTCAGATAGAAAAATTGCAATGCAATTACAGTAAGGAAGTAGAGAATGATGAATCCAGCTGCAACCTAGCAAAGTTACAGAATCATCTAGGCGTCAAAGAACTGCAGAAGTATAGAACTACGAGGCATGGTGAGAGGAGGTCAAAGCCTGGTGTTGGTCGCTGCTGCAGTTCACCACCACAGACACCCCCCCTTGACCGCCCCCTCCCACTCCGGCGGGATCCGCCAACGCCCTCTGCCCTTCACTCAAAATCCTTTCGACCACATCATAGCTCGGGGCCTTGCCACTAGTACAAAAGGGGAAGGAGGAGGAGGGGAGCGGAACACGGCGACTCCACGCCCCACCCCACGACCCACCTCGCACCTTCTCCCTCCCGGCCGACTTGCGTCCTACCTCCCGCAAGCTGCGTGCCTCCTAGCCCGACCTCGCACCTTCTTCCTCCCGGCCGCCTTGTGTCCTACCTCCCGTGATCGCGCCTCCTAGCCCGGCCGCCCGCGTGCCTCACCTCCCGTCCGCCGCCCAGACTCGACCTCCCGACCATCGCGCGTCCATCTCGAGCCGGCACGCCTCCACCTCTTCCTGCCGCCATGGACCTCCATCCCCGGTCTTGTGGCGACCTCTCTCCACCTGGCCCCCTCTTCCCCACCGCCACCCCCTCTGCCTCACCGGGTCGCACTTCCCCCTCCTCCGCCTCACAGCGCCCGGCGCCCATCGCTTGTGGTGGGGTAGAACTGGGTTGATAGGAGGGAGGCGGGCGGGTGGAGGATCGATCACAAGCATCTCGGTCGGCCAGTGAGTGGCTGGTTGAGCAGGGGAGAGGCGGGAGGGCTCTTATTTGCTCTTTTAATAAAAAAGCGACCAGTTCAACGAAATGATGAATCAGTACAACCGTTCGGATTCATCGGTTCAAAAAGGTATGAGAATAATATTACATTACATATATGAATAGCCGGATGTATATATATATATATATATATATATATATATATATATATATATATATATATAGGATGGGTCTATTATGATAAAACCCTCTAGAGTCTTATTACGCACATCACTTTCTTATTACGCTAACACCCCACCCGACCCGCCTCCTTGACAAAGAACTCCACCCCACCCCCACCTCCTTACGCCCGCAACAAGACCCCACCTCACGTCCCCACCCCGCACCAACCACCTTCTCCTCTGCGCCGGCCCATCCCAAACCACCATCCACCGCTGGTTCCGCTTCCTCCGGCGCGCCACCTCCTTACACACCTTCCCGCCGACGCCAACTCCTCCCACCTCCCTCCGCCGCTCGGATCCAACCTACCCGCCCTGCACCCCCCCCCCCGGCGGCTAGGACGGATCTGGCATACCCGCCGCCCACTACCCCGCACCGACGCACCACTCCTGTGCGGCGCCGCCCCACCCTCGTGCCCCACCGGCGCATCAACCCTTTTTTTCAAAACCGAAAACGTGAATCATATTTTGGACTCGATTTTCAAACGGTTTGTCGGAATTGAGCAAATAAGATGGTGTTGAAAAGCTGGTGAAAATCCGCATCTTCCATATATGTATTGTTTTTTTCTAATTCTATATGATTTAAAAGTAATTTGAAAACGGTGAAATTCTGGGCGAAACAAATTTTCGCGATTTTTTGCAAACGGTTTGTCGGATTGACGCAAATGATACGGCGTTGGAAAGCTACGGAAAATGCGCAACTTTTTTGTATTGAAATGTTTTTCTAAGTCCTTACGGTTTAAAAACGAATTCGAATACGGTCAAATTTGATTTTGAATGCGATTTTTTTTAAATTTTGTCGAAATGGGGCAAATAATATACCGTTGGAAAGCTATCGAGAATGCGAAACTTAGTCATGTTGAACGTTTTCTCATATTTGCAGCCGTTGAAGAGTAACTTGGATTACGGTGAGACCCATCATGATGTTTTTCTATAAAAAAAACAGAGTACTCGTACTGATATATTTGTGTGTTTGTACTGAGGTATTTTTCACAGTAGTTTTGAACGTTTCCAAAAAAAGTATTTGAACGGATGTCTATATGATTTTGTACTGAGCGTGTTTCCACATACTAGACTTTACTTTGTATTTATTTAAAAAGTTTTCAATACGGCAAGACACATCCTGTTGTTTTCCCGTCTGATAAACAAAGTACTCGTACTGATATATGTGTGTGTTTGTACTGAGCTATTTTTCACAATCCGGAATGTTCAGGGGGTTGATCACTTGAACTTGTAGAAATGTAACTTTTAGGTTTAGTTTAAAATGTGTTTCGACGTGTCATCATCACCGAACTTGCATGGTTTATATACTTGAATTGGCTGAATTTTCTTCTCCAAGAAATGTTTTTGTGTTTTGTGATAGTAACCATTGATGCAACAATCCATACCGAATTTGATATGCCCTTTGAACTGATTATAAAATACATACTGAACTGTTGGACATATGGTAACGCATGAAAACAATTACATAATCATCCACGGGTTGTACATGTTGCAAACAATTATCAAATGATAAGCGACAGTCTGTACACTAATTTTCTAAAATGTATTTACAAAAGTCACACAATCTTCTATGGAACAGAGGAAAGATTTTTGTTTGTAATACAACAGAAATGCTTGCTTAAACATATGTTGCACATCCTCGCAACCAGCAGCGAACATATGTTGCACTGTCAAGGCAAGTGCTAGTCATCAGTACTAAAAAAAATTGTACAAGTATATATTGCAACATTCTACTGTTCCATTCAGCAAGATATTGAAGATAAGATTCCAAACGATCGTTAGGAGCATTAGAACCGAGATACTAGTCATGGAGCTCCTTCAAATCGGTGGCACTGACAGGGTGTTAGAGGATGATCGTGAGCCTGCAAATCCAGTGAGGGAACTGAAACCAGCGATGGCAGTACTTTGTCAAACCAGGATTGCGTATACACGTTTGTTGGAATGGAGCAGTGAAGTCTCACTAGCAATACTTCTCATGTAGTAATACATGGACTTGTTGTTAAATATACATGGACCTGCTGTTAAATACACATGAAACTGGTCATTTTCTAACCTGAGAACTGTAGAAAATTAGCAAAAGTGAGCCACCAAATTCTATATAGAAGTGCAGAAATTAAGACATCAAAAGCTTAAACAAAGTAGCTGGAGTTTTTTTAACACATCAGCATTTGAACTTCTAGTTGTTCTTGTCCTCGGACAAAGTACCTTCATTTTTAACCACCGCAAATAAACTCTTAAATACTTATGGCAAGCATATTTGAACTGATGTATCCTTTTTCTAGCTATTGAATTGCTAACCACCACAAATGAACTCTTAACTACTTATGAGTTTTTAAATGCATAATCTGACGGAAATGGGTTTCAATCATATGCTAGAAGATGCCCCATGCAAAAACTAGAAATATGAGTGAGATAGAAAGAGTTGTACAAGAGTTGTTTCAAAAGAATCTACTCAACCTACAAAGACTACACCCACCGATCCATGTACCACTCGCTCCCTCATGTCCCCAACTCCATAATATGTACTAGCAGCTAACCTTAATACCGCAGACTTGTTGATCAACATCTGCCCACATTCCACTTGTTGAATGAAGCCATGAATGCGTCCCTGAGAATAAAACAGACTAGATGAGAGGATGGTAACACACGAGATTGAGTTTCGGTTCAGGTGTTTGTAAGTTAGTGAAACATGTGATGAAGAACTGAACTCAAAAATAAAGATTTTTGGAGATGGAAGAAGGCGTCAGACATCGGGTGAACCTGCTACCCCTACTCCTGCGGACTGACGGCTCCGGTGTAGTGGAGCTGATGGAGGCGTGGTTCACGAGCAGCGGCTTGGCGCACCGGGATTTGGCCGCTATAGGGGATCCGCTACCCCTACTCCTGTGGACTGACGGCTCTGGTGAAGTGGAGCTGATGGAGGCGGGGTTCACGAGCAGCGGCTAGGCGCGCCAGGATTTGGCTCTGTAAAGATGAAGTGCAAATCACATTAAAGGTGAACTAAATATCTTCCTAGCAACCTCGTCCAATTGCATTACTCATAACATGATCTATAAAGAGACTTACATCCCAAATAAAATACATGCAGAAATGGGCGGACACCAACTTGTTTATATCTGAAATTTTAAGAAGCCAATGAACTTGACATGACAAGTAGATCAATACATCATGCAACTTACGTAGTTGCTTAACTCTAAACACATGGTCAAAATTTCAGTCACTTAAGAACTATAACAATAAAGCATTACCACACTGATTTACTTGTTTCACTATTAAAAATGGGTTTCAAACACAAGTTCTAAGCAGACAGTGCTTACTTTTGCTCTCCCACTTGGAGTGAACAGGCAAAAACAGAACACATTACTTGTGCTAACAATCCGGAAATCCAATGAACACAAAAAACACTAGAATTATTCCGATACCTCGGGCGAATGGCTCTGCATATGTTGATTTTTAGATGCGTCGGTTGGACTGATCTCCTTCTCCCATCTGGACGGATAAATTGTAGAACTTGCACGTCGACGTTGCAAAACTCACACTTTGGTCGGATCTCCTTCTTCCATTTGGACTGACAGTTGCAGAACTTCCATCAGGCAACTCACGAAACAAGCATGAATACAACGATATCAACGAGAAATCGTGAGGGGGAGGCATGGTCGCAGCGGTGGATGAACTTTCACGAATACAACATGGAAAAGCTTATGTAATTGGACTTACAACCGGCAAGTAGATGAAATGAACAGAATACAAATACCCGTTGTACTATACACAAATAACATGGAAACACAGATGAAATTGAACTTATGATTGAAGCTACTTTGTAAGTTGTACTGATCAGTACTGTTACTTTGTTGTACTGATGAGCACTAGTACTGATATAGCTAACACAGAGAAATTTTCATCTAGTGGACTTTAACATTATATTAGAAAAAGCGAGCTACAAAATAAACAACTAGATTATAATAGAAGCATTGGCTTATATGAGAAACAATGAGCTATGAAATAAACAACTAGATGTGAATTTGTTTCAAGCCAGGTTTGCTACTTTTTGAATTTGATGCATGTTGCACTATAGGACTGCTACTGGTTTGCATGTTGGACTTGAGTACTTTTAAATTGTTTGCATAATTTACTCCCGAAATATCCACCACAAAAGAACACATCTGCATTACCAATCGCATATAGCAAAACTGAACTTCCTGCATCTACTGTTGTTTTTACGGAGTGGACTTATGTTTTCTTATGTACTTGAACTGAGATAAACTATGCTTTGTATTTTGATGCTCACACTAGCTAGGTGTGTAGAAGTTGTATCATGAGTTGTTATGCAAGTGGAAACACAGAATCTTTAGAGCTCAATTTCTTGTGGAGGAAGTGGAAGCAGGATTAACTAATATTTGGTCTTGGCACAGTAAATATATTTGAACCTAGACAATTTAACTCGTTGAACTGATACAGTCAAACTGGTTAGCACATCTAGGTATAATGAGATTATTTAACTAGTTGAACTGAGACAGATTAGCACCACTAATCCACCATGTGATTTTGTTTGTAGTTTAGAAACATATACATAAATGACTCCCATTCGATGGCTTCGGCAAGCATCAAATTCTTCCTAAAACTTCCATTCTGGAGCGATAATCGTGTACATTCTAACAAGAATTAACATGCTACCAAAAGGAACACACACATACCAGTTTAGTAGCAACAATTACACGCACAGTAAATATATCTGAAATTTCCGTGGGGTTTCTTTTTTTGAGTTTTTTTTTGAAACTTATCTAGGACGTCGTGTTGAACTTCCAACTTTTTAAATTGTGAACTTGTTGTGTTTTTACAATTCCAAAGCGAGCAAAAAAAATTCTAAGTTACTGACTCATTTCAAGATATCAAAGATAAACTTCCAACTTTTTAAATTGTGAACTTGTTGTGTTTTTACAATTCCAAAGCGAGCAAAAAAAGTTCTAAGTTACTGACTCATTTCAAGATATCAAAGATAAACTTACATGACTGAGCTGGCGGGCTGCACGTCAAGCCACACAGATAGAAAAGTGGTGCGGAATGACCGACTCAAGTCATACGTATCCGCAGCCCGGCAATGGGCTTCCAATATTTCATCTTTTTGAGCTGCTACCTTTGATTTTTTATGCATCCTGCAAAAAGAAAATGGACCAAAATTTCAAACATGAAATGAAAGAGATGAACATAATTCAGTAGAGATGGATGTGGAAAATTATGAGCATCTCGTTGGCCATGAACATAATTCACTTTTTCTAACTGTATGGGTAAACAACCCGCCAACTATATAGCAATTGACCACTTGAACTTATAGGAAATAGAAAAAAGAACTAAGCTTGCATCATCAAAATCTACAGTTTTTTCTTAATACATATGTAAAACTTAGGTCAATTGGTGTGACGTACTTTCGATTGAACTAGTGTAATATATGTAGTCGACCGGATGTAATTTATTTGTAGTTGAACCAATTGGAGACCTAGCAACGCAACAACATTTTCATTCTATGGTGTCTCGCACATGGTTTGCTAGAACAAGTTGAACTGTATATTTTTCGTTTCGAACTATGAAAGAAGCTACAACTTCTGCTTCCCAAATGTGTACATAATTTTAAGTTTCCAAGCACAATACCTTCTGTTCTTTTTTGTTGATGAGCACACCGCCCATGCTCTTGTGGACTGACGGCGCCTTGATGACCCACAAGTATAGGGGATCTATCGTAGTCCTTTCGATAAGTAAGAGTGTCGAACCCAACGAGGAGCAGAAGGAAATGATAAGTGGTTTTCAGCAAGGTATTCTCTGCAAATCTTGAAATAAGTGGTAACAGATAGTTTTGTGATAAGATAAATTGTAACGAGCAACAAGTAACAAAAGTAAATAAGGTGCAGCAAGGTGGCCCAATCCTTTTTTGTAGCAAAGGACAAGCGGAACAAACTCTTATAATAGGAAAAGCGCTCCGAGGACACATGGGAATATCGTCAAGCTAGTTTTCATCACGCTCATATGATTCGCGTTCGGTACTTTGATAATTTGATATGTGGGTGGACCGGTGCTTGGGTGCTGTTCTTACTTGAACAAACATCCCACTTATGATTAATCTCTATTGCAAGCATCCGCAACTACAACATAAGTATTAAGGTAAACCTAACCATAGCATGAAACATATGGATCCAAACAGCCCCTTACGAAGCAACGCATAAACTAGGGTTTAAGCTTCTGTCACTCTAGCAACCCATCATCTACTTATTACTTCCCAATGCCTTCCTCTAGGCCCAAATAATGGTGAAGTGTTATGTAGTCGACATTCACATAACACCACTAGAGGTTAGACAACATACATCTTATCAAAATATCGAGCGAATACCAAATTCACATGACTACTAATAGCAAGACTTCTCCCTTGTCCTCAGGAACAAACGTAACTACTCACAAAGCATTTTCATGTTCATAATCAGTGGGTAATATTGTGCATAAAGGATCTGAACATATGATCTTCCACCAAATAAACCAACTAGCATCAACTACAAGGAGTAATCAACACTACTAGCAACCTACTAGCACCAATCCCGGACTTAGAGACAAGAATTGGATACAAGAGATGAACTAGGGTTTGGAGATGAGATGGTGCTGGTGAAGATGTTGATGGAGATTGCCCTCTCCTGATGAGAGAAGCGTTGGTGATGATGATGACGATGATTTCCCCCTCCCGGAGGGAAGTGTCCCCGGCAGAATAGCTCCGCCGGAGCCCTAGATTGGTTCCGCCAAGGTTCCGCCTCGTGGCGGCGGAGTCTCGTCCCGAAAGGTTGCTTATGATTTTTTCCTCATTGAAAGAGCTCATATAGGAGGAGATGGGCATCGGAGACCCACCAGGGGGCCCACGAGGTAGGGGGCGCGCCTAGGGGGGAGGGGCGCGCCCCCCTCCCTCGTGAGCAGGGTGTGGGCCCCTGGCCTTCATCTTTGGCGACGATTTTTCTTTATTTATTTTAAGATATTCCATGGAGTTTCAAGACTTTTGAAGTTGCGCAGAATAGGACTCCAATATTTGCTCCTTTTCCAGCCAGAATTCCAGCTGCCAGCATTTCCCCTCTTCATGGTAAACCTTGTAAAATAAGAGAGAATAGCCATAAGTATTGTGACATAACGTGAAACAACAGCCCATAATGCGATAAATATCGATATAAAAGCATGATGCAAAATGGACGTATCAACTCCCCCAAGCTTAGACCTCGCTTGTCCTCAAGCGAAAAGCCGATAACAATAAATATGTCCTCATGTTTAGAGGTAGAGGCGTCGATAAAAATAAAATCTGAACATGAAGGCATCATGATTATTCTCATAATGACAACATATATAGATTTGTCATATGATTACTTATGTTCAAGTGATGATCTTTTCACAATGCAAAAGTATGAATCATAAACCTTATTGGGCACTAACAAAGTATAACCTCAGTCACTGAAGCAATTGCAATTTATCATAACATCGGAAAGAGTCTATGTCAGAGCTTAAAAGCAAGTCCACATACTCAACTATCACTTAGTCCTTCATAATTGTTAACACTCACGCAATACTTGTGGTTACGGAGTTTTAGCCGGACACCGAGAAAGATAGGGGCTTGTAGTTTTGCCCCACAACCTTTTACCTCAAGGGTAATGTCAACAATAATAATTCATGCTCCCTTACATCCAGTTAGATATATATATCATGTTCTTTCCAACATCTTTGGGCTTGCCAAAGGATAAAATGAAAAGGAAAGGTGAAGATCACCGTGACTCTTGCATAAGGTATAGAATAATAATAAAAGATAGGCCCTTCGCAGAGGGAAGCAGAGGTTGCCATGCGCTTTTATGGTTTGATGCACAAAATCATAATGCAAAAGAACGACACTTAATATATACCCTTGTATATGAACCTTTATTATGCAGTCTGTCGCTTTTATTGCGTCCACAACAAGTTCGTACAAAGCTTATTTCTCTGCACTAATAAGTCATGCATATTTAAAGAGCAATTTTTATTGCTTGCACCGATGACAACTTACTTGAAGGATCTTACTCAATCCATAGGTAGATATGGTGGACTCTCATGGCTAAACTGGTTTAAGGGTATTTGGAAGCACAAGTAGTATCTCTACTTGGTGCCGAGAATTTAGCTAGCATGAGGGGAAAGGCAAGCTCAACATGTTAGAGGAACCATGACAACATACTTTATCTCAGATGTAAGAAAACATAACTCATTATGTTTGTCTTCCTTGTCCACCATCAACTCTTTAGCATGTCATATTTTAATGAGTGCTCCCAATCATAAAAGATGTCAATGATAATATATCTATATGTGAAACCTCTCTCTCCTTATTACTTCCTATTAATTGCAACGATGACCAAAGCTATATTTGCCAACTCCCAACAATTTTTAATCATCATACTCTTTTTATGTGAAGTCATTACTCTCAATAAGATCAATATGAACTCTTTGTTTCTTTTATTCTTTTCTTTACTCACCCAAGATCATGGCAAAGTAATCAAGCCCTTGACTCAACACTAATATTTATTATATATAGCTCATGGACTCGATTGCATAGAGGGGTCATAAAGCAAAACTCAAAACTAGATCGTGCCATGACTTTATTCTACCAAATCAAGATACTACTAATAGTCTTGAACTAAGAAAAACGGTAAAGATAAGAGTTGTGATGTGATACGATACCGGGGCACCTCCCCCAAGCTTGGCGGTTGCCAAGGGGAGTGCCCATACCCATGTGATTATATCTCCTTCTTTGTTGTTGGCGGTGGAGGTGTTGTTGATGATGCAAGCTTGTCGTCCACCTTCCATGGCATAGGCTCACCCTAATAGAAGGATGATCGAGTCTCCGGAATCCTCAAATCTGCAACGGAAACAGCTCGAAACGAAAACAGAGGATATTTGTGTGATACGGGAGTCAAAACCTTCGGGAGAATATATAATGATTTTTTGCCGACCGAAATACGTATCGTGCATGAAAACAGAGTCCGGAGGGCACACGAGGTGCTCATGAGGTAGGGGGCGCGCCCAGGGGGGTAGGGCGTGCCCTCCTCCCTCGTGGAGGCCTCTTGTCCTCCCTGGACTGCTACTTATTTTTCTATTTTTCTAAATATTCCAAAACGGAGAAATATTGCTTTAAAAATTGTTTTGGAGTCGGTTTACTTACCGTACCACATACCTATTCCTTTTTGGAGTGCAAAGCGTTAGGAAAGTGTCCCTTATGTATTCCTCCGGGGTTACGGTTTCAATAATATTGGTTTCAACATTTATGGGATTACCTGAGATATAATGTTTGATTCTTTGACCGTTTACCACCTTCGGATTTGTGCCTGCGAAGTTGTTGATTTTTATGGCACCGGAGCGATAGACCTCCTCGATAATGTAAGGACCTTCCCATTTGGAGAGAAGTTTTCCTGCAAAAAATCTTAAACGAGAATTGTATAGCAATACATAATCACCTACATTGAACTCACGCTTTTGTATCCTTTTGTCATGCCATCTTTTAACTTTTCTTTAAACAACTTGGCATTTTCATAGGCTTGGGTTCTCCATTCATCAAGTGAGCTAATATCAAATAACCTCTTCTCACCGACAAGTTTGAAATCATAGTTGAGCTCTTTAATAGCCCAATATGCCTTATGTTCTAGTTCGAGAGGTAAGTGACATGCTTTTCCATAAACCATTTTATATGGAGACATACCCATAGGATTATTATATGCGGTTCTATAGGCCCATAATGCATCATCAAGTTTCTTGGACCAATTCTTTCTAGACCTATTAACAGTCTTTTGCAAAATTAATTTGAGCTCTCTATTACTCAATTCTACCTGACCACTAGACTGCGGGTGATATGGAGATGCAATTATATGATTAACGTCATATTTAGCAAGCATCTTACGGAAAGCACCATGAATAAAGTGTGAACCACCATCAGTCATTAAGTATCTCTCCAAACCTCGGAAAAATAACTTCCTTAAGCATTTTAATAGAAGTGTTATGATCAGCACTACTAGTTGGAATAGCTTCTACCCACTTAGTAACGTAATCAACAAAGAACTAAAATATGTGTATATCCATTAGAGGCAGGAAAAGGTCCCATATAATAAAAGCCCTAAACATCAAATGGTTCAATAACAAGTGAATAATTCATGGGCATTTCTTGACGTCTACTAATATTACCAATTCATTGACATTCATCACAAGACAAAACAAACTTACGGGCATCCTTGAAGAGAGTAGGCCAATAAAAACCAGATTGCAATACCTTATGTGCAGTTCTATCTCCAGCGTGGTGTCCTCCATAAGCTTCGGAGTGACACTTGCGTAGGATTTGTTCTTGTTCATGCTCAGGTACACAACGTCTAATAACACCATCTACTCCTTCTTTATAAAGATGTGGATCATCCCAAAAGTAATGTTGCAAATCATAAAAGAACTTTTTCTTTTGTTGGTATGTGAAGCTAGGTGGTATAAATTTAGCAACAATATAATTAGCATAATCAGCATACCACAGAGTGCTACGAGAAGTAGTTATGACATTTAATTGCTCATCAGGAAAGCTATCATCAATAGGTAGTGGGTCATCAAGAACATTCTCTAACCTAGATAAGTTATGCGCAAGCTGGTTTCTCGACTCCTTTTCTATCAACAATATGCAAATCAAATTCTTGCAGCAAGAGAACCCATCTAATAAGTCTAGGTTTAGCATCTTTCTTTTCCATAAGATATTTAATAGCAGCATGATCTGTGTGAATAGTTACTTTAGAATCAACAATATAGGGTCCGAATTTATCACAAGCAAATACAACTGCTAAAAGTTCCTTTTCGGTAGTAGCATAATTTCTTTGAGCATTGTCTAGAGTCTTACTAGCATAATGGATAGCATTTAATTTCTTATCAACTCTTTGCCCTAGAACAACACCTCTGACATAATCACTAGCATCACACATAATTTCAACGGGTAAATTCCAATCAGGTGGCTGAACAATAGGTGCAAAGACTAATGCTTTCTTAAGTATTTCAAATGCTTCTACACAATCATCATCAAAGACAAATGGTACATCCTTTTGTAATAAATTAGTCAGAGGCCGAGAGATTTTCGAGAAGTCCTTAATGAACCTCCTATAAAATCCGGGCGTGACCAAGGAAACTTCTTATACCTTTGATGTCCTTGGGACATGGCATCTTTTCAATAAGCGTCAACCTTGGCTTTATCAACTTCAATACCTCTTTCAGGAAACTTTGTGCCCCAAGACAATACTTTCATTAACCATAAAGTGGCACTTTTCCCAATTCAAGACAAGATTAGTTTCTTCACATCTACGCAAAACTTCGATCAAGATTGCTCAAGCAATCATCAAAAGAGGAACCATAGACGGAAAAGTCGTCCCTGAAAACCTCACAAATCTTTTCACAAAAATCAGAATATAGCCATCATGCATCTTTGAAAGGTAGCAGGTGCATTACATAAACCAAAAGGCATGCGTCTATAAGCAAAAGTACCAAAAGGGCATGTAAAAGTAGTCTTTGATTGATCTTTAGCCGACCACGGTATTTGAGAGAAACCAGAATAACCATCGAGAAAGCAATAATGTGTATGTTTGCATAATCTTTCTAGCATTTGATCAATAGAAGGTAAGGGGTAATGATCTTTCTTAGTAGCTTTATTTAATTTGCGGAAATCAATTACCATCCTATAACCTGTAATAATTCTTTGCGGAATCAATTCATCTTTATCATTAGGGACAACAGTGATACCTACCTTCCTAGGGACACAATGGACAGGACTTACCACTGACTATCGGCAACGGGATAAATTATACCTGCCTCCAGAAGCTTGAGTATTTCTTTTCTTACCACTTCTTTCATTTTGGGATTCAAACATCGTTGAGGATCACGAACTGGTTTGGCATCCGCTTCCAAATTTATTTTATGCTGACATAGAGTGGGACTAATGCCCTTAAGATCATCAAGAGTATATCCAATAGCGGCACTGCTTCTTGTAGTTTTCAATAATCTTTCTTCTTCATGCTCTGAAAGGTTAGCACTAATAATAACAGGATATATTTTCTTTTCATCAAGATAAGCATATTTAAGATTATCGAGCAACGGTTTAAGCTCAAACACGGGATCACCCTTGGGTGGAGGAGGATCCTAGGATTTCAACAGGGCAAATTATGTTGCGAGAATAGGTTCTGTTTAAAGAATACTTCATCTATTTCCCTTCTTTCATTCATGAACATCTCATTTTCATGGTGTAACAAATAGTGTTCCAAAGGATCACGAGGAGAATGCAACAATAGAAGCAAGACCAATAATTTCATCCTTACTAGGCAATTCTTCCTCACGATGTTTTTTACTAAATTTAGAGAAATTAAACTCATGAACCATATCATCCAAGCCAATAGTAACAACATTCTTTTCGCAGTCTATCTTAGCATTAAGAGTATTCAAGAAGGGTCTACCAAAAATAATGGGACAAAAGCTATCTTGTGGAGAACCAAGAACAAGGAAATCAGCGGGATATTTGGTTTTTCCACACAAGACTTCAACATCTCTAACAATTCCCATTGCGGATATAGTATCTCTATTGGCAAGTTTAGTTGTAACATCAATATCTTCTAACTCAAAGAGTGCGATATCATGCATAATTTCTTTATATAAGTCAATGGGTATAACACTAGCACTAGCACCCATATCACATAAGCCATGATAACAATGATCTCCTATTTTACTTGAAATAACAGCACGCCTACCACGGTCTATGTTTATCTCTATCACAGGGTTTAGCAATTCTAGCAGTTTCACCAGAGAATTGAATGACATGCCCATCAATATTATCAGACAAGAGATTTTTAACAATAGCAATATTAGGTTCTACTTTGACTTGCTCAGGAGGTGTATAAGTTCTAGTATTTCTTTTACGAACAACGGTTGAAGCTTTAGCATGATCCTTTACTCTAACAAGGAAAGGTGGTTTCTCAACATAAGAGGTGGGAACAATAGGATCATTATAAGTGATAGTCTTTTCTTCAACTTTAATAGGTGCAGCTACTTTTTACTTCTATGGGAGGATGATATTTAAACCACTTCTCCTTAGGGAGATCAACATAAGTAGCAAAATATTCACAGAAAGAAGCTACTATCTCAGAGTCAAGTCCATATTTAGTGCTAAACTTACGGAAAATATCGGTATCCATAAAAGATTTAACACAATCAAACTTAGGTGCCATACCTGACCCCTTACCTTCGTCGAGGTCCCGATCTTCATAGTTGCTTTTAATTCTATCCAATAAATTCCATCTGAATTCAATAGTCTTCAACATAAAAGAGCCAGCACAAGAAGTATCGAGCATGGTTTGATTATTATGAGAAAGCCGAGCATAAAAACTTTGCATAATTATTTCTCTTGAGAGCTCATGATTGGGGCATGAATATAACATTGATTTAAGCCTCCCCAAGCTTGAGCGGTGCTTTCTCCTTCATGAGGCCAAAAATTATGTATATAATTGCGATCACGATGAACAAGATGCATAGGGTAATACTTTTGATGAAATTCCAATTTCACTCGTTTATAGTTCCATGATCTCGTATCATCACATAGCCTATACCATGTTGATGCGTCTCCCTCCAAAGATAAAGGGAAAGCCTTCTTCTTAACAACATCATCGGGTATACCTGCAAGCTTAAATAATCCACAAATATCATCCAAATAGCATAGATGCTCGTCGGGATGCTTTGTCCCATCTCCTGTAAAAGTATTAGCCAGCAGTTTTTCCATAATACCCGAAGGAAATTCAAAAGGAGTTTCATTTTCAATAGGTTCAGTAGTTTGAGGAGCAACTCTTTGCTCTACTGGACGGGGTGAAGATATCCCGAACAAGCCCCTCAGAGATTCACTTTCCATAGTAACAAGTGACAGAAAATTTCAGCACACTATATAAATTTTTCCTTACCAAATTCCACTTACCAAAGGCGCTACACTCCCCGGCAACGGCGCCAGAAAAGAGTCTTGATGACCCACAAGTATAGGGGATCTATCGTAGTCCTTTTGATAAGTAAGAGTGTCGAACCCAACGAGGAGCAGAAGGAAATGATAAGCGGTTTTCAGCAAGGTATTCTCTGCAAATCTTGAAATAAGTGGTAACAGATAGTTTTGTGATAAGATAAATTGTAACGAGCAACAAGTAACAAAAGTAAATAAGGTGCAGCAAGGTGGCCCAATCTTTTTTGTAGCAAAGGACAAGCCGGAACAAACTCTTATAATAGGAAAAGCGCTCCCGAGGACACATGGGAATAACGTCAAGCTAGTTTTCATCGTGCTCATATGATTCGCGTTCGGTACTTTGATAATTTGATATGTGGGTGGACCGGTGCTTGGGTGTTGTTCTTACTTGAACAAACATCCCACTTATGATTAACCTCTATTGCAAGCATCCGCAACTACAACAAAAGTATTAAGGTAAACCTAACCATAGCATGAAACATATGGATCCAAACAGCCCCTTACGAAGCAACGCATAAACTAGGGTTTAAGCTTACATCACTCTAGCAACCCATCATCTACTTATTACTTCCCAATGCCTTACTCTAGGCCCAAATAATGGTGAAGTGTTATGTAGTCGACATTCACATAACACCACTAGAGGTTAGACAACATACATCTTATCAAAATATCAAACGAATACCAAATTCACATGACTACTAATACCAAGACTTCTCCGTGTCCTCGGGAACAAAGCGTAACTACTCACAAAGCATATTCATGTTCATAATCGGAGGGGTAATATTGTGCATAAAGGATCTGAACATATGATCTTCCACCAAATAAACCAACTAGCGTCAACTACAAGGAGTAATCAACACTACTAGCAACCTACTAGCACCAATCCGGACTTAGAGACAAGAATTGGATACAAGAGATGAACTAGGGTTTGGAGATGAGATGGTCTTTGGTGAAGATGTTGATGGAGATTGCCCTCTCCCGATGAGAGGAGTGTTGGTGATGATGATGACGATGATTTATCCCTCCCATAGGGAAGTGTCCCGGCGAACAGCTCATGGGAGCCCTAGATTGGTTCCGCCAAGGTTCCGCCTCGTGGCGGCGGAGTCTCGTCCCAAAAGGTTGCTTATGATTTTTTCCTCATCGAAAGAACTCATATAGGAGGAGATGGGCATCGAAGAGCCACCAGGGGGCCCACGAGGTAGGGGGCGCGCCCAGGGGGAGGGGCGCGCCCCCCACCCTCGTGAGCAGGGTGTGGGCCCCCTGGCCTTCATCTTTGGCGACGATTTTTCTTTATTTATTTTAAGATATTCCGTGGAGTTTCAGGACTTTTGAAGTTCTTGTGAATAGGTCTCCAATATTTGCTCCTTTTCGGCCGAAATTCCGGCCAAAGATTTCCCCTCTTCATGGTAAACCTTGTAAAATAAGAGAGAATAGCCATAAGTATTGTGACATAACGTGAAATAACAGCCCATAATGTGATAAATATCGATATAAAAGCATGATGCAAAATGGACGTATCACGCCTCGAAATGGAGCTGGAGGAGAGGTGCGCCGGGATTTGGCCGCTTTAGAGAAACAATAAGTCAGAACAAACATGTATTATATAGGTTACATATTTTGCCTTCTATAATGATGTGCTTCCTGGGCAGTCCAAAAGCAGCACCCGCACAAGTTCAGTAGTTGCTCGCCGTGCAGACCTGCTCGATGGGAATTTACACAAACTGTTTGGTATTAGAAATTAAACTTTAGTAAAATTAAAAATGAACTGAAAAAGAATTAGAAACTGAAGGAAAATAAAATAAGAGACTGACTGAACTAAAAACAAGAATGATGCGACGGTGAACGGCGGCGAGGTTGGACCGCTAGAAGCAGCGGTGCCGGACCACCCAGAATACATCTAGAACATCATGTATTTCTGGGTGTATGTTTTAACCTTCTTTTGTACAGAGTGTATGTTTTGCCAGCAAGAGGCACCCATGCACCCACCAGCGGATGCACGCGACAAGCCCACAACACACGCACGCACCAGTAGGCATATTAGAAGTGATCTGCAGTTCATTAGATGTAGCTATATGAAAAACCACTTAGATTATGTGTTTGGAACATTAATCACATCACTAGTTCTTGTAGGAATTTCACAAACAGATGTAGGGAACAAAACCTTCAGCTCACATGATGCTTCATCGGTGCATTCATGAAACACAAACCAATAATAGCAGTCCATCGAGCTTGGAGGTGAGGTAGAAATCGGGGCAGCATGTGTGGGCGGCTGTGGACAACACAAAATGAGAGGTGCCTCGGAGGACCGACGACACACGCATGCTGGTGGCAGCCACGATCGTCGGAGCATAGGGGACCGGAGGCGGTGCTCAAGATCCACCACCAGCCAGCGTCTGCGATGCCAGCAGGAGCAGGTCCATGAACCATTTCTGAAAAATAAGAACATCAAGCACTGAATAATCTTTGAACTTATTTGTTGGGGTCAAACATCTATGTTTTGAACAAAACCATAAATCTATGTACTGAACTTATGTATCTATACACTTGACTCTTATATCTCTTATCTTGTAAAAAAAATACCGAAGCAAAATCTGAACATGATCAAAGACACAACGCACCAACACACACACACACATCCAATGCACATGTCTCTTGCTTCATTAGTAGAACTTGGAAAAATATGCAGTTGGGCTGTATCATCATGAGGAGAAGAGCATGGCGATCATAACCAAAACTTCAAACGGATTTAGGAGTGGGCATTTACTGAGCAGATCGATGGAGTTGGCCGGAGCACCGATACCATCTTGGTCGTACCAGACCAGGGCATCCATCCTCCTGTGTATGAGCCTGCCGTCCCCCACTGGAACCACGGCAAGGCGGTGAGCTCGACAAGATGCGGCACCGAGGGGCTCGGTTTGCGAGATGATGTAGCGGGCGGAGACACATGCAGGAGGTGGGATTGGACTGATGTAGCGGCCTTAATCACCACCAACCTGACACCGGTTTATTTCACCATACTCCATGAAGAACTCAGATTCGAGGTGCGAAAAGGAAGGATCAACCGCATATCAATAGCATAAGTTCAGTGCTAGATGGTGTTAACATACTAATCTACCACTGATGGTAAAAATATATTTTGACAAGAAAATATTGATGTTGATTGCCTAAAATATACATTTAGTTATATTGATTGCTTCTACAAAGTGATATTGATTGGCAAAATGGACGGATCACAGAATCAGAAGACACACACACATCTGGAAAATCACTCAACACAGCTTTCTTTTGCATGTGTTGGATTTGGACGGAATGAATTACGAAGAGATTGAATATTGGTACATTAAACAGTAATCTTTTTCTCATATCTACCTACAACCCAAAGGTGCAAATGTGGAATCGTCGACAAGGAAAAATAATTGAAAAGCAAAAGCATAACCTGTTCTACCATGCATCATGGTTTGCCCTAATTTTGGCGCTAATTTTAAATCACTAACACAAGAACTGGCCGAACTGCAAAGTACAGTAGCAATTGAGAAAAAATCAAAAAAACTTCTACATGGTTTTTTTTAACTCCCGATTGTTTCCCAGTAAAGAAAATTTAGACAATCCATCAAACTTACTCGCCTCTTGAGTATGAACTTTCTAGATTTTGATCGGTGAACTTACCAACCCCCCAAAACACCAGAATACATGCTAACTCAAAAAAAAAATAGAATACATGTACTATTATAATTACAAAGCACTATTACATTTACAATACACACATGTACTACACAGAAGTGTGTATTTGTACTGTCCATAACAACGAATTAGCCAAAAACAACTAATTTATGAAGGAAACAATTTTTTAACTTGGTTTGAGCTTCATTTCTCAGATTTTTGAACTCCTGTTGTAGGTATACTTGAACTTGCGTGACACATTTTATTCAGTTGAAAAGCAGCTGATTTTTGAACTCCGCTGCTAACATACCTGATTTATTTCAGTGAAGGGCTGCCACCATGTTGTCGACAAAACACTGCTTGATTTATTTCAACGGCTCGGAGTGGTGGCTGTGAACGGCCAGGGTGCTCCGGCGGCAGAGCCCCGCCGGGAGATGGCGATGCAAGCAAGAGGTCGGGAAGCAGTGGTGCCGGTGGTCGGGGTCGTCCAATGCTCATGGCAGAACTGTACAGGAAGTTGATTTCTGACCCATCCACAGTTTTTTCCTTTTTGGAATCCATTGAACTGAAAAAAAGCTACAATGTGAGCTGAAAGTATGAAAACAACATATCTCTGAAAGAATAAAGAACTAGCTTTAACATATCTATGAAAGAATACACCTCTGAGGAACTAGCTTTGAACATATCTCTGAAAGAATAGAGAGCGTGCAAAGTTCAAGGAAAGAGTAAGCAAAATGGCACACTAGTACGCAGTAGTACGTGTCCAGTCTTGTACGTGCTAGTATTGGATTTGAATAGTAGCTAGAATTGAAGTTCAGGTAACCATGACACACACATCATACAGTTTCAGTCATGTACGCACACACTGTAACAGTAGCTGCAATTAAGGTTCAGGTAACCATGGCACACACATCATACAGTTTCAGTCATGTACGCACACATTGTAATAGTAGCTGCAATTAAAGTTCAAATAATCATGGCACCCATAACAGAACAAGAATCCTGCTAGCAGCTAGGCAAGCAAGGAAATGTGCTTGCCTAGGCAGGTGGCCATCAGCACGCATAAATCAAGGCCGTCAGTTCAAGCATTGTGTGGCCAGCAGGAAATGTGATTGAATCTTAGCTGAAATTTGTACAGGGATCTAAACTTACCTGAACTCATCTTACATGGATTTGCACGGTTGGCCAGTGATGAAGGCAGGGCAAGCAGAGGCAGAGGAGGACCGCTTGATGTTGTCGCCATTGCCATCCTGCTCGAGTGGTGGATGGCGCTGGTTCAGGGGTGTAGGGGAGCGAGCCTCTAGGGCTGGCGCTCGAACGCGTCGAAGTCTGCGGCGGCGGTGGCAGACCGGCCATCAACAGGAGCAGCAGCTCCCTTTTTCTCGGCGGATCTTGGATCCACCACCATGGCTAGTCTCAGGACATAGTTGGCGCGAGGGCAGCGGTGGCCAGTTGTGCCACCGAACGGCGGCGCCGGAGGTAGGTGGTGGCGACGCAGGCGGTAGGTGGTGGTGCAAGGAGGAGGTCGTGGAGGCGGTGCCTTTGAGGCGATTAGGCGGCGATGGCGTCTTGAGGTAGTGACCGGCAGAGGCGCGCTGGTGAGGGGGACGCGGCGGCGCTATGCAGGTGGCCGGCGGCGGTGCGCTCGGCGAGGGGCACGACGACGGCGCGCTCGGGGTAGTGGGACCGGGTTGGGGGAATCATCCGGGACAAGGGGTCCGGGACAAGAGGAGGCGAGCCCGTCGGCGGGGAGGCATGAAGACGGCCAGCCGGCGGCAGCGCGTGGGTCGAAGGAGCGACCCATCACGGCGCCGCGGGCTCCCTCGCTCTGGCTGCCGCCGTCGCTCGCTCGCCCACGATGGCTGCCTCCGGCGGTAGGAGGCGGGCTGGGAGTCAGCGCATCGCGTCCTTATAGAGAAGGATGGTAACAAAATAATATTCTATTACTAGTAACAGAATAGTATATATATATATATATATATATATATATATATATATATATATATATATATATATAGGAAAATCCATCCTACCACACAGGGGTAGTTACCCCACATGTCTCATGTACTACCATGTGGTAGTATATATTCTATTTTATCATTTTAAGTATGTTCATATACTATATATAAGATACTCCAAAGTGACTTACGCGAAAAAATTGTAAGTTTGCCCATGGTTTTTATTAAATTTATGAAATACGTACATATTTGTACGTAAAGAAGAGCATACTCAAAATACGATATATACTACCAAAAAATTAGTATATATACTACCTAAACATTCTTATATACTACATACTACACGTACATACTCTCCGATTTGATAGATACTACATACAACATACAAAACTCAAGTGGTGGTAACTACCACCGGCGGTAGATAAAATTTGTATATATATATATTATATACTAGATACTATACGTACATACTCTCCGATTTGATAGATACTACATACAACATACAAAACTCAAGTGGTGGTAACTACCACCGGTGGTAGATAAAATTTGTATATATATATATATTATATACTACATACCATACGTACATACTCTCCGATTTGATAGATACTACATACAACATACAAAACTCAAGTGGTGGTAACTACCACCGGTGGTAGATAAAATTTGTATATATATATATATATATATATTATATACTACATACTATACGTACATACTCTCCGATTTGATAGATACTACATACAACATACAAAACTCAAGTGGTGGTAGTTACCACCACTTGAGTTTTTGTATGTTGTATGTAGTATCTATCAAATCGGAGAGTATGTACGCGTAGTATGTAGTATATAAAAATGTTTAGGTAGTATATATACTATTTTTGGTAGTATGTATCGTATTTTGAGTATGCTCTCTTTTATGTACAAATATATCGCATTTCACAAATATAATAAAAACCATGGGCCAACTTGAATTTTTTTCATGCAACTCACTTTGGAGTATCTTATATATAGTATATGAACATACTTAAAATGATAAAGTAGGATATATATACTACCATAAGATAGTATATGAGACATGTGGGGTAACTACCCCCAGGTGGTAGGATGGATTTTCCCTATATATATAATATATATATGAGTACATGGTCATCTTGGAGTCAAGTTAGAATAAATCTCACGCTATCCTCGTTTCCTAAATAACAATGATACTAAACAATGACTAACCCTGAACTAACTTTAGCCAAAGAGGTGTTTGAATGACAGTGTTAGATTGACAATAAATGCACTAGGAGAACTAGCCCCAATCAGCACCTCTTGGGTGGGATAGTTATTTTGGGTGGGTTTGACACAACTATCTCAAACTAGCCCTCATGTTTGGATACTTTAGGGCTATTTGAGCCCAAACTAACTCTAACCCATGGATCCAAACAGGGCCAATAACTAGTGTGCTTAGACCTGCACAATACAAGTTTGAATGACTATGTTTGCTTGTTTTTAAATATTAGGCTTGTTGCAGTTAATAACACACCTTTCCACTTCTTGTGTTTAAATATTAGGTTTTTAATAATTTGGTCTTGCACATGTAGGTCCTGTTGTCAAAGGTTTTGACCCACTGTTTAACCCTTTTTGCATATGTGGAAATGAGTTGTCCGTGAATACCAGTCAAGTCAAGAAACTCAGAAAGATTGTTACGATAAAGAAATTAGAGACAAAAAACAACAAGATCTTTGTCTGCACAATGAAGAAGACATCAGTTCACTATGGGATGGTACTAACTGTTATACCTTGTATTTTTAATTCCTTTGCGCCATTTCAAATCTAGAGAAGATTTATGCATATCCTTATTTTCAGGCCTTTCCAACGTAGTTCACTGATGATTACCTCTCAAACCACCTGTATGGTCAGGAGGCGAGGAAGGTTTTCATACAACACCCATGGTTAAATATTAAAGTGTTCCTTAAGAGGACGAAGGATGGACAGTCAATCATCCACAGGCACTGGCCTAAAGTTGCAAACACCTTCAACATCAATGAAGGCTCAATATTCGCCTTCCGCTTCAGCAGTTTTCCAGATGAGATTCATCTATCTATGTACCATCTATGATGCTAATTTCAAAAGGTTATAAATGTTGCATGTGAAACTTGGTGCTGGTGCAGTTGTGTAATGGGGTAGCTGAGTGCTGAAGCTATATGATGTTGTACTCTGATGTATTTCAATTATGAAATCTTGCTTCCTTTATATGGAAATTAATATATTGTGTGCTTAATATGAAATGTCAATTAGATTAATAAATGGATCATTAATAATAGGGCAATTAGCCTGCTAATTGGGTTTTTATATTGCAAACAGTTATTGAGAAAATACCGTGGGCTATGACCTCAGGCAACACACATAGTTTCTAGGAATAAACCGTGTTAGATCAATGAACAATCACACACGACATCCTCTTAAAAACTGTTTGCATTAGGCCACCTTGCGCAAACGTTTACCACATACAAAGTGTGTGTGAGGAACAACTTCTGCCACACAGTTCTCTTCTACGCACCATGTGTGATGCATTCCGTAACGCAAACGATAAAATTGTTAATATCATGTGCAATGGCAATGCTATCACAAATGATTTAATGGGGATAATTATGTGTGATGTACCTGCGAACGGAAACGTTTACCTTGGAGTGACTGTGTGGGATGTATATATGAACGAAAACGCAATTCTTAGATTAACCGTATGGGATGTACATACTAACGGAAACGTATTCCTTGGATTGACCGTGTGGAATGTACATACGAATCGAAAGTTTTAGTCAGGACTGACTGTGTGGGATGTACTTACGTCCGGAAACGATTTGGCCTGCATAATTGTATTTTTTAGCACAACTGTATGTATAACCATATTTGATTGTTCGCCCGTTGCACACGACCTCACTTTGCCGAGCGTGTGTACCAGGAGGGCCTATCCCTGACGGTTTATGGGTCGTGTGGGAAGGACCCCCTATCGCAGTCACTCACTTGGCGATAGTTCAGAACATCGTCATGGAAAGGGGCTAAAACCTATTTGTATAGCGCCTCGCTATGCGAGTGTGCTCTCTCTATCATCTCCTTTGTAGCAGCAGCTTGCCTGGCTTCTTCCTTTTTTGCATTAGTTGCTTGTCGCTCTGTAAGCATCTTAGCAGCAGCAGCCTCTCTCTGGGCTAACTTCTCAGCAGCTAGTTTCTCCTTTTTCTCTGCAGCATTGATAAGCCCCTTTTGTTTGTCAGACGTAATGGTCCATGGTGAGGTGTTGATGATACCAAGATCCATCTTAAGTCTCTCAAGAAACCAAACCCAGTTTGGCTTGTCTTCCACTTCCACAACACCAATGGCAATTGGGAAAATGCAATTATTAGGATCTATGCCAACTGCAACAAGTAACTGACCCTATATCTAGTCTTTATATGACAACCCACTACAAAAAAAAGACACATCCATGACATTTTGGGCTGAACAATTTTTTTTTCTGTCATGCTTATGACACTTCTATGACGGTAATTATGAAAAAACCTGGTATCATCATAGATGTTGTGGGCTCCTACTTCTATGACAAAAAATCATGACAAAAAATGGCTTTTTGTCCTGGGCAGGCCGAAGACGCACCTGCATGACATTCTTTGGGCCATCCATAACAGAGAAAATCATGCTAGAAGCTGCTACCTCTTGAGCATTGCATTGGATTTCCCCGAAGAGGAGAGGATGATGCAGCAAAGTAGCGTAAGTATTTCCCTCAGTTTTTGAGAACCAAGGTATCAATCCAGTAGGAGGCCACGCACAAGTCCCTCGTACCGCACAAAGCGATAGCTCCTCGCAACCAACGCGATTAGGGTTTGTCAATCCCTTCACGGTCACTTACTTAGAGTGAGATCTGATAGAGATGATAAATAATATTTTTGGTATTTTTGATATAGAGATGCAAAGTAAAAAGTAAAAGGCAAAGTAAAAACAAAGCAAGTATTAAAGTGATGGAGATTGATATGATGAGAATAGACCCGGGGGCCATAGATTTCACTAGTGGCTTCTCTCAAGAGCATAAGTATTCACTACAAAAAAAATACACTTCCGTGATGATACGTGTTTGTCACAGTAGGTCGCGTTTTTTGTCATGCATGTACATCCATGACAAATTTATGATGTAATCAAGATAGTCATACTGGCCGTCAGAGAAGTGTTCCATGACATTACCAAAATTATCATCACGAAAGTGTCCACTTCCATGACGATAAATCGCGCGTCACGAAGTGCTTTTCGTCAAGGGTGACCGACACGTGGCATCCACCGTAGCGAACGCCGTTAAGCTATCGGGTCGGGTTTTGGATCCGATAACCCATTAACAGCCCCGACCAATGGGGATTTTCCACGTGTAAAATCATCATTGGTGGAGGAAACACGTGTCGGCTCACCGTTGGGACGGATGTCATCCACTCATTGGACCGAAGGCGCCTATGATCTGGCGACACGTGTACGGCCCAATAGAGGCCCATTCTCGTGAAAAAGGCCGCCCGTTTGACTTGGTCAAAAGGTGGCGGCCGGCCCACCTGAAAGCCCGTTAACGGCACTGCTCGCATATAGCCCATTTACCCACTAACCCAGGTCTGCTACGCCCTATCCGAATTAGGGCCCAAGAGCGTCATCATCGGGCCGCTCAATATGATTTAGCCCGTTTTAACTTCCGGCCCATGTGTGGCCCATGACTTCTTCGCCCATATGAGGACCTTTGTAACTCTTGGCTCATTAACGACCTGTGGTGAAACTGGTCCGTAATGAACAGTGTATCATTTATACCCATTAACGACCCGTTATTCCATTGGGCCATTTCCAACCCAAATTATCTTTCGGCCTTCTCAGGGCCCATTGATTCTTGGGCTCATTTGCAGCATTCGATTTACATACGGCCCGTTCATCGCTATTTTACGCTCGCTTAGGCCAAATTCAGCCCGTCGTTACTGATCGGCCCGTTTGCGGACCGTTAATGTCGTTGGGCCGTTTTCATGTCAAAAACCCGTTGGGCTGTTTTCATAGAGTTATCAACACGGCCTATTAACGGCCCGTTATGGTCCACGAATAGTATGGCCCATGATTGGCGAAATGATGATACGCCCCGTAGAAGGCCCATGGATCCTACGGCCCGTATGAGGCCCGTGGATAGTACGACCCATAGAAGGCCCATGGATCATACGACCCGTAGAAGGCCCATGGACCCTACGGCCCGTAGAAGGCCCATTGATCCCTAAGGCCCATATAGAAGGCCAATGGATCCCACGGCCCGTATAGAAGGCCAATGGTCCTATGGTCAACGAAGGCCCATGGATCATACGACTGCA
Organism: Aegilops bicornis; assembly: GCA_021605145.1. Classification (NCBI taxonomy): domain Eukaryota; kingdom Viridiplantae; phylum Streptophyta; class Magnoliopsida; order Poales; family Poaceae; genus Aegilops; species Aegilops bicornis. The sequence goes on along the minus strand of CM038670.1, from coordinate 254,187,723 downwards.
GGAGGCCCATGGTTACAACAGTCCGTGTGTTGCCATGATTATTTTGGCCTAGTTACCAAAAATAGGCTATTGTGGCCACTAGAAAAACACAGAAAAAGAACTCCAGTGACTACAAGCAAACAACTAAACAAGACAATAAGGAAATAAATAAGCAAGCAATTAAGGCTAGCCTATTACCGCTATTACACATATTACATCCACTGGGCATCAAAGTTCGCCACCATTTGGTGCTAAAATCCTCCAACGCTTGCTGTTGCACCAGAAAGTATGCATCTGAATGCTCCAGGGACTTCATGATCCTTCCGCTTGTCGCAAAGCACGTATGATCGATGTCTTTCAAAGTAGTTGACACTCAAGAAACCGAACTGATCTGCATAAGTGAGTTTGAATAGCTTGTGCATGCGGTAGTGGCGATAACTCGAACACTAAACCAAGACAGGACTTTGGGGTTGTCTCATTGTCTTTAAGATAGTCTTCCTTAGTTGTTTTATCAGCTTTGTTGGAGACCAACAAGGATGTGTCACTATCTGAACCTTATCTCGCATTACTTCCTTTACCATTGCTTAATAAGGCACTCTTCCCCAATATTCTCACAAGATTCTAAAAGAAGAAACAAGCAGGACACATAACAAGTTTAGCATGTACTAGTATATGAAACTCATTTAATTGAACCAGTTCATTAGTAAGGTGGACAGGATTAAACTATCAAGTCTTCTATTGCCAAGTACTAGTACATAATAAAAGCATCAAACAAACATATATCTATGTCCTATGGTCACTGCATTGTCTTGCCAAATCAAAATAGAGACACGGTTCAAATCATATCAGTTCAAGAAAAAGCAGCAGTGAAAGAATACAAAGCATGGGAAACTACACGGCACAACAAGATTTCAGATGGGTACCACGGGTCTACATGTACAACAACACTATTGGCTCTGTTGTGATGCTAGTAATGTGCATGATATGAAAGTCAACTGTATACACAATTGAAATTGAAATCAACAGAGCTATTGATAAGAGCAAACCTGTTAAAGAAACATGCGTGAACATACCTACTGTGCCATTGGAGTTTCGATTGGATCCTTCAATTTAAAAATAAGTTTGTATGAGTAAATACAGTGATACAAGAGCAAAGCAATCATAATTAAAAAAGGCGCGCCTAAGCGAGCGCTTAAGGCGCCTAGGCTCTATGCGCTATAAAACGCAGACGCGCATAACTACGCATAACTGTGCATAATCGTGCATAAGCATGCGCTTTGGTCAGTAAAGCGCAGGCGGTGGCAAAACGCACAATTAACGCCTAGCGCTTTTTGAACTATGATAGCAATGGAATCTTAAATTAGAACAGTTGTTCTTCAGGTTTAGGCACTTGTTCTACATGAACAGAAAGTACAAGAAGACGCAAGAATAAAATACTTAAAAAAGAAAATGAGCTCATAGACCTTACCACATTCTTGGTTCGGACCAAGATAGAACAAGGCGTTCCCTACCATCGCTCAAGAATGTGTCTCGTGGAGAACGTAAGGAATTTGATGAGTTTCTTTGCCGGTGAAGTACGCTTTTCTGTAATTCGACATCGCCACCAAGCATTCTTGAAGTTAGCAGAGGTATTAGCACAGGTTACCTCATCCCGAAGTTTCCAAATCGGTCCTTCTCTATAGAGAAAAATGGGAAAATTTGCTGTATTATAACCATCATGGAGGTAGGATGTATGGGACGAAGCAAAGTAATTGCCATGAATAACATTACTTACACATAACTCCTGGACAAACACCTGCAACTCGCATTTTCCTTCATCTTCAGTATAATATTTCCAAGATGGGAAGATACGCACATACAATTTAACAACATCAAATGCGATAGATGCTAAACTACGACTGGCTGGTTGTGCTTCCTCCACAGGAATAGGCGTACTAACTGGTGGAGCTGGGGTTCGCCGTGATAGTACTGGCCCTTTGGGCATTGGAGCTGCCTTACTAACTGCTCTTGTTTGGGAGCTCTGTGGTGGAGATGGTGTTGTGTCAACAGGAACTGGGTTACTATCGGCCGAGGTTGGGGTTAGATTGGGTGAAGCTGGTTCTCTGTCCATCGCAGTAGGGGTACAATCTGCGAGAGTTTGGGTTATGTGTGGTAGGGCTGGTTCTTGTGCATGTACAACCAGGGTGCTATCTCCACCAAGAGGTAGCACTATTTTATTTCAAGACCGTGTTTTTGTTCCGCTAGATACTGCATCACCCGCTCCAATTCAAATGGCTGATAAACAGGAAACATAGTTGAATGTACGGACATCGTATGAGAGCAGATGCAATAGATAGTGTGGAAAAAGAGGGCATGAAATAGTTGACATGTATATTGTTTAACTAAAACGGATAGCATGACATAATTTCACATATATGATGTCTATCTAAACTGGATATCATAGCATAACATAATTCAAAGATATGATGAATAACTAAACAGGACCGCATGACATAATTCACCTACATGTTATCTAAGTAATCAGGATCGCATCATTTAATTCACATATGTGATTTATATGCTAAACAGAGGGCATTCTATATGATGTCTGAACTAAGAACATGGTGTTGAATATTGCGTATATGATGTCTAAACTATGAAATGCAAGACACCGTATGCATGATATGAGCAGTATAACCATGCCAAGTTAGAGCATACACCTCAGTGGGGGAATAGGACTGGTCATCTGTCTCTGAATCCATCTCTGAGGAGCTATCGGGACCCAACAAGAGATCGGCTTCGACATGTAGCACTGTCTGCTCTGAAGGCCTTGTTTTCACTCCAGATTTTTCCATATCCCACCCAAATGGCTGATTCACAGGAAGAGTAGTTTAATGTACAAACATTGTCGACAAATGGAAATGTAATGAAGAAAAGGATGGGCAAGATATCATTCAAATATATGATGCCTGGTTAAACAGGATGGCATTGCACATTTCACATATATTATGGCTGGCTAAAATACATGAGACTGCATAATTCCCATATGATATAGAAACTAAACAGTGGCATTACGTAACATGTCTAAATCTAAGCAGATGACATATATGATGTCAAAAGTAGGCACTGCAAGGCAACATATGCTTGATATGACTAACATCATCATGCCAAGGTAGAGCAAACACCTTGGGGAGTAAATAGGAGTGGTCAAGAACGCCCGAATACGCCTCGTAATGTATATCTTCCTCCGGATTACAACTGGAGAGGGGTGGGAGGGTTTGCCATTGAACCCACCATGGAGCGATGTCTGCATGAAATTGTATTGCCGCATAAAACTCTTCTCTTTTTCTCTACATGTTCGCATGACTGTGTACAATATCTCGACATGCATAATGAAAAAATATGGTGAGATTATGTAAGGAGAGCATGCAGAAATTTAGAGTGATGGTAACAACCAAGAGATCGACGTTTTCCGCTGAACCAAAATAGCCCTAATGGATCGACGTGATGTATAGTAATAAGTGATGCAACAAGTGTACAACCTCTTTGCCGTAGCCGTGTCGACCTCAAAGATCATTGGGCTGGTCATTGAAGCGCTTGAGACAGAGGTGGTTGCCGGAGGTGTGGAGGAAGATCCGAGGAATCAGAGCGGCGCCTGTGGCACCGCTCTGTTGTGATGGATCGCTCGCCGTTGGAGCAGCTCCGTGAGTCAGAAGACGTCAAGGCTGAAGCAAAGACAAGACAGACATTGTCAATCTCAAGTGGGATTCTAATAGCATCTCCAATAGATGATGTAAAATGGATGTAAAATTAACATCACCAAAACCACCGACTACAACAGATGAGGTAAAACTGTTGACTCTGAACTTAACTGTCAAAACTGAAATTTACTATGGAATCAATGCTACCGTCAAAACTGAATGCAATGGTAGCAGAGAGGCACTTGACGTGTAGTTTAGGGAGGGCTCAGGTTCATCTTCAACTCGCACTTCGAACCGCCAGCCACCACCGGCCGAACCGCCGGCCCCGGCGTCGCCTCGTCGTCCCGAAACAAGTCGCCACCGCCGCCCCGGCTAGCCCTTTAGGCCCCCCGCCCCCACCCTGAACCCTAAGATAGATAGTGGGGTACCTCTCTGGCGAGCCTCTGCCCCGCTGCAAGGGTGGTTCTTCCTTAACTCATGAGCCCCCCCAACCCCTCGAAAATCGATTAATCCAAAAGTCGATTCACGATCAAGTGTGGCTTAATCGAGCAGAGCAAAGCAGCATGAGCGAGGGGAGAGCAAGAAGCAGCAAGAATGGGCAAGCGAGCGATCGAGCGAGAGCCGAGCAAGAAGAAGCCATGAAGGAAGCGAGAGCCGGAGCAGCAGCAGCAGATCCGACTGGTATGGACGCCGCCGCCGAAGGGGCCTCGCACTGGGGGAGAGCCGTCGTGGAGATGTCGCCCGCGGAGCCGGCTTCAAGGTAGCCACTCCATGGGGGTGCGGGATGGAGCACCGTCGGCACCGGGAGGTCGAGTTAAGGAGAAGGTTCACGCGGCGAGTGTACAACCTCTTTGGTGGCGCCGAGTAGGCCTCGCTTCGGCCCGAGGAGTCGGTGAGGATGTTGCGGTTCCGGTGGAGCAGGTTAAGGCGGCGCTGTGGGGATGGAGCAGCCGCGATAGACGAGGCGATCGTCGGAGCAGCTCCTTGGAGGTGGAGGATAGGGCGGCTGAACCGGCGGGACGGCGAGATGGACGACGGATCCTCATCCGGGGAGGTGGACGAGGGACGCCGAGTTGCGGTGGGACGACGCCGTGGGGAAGAGGCTCCGCTGGGCAGCGTGTGACGTGGCATGGACGGAGGAGGGTGGGGTTTCAAGGTCGAGCGGAGAGGTTATGGCGGCCGGGATTTTAATGGCGAAAAGGGGTGAAGTATGACTTAGGGACGCGCTTTGTCCAAAATGTAGGGTGTGTTAGAAAAGTACCCCCACCGATTTGAACTAGCGGCTCTTCGGCTCGTGGTTAGAAGGGGATTTCACGATGTCGGGATTTGGCAGCTGGAGGGAGTTTTCGCCGGTTGTAATTTCGGGATAGCAAGGCGCGGGTTGTGAAGGCGCCAGCTTTTGGGAGCAAGATATCTGAATTTTCGGATATAACAAGACGCTGGGTTGAATTTTAGGGACAAGCCTAACGTAGTAATATTGTACTTGTACGTACCAAATCAATTCGCACTTCCCTCAACCAAAAAGAAAACAAAAAAAAAAACAATTCAAACCACACAAAAAGAGAGTCTTGCCCCCTTTTACTATACAAATGCTATTCAAAGCTACTCCCTCCTTCCATCTATATAGGGCCTAATGCGTTTTTCGATGCTAACTTTGACCAAATATTAGAGCAATGATATATGACATGCAACTTACACAAAGCACACCGTTAACTTCGTCTGTGAAAGGTTCTTCGAATGATATAATTTTCACATTGTGCATGTCATGTACTATTAATCTTGTCAATAGTCAAAGGGGGTCTTAAAAGTCTCATTACGCCCTATATAGATGGAAGGAGGGAGTATGAATCCATGTTATGTCCGATTAATTTTTTCCACTTGCTATATAATGCATGTAACCTACTCATACCAACATTTTAGTGCATTCCCAATGTCTATACTACCGCTGCAATTCGAACTAAATTTGAATTCGTTTCTCTATTTCAATAAAATCTACAATCATGATTGTTGCCAACTTCAACCATCATAGTTTCCTTGCTATCCGCCAGATATAAATCGGACGGCCTATAATGCAGGATGGCAGACACACCATCATCAACAACTCCGTTTTTTATAAGAGTAGAGATAACATATATTAAATGTAGTATAACATGTTCATAAACACACCATGTGTATCACCGTTATATATATTCACACATGCGTCGGTTTAAAACACTATGATAAATTCTTCAAATATCCGAATTCGCTTTTTATAATGAAGTATATATGATCTATATTCGTCTTTTACACCCACACAACCCTCTTATCTTTGTAGCTAGCGCTAACTTTCTCTTCTGCATGCACACGCTCGCATCCCTCTCACCCTCCCTCAGCATTCTCTATCTCCATCGTGCAAATTAAATTGCCGTTTCACTTTTAGGTCGTTCACCCACGGTGTGTGTAGGCCCCCATCTCCTTCTTTACGGCACACATCGATCAATATGCCTCTCTAGCCAGGTCTGCCTAGCACAAATGTAAGCTTCCCTCTTCTCTTGTCACCGGCCCATGCCTCACTCCCCACCACTCTTCTCATCGCTCGTGACTGCACACTCCTCCCCGCCGATATAGTATGCCTCTCGTACCACCTCCTACATGCATCCCTCTATCTCTATCCTTCTCATCGTGCCTCGCTTGCTTCTAACACACACATGCATGTATAGCGATCGATCTCCCAACATATACCGGATCGACTTTAACTACCCCCCATCGATCGACGTACCTCACAAGTTATGTCTCTCCTTTCTCTAACAAAGGGCTTATAGATCTTCCTATGTAGTTATGTCTGCTACCACAGCCACATCGCCCCTCATCATTCGTGCATGCCTCCCGACCCGCCTCTCACACGCACGCAGTACGCATAACAAGCGTGACATCTCCTCTCTTATTGACATTATGGGCGTGCCCTCCGCTTGTCTAGCAAGCTTATCCCACCATTTGTTAGAAGCAACTCCACTACCACCCCTCCAACACTCTAGCTCCCTCTCTCCCAACCTTATTCCTCTCCTGCACATATGCATGGATGTCGATCGATCTCCCATAATACATGAGGCGATCGATCTCCTTAATACATGAGGTAGGCCTCTCTCCTCCTCCACATATACCAGCCATTGTACCTCTATAGTTAATTGGGCCTCCTCTTCCCCCACCACACACCGTTAGTCGAAGGCCGCAGGTAGGTATCCATGCCACAGACAAACTGCACATGTCCCTCTCACGCTCCAAAGAGGGCCAGCCCACTCTATATCTTTGACGTGGGCACACACAAATTGATGGTACTCTTTATCGATCACACACAAGACACACACACACATCATCCTCTTTTCGATTCTATGGACACCTCAAGCCGGTGATACCTCCACTCTCTTCTCGTGGATCGCCTCTATATATATGTTATATCCAGGACTCTATTTCACACACATTGCATATGTTGCATTTTTGATTGAACCCCCCAAACAAAAAAAAACTCTCAAGAACCCACACACTATATCTCTAGGTTTGTATCTCTCTCACACAACCCCAATGAGGTGGTGTACGATACAAGAAGAGAATAGGTGCACCGTGCACGCATTTCACGCTCAGGCTCCAGCCACACCCACGCGGGTACATGGTGGAGCTCATTTCTTTTACGAAATGGCAGCCCACGTGCTAATTTGAACGCTCAGAAGCGGTTGTTTACCTAGGGAGGTCGTGTACCACGCTCGCATGAAACAAAGTTCGACTTGACGCGTTGCCGTGCTATTTTTAAATAAAGTAATAGCGCCAATGGCACGCATACGTAATATAAAACGATTTTTATGGAGAAAAGTTAGTCCGCTCACTATATACAATGGAGCCTTATGCGTTCGGGTTTGTCGCTTCTTCAGAGTATCTCACACAAGGCTGGGGTGGCCTCTCTCTCTCTCTCACCGTTGGTCATCGATCCGCCGCATCCCATCCGCCGGGGAAAGGGAGTGCGGTGGCCTCTCTCTCTCTCACCGTTATCACCGATCCGCCGCATTACGTCCGCCGGGGAAAGGGAGGAAGTGCATCGCTTCTCCGCTCGACGGCGCTGAGGCAGCACGTCTCGACTGCGGTACACGCTGCTCTCTCGACCAGTTCGGCGCTGGCAGGTTTACGCCACCTGCTCAGATTCCGCCTCACGCCGCCACCTTGTTACATCCCGACGACCTCCGTGTATCCCTCCGGCCTTGCTCCACCGCCTGCCTTCCCACGCCACTGCATGTGGATCTTCCATAGTTCTTTTCCCAAACGTAGCTCGCCCAACAGTACTTTCCATATTGCATTCTCGTCCTCACACTGCTTTTAGACAAACACAACCGTGTTGTTATCTTCCCTTAGGGCAAGGAATATGCTTCTCTTTTGTCGCCGCATGTGTCATCAATTGTTATTGGCCAAGAATTGTTTCCTTTCTACCTCTTTTGTGCAAACAGGGCTATCCATTTCACCTCGTTGCTATTGTGACCTTTTGGTGAACTGCACAAATCACTTTTTTCTTAAGAGTGTTTTGTGCAGTTGTACTAAAATGTCACATGGGCAACATCTCTACATTTCAGTGGAATGCACAAAGGGAGATTGGTTTTGCTCTATCCTCCTCATCCAACTCCGAGCCTAATCTTCTCCAACTAGTTAGTCTTAAGAGAGACTGCAAAGGTGACCGGCTTCTATTTATATGTTTATTGTTTCATCAGCAGTCCTCTATTATCGTAATCACACTTAATATCTTTGGAACAGGGATGCTCAGATCTATTTTAGTGGAACTGCACAAAATGATCGGAATGTTGCATGCTCCGCATAACTACTTTTTTCCCAACATGCCTTGTTGATTTAGACAGAATGGGGGACGTTAGTCGCCAATGAAAGCATGGATCAATTTTAATTTAACACCTTCTCACAACTCTGTCTTAAGTTGTGATGTAATTATTAGCTCGATCCGCTAATAATTGACATGCATTAGCAAGGAAGTTAGTTTTTATTGTTTCGAAAGAGCATCGATGGCAAGACACGCGAAATGTAAGCTGGAAAGCTCACACCATTGTACTATTTCATGTCTCGCTGGAAAATTATTTGTATAGTACGTCAATTATGTAAACAAATGATGGAAGCTTGATAGCATTGCCGTAAGCCTCTTCATCATCTCGGGTCCATGTGCCATCCACAAAATTATACTCCTTCGCTCCTAAATATTTGTCTTTTACAAATTTCAAACGGGCATATTTTAGAGTGTAGATTCACTCATTTTGCTTCGTATGTGTACTCCCTCCATTCCTAAATATTTATTCGTCTTTCTAGAGATTTCAACAAGTGGCTACATACGAGCAAAATGAGAGAATCTACACTCTAAAATATGTATATACATCCGTATGTGCCACCATTTGAAATCTCTAAAAGACAAATATTTGAGTAGTCACCGTTGAAATCTCTAGAAAGACAAATATACTCTGGAGTATATTTAAGAACCGAGGGGGTAGTGCACAACCGCATGGGAGACTCAGCCCGGTCGCTATACCAAGATTAATAGTGAGTAATGAGCAGTCAAATCAGAAGCCCCACCTTTTCCTAATCGCAAGTTGCTCAAGAAGCAACCATCAATACGCTCTTCTTTAAATCCGCCATACTCCATCCACATCGCTTATACAAGCGCCTTTAAAAAAAAGGAAAAAAGATCTGTGGGACCAAGGCGACTAGCGATCGCCTAAAAATAGCATTGGTAGTTATATCACGGGCGCCTACTACTAGAGGGAATAATGCGTACACACATGCATGCAAGTGCTTCCACCCCGGGTACACACATGCATGCACTTACTCCAATTGTAGTAATCGTAGTACAGAGTACATGGAGAGAAAATTATGGACTTGATTGGCGGTTACCACGCCTCTAATTAATTGAGCATTAAACCAAACGCTCTAAAGTCTCTCTCCGGTGGTGGAAATGCATTGAGAGAAATGCATCATAATGAAGCGCTACAGAACTGTCATGGAAGGAGGAGTAGTATGAAGGTTCAAAACCAAGTACAGATGGCGGTCGGTCAACGCACCTCCTCTTGGCATATCACCGACATGTGGGACAGGAGTGTGAGCAAACCGATCTCAATTGACGGCAAAGAGCCAACCCGCCGTTCCTTGAGAGAGATGAGGAGCAAGAACACACAGACGGGTTCGCATGGAGGCCAAGATATATTCGAGCATGGTTGGTTGATCGATATGATTCATTACATGTTGGGCTGCCGTTTTCCGCCTCTTCTCCGGAATAAATGTGTACTTTATTAGAGATAAAAAATAAGAGTACAGACGCTCCACCATGCGGTTCTAGTAGTAGTACTACTGCGACCATCAAGGCTTGGCTCTTCGCCTCTTCGTGAAGTCGAACAATGATGGTACTCCGCATGTTGGGTACTACAGTTGTATGCCTCTCGATAACTGACACCGAATGGACTGATGCATGTCCACCGAGGGTAGGTTGCATTAGTCAGCATGGCGAGCTTCACCTTTGTCCTGCAAGCTTCTCCTCGCTCATGAAGTTGACGGGACACACCAAAAAGTAGTGCTAGTCCATACTCCCTCCGTTCTGGTTAATATGGCTTAATCTTTTTTGAGGGTAAATGAGAGAGCTTTATTCATGTATAAGCATTCTTAGGACGATCAGCCAAGACACTGGTCACTAGGAGGCGAGGTACCCCGCAAAAAAAGAAGTAGGAAGCGAGGTGTTTCATCAAGCCAGCTCTCGGCCACATTCAAAGTGCAGCAACCACGATTCGCACAAAGATGCGCCGCAAGGTTTGTCAATTGCTTTACATGTTGAATAACAAAAAAAGAGGAAATATTACCGACCGCTACTATTTGTAACAGGATATGAGCCAGAATTAAGTGATAAATGTGGCGAGTGTTCCATGCAATCAACTTCCATTATCACATGCGAGAACCCTCGAAGAGACCCAAATGTGTTGAAGATTGCTTTATCACATTTTAAAATTATAATAAGAGTGCAGACGCTCCTCCATCCGATTCCTAGTACTAGTATAGTACTACTTACGTACCTTTATAGGCTATATTAGTAGTACTAGTACTAGTAAACTTTGCGCGTGGCTGTTCGCCTATTCGGGAAGTCGAACAATAGTAGCACTAGTAGTATAGTGTATGCTTCTGGCAATCTGACACCGAATTAACTGTTGCACGTCCACCGCCTGAGCGAGGGAGAGCTTGCATTAGTCAAAAGTTTCTCCTTGTCCTGCGAGCCATCGCGCGCAAGTAATGCAAGTCCATACCGCTTCCTCTCCTGCTAATTATGGATTAATTTCAAACAAGATAAATACACCGTCTGTCATCAGATATTTGTAATAATATGGTCATGGACTTCATAATACGCCATTGCGCTTAATATATATATATTCCGTGTTTATACGGTCACTAGCTCACCTCGACCGAGTATGTGTGTGCATGCACGTGTAGGTTGAGCACTTAGCGTGACCGTGTGTGTTCCGTCGTGTGCTCGGACATGCATGCATTAGGGCGTCGCTGCTTTTGCGCCCATGTGTACGCAGGATCGTTGCATACACGTAGGGGGAGTACGTGTAGGGGCCACTAAGGAGCAGTCAAATCACATAGTAAGTTAGTCGGAAGAAGCAACCATCATTTCACTCTTGAATGACACGCATTTAATATAAAATGGTTGATATGGAGAGAAAAGAAAACCACTATATATACACTAGCAGGAGCCTAAGCTACAAGCCTGTTTGCTAAGGTTGCTCTCTTCACAAGCATAGAACGATGGGCCTGATCCTGCAGCTGGGGGAAGGGAACAATGTTCCGCGTAGACGCGGTCGACATCGGCGAGGGAGAAAACCCACACGGTGCGTCCCTAATCGGTCATCATGGTATGGGCCGATGCCACGCCCCAACCGCCTCTTCTAGCTATAGCCCGACGTCCTGTGTAGTCCATCTTCCTTTGGAGCCGGCTTGCTCCATCGCCGTAGCTCCATCTCCATGGCGATCTTTCTCTACTTCTACCGCTTCTACTTGTGATGAGTTTATGTCTCATGAACTAGTGCCAAGACTATTATTCTAATCACACTTCTTCAATATCTTTGCCATCGTGGATGCTCAGTCGATTTTATCGAACCGCATAAAAGCATCAGATGATCCGAGGGTGCCACCTGTCTTTCCTTCGATGATTCTACCCGCCAGGGAATTAAATCATGTTTAGGGTTTAGGGTTTAAGTCGAGTGACCCCATCAGTAATTTTTCTTTCAGACACGCCTCACAACTTTTTTCTTTAGTTGTGAAGTAAATATTGGCTATGATCCGTGAATCATTGAGATGCATCAAAGATGCATGTTAGTTTTCCTTTGTATTTGATGGAATGTTGTAACGGGGCAACCTTGGAATAGGAATGAAAATGGAGTGGAAAGTTTCCGCTTTTCCGAGAAAAATGGAAACAGAGAGAAACCAACGCTTTCATTTCGTTGGATCGCTACCATCGAAAGCAAAACCAACGTTGAAATCACGCTCACCGTGTTCGTGTCTCACCTTCCTCCACAGCCGAATTTCCACACGGTCGCTATATGCCACTCACCGCAAAACCGAAAGTATAATGATAACTTTCCCGCCTCGCTTGTTGATGGATCGCGCCATGAAGTACTACTAGCACCATCGAAGAGATTGACGAGTTGGGGGAGGACAGCCAGTATGTAGCACGCCCAAGAACTTTTTACATGCATGTTGTAGCCGTTATTGCGCTTATTTGAACGCTGAGCAGCCGCTGGCACCCGGAAGCGGCGGGCGACACTCTTCGCCGGGCGCTACCGCTTCAATGCCGCACTAAGGAGAGGTCGCGTCTGGCCGCTCGGGCATGAATGCTGCAATCGACTGCTTTCGGGCCGGAAGCACACGCGGGTGATGAAGAGGGTTCGGTTGGTCAGGACCGCCGTGGCAGGGTCCTGGATGTGCGCAAAGTAAACAAGAGATGTTGTGCATTAATATTGTTGCGTATATAATTAATAACATAAATAATGTGTCATTGGACAAATATGATTGGAGATGGAGATGGAAATGGAATTTCACGTAAACACGTATATGCATGTCTATGTCTATGTGTGTGCGTGATTTACTCTCTCGCGACCGGAAGCGGGGCGTGTTTCGATCGAGTTTTCTTTCTTGGTACGTTAGAAAATCAGTTTGTCTAATTCACATCTAGATGTTATTTAAGGATATCACACCTAAGCTCCCACAAGTATATAATGTAGCAACAAGAAACAAAAAACTAGGACAAAAAATAGACCACAAAACAGAGTGGATATCAACTTAGATGTGACATAACTATGTCACATCTAGATGTGTCCTAGATGCAGACCAAAATCACTGCTATGGAGAGATTTTTTACTCCATTATAGCCTCTTGTTTGATAGATTTTCTCGGCCTCGCCTCTCTCACCCTCTCCATATCAAAACAAGATGACAATGTCCACTCTATCTCTCTCCTCACCGGGCGGTCACAGATCCGGCCGAATGCCCGAATCCCGTCCACGCGGGAGGTGAGGAGGTGCAGCGTTGACGTTGTCGCCGGGGCGACGGAGGGAGCCGATGCGCACCATCCTCTCGGAGCCGAGGCTGGCGCCGGACGAAGATGACAAATGGATGATGCATCACCACGATGACCTATCGATGCTCATGGTTGGCGCCTCGTGGTTGCGCTGGCCGGTGAAGCTTAATCGATTTCCAATGAAAAACAAGCTGTCTTCCATCGCGTTTTTGCTTGTTACGCACAAAGATGATATCCTTCATCACCCACCTTGGTTGTGTTGGAGATGCAATGCCTTTCACATTGGTGCAATTTTATCACACAATTGGCTATGAACCAAATGTTTCCTCAAGAAGGATCGACGCTGGTACTAAGAGCATAAGTTTTGTATTGATTTCTAAGCCTTCTCACAACCTTGTCTCCAGCTCCCGCAATTTTATTTGTCCAGCTATTAACTTTGATTTAAAAATGGTGTGGACTAAAAACCGGATGGACGAGTAGCCTCCATTTTTATTTATCACAAGATATTAGATTTGACTCAAGTCAAACTTTATAATAGTCTCAAACCTTTCCGATAATTGAAATTAAAATTCTTTATTTGTACACACTCGACATCGCTTCCGATAATTTGGCGCATTTGTGGTTGTTCACTTAAGGGAGGGTAGTGTACCGGACGTGAAGGATGTGAAGTGCCACCAGACGCTGTGGGCATGGATCGTTAGTTCATCGGAAGTAGTACTAGTTTTCTTCACTGTACATTAGATAAAGAGTTTCGTATCGTACTTACACAATTTAAAACGATTGTTATGGAGATAATAAGAAAACCACTCCACTATTATATATTACTCGTATACACGAGAGTAATATATGCACGCGGCTTGACTTAGTGCACCTGCCTTTGGGTTTATGACAGGTGGGCCCAAACTGTGGCTGGCTCACCTATCATACAGCCAAAAGCAGGTGCAGTGAAGGCACCGGAGCTCAGTCCGTACTACAGTATAGTATAGTATATATATATATATATATATATATATATATATATATATATATATAAGCGGGAGCCTCCGCGCTTGTTCGCTAGGGTTTGCACTCTCCACACGCCATTGCACTACATATATGTTACACTGAGGCTCAGCTGCTCATTTGCTAGGGTTTGCTATATTCACAGTCTCTCACCCTCTCTTCACCATATCTAAACAAGACTGCATTGGCATCTTGTCTCTCTCTCCCCCCCTCACAGCTGGTGAAGGAGGCGTTTGTATCCCGTCGCACCGGGAAGGGGAGGAGGTGCAGCGTTCACTCTATCGCCTTCGGGCGAGGAGGCAATCCACTACTGCTGCGATGTTCTCTTTCACCCAGCGCTTTGTAGTGGAGGGCCACCACCCCTTCTTCCTCGCTACCGCACGTAGTGTGGGCAGATCCGCCTCGTCAGACGCCTTTGCCACATCCCGACTTAATTCTAAGGTATAAGTTACTTTGAAACCGCTGCTGCTCTAGCTGCATGTGGATCTTTTTCGATCCGTAGCCTAATCTAGGTCTTGGTTCAAAGAGGAAAGAAGGGTGTGGTGGGCTGGAGCAAGAATCTAGGACGTGGTTCAATGAGGAAAGGAGGCAGAAAGTAGTATAGACTGGCTATCCACCGCTTTGTAGGTCGAAAAGGGAAAAAGAGGGTAACCCAAAGACACACATAGAACCGATCTCTTTGTTGTAAAGGGAAAGAAACTGGGGGTCAGTAGTTTGTAAAGTGTGACTAGATTTGCTGCCCTCACTTAGGAAAAAAGGTTCAAATAGAACAAATATGGGACCAACGATATATGTCGCTTGGCTACATACTCTGCATCACCCATTTATACGTGTGGATTTATTATGGTGCCGGGCATGTCCCATACAACTATTTTGTTGTTGTTAATCTAAGAATGCCGCCGAAAATTGAAGCAATGCCACTGTTAAAAGTAAATTACATTTTTTAACGAATCTTGTTTCAAGAGAATGTCTCTGTTAATATGAATCAATGCAACATTTTGCTTCACTACTCGAAACACTTATGTTTTAAGAGTGTTTTGTGCAGTTCAACTTGAGTGTCACACCGGTGACTTTGCTTAATTTTTGTGGAACTGCACAAAAGGAGATCGAGATTTGTTTCCACTCTTCGTGGCGAGTTGTTTCAAATCTTGGTCTCATGCACATGATGTGCAAAGTGCTTTGAGATGTTGTGCTACTTGTTTTGGTAATTGCTTTTAAATAAATGTTGAATTGAAGCTATTGTATTGTCAGTTTTTCCCATTAAGTAGTGAACAAAATGGGACCAACCTGCACATGATGCTTGTTGCTTTGTTACAACAAATTCAGCATCACCCCCTTTATACGCCAAAGAATTGATGCCACTCTCGTAATTAACTAATGAATGTTATTTCAAAATTGCAACACTTGTTAGGGATTGGCGGATTACTATTTTTGTGGCCGCATGTTTCATCCTCCTTTATTAGCCAAGAATTGATTCCTTTTTGCCTCTATTTAAACAGGGATATCTATTCAACTTGTTGCTATTAGACATTTTGCTTGCCACGCTAAACACTTTGCTTGATTTCAAAGGTAACCGCACAAAACGGGATTGGATTTCCTATTCGTGTTGGCAGATTCAGATTTTATCCTCGGGTGGTCTCATGAAAGGTCAAGACAAGCCTTCATCCACATGATTGTGCAAAGGTGCTTTGAGATGTTGTGCTACTTGTATTGGTACTATTTTAAATAAATGTTGAATTGAAGCTATTGTATTGCTGTCTTTTCCCATTAAGTAGTGAACAAAATGGTACCAACCTGCATATGATGCTTGTTGCTTTGTTACAACAAACTCTGCATCACCCCTTTATAAGTAGATGGAAGCACATACCGTTGTTGCGCCCACTCTCCCCTCGAACTGCTTATGCTTTTCGTTAATCTAATGTCATTGGTAAAATTAAGCAATGCCACTCTCGAATTAATTAACTACTGAACCTTAGTTCAAACCGCAACACTTGTTAGGAATGGTACTATCCTCGCTTTGTTGTTCTTTCTACATGTTTAACCAAGATATTGTTAAGATAATGTCTCATTAAAATGAATCACCGCATTGTTTAGGAATGATACTTTTCTCGCTTTTCATTCTTTATACATGTTGAAACAAGGCATTGTTAAGATAATGTCTCAGCTTAATATTAATAAATCACATCGATTGAGAATTGCTACTCTCTCGCTTTGTTTCCCATTAAGATAAGGTAGATCAAGAGATGTTTTTCTTCCGGGAGTACAAGTCATCAACCGTTATTTCTCAAGAATTGTTTCCTTATACCTTTTGTTTCTTACAGGATATCACAATTAAAGCTCGGTTTTATTCTCGACTTCGATTTTAGTTCAACTGCACAAAAGGATCCAATGTGTCCAAGGCAAACTGCTGACATTACTGGGTCCATTGGTCGCTCCACTTTGCGTGTAAAGAAGCAACCTTTATTTGCGCTTACATTACGTATGAATGACCGAGAAGCTTTACAGTATTAGGCCTTCCACTATGTAGGCCAAAAGAGGTGCCAATTTCATCTTTTCTTAGTTTGGCACCGAATCCCTCCATTGCTACATGTACCGGTGCCATAAATATTAGACATCGGTGACATGACTAGTCTGCAGAGACCATTGGCAATTTAACAACACGTGGAGTGCCCTGGGCTAAAAGTGCCCAAACAAGTACAAGAAGCTTATAGGACTCACTTTCATCATAGGCATTACATATTTTGAATGGAAAGCTTGTCAAAATTTAATCATTGATGTTAGCAAGAAGCTTACAGGACTCCATGATCATAGGCATTACATATTTTGAATGGGAAAAGCTTGTCAAAGTTTAATCATTGATGTTAGCAAGAATACGTTAGTTTAATATATTGGAATTGGAAAACCTTGTCAAAATTTGCTCATTGATGTTAGCCGTAAGACATGCATTTGATATTTTTGAGTGGGACGCCTTTTTGCCGTGGAGAGCAACGCCGAGTGTTTTTCCTATTCCCGTGTTCAGCTTTAGAAGTAAATAGTTACTCCGCTGAGATATTCCCGTGTTAGGAGTTTGTTCTGAATATTGTCTATGTAATGCCGTGCCTTGTGTTTGATTGCAAAGTTGAGCTTGAATGTTGTGGCATGCGGCATCACGAGCTGTTCCACCGTGCCTCCTGAGAATAATGCTTCGTATTGCTTTGCATGTCGATCTAATGCCACTGATTTGCTTGTTAAGAAGATCATCCTCTTCTATTGTTTCCGTGCGTAAGAAGTTCATTGTCTAATGTTTCAGAGCCTCTTTGGTTCCAATAAGTCACCTGACTTATAAGTCAGGTGACTTAAAACCTGTGACTTATAAGTCACGCATGTTTGGTTATCACCTGACTTATAAGTCACCTGACACACCTTCCCACCAACTCATGATATTAGGTCAGGATTGATCGCTGCTTTCCAACCAAAACCGCTTGTAAAACTGACTCTTGTAAATTAAAGCAGATGGTCTCGGGGGAAGGCGCTTGGTTGGTCAATTTCGACTAGTAAAATATCGGAAGTACTTCACACACGATAAAAACGCTGAATGAGAAGAGCGTTGGTGATGATGATGACAATGATTTCTCCCTCCTGAGGGAAGTGTCCCTAGAATACTCACGACCGAGCCCTAGATTGGTTCTCGCAGGTTCCGCCTCGTGGCGGCGTGAGTCTCGGCCCCAAAGGTTGCTTATGATTTTTCCTCATTGAAAGAGCTCATATAGGAGGAGATGGGCACGGAGACCCACCAGGGGCCCACGAGGTAGGGGCGCGCCAGGGAGGGGCGCCCCCACCCTCGTGAGCAGTGGTGTGGGCCCTGGCCTTCATCTTTGGCGACGATTTTTCTTTATTTATTTTAAGATATTCCATGGAGTTTCAAGACTTTTGAAGTTGCGCAGTAATAGGTCTCCAATATTTGCTCCTTTTCCACCTGAATTCCAATTACCAAGATTTCCCTCTTCATGGTAAACCTTGTAAAATAAGAGAGAATAGCCATAAGTATTGTGACATAACGTGAAATAACAGCCCATAATGCGATAAATATCGATATAAAAGCATGATGCAAATGGACGTATCAACTCCCCCAAGCTTAGACCTCGCTTGTCCTCAAGCGAAAAGTCGATAACAATAAATATGTCCTCATGTTTAGTGGTAGAGGCGCCGATAAAAATAAAATACTGGACATGAAGGCATCATGATTATTCTCATAACAGCAACATATATAGATTTGTCATATGATTACTTATGTTCAAGAGATGATCTTTTCACAATGCAAAAAGTATGAATCGTAAACCTTATTGGGCACTAACAAAGTATAACCTCACCATCAAGCAATTGCAATTTATCATAACATCGGAAAGAGTCTATGTCGACCTTAAAAGCAAGTCCACATACTCAACTATCACTTAGTCCTTCATAATTGTTAACACTCACGCAATACTTGTGGTTACGGAGTTTTAACCGACACAGACAAAGATAGGGGCTTGTAGTTTTGCCCCACAACCTTTTACCTCAAGGGTAATGTCAACAATAATAATTCATGCTCCCCTACATACAATTAGATATATATATCATGTTCTTTCCAACATGCTGGGCTTGCCAAAGGATAAAATGAAAAAGGAAAGGTGAAGATCACCGTGACTCTTGCATAAGGTATAGAATAATAATAAAAGATAGGCCCTTCGCAGAGGGAAGCAGAGGTTGCCATGCGCTTTTATGGTTTGATGCACAAAATCTTAATGCAAAAGAACGTCACTTTATATCGCCCTTGTATATGAACCTTTATTATGCGATCATGTTGCTTTTGTTAAGGCCCACAACAAGTTCAGACAAAGCTTATTTCTCTGCACTAATAAGTCATGCATATTTAAAGAGCATTTTTATTGCTTGCACCGATGACAACTTACTTGAAGGATCTTACTCAATCCATAGGTAGATATGGTGGACTCTCATGGCTAAACTGGTGGTAGTATCTCTACTTGGTGCTGAGAATTTGGCTAGCATGAGGGGGAAAGTCAAGCTCAACATGTTAGAGGAACCATGACAACATATTTCTTTATCTCAGATGTAAGAAAACATAACTCATTATGTTGTCTTCCTTGTCCAACATCAACTCTTTAGCATGTCATATTTTAATGAGTGCTCCCAATCATAAAAGATGTCAATGATAATATATCTATATGTGAAACCTCTCTCTCCTTATTACTTCCTATTAATTGCAACGATGACCAAAGCTATATTTGCCAACTCCCAACAATTTTTAATCATCATACTCTTTTTATGTGAAGTCATTACTCTCAATAAGATCAATATGAACTCTTTGTTTCTTTTTTATTCTTTTCTTTACTCACCCAAGATCATGGCAAAGTAATCAAGCCCTTGACTCAACACTAATATTTATTATATATAGCTCACTTCTTGACTCGATTGCATAGAGGGGTCATAAAGCAAAACTCAAAACTAGATCGTGCCATGACTTTATTCTACTAAATCAAGATACTACTAATAGTCTCGAACTAAGAAAAAGGTAAAGATAAGAGTTGTGATGTGATACGATACCGGGGCACCTCCCCCAAGCTTGGCGGTTGCCAAGGGGAGTGCCCATACCCATGTGATTATATCTCCTTCTTTGTTGTTGGCGGTGGAGGTGTTGTTGATGATGCAAGCTTGTCGTCCACCTTCCATGGCATAGGCTCACCCTAATAGAAGGATGATCGAGTCTCCTAATCCTCAAATCTGCAATCTGAAACAGCTAAACGAAAACAGAGGATATTTATGTGATAATGGAGTCAAACCTTCGGAGAATATATAATGAATTTTTACCGACCGAAATCACGATCGTGAAAGAAAACAGAGTCCTGAGGGCACACGAGGTGCTCATGAGGTAGGGCGCGCCTGTGGGGGTAGGGCGCGCCTCCTCCCTCGTGGAGGCCTCGTGTCCTCCCCGGACTGCTACTTATTTTTCTATTTTTCTAAATATTCCAAAACGGAGAAATATTGCTTTAAAATTGTTTTGAGTCGGGTTTACTTACCGCACCACATACCTATTCCTTTCGAAGTCCGAAACGTTAGGAAAGTGTCCCTTATGTATTCCTCCGGGTTACTGGTTTCAATAATATTGGTTTCAACATTTATGGGATTACCTAAGATATAATGTTTGATTCTTTGACCGCTTACCACCTTCGGATTTGTGCTCAAGTTGTTGATTTTATGGCACCGAGCGATAGACCTCCTCGACAACGTAAGGACCTTCCCATTTGGAGAGAAGTTTTCCTGCAAAAAATCTTAAACGAGAATTGTATAGCAATACATAATCACCTACATTGAACTCACGATTTGTATCCTTTTGTCATGCCATCTTTTAACTTTTTCTTTAAACAACTTGGCATTTTCATAGGCTTGGGTTCTCCATTCATCAAGTGAGCTAATATCAAATAACCTCTTCTCACCAACAAGTTTGAAATCATAGTTGAGCTCTTTAATATCCCAATATGCCTTATGTTCTAGTTCGAGAGGTAAGTGACATGCTTTTCCATAAACCATTTTATACGGAGACATACCCATAGGATTCTTATATGCGGTTCTATAGGCCCATAATGCATCATCAAGTTTCTTGGACCAATTCTTTTTAGACCTATTAACAGTCTTTTGCAAAATTAATTTGAGCTCTCTATTACTCAATTCTACACGACCACTAGATTGGGTGATATGGAGATGCAATTCTATGATTAACGTCATATTTAGCAAGCATCTTACGGAAAGCACCATGAATAAAGTGTGAACCACCATCGGTATTAAGTATCTCTCCAAACCTCGGAAAAATAACTTCCTTAAGCATTTTAATAGAAGTGTTATGATCAGCACTACTAGTTGGAATAGCTTCTACCCACTTAGTAACGTAAACAACACCAACTAAAATATCTGTATATACATTAGAGGCAGGAAAAGGTCCCATATAATCAAAGCCCCAAACATCAAATGGTTCAATAACAAGTGAATAATTCATGGGCATTTCTTGACGTCTACTAATATTACCAATTCATTGACATTCATCACAAGACAAAACAAACTTACGGGCATCCTTGAAGAGAGTAGGCCAATAAAACCAGATTGCAATACCTTATGTGCGGTTCTATCTCCGGGTGGGTGTCCTCCATAAGCTTCGGAGTGACACTTGCGTAGGATTTGTTCTTGTTCATGCTCGTGTACACAACGCCTAATAACACCATCTACTCCTTCTTTATAAAGATGTGGATCATCCCAAAAGTAATGTTGCAAATCATAAAAGAACTTTTCTTTTGTTGGTATGTGAAGCTAGGTGGTATAAATTTAGCAACAATATAATTAGCATAATCAGCATACCACAGAGTGCTACGAGAAGTAGTTATGACATTTAATTGCTCATCAGGAAAGCTATCATCAATAGGTAGTGGGTCATCAAGAACATTCTCTAACCTAGATAAGTTGTCTGCAACTGGTTTCTCAGCTCCTTTTCTATCAACAATATGCAAATCAAATTCTTGCATGACAAGAGAACCCATCTAATAAGTCTAGGTTTTAGCATCTTTTCTTTTCCATAAGATATTTAATAGCAGCATGATCTGTGTGAATAGTTACTTTAGAATCAACAATATAGGGTCCGAATTTATCACAAGCAAATACAATCGCTAAAAGTTCCTTTTCGGTAGTAGCATAATTTCTTTGAGCATTGTCTAGAGTCTTACTAGCATAATGGATAGCATTTAATTTCTTATCAACTCTTTGCCCTAGAACAACACCTACAGCATAATCACTAGCATCACACATAATTTCAACGGGTAAATTCCAATCAGGTGGCTGAACAATAGGTGCAAAGACTAATGCTTTCTTAAGTATTTCAAATGCTTCTACACAATCATCATCAAAGACAAATGGTACATCCTTTTGTAATAAATTAGTCAGAGGCCGAGAGATTTTCGAGAAGTCCTTAATGAACTCTCCTATAAAATCCGCGTGACCAAGGAAACTTCTTATACCTTTGATGTCCTTGGGACATGGCATCTTTCAATAGCGCCAACCTTGGCTTTATCAACTTCAATACCTCTTTCAGTAAACTTTGTGCCCCAAGACAATACTTTCATTAACCATAAAGTGGCACTTTTCCCAATTCAAGACAAGATTAGTTTCTTCACATCTCCGTTAAAAACCTCGATCAAGATTGCTCAAGCAATCATCAAAAGAGGAACCATAGACGGAAAAAGTCGCCCATGAAAACCTCACAAATCTTTTCACAAAAATCAGAGAATATAGCCATCATGCATCTTTTGAAAGGTAGCAGGTGCATTACATAAACCAAAAGGCATGCGCCTATAAGCAAAAGTACCAAAAGGGCATGTAAAAAGTAGTCTTTGATTGATCTTAGCCAATACTGTATTTGAGAGAAACCAGAATAACCATCGAGAAAGCAATAATGTGTATGTTTGCATAATCTTTCTAGCATTTGATCAATAGAAGGTAAGGGGTAATGATCTTTCTTAGTAGCTTTATTTAATTTTATGGAAATCAATTACCATCCTATAACCTGTAATAATTCTTTATGAATCAATTCATCTTTATCATTAGGGACAACAGTGATACCTACCTTCCTAGGGACACAATGGACAGGATTCTTAATACCCGACTATCGCAATCTGGATAAATTATACCCGCCTCCGTAAGCTTGAGTATTTCTTTTCTTACCACTTCTTTCATTTTGGGATTCAAACATCGCTGAGGATCACGAACTGGTTTGGCATCCGCTTCCAAATTTATTTTATGTCGACATAGAGTGGGACTAATGCCCTTAAGATCATCAAGAGTATATCCAATAGCGGCATGTTGCTTCTTCGTAGTTTTCAATAATCTTTTCTTCTTCATGCTCAAAGGTTAGCACTAATAATAACAGGATATATTTTCTTTTCATCAAGATAAGCATATTTAAGATTATCGTGCAACGGTTTAAGCTCAAACACGGGATCACCCTTGGGTGGAGGAGGATCCCTAGGATTTCAACAGCAAATTATGTTGCGTATAGGTTCCTGCTTAAAGAATACTTCATCTATTTCCTTTCTTTCATTCATGAACATCTCATTTTCATGGTGTAACAAATAGTGTTCCAAAGGATCACGAGGAGTGTAACAATAGAAGCAAGACCAATAATTTCATCCTTACTAGGCAATTCTTCCTCACGATGTTTTTTACTAAATTTAGAGAAATTAAACTCATGAACCATATCATCCAAGCCAATAGTAACAACATTCTTTTCGTTAGTCTATCTTTAGCATTAACAGATTCAAGAAGGGTCTACCAAAAATAATGGGACAAAAGCTATCTTGTGGAGAACCAAGAACAAGGAAATCAGCGGGATATTTGGTTTTTCCACACAAGACTTCAACATCTCTAACAAATTCCCATTGCAGATATAGTATCTCTATTGGCAAGTTTAATTGTAACATCAATATCTTCTAACTCAAAGAAAAGGATATCATGCATAATTTCTTTATATAAGTCAATGGGTATAACACTAGCACTAGCACCCATATCACATAAGCCATGATAACAATGATCTCCTATTTTAACAGAAATAACAGCACGCCTACCACAGTGTCTATGTTTATCTCTATCATGTGGTTTAGCAATTCTAGCAGCTTCACCAGAGAATTGAAATGACATGCCCATCAATGTTATCGCACAAGAGATTTTTAACAATAGAAATATTAGGTTCTACTTTGACTTGCTCAGGAGGTGTATAAGTTCTAGTATTTCTTTTTACGTAACAACGGTTGAAGCTTTTAGCATGATCCTTTACTCTAACAAGGAAAGGTGGTTTCTCAACATAAGAGGTGGGAACAATAGGATCATTATAAGTGATAGTCTTTCTTCAACTTTAATAGGTGCAGCTACTTTTACTTCTATGGGAGGATGATATTTAAACCACTTCTCCTTAGGGAGATCAACATAAGTAGCAAAAGATTCACGTAAAGAAGCTACTATCTCGTAGTCAAGTCCATATTTAGTTCTAAACTTACGGAAAATACTCGGTATCCATAAAAGATTTAACACAATCAAACTTAGGTGCCATACCTGACCCCTTTACCTTCGCCGAGGTCCCGATCTTCATAGTTGCTTTTAATTCTATCCAATAAATTCCATCCTGAATTCAATAGTCTTCAACATAAAAGAGCCAAAGACAAGAAGTATCGAGCATGGTTTGATTATTATGAGAAAGCCGGTGCATAAAAACTTTGCATAATTATTTCTCTTGAGAGCTCATGATTGGGGCATGAATATAACATTGATTTAAGCCTCCCCAAGCTTGAGCTAAGTGCTTTTCTCCTTCATGAGGCCAAAAATTATGTATATAATTGCGATCACGATGAACAAGATGCATAGGGTAATACTTTTGATGAAATTCCAATTTCACTCGCTTATAGTTCCATGATCTCGTATCATCACATAGCCTATACCATGTTGATGCGTCTCCCTCCAAAGATAAAGGAAAGCCTTCTTCTTAACAACATCATCGGGTATACCGCAAGCTTAAATAATCCACAAATATCATCCAAATAGCATAGATGCTCGTCGGGATGCTTTGTCCCATCTCCCGTAAAAGTATTAGCCGCTAGCTTTTTCCATAATACCGAAGGAAATTCAAAAGGAGTTTCATTTTCAATAGGTTCAGTAGTTTGAGGAGCAAATCTTTTGCTCTACTGAACGGGTGAAGATATCCTAACAAGCTCCCTCGAGATTCACTTTCCATAGTAACAAGTCATGATGAAGAATTTCAGCACACTATATAAATTTTTCCTTACCAAATTCCACTTACCAAAGGCGCTTACACCCACCCAACGGCGCCGGAAAAAAGTCTTGATGACCCAAAAGTATAGGGGATCTATCGAAGTCCTTCGATAAGTAAGAGTGTCGAACCCAACGAGGAGCGTAAGGAAATGATAAGCGGTTTTCAAAGAAGGTATTCTCGCATAAATCTTGAAATAAGTGGTAATGAGATAGTTTTGTGATAAGATAAATTGTAACGAGCAACAAGTAACAAAAGTAAATACAGGTGCAGCAAGGTGGCCTAATCCTTTTTTTGTAGCAAAGGACAAGCCGTAATAAACTCTTATAATAGGAAAAGCGCCCCGAGGACACATGGGAATATCGCTGCTTAGTTTTCATCATGCTCATATGATCCGCGTTCGGTACTTTGATAATTTGATATGTGGGTGGACCGGTGCTTGGGTGTTGTTCTTACTTGAACAAACATCCCACTTATGATTAACCTCTATTGCAAGCATCCGCAACTACAACAAAAGTATTAAGGTAAACCTAACCATAGCATGAAACATATGGATCCAAACATTACGGCTAAACGCATAAACTAGGGTTTAAGCTTACATCACTCTAGCAACCCATCATCTACTTATTACTTCCCAATGCCTTACTCTAGGCCCAAATAATGGTGAAGTGTTATAGCAATGCGCACATTCACATAACACCACTAGAGGTTAGACAACATACATCTTATCAAAATATCAAACGAATACCAAATTCACATGACTACTAATACCAAGACTTCTCCAGGTCCTCGTGGAACAAACGTAACTCACTCACAAAAGCATATTCATGTTCATAATCAGAGGGGTAATATTGTGCATAAAGGATCTCGAACATATGATCTTCCACCAAATAAAACCAACTAGCATCAATCTACAAGGAGGTAATCAACACTACTAGCAAACCTACTAGCATCAATCCAGGACTTAGAGACAAGAATTGGATACAAGAGATGAACTAGGGTTTGGAGATGAGATGGTGTCAGAAGGAGATGTTGATGGAGATTGCCCTCTCCCGGAAGGAGAGGAGTGTTGTTGGTGATGATGATGACGGCGATGATTTTCCCTCCCATAGGGAAGTGTCCCTAGAATAGCTCATGGGAGCCCTAGATTGGTTCCGCCGGTTCACGCCTGTTAAGCGCGAGTCTCGCCCGAAAAGGTTGCTTATGATTTTTTTCCTCATCGAAAAGAGCTTATATAGGGAGGAGATGGGACATCGGAGAGCCACCAGGCCCACGAGGTAGGGGGCGCACCTGTGGGAGGGAGGCGCCACCACCCTCGTGAGCAGTGGTGTGGCCCCCGGCCTTCATCTTGGGCGACAATTTTTCTTTTATTTATTTTAAGATATTCCGTGGAGTTTAAGGACTTTTGAAGCTGTGAGAATAGGTCTCCAATATTTGCTCCTTTTCCAGGAATCTCCAAATGCGGCATTTCTCTTCATGGTAAACCTTGTAAAATAAGAGAGAATAGCCATAAGTATTGTGACATAACGTGGTAATAACAGCCCATAATGCGATAAATATCGATATGAAAGCATGATGCAAAATGGGCGTATCA